>OY979447.1:1258822-2505144 GCA_963855545.1 Ethmia dodecea
ATACAAATCAAATACCTCTTTATTGCGGTTACAGGTAAATAATTTTATTAATTATTGTAAATCAATGTATATTTTCTTTATAAATAAATGTATATTTTCCATTTTATTAATACAGGTTGTTATATCATATCATTGCTACATCAAAGCATGCAATTAACATAATTAATATAATGTAGTGTTACTTTCAATGTCAATAATTTGTTACATAAGAATTTATTTAAATAATTCAATTAAAGTTTTACACCATGTCCAAGTTTTCAAAAATTAATACAATTAAATATTACATACATTATCCAAGTTATCATTTGAAAAATCATCAATATTGTAATAACATTTAAACATTAATAAATTATACAATTTAGTCTTAAAGAGTCGACAGTTTAGTTAATTCAAAGCGTCTGGTAAATTATTATATAATTTTGGAGCCAAGACAAATGATGTACCTACTTCTATAAAATTTGAAAGTGTCTGAGTCGTTTTTATTTCTCGAACTTTGTTTTTGGTATGTCTAGTAGATAGGGAGCTGGCGAGCATTTCGGTATATGATTTACACACGTTTCATATTGATATAGATCGAAGTTTAGATCAATACGAATCGATTCGGTCCAGTCAATGAAGGTCCAACGTCGCTGCGTTTTTGTAAAAAAAAAGTGGGTCTTAAATCATTTGCACATGTCTGCCTCTGGGGCTGGTGGTCACAATCATCCTAAAAATGAAGAAAATCGAAGAAGCAGACATCCAGGGCTCTGCGTTATCACGGGGCGGAGTTGCAAAAATGTAAAAAAAATAGCTCTGGTAAGTCATTTACACATGGTTCTCATTACGCTCATTCGATTCATTGTGACTACCTGAATACGAAAAAGCATTTGGCAGACACTCTGCCCACTGATTTCAAGTTGTACAAAGTTTTGAAAATCCAAGGAATTAATTACATTATTGTTAACCCACTCCCACGTCACGGTGACTATAGTTACCAAAAAAAACCCATCCAAATGTGTTGGTTACTATAGTCACTAACATTCATCGCGTAGTTTATTAATTAAATATTATATTAAATTCAAATATTGTATTAAATTTGCCAACCATAGAGACCAAAAACTTTGCCTGTGCAAAAAAAAATTGTAAAAACAGCCTGGGAGTCGGTGTACTAGTATCACAGTATAGTTCAAGATGAGTCCCAAGTATTTTTATCTTTTGCAGACGAAGTGAGGTAGCTCCGTCGAGAATGTGCCTCAATTCTGTATCTTCGGCTTGATGTCTTGCGAGGAGAAGTAAGTCCACGGGTTTTTCAAGCTCTTCGATTCTAGAAAGAGTGTCAGCTACCACATTGTTTTTGCCGGAGATATGGGGTATGTCGGTAGTAAATTGTGATTTTGTAATTCAAGTGCCTAAACTGTCGCGGCGAGCAATTCTCTTTTTGGGACTCGAATGCGTAACAGAGTGGCTTGTGGTCAGTGAAAACAGTAAATATACGTGCTTCAAGCATGTGGCGGAAGTACTTGATAGCGTTGTATATCGCGCGTTACTCAATTTTACAGAACGATACCCCACAGTTTCAGAAGCAGCCGCTATTTTATCTAAACTTGAGCTATCATCGATCTCAGTCGCTTTGTCTTTTATGGTTTCTAGCCACAGTTGTGTTTTTGACACAGTGGGCATTGTATCCGCCCTCGTACCGTTTTCCTTAGTTTGTTACAAAAAAAAAATCCTTTCGTTGCCAGCAATATCTTGTTCTTCAGTGGTTTCTTCTTCGTGAGCAGTATCATCTTGTTCTTCAGTTGTTTCCGAAGTTTGTACGCTAAAAAAAGTTTGAAACTTTTACATTTCATACGTCACGTAATGTTTATGATAAAGAATATGTTTATGTTTGAAGAATGAAAGATGTTGCTCGGGTCAAGAGTCCAGATTGAATGTGATCGGTGATCGGATCTGACCTCCTTTAATGGGCTACCTCTATTTATACGAGTTGTGTACATAAACAAGGAGGGTAGATACTGTTTAGTAAACCCTGTAGGTACCTACAATATAATAGTTATAGTAGTCTTAATAAGAACTTGTCCTATAACGTCAAATCCCCGAACCATAGCTAAAACACTATATATACTGAGATAGATAGGCAACTCTGTTTTATGTATAGACACGATGGATAGTTAACAAGCATCCATCGGCAGATGGCGGTATTCATGTTATCTATATATAGGTACTATATATCTAAAGCTTCTTTAGAACACTTTATAATAAAATTTAGGAAAGAAGAGAATTCAAATACACTGAATTATCCCAAGAATATGATTGGGATAAACCAAAGTATTTGCATTCTTTTCTTGTGTGTGTTATAGAAAAATGAAACTGCCGTGCCGAATTACTTTACTTTTTTTTTTTGTGTGTTTTATAATAATTAAACGCTTGTAATTAAAATAAATCACTTTGATCAAATTTAATTATTTTGCCACTCAATATTCTTTTAATCCGAATCAGAAGTCCCATATATAAAAGCCAAAATTTATTTCTTTATTTACAAAGAAAATATACATTGATTTACAATAATTACAGATAAAAAATGTCCTCCAAAGAGGAACCATGTGGGACAGTGCCTAGAAGACTGGCAGCATTCCCTCTCTAGATAGCTAGGCTGATCCTTTGACAGAGATAGCTGCCAGCCCTCTGGTCACCTGAAGCCTCGACCAAACGCACTGACAGCTCTTTGAGGAGCTGCCGGGCCCCCGGACCCCACGGTCCCATGGTCTCCACCCCAAACGGCACAAATATGTAGCCCTCATTGAGGTCGGCATATTTGCGCCGCTTCAGGCGTTCAGCGGCCGCAGCCGCCGCGCCAGCGCCCACAGAGGTGGCATCGATGTGGGATGGGGCCAATGTGTCGGCACATGTGGCATCCCACACCAGCGACCTGCCATGTCTCCATGGCCCGACAGTCATACCATCAGGCCTCCCGCCACCTATCCGTGTGATGCCGTTAGGCTCAAGAATAGCTGGAATACCAGCAGTGGTGAGAGCCCTGCGGATGATGTCGTTGAGGCATGCATGGCGCGACAGGCGGCCGGCGCTACGTGCGCAAGAGAGGCCGTGGTGTCCGAGTCGATCGATAGGCTCCCCACACTGGCATCTATGGGGGTGGTTTGCCCTGACGCCCAATCGAAGACAGACAGCGAGGGAAAGTGTCTGTCTATCCAATAGAGTACCAACGGTAGCAGAAGGCAATGCCCGCAGCCAATGTCCCGATTCTTTCGAGACATGATTAAATTGATTGATAATTTGGTTATAAATTTAATCAAATCGGCTTTATGAATTTTGCACGTTAATACAGAATCAAAATTACATCTACAATTGATAAAGAAATAAATTTTGGCTTTTATATATGGGACTTCTGGGGATTCTTTCATGCAAGTAACAATCATATAATAAATTTCATTCAATAAGTTAATCAGAGCGTCGCGTGCGTGAAACAATGTTTTTTTGGTATAATCTAGTATATTCAACTTCGTAATTGAAAGAATCAACATCAATTTCTGATCGTAATAAATCATTAAAACAATTAATATAACTTTTACAAATTTTCGTCTTACTTTTCTTAATTATATACCCAGCAACATATTTTTTCGACTCCTCATGCACCATTTCATTTGAATCATTCAACTTAATTTCATTCATAGTAGTTAGAAGAGAATCAATGTCACATTCAAAATCAGGAGAATTATGCAAATCATAACCTATTAATAATTTTTTCAAGGATTGTATTGATTGATTATGATCATTTTCACAATTTGCATTAATTGAATGAGAAAATTATTAATCAGCTAAGTTTTATATGCATTTACAAATTGGAGACACGTGGGATTAACATTTCGTATACCATGGCTTCTAATGCAGCAATAGTAGATTGTTATACAAGGGTCGGAAGGAATCAATTCCCATACGAGGTATTTAAACGCCCGAGCGCAGCGAGGGAGGATATAGTCCGAGTAGGAATTGATAACTTCCACCCGCGTTAAACACTCTACTTTTCATTTCGAATTCAAGGAAAGTAAACAAAAAAAAAATACAATTTTACAAAAATTCAAACATGCAATAATACCTACAAAAAAAAAATTGTCAACAATACAACCAAAGAGGTTGGAAGAAAGAGAAACTTTTTCTTTTAAACGTCTTTGAATACTACATCATAGAGTACCTAACCTAAATAACATTACAAAAATAATATACAAATCCTTAAATTATAATATGTACTTTTAGCCGAGTAATAGTGTTTTGTGCTTATTAGTGTTGAATTTCGAAACAGCTTACCAAATTAATACTCTTTTTAATTTAATTTAATTTTAAATATGGAACGAGTACCGCGGGCTATTTTCTGTTGTTTATACCTACACTCACAAGGCCGCACCTTTTTTTCTTATTCTAATTGATGTAAAAAGTTTCGTATCCCTACTAAGTACCCAAAGAGGTTGGAAGAAAGTCATTCTCTTTCCTAGAGAAACTTTTTTTTTAAACGTCTTTGCCAAATGTAGTACTATTTTTTTTTAATTCATTCCCGCCCTAAGGCCGGAAGCAATTACTATGAGTCTTTCCCGACCGAGGGCGGGAATCACAGCCCTGAATCTCTCTGTGGTGGGAATCATCGCTTCCGACCCGGTACTCAGATCAAACATACACTACTTTCCGAGTATGAGATATGAAAAAGAAATTTTCAAGTGGGTCTTGATTGAAATTTCTCGTCAAAATATTTTTCAGGTCATATTTCGTTTTTAAATACTCCCACATTTCCAAAAAAGTTTTTATGCTACTAATCCAATTCTGGAGAGATGGTATTTTAAAAAAAATTGTAATTTCTGTGCCATTACGCAGTTTTTTAACAGTTTTAAAAACCATCGACTCTAGAACTGGCAAAATGTCTCGCCAGAACTGGAAATGTGGAGAGTTATTTTTCAAACACCCCTTGAGTGGTTATGCTCCATCAGTATATGCGTGACCATTAAAAGAATCAAATCATTTATCAAATATTAAAAGTAGATCGGCGATGTCTTTACATTCTGCAGGGAGGACATTATTGTGTGCTGAAACAAATAAAATAACTATGATGCAATTATATGCATAGTAATAATTTTGGTAGTCATACAAATGAGTTTTATTCCTATGTTTCAATGTTTGTATTTCGTACTCACGGCGTAACATGGCGTACTAACGGGGGATGTAAGTAACGTTGTCAAACGAATAACATTATCTTTTTATAATGTTTGAAAAGAAACAAGTTTTGTGAAAGATTTGTAGTTCGGGATTATTAATTCTTAATACTTACTTGCTAAAAATCGCATTGCTGAAGACACTCTTTGGCTGAAAACTTGAGCAGCTAATTTTACTTTCATTTTTTGTATTTTATCTGCATTGACGTGACATTCTGTCAATATATTTACTAGACGTATTTCGTCTGCCCCTGTATCTATATCAAGCAGCATTAGCGGTTTTCTCCCTGCCATTGTGTTGGTATTTAATATTTTTGTTTAAAAAGTTGTTGCGTACCCCTTTTAGTAAATTACCCCTAATAGTATCAAATAACGGGAAAACTTTTATGTTTCCTATTTCCACTGCTTTGCTCTCACAGTATTTATTTTCTATATGATATTTTTTTCTTGTGTCCTCCCTGAGGCTATTTATAGTGCTGGTGTTACATGAAGCTTGGTCACAAATTGTAGCAATTATGATTATTCCGGCTTTTGTCAATTCTTCGATGACTATTTTGAGTAGATTTTTTAAATCATTTTTTTTAGTGGCCCCTTGGCAAAATGTAAAACATATTGGCTGTTTCGTTTTTGATTTTATAGATTTAATCATAAATACGAGGGCGTGGTCAGCAATCTTTGTTGTTTTTCTGCTGCCGTAATCTTCAAACCCTATTATTTCTTCTTGATTATAATGTAATCCGGGTGACAGGAATACTTCGTCAAACATGTGCAGTTTTTTTTTCAGCAGGCCATTTTTTTACCACTTGCTTCAAATTCTCCATAATTTGATTGTTGATTCCTGGTTTTAAATGTAAATTACTTAATAATTTTTGTAATGTTCGTTTTGATGGTAATACAAATAATCATCTTAATAATTTATAAGCTTTCTGGGCCAGAAAGCTTATAAATTATTAAGGATGACTGGATCTGCTTGTATATCGTGAGTGCCATAATTTTTTCATTGAGATCAAATCTTCTTTCCCTTGATTTTTTTTTCCACTTCATTTTTTTTATCGAGTCAGGTATTCGATCGATTATCTTCGTAAATGATTTTGTTTTGCAATTTTTTTTATCTAGAAGTACTTTTTTTTTCATTTTTTTATTTCTCCATCAGTTTCGAAATCTTCGTTCTTAATTTTTGAATTAACTTATTGGCAATCTTCTTTTTTTGCACTTGCAAAACCCCTGCAATAGACATAAGAAGAATAACTCAGCATTCACAATCAGTGCAAATAATTTAGAATTATGATATGTCTTTAAGAATCTACTTCTCAAAACAATACAAACCATTCACTCAAATGAGAAATTGCATATGATATAAAATAATGAAAAAAGAGAGTGATCAGTGATAGCCTAGTGGTCAGAAGCCTGCTTTTCATTCATGAGGTTTGGTTTAGAAAAACTCATTGGTACATGCCTGACATGTACCAATGAGTTTTTCAAAAGCTTAGTACATATTTATCATGAGCTTGATGGCGAAGAAAAACATTGTAAGGAAACTCACAGGTCCCAGAATTAATTCTAAGGCATATGTAACAGACCCAGACTGGCAATGAGTTCATCACCTATCACGTTTCGGGGTTCAAAGTATATACTGGTGAACCATGTGTATTTCCTGAAATGGAATACCTCTGCCTACCCCCTTGGGGAAAATAAGGTTGAGATTTTTATTCTTCCTTTTTGAAATGACATTTATTTTTTATTAGTTACCCGCTTTTCGTCTAAAATGTTTGGGTGGCTGGATTAAAGTAGAGGTTGTTGGTTTGTTGTTCAGGTCCTCTACAATCATTGGCTCAACAATCTCTCCACATATTTGCTGTTGAGGCATCGCTGAAATTATACAAAAGAAATAAAATTATATTAAGCAGTATGTTCAAAGTCACATGAGAAATGGGCTCTTTATTTTAATTAAACTCGAGAGCTGTGGAGTAACTACACGAAATGTATCCTTAGCATGCTGTGAATTCAATATGATAAATAACTTGTTTAGACCTGTGCTCGATCTTCTATTGTGGTGGACTGTGTGATAGATTTTTATGATGATATCTTGCAAATCAAGAATATTATTATTATTGATTTATAATTACCATTGAGATGAAGTGTTGGTACTGCATTTGCAGTTAGACTCTTGCTTGGTGAAAAATAATATCCTTTAAAATGTCTGTCGCAAAGCCTGATCTGATCATACGAGGGGTGTTCAATAAGTAGTGAGAATGAATAAGATGCAATTATCTTTTATTAAATGATATTTTATTTTTCGACGTAGTCGCCTTTAAGTAGTATACACTTAGTATATCTTTTTTCTAAACCTAAAATTCCTTTTCGAAAAAAGTCTTCTCCCTGTCTACCTAAAAAATCGTCTACAGCAGCGACCACCGCGTCATCATCATCAAATTTCTGACCTCTGAGGTACTCTTTTAGCCGCGGAAATAGATAAAAATCACTAGGAGCGAGGTCCGGTGAATATGGTGGATGCTCCATCAATTCAAACCCAGCATCTTCAATGGCAGCCATCGCAACTTTGGACTTGTGTGCGGGAGCGTTGTCTTGGTGAAACAAGACAACTTTGGCTAGTTTGCCACCGCGTTTCTCGCGTATTTCATCACGAAGTTTTTTTATTTGTCCTGCGTATAGTGATCCCGTAATAGTGGCTCCATGGTTGAGGTATTCGATCATTACTACCCCTTGGCTATCCCAGAAAAGAGAGCCCATAATCTTGCCGGCAGATGGAATTACCTTAAATTTCTTAGGAGTTGGAGATGACGGTCTCTTCCAGGTCATAGACTGTTGTTTTGTTTCTGGATCGTAATGGTGAAGCCAGGTTTCATCCATAGTTATGAATCGAGCCAAAAATCGGTTAGGATCTCGTTGTAACAAATCTAAACAGCTTTGTGAAATTCTAAATCTGGTTTCTTTCTGCGCGTCCGTAAGCATTCTAGGAACCCAGCGCGCTGACACTTTTTTCATGCCCAAATAGTCGTTTATATAATATTGTGGACACTCCCTATCGAAATCTTCGCTTCTTCAGCTATAAAACGAACAGTAACACGACGATCGAATAAAAAATTTTTTTCAACTTTTTTAACCATTTGTTCAGTTACTGCTGTCGCAGGGCGTCCCGAGCTTGGGTCGTCATTGGTGGAAGTTCTTCCTCGCTTAAACTCAGCACACCAACGTGCAATTGTAGAATACGCAGGATCATTAACACACAATGTTTCCCGAAAGTCTTGATTTATCTGCTCCGTACTGAATTTTTCATGCACAGATTTAATTACCGCGCGAACTTCAATTTTCTCCATTTTCACGAACACGTTCCAAAATGAAGTAAACAAATGATTACATTCAGAAAAAAACAAAAGAGAATCGAAAACTTTTTTCTTTATAATTATAACAGATATTTGAGCTATGCCTGCCAGTACTTTATTTTTTTTTCACCAAGAAGTATATATGTCATTTTCACTAATTAATGAACACCCCTCGTATATGTATGTGTCTCCTCTTTCCAGTACAACTCTTGCAAGGATATTTTTCCACAAGTTAAACTTTTCCAGATGCGGAAATACTGGCTTCGGAAAGCGATGCAAGGGTCCTGAATAACAATTAAATAATTTCAGACAGATGTACCTTTCGTGTATGCAAATGTGTAATCAAATCTTTATCAAGTAAATGTAGTTTAACATCAGGAGATAACACGTTTTATTAATGCAAAATACTTATTTATAGTAATGTTATAATAATAAATAAACCTGAAACTAAATACCTTAAGAAATTAAAAATATATCATCAATTTATCAAGTTATGAATCGAAACGTCTTACTTACCATCGTTATCACATCCAAAATAGCACTTAAATCGGGAATCACAGGACATGATCAGTATATCCAGGAGAAGTAGCCGGGTCAAAGATAAAACAGCAGCAGGTCCAGTAAAACGATGCAGGTACCGTCACAAAGGCAATCCAAATAGTCCGATAATTCGTAGCCAAGGTTCACAATAAAGAGCAAACCGAAGTCCGTTAGCAAGCCAAAGTCGAGAGAAAACAGAAAATCTATCAAGTACATAAATAAACACCCAGCGAAATCGAAAAATGTTCAAACTTTTCACAGCTATAGGTACAAGCCTGATTTGCAACTGAAATGATCGAGATTGTAAAAATATTTATAGTTTTTTTTTTTATTTAAATTTTCTTTACTACTATTAATACAAATAAAGAGATTATTAAACATTTTCTTTCAAGATCTATATAATCCAGACGAAAACAAGATACTATCAATTTTTACTGCCACCTAGTAGACCATCATGATAAAAAAAATCTAAAAGTTATGAGGCGCTAAACACTAAATGGCGCCACTATCTTACAAAAATAAAATATTTTTCTGTTCTTTGAAAGTTGCATGGCCCTGCGGCGAACTCAGCATCTCCTTAACAAGGGATACACACTTTTCATGAACAACTAAGTCAACAGTCAGCTATTGGCCAGATTTTACACAGGCCGCGAATCAATTCCCGACTCTATATACCCAGCGTCGTTGCTGAGAAGCACGGCGAACCCAGCATCTTAACAAGGGATTCTTCTAGTACACGATGATCATTTGAAGTCTTCGCAGCTGGTTTTTTATTGTGACTCCTTGATCCTGCTGTTCTGCTGCTCCTGCTTCACAAGAAAGAAAGAAAGAAAAAACACAACATGGACTTCCTGATTTGGATCATGTTCTATTTGCTTCATTTGTTCACGTGCAAGCTCGGATGCTTTGCAAATATTTATTACTTTTTGCAAAGTTAGATCCGTTTCCCTAAGTAATATATCTTTTAATCTTGTATCTCTGATTCCGGACACAATTTTGTCTCTTATTAACCTCTCTTATATATGTCTATAAATAATAAATATATTTATTGTATAAATACAATAACTATCGTAACTGAAAAGGACCCCTAAATAGTTGGTTTTGGCTCTAGATGATAAAAACCTATTTATCTCCGTAAATAAATAATCTAATGCTGTTATTCGTCGTCCCCATATTGGTATATAGGTTTACAATATGAATATTCTAATATAATTATCCGAAGTCAAAATTAGAGCATATATATAAAGAAGTTTTTTGACATCTCATAGTTATAGTATATTCTGCTCTCTCCTTTTACATACTTCATGCGTTTTATGTTTAACCACTTCACACGCTGGCCTTCACTATTTGTTTTGCATTTGTTTTTTAGGATAGTTTTGGAAAGCATTTTGAAATCTTCAAAATCTGTATAATTTCATTTGATTTATAGTGTAAGGCTTCTCTGAATTTCGGGAGAAACGTTTAACCACTCCGGCATTGAATAAATATATTTTTTGGCCGATTCAATTGAGCTATGTATTGAATCAACTTCCATATAGGAGTATCCTGATTCCAGAAACTTGTGTTCAATTACAGTGCTCAAATGGGTGCACTGCCCTCAACAGAACTGCAGCAACCCTTAGAATTCTTTTCTCTGCAATATATTTTACCTCCTGTGGGCAATCTGTTCGGCGCCTGTTTAAAGTGCCAACTACGTCAGTTTTATGGCGCTTTAAAAATCTAGTCAAAGTTACTGTATTATAAAAATTGTCCATGAATAAGGTGTAGCCTTAACAAAGATCAAGGACTATCTTGGCTGTTGAAGAAGTAAACCCAAATATCGCACTTCCAGGTAGAGTCCCTTTCCCGGTATAAACTATTAATTTTACTACGTACCCAGATAGAGTTCGTAGCTTTTAATGCCGAATCGTGCTGCTTTGGAACAGATACACTGAATCCAACTCAAGTGTCCCTTCCAAAGCATCAACGATTCGTCAATACTGTCTTCTCTGCGTGGCGAGTGTACGGTATGATATTTTAAATTTAAATAATCCAATACAGTCTTTATTTTTGCTAGTTTGCGTCCCAAGTAGTGTTCCAAGCATACCTATTTGTTTCCTTAACGATCGTTTTCATGAAAGGTTGGTCCCATATTTGAGTGAACAACCCCAGAGGCCTCGTCCTTTAATTTTGGGCCAAAACTACCATGGAACTCCTCTCGTATTCCGCGAAAATTTAAATAGTTATCGCTTCATGTGACTGCGTCTTCCTAAAAATCTTTAGTCTCATCTTCCTCGGCCTCCAAGACTTCCTGAAGCTCTTGCAGAGTGATCTCATCTTCGTCAGCCTCACTTCCCGAATCCAGAGCAAGAGCCTCAGCAAAAAGCGGGCCAAGGATGTTGTCTCCGCCATATTAAATATGTTCATGCCAGATATCCTCATGCAAAAGCACCCAAAACACAGTCAGTTGCACATAACTCGCACCATTCTATACCCTCTGGTATGATTTTGATCATCTGAGGTTAATACTTCGCGTTGTTGGTTACCTTTAGAGAGACATTTGCCATAAACATTATTGCCATCAAATGGGAACAGTCTGGTAACACGAAAGCCGTTGATGAGGTTGGTGGGTTTAGCACTTGTATCTACTACAGTTTAAAGCAAAGGGGCAAATGTTTTTTTTTTTTTATAGTTGTTAGTCGCATACCATTCCCGCAACGCTTCTTTAATCGAAACGCAGCCACATCCGCTGGTTGCAATATTCGTGTCGCATTAGGATAAAGTGCGATCAAATGTATTTGCAGGTTACTACGTTTAGAGTCAACTAGCTATTTTTCTGTGTTTGTGTATAGTTGTGTAATGTTAATGTCCAAATAAAAGTTACTTTACTTATTGAAAGTTAATGTTACTGTTGAGTAGTGTTCTGTGCTGTCATAGCTAGCCGACTTTACATGAACGGTAAGGGAAATGCTACTGTATTACCTACAACCCTAGTTTCTACAATAGCCTAGCCCTAACCATATTTTCGACGTACATATACATATATAGATACGTGCGGGAATGTCCGTTACTATGCGACCTAAGGTAACAGACGGAAAGTTGGAAGGATAAAGGGGTATGTACGTCGTGCAATGTACATAGGATGGTGGTTTTCTCAAGCTAGTCGGCCAGGCTCAACCGACTAATTAAGGGCACGAAGGTGTCTATCGCCACTTGAGAGGAGCGGGCATCCGGCAGAGCCAGGTATACCGCAAGGCAGGAGTGAAACTCAACTGCAGGTGGAAGAGTGATTTATTTACAAAATATACATCTATTTATACTACATATTACACACACATCATCCGGCAGAGCCAGGTATACCGCAAGGCAGGAGTAAAACTCAACTGCAGGTGGAAGAGTGATTTATTTACAAAATATACATCTATTTATACTACATATTACACACACATCGTTAAGTCGTAATTATACAAATTTACGTCAGTACTTGTGCCAGATTGCATTTAGTCGCGAGTCAGCAGCTTCGTCTTGCTGACAATGTTCTTGGGTCAATGGTCGGTGACCGTTGACGCTGAACACTACGGATACGCACGCGCTGGCATAAGTTACTGCTTCAGATGTGCCAAAGCATTTATGTTAGGATGACGTTTCATAAAGGTTTTGAACCATACATCTTCTTGCGTATTATCCTTAAAAGGATTTGGCCTGGGATTTGGATGTCATTGAATAGGTAACTTCTTTTTTCCTGGGAAACCCCCGAATAGCCAACTATTATGAAGTTACATAATAAGTTTTCTTCTGATTCTGTCAGCACTTAAATTTGGTTTCTAGGTTTTTTTATTTTAAATTGTATGGCACTTCTTGGTACACCAAAGTTTTTTGCAGCCAGTCTAGTTGAGCCTTCTTTATAAAAAAAATGCGGCCTCGTCAATGGCTCATTTGGCAATAATGTCGTTTTTTAGACATTCGTTGGTAAATATCTGCAAAGTAAAAAATATCGATCAATAACTGGCCAGAGTGAATAAATACTGCTAGATTTTTCGTTGGGGAAATACATTTTATGTACTTGGTAAAAAAAGTCTTATTTTGGCCAATTTCGATGATTAGGTAGTTTACTACTAACTGGCCAGGGTGGCCAAAAACTGAAATTATACTTTATTTCACTTTAGTTACTAGACTTCTTTAATCACGTAATTTAGGGAATTCAGTAGCAAGAAAGCATACAATTATTGTTACTTACCTTATATAGAACAAATACAGTGTAATTCACTCACAGAATAGTTGAAAATTTATCGAAAAAGATTTTTGAAACAAGAGACGCCGATCAAAATTTGATGTCTGTAGGATGTTAGTGACGTGGATTTGTCCAAATGAAGTCTTATGGAAACGTAGGTGACACGTCACATCATAAACGTCTGTGAAACGTTCCATCAGACGTCGAAAAATCTTCTTTTACAAATGTCACTAGAACGCTGATGTAAGTATCGGTAGGACGTCTTTTTGAAACTAAGATTGGACTTTTAAAATCACCTTAAAATGACGCGTGGTTGTCGGCATAATTAAACTAAAAAATATTTAATTTAAACAAGTTTTATTAATTATACCTGGAGTACAAAGTAATATTTATCAGTAATGCAGGATTTTTATTAAACGGTTGTTTTTGTTGCGAGACTCTTTTTTGGTCATAAAAATTATATTTGTAAGCAAGAGAGTCACACATCTGATATCAGTATTCTTCGCACCTTTGAGTTACTGTCAAGGCCGCCGCACACTGGTCCTGTGATGCTGGTAAATGAGTAAACAATAATATCCAATAAGTTTTTATTATTATTCAAATGTTTACTCATTTGACTAATATAATGTGTAAATTAAATTGAACTTATTGTAGTGGGTCCGTGGTTTTGCTATCTTCAAAACTAACAGATACATCTTCAAATTGAATAATCTCTTCTTGAAATAATGATCAAATCTTTGACATTAGGGAAGAGTTCCATTTTCATACTAATCATAACTGGTCTGATGCTTGTTATGTAGGAATCTGAACTTATGAGAAACTGATGTATAATGTCAGCATTTGTCTATGTCCGGTCAATTTTTGAGGGTGTGTTTCCCTGATACTTCTGAAATCCTTATTTCGAGCTTCAGAAGCTTCTGATAACATTCCAATAGGTATGAAGTTGAAATGTTGACATATTTCTGCACCATGGAAAAGAAGCTTATCAATGCTTGACTTTGAGTATTAAACCAACCGGAGACGTCACGCGCACTAGTTTCTTTACAAAAAAGTCTGCCAATTTCTGCGGGGGGGACGAGGAAACGCACACAAATAATGTTAAAACAAACGCATTTTTTGATAAAACAATTAAACACTAGCTTGAACTAGGTGCACACAAATACATTCACCAATACAAGCACTCCGTGAACTCAAACAAACTAGTTGTATTTAACCGGTGTGCTCAAAGACCGACACGTTTTTTTGGCAGAGGGGAACGCCTGTTAGTGGCGTCTCCGGTTGGTTTAATACTCAAAGATGCTTGATGGAATATAGTGCCACGGATATAATTCTACATATAATTTAGCGGTATCCATGCAGTAGTTTTTTAAATTTTATAATTTTAATATTTTTCCCAGATGATATGGTTTGCAAAATGACGGCAAATCTCTTTATTAAATTCACATCTACCACTGTGATTTCTGCAGATTTCTTACATTCCCTGAAAAACCTCCGAGCTGTATTGCCGTCATCTGTGGTGCCAAATCCTTGTTTAACCACGTCCACTAATAATCCAGACTGCTTAAACATCTCTTCTTGAGTCAACTCTTTTCTTGATTTTTGTAATAGTTTGTCTTCACCTCTCGCGGCCCATTTTTAAAAATCCATATTTATACGAAATGTGGAGTATGCATATACCTAAAAGTAAAAAAAGTAAATATAAGTAAAAATTTCATAAATATTGTTAAAATCTACTGTAACAAATAGTTTTTTTATAAATTTACATAATTTAAAATCATTTATTTATTTTTACCTTAACCACATGTGCAACGAAGACAATCCGTATTTATAGGCGATGATGCTTAAATTATTCATCTCCTTTGGACTTACATGGCAAATGTTACAATTTTGCATGACATGATGTTTCTGACAAAGTCGTAGTGACTTTACCATTTATCATTGTCATGTGCAGATCATGAGATCATCTGAAACAATTAAAACATCATACATATGTTTAAATTACTTCTATCTATGTATAGCAGTAAAAATTAGTTAAATATATTACAAATAAATAGTTGAATGTTAAGCTTAAGAAACTACGAATAATAATCAATTTAATATTTACCTATTTTAGTCGGAATAAGATTAAGTACTTCTTGAGCCATAGCCGCTGTAAGTTCCCGTATATATTGTATAGCCTCTTTTACAAATTTGAACATAACTGGTCTGTAATAAGTTGTTGACGAAGGGCGTGGATTTAGCCAAATAACGACGTCACCATCCATAAGATGTAAAGGCACTAAACTTGTCATAAACACTGATGTTTATAAGTGCTGTGTGATGAAAACCCATCACAACCCCACTTGCTTATTAACTTAAAAGTATTTGATTCAAATTCGTGATGGTGAATTACATTTAACAATTTCTTTACTGTCAGATCCAGAATTGATTGAAGCTTATACTGGGCACCTAATTCTTTAATCGCTGTATCTTCAGGATAGCACGCCTTTTTAGCTTCAATTATTTCTTGGTAAGATGCTAATGCAATTGTAGCCGTTCATTAATTTTCTTCTTATTTCATTCTCTTCTTATTACTATCCATCCAATTTTCCGGGAAAAACAAACTCCTCTTAAAAGAAGATGGAACAATCACTCCTAAAACTTATTCCAAAAAAAATTGTGGAGTTGTGTACTGCGGTTCTATAGTACAAATGATAGTGTAAAATTAGATTAAGGAAACACTGTTTTAACACGTCAAACGCCATGGGGCTCATCTGTGACCTCGACTCGTGTACTTCACAGAGCCTTGGGGGGCACCAGTGACCTCAAGTCAGACCTATATTCGAGACACATTTTTACGCCGCAGGTAGTAGTTACCTTTATTTTTTCCTCTGGAAGTGACCGGCGCTGCGCTCAAGAGAGGACGGACAAAGCAGGACATAACTTCTTTGCATAGAATGTAGGAATTTAATGAAATTTGTACATAAACTATGTTTTTTTTTTTCGAATTTATTTTATTTTTACATATCTTTTCTGTCGTTTAAAAAGAAAAATAATGACATACCTTTTTATGAACTAAAAGATTTTAGAACAAAAAAACGACTAAAATATGGTAGTTTTTCAAATCTCTGACACAAAATAAAAATCACAAAGAAAAGCTGTATTCAAGAGCAATTCTATGGCCAATTTCCTATACCATTTGACAGTATTTCTCAGAGGAGTTGAATAAGCTGTCATCTGAACACTCCTGGCAACTGAAGCTTTACATTTGTTATAATCAATAACAATTGCTGGCTTTTGCACATCCTTGCATTTGAGTTTTACTAGAGTAAATTTGTCTGAGTGCTTTGTCGACAACATTAAAACGTCTCTTTTGTCCTTCCATTTTAATACTGTAATACCACAATCGTTCTCTTGTGCCACGTTAAAACCTCGTTTTAATGTAGTTTCTACTACTTTCTTAGGCAAGTATTTTCTGTTTTTTTTTACAGTGCCCAGGAAATGGGTATCGTTCTTTAGTAATTCGTACGCCAGTCCTAAGCTGGTGTACTAATTGTCTGATGCAATGGTGTGGCCTTTATTTAAGTGTTCATGACACAGGGATAAAACTATCTTTGTAGGGGTATTATTCTCGATACCAATATTCTTTCCTCTATATACCTCTATGTTTAAAGTTTATCCAGGATTTGTATTTGTATTTGTGTCTTTGAGATTTATTATATTGTCGAAAAATTTGTCGACCCCTAAAGGGAATCATGCTTTCGTCGACACACAGTTCTTGTTTGGGCGCATAGTAGATTTTGAATTTTTAATTAATTAACATTGAAACTTAACCCTAATAAATTAATAATTAAACATAATCAGACAAGTAAATTAGTTTTCTTATGTTTCTGCCTGCCCTAATCTTATACTCTCTATCACTATTATTTTCCTGTCCCTGATCTTCGTAACTGCTTTTATACTGTCTATTGTCATAGTATAATAGATACTCGTATGGCTCTCGTGATTGTCGAGCAGCAAAAGAACTGGCGAGGAAGGCGTTGGTTTTGCTTATTTTGAGAAATGGTGCATATATCTAAAAAAAAATTGGTGCTGTCATCCACCTTGAAGGATGTGCTGCTCCATCTGAACCAACAGGGGCACCGTTTAGCGGATTAGGCTCAAAATGCCACATTCGCAAAATGCCACATTCTCAAAATGCCACACTAACAAAGTGCCATACTTGTTCAACTCCCTTTCTTGCAGTATGTTCGAGAGTGTGGCATTAGGCGAAAATGCCATTTTGAGAATGTGGCATTTTGCGAATGTGGCGTTTTCAGAATGTGACATTTTGCGAATGTGGCATTTTAAGCATAATCCCAATTAGCATATATGTTTTGAAATTGACTCGTGGGAATGTGAAAAAGGGTGATATTGAGTTACCCAATGCATACCGCAGCAAACTGTTACAACTTACAAGCGTCTCTCTTTCAGCTGACGTTACTTGCCCAACTTGCTTAGTGCCTCTGAGAGCAATCACTTTCTGGGTTCGTTGTACTGTTGATAATCCTGTTTCGTCTATATCGTAAATAGACTCAGGGCCAAAGCGATGGCGTACATATCGACGCTAGAAAGCGGAAACGCTGTAACCCGCAAAAAACGAATTCTACACCGGAGCCCAAAACAAAAAACAAAATTAGAAAAAAAAAAACTTTTTATTCTTTTAACTTAAAGATGCCATTTTTAAAACATAAGTGCATAATAAGCTTAGATATGTTACTATAAGTATGAATTGAATGAAAAGTTATTTAATGGAGGTCCTTTTGTTGGTTACATCATAAGCAGTTTCAATTTCACACTGCGAAAATGCTGGAAATAGTAACTCTAATGTATGGGAATATTTAAAGTGAAATTATCTTAGACAACGTAAGTGCTGTAAACAACTACTTTTGGATATGTTTTTAATTATAAAGGCTGTAAACTGAACTGATGATTAAAAAATAAAAAGTAAAAATGAATTAACAATCCACATCTGAAAAATTTAGTTAAAACAAATGAGTGTAAATATAAGCGTAACTGAATATATTATATTATCAATAAAAACGGGTCAAGCACAGCTTGCGCGTTAAAGATTTATTTTACTATACATTTTAGCGACAAGTTAGCTCTAACTACAGTGGACAGATCCGGCTGATAAAGAATAAGAAAAATATCAACGAAGTAAATTTTACTTCTATTAGCTCCATCTGAATCGGATTCACTAGTGATTTCTGAATTATATTCTGAACAAGAATCATCAGAGCGAACAGATTCGTTCAGTAAAATTTGTTCCATGTCTTCACAATCAACAAAATGAAAATAGCTTTTATTGAAAGCTACTTTCCTTTTTAATTTTCTTTTAGAACCTGTCTTTACTTCAGCAGCATATGAGTCGCTTGTAAAAAATAAAAAAATAGGTACAAGCTGTTAAAGGCTTTTGTTCAACTTTTATTCCTGTAAGTTGTGGACTCTTTCGTCTTCTTAGGCACATATGACTCCACCATGCTACTTACTCTCTGTTGTATTCCCGTACTGGCACCTGTACCTACAACATCAGAATCACATACATATATTCTATGCAACAATCCTCACTAGATGGTATCAACCTAACACTGTTACATTCCATCAACTTTGTTACATTACGTAAAAACTCTTGAAACACTCTAAAATCCAAGACCGGATAGCACTATTTCGCTAATTTCACTTTTCGGCATCCCTAAATCCTCGAAGCAGTCCATAGAAATGAGATTTATGTCGGCATCTGAGTCTATGAGCTGAACTATGGTTTTCCCATACACTTCTACATATTTTGTCGGCTTTTTCCGTTGTATTTCGACATTGTTTATACTTCTGTTGACATCCGCCATTACGCCGCATCCAATGACAACCCGTTCCGACTTCGATCTGTCATTCGTTCCGTCAGTGTAGCCAACTTCAAGATTTTTCCTAGTGCCGCTGTCTTCACTATGGTTGCCCTCCTGTGCCGCCATGTTGAATATCATTTTTTTTTACGCTTGAATGTTGTCGTCCTTGCTGATTCGCTGTACCTTTACTCGTTTGCGCCTCTTCGCGTGAAGTTCCTGCGCGTGTGCCTTCGTCGATCTTCGCCGAACATCGTGATGCAATATGGCCGAACATGTTACATTTGAAACATTTCAACCCCATCGATTTATGTGGACAATTTATCGATGAATTCTCCATTTTTCCACAGTTATAACAGCGTATAGAATTCGATCTGTATTTGTGAATCCGCTTGCCCGTCGTTTGTCTGTCACTGTTAGATAACTTTTTATAGGCCGCATTGTTGGCCGCCATTTTCTCTTTCAATGTTTTGTAGACCCCATACAGCATGACTTTGTTTATTTCAGCGTCTTGGATACCTTCGATAATATATTTAATCGCCACGTAATCTGCTATCTTCCCTCTTTTTCCCATCTCTTTCATCACGAGAATATAGTCTAAGTAGGACTCATGCGGTTGTTTGGTTCCAGCCGCCATCATCTCATGCACAGTCTTCGTGTCGAGCGAATCTGGGAATTCCTTGCTAATCGCCTGTTTCAGCTCATCCCACGTCTTTAAGGTTTTTTCGGATTTAAGCCATAATGCCGTTGTTCCCGTCAACGATCGTTTCGCCATGATAAGATGACTATTAAACAAGTATGGGATTCGTTTTTGAAGAATTCTATGTATTACTGCCTGTCATTACATGTACGGTAGTACATTCATCCCATTTTTTTTTGCATATTTTGTCAACACTATATCTGAATGAAGCATCAAGATAAAACATGTTGATCACCAGCTGGTCCATATATTTGTCAGGGTAAGGTCCTAAGCCAACCCTTAATTTATCCGAATACACTACAGTCTTTGAATGTGGTATATTTAGCATCACAGAAGGACCGGGACTGGAAGGCAGATTGCTCTGGTGACTGATGGTTGAAACAATGGCAAGCGGGTGCTGGCTGCGTGGTAGTGATGGGTACCGGGGGTGTATGAGTAGATGACAGATCACAGGAACGTGACGAAGGTGGGGTATTTGGTTTCTGCACCTACCGTTAATCATCCTCAAGCAAATGGTTTACCAACTTCTGAGTCTCCCTTTGTGTTTGGAGTTCACTGGTGGCCGCTGACAGAGTATCTAGAAGACCTTGGGTGTACTCGAAAAAAAAATAAAGAATATCGCACGCTCTACAAGAATGTCATGCTATATATGTGACGACAGACAATTTTTTTAAACCTACAAGACTGTTTAAAAACGAACTTTGGCGTACCAACACTAAATCACCGTTAGAAAATCATAGATAAGGACGACGGTTCTGATTAGCTCTCGTCCTGTTACTGTCTTGCATGATTTCTACATTTTCTGTAGCGATTGCATGATATTCTGCTTCGATTTGTGGATTTTACTATGAGATTTCAAATGATACGACTATTGATGATTCTACAGTACTTAATGAGATTAAAAATATACAAAAAAAAATGCAAATGCGGGTTAGCGGGAGGGTACTCCTCTGGCCGGTTGACGCTCACAGTCATAAATTTTACGTCATTGACACTTGAGTCCACGTTAGAGCCGGACCACACTGCTGCGTTGCCTTTATGAAGAGCTTCCCACGATGTCGTCATCCTGATTCTATTCATCTGTAATGCAACGTAACCGTCCATAATGCAACCGTTGTGTAAGACAAGTATGTTGTAAAGCATACAAATTTCAGGATTCAGATGTCATAATGAAGTATATGGCGCGTAACGTGGGCTCCGTTTGCCTTTTTACAGTTCAATTTTTATCATTTTGAAATGCGGCAAATACTAGATGGACGTACCAACAACAGACGCCGGGAGATGATTTCCGCGAATGGCTTCTTGTCAGACCTCTTACCATAAAAGTTGTACTTGCTTGCCATAGAGTCGGACAATGCAAATTTCATGACTCTTGACACTTTATTATTAACGCCGTGCCTATACATTTTTCCTGTACAGTTAATATCTTTTCGACTGTTTCCAATTCCTCCAAAGTTTGGAAAGGAAATTTGAATTCAGGTTTTTATGTTTGTAGTACATTTTGGGCCTTCATGTGTGCCAGCTACTTTACCTTGATATCATTAATGGAAACAGACAATGTTAATGTATAGGGGAAAGGTTTGTTTTTCAGGAGTTTTAAATGGTGGATGAACGATTGTGGCTCTAAGAAGCTCATCAGCTAAACGTTCTCTATCTTTGTTGCTAGATATATTCTGATTTGTGTCTTGATTTTTGAAAATTAGGACAAGACGGCAACAACTTTGTTTCAGGCTCTTTTTGTAGAGTACAAGCTACCTGTTCAGGCACAACGATAAGTAAATAGAGGCTTGGAGGATTGTCATCTATGCTCATCGTGGTGAAAATGAATCAGATTCCCCTTGTTCCTGTAAAGATAACGTTATGTACACCTCTTCTCCAAAAATATGCCTGTTAAAAGACCAGATGCCTAAAGTTTTGAATGCACTTATTGCATTCATGGGTGTAGCTGCTCTGCTCTCAAATAAGCAGAATGGAGTTTGCGAGAAACATCCAACTGATTTACGTTTCGTTCGGCGCGCCTCGCGTATGGCCCCCGCTGAGCGAGCGTCTTGTTTTATGTTCGGAATGTTAGTGTCAGTTTAAATTGAATTATTATTTTTTTCCACTATGTTCATCTTGCCCACCCTTCTCCTACCTACTAATAATATACTAACAAATATTTCAATGAACTGCTTCTTTGTGGCAGGCTACTTTGAATCCTGGAAAAATATCTAAATAACAAGATCTATTATTACTACTTACCACATTTTGAATGATTGCAAACAGGTTGTATCCGAGAGTTGAATTTGGATGAACCCAAAGGTTCACTGTTATTACATATTATTATCCGTAAAGTCACAAATTAGAAATTCAAGTTTAATATTCAATTAATTATACACACACCGGCACAATTAGCGGAACAGAAAAAAAAAGGAGAAAAAAGAGGGAATTTAGAACAATGAATGTAATTTTTAAACAAGATATTATTTAAAATGAAACAACAATTAAATTAACATGTTTTGACATTCATTTGTAACACCATACTTAAAGTTTAATAAAAATAAAAATTAAATTAAACAAAATACATTTTTCTTCGATTTTTTAATTATAGAGAAACAGCAGAAAATTCAAAATTTTCCAAAGGTTAACATCAATTTCAATGACTTCAATATCGAGTGTTTCCTCCTCGTGCTCTGATGAGGGTTTCCATCCGTCTGGGCATGCTGCGGATGATGTTATCAATGGTTTCTTGGGGCAACCTCTGCCATTCTTCAACTAATGCGTTTCGCAACTCGTTGAGATTATTGGGAGGTGGCATTCTTGACTTTACACTCCTCTTTAGCAAGTCCCAGACGTGTTATATAGGGTTCATATCGGGGGACCGTGCTGGCCACTCCATCACCGTTATACCAACATGGTTTAGGTATGTCTGTACTGTGCGAGCACTGTGAGCCCGAGCATTATCCTGCATTAGAATGAAGTTGTTACCAATAAAGGGGGCAAATAGCACAACATGTTCTTCTAAAATCTCCCTGATATACCGATCAGCATTCAGATTCCCGCCATCGACTACTACTAACTCCGTACGAGCTGCTAAACATATTCCTCCCCAGACCATAATTGAACCGCCGCCATATGCCACTGTATTTTCAAAATTAGACTGGATATACCGTTCTCCTTTGCGTCTCCATACTCGCTGCCTTCCATCAATTTGATTTAACATAACTCTGCATTCATCAGTAAAAAGAACCTGTCCCCAGTCGTCGAAGTCCCAATCACGATGTTCACGACCAAAGTGTAGACGGTTTGTGCGATGATGTCTCTCAAGTTTTGGGGCTTTGGCGGGCACATACGAGCCTATACCCACTTCTTCGAATCTTCTACGAACTGTCCGCTCACTCATCCTTACTGCTCGTACCTCTTCCAGTAAATTTCGAGCCTGCACCGCCGTTAGTCTCGTGTTCCGTCGGACTTGAAGTTGGAGAAAACGGTCATCCCTCCTTGAAGTACACCTTTTCCGGCCTTGTCCTCTCCTTCTCACTAGAGTATTCGTCAATCTGTATCGTTGGATGCTACGATGAATCGTTGATAACGATCGACGAAGGCTTCTGGCAATCGATCTGTAGGTTTGACCATTTCTCCTCATTTGATCTGCCCTAATGATTTCTGATGGCGTTAAATCAGGCATACTTAGATGCTCGTAAATTATCAATATGCGAAAAAACTCAAAAGCCTCAAAAACTGCAATTCAAAGATTTTCAAGTGGAATTCACGAACCTTCTAAAAACGGACAAGTGGTGGAAAAAAATTAATCAATGAAAATTAAAACAAAAGAATGAAAAAAAGGGCAGTCGCTTAGTATTCCATTTTTAAATTAAAACCCAAATTTAAAAAAAGCTTATAGCCGGCCAGTAACACGCAAAAATGCGTAAATACTCCCTTTTTTTTCTGTTCCGCTAATTGTGCCGGTGTGTGTAGCATAAATTGAAGGTTAATAATTAGCATTTCATTACATTGACTTTCTTATCCTTCCCACGGCCGTCTGCAGGTACGTAAAGTAAGATAAATTGCATATGGCGTGAGGTAGATACAAATTGTTGCATAATTTGGTGTTTGGCAAGGTCCCAGAACAAACAAAAGTAGAACTTTTTTTCTGACTCAAGCTTCTCTGCTAGGTCTTTCAATTCCGATGAGTTTTGTTTGATTCTTGTTTCATGTATCCCCGTTGCATCTTCTGTAACGAACGTCAAGAAAATCAGCAATAAAATCATTTGGTCGGCATAAAAAGATTTGTTTGCAAATAAAAAAATCAGGCAGCAATTCTTGTTCGGCAAATAATTTTGATAATGGTCAAAAATTAAATCAGAAATAGGCAGCTTACAATAACATGGGTTTGCATAATAAATATTTAGTCCGCAAAATAGTTACTTGGTCCGCAAAATAACTACTTGGTCAGCAAGATTTCATGATTGAACAGCAGAGAAAACATGTCTTAATATATTTTTAACACCGACTCCCACTCTCACTCTCACTCATATTCCCAGTATCACTGCCACTACCACTACCAGTTCCACTGCCACTACCACCACAACCAACCATCCAGAATGACGTAAATTGCTGATTGGTTTTGTAATGTTTGCTAGCTATGAGGGATTAGGCGCAAAATGCCACATTCGCAAAATGCCACATTGACGCAAAATGCCACATTCGCAAAATGCCACACTAACAAATTGCCATACTTGTTCAACTCCCTTTCTTGCAATATGTTCGAGAGTGTGGCATTATGCGAAAATGGCATTTTGAGAATGTGGCATTTTGCGAATGTGGCGTTTTGAGAATGTGACATTTTGCGAAAATCGAATGTGTCATTTTGCGAATATGGCATTTTGCGCCTAATCCAAAATAACATCAGTTATTTAGAATTTAGACTGAGAATTCTACTAGACTCTTAAGAAATCATAACTGCATATAATATGCCTAACTTGAGCTTAACACACCTTTAATATTTCGTAAATACTAAAATCTAACTCAAGGAAGAGCTTTAGTAAAGAAATCAGCATATTGCTCTTTACTACAAACATATTTTAAATCAATTTGCTTTTCTGAAAAAACTTTTCTTTAATAAAGTTATATTTTACAACTATGTATTTCGTAAATACTAAAATCTAACTCTAGGAAGAGCTTTAGTAAAGAAATCAGCATATTGCTCTTTACTACAAACATATTTTAAATCAATTTGCTATTCTGAAAAAACTTTTCTTTAATAAAGTTACATTTTACAACTATGTGTTTACATCGTTTGTGATAATCCTTATTTTTAATCAAACAAATTGCACTTTGATTGTCTTTATTAATACACACAGAATCCTGATTAAAAGCACCAATATCACTCAGTAGTTGCTTCAATCAAATTGCTTCCTTAGTGGCTGAGCATGCTGCCATAAACTCAGCCTCGGTCGTTGACAAGGCAACACTTTGCTGACGTTGTGTAGCCCATGTTATGGCAGCACCATTTTTGATAAAAACATATCCAGTTAAGGAACGACGTGTGCATGTATCTTTAGTATAATCTGCATCACTGTATGCTTGAAGTATGTTTTCTTGTGATGATGTATAGTGCAAACCATGACTCATATTTTCCTTTAGATATTTCATTATCCTTTTGACAACATTCCAATGTGTGTGATCATAGCAATTCAAATATCTACTCACCAGGCTGACTGCGAACATGATATCGGGCCTGCTTACTATTGCTAGGTGTATGAGTGATCCAACAGACTCTCTGTACGGGGTTTTCTTGTCAGGCACCTCAAATTCTTCTCTAGAGTTGTATGGGGATCAACTGGAATGCTGTTAGAATTGGCATTATACATGTAGTCGTCACTCTCGTATTCTGATTCCGATGAAGGCATCAATAAAAGGGTCCAGAAGTAGATATATATCACGAGTTTAATACACAAGAGTTCACAAGACGATAACAATAGATAGAAGGAGAAGATTTACAATTTAGATATAGAAATGTCCGAAAGCATAAGAAGGTGAAAGCACAAGCACGAAAGATAGCGAAAGCGTACAGCGATTATAGTTAATACTTAGACAAGAGCAATGCGACGTGCGCTCGGCGCGAGAGGTCGTAAGTACTGCGCGCACCCGGCAACAGCAGCTACCGGTTCGCATGCATCGCACGCGGCGAGCGCGTGATCGATGATATTATCTAATATCACAGTTCGATCCGCTTGTCCGCCTTACATACAAAATTAATATATAATTTATAGAATTTAAGTTTACATACATACATAATCTCACGCCTATTTCCCATTGGGGTAGGCAGAGACAACAGACCGCCACTTGCTACGAACCTGGCAGATCTCACGCGCTTCCTCCACATCCATCAAACGACTCATGCATGCTCGTCGGTTTCGGGTACTCTTTATCTGGCTTTTCTTCAACACATCGCCGATCTGGTCGATGTAGGTACGCCTAGGTCGTCCTCTACCGACTCGCCCATTCACAACACCCTTGTATATTTGTCTCGTTAGACGACTTTCATTCATCCGCTCAATGTGACCAAACCACCTGAGCATTCCTCTTTCAATCCTAGTCACTATATCATCTTTCAAGCCGCAACGCTCTCGGATCACACTATTTTTCACTCTATCTATCAATCTTACTCCACTGATGCTTCTTAATGAACGCATTTCGACTGCATTTATTCTGCTTTCGTGCTTCTTCTGCCATACCCAACACTCACTGCCATACATCAACGTAGGTACTAACACACCATCATGTACAGCCAGACGTGCTTTATTTGTCACATTCTGACTCTTCATAAATTTAAGTTTAACATGTAATATTGAGTAATATTTTATTTATGTTATTTTAATCTATTATATTACAGTAGTATTTTAGGGTTAAGATTAAATACGCTATTATTAAGTACACACGCCACATACATATCAAACTAGTATAGTAATTTTTCTATATATTTGGCTGATGAATATAAATATGTCCTTTGGACTTTTCAATTTGCAATCCGACAAATTTTTTAGGTTCACAACATTTAATATCAAAATTATTCTTTAATTCAGATAATAGTTTATCCAATGAAGCTTTTGAACTTGAAAACAGAAGTCCATCATCCACATATAATAATAAGTACACTTTGTTATTGTTTACATTTCCTATATAAACACACTTATCTGCATGACTATTCTCAAAGCCAATTTTTTTTAATAACGAATCAAATTTATGATTCCAGCACCATGGTGCTTGTTTGAGGCCATATAAAGAACGATTTAGTTTACATACCATATAGAGCGTCCAAACCTTCTGGTGGTACCATGTATATATCTTCTTGGACGTCACCATATAAAACTGCTGTTTTGACATCAAACTGCATCATTTCAAAATTTTGTCGAGCAGCTTCAGACAATAGAACTCGAACTGAATCATATCTGACTGTGGGAGAGAATGTTTCGGTGTAGTCCACTTCTTGCTTTTGTCCACAGCCTTTTGCGCACAATCTTGACTTATAGAGTGGAGCTGATTCTTCTTCTTTTGTTCTGAAGACCCACTTACAGCCAATTAATCGTACCCTTTGTGGTTTCTCAACAAGAGACCAAGTATTAGCATGTGCCTGCAACTCATCTTCTATTGATTGTTTCCATTTATCTGATCTAGCATTTTCTGTCGATATCGCTTCACTGTATGTTTCTGGAATATCCAACTCTGAACTTTCACTTAAACAAATTTAAGTATTAGTTTCTTCGGTTTGAGCTCTATATTTAAATCTTGTAGTTATGTTTGAGTGTAATTCTTTCAAGTTAATTGATTCAGCTGGTTCATACAGAGACCCTTCATCAGATTGATCATAATCACTAGATTCATGTAATATTGATGTATCGTTTAACGATGTATTACTATTTTCCCCTTCACTATTACTTGTAGAATCTGTCTCATTTTTACTTTGTTTTGATGATGATTCTGTCAATGGTACTACAGCAGTCTCTTTTAACTGTGTTTTTCAAAAATGTTACATCTCTACTAATAACTAATTTCTTCGTTTTAGGATCACATAATGGATATCCTTTGCTTTGTTTGCTATATCCAATAAGAATAATTTCACTTGCCTTTGAGTCCCATTTTTTAGTTTTCTCCTTAGGAATGTGCATCATGGCTTCCGATCCAAAAATTCTCATGTGGCTAATATTTGGGGTTTTTCCTGTCCAAATTTCTTCAGGCGTAGAGTATTCTAATGATCTTGTTGGGCAGCGATTGGTGATGTATGCCGCAGTTGTCACTGCTTCTGCCCAATATTGTTTCTGTAATGAAGCATTAATGATCATACATCTAGCCCTTTCTAATAAAGTTCTATTCATTCTTTCCGCTAATCCATTCTGTTGCGGAGTGTATAGAACAGTGAGCAATTCCAGATTTCTTAAGAAATGTTTGAAATTCATTGCTCAAATATTTTTATAGAGGTACTTAACTGATTCTCAACAAAGGTTTTAAATTCCTTGAACTTGTTAAAAACATCTGATTTATTCGCTAATAAATAAATAAATACTTTCCTGGTGAAGTCATCGATGAAGGTAAGAAAATAACGGGCTCCTCCAAGTGACGGTACCTCCATCGGTCCA
The DNA here is from genome assembly GCA_963855545.1 of Ethmia dodecea. Taxonomy (NCBI): domain Eukaryota; kingdom Metazoa; phylum Arthropoda; class Insecta; order Lepidoptera; family Depressariidae; genus Ethmia; species Ethmia dodecea. The sequence continues at coordinate 1,287,288 of OY979447.1, forward strand.
CATACATCTGAGTGAACTAGTTCCAAATTCTCCTTTGCTCGAGAGCCTTCTGAAGAGAAAGAATTCCTAGTCTGCTTCCCTTCTTGACAAGTTATGCATATGACTTAACTATCATTTTTTAATTTAGCACCAGTAGCTTCGGATAATTTGTTTAAGTCCTCAAAGTTCAAATGAGCCATTCTCTGATGCCATAAATAAAAATCATTGTCTTCAATGACGTCACAGCAGATATTTTCAAATATTTATTGCTTTAAGCAATTGTTCTCTTATGGAATCACAAGATCACAACTTTTAAATATCTCGTGTAGCTCATTTTTGTAAGATAATACTGATGTCCGTGTTGGCAGCTCTACCCCACAGCAGTATGACCTAGGAGTCCTAGGACAGAGGTATTAGATTATTAGGTACATAGCTGTGGAAGTAGCTGAAATAGAAAAGACGAGCTGCGTCTACATCAGTAAGCCATCTATTTCTCCTAACTGTATAAGTGCAGAGCAGTGATAGCCCGGACGGTTAAAGAGCCGGCCGAAAATCAGTGAGGCTCGGGTTCAAATCCTGGCATGTACCAATGAGTTTTTCAAAAACTTACGTACATATTTATCACTAGCTCGACGGTGAAGGAAAACATCGTGAGGAAACCCACAGGTCTCAGAATTAATTCTGAGACATGTGTAAACAGACCCGGTCCGGCGATGGGCTCACCACCTATCACGCTTAGGGGTCCAATGTATCTCGTGAAATGTGGGTATATCCAGTAATGGAATACCTCTGCCTACCCCCTCGGGGATGAAAGGCGTGAGATTATATTATTTTATATGTATAAGTGCAGCATAACTGATTCTGCCCGTTAAAGTTGAACTGTGTGAGTCTCACTGAAATATCAAGTTTCTCTTTATTCCCAAGAAAACTGTATTATCGATAAGATTCAAAGTGCCCTTATAGAAGTAGTACCAAATGCATGCTGTACATTAGTTAGAATATTTTTTTAGAGTATTGTGCTTTATATTCTACTAATTAAATTATTAAGGATTGCTCTTCCTCGAACCAGCTCGTTTTGGTTTGTTGATGGCTCGTCGGCGGGGTCTGCTTGTGCTTGAAACATGCCTCGTTGCTCAGCAATATAATTTGGTAATGGTAATTGTGCATTTATTGTGATGTTGTGCAAAACACAACATGCTAAGACTATTTTGCTGGCAACTTGAGGAAGGTAGTGTAAAGTTCTGTGCTTCAGCAGACACCTCCAACGAGCCTTTAACAGACCAAAACATCGCTCAATGCAGTTTCTAGCTTGTATGTGCCTCTTAGTGAAAAATATCTTTGTGGCGCAAATGTGTAGCCACTGATACTAAACTGCGAGCAGGCAATGAAACACCGGAATAAAGTTGTAGATCGGAATGGAATGTAGGTATATTTGGAATAAAAATAAACAATATATATGTACAAAACTTGACTCTTAACTAGTAGTATAAATAGAAAGGAAAATAGGCATCGTCCAATAGAGACGATGAGGTGATGGGTGGCGCGATGTATCACGCTATACGGGGCTGAAGGCCGTGAGGCGGGGAAGCAGAGTGTTCCCCTGCACGGTCGGTTTTACGTAAATATAGCGGGCAGAAATCCGCGGCCGCATTCGCCGCGCCGGCCGTCGAGGAGACAGCACGTCGGTTGCCGCGCCCCCGGTTCTTGGATCGACGTGAAGAAAGAAGACTTCGCTGGCGCCTTCAAGTTTCATGATTATGAGTACAACCGCTCTTTTCAGAGCGACCCAAAGGTTTCAATATTATGGGCGCGGTACGCCGCCACATCTTCTTGTGATCCTCGGGCTGCGTTTAGGATCGGAGTCATTAGCCATGGCCTTAAAGGTTATTCAGGATATCTGAATCATTCTATTCCACTCCAGTTGGTATGCAATTTTTCATCAATGTTTTCTTAGGACGTTATCCGCTTAAACGTAAACCGACTTTACAGGCACTACATAGGTAAGTTTGTACTATTTAAGGAAATTCTATCTGATGATGGAGCCGAAAGAGAGTCGAGGAAATCCTCAACGATTTTCAGCAATTACCTGGTGTTTTGGCTTGATTAATTTCTATTGATGAGAACTTTACACTTTTTTACTTTCCTGTTTGAAGTTTTTTTTTAGTAAAAATTATATTCGAAATATTTTGTTTACATTTAGTTTTACAGGGAGTTCTCTAGTTCCTCGTAGGGAACTACGAGCTTCCAGATCGGTGCAAAGTTCATTAAAAGTACCTCGAACGAGCCTAAATTTGTCTCCAAAGGAATTATCTGGTATTTCTTCCAATTCTCTTGAAGTGCGTCTTGTGACATTTACCTGGCGGTTTTCCCATATTTCGGCTGTCTTAGCGGCCCACAATAAGTTTAGAGAATGCATTTTTTATATTATTACAAGATTATTACTAATGAATTAGTAGTGCATAATAAGAAACTATTGTAATGTTATTACGAAATTACCACTTTTTTAGTTTTTTTTTTAATGTTCTTTTTTTATTACACAAACGTATAAAAATATCTTAATTAAAAATACTACCGGCCATATTTTGATAGGCACCCTGGTAGATATAAACTCTTCATAAATATGCGTAAAAATTAAGTTTGTAGCATAATTCTGCAGCCGGATCTTAGGCTCTTACTTATATTAGTATATATCATACAATAATAAAAAAAAGTTATTCAAGCTTTACTAACATTAAAACCTTGCTCCTGTATGCCTGCTGTACCGTCAGAAACAGCTCTTCCTATTATTCCCGCTACCCTTTCTTTTAAGGGTGTTAGACAATTTATGGTGCTTTGACCACCACGTATTAGCAGTTTGTCTGTTTAAAATTAGGTTGTTTTTTGTTTTTGTCTTCTAGTCTGCCCAAATCTTTGATAGATGCAGTTACTTAATGACTGCACTAGAACTTCCCTTGCTGCATCCACGACTGCTTCCGAGAAATTCGTTTCACAGATTTGAAGTAAACTTAAACCGTCTATGATGTCTTGCTTACACTGCACGAAGCATAAAAACTCGTTTACTATCAGTTTATTCTGATTTGTCATGATTACCGGCCCAAAATCTTATTTAGAAACATTAGAATGAACTAAAATTATTTCTGTCTCGGCCCGATAATGTAGGAACGTAACGGTCGATTCGGATGACGGGTGATGATTCACGCTCACACAACCTCGCGCAAGGACGGCGCGCGCGCAACTGTTTTAATAATAGAAAAGTTATAATAATTAATTTCAGTCTTTCAAAAGTTCTAGCTATATACAATTAAACACATACTTACTTTGTTCCATTTATCGTTGGCCCTAAGGAGTCCCGCACGTACAGGATTCAAGCAATTAGCCAGCTCCTGCCACAGCCAATCCGCTGTTAGTCGGCCCTGAGTAACCTTTCCACTTTCCAGGCGCGGAGAGATCACCATTACTGTAAAATATATAAACTTTAGTATCTGTTGATTAGGTTGATAACATAATGCTTACTTTACTAAACTAGTAAATGTTATTTACTTTAAAATTTATGATTCCAAATATCACAAAGTAAATGACTGGAAACTTAACTAAGTACAGTACGGCACTTTTAAATTGCTGTTTTGAACATAGGCTCTGCGCAAAACGTTGTGTAAACCGTTGCGCAAATGTTATTGTGGAGCCATTTGTTCAGAGCTGCCCAGTTAAAACGGCCGTGCTGTAAGACGGTTCCAATATTTCCTTAAGAGATCGCGATTTGGTTTTGGGCATTATGCATAGACCTATTGTCTATGGCTTGGCTGGCCAATAGATTTTCCGGGTGGGCAAAATTTCATAGAGTGCGTTGGCGCCGGGCCAAATACCTTATTCAAACAAAGGTTTTATATAGGTACACATAAAGTTTATTATACAAATACCACATTATACACAAAAAGATAAATAACATAATAATGAAAACATTATTTCTATTTCTTAATATGAGCTGTGAAGAGGTTTTCCTGATATTAATTTGTCGATATTTGGTTTTAAGTCTGATGTTAATAGGACAATTAAATCAGAAATGTGTTTTGCAGTGAGAGATGTGCGATACTTATTTTTGATGTATGATAAAGTTGAAAATGTTTTTTCACACACATAGGTGGAACCAAACCTGTTTAAAATATGCATAGCAAGGTTGCGCAATGTTGGAAAATCTTCACTGGAAACGTTTTTCCAAAAACTTACAAAATTTTCTGTTAGTTGCTCTGAAGTTACATTTTCGTAGAAATAGCAATTTAAGGTTAAGAACATTAAGGTACTGTAATGTATCAATTAAAAATGCAAGATCACACATCCAGAATTTTCAAGTAGAGCTCTCTCTGTTGGCTTGTTGTTGAATGTGTGTGAATGCTTGTTTTTCGACCAAAAATTCCAGAACTTGTTCTCTCAAATCATAAAAATGTTTCAACATTTCGTCTTTGGATAACCAGCGAACAGCGCAATAAAGATGTAATTCGCCGTATTCTTTTATTTCTTCTTCAAAAAAAGTTCTGAATTGTCGGTGGTTAAGTCCTCTAGCACGTATGAAATTAATGCAGCGTACTACTGGGTCAAAGTCAAAGTCAAAATGTTATTCAAAATAGTTTAGTACTCAAAATTCAACATTTTTAAATTTTATTTAAAATACATAACATTTTTAAATTTTGCCCCTTTAATCGGTTTCTTTTATCTGTATGTATAGACCCCGCCGTTATTTTAAATAATTGCTCTGAAGCCACAGAAGAGCATCTAATAGATAAATATTTCTGAGCCAGTTTCTTGACTTTCGGGAACTCGTTAGTTTTCCGCCAGTATGTGGAGAAGCTAATCTCCATTTGAAGATTAGGCTTCCTTAGGTATTCTTTCACTTCGTCAAGGGAAGGGCCTGTAAATAAAATTAAAAAGTAATTAGACAAGATTTTAGAAGCAACATGTGCAAAAAAATAATATGAATTTTATTTTATTTTATGATAAATAAAATAATCATTCTGATTAAATTGAAAATAGTAAGGTAGGTAAAATATAACACTTTTATAATATAAACCTAGTCATAGTACCTACTTTACTTAATTAAATTAAACACTAATTATTTTCAAAAGAACAATCCATACTGATCTGTATGTGTAAACCTACTATTAAATAAAATGAAGAGTAAAGACAAACCATTCACAAAAATATAACTTACTTGTAACAAAGTTTGCCAATGGTTCGGCACATTCCTTTTCTGATATAATATCTTTGCAAATAGTCCATAATGAAGCTTGTGAAGTAGATGTCGACGACTGTGATTGTTCGTTTATTGAGCCATTGGTTTCTTGAATGTTGGCTCTTGCAGTATCATTACTAAGATTATCAATTTCTTCACCTAGTAGACTCTGCACACTGCTCGCAGTAGCTGATGTCCTCCTGAACACTCTGGCTTTGTATCTTGGATCAAGGGCTGTTGCTAATATGTAAACATTTTGCTACTTACTATTTGGTTGATACCAGTCAACAGTAGAATTCAGTAATAGGTTTACAGTGTAAACCCATTACTGAACCCGTCTTCTGTCTAAAAAGCTGGAGCTATACTTTCCCAAGCATACCTATTTGTTTCCTTAACGATCGTTTCCATGAGAGGTCGGTCCCACATTTGAGTGAACAACCCCAGAGGCCTCGTCCTTCAATTTTGGGGCCAACACTCTCATGGAACTCCTCTCGTATTCCGCGAAAATTTAAATAATTATCGCTCCATGTGACTGCGTCCTCCTAAAAATCTTAAGTCTCATCTTCCTCGGCCTCCAAGACTGCCTGAAGCTCTCGCAGAGTGATCTCTTCTTCGTCAGCCTCACTCCCCGAATCCAGAGCAGGAACCTCAGCAAGAGGCGGGCTAAAAATCATGTCTCAGCCCCATTAAATATGTTCATGCCAAATATCCTCATGCAAAAGCACCCAAAACACAGTTAGTTGCACACAACTCGCACCATTCTATCCCCTCTGGTATTATTTTGATCATCTGATGTTGGTTAGGATTAAGCGCACAATGCCACATTTGCAAAATGCCACATTCGCAAAATGCCACACAGAAAAATGCCACACTAACAAAGTGATATTATCAAAATAACAAGATTGTTCAACCCCCTTTCTTGCAGTATGCCGGTGATTTATGAATCAGGAAATAAAACTAATTTAACTATTTTCGTATTTAATCACATTATTTATTTATTCTTATTGTTTGTGTAAAATGTAAACTAATATTATGAATGCCGCTGAGAATCATAAACACTTCATAACAAAATATTATAACTTTATCAGAAAAGCATTTTTTTGTATTTACATACATTCAAAATTGAAAATTGAGTAACGATTTAGTTGCACAGGAGTCAGCTGTTTGATTATAATTTAAATTGTATTATAATAGTATTTAATCACTATTCAATTCAAATTCAATTCAATTCAAATTCAAAATCTTTATTGCGATACACAGGTGAATAACAGGCGGTGGACAATAGTTTGGTAGATCTCTTTGATCTGCCCTTGAGCATGCAATATTTCAGTCGAGAGAGGGCATGCTTGCAGTTTACAAATGAATACAAATTAGGTATAGCACAAGAAGAAGCATTATTAAGTCATATGCTATTAAATATTATAATGAAAATAGTCAAATAATAGTAAATGTCCCAAAATTTAAAAGTAAAATTGCTTAAAAACTATCAATGTCATTCTATCTATTCCCACACAAATTACGTCAAAAATTCTTCTAAGCAATAAAATGCCTTATCTATTAAGTAGGACAACAGTGTTTTTTTAAAAAGTTGCAAGTCCTTACATTGCCTTATTTGGGGTGGTAACTTGTTGTATATTTTAGGCGCCTGTCCGAAAATACTATTTTGATAGAGTGCTGTTTTTGATGACCCCTGGATTATTTGGTCGTTACGTCTCAAGCTAGATACTCGTATGAATAAATTTGGGTTGCGGCGAAAAAACATGCACAATTCGTAAATATACATGCATGTTAGTGTAAGAATTTTTAAGTCCCTGAAAGAATGTCTACAGCTGTCAGTTCTCTTTAAATTGCAAATAGATCGTACACATCGTTTCTGTGCCCTAAACACTACGATTATGTTGGAAGCATTTCCCCAAAATATCAGACCGTATCGAAGAATAGCTGCAACTTGACCATGGTATGATATAAGGACTGCCTGTCGGTTTGCTATTTTGCTTAATTTGCGCAGTGCATATGAACATCCGTTAACTTTGTTACATACATATTCTAGGTGTGCTTTCCATTTCATGTTACTTTCAATGTGTAACCCCAGAAATTTGATTACATTAGTTTGCGCTACTTCCTTACCGTTATGATTTATTTTTGATTGCAATGTATTGTTTCCTCTTTGTATAAATTTCATTATTTTTGTCTTATCTAGGTTTATTAATAGATTGTTAGCTTGTAACCAGTTTATTATAGTTATCGGGCTCTTGTTCACTTCGAGTTCATTATCATATATTGCTGTACTGTCGTCCGCAAACAGTATAATAGGACTATTTATTGCCCTGGGCATGTCATTTATATAAACCAGGAAAAGTAACGGACCTAAGACGCTTCCCTGGGGAACTCCATAGCGTGTAGACCTAGGGCTTGACATGTAAACTGTTTCCGTTTTGGTTTTGTGACATATGTTGTTAATACAGGTTATTTGAGTTCTATCACGATTTTATTAGTGCCAGTACGTTTCCTCTTACGCCATATATCTCCAATTTCTTTGCAAGTATGTCATAGTCAACGTAGTCAAATGCTTTAGTGAGGTCCATGAACATAGCCAGTACAGTTTGTCTTTTGTCGATTTTTTCATAAATTAATTTAAGGAAGTCGTAAATTGCCAGATCAATTGATTTATTTTTACGAAAACCTTTTTGCTCGCAACAAAATATGTGGTTCACTTCTAAGTAATTATTTAGACTGTTAGTTATAACCTTTTCGAAAATTTTTGAAAATACCGGGAGCAAGGCTATCGGCCGGTAATTTTTCATGTCTGTTTTGTCACCCTTTTTAAATAGAGACTTGATAATACTAGTTTTTAGTTTTGTGGGAAAGATTCCTTGCTCTATGGATGTATTTATTATATGGCATAGTATAGGAGAAATTATGTTCGAAACAGATTTAATTATTTTAGTATTGATTTCGTCATATCCCGTACTGTTAGTATTATTTAGTCCTTTAATAATTAACGCTACGCTTTTTGGATCCGTAGGTGTGAGAAAAAAAGAAGTTGATTTATTATATGTACAAGTATTTTTGAATATTGTCCTACAATTTGTCTGTGGTTGTATTGTATCTATGAAATAATCGTTGAAAGATTTTGCTATATCTACTGGACATGTAGTAATTTCCCCATTTACCCGTATTCGGCTAATGCTTTCTTTTGGAACCTGATATTTTATTTTGCGAATAACATTCCAAGTTGCCTTAGACTTGTTTTGTGAATTTAATATATAAAAGTCATTTTGAGCTCTCTGAGTAAGTTTTATGATTTTGTTATAAGTCTTTGAGTATTTCTTAAAAACTTGTCTATCATATTGGCTTTTAGAAACTATATTTCCACAAGAGAGCTCTTCGCCTTCTACTGCCCAGTCTTATGCCGTGTGATAGCCACTTTGGACGTACTGTAGTTATAATTTTTCTCTTTAGTAGCGGAAAGCATAACTCATATAACAATTTAAAAAGATCTATAAAACAGTCATATGCTATGTTTGGATCAGTAGCCAGGAAAACATCATTGAAGCTCAAATTTTGTAGGTAGTTTTTGAACTTTATAATGTTTTCTACATTGTAGTCACGCCTCAGAGTGTACCAGTACTCTAAATTACACGTTTTTTTTACAGGACAGGTATATAGCTGCGCTGTGTGATCTGATACTGCTAATTCAATTACCTCGGTCTTGCCACCTCGAATATTGTGAATTACGTTGTCTATGCATGTACCGCTGCACAACCTAGTTGGTTGTTTTACGGAAAAACGTAAATTGTAGCTAGTTATTAGTTGCTGAAAATTAAAAGTATTTGGACATTTGTTAAGAATATTAATATTAAAGTCTCCGCATAGGATTATTTTATTACTATTTGTCAGAACAGTGCTCAGAATTATATCTAAAATGTCAAAGAATTTTTTAAAAGAACTATTAGTATTGTTGTTCGTAGGTACTCTATAAGTGCATATAATGGTTATTTTATGGTCTGGCAACTCTATTGCACTGGATTCGATAAGGTTAGGAACATTAAATCTTTCAAGATCTATAACTTTGTAATTCAGACTTTTTCTTAGTAGTATGCATGAGCCCCCATTTCTGTTTTTTCTGCTAAAACACGCAGCCAATTTATAGTTGGGAATAGTTAGAAGACTAACATCTTCTGTATTCATATTATGCTCAGTAAAGCAAAGGACATCGATATTTTTATTAACATTTTTTAATTCTTCTAAACATACAGTAACCATGTCACATTTGTTAATAAGGCCGTCAATATTTTGATGTAATATATTTATATTGTTATATACGAAAAAAATCATCGATTTTATTGGCTATATTGCTCGTCATGTTATTATTATAAATAGGTATGTCAGAGTTATTACTATTATAATTGTTATTATAGTCACAGATAGAGTCAATCATTTCTAGCGCATCCTTGAATATTATCGATAATGAGTGATTATTTATTTTTCCATTTGATATATTAAACATTTTTGTTGAGTATTCCAAGTTCTTATTACAATCTAATAAGAAGGCAAATTCATTTTGTACGTTATTCAGATACAATAATTCATTAAAAGTTTCGACTCTATAATTGAACAGATTCGAATATTTACAGTTTCTATAGGTAGGTACGCATATGATTACATTAGTGTGTTGTACAAGTAATGATTTATGTTCTATATATTTTACAAGGTCTACATAATTTTTAGATTTCTCAAAATCTTTTTCGCCGATGAACAATAGACAAAAATCATCGTTAGTGTAGGTGAGTAACTTGTTTTCTATGTCGTTCAGAATCTGCTCGACTCCTCCTCCGGGCATACAGTAGTGGAGGATACTAGTATCTGAAAAGTTTTTTTCAGCTAACTGTAATACTCTATTACTCGGTTTCGCACTTATTATGCACAATTTCTTCGTGTTTTTCTTATATTTAGATGATAGGTTAACTTGATTAGAGTTGTCCTTGTAGGTCTTTTGTAATTCTTGATTACACATAGAAGAATTTGTATTCATAGTCGGTTTTATGAGACTGCTTTCCAAGCGTTGTGATATTTTTTTGAGCTCTATGGGATCTCTATGCGATGTCTGTATGGATTTCTTTTTCTTTATAGTACTTGGTTTTGCAATAGGTGTACGAGTAATTTCCATCAATTGTTTCATTTTAAATTCATATTTTTCAATACGTCCCTTTAGTTTGTAGTTTTCAGACAATGTATTTTCCAGTTCATTTTCCGTACTTAGTAGTCTTTCCTCCAGTTCTGAAATTTTCTTCTGCATACGCTCAATGTCTAAGCTACAGTATTTACCTATCTCATGACTGTTGCTTACTTGATTGAGTGGACTGTATACGATTAATTAAATAAAAAGGCAAGCAGTTAAGTACACGTGTGTATTGCAGTAAAAACCACGGAGAAGAAAAGAAAACATAGACAATCCAAAACATTCTTACATAGATATTGTTGGGGTTGCCAACATGCTGGGGGGGCGCCCAGGAAAATTATTGCATAAGCAAAAAACAAAAACAATTGCAGCTGTAATGCTAAAAGAGAATTGAAATGCCTACCAGCATCTTGGCTATTACAAAATTAAATCTTATGATAACTTAAAAAATAAAAGTTTTAAACAAACCAGTTATTTTCTTTCATTAAACTAATTATTAATCTTAGGTAGTACAAGTACAAAATTTACTTATTTACTATTCATAAGATTAAAATTCTATTATGACTCGAATCTTAGTATTAAAAACGAAACTTAACACAGAATAAACTTATTCTAAGGGAAGTATACAAATACTAGATAATGAACGCTTATACACCTTTTTACTGGGTGTCATAACTTCAACAACACGAATTTTATTATCTTGACCAGGGTAAACCTTTACAACTCTTGCCATGGGCCAAACTAAGGGGGGAGAGTTAGGCTCTCTCATTATGACTAAAGCTCCTACTTTAATATTGGGGATGCTGTCACGCCACTTGGGTCGCGACTGTAATACATTTAAATAATACTTATGCCAAATATTCCAAAAGTGTGTTCTAACTTTACTACAAATATCCCAAAATTTTAATCTATTGGTAGGAGTCTCACTTGTATCCCTTTCAGGGTAGGAAGTAAGAGCAGTGCCTATTAAGAAGTGGCCTGGTGAAATATAACTAAAGTCGTTCACATCATCAGCTGTTACAGGCAATAATGGTCTAGAATTTAAGACAGCTTCGATTTGACATAAAATTGTATCCAACTGCTCGTATGTTAGAATGTAATTCTGTATAATACGCTTTAAATGGAATTTCATACTCTTAACTGCTGCTTCGGCAAGACCAGCGAACACAGGCGAATAACTTGGCACAAAATGGAAGTTTATACCTTGTTGTGTTGCGTAATTTTGCACTAGTGTTTGCTGGTTTTTCGAGCTTAGCAAGTCATATAGCTTAACCAATTCGTTCTTTGCCCCCTTAAAGCAGCCTGCATTGTCGCAAAAAACATCTGTGGGTAAGCCTCTACGCGCTATGAAGCGCCTAAAACAAGCTAGAAAATTATCCATGCTTAAATCGGATGAGAGTTCGAGGTGTATCGCTTTCGTAACGAAACATACAAATACGCAAATATACCCCTTTGTTTGAATAGCCCGTCTCACGCGCGAATTCTTTACTTGAATAGGGCCCGCGAAATCAATGCCTATCTTTTGAAAGGGCCGGCAAGCTGTCACTCTTTGAGGCGGCAAGGAACCCATTAATTGTTTTGCACCTTGAGCTTTCATTCTGAAACAAAGTAAGCATTTATGAACTATCTTTTTGACATGTCTGGGGCCATTTACAATCCAATATTTTTGATTTAAGCTAGCTAATAATAACTTAGTGCCAGCATGTAATAACCTGATATGTTCATGCTGAATGATTAAATCTGTGATTCGAGAGGGCTTAGGTAAAATAATAGGATGTTTGTGAGAAAACTAAACATTGGAGTTCTCTATTCTGCCACCTACTCTTAACATATTTTCATTATCAAGAAACGGATGTAATGGTTTCAAAGAACCTTTGACATTTTCGTCATTTGAATTTAAACAATTAATCTCCTGTCTAAAATGAATGCTCTGTTCATGCTGTATAATTTTATGTAAAGAATTTTCTAACTCGATTGCGGATAGCGAAGTGCCTGCTTCACGATTATTTTTATTTTTTAAATTGTAACAAAACCTGAGCACATATGCCATGACGCGAGTCATTTTATTAAGGTTTGAAAACTTATCAAGAATATGATTGAATATATTTTCTTTGTGTGTAATAATTAGGACTACCTTGGGACTAGAGAATGCAGCTTCCTTCTTCATTTCAGGTAAGTTATTTTCGGATGGTAAGGTAACTGTATTTTTAAATTCATACTTACTGTCCAGTAGAAATTCTGGACCTCGCCACCATAACTTACAGTCGACTAACTCGCATGGATCTGCCCCTCTGCTGACGTAGTCCGCCGGGTTCTCGTTGCTTGCTACATAGAGCCAAGGCCATCCAGAAGTAAGCTCTCGAATCAACTTAACCCTATTTGCAATATAGGCTTGTAGTTTCATAGGCTCCGTAGCCAGCCAAGCAAGTGAAATTTGCGAGTCAGAATATAAATACACGTCCTGTATGTCAATTTTCAGCTTTAGTGTATTGTAGACCCGGTTTATAAGCTTGGTTAATAGAAGCATTGCATTTAACTCGAGTCGCGGTACGGTAAGTGCTTTGTTATCGCGGGGGTTGATTCGAGATTTAGAGCAGAAGAAAGAAAGTGTAGCTTTACCTGATTCGTCGATCACCCGAAGATAAACACAGCATCCGTAGCCCGTCGTGCTCGATGCGTCGGCAAAGCCGATTAGTTGCACTGCCGCTGTACTTGGAGGAATATTTATATTTCTAGTAATGTATAATGGTTGCATTTCAGACAAACTTTTGGCAAAAGCAAGCCATTCTAATTTTAAGGGTTCTGAAGGAAGGTCATCCCACCCTATTTTATCTGACCATATTTTCTGCATAAATGCTTTAGCCTTTACTATCACAGGAGACATGAAACCTAATGGATCATAAAACTTTGAAATATAGCTTAATATTTTTCGCTTGGTAGGCTTGTCAGAAACAAAAGGTTCTGGACATGAGAAAACAGAACAATCCTTCATAACATTAAGGTTTATTCCCAATGTCTTCATATAAAAATTATTCTTTTGCATATCGAAATCATCAAATTGTTGCCTATCAGGGGAAATATCGTTTAAAACCAGTTGGCAATTTGATGCCCATTTATGTGTATTGAAGCTACCTTTTCCTAACAACTCACATAATTGACGTTTTGCCTCTAAGAGTACATTTAAATCTGAGTTTGAGTAGCAAGCGTCATCAACATATGTGCAATTATTCAAAATATAGGAGGCTAATGGGTATTCCACTTTATAGTTATTAGCAAGCTCCTGTAAGCAGCGTGTAGCTAGAAAACTAGAACTCTTTTGACCGTAGGTTACGGTTTTCAACTGAATGCATTTTATTTGCTCATTTACATTGCTTCGCCATAATATATTTTGCAAAACAGTATGGTCAGGGTTTACATTGACGCAACGAAACATTCGGCGTATATCGGTGGTAAAAGTATATTCACCTAAGCGAAATAAAAGCATTATATCAAACAGTTCCCGTTGGACAGGAGCGCCATTAAGCAAAATGTCATTAAGTGACAATTTTTTGTTAGTTTTCATGGATGCATCAAAGACCACTCGTGTTTTAGTGCTTTTACTATTTTCATTGTATACAGCGTGATGCGGCATAAAATACAGGGGGGCATTAGTAAAATCTAATGAATTGAAATCAATATATTGCCCATGCCCTAACTCAATGTATTCATTAATGAATTTATCATATTCAGAAAGCAAATTTATATTTTTGTGCAGCTTTCTCTCTAGGTTTAAAAACCTGTACAAGGCAAAATCAAATGAGTTTCCAAGAGCATCTTTAATTTGATTGAAAGGTAACTTTAATGGTAGATCAACCTGAAACTTGTTATTTTTTATTAAAGTTGTTTCCTGAAATACTTTTTCACATAATTTGTGTTCAGGTAATTTTTCATTGTATGTTTCAGGGATGCTTTCAGTTGACCAAAATTGTTGCAAAGTTTTATTAATGCCTGAATTGCAATCAATACATAAAAGTGATATCTTATTTGTATTTGTATCAGATAATATATGTTTTGGTAAAGCCCCAGCTATGACATGCCCAAAATTGGTACCTATGAAGCGTGGTTGCAGGTGCTTTATCTGAGCTGCATGCTCAGTTGATTGCGAATCAGGCCGCAGAACTGTTTGCTGCTCCGGTAACAGCGCCTGGAAAAATATGTCAGCGCCTATGAGCATATTTATTTCGGATGGAATATTAAAATCGACGTCAGCCAGCTTCACGTCAGAGGGTATATTAATGGAGGCCATGTTAATTTTAAACTGTGGGATTTTGCACGTAATTTTTTCTAATACATGACAGTTTATAGTAACCTTGTAAGGTGTGGCCATTGAAAAAACTTCTAAGGGTACAGAGTATTTTGCAAAATTATTTGTATTGCTGACCCCCACTATATTAGTGCTGTCAAGGTTTGGGGTAATTCCCAAGACCTCAATCACTTTACTTGTAACGAGAGAAACTTGTGACGCAGAGTCTAATATTGCCTTTATCTGTACTTCTCTGCCACTACGCGAGTATAGCTTGACCTTGACTGTGGGCAACAAAACTTTGTCAGAACTTACATTTGATATTAAAGATACAGGTTGCTCGGGCTTCATTTCTTCATGAAGTAATGTATTATGGCCTTCTTTGCAAATATTGCACCGAAAGTAAAATCTACATTTACCACGGTGATTGTTTAAGCACACTTTACACAGCTTATTACTTGTTGCGAACTTTATCCTGTCATCAGACGTTAGTATTTTAAATTTATGGCATGCGAATAATTTGTGCTCAATAGACTTACAGTATGCGCATGAGTTGGAGGTTGGCGTCGTTTCAGATGCAGTAGCGACATTGACTACCACCTTGTGAGCCTTGCCCGGAGTGGTCGGCTCTGCATTTTCTAGTGCCAAGGCTCTTTTTTCCATAAATATCAAGAAGTCAACTACCGTTGGATCCGTAGCCTCACTCCTTTCCATTTGGTACGCCCGTGATGTGTACGTATCTAGTTTGCGGTATAAAATAGATAAGATGATGGGGTCCCAATTTTCAACATTTACCTTTAGATTTTTTAACGCAGCTAAACACTGTTTTACATTAGATACAAATTCCCGGATGTTATGTGGAGTGGATTTGAACAAAGCATTAATATCTAGCAGTGAATTAATGTGATCATTGATGATCTTAAATCTATGATTATATCTTTCATCGAGGAGCTTGAGAGCTTCCTCATAGCTTTCTGATGTAAATGGGAGGTTTTTTATGATATTGAAAGGTTCATTTTCTAAAAACGACCGTAAATAATAGAGTTTTTGCACATTATCAATTGACCTGTCACTGTGAATTATAGCACGAAACAAATTTATAAAAGGAGTATACTCACAATATTTTCCAGTGAATTTTTGAATTTGTATAGTGGGCAATTTTGCCTTGAAGGCAGGAGCCCCGTCCGAGGATGGCGTGGATTTGTCTTTTATCTCCTCGTTAAAAATTGTTAGGATTTGAAAATATTTTGCCTCGCCCTCGGCCACGTCTTCGGGGTCGGCATTATCAATAGCAAGTATTTGCTTATTATAGGTCTCATATTCGCTAAACAATTCAACAGTTCGCGTCCTTTTGGATTGGAGCGTGGAAATGTTGCTAGACTTTACGTCTGGGCTATTTGCAAAGCTATACAAACGAGTTATTGCAGACTTTACATAGCCTCTTGAGGCTTTCAACTGTTTGATACTCATGTCGGGGTCGTTCTGCGACATATTCTATAAAGAAATTTGAATGCAGTACTCGATAAATTAAAACTCAAACTCAAATGGCGTGATCGCTATGAGAAAACACAGAAAACAAAATGGCGTTGTGTATTGAAATAATTGTAACTTATAGTCCATAAACTAAATTATAGAATTGCAGACGCATTGAACGAATGATGAATGAATGTATTTAAAATTAGCACTTCCGGAAATTGCTCCTCGTCCAATGCCGTTGCAGTTGCTGATGTTGTCAATCGTTGACGGCCAAGCTGATTGGTTCGCAGCCGGCTCTTGCGTCACCTTTGAAATATGGCGCGTCGCGCTTGTATTGCGCGTCACCCCACAGACAACTGTATTGATGCACATAGAAAATCACAAGGAGAATACTTGCGTGTTCGCCATGATGGAAATCTTGCGTCTCTTTTTTATTGCACTTTCTGCCTAGGATGATTTTTAAGAGACGAATCTTGATGTTATAGCTTCAGAATACGGTGAATTCTTGCGTATTTCGCTGAAGATGGCAATTTAAGTTGATTGCGTGGCTTCTGAGTCGCTGCTTTTTCGCACACGTTAAAGGTGTTGCTGCTTGGGCTTGGCCGATAAAACTTTGAAATTGTACTATTTTGCACTGCGTTCAATTTTTTCTTCGTCGAAGGACCATATGTTGCTTACTTGATTGAGTGGACTGTATACGATTAATTAAATAAAAAGGCAAGCAGTTAAGTACACGTGTGTATTGCAGTAAAAACCACGGAGAAGAAAAGAAAACATAGACAATCCAAAACATTCTTACATAGATATTGTTGGGGTTGCCAACAATGACAGCTTCTGTTTAGTTTTTGCTGGGGCACAGATTGAGGTGTAGACGAAAACATGTCCTCATTATCAATAGTGTCTTCATACTCATCCTCATTACTTGTTGATAAAGATTGAAACGAGTTTGTAACTGATACGTTGATTATGTGTTTCTTTACTCTTTGAGTTACGTTGTCTTGTTCTGGTTTGTTGTAACTCGATGTTGTAAGGGGGCAATCTATTTCAGTTATCTTAGGTTTGGTTTTAGACGCAACTGTTGGTGTAGTTTTTTGTGCAACTGTCGGTGTAGTTTTTGGTGTTACCGTCGTTGTCGTCTTTGACGAAATTTTTGACACTGTGCCACATAATTGGCACCTCCAATTTTGCTTATTTTCTGTAGTCATTGTCTTCCAATATCTCTTAGAAGCACTAGTGCAGTCTATATGGAAAGATAATTTACATTTCGTACATGTCAAAGAGTGTTTTTCTTGGATAATCTTTTTACATTTTTCACATTTATTTGCCATTTCTTAAATTATGATCGTACAGAGTACTCCAGTGTTTAATAGCTGTACAAGGAATTAAGTGCTCTCTAGTGGTATTTCTGTATATTAATTTGAAGGTTCATACACGAGCATATCAGCTAATTTGAGCTGATTTGCTACTCGCCCCTAGATGGCGCCACTTGCAGAAATTTGAAGAGAATTAAAATTAAATATTCGTTATTCCTTTTTAGGTTATAAATTGTTGAAAATCAATTAGTGAGCCTTTATTAGTTAACATGCTCATTCAACATTTAAGGACTAACCTTTCGTGGTTTCAGTTGTAGTGTTTGTCAGCTGTTTTGATTTCCTTCTTGAATATTATTCCGGCACAAAATGATGGTAGAATAATTACCAAATTATAGTATAATTTAGCAAATTTTCACCTTGCAAACACTATCTCACAAAACTTGTGACTCAATTAACACACACAATTATATTAGCGGTTATATTTGATCTAAATGTATTTTTAAATCAATCAAAACATGAAACAACGTCTAGTACGAGCTCAGTAGCGCCCTCTCCCTACTATGGCAAGTCGCACCACGCACACCCCTACTGTGCTCCTTTCAGCTGGAACATGTCATCATTTCCGGAGAGAAACTGGGCAAGTTTATCACGCTCGAGTGGGGACAGTTGGGTACCTTCATCATCCCTAAGAAGATCAGTAGCAGCACATGCGGTGCCAGGGGAATCTTTCTCATAACATAATTGATATTTAGGTTTATTATTTTTACCAGAAAAACACCATTGGTCCTTGGAGAAGTCAATAATTACTTCAACAGCTTTCAAAAAACTCAATACCTAATAATGTTTCATTATTATTTGACTGGGGAAAAATAATAAAAGGAATAGTAACAACTTTGTGTTCTAATTTCACCTCTAAGTCCGTAGACAGAATTTTCATGTTATGGGAGAGGGAGGCAGCATTGAACAATTAAAAAAAAACATGATAACTCAAAACTTTATCTATATATATAATGTCCTACCCGCTTCGAGGAGGATTTAAATATCGGAGCAGGATTTTTTTTAACAACTTGGTATTTACCAATAACACTAACGTCTGGTTTCTCTGGCTACTTGAATTTAGTATCCGTTACTTTTTTAGCAAATTTCACATCATAGCTGGCTAATGACTCATTTGATATCTGACCTACGTAACGGTGCAAAACGTTTTTATCAGACACAAAATTTACAACTGTAGGACCAGGTAGCACGGTGCGTCGGCTGCATATGGACCTGATTGGGCGGATTCTGGCTTGCTGTGCGACTGCTGCTGCTGCCCTTGAGTGAAGGTTGTTGTGGGAGTGATGTGTGATGGCGATGCGATGATGCTTCTGAAGTCCAGTTGTTCCAGAAGGTTGCGCTGATGTCCAGGTGTCGAGGGTCACCAGTATGGTGGAGCGGAGGTGGAATGCTCCTCCATCGTGTAAAGGAAAGATCTTCCGCCAGGCGAGGTGATCGTGCCTGGGGACCGCGGTCCAACGGTTGATGTTGGACAGTTGTATTTATACAAACTCATTAGAAAACTCCGATCGCGCGGTTTAGAACTCGGCCTTCTATTGACGCGTTCTATGTAACTCGGCCTTCTATTGGCGCGTTCTATGTAGTGTCGCTACATACGTATTGTACCTACAGACTTTCGACTCTCTTCAGCCTTTGATAGATTATATGTAAGCATACCTACATTTCCATTTGTTTTAACATAAAATAAATTTAAAATGTAAACTGACATTCTATTGTGCATTTATTCATTCACTGAGAATTATTACAAAATATTTTAACTGTAATTAACGTCCAAATTAAAAAAAAACATTCGATAATGTGACATTATGCGAAAATAGAAGCCACGATTCACGATCCATTTTCGTTCACCCAGATTTAGAGACTTGCTCCCACGTATTTGTTCGTAACGATTTTGTTCACAAGTCTTTCAAGCCGCCCTATAATGGCAGGTGTAAAGTAATTGAACGAAACGCTAAAGTGTTCAAAATACTGTTACCTGACAGGAAAACTTCTATCTCTATTGACCGTTTAAAACCGGGATACCTCTTGAATGAGGGAACCACAGAAATATAGAGTCCCAATAATTTTGTAAGTAGCGATAAAGGTAACTCTACCACGCATCAAGACTTAACTAGGTCGAGCATAGCCGAAACCGCTACCGCCTACGTCGTGTATGCGCAGCCGTAGTGTAGAGAGACTACGAGTCTAGTCATCAATAAACTTGTCCGTTTTTTGTGCTAGATTTTTAAGTAAGTAATATTAATCATTTTTGTGAATGGCGCAATAATAATTTCTAGGACATATTTTTAATCTTGTAAGTAATTAGTAAAAATTAATTACTTCAGTTTAGTCTGCGGGTGAGAAGACTTCTCCAAAGACTTGCATTGTAAATTTATCGTAATTATATTATACTCGTATTTACTGCAGTGTCTAGTACCTATCAGTATCAGTAGGTATTGTTTTAAGTTTGTGTAAACTTTGTTTTAAGTCACGAAATTTTTGTTAATATGTAAGTTTGTTTTTAATTTAAAAAATGTTTTTTTGGGGGAGGGTTGATGTCAGTGTTGCCACCTCAGTTTTACTATTCTACCCTAAAGCTCCGAGAAATGACCCTAAATTAGGCAGTTAATCTTTTTTTTACCCTATTTTTTTTTAAATAAAAACAAATAACGTATAAATGAGGTTTAATAAAGAAACAGTTAAATTACTACACCGTTACAGTCACCAAACATTCTTGGAACGCGTCCACGGTGGCCTGGGCTTCTAAATCAACGGCAGCATTTTACTTCTTAAAATCGTACATTTCATTCGAATTTTTTTTTAACATTTCGTCTGTGGGAGTGAATGTAACGCAAGAATTATAATTTATTTTTAAACTGTACCTCACTAGCATCAAATGTTGTAACATCTCAATGGATAGTCGGTTCCGAAGGTTATTTTTGATAATCGAATAAATTGAGAAAGCTCTTTCCACTGTAGCATTAAACAGCGGCATTGACAATACAGCCAAAGCAAATTTAGAGATGGCAGCGAACCTTTTATTTCCTCCTGCATCTAAATCTTCATTGATCTCGGCCCAAAATGATACGCTGGACGACGTATTCATCCATTCTTTGTGATTCAAATTGTGCCATTCGGATTCTGCTTCAGTCTTATTACCATAAACCTCCTCTCTTTGGAACATTTGCAGAAAAAGTGTCAGAGCAGGTTTCACTTGCGAGGTGGCAATTTGTGGGGTCAGCAAAGATACCGACTTAAATATGTGAATGTGTTCAGGAGTTCTACTTTACACCTCTGAGCACAAAGTGACCAAAAAGTTTTTGCAGCGGTCACGAAGTTCGCACGCTTCATTCTCATTTATTCGACGCAATAGGACCTCAGTGTCATGTCCAAGGTTAAATATTATTTAAAATCAAATAATATTAAATCTTTGTCACTCACTTTCTTAAGTTGTGCAGGTACAACCAGTTTTTGTAGCAACTTTCTCAATAACAAATAAATGCGGTAATTTAACAGATTTCATTTTGAAATAACATGTTGAGACTGGTAACGAGTTTCAGTTGCTCTTTCAAAAAAATAAGATAGCATTTAAATACAGGACATTTCATTATATCAAGAATTTTTTCTGCCATGTAACCTTTATCTTCTCTATTTGAGATTGAGAACAAAAGTTTCAATTCCTCCTATTGATCAAGGATTGTAGTAATGGCGTTGTATCGCGCTAACCAACGAGTTCCGCAGAAACCTGCAATTTTCTTTGGATTCCTACTATTATTCATTGCTTCGTATAGATCCTTATATGCATCCTGACGTTTGGAACTGTAGGCAAACCAGTTATGTGTTTCACGAATCAAAAACTCTAAGTTGACGTGGTAGAGTTTCCGCCGCCTTTTCTGCACATAAATGCAAGGAGTGACTTGTACATTTTATCACGATCAGATCAGGTAATTTTTGCTTCAAAAGGGCGGCAAGGGAATGATTTCTTCCTATCATGACATTAGTTCCATCTAAACCAATTCCAACTAACATTTCGACACGAAGTCCATCTTCTTGCAGCGTGGAGCAAACTAAATTGTAGAGAGATGTAGCATCGCAATCTCTAACTTTGACTATTCTATAAAAGGTTGTAACCAAGTCATTTTTCTTCTTTGAAAAAAAGCGAATTGTCATACATAGCACCTTCGTGGTCGTCATGTCGGTAGTCTCATCTACAATTATGGAACCTTTACGCGAGGTATACCTAATTCGTAAATAGGCTAATTCGCGTTATGTCTAAAACGTAACGCAAAATAAGCATAAAGAGAGTTAGACTTAAATCGATCTTGGTATATGCTGAAATAGGCTAAACCCTAAATAGACTTAAAGATCTTTAGACCAAATACCTTATACATTTATGACGTAGCAAGGGGTGGAATAGGTAGGCGGCTCATTTAACATTAATTAAAAATGACCAGGATCGCTGCTGTTCCCTGGACAAATTACGAACTATTCATTCGACATTTTACATGTAAGTGCGATTGAAAGATTTAATTCTCTAAATGCAATGATTATATGGATAGGTCATAACATTGCTTTTTATTATATAAATGTTTTGAATATAGAAGAATTGAATTTAGCGAAATAATAAGTACGTGAATTTCTCTTATTTCTAGCCTCAATTTTATAGTGATTACCGTAATATCGATAGAAAACCATATTTCGATAACGTGACTGGCAAAGGTATCGACTACACAATATACAATACAATAACTCTTTATTGTACACCAAAAACAACACAATATGGATACCAACATTAACTAAAGTACAATGGGCGTTCTTATCGCTTATAACACACGTCCATTTTATATCGATAGCTACAATTTCGAGAGAGCACTATTTGTTTTGCACACATCCACAGAACACACCCACTAGTGTTTATTGTTTTTGGTCTCGCCGTACTGGCTCTATGGCCAATCTAACGTTAGTATACTAAATATATGGTTTTTACCGACAAACTCAAGCGCCTATGCGGTGCGGCACCACTTGTATTTTGTTCATTTATCTTATGCGGTGCGGCACCACTTGTATTTTGTTCATTTATCTTAAAATTTAATGTTCAACCTAGAAAATATGTGATCATTAGTGAGATTAGGTATTATAAGAGAAATTATTTTTGTTTTTAGTTAGAATGTTTGAGTTGATTGTTAATTGATATTCTGTTTTGTGTTAAAAATGGTTGATTTTTAATTATTCTAATGAACACATTTTCATCAACCATTCACTTTTTTATTTAAACAAAAAATATTTACGTAAATTTTGAATTTCTCGATATCCCGAGAAGACCCGAGAAATCGGACTCGAGAGTTCTCTAGACCCGAGATCAGAAAATCCTCGAGAAATCGCAAACCCTAAGCAGGATACATGCGAACAATATTTGAGTGTGTTAAGACAGTCGCAACCTTTTTTTTTTTTTTTTTTGGTGACCAGGGAAAATGCATAACTGCATACGCACCCGACCCGGGGGGGCCGGGGGTTATGTGGGGCTCTGCAGCCTAGTGCTGCCATACCAACTAAAAACCCTGGTGTGTTCCTCCTCGCCGCTTTAGACCCAGCTATGGCACCGCGGTTGTGCATCCGCAGCTGGGTCACGGCCGCCCGCAATACCTTGCGGGGCCTCCTCGAGGGGGGGTCGAGCGAACCCCCCCCCTATCTCCGCTTAAGGCGCCCCGGAACACCAGGGGCGCCTTCCAGCACGGGACCTCTCTAAGCGGGTGACGGATCCCCCGATCACGTCACCCACAGGTCCCCTCAGGGCGGTTGGTAGTTGGCGGCGTAGGCCCGCCTACCTCGCCCTTGTCGCCTGCGGCGGATAGGGAGCGCGTCGACATCGTCTTCCCGCTCCCGCTCCGCCGCCTCCTTCTGCGACATGACTTCGTCACAGAAGGAGACGACCGCCTGCCAGGCCTGCTCACTGCCGATCATGGCGTTGACCATGCTCGGCAGTGTGCCTGCACGTGAGCCTGCACGCCGATGGCCGCGGACAGGGCCGCGCGAGGGACCGCCCAAGCGGGGCACTCCTCGCGCGTGTGTCGTGCCGTGTCCTCGGCCATCCCACAATGGTGGCACGCCGTTGACGGCTCGCGGCCCACCACTTGGCACAGATACCTCCCGAAGCAACCATGCCCGGTCAGCATCTGCACCAAGCGGTAGGTCAGCGGGCCGTGCCTACGCCCCAGCCAGTCTTTGAGGACTGGCCGGACGGCGGCCACCAGATCCCCGGCTCCTCCGGGGACCTCCAACCGAGCCGTCCACTACCGCAGGAGGACCTCCTCTCTCCAACGAGCGACCTCCAGCGGATGGAGACGACTCCCCTCTCGTGCTCGCCAATACACCGTCGCGAGTACCTCGGCCTCGAGGTCCCACGGCGGTGTTCCGGCGAGCACGCACGCGCCGTCGAAAGCGACGGTGCGGTACGCCCGAGCCACCCTCAACGCTATGACCCGCTGCGGACGTCGCAGCAGGGGTCTGATGCGAGCGTAGAGGGTGTCCGCCCATATTGGCGCCCCGTAGAGCGCCATGGAGCGTACCACGCCGGCGTACAGCCGACGGCAGCTCCCCCCTGGCCCCCCAGATTGGGGAGGAGCCTCCCCAGCGCTCCGGCTGCGGCCACCAAACGTGGGGCCAAGCGCCGGAAGTGCTCCGCGAACCCCCATTTGCCATCGAGGACGAGTCCCAGGTACTTCATCGTCGACCCGATGGCAATAGGGGTTCCGCCCACCACAATCCTCGCCCCCGGAGGTGGCGCACGCCGGGGCCCATGAAAAACCAGGGCCTCGGACTTACTCAGCGCCACCTCCAGAGTCCAGACCCAGCGCCCGGATGCGGTGGACCACCTGGGCGACCGCTGCCGTCGCCAGCACGGTCGCCTCCCGGAGGGTGCTGCCTCGGGCCGCCACCAGGGTGTCGTCAGCGTAGCAAATTACGCTGACCCCCGGCAAATTGGCCCCTCGCAGCACCTTGTCGTAACCGATGTTCCACAGGAGCGGTCCAAGGACCGACCCCTGCGGAACACCGCACGACATTACCCTCCTCTCCTGGCGGACTTCGGTTGGGTAAGCTACTGCTCGCCCGACAAAGTAGTCCGCCAGGACCCTCCTGAGGTACTGGGGTATATTGTGATACCCCAGCCCCTCCACCACGGCCTCCCAGGGCAGGGTGTTAAACGCGTTAGCGATATCTAACGATACCGCCAACACCCCGCCCTCCGAGACCGCCTGTCTGCAAACTTTCAGTGGAGTCTGTTCTATCTGATGACATGATGCATTTCTGTCAGCTAGATCTACCCACAATGTGTTAGAGTAATAAGTCTCACATACTGATTTTGCACTGCATGACTTGACTCTCAGCGTTCAGTCCTGATGTAGATTCACTTCCCAACACAACACGACGATCCTTCCCACATTCGGACATACCACTGTATGTTTTCGAGAAGTTGAATATGTGGTTGGAACTAGTCAGATAATATTCCTTTCCACAATAGTTGAATCCATGACAGGAACCCTTCAGTGATGTCAATGGAACATATGTACTTGAGATCCATATATCCTCAACAGACAGTCGCAACCTACCCTAGCTTACTAAGCTCTGTGTAACATGTAGCGAATAAAAAAAAAAAAAGAATGTTTATTTGGTTAAATAATGATGATGACTCTAAATTAATGCAATATAAAGTGAAGTTATAAATTTAGAGTGTTGGCCTAAAGGGGTCCGCTACTAATATTTGATGATAAATAATTATGAAAGGTTGCACGGATAAGTTCAGTCGTTGAACACCAACTATTGGTTCAAGGACCGTATCTCATATATTTGGGTTCGGCAGCGGGTCTGAAATTATTACGAAGTTTAAATTCAACAAATGTATATTATAAAATTAAACAGTCATGTAACGATAGGTTATAGGTACCTTTATAGATTATTGTTATATCTTTGGATGCATCCAGAACAAAAGGTTAAATAAGTCCCTAGCCGGCACGTTCTTCGGGCCCCGCTCCAATGTAAGGGAAAGTCTCGTCCAGGATGCTGCAGACCTCACGTTCAATGCGACACACCACGTAGTGGTGGTCGCCGGTGCACCTTGGCTTCAGCCTACACCACCGGGTCGCGGCGGCGTTGCACTGCCCCAAAATGGGGGCCTGCGGTGACGGCGACGAAGCAGGCGGGAAGAAGGGTGGCTGCGTATGCGCAGCACGCTCAGCGCCTTCGGGTCAGGGACCACGAAGGCCGATGAAGTCTTCCACGTGGACGGACCGGGGGCGGTCACAAGGGTTTGGCGTGGGCCGGCACAATTGCGCACTATTCACACTCTCTCATGCTACCTACCACTTACGCCCTGTCCTGACCGTCGCTGCTAGAGTGTGGCTCCAGTGGAATATTTCCATAAAAAATCAAAATCAAAATTTATTAAAACCGGAGCTCGCCGTCTATCTCCGCGTCGCAAGATCAAGAGAAGGTCAACGAGCGCGATCCGTTACTCCCTTCATTCCATCTCAATCGATATTCGGTCGAATGGAACGTAAAACATTGTGTTACCGCCTTAGCGATCTTCAATAAGTTCAATTAAGTTTGTTTAGAATCATTTAATAAATTAAAACCAAAATTGTAATATTATAAAATTAAATACAATGTAATAAATTAAAGATAAATAGATATTAAGCATGTATAAATTAAATAAGTAAATTGCGCCTTACGACTGTTTTAGAGCAAATAACAGTTGCTATTATATTTAATTAGGCAAAACATTTCTATATAAGCGAGAGGCAATGAGCTCCCGCTCTCATTCCTTTACTAATTTTCTAAGGTCAACATTGTAATACATAATTAAAATTTGAAACTATAATTAATTCTTTGATTTGTTGGACTCTATATGTTTCCTGCCAGAGTTACGAAACCAATCAGGATCATATTTTGGCGACCGTGACAGGACACTGCTAAGTATTAGCTTTGCTTCCTGAATACTGCTTCAAAATTTAGGCCACGTGGGAGTTGACCAAGCCAGGCCTTTCCCATTCGAGAAGCCGCATCGCTCTTGAGGGAGGTCAGCGTGTCCAGGAGCCTGCAGACGGCGGTGAAGCGTCTCTGCATTGTGCGCCACGTGCATCATCAAATTTTGAAGGTCAAGTTGAGGTCATCCTTGGGGCGTTGGCAATTCACTGCACAGAGGACCACATCGACCAGTGCCGCAGCCAGGATCATCCAGCCGCAGCGCCGTCGGGGTCATCTCTTGAGCTAAGTGTTCTTATCCTTTGTTCCCCCAGACTCTCATCTATACCCACCATACCTGTTATTTCATCATAATCCTACAAGGGTCCACATAAAGTTTTTTATTAATTAAAAGTGTTAATTTCCATTTATAGTGAGCACATTTAGTTCGATCTACCTTATTTAACCCATCAACTTACGGCACGCAGCCACAATAGGATTATCTATTGTTCTCGAGCACTCGTGGCCGCTAATGATTGACCATTTAACATAACCTACCTACCTAAAATAATTTAGAAAACAAATATATTTATGTGCAAAGTATAACAATTCACGTGTTCCAACCACTAATTTCAGGCAAATCAAGTGCACCTAGGCTGCGGGTATCGCTTAGCTGTTTTATTTTTGAAGGCAGCGATTGCCACGTGCTCCGCGCCCGGCCTGCCCATTGTGCTGCTTTAGTGAGGAGCGTAAGCCTTTTTTATTTATTCCTTTCATTTTAATCGTCCAGTTGTTTTCGAGTTTTGCGAGCTGAAACATTTAACAATTATTTTAATAAAACATTAATCTTATCCTTTCACTATGCCGGAAACCTCAAAGAATACTGAGGAGCTCAAAGCTGCCATGGTGAAACGTAGCTCCATTAAAGGACAAATATCCAAATTTAGAAATTACCTTGACAAATTCTCGAAATATCCGACTAGTATTGAATTAACAGAATTAAAATTGAAGCTCACAAAATTCGAATCAATTGCCATAAAGTTCGATGATCTGCAGACTCAGATTGAAGTTTTAAATTCCGACGCTTTAGATTATGAGCTAGAGCAGCGCGAAATAATCGAAGCTGATATTATTACTTTAATAGCCACTGCTAAGGTTTTCTTTGAGAATCACAACGAAGAAGGGCGGGGCCACGATGATGGTTCTCGTGTCAATGTTAAGTTGCCTCAAATTCAAATTGCTAAATTTGATGGTTCTATGTTCCGTTGGCCCGAATTTCGAGACACTTTTCAAAGCATAGTGCACGAGAGCAAACAAATAGGACCGATACAGAAGTTTTATTATTTAAATAGTTATTTAGAAGGCGAAGCTGCTCGTGTGATTTCGAATTTAGAAATTTCTGCGTCAAATTATGACAATGCTTGGAAATTACTGAACGATCGCTACAACAACAAACGTTTGCTAATTGATCAGCATTTAAATTCACTTTGTAAATAATATATAATATAATATAATCTCACGCCTTTCATCCCCGAGGGGGTAGGCAGAGGTATTCCATTACTGGATATACCCACATTTCACGAGATACATTGGACCCCTAAGCGTGATAGGTGGTGAGCCCATCGCCGGACCGGGTCTGTTTACACATGTCTCAGAATTAATTCTGAGACGTGTGGGTTTCCTCACGATGTTTTCCTTCACCGTCGAGCTAGTGATAAATATGTACGTAAGTTTTGAAAAACTCATTGGTACATGCCAGGATTTGAACCCGAGCCTCACTTCACTTTGTAACATTCAACCATTGACACGTGAGTCTGAGAAGTCACTAAGATTTATAATTGATCACGTAAACAAGAATTTGCGCGCTTTATCTAACCTAGGGTGGCCAACTGACAGTTGGGATGCACTTCTCATATTTATGCTTTGTAAAAAATTAGATTCTTGTACTCTTTTAAAATGGGAAGAATTACGGAGTACTTCGGCAACTGAAATTCCTTCTCTTGAAATGTTTAATAATTTCTTGTCCGATCGTGCAAATGTTCTTGCTGCTATGAATAGGAGCAAACCCTCTGTTTCTGGTAATTCCCAAATTCATAATTCCCCTAATTCAAATGTTAATAAAACTCCTGTTAAAGGTCAGCTAGTTCTCACAAGCACCGAACACTCAGCCACAGCCAATCACAATTGTGTAATCTGTAATGAAAATCATTTGGTATATAAATGCCCTACTTTCAAAGAAAAAGATATTCCCGAAAAATTATCTGATGTAGATAAATATAAGCTCTGTGCTATTTGCCTGCGACCCGGACATCCTGTTAAGAAATGCAGGATGGCACCCTGTCGCATATGCACGCAGAAGCATAATATGTTACTACACCAAGAAGTTCAAAATGAACATAGTACCCCTGCTATTCAAGTTACGTCCTTTTGCAACCAGACGAGTAAACAAGCGTTATTGTCTACCGCTATTATTATGGTGACAAATCCTGCTACAAACAAGTCGGAAAAGGTGCGTGCATTACTTGACTGTGGTAGCCAATCTACATTTATTAGCAAGTCCTTACAAGAAAGGCTATCGCTTAAATCAAATCCTATAAGTACTATAGATATTATTGGTATAGGTAACTGCTCTGCTAATAAGGTGCAAGTGAGTTGTGTCGCTCAGCTGGCATCAATGAATCATCAATACCGCGTGACGCTCTCGTGTTTAGTATTGCGGGAGTTGACTGGCCAGATACCGAGCGCACCTATAGATAGAAAACAGTTATGCATACCTACCGATATACAATTAGCCGATCCTTCGTTTGACCAGCCACTTCCTATCGACGTTCTTATCGGCGCTGATTTATTCTGGGATATTTTGTGGCCTAATCAACTTTCGTTAGGTCCAGCTTTGCCTAAGTTGCACAATTCCCAATTTGGTTGGATCATTGCGGGTTCATTTACTCCTAAAATACAAAATGTTATAGTTAAATCCGTATCACTTCATTGTCATAATATGTCAAATTCTTCTTTCACAGAAAGTGAAATAGATAAATTCTTACCTAAATTTTGGGAGCTTGAGGAAGTCCCTAAAAGACCAATTCTTAGTCAAAATGACATGCTTTGCGAGCAACATTTTTTATCGAACACCGTGCGTCTTGAGTCAGGGAGATTTAATGTCAGACTGCCGCTCAAGGAGACTCCTGACTGCTTGGGAGATTCTTATCACGCAGCGAAAACACGTTTTCTATCTCTAGAAAAGCGATTTAGAAGGAATTCTGAATTGAAGTCGCAGTATACTCAATTCATTCGCGAGTACAAAGAATTAGGTCATTTTTCTGAGTCACCTGTGGCTATTCCATATCCAGGATATTTTTTGTGCCACCATGCTGTCTTCAAAGAGCTAAGCGAGTCCACCAAGCTACGTGTTGTCTTTGATGGCTCCAACCCAACTTCTTCTGGGTACTCGTTAAATGACATTCTTATGGTTGGTCCAAATGTCCAAGATACTATCTTCTCCATCTTGCTAAGATCGCGCACTTATAAATATTTGCTGTGTGGTGACTTTGAAAAAATGTACCGCCAGATTTCTGTCGACCCACGTGATCGCAGTTTACAATTAATATTGTGGCGAGAAAATGAGTCACAGCCTATAAAGACCCTGCAGCTAAATACCGTCACCTATGGTACAGCAAGTGCGAGTTACCTCAGCACCAGGTGTCTGTGGCAAATTGGAGAGGAATGTGAC
This sequence comes from Ethmia dodecea, assembly GCA_963855545.1. Taxonomy (NCBI): domain Eukaryota; kingdom Metazoa; phylum Arthropoda; class Insecta; order Lepidoptera; family Depressariidae; genus Ethmia; species Ethmia dodecea. The sequence continues at coordinate 1,317,468 of OY979447.1, forward strand.
GATCCAGGTATAAAGACTGTCATACAGAAGGACTTCTACGTGGATGATTTAGTCACAGGTGCAAATACTGAAAACGAATTATTATTAGTAAAAATTTCAGTGTCACGGGCTTTGAATTCCGCAGGCATGAATTTACGAAAATTTTAAAGTAATTTACCAACAATCTTTGAGGGTACTTCAGATGAAGGTCAGGATCTGTTGTTTAGTAATTCGACAAACACGTTAGGTTTAGGTTGGAATTATTTTAATGACACTTTGAACTTTCCGACCAAGCCCACTGAAAATACACAAGTCACGAAACGCTTCATAATGTCACAATCATTTAAAATATTTGATCCCCTAGGATTGTTAAGCCCTTGTGTAATCATTCCAAAAATGATATTTCAGACTATATGCGCTGAAGAACTGGGCTGGGATCAACCATTACCCGATTCGATAAAAAATGAGTGGCAAAACTTTTATAATAACATCAGCTGTTTATCTGAGTTGCGTATTCCACGGCGAGTTACTTGCGACAAACCGGTTTCCGTAGAATTGCATTCCTTTAGCGACGCGTCCGAGCGCGCATACGGTGCGGCGATATATCTCCGTTCGGTAAACAATAGTGGTGACGTCACCGTCAGATTATTATGCGCTAAATCAAAGGTTGCAAAGCGCAAGCCATTGATAACTATTCCACGTTTAGAGTTATGTGGTGCGTTATTAGCTGCACATTTGTGTAAGGCTGTAGTTAATTCTATTAGGTGCACACTTACGTCAATAACACACTGGTGCGATTCTAGTATTGTTCTTGGTTGGCTAAAGGCCGATCCCACAAAATTAAAGACGTTTGTTGCGAACCGTGTAGGAGAAATAAATGAATTGACTGAGTCATCCGAGTGGCGCTACGTACCTACCGATTGTAATCCGGCTGATTATATATCTCGCGGAGTTAACCCTTCTCAGCTAGGTGATCTTGACCTGTGGTGGTCAGGTCCAAGTTTTCTTTCTTTGTGTAATTCGAAATGGCCAAAGCTTGCCCTTTCTGATGACTTATCTAAACTACCTGAAATTAAGAACTTACAAACTAATATAAAATTAAAGAAACTAAACCTAAAAGCACTTCTAAATCTAATAAAACTAATATACCTTAAAATATAAATGTACAAGTACTTACCTCAGCGCTGCAGCTGGATCCTGTAATAAATTTTAATGATTATTCGAATTTAAATAGGTTACAGAGGACAATTGCATATGTAAAACGATTTGTTTACAATTTAAAAAATAAAGCTGAAAGGCTTACGGGCACTCTCTCACTTGACGAGTTAAATGATTCGTTCACTTACCTGTGTTCCATGGCCCAACAGCAATCGTTTCCTGTCGAATATGATATACTTTCCAAGCAGCAGTCGCTTAAGTCAAAGTCACCTATATTATCTTTATCTCCATTTTTTGACGGCAATGTAATTAGGGTCGGAGGTCGCATTGAATCTTCAGGATATAAGTATGAGAAAAAGCACCCTGTATTGTTACATGCGGCACATCACTTGACAAAACTAATTTTCTCTAGGGAACATGTTCGTCAGTTACATGCCGGTCCACAGTTATTATTAGCTGTTGTAAGAGAATATGTGTGGCCAATAAATGGCAGGCATCTTGCGCGTCGCACAGTACGACAATGCGTGCGATGTACCCGCATATCGGGCAAAACCATATTTCCAAAAATGGGAAACCTTCCAGCGAATAGTCTGTTGGTTTAGACTTTGCTGGACCGTTCTATATTTTGAATAGAAAGGGCAGAGGTGCTAAAGTAACAAAATGCTATCTATGCTTGTTTGTTTGCTTGAGATATAAATGTCTCCATTTAGAGGCCGTCTCTGATTTGTCTAAAGACGCCTTTATTATGACGTTGCGACGATTTGTAGCTTGCAGAGGACGGCCAGCGGAAATATTTTGCGATAATGGTCGTAATTTTGTAGCGGCAGCTAAAGAGTTAGCTAATTTTCTTAATATAAATAATACAACTTTTTCTGAGTTTGCAGCTGAAGAGGGCATTAAATTTAGCTTCATTCCAACTTACGCACCTCACTTCGGCGGCATATGGGAGGCTGGAGTAAAATCCGCCAAATTTCACTTGAAGCGTGTGATGGGTAACGCACACGTGACTTTCGAGGAGATCTGTACTTTGTTTGCACAAGTAGAAGCCGTATTAAATAGTCGGCCCTTGTGTCCCCTTTCCAGTTCCCCTGATGACTTCCTATTCCTTTCCCCAGGACACTTTCTCGTGGGACGGCCACTGACGGCTCTGCCGGCCCCGGCTCTCGAGGACCGCTCCGGAAGCACGCTCACACGCTACGCCCGCCTTGAGAAGATGCAGCAGCACTTCTGGACTCGTTGGCAGAAGGAGTACATCGCAGAGTTGCAGCAGAGAAAGAAGTGGAAGTCGGCTGCCAATAGAAAACTTGAGATTGGCGATTTAGTTATTCTCCAAGAGGACTTCGTTCCACCCCTGTGCTGGAGACTCGGTCGCATCCGCAGACTTATTCCGGGCGCCGACGGTACCGCCAGGGTGGCTGATATCGACACCACGAGGGGCTGCGTGAGACGGCCTGTGGTTCGCCTGTGTCCTCTTCTGTCTCCTTCGTCTGAAGACTTGTCCTGAAAGGGGGACCTTTCAGCGGGGGGGAATATGTTACCGCCTTAGCGATCTTCAATAAGTTCAATTAAGTTTGTTTAGAATCATTTAATAAATTAAAACCAAAATTGTAATATTATAAAATTAAATAGAATGTAATAAATTAAAGATAAATAGATATTAAGCATGTATAAATTAAATAAGTAAATTGCGCTCATTCCTTTACTAATTTTCTAAGGTCAACATTGTAAAACATAATTAAAATTTGAAACTATAATTAATTCTTTGATTTGTTGGACTCTATATGTTTCCTGCCAGAGTTACGAAACCAATCAGGAACACATTGATTAATTGTTTTATTTAACTTTATAAGGTAATAAATGTTCTAACAAATGAACTAAAGTGAAGATTATTATTATTCGAATAAATACTATGGAAATATGATTCTAATTTAATTAATTTTAACTCGAGAATTTTGACAAATCTAATCTTTGCAATAATATTTCTGCAGAAACGGAATGCGCTTGGTTGACCTTTAACCGATAGACGAATGACAAGAGAGAAGAGGTTATGTTTTGTTTACAAAACATTTGTATGAAAATTTGGAATTTTAAGTGATTTATTTTAGAGAAATATACTAGAATTAGTGACCACACATTTCAGTGTAATCCTATCTATTAAGGTTGTTCAGAGCTAGTGAAAGTTACAAAGTTACAATGGAAAAATGAAAATAGTAAAAGTGAATTTGTTTTAGCACAAATTCGACAATAAAAATGGATGTTCAGTTGCAAATATCAAGTGTTTAACCATGGTATACCAAGATCCAGGATCCTTCACATGACTAGGAAATGTAAAAAATTTAAATTTAAGTAGCTGTCCGCTACAAACAGTTATATTTACCAATAGATGAAGATGTAATTAAGGATTTGAAGATAAAATTTATTGATGAATAGAAGAATATTAAGAAAACTGGTTCCGGGTCATTTAATCTAATATTAACTGATGCTGGTCATCAAATTCTGTCAATTATGGATGATCATATCCATCCAGATCAAAACCCATTCAAAAAATATTATATTTGTTATCTTAATAATATCTAATTTGTTGATTTTTCATTCATTTCATATTATGGATGTAATGCTGGAGTACAATATGTAGGTCTAATCTGATTTCTTAATTTATCATGTGAATGTGTCTTACAGGGGAAACAATCGAACTCACTGTGGAAGACCCACCCGACAAAATACAAATAGAAGAAGTCCAAAAGGTTAAAACAACTCAACCAAAACATAGTGTTCCTGTAGTGAAAAGGAAACGTAAAACACAGTTAAAACCTGATTTTAAAAATAAATCAGACGAGTTATTAATAAAAATTACTTCAAAAAAAAAATGAATTAGTGTACTACCAAAAAAAAATTAAATGCAAAAGTTTAGATTTGAATAAAATAGAATAGAATAGAAGAACATTTATTTGCTTGGACAACACACGTACACGTACAATACAAACAAAAAGAAAGAAATAAAAACCTGTACACAAGAAATTGGCGTGTAGCGTATCGTGCAAGAAGGGCCATGACTCAGCACTGCGTCACAGCTGCGAGACTGCGACTGGCTGTTTATTCTGTCACAGCCCAAGGGAAGCCGTCACAAAATATTTGAACTACACAATAAATAAATAAAAAGCAACAATACAAAATTTTGATTAGGTCAGTTTGAAAGTGTAATGTCAATGTCAATGTATAGAGATTGAAATTGTATAGAAAAGAATATAAAATATGATGTAATTTTTAAAATATGAAGTAATAATAATAAATAAGTAATAAAATTGTCAATAATAAATGTCAGCTACGGAAAGTGGAAGAGGGTATCATGCCAGTTCAAGTTGTTGTGCGAGCAGATGCAACTTATACTTTTTTTTAAATGTGCAAATCGTTACCGATTCGCGTAGTGGTGGAGGCATATTATTCCAACATTTACTGGCTTGATACCGGAAACTACCACGAAAAGCTGTGGATTTGTGTGCGGGAATAGAAAGCGGGAAGGAACAGGTTCTGATTCTAACTTCGTCACGTTGACTACGCCAGGTGAGTTTTTCATACAAGTACTTGGGTACTTTTGTCCTTATTATGCCAAACATCAGGGTTACCAAATGTAATTTCAGTCGTGCGTCCATTTTCAGAATACCAGCGCTATTTAAATATGGAGTAACATGTGTGCGTGGAGGTATCTTGAAACAAAAACGTGCACAGGCATTTTGAACACGTTGCAGTAAACGAAAAGACTGTTGTAAAAGACAAGGACCATATAGTTGTATACAGTAGTTAACTTTTGATAGGACAAGTGCATCACATAATCTAGAACGAAGTTCCAGGGAGATAAAATCACGTATTCTGTACAAAACCTTCAATCTGAAAAAACAGTTACGAGCTACTTCAATAACGTGATTAGTGAAACGTAAATGGCTATCAAAGAGCACGCCAAGGTTGCGGGCTTCTTCCGTACGCTCGATGTTGACACCCGTTATTGCGATATTGGGATTGCATTCCACGATTTGAGAGACGCGTCGCTTCGAACCCAATACCATGTATTTGGTTTTGCCGGGATTAAGAACTAACGAAATCTTGGAAGACCAGGCTTCTTCCGTACGCTCGATGTTGACACCCGTTATTGCGATATTGGGATTGCATTCCACGATTTGAGAGACGCGTCGCTTCGAACCCAATACCATGTATTTGGTTTTGCCGGGATTAAGAACTAACGAAATCTTGGAAGACCAATTGGCAAGATTGTGTAGGTCACCATTTATATTCTCAGTCGCACGATTTATGTCGTTAACACTCAGAGGCATGTAAAACTGCACATCCTCAGCATATAAGTGAAACTGACAGTGCGTGATCGAGTTTGCGATGTCAGCTGTATATAAGATGAATAGGAGGGGTCCTAAAATTGAGCCCTGTGGGACTCCTCGATTTACGGGACACAAGGCGGAGGAGGAGCTACTACCGTCAGGTCTAGCTATCACTGTTTTTTGGAAACGTCCAGTTAGATAGCTGTTGAACCATTTCACAGACACGTTATCAAATCCATAATAAGTAAGCTTAGAGAGCAGGAGAGACGAATTGATTGAATCGAAAGCGCGAGAATAATCGAGTAACACAAGTATGGAAGCCTTACCAGCATCTTGGGAGGTGAGAATGTTGTCCACAACGTCAAGCAAAGCAGTTGTGGTGCTGCGGTACTTCCTAAAACCTGACTGCCTGTCAGGAAGAAGGTTACACTTATCACAGTATCTAGCAACTTGGTTGTAAACAATTTCCTCAAGAATTTTGGATAGGTAGGGAAGTATGCTAATAGGACGCAAGTCTTTGATGTCCGTACAATTTTTATTTTTGGGGATAGGTTTAATTAAAGATATCTTCCAAAGCGAAGGGAACTTAGACGTTTCTAAAGATTTGTTAATAATAGCAGTAATGAAAGGCAAGGTGTGAGGAAGGGTCAACAAGACCATGTCCATATTAACGTCATCAATACCCCGAGCATTGGACTTAATATCCAGAATTATTTTGCCCACCTCATACTCATTCACTAAGGAGAAAGTGAAACTATTGTTAGAGTATCGGTGGAACTCAAAAAACGATAAATCGGAAATAGACGCATTAGGATCGCCCGGAACATCCAAAAAATGTGCATTCATAGCATCGGGGTCATTAAGATGAGAGGGCAAATCTTGAGATTCATTAAGATGAGGTAGTACTGTGTTCTTAAGATTTTTCCACAAACGCTTAGAGTTATTCAAGTTAGAGTTAACGAATTGATCATAATAAGCCCCTTTCTCAGAATGCAAACTAAAATTCGCCAGATTCTTAAGTGTTTTATATGTCGCTTTATGTGACTCATCTTGAAATATACGAAATTGCATGTGCGCCTCATCTCTTAAACGCATTAGGTGACGAACGTTACTTGTTAGCCAAGGCATCTGCCTATCGCGTATGACAATAGACCTAACAGGTGCATGCTTTTCAAAAAGACATAAGAGGTATAAATTGAACTTTTCAACCATTTCGTCAACGCACACACACTCTGTAAGCTTTACCCAATCCAACAGTCTAAGATCTTTATTAAATTCATCCATGTCAATATCCTTAAGTGGCCTATAGGTAATACGCTTAACAGCCAATTTATCTTTTTTAAATTTAAATTCCGCAAAAACCATCGCGTGACCCCCAAGTTCAGGACAATGGTGTGTACTTACCTTCATAGGAGATAGATCAGTGCAAATTACGTCGATCAGAGTAGCTGAGGTGTCAGTGAAATGTGTAGGTTGTCTTACACAGTTCGAAATGTTTATACATTTCAAAAAGTCATTTAGGCGTGTGCATTTGGGATTAGATTCATCTTTGAGGTTAATGTTAAAGTCACCTGTAAGTATAATATGATCATATCGTGAAAAGGACGAAATACTATCCATAAGTGCGTCAAAAAAAGTGTCAATGTTTTGCCATGGCGGGCGGTACGCTGTACCAATTATAATTTGTTTACAATTTATGGACAGCGTTAACCACATTTGCTCAACGTTAGAGGGAGAGGTTGGATGGGGACAGACGCGTGCCTTCAACCCGTTCCGTATGTAAAACCCCACCCCGCCCCCGCGTAGGCGCACGCTGCGCGGACGCGGTATGTGGCGCAGTCGATAGCCAGACACTGCAGGTGCGCAGGCATCTTCGCCGCATCTCATCCATGTTTCATTCAGTGCATGAATGTCCGGTAGGAAATTTAGTATGGCGATGTGTAATTCCTCATGCTTAGCATTGACTGAACCTGCGTTATAAATACCAATTTTCAAGTATTTGTTCTTACCCATTTCTAAATGTAAAGACGTGAACTGTTGCAAGGAAATGATTAGACGTTAAAATAGATAACAGATCATATATAGATAAGTGTGTAAGTTTACGGTATACCATACATTTTGTGATTACTATCTTGACAACATAAGTCTTCGTCCCTAATGCTTGCACGAACGCTTCACTAAATGAAAGAAAAGTAAGAGACAGTGTATAATATCTACGCACAATTGATGACAACGGCAGTATAATAAACTTAGCATTGTGAATGTATACAATATTGTGATAGTGCATGAGAACAAGTGAGAAAGAAATTACAAATTTCAATAGCGAAAAAAATACAAAATTGAATAATTTAAGTAGCAATGACATAACACAGTGAAAACAGTGGTTAAAAGACAAAAAAACATAAAACATCTTAAGCAAATCTTTGAAAAACAGTAAAAAGTTTAAAAAATAAAATAAAATAAAAATAAAAGTGAACATTAAACAGATAATCGGGGCGGTCAAACTAATAATTGACCAAAAACCCGCGCAAGGTCAGCCTCCGAGCGTATGCGGTGTTTGGGCGCATCATCACCCGAATGCTGACGGGCATATACTCTGCCGTCTCGGGTCCACACAAAGCGCCAGTTGTAGTGGTCCTTGAGATCACGCGCCTTCCGAAACAATTGCCGATTCGCACGTGTGAGTCTCTCGTTAACATAGAATCGCGAGGCCGGGCCAGGCAAGCCCGTACCCTCGGTGTCAGCTCCGCGCCGCACACGCGCTGCTTTGAGCAGCTGAGCCAGCTGATCGCGCACCGCGCATCGCGCCAGCCGCACGGCGATGGGGCGCGGCCGGCCCGCGGGCCCGTACTCGGCGGCATCCGCGGGCGCGCGGCCCACGCGTGTCGCGTCCACGATGTCAACGTCCTCCAACTGCACACCGAGCTTACGGCCCAGGGTTTTCACCACGTGAACCACGCTCTCACCCCTCTGCTCGTGGACCCCAGCGATCTCAATATCAGCAAGCAGCATGTCCTGATCTCGGTCGGCGAGCTCCAGCTTCAACTCCGCTATGGTATTATGGAGGGATTTTTCGGGATGCTGTGTCTCATTATTTTCGAGCTTATCCACGCGTGCGCAAAGATCGTTTATACGCAGGTCGCAATTTTCAAGTTTGGCATTAATATTAGAAACTACATTTCTTAATTCCGTCATCTCCACTCTTGTTGCTCGTAACTCATCCGTGAACAAGCGCATCTCCGCGATCAAGGCCTGCAAGTCTGTTGTCGCTATAGTGCGATTATGGGCAGTATCATTGAGGGTTTGATTGCCGACGTCGGACACATCCATTAAAAACGAAGCGTCCATTGTTTGCGAAGACTGCTCTGGAACAGCAGGACCTGGAGCTGTCGTGTCCATCTCAGCTGATAAGTCGACTAATAATGGGGACTGAGTCGACTTCTGAGTACCGGGAATAAATCCTGATTTATTTTTACGGAAAGTAACGTGACATGCACGCACCGGGGTGTTCAAATTGCCGGTTTTGGGTTGCATATTGCGACAAAGTTCACATAGCCATGACATTTTATGTTCCGGCAACATTTTATAAAAAATTTGGTCAGGCACATTAGCACAAAATATATCATATGTATGTTTACACTTACAACAGTTAAGAAAAAGAGTGACATTTATTATGTTTTTACATCCTCCGCATATTGAGTTGGACATATCGGAATGTGCGGTAAGTACGCAAACTCCGCACTCACACACGCGTGATGACGCTGACGTAGGTACGTACAAGGAGACGATCGGACGCCGAGCACACGATGACGGCCGAACAGCTGATTCGTAATGAATCGGGTCAGCTGACGCACGGGGTTGGTGACCTTTCCACGGTCACTAGCACGACAGGACAAATCAACATTCACTTTTTTAAATTTGTTAATGAAAACACTAAGCTCACATTCACTACAATTTCAATAGCACTATACCAATAACATAGAACGATAGAATAAACAGAGCTTTCATTTAAGATAAGTTTTGACTCGGAATATATATTTTTAACTTGTGATTTTGACTGTTAAATCGGAGCGACACAGAAACGTTGTTTACTCGTTAAGTGCGAGACGACGACCCCCCGATGACGAACAAACTAAACAAGATTTAAATGTTAAAATTTAAAAAAAAACAGTTGGATAAAGCGGAGAAGGATATAGTTCAGTAACTTTATACATTACCGCATGCGTCAAATCCGGTAGTTCTGATTTTTTGCAGACTTGTATAAGATGTTGGCCTAATGTATAGATAATCCAAGTTTGTGACCTCGAGCGCTGAACGCAACTTTGTCAAAAATCGGTTCCATTACATGGTCATCTAATTGGAGAGCCATATTATGTAGAATGACACATGCCACAACCACCTTCAACACCTTTGGTAGTTTTATTTGTATGCCGGAATGAAGGCACGGGAACCTTCTTTTAAGCACTCCGAAACACTTTTCAATTGTGTTTCGGGTAGTTATTTGGGATCTGTTGTAGGCTTCTTGTGATGGTGTCGAGGGATTTAAAAAAGACGTCATGAGATACCTGAGGCATGGGTATCCACTATTTTCGCTGCATTCATTTCTGTAGATCCCTGAAACGTGTTAACGTTATAAAAACACATCTCCACTGCGCTACCACATCGTATCTTCCAAAGATATTATATATAGAAAGACGCAGATATGTTACTAGAGCACGGAAAATGAGGCCGACAAATGTAATTAATTAACCACATTTTATTTAGTCGCATTGTATTTCAAGTCGTATTTTAAGCGCAACTCTTAACAGATAGCTCTCTTTTTCTTTATTATTCGTTCCGTATCATCTTTCCCCGTCATTGTTGTATTCTATAAATACGCTAAGAAGTAAGTATGTACATGTTGTAGCACACTCGTAGGGGATCAATTTTCAAACGCGAGCGGTATGAATATAACTCATCCTTACTTTAATATCTTTGGTATCTTCACACGTTACAAGCACCTTTATAAATCGGTCTTGGCTCCAAATACTTACAGCGCAGTTTTCACGTGTTCCCTATACTCCTAGAACTTGGGGCTTCGAGCACACAGATGCGCGTTACTTCTTCCTATTTCAATTCACTATTATTTCTTGTTTTTTTGAATTGGTTTGCTGTTAATTTGGCTGAAAAGGAAATTTAGACATTTTTGACAACGTTATTTATAACGGTTGCTATGGCAATTTCGTTTTCGTCTTATTAGTGGCCTGATGTTTTATATGCGAACTTTTGCTGAATTGTCGATTTTGGCCTGGCCATTCATGAAAACTTATTCTTAAATTCAAAATTACGAATCCTCTGTCAAAATTCTATAAAAGGCAGAGCATTCGGCAGAGCAAATCAAGTCTTACTTCAGTTTTCATAGTGAAAGTACTAATTAAAGGCCTTATCGAGCGACCCCGGGACCCTGCAAAGCCTCCTTCTAAGTCTTCATCGTGTGATCTCCTCATTGTGCGAGAAGTCGTATCAGTTTCCGTGCGTCTTTCTACGCCTTGCTACGCCTTGCTGTTGTGTCCTCGGGGCGCACGCAGGCCCCTCCGCCTTGCCATTGCCAGACACACGCAGGCCCCTCCGCCTTGCCGTTGCCAGACACACGCAGGCCCCTCCGCCTTGCCGCTGCCAGACACCCGCAGGCCCCTCCGCCTTGCCGTTGCCAGACGCACGCAGGCCCCTCCGCCTTGCTGCGTACCCTTGCCGTGCTGACTACATCGAGCTGTCGTGCTGCCTTCGTACACGCGGCTTCTTCACCCCTGCCGCGGGGACTACATTGTGCTGTCGTGCTGCCTTCGTGCACGCGGCTTTTTCACCCCTGCCGCGCTGACGTCATGCGCCCCTTCTCCGAGTCCATTCATCTTCAACTCCACTCACATCTACACCCATCCTCACTTATCACAACTCACCAATACACCCACTCCACTTTTTTTTATAACAATATTGTAAATACTTTTAAAAATTATTGAAATATATCTATTTTTGTTGCTCTCCTTATTTTCTTTTTTTTATTTGGATAGGTTCTTTTTCATCGGTCACTCCTGTGACATACCTAAACTTCATTTCCTTTCTTTTTAAATTTTCGCTTCACGACATTTTGGCGCCTTCACGACAAGACTCATTCCAAATTGTTGTGTCATGAACTGATCCTGGCCATCGAGCAATAACACTTCTTATTTTTAAAGTTGCGTCGCAAATTGCTTGAACATTGACAGAAAAAAAGCCTTTCCTATTCGTGTATAATTCAGCTCTGTTACCTCCGAGTGAATTAATCTTAATGTGAGTGCAGTCTACTGCTCCAATGACTCTTGGGAATCCAGCAATGTCGAAAAATCTTTCGGCCACACTTGGCCGTTCCTCAGCAGTGGGCATTTTCACATATTGCTGTCTCAGCCGGCAAATAGCATCACTTACTTTTTCTATTACACTGTATTATTATTATTTATAACTAGCATCAAAATCCGTTGCGTAGTTTTAAATATTTAAGCATACATAGGGATATAGGGACAGAGAAAGCGACTTTGTTTTATACTATGTAATGATACACTAGCAGCACTTCGTGCTCATACGTGTATACTATTGTACTTGTGTTTGTGTTTATCAAGTTTGTTTTTAAAGAGTTCACTGATGGAGCACTGATCACACTTTCTGGTAATTTATTCCAAGACTTGACTATACTATTTGGTAGAAAATGAAACCTAGGGTTGCTTGCGCACAAGTATAAAATAATATGAGTATAGTATAATATACTGTGACTATGAGTATAGTATAATATAGATATAGTATAGTACTATGAGTATAGTTTAATATAGTAATATGAGTATAGGTATGTTGGTTGTTGCAGCAATCGGATGTTATGGATATTATACCATTGTCCGATGATGGCGTGGACATTCTATCCGAACATCACCATGAATATCGGGGCTCTCGCTTAGACTCCTCTAATCTAATTAGCAACCCATCATCTACCAGCGAAATGGTAATGTTAAGCAGCTTGAACTTCCCAACACAAAAACTTGAACCGGAGAAAAAGGTAAGGCATTCTTTGTTTTGGTATGACTGAGTTTGTATGGGTCATCATCAACCCGTAACATAGCTATATAATAATAATAATAAATCGTGTGGGACACAATTCACATATTTATTTAGTCCCAAACTAGGCAGGGCCTGTACTATGGGTAGTAATTTTTTTTTATTTTTTATTTTATTTATTTGGTACACCAACGTTTGTTACATTAATACTATTTACTAACATACATTCAAAAACAGTTTTATAAATGCAACAACCAGTTAAAGGTGCACACCACATGCATATAATATACGGTACCTAAATAAAAGTATCAATAAGTAGAGAAAAAAAAAATTATCAAAAACCTAAGGCCTAAAGGTCAACAACAAACAAGGCCTTAAAACTTGTCGTATAATACTTTCTGGAGCCTGGCAGTAGAATCCACGTGAATATCGACCAGATCGTTGTGGCTGTTAAGCAATTTACATAGTCTAGCTAAAGGGGAGTTTGCTCCCAAAACTGATCTTCGGAAAGGCGGACAAAGTGGAGTGATAGGTTGTCGAGGATATCGTGAGGGGACTCTCATTTTAAAATTTTGGAGTAGTTGAGGGCAATCTATTTTATTTTGAAAAATTTTAGCCAAGAAGGTGAGATCCATAATATCTCGCCGATCCTCCAGAGAGATGATTTTGAAATGGCTTAATCTATTCGCGTAGGATTTAACTTTTTTAGCGATGCCATTTCGGTATGCTAGATTGTTGAGGAATCTTTTTTGGATGCGTTCTAACCTCAAAGAGTGTGTAGAGTAGTGAGTAAACAAATAATAAACATTACTTAAATATATATTAAAAGACCAGACACAAAGCCAACAGAAATGTTCATGCACACTAATGCCTCTGACTCAGAAGGCAGGGCCAACTGAACCAACAGGCTCCTCAATAATTCTTATACATAGGCCATAAGTTTTGGTACGCTTCGGCAATTTTATAAATAGGTCCCACAATTGGCTTACTATAATATGTATATATTGTAGACATGGACTATGTGAACGGAGGGTCGAGCAGAAGCCAGTGTTTATAATCTATATATATAAAAGGAGAAGCTAAATCTAAAAATCAAGGCCCAGCCCAAACCGCTGAACATAGAAAAATGAAATTTTGTGTGTAGGTTACGTTTATAGTGTAGATGCTCGCTAAGAAAGGATTTTACGAAATTCAACCTTTAAGGGGGTGAAAGAGGGGGTTGAAGTTTGTATGGGATAGTGTGATTTCTGCGTGTATCAACTTTAAACTTGGCACAAATACTCTTCAAAACACACTATGAAATATTAGTTCTAGGATTTTTTGAAAATCATTCTCCAAGGGGGTGAAAGTAGGGGATGAAGTTTGTATGAAAAACCTTCATTTTTGGGTGTATCAATTCAAAACTTTGTAAAAATACTCCTCAAAACAAACAACAAGACACGTATTTCTGGATTTTTCAAAAACCATCCCCTGAGGGGGTGAAACAGGGGAGTGGAGTTTGTATGGAGACGTGTTGTTTTTTACGTCTATCAACTTCAAACTTTACATAAAATACTCTTAAAAATAAATTATGAGACATATATTTTTGGATTTTTCGAAAATCATCCCCTAAACGGATGAAAGTAGGGGTTGAAGTTGATACGAAGAAGTTTATTTTTTGCGTCCATCAACTTGAAACTTGATACAAATGCTTCTGAAAACAAATTATGAGATATTAGTTCTAGGATTTTTCAAAAATCTTCCTCCAAGGGGGTGAAAGTAGGGGATGAAGTTTGTATGAAAAACCTTCATTTTTGGGTGTATCAATTCAAAACTTTGTAAAAATACTCCTCAAAACAAACAACAAGACACGTATTTCTGGATTTTTCAAAAACCATCCCCTGAGGGGGTGAAACAGGGGAGTGGAGTTTGTATGGAGACGTGTTGTTTTTTATGTCTATCAACTTCAAACTTTACATAAAATACTCTTAGAAATAAATTATGAGACATATATTTTTGGATTTTTCGAAAATCATCCCCTAAACGGATGAAAGTAGGGGTTGAAGTTGATACGAAGAAGTTTATTTTTTGCGTCCATCAACTTGAAACTTGATACAAATGCTTCTGAAAACAAATTATGAGATATTAGTTCTAGGATTTTTCAAAAATCTTCCTCCAAGGGGGTGAAAGTAGGGGATGAAGTTTGTATGGAAAACCTTTATTTTTGGGTGTATCGATTCGAAACTTTGTGAAAATACTCCTCAAAACAAACAACAAGACACGTATTTCTGGATTTTTCGTAAATCATCCCCTAAGGGGGTGAAACAGGGGATAGGAGTTTGTATGGAGACGTATTGTTTTTACGTCTATCAACTTCAAACTTGGCACAAATTCTCTTAAAAATAAATCATGAGACACGTGTTTTAGGATTTTTCGAAAATCATCCCTTAAAGGGGTGTAAGCAGGAGTTGAAGTTGTTATGGAGAAGTGTGTTTTTTGGCGTCAATCAACATGAAAGTTTTTACAAATACTCTTAAAAACTAACAATGATATATTGGTTCACGGATTTTTCGAAAATCATCCTTAAAGGGGTGAAAGTGGGGGTTGAATTTTGCATGAAAAACCTTCGTTTTTGGGTGTATCCATTTGAAACTTTGTAAAAATACTCCTCAAATCAAATAACAAGATACGTATTTCTGGATTTTTCGGAAATCACCCCTTAAGGGGGTGAAACAGGGGGTTGGAGTTTGTATGGAGACGTGTTTGATTTTTACGTCTATCAACTACAAACTTGGCAAAACTACTCTTAAAAATAAATCATGAGACCCGTGTTTTAGGAATTCATCCCCTAAGGGGGTGAAAGTAGCGTTTGAAGTTTGTATGGAGACGTGTTGTTTTTTACGTCTTATCAACTTGAAACTGGGCACAAATACTTTTAGAAATAAATGATGAGACACGTGTTTTTGGATTTTTTAAAATCATCTCTTAAAGGGGTGAAAGAGGGGGATAAAGTTTGTATGGGATAGTGTGATTTCTGCGTGTATCAACTTTAAACTTTTTACAAATATTCTTGAAAATAAACTTGATATATTAGTTCTAGGATTTATCGAAAACCATCCTCCAAGTTACGGGTTGATGATGATGATGATGATGATCCTCCAAGGGGTTTCATCGCCTTGGGGGTTGAAGTTTGCATGAATACCTTCATTTTTGGATGTATCAATTCGAAATTTTGTAAAAATACTCCTCAAAACAAACAACAAGACAAGTAGGTATATTTCGATTTTTCAAAACTCACGGGTGAAACGGGGTTGGAGATTGTATGGAAACGTGTGGTTTACGTCTATCAACTTGAAACTTATCACAAATACTCTTAAAAATAAATGATGAGAAACTTATTTTTGTATTATTTTAAAATCATTCCCTAAAAGGGTGAGGGGTAGAAGTTGGTATAGAGAAGAGGGGTTTTTTGCGTCTATCAACTTGGAACTTGGCACAAATATTCTTTAAAAGTCTCCATACAAAGTCTATTTTTTTTTTATAATTTACTATGGGTTGCTAGGAGAAATTTGTTTGTGCATCCCAAAATGTTGAAAAAATAAATGTCCACCCGTGCGAAGCCGGGGCGGGCCACTAGTATCACATAATTCTAAACTTGTTGCACCCTGCGTATTTTTAGGGTTCCGTACGCAAAGGGTAAAAACGACCCTATTACTAAGACTCCGCTGTCTGTCTGTCTGTCACCAGGCTGTATCTCAAGAACCGCGATAGCTGACAGTTGAAATTTTCACAAATTATGTATTACGGTTGTATTTATAACAACAAATGTTTTTATAGATCATCATCATCATCATCAACCCGTAACAGCCCACTGCTGAGCTGAGGGTCTTTCCTCACACATGAGGAAGTATGGGCTATAATCTCCCACGCGAGCCCACCGCGGATTGAGAGATGGTGTTAAGCTAGTGGCCACTTAACAGTCAGAATTTTTCAAGCCACCCAAGGGTATCTGACATGGCTTAACGACTTTCATTGTGCGTAAACACAACGAAAACCAGGACCAACGATTTAACGTGCTTTCCGAAACACGAAAGCGCTCGTAATATAAATGCCACTAGGCGGTCACTTTTCCACTGACTGACCGCGCCCAACTTTACTTAACCAGTATGATCGTTACAAACACACTGGCACCGCAGGGCTACGAGCGTTTTTATAGATAATGGTTAGGAACCCTTCGTTAGCGAATCTGACTCGCACTTGGCAGGTTTTTTATATGGCAATGGGCCAATTTAGAATGTAGGTAATCATTTGACATCACTGATTTCATTGCGGAATCAGAATTTTCAGTATGTATACTCATACGAATTAGGAACTTATTTGCAGTTAAATGATATTGTCTTGCACAGTCTTCTCAAAGAGATTTATGAACTTTTATTTGCAGTCTCTATTGTAATTACTTCAGACAAGTGCAGAAGGAAGAGGGATCCTTAAGTCACATCCAGATGGGTTACTGGACAGTAATTCCAGACGTAAAATATGTAAAATAATAATAACACATTTACTAGGAGAGGAACCCACTAAAACAAATAATGTGCCTAGTGACACTCTTTTACAGTATGCAACACAAATAAAACACTTATTTCCTAAAGAAAACCTGAGTACATACTTCATACCATATGTCAATAACAAGACATTAAAAATAAAACGTTGCGCAAAGGGCAAATTATACGACTGTCTCCATAATCGAAAAAGAGAGTACCGAGATGCAGAAAAGAAAGTAAACACAAGCGGACCAAAAGCGACCACAAATGAGAAGTCGTCTGAAGTAACATAAATGTTGACAGGTGAGTCTTCTTTATAATAATAATAACCTTTATTTCAGGTAAAAAAAATATCTAGGTACACTTTAGTTTTATTATTACCTACTTACCCCTAGCTATTTACTATGTCACTCAGGCGCAAGTGTTTTAGAGCGGGCTCATATTTAATTTCCGCGCATTGTTAACACACGCATCTGTGTACATCTCCACTCAAAATTTTTAAACACTTAAATGAAAACAATATTCTTATTTCTAAATCTATTGTATCTGTAAGGTGTGTTTGGCCTCATTTTAGAGTTCCACAGCACTACAAGTTACACAAGATCAAAAAAAAAATCTCACGCTTTATATCCCCGAGGGGTTGGGTAGGCAGAGGTATTCCATTTCTGGATATACCCACTTTTCACCAGATATTCTTTGGACCCCTAAACGTGACGATCTGATCGATGTAAATACGCCTAGGTCGCCCATTCACAATCCCCTTATATATTTGTTTCGTTAGAAGCCTTTCATACATCCGGTATGCCCAAGTCGGTAGGCCCAAACTACCGGAGCTTTAAAAACAGTTTAATAATAACCATTGTTCTGTTTCAGATAATGTTTCAGATGAAATCTCTGGCAATATAGCCTGGCTTAAATCATCAACAGAACCTTGGAAAATGGTCAAAGAGAAATGGAAACACACTTTTACTAAGAGATTAGAAGAATCCAAAAATATTTCAATATCAGAATATATGGGCCAATACCCAAGTCTGAAAAAACCGACAGGGTTTCAGCTTCTATGCTTAGATTTTGACATTCTCTATCCAGGATCTTCTGAAAAGTTACATGACAACTTTTGATTATGCAAGAAGAAAATTATTGATTTGACCTGTAAAAAATATAGTCGCTCCTCAGATCAAACTATGAAGAGTATGTTAAACGAAAGCACAAGTCAGTCTCAAGGTATGTTTAATTAAATAAGTTTTATACTTTTGTCAGGTAAAACCTATTAAAGTTTATATTGCTACTAGAAGACCCATGTGGCTTTACGTTATCAAGAATAGGTAACTCGATCTCGATATACATACCATCGTTGTATTGGATTAGTATAAGCTACCTTTATTCTTTTTACAGATTGGTGCTTAACCAATGAGGAAGCAGAAAATGTAGCGGCCTTCTTAATGCTACCACTAATGATTGGTCACCCCCTGGTAAAGACGAAGAAAACTTCTTGGCGGCCCTCCAAACAAGAGTCTAGAGACGCCTTCGTAACCCATGTCATAAGGCAAATGGATTTGCAGGAAATCATCTCCAAAAAAAAGGAGAGGTATTCAAAACTAGGTATCACTTTCCAGCCTACAATTTATATTGTTGGAGAGAACATACAGAATATTGACCAATATTTTGTTTTGGTGGATAACACATACTATACAGTCAACAATATTGTGCAAGCAGTCGACGTATGCTTCAAAATTTACCAGGCACTTAACTGCAAATACCCTGCAGAATGTGAATGTGTCTGGCAATTTTTCCAAAAGGGGTTCTATAAAATTAATACTCCTTATGATAACGAATTTATTTCTGTCAACACATTTTTGTCAGATCTTTGCCTGCTAGACTAAAACATACAATGCCTCATTGTTTTAAATGTCGACTGCTTCTGCCTTCTGTAAAGGATTTGTGTTGTCATTTCAAACACATTTACCGGAATTGTAAAATTAATCATTATGAGTGTGTTGAAGAGGGATGTAATAGGAAATATTTTTTGCTCAATTCTTTCAAAAAACATTTGTCACTTCATGTACATATAGAAAAAAACCTGTTCAGCCAGCAGTTCATATAGTTCGGTAAATCTTCCAGTTGCAAATTTTGAACCTGTAGATTTAGATGCAAGTATGTCTAATAACGCCATTGAAGTTTTAAATTCTGTCATTCCTACTTCTGATATTGCACCCTCTGCAACACCTATAAATCCTATTGTTAAATTTACAGCCTAATTGTATGCCAACTCATTGATTCCTAGAAATGTGGTTCAAAATGTTGTTACGAACACGAGTACTATGGTACACGATTTTATTACTAAGCCTTTAAATGATTTGCTGTCTGAATTTATATCACAGGGACAAATATCTCAAGAATGGTCTCACCGGCTTAACAGTCAACTAAATTCGGTGACTGATTCTTTTCATAATATAGAAACCGAACACAAACGTTTCTCACTATATAAAGATATTGGTTCTTATGTACCACTTCAAGATTATATAATTGGACAAAGAATGGAAGGTAGATACACTAACAATAATTTTAATCTAGTACCAGTTACATCTACAGGACAATTCGTTCCACTTAGATTAGTATTAAAAAAAATCTTGAAATAGAAGGTGTGCTTAAAGATACTATTGAAAGTTATAACATTTATCAAAATTAGATTCACAATGATATTATTCAGAACATAATTTAGGGTTCCATGTGGCAAAAAAAAAGTTGTTCACATAATGGAAAAGTAGTTTTACCACTTGCCTTATATTTTGATGAATACGAAGTAGGAAATCCTTTAGGTAGTCATGCAGGCATACATAAACTAGGTGCTGTGTACGTTTCAATTCTTTGCCTTCCATCTCAATACCTATCAAAATTGCAAAACATATTTATGGCATTACTTTTTCATTCGTCCGATCAACGTAAATTTGGGAATAAAGATACTTTTGCTCCAGTTATTTCTGAATTAAAGTACTTACTTAGTCATGGTATTGATTTAAATGTACAACATGAACTTCCTAGTCGAGTTTACTTTGAATTAGCTGTCATTCTTCTCGACAATTTAGGTATTCATACCATGCTTGGTTTTAGTGAGTCATTTTCGTGCAATTATCCATGTCGAATTTGTAAAATACATAAAAATGACCTTAATTCCACTGATGTATGTGAGAATCAGTTAGACCGCAGTATGGAACAATATTTAACAGATTTAAATACAAATGATGTGTCTGTGACCGGAATCAAAGAACAATGTGTTTGGCGTGCAATTGATGGCTTTTCGGTCATAGATAATGTTGGAGTGGACCTAATGCATGATTTACTCAAGGGTGTATGTAAATATGATAAATCTTTTATGCTGTATACCTACATATATCATTGAGTTAAAACTGTTTTCGCTTGAGACTTTGAATAATAGACTAATCTCTTTTGACTATGAGCCTGACCGAAGTAATCAACCACCATGTATACTACTTGATCATCTGCGTAAACAGACGATTAAAATGTCAGCATCAGAAATGCTTTGCTTTCTGAGATATTTTGGTTTATTGGTATATGATCTAATTCCATCGAATGATTTGCTATGGGACTTGTTTGTAGTTTTAAAAAAAATACTTGATATTATGACATCTACATCGTTAAATAGAGGTTCATTTGATTTATCACAATGTTTAGTTTCTGAACACCACAAACTATTCATGCATTTTATAGTAAAAAGCATTTGACACCAAAATTTCACTTCCTTACACATTATCACAATATGTTGCACAAAGGGCCTTTAGTCTTAATCTGGTCTATGAGATACGAAGCTAAACATCGCATTTTCAAAGATGTCTGCTAATGTATCAAGTAATAGACGAAATATATGTAAGTCGTTAGCTATTCGGCATCAATTAAAGTTAAATAATTTATTTTTAAACACTAATCCTATGAGTTTCATACAAACTGGCTGCAAAAAAAATATCAACAATACTTTAAAACAACGCATAACTGATCGCCTTAAATTAAAAACTGACATAACTATTCAAAAGTGTAGTTGGTTGATAATTAACGGAACAAAATATACTTCAAATATGGTATTAACTCTAGATGTGGTAAATAATATAATGCCTGTATTTGGATTAATAGAAAATATTTTTATTTACAGCAATGCTATCATTTTTGAAGTAAGTTTTTATGAAACTTTACATTTTGATGAAGCATTATATTGCTATGCTGTTGAGGATAATTCTCACAGTACTGATTTTTATGCGTATGATAATCTTTATAGTTATATGTATAAGTATAATAAGTATAATCTCACGCCTTTTTATCCCCGAGGGGGTAGGCAGAGGTATTCCATATAGTTATATCCCTAATACTTTGTCAATAAGTCGTGACGCTAGTACTAAATATGTGATTGTGAGATCTCCATTGTAATAAGATGATTAGTTTACTACTACTTGCTTTTGTTAAATAATAATAAGAATTATATTGAGAGTATTTAATATTGTTTTGTTAAGGATAGTTCTAACAAAACATTACGTATAACAAATAAGTACATTGTTATTTTAGATGTGATAATAAAATAATTTTTTACATATAAAAAAAATAGTTTTCCGTAAGTAACTACCTAAGAAGTACCTACACATTAAATATATAATACTTGTGTTTCCTATAAATTGTCTTTGGACAAACGAATGTCGCCAATATGTTTTCTATTTAAAAAGTTATCATAAATTAAAATATTTTTTTGAACTCAGCACCGAAAACACTCCGACAGTACCCAAACTAGCGCGTGTGACGTCAATGTTAATTTCTACTCATCGGAACACCATATCAGCTGTGGGCTACGACGAGTAGAAGTTATCATTGTAACGTCACACGCGCTCGGGTTTGTCGGAAACTGTCAGCGTGTTTTCGGTACTAAAAAATGGAAATAGAGCACATACTTTTTTGTTAATCTTGGTGAATTTTCTTCAAAAGTTATTCAACAAAAAAATGCGTTGTGTGAGCATTAAAGAATACAATTTACTGGGTCACTGGTAGTTCTAGCTGACAACCTCTTAGCAACAGTTTCTGTACATCATAACATATTTTTCTATCTACGCCTTTTGAAAAAACGCGATTCAAAAGTCGTATGTACAAAAATGTGTGTTATGTCGTACATAAACTTATAGCTTTTACTCGTTGTTGGGACGTGAAAGGAAAGTCCTGCATCCACTTGAACTTCTTGTAATCAAATACTTGAGCTACAATATTCGTAGAAGGTGCCAAAATACAAAACAGGCGTAAATGTTTGAATAGAAATAGGCTTCGGGAAGGCGACGTGCGTCTTGCATGAGATCGTTCGGACGTCTGTGGCGAGCGCAGGCCGTGATCTGGGGACCGGTTGTAATCTTGCGCTGACGTCACAGAGCGCAGGCACGGACTCGGTGCAACAGGGCCGAACTCCAGAGAATGTGGGGATCACCACATCACCCCCCTGGGAGAATCAAGGTCCTGAGGAAAAATAATTTGGAAATTTAACTTGGCGACCGGACCTAGTCGTCCTGGTCGGTGGTGAAGAAATACACGAAGGCGAAGAAGATGGCTGCTTTTCTTCGTCGTCGTTTAAGAGGAAAGCAGGTTTTACGCGATCAATTGAAACAGTAACTGGTCCTCTAGGCAGGTCAGCGGTTACTGTTTTATCTGTCTTCTTCAGTACTCTAAAAGGTCCCGTATAAGGTGCCTCAAGCGCACCACGTAGGGCATCTTTGCGCAAAAATATGAATTTTGATGATTCTAAGTCTTTGTGAACGAAAACATGTTTGTTGCAGTGTCGAGAAGCCGGTACTGGCTTAAGATTGGACATATGTCTCCTCAGGTCTGTGACAAAATCTTCCTGTTTCCGTGTGGTAGGAGGAAAAGAGCGTAAAAACTCACCAGGGATCCTTAATGGCTCACCATAAACCAGCTCGGCTGCTGAGCTTTGCAAGTCGACCTTCCAAGCCGTTCTCAGGCCCAGAAGCACCGTCGAAAGGATGTCAGTCCACTTCTTGTCACCGTGAGCCATCAGTGCAGACTTCAGGGTTCTGTGGAGTCTCTCAATCATTCCATTAGCAGCCGGATGATAAGCTGTAGTATGGCGGAGTTCAATGCCACACAGTTTTGCGAGCTCCTTGAAGACGTTTGCCTCGAACTGGCGACCCTGGTCAGTCGTCACAACCTGAGGACAGCCAAATCTAGTTATCCACATGTCATAAAAAGCACGAGCGACAGTTTCAGCAGTAATATTTTGAAGAGGAGTTACTTCTGGCCAGCGTGAAAAACGGTCAATCGCTGTGAGGCAGTATTTATAGTCCGCTGATGGAGGTAATGGGCCAACTAAGTCGATGTGAACATGTTGAAACCTAGATTCAGTAAGCTTGAAGTTACCAAGGGGTGCAGCGGTGTGACGGTTGACCTTTGAGCGCTGGCATGCTTCACACGTCCTGACCCACTCACGAACATCTCTTCGTATAGAAGGCCAGACGAACCTGTCGGTCATAAGCTTGATGGTAGACTTTGCTCCAGAGTGACTCAGGCCGTGGGTGCTGTCAAAAAATTTCTTGCGTAGCTCTTGACAGATGAAAGGCCGGGGGCGTTCGGTGGACATGTCGCAAAATAAAGCAAAGTCAGTACCTGGTACAGGGATACTTCGAAATTTTAGTGACGAACCGGAAGAAATAAGGTTCTTCAACTCTGCGTCTTCTTCTTGTAGCTTTGCTAACGCTTGGAGGTGAGGAAGTTTGGAAATTGACTCAATTCTAGTTAAGGCATCGGCAGTCACGTTCTTCAAACCTGAAATATGCCGAATGTCAGTAGTAAATTGAGCAATGAGGTCCAAATGATTGAACTGTCGAGGAGTGCAGGTTCGGTCCTTTTTCTGAAAAGCGTAGGTTATGGGCTTATGGTCAGTGTAAATGACAAAATGGCGGCCTTCGAGCATGTGCCGGAAATGCTTGACACTTTGATAAATAGCTAAAAGCTCCCTGTCATAAGCGCTGTACTGTGTCTGAGCTTTGTTAAACTTCTTCGAGTAAAAAGCAAGTGGCTGCCATGCGTCACCGATCTGCTGCTGTAAAACTGCTCCACAAGCTAAATTAGAAGCATCGGTAAGTAAAGTAAGCGGTGCGTTATGCGTAGGATGAGCTAAAAGCGTTGTTCTTGACAGACTAGACTTACAACTTTCAAAAGCTTCGAGAAGATCAGGATTCCAGGTCAGGACAGTTGAACCCTTGATATCTGGACCTGCTAACATTTGATGAAGAGGCGCCTGTTCTTCGGCAGCGTTGGGCAGAAAACGTCTATAAAAATTCATCATCCCAAGAAAACGACGCAAACCTTTCGCAGTTTTCGGAGGCGGGTAATCTTTGATGACTTGGACTTTGTTCTCCAGCGGTTTGGTCCCTTCAGCTGTGATGTGGTACCCTAAGAAAAATACCTCGCTGACTCCAAAACGACATTTAGCTTCGTTGATGAGAATCCCGTACTGGCTGAGTCTCTCGAAAAGTGTTCGCAAATGCGTGAGGTGCTCGCTGTGGTCCTTTGAAAAAACCAGAATGTCATCGATATATGAATGACAAAAATCCAGTCCACGTAAAACCTCGTCGAGAAATCGTTGGAAAGACTGCGCTGCATTCCTGAGCCCAAAAGACATAAACGGGAATTCGAAAAGACCAAAGGGTGTAGTGATTGCCGTTTTGGGAATATCCGGGTCATAAACTGGTATTTGGTTGTAAGCCTTGACCAAGTCTAATTTCGAAAAAACAGTACAACCTGATAGACGGTGAGCATAGTCTTCTATGTGTCTGATAGGGTAGCGATCGGGGATTGTACGCGCATTGAGAGCGCGGTAATCGCCACAAGGCCTCCAGCTGTCCTCGCCTTTAGGAGCCAGGTGCAAAGCCGAAGACCATGGTGAGTCGGAGCGACGAGCGGTACCATCGTGCATCATTTCGTCAAACTGGCCCTTAGCTATCTTAAGGCGATCAGGCGCAAGGCGACGCGGTCTGCAGAAAACGGGTGGGCCTGGTGTGGTTCGTATGTAGTGCACAGTATTGTGCTTAATCTCACGGTGCACGCCTGAAGGCTTAGTTAAGACCGGGTACTCTGACAACAAATGGTGGTACTCACTGTTTCCGGAAATAGCCTTCACGCTTGGAAGTGTGCAGCTAGTAGGAGTAGCGGGTGAGTGGAGTGATGTCACACTGTCCAGTAGGCGCCCGTTTCTGCAATCAACCAGAAGGCCATAAAACGACATAAAATCAGCCCCGATGATGGGTTTGTCTACATCAGCCACCAAGAAATTCCAGGAGAAGTCGCGTCTGAGTCCAAGGTTCAAATGCATCTTAAAGAAACCATATGTTTTAATTTGACTACCATTAGCAGCAGTGAGAGTGTAGTTTAATGGTTGTCTGCGTTCCTGAATGAAATGGCGTGGAAGAACGCATACATCTGAACCGGTATCTATCAAAAACTGTACCTTGGTTTTTTTCTCGGTCACAAATAGGCGGCTGGTTGTAGTTAGACAGTCGTTCGCCGCCTCTATTGACTGTCCCGGTGGTTTCCCTTATTATAATTACAGGGTGAAACGCACTTACGCGCTTTGTCCTTAAAATTATCATGGTACCAGCAAATACCCGGTGTCTGGCTAGTAGTAGGCCGGCGGCGACTGTTGCTGCGTGACCGTGAAGTACCATCTCGACGACGTGAAGAAGAGCGACGGCTTCGATGAAGGTTCAGTTGAGAAATCTGTTGAGAAATTTCAGTTTGTATTCGAGAAGTAATCGAATCTTCTAGTTTTCGGAACATACCCTCAAATGAATTAATTGATGTGCTGGCAACTTGAAATGTCGAAGGAGTGACGTCACATATTTGATCCGCTAAAATTGCTACGTCGTCTAAATTTTCAGATGCCGAGCGAGATGCGATAATAGGCAGAAGATGAGGAGGTAAGCGGTTAGACCAAAGACTGCGTAAAAATTCGTCACTGACACCCTCACCTGCTAATGAGCGGAGATGGCGTAAAAATTGGGATGGCTTGCGATCACCCATTTCTTCAACTACCAGTAGTTGGCGAAGACGCTGCTCACGAGAAACCGACAGCCGCTTGATTAACTCGGTCTTCAATTTCTCGTATTTATTCTCCTGAGGGGGGTTGACGATAATGTCGCGCACCTCGCGGGCGATCTTGTGTTCTAAATGCTGCAAAACAATAGAGAATTTAGTAGCATCTGCCTTAATTCCCGAATTCTCGAACTGAGCTTCAATTTGGGCAAACCAAATGTCGGTATCTTCCGCCCAAAATGGCGCCAACCGCACTGCCACGCGGTTAACGTTCGCATTGCCGTTGCCTTCCGCCATAATGTTCTTCTCGGGGTCACCAATATAGCTTTTACTCGTTGTTGGGACGTGAAAGGAAAGTCCTGCATCCACTTGAACTTCTTGTAATCAAATACTTGAGCTACAATATTCGTAGAAGGTGCCAAAATACAAAACAGGCGTAAATGTTTGAATAGAAATAGGCTTCGGGAAGGCGACGTGCGTCTTGCATGAGATCGTTCGGACGTCTGTGGCGAGCGCAGGCCGTGATCTGGGGACCGCAGGCACGGACTCGGTGCAACAGGGCCGAACTCCAGAGAATGTGGGGATCACCACAAACTGTTTCTAAGAGATTTTCATCTAGTTACCAGTAACTCTGTATAATATAGTATATGCTATCAACTAAGTGGTAAAAGGTACAATATAAACAATCCCCATTACAATTATAATAGTACATTATGATATAAGTGCGGTAGGTTGAAAATTACAGCCGAGGCGATATTGCTAGCCCGAGCCGTAGGCGAGGGCTACAAGTAAGCAGAGGCTGTAATTATCAAAGCTCACGTATGTCATACGACGTTTTATAACACATTTGCGAGGAAATAAAATAAAATTCCGACTATGGTAAACGAATAAAAACAATACAGGTTAAGAAAAAGCGCGGCGCACGTCATCATTTTTTTTTTTGGCAAAGGCACAAAAAACAGCCAGTATTACTAATAAAGTAAATTAATATTTTTGTGTTTTTGTTACAGATTAATTGGTTGTAATTTACTGTCAAAATTAATTAAGTTAAATAATTATATACATAAATATTTCTTTATTATATTTTATCTCCCAAAGTTAATTTTAATCATAAAATGTTGAC
This sequence comes from Ethmia dodecea, assembly GCA_963855545.1. Lineage (NCBI taxonomy): Eukaryota > Metazoa > Arthropoda > Insecta > Lepidoptera > Depressariidae > Ethmia > Ethmia dodecea. Next base: position 1,344,719 of record OY979447.1, read on the forward strand.
AACTTTTTTGACATAAAAACTCTTTGCTGAGATTTTAAAGCATCTTGATAAACCGTGCGTTTTACTTTACACTCACCGCACTTGGGCGTAATGAGATACAATACGATATTGAAATTGGTGAAATAAGACACCTTTTACGAGCAAATGTGTTATAATAGTACATTATGATATAAGTGCGGCAGGTTAAAGATTACAGCCGAGGCGATATTGCAGGGCTACAAGTAAGCAGAGGCTGTAATTATCAAAGCGCACGTATATCATACGACGTTTTATAACACATTTGCGAGGAAATAAAATAAAACTCCGACTATGGTAAACGAATAAAAATAATACAGCGTTAAGAAAAAGCGCGCGGCGCGCATCAGCATTTTTTTTTAGGCAAAGGCACAAAAAACAGCCAGTATTACTAATAAAGTAAATTAATATTTTTGTGTTTTTGTTACAGATTAACTGGTTGTAATTTACTGTCAAAATTAATTTAATTAAATAATTATGTACATAAATATTTCTTTATTATATTTTATCTCCCAAAGTTAATTTTAATCATAAAATGTTGACAACTTTTTTGACATAAAAACTCTTTGCTGAGATTTTAAAAAGTACCGTTCGTTTAAGAGGGAGCATCTTGATAAACCGTGCGTTTTACATTACACTTACCGCACTTGGGCGTAATGAGATACAATACAATATTGAAATTAGTGAAATAAGAGACCTTTTACGAGCAAATGTGTTATAAATAGTATTTAATACAATGCTACATTGTATTCAGAACTATTCAAATCATTTAACAGCACTATAGATCTAGTAACTACAGCAACATAAAGATAGTATTTGACACCATGCTACATCGTGCTGTTTACAGTATTACACCATACCACGAAGTATTTGATCAGTAACCAGCACTAGACATGTCTGGTTATTACAGCAAGAATATTATTACATATAACATAACAACATAGCATTTAATACAACGCTATACATTCTAGTGTACAATAAAATATTGTAACCCCAAACATTCTAATCGGTAATCTGTCCTAAAGGTACAGTTACTACAGCACATCATTTATTCATCATTACATTACACTTCTAGTAATTCTAACCACACAATCATTTGCCACTACAATTTTCCTTTGGCTAGAACAGTCTTGTAGTTGTAACCAAATAGTCTGTCGTCACATATATAGCAAGTCATTCTTGTTGAGCGTGCGATATTCACGTTAATGTTAATTTTGTATAATCGTTTCTGGACATTAATATCATATTTCAGTGTACTCCTGAATTTTATCTCCTCACACTTTACCTCTGGACAGTAGATAGAGTCAGAACTTTAGTCCGTGTTAAGGCTTTAATAATTTCGCCTTATAATTGGAAATGATATATTTTCCTTTCTTCTTAATTAATACAATAATTGGGTACAAGAGATGGTAGTTAAAAAGATGGCGCCGGCGCGTCGCTAGTGTTGCCGACGTGAAAAATAGTGCTGCTCCTGCGACTAGTGATGTGCCCGAGAGGCAGCGTCAACATCCTGCTCCCCCCTGAAAGCTCCTGCTTTCAGTAGCTTCTGAAAAGTTGAAGTCAACTTCTTCCTTAGTCGGAAACGCTGACTTGTCCCTGACGTCGTGGATGTTTAAAGTTGGCAAGGGACAGACTCTGTTCAGAGCTCTACGTTCTATTCCCTTGGTTGTGAGAAAATCCGCTACTCGAGCTATATCATCTGCTCCGGTAAATAGCCGATGGACTCTAGCTAGTCTCAATTTAAGAGGTGGTTGATTATCTTCTTTGAAGACCACCAAGTCTCCTATTTTAATTTCGTTACGACGAATACGCCATTTCGTGCGATGCTGTAGTTCTGAGAGATATTCATGTTGCCATCTCTTCCAAAAATGTTGTCTGAGCTTCTCTACTCGTTGATATCGATTAGGATTCTTCGATGTTATTGCCGGTGAGGGTATCGCTGTCAATGGCCAACCGATCAAGAAATTACCCGGTGTAAGAGGTGTCAAATCAGTGGCATCTTGAGATAGAGGTGAGAGAGGGCGGGAATTAAGGATTGCCTCAATCTGTGCGATTCACGTACACAGTCAGGAAAACTTAGTTAAAAGTTTCCTCTTAAGAAATATTTCCACACTGCCTCATTAAAAGAGTCAAACGCTCTGAAGCGTGTCGAATACGAAAGTTTTCTCACACTTTGACGTTAGCAATTTTAAAATGACACAAGCAGCAATTGATGTGTGTGCACTGAGTGACCCAATGTTTTTTGAAATTGTAGGTACTACAATAGTTAGTAAAAGTTCTAAAACATTTGTAAAACGAATATAGGAATTGGTAAAGACTTTAACAAAAAGTTATACGACCTGGAGTGGAGTCACTCAGTTCTCACACTTCACCTTCCAAATCTCGGTAAGTATATAGTTTACAGGTGTGATTTGAATATAGATAATGTGCGGAGGCTCTAAAATTATTTTAAGGTTTTTTAATTATCATCAAGAACGTAAGTGATTACATGTAAATATATTTTATCTTTAGTGCTCTCAGATATTTAAACGAAGTATCATCATAACATAACTTTTTGTCATTTAACAAATTGTGGCACTTGCAGTGCCCGATTCCGCCATGACATAAGGAAGGAACAAATTCAATGGCCCCTACGCATGAATATTTTTTATGATAATAGAATTTGGTATATCACTGGAACCAGCAACTCGTCGGTGGAGATGGGCGGCTGTTTTTTTTTTTTTTATTATTATTATTTTTTAGACACAATTAACAGACGGTTATTCAGTCCCAAACTAGGCAGAGCCTGTGCTATGGGTACTAAACAACTGATAAACATACTTAAATAAATATTAAACGACCAGACACGAAGCCAACAGACATGTTCATGCACTGCACACAAATGTTGGCCCCGAGCGGGGATCGAACCCGCGACCTCCGACTCAGAAGGCAGGGTCACTACCGACTGAGCCAACAGGCCCGTCGATTTAGCATTGCGGTTCGACGATCAACGCTACACCTGCCACGTTTAGAAATCTAAAAAATATATGTACCAATACAAACTGGGTATTTGCAGTAATGGAACACCTCTGGTGACCCCCACTGGGACAAATGCGTAAGCATATTTTACCTGAACATTTTAAGTCTACTTAAATCGCTAATATTCATATAACACACACATGATGATGATGATTTTCTAACAAGGATTCAATATTTTTTTGCAGATTGGCCTCCAGTTTAATAGTAATTTTTTTCCGTGTGGACACCCTACTTCGTGCATTGTATAGAAAATATTTAAAAGCAATTATCTCGTTTAGCGAGCAGTAAAATCACGATACAAAATACATTTGTATAGTAATACACTTCTACTAATTGGACGGTGTTTAGCAATAAGGCGATTAGTGCACTTATGACCTTTTTGAGTGTTTGATGTCACGTAAATCCTTGTCCTTTCTTCTATCATCCTGTCTGAGTATCATACTGATATGGATTCTATTGTCATAGTTTGTTCTTTCAGAGGCTTTAGTTTTATGAATGTGGAATTAAAATATAATAGATTGTACAGTCTATAGTATTCTAATATCTGTGGTACAACAGTGATAACCGGTTGAGTCCATGCATGCAGTCTGGGTTTAATTCATATTCAACAAAAAAATACCTATTGCAAAACTCGGTAGGCCATTACAAACTTTTTGCAAAAAGGTGATAAGTACTTATGACTCCTAAGCAAATACGAGCAGAACAGTTACGAATAACGCAAAAGAGTTGTAAGTATCCCTTACTGCCTTAATACAAAATTGATGGTTGAAACATTTTACGTTTCGCAAAACGGTTACAAGTGTCACATACTACCTTATTGCGAAAAATTGATGCGGAAATTAACCTGCGCGCAGCGGTGACGTGTTCCATATTTAAAATTTAAAAAAGACTAATAATTTAGTAGGCTGTTCCAAAACTCTAAATCTTGTTTTTCATCGACACTAATAAATACATAAAGAGGAAGGGTTTTTATATTATTTTTGTAATGTTGTATTCAAAGACGTTTAAAAGAAAAATAATTTCTTTCTTCCAACCTCTTTGGTTGTATTGTTGACATTTTTGTTTTTTTGTAGGTATTATTGATTTTTTGTATTTTTAAATTTTTGTAATGTTGTATTGTTGACATTTTTTTGTTTACTTTCCTTGTATTCGATATGAAAAGTAGAGTGTTTAACGCGGGTGGAAGTTATCAATTCCTACTCGGACTATATCCGCCCTCGCTACGCTCGGGCGTCTAAACACCTTGTATAGGAATTGATTCCTTCCGACCCTTGTATAACAATCTACTATTCTGTTACAAGGACGCCATCATAGTTGAGGCCGCCTTCTACACTAGTGTTGTAACATCACATTAGTGATGTTACCTGCTCATAACATCCTCCTTATTAGAAAAAGTTAACTTATCATAATTTTACAGCTTGAGACAGTTAAGAATTGAAACTAACTCTTAAACATAACTTTTTAAAATCAACTTAAAAATAACTTTTGACAACAAAGACTTTTTAAGTAACTAAGAATAAGACAATTTGTTGAATTAAGTGTCTATCTATACATATTCTAAATCTATAACTAAATTAATCTGTCCTTTACAGTCATTGCAAAAATGTTTGTTTAGTTAACAAAATATGAACTCTTATAAATCTAACCGTCTTGGTGGTCTTACGACTCTTCCACATCTAGTGCGCATTTCAACTGGACTTGTACGCTCTTCAATAGCCGGTGGTACTGTAGGAGATGTCTTGATATTTGGACTTTCTTCTAATATATCTTGAGAGACCGTTTCAGGCGACTGCGGATGCTTCAAAATATGCTGTCTGTTTCTCCTTCCTATAAATCCATCTGACCCTTCAACAGTATAAGACCTGGACTGATCACATTTGGACCTTACTGTTCCTGTAATCCATGAAGTATCTGGCATTTTCTTAAAATAGACTTTATCTCCTTCTTGTAGTTCTGGTAATGACTTAGTCTTTCTGTCATAGTAATCTTTCATTTTATTTTTATTTTCTTCCTTAGTTTTTACATATTCTTGAAAATTGACTGTTCTCGGTATTAAGTTTTTTGTGACTGTTGGTAATTGTGTTCTAAGTGAACGTGACATTAATAATTGTGCTGGAGATGGTAGATTTCCTCTAGGTGTGTTCCTGAATTGAAGCAAAGCCAGATATGGATCTGTCCCTGACTCCTCTGACTTGGTAAGAAAACGTTTACATATCTTTACTGCCGACTCTACCAACCCATTAGACCTGGGTATGTAGGGACTTGACGTATTATGATGTATTCCCCATTCCCAAATAAAATTCTTAAACTCTGCCGAATTAAATGGTGGCCCATTGTCAGAAAATAACTCAACTGGAATACCATGTCTGCTAAAGATACTTTTAAGACAAACAGTTACTGTTTTGGCGTTAGTACTTGCCATTGCCATTAATTCAATATAATTTGAGTAATAATCCTGTACTACTATGTACTTTTTTGATTTATGATCCATAAAATCAACACCAACTTTTTCACACGGAAGTAATGTAACATCATGTGGAAGAAGTGGTTCTGGAGCATTTGAGCTTCTATGTGACAAGCAAATATGACACGACTGAACAATGTTTTTTATATCAGTTGACATAAATGGCCAAAATACATGTCCTCTAGCAAACGCTTTCGACCTTTCAATTCCCAGATGGCCACTGTGTATTATTTTTAAAATCTCTGGCCTTAATTTTTTAGGTATGACTATACTGTTACTTCTGAAAATTAAATCATTTTCTGTATGTAAATCAAATCTATACTGCCAATACTCTTGCAGGTCTTTGTGAATTTGAGTTTTGCTTGACGGCCACCTTTCTTTACAGTATTTTTTCAAAATCTGCAAACTTTCATCTTCATTAGTGCCTTTGATTAACCACTGTAGACGTTCTGATGAGACTGGTAATGACTTAATCAGTAAATTTACATGAACAATGATATCATCATCTAATTCATCTGCACTTGTTTCAGACAGTGCAGCTCTTGGCAATGTAAATTTGACTACCTTTCTTGTAAACTACATTTAGACTATAGGATTGTATTTTCAACATCATTCTTTGGAGACGTGTCGGAACCTCGACTAAAGGCTTTTTAAACAATGTTATTAAAGGAGCGTAGTCTGTCTCTACAGTTACAGTTTGTCCATATATAAATTGATGAAACTTGATGCAGGCAAAAACTATTGAATAAAGTTCTTTTTCTATCTGAGCCATTTTTTGTTGTGTATCTGTTAAAGTTTTAGAAGCATAGTATACTGGATGTTGATTTTGTAACAACACCGCTCCGACAGCACTCTTACTGGCATCACTTTGTAGGACAATTGGATCATGAACATTAAAATGTGACAACACTGGAACTTGACATGGACGCAAATAAGCAATAACATGTCAACCCACACAGCTGTCATTTTGAGAAAAATCAGTGTGAAAATTAACAACAATTTTTAATTACATTGAATAGAAATATTTTAATAAAGAGTCATGTTTTTGATTATTTTAAACTTATTTTTAGTATTTTACAAATTGTCATTTATGGAATAACAAAGTAATGTTACAGCTACGAGAAAAGTCCAGAAATTTAGTATTACGAGGCATGCCTTTTAAGTTTTGTCGTTTGAAGAAAAAAACACAACTAGAACCTTATAATATTTTTTATTGTTTTTCAAAGTATTCACCACGTAGCTTAATACACTTGTCCATTCGCTCAAACCAGTTATTATAACATTTATTCCACTCCAAAGTGGGGGTGTTCAAAATGGCTGACTTGAAAGCGTCGACTGCTTCTTCACCGGACTGGAACCTGTGACCACGAAGACTTTTCTTAATTTTAGGAAATGTAAAGAAATCGTTAGGGCTAAGGTCAGGACTGTATGGAGGATGGTCAAGAATTTCTACTTTTTCCTGCTTCAAATACTCAATCGTTTGACGAGCGCTGTGTGAGCTTGCGTTGTCGTGGTGCAGGATGATGCGTCGCTTTGAGTTAGATTTTCGAAGTTCGGCGATGACTTGTGGTAAACAAACTGTGGTATACCACTCTGCGTTAACCGTTCTACGATCTTCAAGTGCAATAGTAGCAATATGGCCGGTTTTTCCAACGAACGTGGCCACCATCTTCTTTGAAGTGCTTCGAGAGCGAACAACTTTAGTCGGCTTTGGCTCGTCTTGAAAGACCCAGATTGTAGATTGTTGTTTGGAATCAGGATCGTAGGCATAGATCCAAGATTCGTCACCACTGATGATGTCGTAGACGTGATTTGACTCTCCTCGGTTGAACCTTTGCAGAGTTTTCTTACACCATCTGACGCGGGCCGCCTTGTGATCGTCGGAAAGCAGATGCGGTATCCAACGGCAAACTAGCTTTCTCACACCAAGCGCTTCATGCAAGATCTTTTGGATAGTTGTCCCTGAGATGCCTAATAGAGCCTCTATCTCTCGATACGTCACATGACGATCTTCGAGAATTAGTTGTCTCACAGCAATGATGTTATCTTCAGTGAAGGCGGATTTTGGGCGTCCTTCGCGAGATTTGTCACCAACACTAGTATGTCCACGCTGGAATTCTAAATACCAGCGTTCGACAGTCCGCAGACATGGGGCTTCATCACTGAACACAGATGTTAGCTCTTCAAAACACTGAAGCCGTGTCAGGCCTCTTCTAAAGTTATAGAAAATTATTGCACGAACATTTTCCTTAGAAAGATTCATTTTCGTAGGTAACCTGACAGATTCCAATCGACGCTGTGACTAAACAATAGCATTAATCCTAATACTTTCAACTGTTTTGAGATTCAAAATTTAAACACATTCGAATATAGAACAGTTCCAAATTCAAAATTGCCGGGAAATATGGAAACGACAGAACTTAAAAGGCATGCCTAGTACAAAATTTTAAATACCTATATTGTGTTTTATAAATGGTTTAAGTAACATAAATTGCTATTGCTAATAAGAAGATAAGTCACGGTAATTCTTTTGATAGTAGATTAAGTGCTTTAGAATATTATTGAAAAATGAGATAATACGTATTTAAAGTTTAGTTTGCACACTATGACACTTAAAACATTATTGAATATTTTTAAATTGGTGAGTTACTTTTTAGTTTATTCTTAAAAAATTAAACATACTTTTAAAGAAAATCAACATTATTTATTGTAAGAAAAACAGGCAGTCTCAAAATTTTTCCTCAGTCTATGGAATTTTTACTTAACCATAATTTATATTAATAATAAACAAAATTAAAATAGAAACAAAGTAAGAAAATTAAATGCTGTTCTCTTAGTATCCTATATTTTTTTCTTACTAACTATAAACTATGACACGTTATTATTAAACATAGTTATAAAAATAGACAGTCTCAAAATTTGTCCTCAGTCTATGAAATCTATACATAACTGTACTATATTAATATTAATCCAAAATAACAAAAGAAACAAAGAAGTAACAAAGTATTAAAAATGGTTTTTTTCTTAGTTTCCTATATTTTTATAGCACGTATATATTTGTATTGATCCATTTTAAGTAATGGTTTATTTATTATTTCTTATATTTATATTATTTCTTATTCTTATATTTCTTATACTCATATTTTCACTACAAACATAGGAACTTCTTAGAAATCACATAATTTGTAAACAATCTTTCAAAAATCAAATTTTTGTTTAAGATTTTGTTACAACTAGCACAATCTTCTTCTTCATGTCAAAGACAATAGCACAAAGTAAATATAAAACCCAAAATATTATATAATATTTTTTTATATTTTTGAAGGTTTTTAAATCTCAAATTGTTTTTTAAGTATTCATTAATATTAATTATATATACATAATAATCAGCCTTTCAACTAACGTCTAAGAAAGCTCAATAAAATAAATGTTTTATTGATGAAGTTATTTTTCATCTACTCAGATGGTGAAAATTCTTCAATCTCAAAATCAATAGAAGTGCCAAATCCGTCTACATCGTCTGTGAATTCACCGACTGTCACATTTTTCAAAAAATTATAAAACGGTTTAGCGTCTGAAGGAATCAATTTCAATATATCCTTTAAGTCCTTAATTTTTTCGGCACTAAGTTCACGCCCTTCTGGGTGCAACAAAGGTAAAGGATTTTCGAAATCGATTTGCTTCTTGCGCCCTTTTCCTCCTTTGCCTATGTCCACAATTTTCGCTTCGTCTTGAAGTTTTGATTTCATATAAAGCTTTGTTGGCTCACTTTTTTTTAGTTGTATTTCAAAAGTGTCTAACCAGGAAATTTTGTTTTTCTGTGTATCAGTTTTTCTGTTTGTAATTTGATTTAGAATGGTTTCAATGTAAAAGAAATCATCTTTTGTGACCCTTGTGACCTGAAACTTATTTTTTCTGCGACAGTTTTGCATGACTTCAATAAAGTCGTCTGCAGTGTATAGTCGAGGTTGTGTTTTTAAAGCACATTCGACATCCCCAAATTCCGAATCGTTAGGCAAGAATGGGTTGCAAAAATCGAAGAGTGACTTTTTCCAAGGTTGGATGATTTTGTAGGATGTGAAGAAGAACCAAGACCATTTTAATGCTGCGATTTTGTCCTCCACATGAATCCGACCACAAAATCAGATGAGTAACACCAGACTTCAGGTTTTCCTGGATGAATTTTCTGATGCATGATCCCACCTCTTGTGTTCCCCTCCCTGCTTCATGCTCCAACCATACGTAGAAGTAACCTTTTTTAGTGCTTCCGCAGTGAATCCCCAAGTTATAAAGATTAAGTTGTCTTTTATAATACACAACACTGGTTGGCAGTCTCGGTAGGCTATGTGTTTTCTCGAGATCAAACGTTAAAGTTTCTGTCAACGCATCTGACTTAGCCAATGCTAAATCTGACTTCATTTGATCTCGCAAAGAATAAGCATGATCTAAATGTTCCTTATGTTGCGTATTATAAAAGGCTTTTTGTTCACTATTTGCCCCACTGATATTAGCCTTATAAGTATCACAGCATAAACAGGTATCTTTTTGAGGTTTTTTGAATTTAAGATTAAAATCTTTCATGAAGCATTGCCTAAATCTTGAAAAGCTTACTGCATCTTCGGCCTTCTCCTTGTACTTTTTGTACAAAATAGGTAAATTTAGATTCGGGGCTAAATAGTTTGAAGTACTGCTATTCCTGCAATAATGTGAAACATATCGTGGCAAAGAATCTATGAAATCTCTCATTTCGTTTAATTGAGTTGTACTGATTTTATTTTTGCCCCCTGAATTTACTCCTCTTGCGTCACTTAATGTCTCTTTGTTTCTGTTTTTAATTAATGCACTATCGATTCTTGCCTGACTTATAGACAAGGTGTTCAAAAATGTTTTTTTGCATACTTCTAAGTCCTGTATATAATATTTCCTTGTGAAAGTTCTTCTTGAGTTTAATGAATAAGACCTCATTTTGTTAGTTTCTTTAACATAACCTTGTAGTAAGGCACAACGTGCTTCAAAGGATGCTGCTTTCCAGAACTTGTCAAATTCTGCTTTACGATTTTCTGCACTTAGCTTTTCTGTGCATTTTTTGGGACAGAGACAGTGAAAATCATGTCCCGAGAATGTTTTTGATTTTATTTCTTTTCCTTTAGCACTAACATAATCCTCGTTCGTATTAGTTCTTTTCTTTCTTATTTCTCTATTTTGGTCTGCACTTATTCTTTTGCGTCCTCTGCTTGGTCTTTTTTCTGTGTTATCAAATGTAGTTCCCAAATTTTCTTCGACAGGAATAAAATCTACGTCTTCAAAAGTATTGTTTATATCATCTACTGCTTCTTCTTCTACTTCTTCTTCTAATATATTTTTATCCACAGTTATATCGATATCCTGTATTCTTGAAATGTTTATATTTTCTTCTATGGGTCTAACTTCAATATTTTCTATGTTTTTGCTTGTGGTATCTGTATTACCTATCTCGTCTACATTTTTTTCTTGCTCTGGTGCATTTGCATTTCCTTCTTCTATAGGTCTGACTGCAATATTTTCAAAATTTTTGCTTGTGATGTCTTTATTAGCTATCTTGTCTATCATTTTTTCTTGCTCTAGTACATTTGCATTTACTTCTTCTATAGGTCTTACTTCATTATTGTCTAAATTTTTGCTTGTGATGTCTGTATTATCTATCTTATCTACCATTTTTTTTTTGCTCTGGTACATTTACTTCTTCTATAGGTCTGACTTCAATATTGTCAAAATATTTGTTTGTTTTATCATTCATATTATCTATCATTATTCCTTGCTCTTGTATATTTGCTTTTATAGTAATAACGGTTTTTTCTTCAGTCGATTTTGAGTGTATTGTTTCTTTTTGTTCTTGTAAATTTTTACTTGCATTAATTTTATTTTCTTTGGTATTTTGAATATATTTTACTTCCTCAGTCTGTTTTGAATCTTGATTCACTGGGATACTGTCATCTACAATTATATTATTTTCTTCAATACTTTTTCAATTGAATGCAAATATATGTTTTCTAAATTTTCACTTGAACTGTCTGAATTTACTAATTTTTCCGGTGCTTCTTTGTCTAAGTTTATACAAGTTTCTTTGGCACTTGGAGTGTTTTTTTCGCAGACGATTGTTAAGATATTTGTAGGAACTATGTTCTCTTTACAAACAACCTCGGAGATCTTGGCGCTACTCTTGAGTGAATTGTTAGATAATAACTTTTTTGGAGAGCTAGAATGCACCATGGCCGTAGTGATTACTTTGACATGCTCCGAAGTTTCACTATCGGGACTATTACTTCTACTGCCAACATAATCATCAAACTGTTGAATCTCAACATTGTTAGAAATTAGTACTGATTCTTCACAAAAAATCACTTTTTCATCAACCAGGCCGTCAACTGAACAATCTACCAAAAGTGTGTCTGGTATTCCAAAGCTGTTATCATTAGATATGGACTGTATGGCCATATTAAGTTCTTCATCGGTTATTGATGGAATTGTTATAAGAGGTGGATCAATAACCTCCGCCTTGGAAGATTGATCTATTGTTTCGACCTCAATAGGTAAATTGTTGCTTCGTTTTGTCTCGAATATCTTCTCTCGTTTAATAACATCTTCTTTTAAACTAGATTTGACCAGGTCTGTAGGATCGATATTATGTTGGCTTGTCTGTTTGGGCTTAATGACTTTATCTTTTTTAATGCCTTCATCTATCAGACTAGTTTTGACTAGGTTTTTGTTTTCGTTATTATGCCTACTTGGCTGTTTGTTATGTGAAATCTTGTTTCGCTTACTATCATTCCTTACACAAGAATTCACCAGTTCTCTAGCTCGTTTACTTTGTCCTGCAGACATCTGCAATTAAATTTAAGTACTGTCTTTACAAATTTTAATTTTACTTGTTGATGAATTAAGCCCGTTATCACTTTCCTCAGTTTGGTTAGGACATTGCAGTCTTAATCACCTGATTGAGTGAAAAAAAAAGAGATTCCGTGTTTCGGAGGGCACGTAAAGCCGCTGGTCTCGGTCACTGTCTTTGATAATGGTCGTCGTTACTGAAACCAGTCAGTGGCCTAACAGCTGTGCTACTAGGCGGTTAGAAAACTCTGACACCAGGGTTCATCGGGTCGTTATTCGACATGAGAATCCACTCGCTAAGAAGAAAAAGTTAAACATTTATCGAAGTTGTATAATTTTTTGCAAAAATATACTAAAGAACATGATCAGAAAATTAAAATTTAATCCTGACTTAAATATTTTTGCAATAACGTGTTAGGCAACATAACTTTCCGAGTACCGGGTGGCCACCACTGATTCAACATTTTGCAATAGTAATTTAAGTGACTTTTGTATTAAATCATCCAGTTTATTGTTCTAAACTTTATAAATGATAATTCTATCACATAAAGAAATATTGTTTTTTGTTTTATATAAACAACAATTGCATATTTTACACTTAATGACCCAAAATATTGGAAAAATATAACCTCTCAAAAAGAAGTAACTCATAAAACATTAAAAACACTTACCATGCATAACAAATGGTGTTTTGCGATGATAGTAATGCAATATTAGTAAAATACACTCATAATTTGTAGTAAAACCTAATCTTTATCATATAAAATCAATTAAATTCGTAACGTGCACCGATAGTTTGAAACTAAGACCATAGTGACAGTAGTTTTGCAATAACGTGTTAAGGTAGTTCATAAGCCGTATACAGAAAGAAAGCTGAAAGCTTGTCGGCGCCGACAGGCGCCGATCGGCGCCGGTCCATTCTACAGAAAGCAAGCAGATTGAAGCAGAGCGAGCAAAATGTCGTACGATGATTGGCGGGCGGCACCAGCGCTGACCGGCGCGTGTCGGCGCCGATCGGCGCTTATCGGCGCCGACAAGCGCCGGTCGGCGCTTGTTCATATAAATGCCTGCGCCGGTTACCTGCGTAGACCGGCGCCGATGGGCGCCGATCGGCGCTTATCGGCGCCGATAAGTTTTCGGCTTTCTTTCTGTATACGGCTATAGGTAGTTCAACATAATATGACAAAAATATTTATCGTGCATAGCTCATTAACACAATTCAAAAATATCAAAAATCTCTATTAATTAGAAGTTATATGACTTAAACCATTATTGTAAAATGTTTTTCAATCGATTACCAAACGAATGGTATACAGAGCAATTATTTTTCAAATTTGTGGGTTGACATGTTATTGCTTATTTGCGTCCACATATCAATTGCTTCAGACGACAAAATGTTGTTTCATGGTTGGCAGTCCACTGCCAATCAGTTGATTTTTTAATAATTGGCGTATGATTTCTGTCTCGCCTGCCATATTTTTAATAAAAGGACTTAAATAATTAAGTATACCTAGGAACCTTTGTAAATCCTTTAGACAGGTGGGAGAGGGCATCTCTTTGATTGCTCTGACTTTGTCTGGATCAGCTGTGATTCCGTCCGCTGAAAAAATATGACCCAGATATTTAATGCTTTCCTTGTTGAATGAAAATTTTTCTTTATTAAACTTGACATTATATTCCTTTGCTCTTTTGAATACTATATTAAGACGCTCATTATGCTCTTGTAATGTTTGACCGCTTACTAAAATATCATCGCTGTATACTGCCACCCCTGGTATGTCACCAAACATTTCAGTCATAATTCTGTGAAAATACTCAGGAGCACAGCTAATTCCATATGGAAGACGTTTAAAGCGATATCGGCCAAAAGGTGTATTAAAAGTTGTGAGATAAGAACTCTTCTTACTCAATTTACACATCCAAAATCCACTACTTGCATCCAAGGTTGAGTAAAATTTTGCACCAGCCACCTTTGCACGGACCATGTCTACTGAAGGAATAGGATAATGAGTCCTCTTAATTGACTGATTTAAATTACGGGACCATTTTTCTTTTCTATTAAGATTAAAGAACTCACCCATGCAGTAGGCTCTGTGACCTTGGTAATGACATCCATTTTTTCCATCTTTTCAAGTTCTTGTTGAAGTCTATGATGTAATGCAAATGGTATCTTCCTCGGAGCATCAACTTTTGGCTGGACCTCAAGATTTGTACTTATGTGACACTCACCAGGAAGACAACCAAGACCAGTAAAAACAGAATTATTACATTCGACAAGACTATTTAAATTAATAGTTTGTGACTGACTTGACTGTAATGGAAATGACTGTGATTGACTTTTTGTGACTTTAGGACATATTACTTGACTTGAATTTGAACAATTTTGAGTTATTTCAGAAATCAATTCTCCACTATCATTTTCTGACGTTTGCATGCTTGTAGTGTCTACACAGAAAACTCTTTTAATTAGTCCAATTTCTGAGCAAGTAAGTTTATCTAATACAGTTGGAGAATTCACATTTGCAATTATAAAATTTATTTGTTTTGCCATATTGAGGTCATTAAATTGAAATTTACACTCAAAGTTTTGTTGACCTCCAGATTATTACCAGTGTATGACTTAATTTTTACATCAGCTTTAGACAATGTTTTATTATTATTACTAAGTGAATCATAAACACTTTTTGACATAATATTGACATCACTGCCTGTATCAATAATACAATTTATTCGTAAATTATTTATATATAAATTAATTGTCCATTCACTCGACAATGACTTGGATGACTGAATATGACCTATAAACAATTCATCTTGTTCTGACTGTACTTGTTGCATATTACTGTCTGACTGTACATATCTTATTGACTTTGACTGAAATGACCGACAACAGACTGCAAAATGACCAACTTTTTCACATTTTCTGCACTTTACACCTAATGCTGGACACTTATAACGATGCACCTGACCAACCACACCTTGTACAAATTTCCTGTTTTGGCTGCTGACTGTATTGACTGACATTCCTTGAGTTAGACTTTGATTTCTGCTGTCAATTCATCTGTTTGATATCTGGAAGCAAGCATAGCCTTTGCCATCTCTAAGGCCTTATCAAGATCCAGCTTATCTTCAAGCAATAATTTTTCTCTGATATAGTTGTATTTTTGATGCATGTTACATATAAACATTATTTTTATTAGACGTTCCTGTAGCTGTCCTAGCTCACAGTTTTGTGACCTTAATTTCAATGTGCAAGCAAAATCTTCCAAGGTTTCATTTTCACTTTGTTTGTATGTGAAAAAATTATGACATTCATATGTGAGGTTAGCTTTTGGGGCAAAGTGATTTTGAAATAGCTTTATTAGCTCATCGTATTTAATGATGTCCTCATCTTTTCCAAAAGTATTGAAAACTTCCACGCCCTTTTCACTAATGGCATGTAGAAATAAAGCAACTTTTCTGCCATCACTTTCTTCATCTAAGCCAGACGCACGCAAATAAAATTTAAATGACTGTACCCATTTTTTCCATTCTTGAGCCAAGTTGCCATTCATCACCATGGGCTGCGGACTGGACATTCCCGAAAGTTTCTTGGACTTCTGATTTTCGTCAGACATGGCGCCGACTTTTCACACAAGAATTTTACAATGACTATACTTACGACACAGAACCCAATTCTGACACCATGTTTTAGTTTGGGTCAGTATATTAAATATTTAAATGATAAGGCTGGACTGGTTTTAACATATATTCTAACTGAAGTCGCAAAATAGGCCTGTTACAAGGACGCCATCATAGTTGAGGCCGCCTTCTACACTAGTGTTGTAACATCACATTAGTGATGTTACCTGCTCATAACAGTACCCCTGTAAAAGAAAAAGTCCACTCGATGAGTGCATTAACACAATCTTCACCTGAAATTCAAAACTATGCTGACACTTCAAGTCCCAGTGTTATTCCAGTTTGTACAGATCACCAAAACACACTAATTAATGATAGCCCAAATTCGGCAGACACAAGTGCCAGTCTCTTATTCCCGTCGAGAAATAATCATTTAATCACTTGTCGAGAGTTAAGTGTGACGCCTGAGATTGTAAATGAACAGGTGTTATTATCATCAGCCGCTCAGTCTTGCAAAGATGTTTTACCTATTCCTATCGTAATTCAGGCATCTCAGGAGAACGAACCAGGAGGATTAATTCAAGAAGAGAATATGATAATTCCGTTTGATGAAGATTACGCAGCGTTGGGGTTCCATTCTGAATCCATATTAGCTCCAAATGATAACGTGACAGCAGAAAGTGAAGTCAGCATTTCAGTCCCTACTGACCTTACGGCATTTGATCCAAATTCTGAATCCATTCTCACCTCGACTAGGTTGATCACTCCAGAAAACGAAATAAGCATTCCGATTTCAGATCTGCTCATTTCTGGCAACAATAGCTTGCAGTTTCTAGAAAATCGAGTAAGTCACATTTTTTCAGCAGTCGAGGACCTAGAGTCGGGCAACATGCTAGCCGTTTCTCAAGCCCCACAACAAAAATCAGCCAATAGTCGCATCGATAGCTCAGCGCAGACTCAAAACAGTACAACAAGTTTTGTTCCATTAATCACGGATCATGATCATGATTACATTTCAGTGCCCAACACAAGTGTTAGTACTGAAGAAAAAAATCAAAGCTACCAAGGCAGACCATCGAGGGGACGAAAAAGAAAACACGCTGCACAGAATTAGATCACAGAAAAAGGCAAAATTAAACAAAGGACAAGAATATGTAAACTCCAAGGGAGTCACTGTTGAAAAAAAGAAATTTGCTGGCAAGGGTTTTAACTGCAAGTGCAAGAAAAAGTGTACAGAAAAGATTACCGAACACCAAAGAAAAATAATATTCAAAAACTATTGGATGGCAGGGTCATTTGAAGCTCGTTGCGCTCTTTTGCAAAGCTATTGCAAAGAAATACCTAAAAAGAAACACTGCACTGGTTCAAATCCTAGTAAGAGAAAATTCAGCCGACAATATGTGTTGAACGATGTACCAGTATGCCTAAAAAATTTTTTGAATACTCTTTCTATCAGTTCCAAGCCTTTGGAAATCGCAATAAAAAGAAAAAATCAATCAGTAAATGATAAAAGGGGAACACTTAGTGGTGGAAGAAATAAAGTGACTGCCCCTAGACTTGAACAAATCAGAGATTTTATAAAAAAACTTCCCAAATATAAATCACATTATTGCAGAGAAAATAACAACGCAAAATTTCTTGCACTCAATTTGAATTTATCCAAAGTTTACGAACTGTACAAAAAGCAATACACAGGTGGAGTCAGTAAAAGTTGTTTCAAGAAAATTTTTTACACGGAATTTAATCTGCGTTTCAAAAAACCTCAAAAAGATACATGCAACCGGTGTGACGTTTTCAAGGCCAGAATGAAAAATTTACAGGGTAGAGAGTTAGATAATTTAACAGAAGAACACAACAGACACTTGGACCAAGCCAATGCTCGAAGACAAAAGATGAAAGATGATTTAAAACTTGCAAAGGAAGACAGCTCCACAGAAACTTTGACATTCGATCTAGAAAAGACAAACTGCTTACCACGCCTTCCAACTAATATTATTTATTACAAACGGCAGCAAAATTTGTACAATTTTGGAATCCATGAAGGGAGTACCAATAAAGGTTACTTCAATGTCTGGCTGGAGCACGAAGGTGGACGTGGAACCCAAGAAGTTGGGGTTGCTTGAAGAAGTTTATGGCCGAAAGTTTGAAGACAACAACTAAGCATCTGATATTATGGGCAGATTCTTGTGGTGGGCAGAATAAGAGCATCAAACTAGTTCTGTTACTTATGCATGCACTGTTAAACAGCACTTACTTAGAAACCATCACTCTGCGTTACCTGCAACCTGGTCATACATATCTACCCAATGATTCAGAATTCGGGGATTTGGAATGTGCACTGAAGTCTCAAACTCGATTATATACTGCAGATGACTTCATTCGAGTAATGGAAACGTGTCGCCACAGAAACAAATTCACCATAAACAGAATGAGAAAAGATGACATGCTGTCTGTGGAGCCACTCCTTAAAGCTATAACAAATAGAAAAGTTGACGAAAACAAACAGAAGATATCTTGGCTTAACACAGCTGAAATAAAAATGAAAAAGGAGGTACCATTAAAGCTCTTTTTTAAGACGGACCTTTCTTCGCCTGAAACCCAAATCGTTGGCATACGGAAGAAGACGAAGCAAGCACGGGGCACTCCCGATTTCAAAGATGTTGAGCTTGAATTACTTTGGCCAAACGGGAAAGATTTGTCTTCAGCCAAAGTAAAAGATTTAAAAGAAATTGTAAAGCTGAAGCTGATCCCAGAAGACGCCGCAGGCTTTTATAATTTTTTGAATGATGTTGGTACCTCAAATTTTGAAGACGATGTCGATGGATTCGGAGAGAACATTGACTTTGAAATAATTTCGAACGAATCATAAATAAACATAGGAAGGTACAGTACTGTGGTTAGCGTGGCTTTAAGTTGGTTTTGTCGTTAAATTATAAAGGTAAAATATTAAATTCAAATTCAAAAATCGTTTATTTTCTATTGGTATTAAAATATACACTTAGAAACGTCAATATTTTATAATAACAAGGCACTCTAAACTCGTCCATGAAGATTGGCTAAATGCAAACAGCAGCCCATCTCCACCGACGAGCTGCACCCCGAGAAGAGCCAGCAAGAAACTCAAGGGCAGCTCTTTTTAATCTCATGTCTTACTAATAAATATCGTTTACAATAATAATTATAATTAATAGCCTTACATAGCGTCGAGTCGGTTAATCCCATGCATGTTGGTCTACTAAGTAGTCTGTAATTTTATAGTAGCCTTTTTTATGTAATTTTTGCTTAACTATTATTTTAAATTTGTCAAGAGGCAAATTTTGTAATTCAATGGGAATCTTATTGTAAAAACGTATACATTGACCCTTATAGGATTTGGTAACTTTAGATAATCGACTAACACAAGCAGCCAGTTCATTCTTATTTCTAGTGTTTATACAATGTCTGTCACAATTTTTTTTGTAAAGTGATATATTCTTTTTAACATACAATACGTTTTCGTAAATATACTGTGACGCTAGTGTCAGTATATTAATTTCCTTGAATTTTTCCTTTAGAGACATCCTAGACCCCATTTTATAAATTGCACGAATGGCTCGTTTCTGCAAAATAAATATTCTCTGGACATCAGCAGCATTCCCCCACAGTAGAATGCCATATGACATTAAGCTGTGGAAGTAGCTGAAATAGACAAGTCTAGCTGTTTCTACGCTTGACATATTACGTATTTTTTTTACGGCATATGCAGCAGAACTGAGCCTTTTCGCCAACGTATCAATGTGCGGTCCCCACTGTAACTTAGAGTCTAGAGTTATTTCTAAAAATACTGTAGTGTTTACACATTCTAATTTTTCGTTTTTAACTGTAACTGAAGTTTAAAGTTCGTTTAACATTTGATAAAGAAAAATGTACACATTTAGTTTTTTTCTCATTGAGAAGTAAATTATTAACGTTAAACCAACTAACAACATCATTAATTGCACTGTTCACTTCGTCATAAGACTTAATAGGTCGTTTAATTTTAAAAAGTAGAGATGTATCATCTGCGAACAGTACAATATCATGTTGCACTCGGTTGGGTAGGTCATTTATATAGACCAGAAATAGAAAGGGGCCTAAAATGGAGCCCTGCGGTACACCAATACAAACCGCCGATCCAGACGATCTTGAACCGTTTACATCAACACACTGTATCCGGCTTCTCAAGTAGGACTTTATTAAATCAAGAGCGCGGCCTTGTACTCCGTAATGACGTAGTTTTCTGATGAGAATTTCATGATGGACACAATCGAATGCCTTAGATAAATCACAGAAAACCCCAACAGCATCCTGCGACTCCTCCCAGGCATCAAACACATGATTTACTAGCTCAACACCGGCATCGAGCGACCCCTAGTAAATCCAAATTGCTTTACAGACATTATACTGTTGATAGAAAAATGTGCACTCAACTGATATAGAATAATTTTCTCAAAAATTTTACTAAATGTCGGTAGAATTGATATTGGTCTGAAGTTAGAAGGGTCTAATCTACTACCGGCTTTGAATAATGGAATAATTTTACTATGTTTCATCAGATCAGGAAACACGCCATCATCAACGCATTTATTATATAAACAAGCTAGAGGTGAGGCAATTAAGTCTATTATGGATGATATGATTTTTACAGATAAGCCGTCGAGATCGGCAGTATTTTTCATTTGTATTGATTTGAATGCTTTTAGGATGTCCCAAGGATTTACATGATTGAATACGAAATTGCGTGTATTACATGCAGCGGTATGTTCTTGTAGTAGCGATTCAGCGAGTGCGGGTGACGAGTTAAGTGACTTGGTCGTCGAGACTGGAATATCAGAGAAAAAATTTACAAACACTTCAGATATATCTTTATCATTACTTAAAATTCTATTGTTAACTTTCAACTAAAAGTCAAAATGTTGAGATTTTAATTTTCCAGTCTCGCTATTTATAATTTTCCATGTAGTTTTTACAATGTCTGTGCTATTTTTGATTTTATTACTTACATGGTTAGCTTTAGCCGCGGTACAAATACGTTTAAAGACTTTTGAATATTGACGAACATAATTGCAAAAGGCATCACTAGTGTTATACGTCCTTTCCTCGTATAGTTCATATAATCTTTGTCTGCTTTTATGAATTCCCACCGTCGCCCAATCACTGAACATTAGGTTGTTATTGATTTTTACACTTTTTGTTTTAAAAACATTATTACATTCGTTCTTAGCTAGTGTTAATACTGACTTGTACAAATCATTAGGGTCATCACAGTATGAAAAATCTAAAAGTTTATTTTCTATGTTATTTCTAAATTGCTGAAGGCGAGTACACGTTACTGGTCTGCATTTAATATCTTTCTTTAGTGCCTTTTCAGTACACATCTGATACCATTACCATCAGGCCACAATGATCTGAGGATAATTTATTAATTACGGCTGTATCATCAGGCACGAGGTTTTTAAAAACATTATCGATGCATGTTGCTGTGGTCGCAGTAATTCTGGTAGGCACTGAAAAAAGATTTACAAGATTATGGCATTTAAAAAATGATACAAGCCTACTACCAATACTGGATGAAGTATCTAAAAGGTTAATGTTAAAATCTCCACAAACAACAATGTACTTATTTTTATTGCTAATTTTACATATGGCTTCATCCATGATTTTCTCAAAGTGTTCATAACAAGAACTGGGGGGTCTGTACACGCTCATTACAATAAGCCGCTCGAGCTCTGTGCAGGCTATCTCCACAGATCGCTCAACAGAGAGCCCAACAATATCCGCGCGCTCTTTACACTTCAGACCGTTACGTACAAGTATTAGAGAGCCACCGCGTATCGAGGACTCCCTGCTGAATGAGCTGCCAACCTGGTGGTGGTTAAAACCAAAAATGAACTGGTGTTTTCTTAGCCAATGTTCTGTAATGCACATTATATCAGTATTATGACAGTTCATAAATAGTTCAATTTCTAGCTCTTTACTTAACATACCTTGAATATTTTGATGCACCAGGTTTATTTTATTTAGGGTATTGCAATTTATTTTTTTACTTTTACTAGTAACATTTTTATTAATAGGACATAACGTATAGCCAGAGTTAATCTCTGTTGTCTCTATTTCTAATTTAAATTATTATTTGGAACAAATTCCAAGCTGTTACAATTTAATGTCAAATTAATCGATTGCCCAATAGGGTGAGCCGTCGGGTTAGTCAACGAATTGACTGAATTTGTAATAAAATAAGATAGCATATCTGCTAACTGTCGCGTATAATATTTAGGAAGATAGTATTTATCTTTGGTCAAATAAAAATGTTTACTAATAAAATTATTAGTGTCAATAAAATTAAATTTATGAGTATGACGACATGTCAAAGTATGTAATGTCATATTTAAATTATGTCTATATTTATTTTCACACTCAGTGTGACTGTAACTATAAGGGAGTGCAAACAATATTATGTTAGTGACATTTTCTAGGTCATTTAATTGTGTAAAAATGTTTGTAAGACATTTTTTGTTTGCATTTCCCCGCCTGCCAATTAATATAATAATAGTTGTATTTTTGTTATGCTTGGCATCTAGAATATTTTTTTATATGTCTAAATAAGTGGCCCCTGGCATGCAATTGTTTTTAATTGCATGCCCCAGCTTGCTGCTAAGCTGTAAACCCATGCTTTTACCTATTTCATCACTGTACATCACAATGTTTTGCTCGGTCTTGTTATTGCTTATATTATTACCTGACAGTGAGAAAGAGGCGCGCATAGCAGTAGTTATCCCGCTAGGGGGCGACGGGGGAAGGGGAGACTGCGCAGGGCCCGCCGCCGCCTGCGGCTCATAGTTGGTGGCGGCGGTACCCGCGGACGGCACGGGCGAATTGGGACTCTGATGACAGTTACAATTAGTGTTATATTTAGTCAGAGATTCAAACCGATCGTAGTTGTCTTCAGTGTTGCCAACTTAGCTACTTTATAGCTAGATCTAGCTATTTTTGGGTATCAGGCAGCTACAATTTACAAAATCTTGTAGCTAAATTTTTTAGCTACTTTTTCTAGCTACTTTTACTCTTTTACAAGATGTGAGTACTTTCGAGACTTTCTAGTAGGGTATCGGTCCTTAAATTGTACCTAAACGTGGCTGGCTTATGTATTCTATTACTAATACTTGGATAAATGAAGGGGATAAACATATTTCCTCGTTTAAAACTTATATTGCGTTCTGCTTTGTCTTATTTTATAAATTAAAAATTATTGCTCGCTGTTTTAATAAACTGAAAATTGATTTACCTATGAAAAAGTACACGTAATCTGCTTACTTTACCTAGTTTAAAGTGTTAGCTACTTCTAGCTACTTTTTTGTGTCAACAAATCGGGCAATCTGGCTACTTTTCGCAAGATGTCTAGCTACAAGGTAAGGGTAGCAGTTGGCAACACTGGTTGTCTTTAGTGGATTGTAACAATTCGTCCAGTGCCAGCGAGTACGCGTGTATTTCCTTTTGCGCAGTCTCATATTTTGAAGTTATACATTTCAAAGAATCATTCAATCCGCTAATTTGTGATTGAAGCTTTTGTGTGTCGCATTCATAAGTAGTCCTACTTGTTTCTAAAGTTACATTACAATTGTTTAACTCGCTTATTAATTCGCGACGTTCCTTTCTTAAATCCATATTCTTGCAAAATTTACTATTTTTTTTAATTAGTTTTTGAGTACTTGTAATTTACTTTTTAATGTTTACATATTTTTTAATTTCTTATTACTGTTAGTACTACTACTTGGCTCCATTGACTTCACTGGTGTAGTGGTCGGGGTTTCACTGGTGAGGTCAATGGTTACACAGGGGTTTCGTGAGTGTGAGACAGCAGAAACAGCTGATGGCGTGCCAGGTTGGCTGCCGACTAGCTCCTCAAATAGGGAGTGCGTTCGTGATGACTGGAACTCTTGTCTTGTGCGGTCCAACTCAGATATTTGTTTGTGCGCGTCACGGAGTTCAAACTCCAGTGAACGAATGCGCGAGAAGGCCTCTTCGAGCGCAGAGCTGCTTCGGTCGAACGCATCTAACACACCTTGGAGCTGATCTCGTTGGTTAGTCATCTCAATGTCCTTAGCGTGCAGTTCTGCCATCTCAGACTTTAACAATTTATTTGTATCTAATATAGCCAAGACCTCTTGCTCACTGTCATTTCTTTCGGCTAACAGTTGGTCACACAAAGTTTTAGACATTTTTAATTCATCTAATGCTAACTGTAGTTTTCTTTCCATCTCGAGAGTAGCAGCAATTCTGCGAGTAGTCATTATGTAATTTAATTGAGAATAAACAATTAGTGTACACTTTGTGCCAGCAACAAAAATCTATGCAAAATTTTAGGTTATACCTAGGTTCTAAACCAGTATACTAAACAATTATATTTATAATAGTAGGTACATATGCTTAACAATATATTTATAACGATTGTGATGTTTCGTATTGATTTGGCAATAGATTTTACCTATTAGGTAGGTATGACAAAACCTAGTGGTTTTTTGTAGATGTGATTAAGAGCAGTGATAGCCCGGACGGTTAAAGAGCCGGCCGAAAATCAGTGAGGCTCGGGTTCGAATCTCGGCATGTACCAATGAGTTTTTCAAAAACTTACGTACATATTTATCACTAGCTCGACGGTGAAGGAAAACATCGTGAGGAAACCCGCAGGTCTCAGAATAAATTCTGAGACATGTGTAAACAGACCCGGTCCGGCGATGGGCTCACCACCTATCACGTTTAGGGGTCCAATATATCTCGTGAAATGTGGGTATATCCAGTAATGGAATACCTCTGCCTACCCCCTCGGGGATAAAAGGCGTGAGATTATATATATATATATATTAATTAGCTAAACAGTCAGATAATGAGAGGTGTCTGGGCTTAGGGACCTACGTTACTGATTTCTTTATGTAGTATATAAATATCAATGAATAAAAGAAAGCAATACCGTTTACAATCCGTTGAATTCGAATCCGAGTTGACAGCCGGCCTTTGTTCGCAGTCCGTTGTAATCACAATTTCGAATAATTACACTTAGAATCACGACACAATTTATGTTTAAGAGACAAATAATTACTACACGTAATGTATTCACGATAAATATTGATAAATTAAAGCAAAAAACTTTTTTTTTATATATATTTAGGAACAGCTGACAAAATAACGTCTAGCTCGGTCGGTGTTGCCAACTCGGACCTATTATTTTGTTAGAAAAAGGAACACAAGGTTTTTTTGTGGGTTTTGTGACCTAAAGTTTAATTTGCTAGTTTTTTTGAGACTGAAGAAAAAATACAAAGTTCCTAGTGTGGTTTTCATGACCAAAAGTTTATTTTTCATTATTATCAAAGTAGACATACGTTTTTTTTGTTACCATACCTAAAGTTGATTGAGGGGTAATTGAAACGTATTCTCTTCTACTCATGATAAAAGTACAAGATACTTGGAGAGAGATTATTATGACTTGGCAATATGACAGACTATTACTTTTTTGCAAGCTATGGAGAATATTATTGCTGTTTTGAGCTATTTTTGTTTTTTAAGAGTACCTATCCTCATAATTAGTTACACTATTAAAGTGAGATAGAATTGTTATGTTTGATTGAAAGGCTGTTTTTTTAAGTATTAAGTTTGATACGTTCTCTAAAGGCAGTATTAAGAACTGGATACAGTCCAAAGTACCTTGTTTTTAAGTTTGATTTTATTTTTGATTTAGTATGTTCGAAGAGTTTCGTTGAAGATTAAAATAATGAGGATATTGTTATTTGCATTGTGATAAATAATTTTAATTGATCTTTAACCACTTTCTTTAATTCGGGATGTTGTAATTGATCATAACATGAAAAATTATGCTGATTTACCATTCTGATATTTCTGATTCTATATTATCCTTTGGATCTTATTTTTCTATAGTAACTTTGTCATTTTTACGAATAGGTAGTCAATAACAAATGATAACCAACTGTTTTGGCTCCTGGTCTATAAAACTATAAAAAAATATAATAATATTAGTACACACTGTGAAGATGTTTTTTTATTAACTGTCACCAATAATTTTTCTTATACAAACTATCAATAATTACGGTAGAAATAGATAATTAACAAGTAAAACTTTAAAAACTTTGAGAATTTGGTTTTGCAGAAAATCGTCAAGTACGCTTACAGCACATAAGTAAATCTACTCAAGTGAGTTAGGCTCATAAAGCAAAAGGGTGATATGTGTTCTTTAATTTTTAACTAGGAATCCATAATGTTATCTGGTTCAGACACTAAAGAATCGCAAAGATAATGGTAAAATCTATGCCTCTGATTTTTTCCAAAATCATCTGAACCATACGGAACGCTCAATGCGGAACAGCAAGTCCCAAACCTTTAGACTTGATTTGCCACAATGACAGTTTTGTCACTTATAACCATTTTGCTAAACACCGTCCATTATTATTAATAGGCATGTTATTTTTGTATCCCATATTTACAGATATTTTAGCGATATAAGATTTTCATAGTGTGTGAAGTGTGAACTGAGTGACCTCAATTAATTCGAAATTATCAAAATTGGCTCCAGGGGGCCTACCACCATCTTTTATAAAACTATCATAGTTTAGGCACGTTTTGTTTCAAGCTTAAAACAACATTACTCGAATTCGTACCATGAGCTCTTAAAGCAATCTTGTTAGATTGTTCCTGCTTAGTGATTTAAAAGAACGAATGTTTGTCTCATGATTGTCTATTCCCTGCTGTAGAAGTAAACGAGAAAACGCTACTTGCTTAACCGTATTAAAAATATCTTTAAATTGCAATAAGATTTAAATCTTTTTGCTAAATTGTAAATACAAAATGTCACCTTTATCATTTTGTGAAACGGAACCTAATCTTGTCTTCAAAACTGGCGGGCTATCTTTGAAAATAGTAGTTTGTGCAAAAGACGAAGTATTGGATAAACAAAATAAATTTAACACGCATAAGTCGGACAGAAGTAAGTACAAGTTCAAAACTGTGTTTTCAAATCAAAGAAATTTATTTTCCTATACAACAACAACATTTCCTAACAAATATCTTTTCCAAAGTTATTCAAGCTAGAAGGAAATGGCAGGAGGTTGCCGAATTGTTAAATTCCCAAGGCGTGGGAGCACATAAATATTGGAAAGGCTGGTCTAAAGTAATAAATATGATTCTTCATTGGACTAGGTCTTTATAGCCGTAACATATTACAGTAATATTTTTTTAGTACTGGATCGACTTCAAGGCGAAAATTAAACAGAGAGCCGCTGCGGTATGCTCGTCCCTATCTAGGACAGGAGGGGGGCCCTCCACAGAGCAGCCCTTGTCTGAAATGGAGGAAAAATTCCTTTAAATTCTCGGGGAAGATTTTGGACAAGGGCTGCCAGGTGTTCGAGTGGAACCATTTCCTGAGGTAAGAGAATAGAATAGAATAGAAGAACATTTATTTGCATGGACAACACACGTACACGTACAATACAAACAAAAAGAAAGAAATAAAAACCTGTACACAAGAAATTGAAAGAAGAGGAAATTAATATCCCATTCTTAAAAAAAAATACACAACATTGTACCTAATTATTTATTTACAGCCTACAGGAAGCCCCCGGGGCTACTCCTCAGGAATCTCCATCTCTAGAGGCTCTGCACCATGTCCCAGAGGCAATTATTGAGATTCAAGAAGATCCACTCCTAGAGGAACCACTCCAGGTTTCAGTGGATCCTCCAGAAATACTAATTGGCTCTGTAGAAAACCAAGTATTTACAGCCTACAGGAAGCCCCCTACTCCTCAGGAGTCATCATCTCCAGAGGCTCTGCACCATGTCCTAGCAGGTTCCCTGTCCCCATAGTGACATGAGTTTTTCACTTAAAATGTCCCCTTCTTACTTTTAATTTTTTTACCACTTACTATTTTTAGAGGGTAATTATAATATTTTGCAGCATTTATACATAATTTTGGAGTAGAATAAACCTAAAAAAATATTTGACGCACATATGATACATGAGCGTGATAGTCACTTTATCACTCTGTACGTCCCATGTATCATATATGATCTGAATCATATTTGATTCATTGGACGTATCGTAACATAATTTCATGCGCTACGCTCATGATCACATATGATTCATTAGTTTATAATCTGTGTAATATGTCAAAACAAGAAAGCATCGAGACATCCCATTCGGTCTTCTCGATCCCTCACCTCTATTAGTTTTGTCATTGGCAAAATCATAGAAACCGCCATTCTTTTTTTTTTTATAGTAGGAGTAGTAGAATAGTTTGTTGTGTTTATTTTATAAACGAAAGCAGTTAGTTGTATAGGTTATATTTTTAGAAATTTTTAATCAAAGCGGAAATAAACTGAGATAATTTGTGAAGGTTTAAATGAAAATGAGTTCTCATCGGAAGTATACGGATAAGGAGTTACAAAGAGTTTTAGAAGAACCTGAGGAAGAAGACGATTTTAGTGACGGAAGTGATGAACTGTATCAGCCTGATGACGAGGAAGAGGACGAAGAGGAAGAGGATACTGGAGATGATGGCCAAGGAGAAACTCTAAGTGACATTGAAAATGAGATTTCGAGACCTCTGTTAGAAGAAGTCGAGGAGAATTTTACTGTATTACCAGAACCTGCAGATAGTCCTGCGAGGGCTGATCAATCCGAAACTGAGCCTGAGTGTGACCCGTTAAGTGGTGACCAGAACTCCGAAAATACAGAATGGTCAGAAGATATTTTACAAATTGGAAGAGAAATATTTACAGGCACTTCTGGTCTACAAGATATTGGGGCTGTCACTAATGAAGATGGTATTATTACCATTGAAAAAATAATGGAGTATTTCATAAGTGACGATGTAATTCAGTTCATGGTGGAGAAGACAAATACATATGCCCAACTCCTGAAGCGGCTACACACCAAAGCATTTTCTAGAATGTCACGATGGGTTGACGTTGATAACGAAGCTATGAAGAAATTTTTTGCCGTTATACTTTATATGGGAATTGATAAGAAACCTTCAATTGAACATTATTGGAAGATGGATCCGTTATACTTTATACCTTTTATTCACGAAATAAATATGTCGTACAATCGCTTTACAAACATACTGCGTTGCTGGCATTTTGAAAATGTGCAGCCTGATAACGAAAATGTTTTATATCGCATTCAACCTTTGGTTGACAAAATGGTTGCCAAATTTCGTGAAATATATGTGCCATCTGATACGATTGTCGTTGACGAATCACAGATAAATCACCAAGGACGACTGAAAATAAAGACATACAATCCGGCCAAAACTCACAAATACGGCATAAAAATTTATAAAATGTGTTCCACACATAGTTACACATGGTCCTATGCGATTCACGCTGGATCTGGCACTGCTATAGAAGGGCTTGATAAGCCTGGAACAGTTGTGGTGAAGCTGTGTCTGCCCCTTCTAAATGAAGGTAGGTTGATTGTTGCTGACAATTACTACACAGGATTGTCTTTGGCAAAATACCTGAAAGACAAAAACACAGATTTATGCGGAACTTTACGGAAAAATAAAAAAAATCTTCCAAAAGAGGTCATTACCAAAAAACTAAAACGCGGCGAAATTGTTGCGAGGCAATTGGACTCCCAAGTAACTGTACTGAAGTGGCATGACAAGCGTGACGTCTTGATGATATCAACATGTCACGGTGACGATATGACAAATGTTTCTTCTTGGCGAGGAGAGACATCAAAACCAGACATGGTAATTGACTACAATGATGCGAAAAAAGGGATCGACGTCGCAGATCAGCTGAGTAGTTATTATTCACCTCTGAGAAAGAGTATGACGTAGTATGAGAAAATTGCTCATGATCTACTATTCCAAACCTCCATTGTCAACGCCCGAGTGATTTTCAATGAAGCTACCAATTCTTCTGTAACGGTTTTGGACATACAAGAAGCAATGATTCGACACTGGCTTGGTGAAGTAGTGAAGAAAAAACAGCAGGCAAAACCACCAATACTGTCAAGGTCTTCAGGAATACATTGCCTAACTCAAATACCGCGCAAAGAAGGAAAACTTATACGACGACGCTGTGTCACCTGCTACGCGAAAATGAAAGCGGAAGGCACTCCCATGAAAGCGAAGCAAGTAAACACCGAGTGCCTAGTATGCGAGAAAAGTTACTGCTTGAAATGCTTCAACGACACCCACCAAAACCCACAACCGAGAAACCGGAATAATTAGTCTTTAGTTTAGCTTTTAGTTTTCTGTTATTTTGAACAATAAATATTATTCAGTCGTATTTCCTTAGTTTTCCTTATAAACTTTTACTAAGAAAAAAATGTACAGATTTATGTCTCCTAAATAAATAAATAAAACAAAAATCACCAGACTTTTTTTACTTTTCCGATACTAGACAATATACTCCATACGTCCCCATACTAAAAATGGCATTTATCCTTACACGTCCAACAAAAGAAAGCATGCAAAGTCGCCTATAAATTTGATCATATATGATTCATGAACTTGTAAATGTTGGTACAGAAAGAGTCCCATGTATCACATTTGATTCATTGGACAGGGAACCTGCTAGAGGCAATTATTGAGATTCAAGAAGATCCACTCCTGGAGGAACCACTCCAGGATTCAGTATATCCTCCAGAAATACTAATTGGCTCTGTAAAAAACCAAGCCTCCCATTCTGTTTTTGGAGGCTTCACATAATTTTAATAGACAGACTCCTCGCATACCCCAGCGTGCTGCGGGAGTAGTGCGTGGCCCGCTGCTCCGGAGAAGAGAGCCGCCAACGTCTCAGGAGGCAGCAAGACGTGCCCTCGTGCACTCCTCACAATTAAGGGCCCAAATTTCAGAGAGGAAAGTCCAAGCTCTGGAAGCTATAGGACGCAATTTGGGCAATATTCATACAACCTTATTGAATATAGAAAGGTATTGTACAGTCAAGAGCAAGTCAAGCTTGACACTACCAGTTTAAGCTGAGCTCTGATTTGTACTGTGCGCCATAGAATACAGGGCCGGGTCAAAGTCCAAAGTGTCAAGCTTATAGCGTGCTCTTGACTGTACTAATAAATGTGAGATAAAAATAAAAAAAAATAGTTCGATATTAATAAGTTTATTTTTAATTTTACAGAATTATGCATAGCGCCTTGCCCAGAGCTGCTGGGCAAGAGCCCTCCGCGTAGCCCATCCCTGCTGGAGTTCAGTTTTATTGCCACGAAGCGGCTCATCTCTAATATAATTTTATTGGAAATTGAACTCCTGGAGCATCTCTTCGTTGCTCATTGTTGCAAAGGGGCATTTGCAACATAGCGGCCCGCTCCAGCTTCGCAAGGGTACAAAATATATAGCCTATGTCACTCACTGAAAAAATGATTAAAATCGATCCAGTAGTTTTGATTTATTCTCTAAATTTTAACCAAGATCCTAATAGAAAATTCCAATCCATAAATTATGGTTTTATTTAATCTAATCTTATCTAACGTTGTGTAGGTACTTATAATTACTATAAGTGCGATTTAAAATTAACCTTTATAATATGTGTTTTTAATAACTGAGTCACTTATTACAAAAGCACGTCACTTAGTTCACTTCACTCAGACGGTCTAAGTAAAACTGAAGGCGACCCAACTAAGGATGGCTGGCTTATATAGGCTGGCTTGCGGATTAGGCGCACAATGCCACATTCGCAAAATGCCACATGACGCAAAATGGCACATTCGCAAAATGCCACATTCGCAAAATGCCACATTCGCAGAATGCCACATTCGCAGAATGCCACATTCGCAGAATGCCCCATTCGCAAAATGCCACACAGCAAAATGCCACAGTAGCAAAATGCCACACTAACAAAGTACCATACTTGTCCCTTTCTTGCAGTATGTAGGCCGATGATTTACTATTGCTGTGTCCTGTACAGGGTCCATAAATTGATCTAACTTAGTTAAGACCACCTTGTAAACTTAAGGGATGCAATGGGTTCAATTCTACGCGTCCACTGCCTAAATAGCTTAAAACTAAATTTCTTAAATTATATTTAGTTTTACGCAGCCGCTAAGCCAAATGCAATTCTAGAACGCCATGGTTACTAAATTTAGATAGTCTTTCACCAGAGCGTAAAATGCCTAAGTTGAATAGTGTTGCAATTACAAATAAAAAAAGAGCTGAGTGAACGAATGAATGAAATCTAAAAAAAATACAATTATAAATGTGTATATATTTATTAATATGTAAATAAAGTTCTCAACGATTACTTTTGATGCCATTTTTATCATTTTAACATAAGTTTAATTTATATTTTCTTGTTTTACTTCAAATACTAAAGTCACTATTATTCGGGCAACACTGAAAAGGTATTATCAAATAGATTTTTTTTCTTTGGACAGGCTAGAGTCATAGACCGTACTGCCTCATCTTCAGTTAAGTTTATCTTTAAATGGATATGTGCCTCGTCCTCAGTCTTTTGTTTTCTTGTTAATTCAATAACATCTCCAGCAATCTTCAAATTTCTTAGTTAAACGACTCTGCTTTGGAGTCGCATGTACAAAAATACTGAGTCATCAACACCCCTTTTTGGATCATCGACAGTAAAATAGTACTTTTACTAAAGACTTCATTCAATGACTTCGGCAATCTAACAACGTCGAGCCCATGCATTTTATCGAACTTTCCATTCACTGCACACCTTCACAGACACCTGCCACACAAAATATTATTATTCAAAACCCAAAATATACAGCAAACTATAAATTTTACAAAAAAACATGATTCCCCTTTTCGTATTTCCACCAAAAACCCTCTTGACTATTTCTAAAAATATGGAACTTATCTTGAAAAATAACACAAACACAAATATGTCGGGATTTTTCCTATAATCTAATTAAGCGACACCATTTTAATCGCCGCTAAATTTAGGAGGTTTAGTCGTGATGACATTTCTAAAATGCTTAAAATGGCGTCCACAGAATAGCCATAAGGTCGCTAAACCTAAATTGAATTGGCCAGATAAATTAGGAACGTCAGATTCATTTTTAGTCCTGTCATTTGAATTTGACAGTACTGCCTAGAATAGCAAAATGCTTTAGCAGCTGTCAAATAAAATTAAGAGGTTTAGACGGTGTTGTAGAATTGAACCCATTAAATGATTGAGTATTTATAAATTAGAAAATAAAACTAATGTAATAATTTCAGTATGTATGAATTTAATCACATTTATTAATTTCCATTTATTTTAACACAAAATAAATAGAAAATGTAAACTGAAATTACGAATGCTGCTGAGAATCATAAAAACTTAATAACAAAATATTATAACTTTTTTTCAAAAAGCATATTTTTTTTGTATTTACATCATTCAGCTGTTTTATTGTAATTTTAATTGAAATACTTGTGATAGCATTTAATCACATCACACAGATTAGTAAAGTTTGCATCAAAATCCGTTCAGCTGTTTTCACGTGATGCGGACTGATGCGCGATTAAATAAACAGACAAACAGAAATTTTTTTTTAAACTATTGGAACATGTACTGTTATTGATTCTAAGTAGGTATCCCCAACAAACTTTTTTTGGAATATCTTCCATGTACAGACTTTCAACCCCCCTTATTATATTATATGTAAGTATAGATTTCCATTCATTTTTGCATCATTGATTAAATTGCGTGTAATAAAGCAGTTCTTAAGGTTTTCGCTAGGTGGCGTAATTCGTAAAAAGATTAAAAAATAAATAAAATAAAAACATTCGAGAGTGTGGCATTATGCGAAAATGGCATTTTGATAATGTGACGTTTTGATAATGTGACATTTTGCGATGTGGCGTTTTGAGAATGTGGCATTTTGCGAAAATCGAATGTGTCATTTTGCGAATGTGGCATTATGCGCCTAATCCTGGCTTGCCACTACCCCACTCCGGGACTCGGCTAGGCGGGCGTGCTGACGTGGCATGGCAAACATTCCGCCCACAGATTG
This sequence comes from Ethmia dodecea, assembly GCA_963855545.1. NCBI lineage: Eukaryota > Metazoa > Arthropoda > Insecta > Lepidoptera > Depressariidae > Ethmia > Ethmia dodecea. The sequence goes on from OY979447.1 coordinate 1,378,705, forward strand.
AAACTAGATGGTAAAACTGATATGTATGCAAGTGCAACACAGCTAAGATCGATGTGTGCGTGTGCGCTTTGTCCTATCGTCAGTAATAAACGAGCTCTCGTAATTAAAGGTAGTTTCATTGTACCTCATATCTATCAGTGGCTGACGAGTTTGTGTGTAAAAACGCGTGTGCATAAAAATAAAAATGTCTACGAATTTTGTCGGAAACATTCAAAATTTTGAACCTCGGTCACAGGAATGGCAAATATTTAATAGCCGACTAAAGCAATTTGTGAGCCTTAATGGTATCAGTTCAGCAGATAAGAAGAGGGCGGTGCTACTAACACATTTATCGGATGAAGCCTATAGGCTACTTTTAAACCTTGCGCATCCGAAAGACGTGGAAACAATGAGTTACGAAGAGTTATTAGAATTACTAGATTCACATTTCGTCCCAAAGCGATCCACATTTGCGGATAAAGACAACTTCTACAGTGCAATGAAGTCGGAAGGGGAGACCGTGGAGGACTGGGCAGCTCGATTGAGAGGGCTCGCGGTGAACTGCGAGTTCGGAACTGCTCTTGATACCGTTCTTCTTGGTCTAAATTTAGGACCAGAGCGAGATCGCCTTTTTGAACAGGATGCAAAGAAATTATCCTTTGCAAAGGCTTTAGAGTTGGCGCAGCAAGCAGCATGCGCGCGCAAAGCAAGGGTCGGGACAGACAGCGGCGTCGGCTCAGTCTACGTGAAATCGGAACCGATATATAAAGCTAATGCTGAGCGGTCCGGCGGCGGCGACCACGTGGCTGGGCGAGGACAACCTATGCGCCGTTGTACAGTGTGCGGCCTCAAAAACCATGCCGCAGAGAAATGTCGCTATCGTTTTTATCGTTGTCAAAAGTGCAATGAAAAGGGTCACCTTAAAAAAGTGTGCGAGTAAAAATCCAAAAAGGTAAATAATATCGACATTGAGCCTGGTACACAAGGAACAGAATCTCAAGGCTGCAGTGATGACTGTGAGGAATGCCAAAATTTCAATCTAAGGTGCGTCAATTTAAATCCTATTTCGTTGTCTGTCATTGTTAATGATAATTGTAAAATAAATATGGAACTAGACTCCGGTTCTAGTACAAATGTTATTTCCGATAATGTTTACATAAGTTATTTTTCCCATATTCCATTAGTTAAAAGTAACATTAAAATGTGCTTTTATAATGGCCATAAAATCACTCCACGGGGAAGTATTTCTGTTCACTTAACCTACGGGAAATTAACGCGTGATTTAACATTTTACGTAGTTAAAAATGGCGGGCCGCCATTGCTAGGGCGCGATTTTATGGTCAAGTTTGACATTTGTTTTATGTCGATGAATAATAATATTGTCGTAGGTAACAATAATAACCCTGAAGTTCAACGGTTAATTTATAATTATAAAGATTTATTCTCTGACGAGTTGGGTTGTTTTAAGCTATTTGTTGTGAAATTACAGTTGAAACAAGGTACAAAACCAAAATTTTTTAAAGCTAGACCCTTACCGTTTGCGATTAAAGATAAAGTTGAAGCTGAAATTATTAATCTTGTTGATAAAGGCATATTAGTCCCAGTTAATTATTCGGACTACGCCACCCATATCGTGCCAGTATTGAAACCTAATGGGTCGGTTAGAATATGTGCCGACTACTCGTTGTCAATAAATAATGATATCCACGTTGATAAATATCCTTGCAGTGATAGCCCGGACGGTTAAAGAGCCGGCCGAAAATCAGTGAGGCTCGGGTTCGAATCCTGGCATGTACCAATGAGTTTTTCAAAAAACTTACGTACATATTTATCACTAGCTCGACGGTGAAGGAAAACATCGTGAGGAAACCCGCAGGTCTCAGAATTAATTCTGAGACATGTGTAAATAGACCCGGTCCGGCGATGGGCTCACCACCTATCACGTTTAGGGGTCCAATGTATCTCGTGAAATGTGGGTATATCCAGTAATGGAATACCTCTGCCTACCCCCTCGGGGATGAAAGGCGTGAGATTATTATTATTATTATTTTTTTTATAAATATCCTTTACCTCGTATAGACGAGGTATTTGCTAAAATAAGTGAAGGTGAACAATATTCAAAGTTGGATTGTAGTCAGGCTTATAACCAGTTTTTATTATCCGAGGATTCACAGAAACTCACCACTATCAATACATCGAAAGGTCTGTTTATGTATACGCGACTAGTTTTCGGTCTGGCTAACGCTCCTGCAATTTTTCAGCGAGCGCTAGAAAATTTACTAGCAGGCATAGAAGGTGTTTCTGTATTCCTCAACGATGTCTCTGTTACAGGCCCAACAAAATCAATACATTTAGCGAGATTAGAAGCAGTATTTAAACGATTCCATCAGGCAGGGCTGAAGTTACACAAAGATAAATGTTCATTTTTTCAAAATAGCGTACGTATTTAGGACACATTATCGACAAGCAATGTCTACACAAATGTCCTAAGAAGGTAGAAGCAGTTAAAAATGCGCCGCGACCTAATAATATCACAGAACTGAAAAGGTTTCTTGGTATGGTGAATTATTATCGCAACTTTTTACCTAACGCGTCGTCTATCTTGAATCCACTCCACGAACTACTGCGTGGGGGCGCACGGTGGCAGTGGACCGACAGGCAGCAGGCGGCGTTCGAGCACATAAAAGGCGAACTGGCCTCAGAGCGGGTGCTCGCGCACTTTGAACCGAGCGCGCAGCTCGTGCTGGCCGTAGACGCCAGCCCGGACGGGCTCGGCGCGGTGCTGTCGCAGGTGGGTGCCGATGGCGTGGAGAGACCTCTGGCCTTCGGTTCGAGATCATTGTCCACTAGTGAACGGAATTATAGTCAGTTGCACAAAGAAGCCACAGCTATCATATTTGGCATTAAAAGGTTCCATCAGTACCTGTATGGACGACAGGTGCCTTTTATTCTAAAAACTGATCATAAACCTTTGCTAGCAATTTTTGGAAAAAAAAAATGGTATTTCCGTTATGACCGCGTCGCGTTTGGTAAGATACGCTATTTTCTTGTCTGCATATAACTATACTATACAGTATACGTGTAGTAAAAACAATCAAGTTGCTGACTACTTTTCACGATTACCTTTAAAATCCAAATGCAACGATAATACTCATGACAATATACCTACTATAAATTCCTTGCAGTTAAATAACATGCCGCTGACTCATAAAGACATCAGTACGGCGACGGCTAGCGATAAAATATTATTAACTGTACTCAAGTACGTGAAGTGAGGCTGGCCGAGAAAAATAAGGTGTAAACAAATTCTACCCTTCTTTCAATGTAAACATGATCTCGAAACCGAAGGTGGTTGTCTACTCCGTGGTCACCGTGTCGTTATTCCGATGATGCACAGGAATAGATTACTGCAGGAGCTTCATAGTACACACCTAGGGATTGTTAACCCTTTACCGCATACCGTATCATATATGATACACTAAGGTTTTATATAGATTAAAATAATTTGAGCTGTCGATAGGACTTGCGTATAGTACTTTTGTACACTTGACTAGTATCCAAACACAAAAAAAAAGCAAATTGAGTTTGTACTTGGCTATGGTTTGTTATATCTGTCACTTAACTTTAGAAACCGTCATTTTTGCCAGTTAGTGTTTAGTGGAGATTTGAAACGTTGGTTTTTACAAGAATTTGCTCCGCATAAAATTATTTCTTTGTTTTGCGTGAAAATACTATGGATCCTGCTAAGTTCTACGGAAAAAGGCGTAAGTTTTATCAAGTACTTCTTTGTAATTGCTTATTCCAAAGTTTGTATCTGATATGATCCTTCATGCAGTGAGGGTAATTTTCTTACTTCAAATATGATACTACATGCAGGTAGGGTGATTTTCGAATGTGATACTACATGCATGTAAGTTAATTTTTTGTTGAATCTTCTAATATTATTTATATATGTAATTTTTTTTAGCGACTCGACAATGTCGACGCGTTACCGGGCGTTCCATTCCACTTGATAGTGATGATGAGGAGCTAACAGATGAAGATGATTATTATTTACCACCCCGGCCCGGCCGTCCCACTGTTATTGAAGAAACAGACTCTGACGATTCAGAGTATGATAGTGATGATGAAGAAATTTCTTCCGTCATTCAAGAGGTATATCTAGATGAAAGCTTATTAGCAGATAATGAAACTACGAATGACATTAATGAACTGGAAGCGTCAACATCGACGGGTATAACCAGAGAAACTAGTAGAAAAAGGAAAAGGAAGGCAGAAAAAGAAAACAGAGCCTTTGATTTTATTTGGACTGACAGCCCTATGACATATAACAGCGACAATGGCGGACGCATCTGAAAATCCTATTAATTGGATTGTTTTGTAATTGTCTGAGCAAACATTACGTTTTATTTTTAAAGTTGGCATTTTAGTTAAACTTTCATAAAAATCTTGCCACTGCTTTTGCAAAGCTGGAGGGGGACTAGAATCCCAACCTACCTTTGATTTCCAAAGCTTTTGCGGGGGAGAAGCCCAAGCTGCCGGCGGTCAGGGCTGCAGAGAGGAACCGGCGGACTATCCGCGCCGTGTCTAAGATCACCGCCTTCTGCATCTGACCCTTGATCCAACCACCTAGCTAGAAATACTTACTGGACTTGTCCTTCTCGGCTTTCACGAGATTCTTATCATGGGGAATGGTGATTACGACGAGCACGGCCCGGCGTTGCGATCGATCTATTATTCAAGTATGTGTGAATGTGTCTAAGTATTTTCTATACTTTTTAAATTTATATTTAATATATATTATGTATATATTTATAAATAAAGGAATGTTTCCTTTGAGTAAAATTGAAATTCCAGTAATGGAATACCTCTGCCTACCCCCTCGGGGATAAAAGGCGTGAGATTATACTTATACTTTGAGTAAAATTGACTATGTCCAGTATGTAGAGTACTTTTCCTCCAGATGTCGTTCAAAAATTCAACCCTGTATATAGATAGATATTTTTGTTTCAAAGTATAACATACCATACTACCTCATATTCCTTACAACTCGTCAAGAGTGAATAAGGGGGACTACAAGCGATTGCGAATGCCTCGTGGTCCCCCCAGGGGAACATTACAGGGGGACCACGAGTCCGGAGCGGAATTCTCTCGCACACTAGAAGACTCTAAGGCAAGTGCTCGACTTTCTAAAAATGTGATAAACTCGTTAAATGTTGGAATACACATTGAATCCCTCTCTAAATAAAATGCTCTGCTGTTTAAATGATCTAACTTCCTACACAAAATACAAACAAGAATTGCATCCCATTGGTGTACTTGTTGCCCTAAATTTTTTAATGCTGCAACATGTTGCTTTGCCTCATTTATCAAAGAGCGTAAAGATTGTACATTTGGCTTGCTTATTGTATTTATATCTAACAAATGTGATATATGATCAAAAGTTATTTTAAATTTATTGTCATATCTGTCATTGAGAATTTTTAAGCATTCCTTGTAACTGGACCCTAACACAGGCAAATTTTTTACTAAGTCAAATGCCTCACCCCGTAGGTAACTGCGCAAATAAAAAAGCTTTTGTATATCTTCCATGTTATCATCCCTATCTATCATCGCACTGAACATTTCCATGAATGATGTGTATTCCATGTAGTTACCTTCAAATACCGGCAAGTTTACATCTGGCAGTTTGATTTTTGAAGAAGACATTTTCTTTTTATTGTTTGCAGCAGTTTGTATCATCTCTAGGATTAGGAAATAAGTGCTGTCGGTCACTGTTTGATCCTCGTCATCGTTTATTTCTATGCACAACCTTTCAAATTCATTGTATGTTTCTTTAATTTTTGCTTCTCAGATTGACAACATTTGGGTAGACATTAAAGTGAGGTTGTCGCCTTTTAGAGAATTGTAATGCCTTGTAATTTGCCCTTTGAAGTATGTTCTGCGTTTCTTTAATTCCTCCATCGTTTTTGTTGGGGGGACACCACCACCTCGTGAATCCACTTATACGGAAGTATTTCGGTAAATGAAATAAAAACATGAAATGCTTACTAATTATATACCAGTTTTTTGCTTTCAAAAACACTGAACGAATATTGAAGGACGTGATTTTTCCTGATTGAAAAACTCAATAAATCTAGACTAAGGTGTCAAATAAAAAAATGGCAGCCGGTGTGTTCCATTTACGTTTTGATGTGTACTTTTTTCGCAGGATTCGCTTGAATTGTTGTTGGTTACGATGTGTGACAAGGATAGCACCATACAAATGTTTGTCAATTGTCACCAACGGTTTTAGCAAATATCACGCCAAAGTTACAATAAAAACACGACATGCACACGTACGCCGCCGGCTTTGTCCTTGAAGATGACCGTGACCGTGACCTACTTTCACCTGGTCACGACCAATGTTGAAGGATGCTGTTACATACACTGATGATATAAAATTTTGTGCTGCTTGCTCGCTGAATACGAATTATTTGCAAAAATACCTTGTCGATGAAACTTAGTCACTGGAGTGGTTGGTGGAGTACAATTTTGGCGGTTTAATGACACCGAGGTAGCTCGAAGTTGCCGCTGTACTTACTACACTTGCTTGATTGCTTATTGTTTTTTAAATCACAATGGCTCGAAGGACCATGTTAAATTAAAGGAAAAAACTTGGTTATTTTTGGAGTGAAATAAAAATGCAATCGTGACTTTCAAGAAGTTGAGACAAGAGGAATTTATTTTTCTTTTTTTAAACCATAGATTACAAAAAGCTGCGTTCATGTTTTGAACAAAAAGTGTGGTTCTGTTTTAAGTAAATAATTATGTAAATAACAACATGCAGTTGTCACCTTTGCAGCCTTTGCAGGTGTTAGCCATATAGCTTTTTGAAAAATACCGAACTTAGCAGCTAATATGCCAAATGCACACTCAACCACACCTCTAGCTTTTGATAAACGGTAATTAAATGTTAGTTCCTCTTTTGAAGCATTTTTTAACGCATATGGTTTCATCAAATTAGGCCCAAGGGCGAAAGCCTCGTCTGCTGTGAATACAAATGGAAATGTTTCTGTAGTATTTGGCAGTGGGGCCGCCTCGGGCAAATTCAATTTTCCTGTTTGATAGGAATCCCAAAATTTGGTATTATAAAGGACCTTGGGAAACTCGTCCATTGCAGCCGACATCAATCATAATAAATTCTTTCTTAACCAGTGCCATAAGAACAATACTATAGTAACCTTTATAATTGTAATAAAGAGATCCAGAATTGGGTGGTTGTTGATTTTTTATATGCTTTCCATCAAGCGCGCCAAGACAGTTGTAAAAACCATGCAATGTTTCGAAGTCCTTTGCAATGTCCATCCATTCTTCTTTTGTTGTTGGCACCTGAAAAGTATGTCGATTATAAGTAATAGTAAGATTTTTTTTCCAGAACACATTCTCTGAATTGGATAAATCCGAAAATGAAGAAGAACATAGTGAGCCTTCATTTTCTTCTATGGGTGAACCTGCTCCACCATCAAAAAAACTTAAGAAGAAGGGACCAGTAACAAGACAGAACGAACTTCTCGAAAAAGCTTGTAATAATCTGTCGCAATCATACCGTTCCAAGTTTTACTCAAATGTATGACAGCAATGTAGTAATCACTTCGGGCGTGCCTTCTAATTTGATCATAACAAATACGAACAATGTACGTAAACACAATGAGGTAAGTTATAATATGTTGCATATTCCGTCTACATCAAGCACTGAGTCGGATTATACTGTAGGGACGCTTTTCTCTCCTTACCTAGGTGAATAAATCTAAATTTAGTTGTAGGTAGTTTCTTTACATATTGTGATTTGTACCAATAAATAATTAAAAACATTAAAATTATATCATGAAGTTTTTTCTTACCTTTATATATTCCCGTAGGACATATGTAAGTGATTCACAAGTACTTATGATTCCTTGACTCACAGATTCAGATGACATTATTCCTGCAAATCTCATATTTTTAAAATATCTCCCTGTTGACAGATAATGTAAAGTCAGAGCTAGCTTTTCTCTCACAGTAATAGCCTTTCTCATTATTGTATCTTTTTAAATCAAGTATGGAGTAATCAACTCCAGCAGATGTTCAAACCGAGCATCGGGCATGCGAAAATAATTTTCGTAGTCATCCATTTCTTGGTATTCCCGAATCTGATTTAATAAATTCAGATGTGTATGTTTTTCTCTCTGTGTAAACCAATGTTTCGTCCATTTTTTTCGCTTTGAACGTTTTTTCAATGGTATCGCTAATATAATAGCAACGCAAGCTTTATTAATATTATCACTCATACTTTATAATATTTGGACCAAATACGAAACGAAACGAACAATATCGTGTGAAAGCACAAGTGAACTCAATGAAATTTACCGTCGTACTGACGCGATTCGTATCGTATGTGTAGTATGCCAAAATATTACTCGATAAATATCACGTCAAATATCACGATAAATATCGAGCGTGTAGCATTCGCCATTGGTTGGTCAGTCGACCTTTGCATTCCGCGTTGTGTTCACGTTACGTTCGTTCCCAAAATACCATCGCGCACAAAAGTTTTTAATAAGAAACATGGTTTTATACAGAAAAGTGAGAAAAATGATTTATGACCAGAGATCGGCATTAGGTAGTGTGATTTGGTACCATAGTAGGTAAAGTTGCTACGAGGATGTAATATGGAGTTGATAAAACCACCACTTTATTTGGGACTAAATTTCCCGGGAAATTTCCGGGACTAGATTTTTCTACAGTATCATATTTACTTACTAAATATGAACTTCTTTTGTTCTTAGGTGATTTAAAACAATAACAGACATTGACAGCTTTGATCAGGATGTTATAAAAAGGATCATCCACAATTTTCACGTCTCAGAAAAAGAATTGCCTACCGTAGGCAAGTTGCGAAGGAAGCTACAGGTGACCTACATTTCCAAGGATATGCAGCAAGTCTCTTGCGAATAATAAAAGAATTGAGTTTTAAGTGGAAAACAACAGAAACCAACAGACGATTGTTAATTGAGCAGTTCAGTTCAAAGAATTGAATATCTGAAAAAGATCTGACAAATCATACGTCGATAGTTCCCATGCGTCTCACCATTCTTGGACAGACGGTCCCACCAAAGGCATTAGAAAACCTCTATTGAAAGGTAGCCGCTTGGTCATAGTGCACGCGGGTGGTGAAGCAGGATTTGTTCCGAACGCTTTGCTGACGTTCAAAGCGGGTACAAAAAGCGGCGACTACCACGACAACATGAATTCGGAGAATTATGAGCTGTGGCTCCGTAACAAACTGATGCCGAATTTAGCGCCTAATTCAGTCGTGGTAGTCGACAATGCATCGTACCACAACAAACAACTCGATGCTGCACCAACGTCCAATACAAAGAAAGCAGTCATGGAAACCTGGCTCCTTCAAAAGGGGATAGAGTTTGAAGAATCCACCCTAAAGCCGGAGTTATATAACTTAATAAAAAAATACAAAGAACAATTTAAGAAGTTTAATATCGATGCCATATTAAACGAATCAGGCCATTCTGTACTTCGTTTGCCGCCATATCACCCGGACTTAAACCCTATAGAAATGGTCTGGTCCCAAATAAAGGGATATGTCGCAAGCAAGAATGTAAGTTGGAACCTTTCAAGGATACCTGACCTGGTTAATGAAAAAGTAAATTTAATGGGAGCAACAGAATGGGGAAAATTATGCACCAAGGTAAAGCAAATACAGGCCGATTATTGCAAAAGCGACCACGTGGTCGACATGATGTCAGAAACATTTATTATTCGCGTAGGGGATGATGATTCTGACCACAAGAAAGCTGATTATAAGCATTTCGCAAATCTAATTTTGTAAATTTCTTACCACCTTTTAATGTAGTGAAAATGTCTTCAATCCTTAGCAAATGATGGTTCACTTCTTAATGTTTATTTGCTGTAATTATGTAATTAGCACATAACCTCAACTTACCATTTTTTTTACTAACAGGATCTTGGTCTGATGTGTGCTTGGTCATTTACGTGTGTAGTGTTTGTAATTTATTTAAGCATACAATGTTATTTTCAGGTATAAAACAACCATTTGATAAGCAGCATTCAACTCCAGGCGAATATTACAGTTTGTTAGTTCCTGACGAGGTTTTTGAAAATATTGCACTCCAATCGAATGCTTTTGCTGAGCAAACTAAACTAAACGCAAAACCTAGGTCAAGATCACACGCCTGGAATCCACTAACGAAGGACGACATAAAACAGTTTTTTTGGGTTAGTTTTGTACATGGGGCTAGTAAAACTGCCAAAAGTTTCCCTTTATTGGAGTAAAGATAAAATTTTTAGTCAAAGTTTTTTCCGCACAGTTATGAGCCGAAACAAATTTGAATAGATTTTACAAAAACTACATTTTTCAAACAACGAGACAGCCGATTCTTCAGATCGAATCAACAAGATAATCCCTCTGACTGATTCTCTAAACGAAACTTTTGAAAAGTGCTATGCCACAAAAGAAAATTTATGCGTAGATGAAAGCCAAGTGCCATTCAGAGGTCGTATAATTTTCCGGCAGTACAACAACACACTATGTACACTTCCTGGCTATACTTGTAACTTTCAGTTATTTGTGGGTAAAAATAACGAGTTAGTTAACACTACTCCCAGTAATGTCGTGATGAATCTATGTGAGAATATACTCAACAAGGGCCATACCCTCGCTACCGATAACTGGTACACCAGTTTAGACTTAGCAAACAAGCTTCTCGACCAAGACACACATTTTACAATAATTTTACCTTAAGTAGTGCCGAATCCTAAAGTTACGTATGACAGCTCAAACACAGGTCGCTATAACCTTGTTACGTCGTCATCTTTTCAAATCAAAATTCAATAATACCATATCTCCCTAATTAATTACAAACAAAAGATATGCATTATCATAACTCTAAACTAAAAAAATTGTTTCCTAATATTAATATCATTTGAAATGATAGAAAACATGTTATTATACCATTCTGTAATACGCTCCTGCAAGGTTATATCGTTCGGATACATATATTTTTAATTGCTAATGATGTCACCTCAAATAACAGTATAGTAACACATAGTAGTAATGGCATCCTGTCAATGTTGAAAATAATAGTATAATCTGTTTGATTTGCCTTTTTATTGAAAATAATAGTTGGTCTTCTCATATAATTTAGTTTTTCATAAAAAATAAATATTGAACCATTCATTATTTAAGCAAGTGGTTTTTTAACTTGCCACCCCAACTATAGCAGACAGGCGCACGCACGGGGCGAGGGGGGATCCATGCATGCCTCTCAGCTCAGTCGTCCGTTACTCGTTATCGTGTACGTACTACGTTCTCCTGCTCTCGAAGTTCTTATTGTTTGTGACCCGACTGTGTTTGATTATCTGTTACCGCTTAATACGTTGACCCTTGGCGCTAGTTCGCACTCTGTTTTTCTCATAATCGGACTTGTTGTGTTGTGTGTGGCAATATGTCAAAACGCACGCGTGGAAAAACTGAATAGCCAGAGTCGTGAGTTAATAATAAAACTTCAAAAATATTTTGAACGCGAATACCAAAATGGCGGACCCTTGATACCACTAAATCGTGTGCAAGATCGAGTTGCTGACGCGCTCGAAATTTCAAGACAGACAGTGTCGAAAATAAATAAAGAAAAGTTCGGCCCATCGGGAAATGAAGAAAATATATTGCACACGCCCAGGAAGAAGTGGAGGAAGACTTAAACCATGTTGGATATCGACGATTTTGATTCCGATGCCATAAGAAACCATGTATATGGCTACTACACCCGTAACGAATACCCTACAAGAGCAAAATTACTTGCGTCTTTGAAAGAAGCTGGCCTTTTTAAACGCGGTAAGACCATGTTGTCAACCTTACTGAAAAAAATAGGTTTTCAATATTGCACTACAAATAAACGCAAAATTTTGATGGAAAGAGGTGACGTATTACTGAAAAGACACGACTTTTTGCGCGAAGCGAAGAAAATAACAGATTGGAACAACCTGGTCTTCCTTGATGAGACGTGGTTAAATGCTAACCACACAGTAAGCCGAACATGGACGGACAATACTATTAAATCTACGTCAAAAGCGCCCATGGGCAAAGGATCAAGGCTCATAATATGCCACGCAGGGTCAGCTGGTAACGGGTTTGTTGAAAATGGGTTGTTGGCATTCCAATCAAAAAACACCACGGATTACCACGAAGAAATGGATGCCGGTGTATTCAAAGACTGGTTCACAACACAATTGCTACCTAGTCTCGCTGAGCCTTCAATAATAGTCATGGACAATGCATCGTATCATTCAGTTCAGGTAGAGTAGGTACTATCTTATCTATCTAAGAGCAGTGATAGCCCGGACGGTTAAAGAGCCGGCCGAAAATCAGTGAGGCTCGGGTTCAAATCCTGGCACGTACCAATGAGTTTTTCAAAACTTACGTACATATTTATCACTAGCTCGACGGTGAAGGAAAACATCGTGAGGAAACCCACAGGTCTCAGAATTAATTCTGAGACATGTGTTAACAGACCCGGTCCGGCGATGGGCTCACCACCTATCACGCTTAGGGGTCCAATGTATCTCGTGAAATGTGGGTATATCCAGTAATGGAATACCTCTGCCTACCCCCTCGGGGATGAAAGGCGTGAGATTATATATATTTTATATATATCTTATCTATCTGTCTTATTCTTTTACCCTGGAGGAATGCACACCTTGTAGTGAAGCGTGGTAATACATTGTAGTTTTGACTTTCTTTAAGTGAATTTGTAAATTCCTACTAAGAAATAAATTATTTTGAATTATGAAAACCGACTTTTTAATGTTATTTTCTATGTGGATAAGGCACCTTCATCAAAAAAAAAAAAGCGGTGCATGTCGCCTGGCTGGAAAGGCACGGTATTGAGGCCAATATGGAGATGATGAAACCACAATTGGTGAAGCTCGTAAAAGAACACAAAGAAGCAAAAATACTTTACGAGATTGACGAGCTGGCTCAAGCTAATGGACACCAAGTTCTGCGACTTAAGTTTTTATTTTTTTTATTTATTTCTGTAAACTTTAAATATGTATAATATAAAATAAAAATTTTCGTTAACTGTTTTCATTAATATTAAAATTTAATTAGAAAGTAGGTATTTCATGTTTCACAGTGTCCTAATTTGTGTTTATATTTTAATAGGTTATGCCGACCGCCACAACACAGCGCCGCCCTTTGGAATAAAAAAAATGAAGACGCTTTTAACAGAAGCATGTGAGAGAGCAACAAAAGAAGACTGGGAGAAGGTCGTGGAGAAAACCAAAAATTTAATCGTGTCCGATTTTGATCGGGACGTCAGAATCGACAACATTATAGAAAATGAAATAATTATATATGCCACTGATGACAACACTAATAGCGATAGTTTCGACGATGAATCCGAATAATAAAAGGATTTATATTATTTTAACTTGTTTTATTTTATGTACAAAAACCTATAAAACAAAATATAATAAAATTAAGACAAATAAATTAAATAACCTGTTAATTACGTACTTAGTATCAAATAGTCACACTCACAGCGATACGAGTATAGAGTATGTTTAGGTACATCACTAGTAATGCCATATTGACAAACGTCATACGTCACTAGGATTCGGCTCTACTATAGTGGCTTTAATGAGCCCACTGTAAGTTTTTAATTCAATATCAGTCTGTTCCAACTTAATGTCTGAAAAATGCTCATTATATTTAGATAAACGTTATCTGGAATACATGACATCGCAGCTCCTGTATCAATTTCCATACAAATTTCCCTTGAATTTATTTTTCTTAAATCAATATTCTTGTAACATTACTTGTAATGTACCTTTTAGCCCTTAACCAAACCAGGCTATGGGTTGAACGTCTCCCACATCGATTTTTGAAGGTTTTTACCAGGTTTTGGTAAAGTATCTACCATAAACTGTCAAAAACGCCAAAATAGAAATATAACCTATGGTCACACAAAAAAAAACTTGGAACGGAACGCAAATGTCACTTTTACGGCCATTTTTTCTAGAGTCGCCCGTGAAACCGTTGTTTTTATGAAAAGTGCAACATATTTTATTTCTAATGGCGAACCGGAGAAAGGTAAGTCGTGCAATTTTTTGATATGTTATAGAATTTGAGTTTTTCTAGTGATATGTGCATAATTTATACCATGATAATAACACAATATCATGATAATAACAAAATAAAACATGTGGGAATCATATGACCTTAGCCTGTCAAGACCTAATTATTGTGGGAGTTATATGTCCATTGCCAGGTAAAATTAAATCTTTATTTTGTACTAGCTTTTTGCCGCGGGTTTCCTTTTTGCATTATAAGTAAAGAAGAAATTAAGTTTTATTTTGTAGAAATATAAATTGTGGGTAGTGGTAAACTTTTGCCGTCCTTAATTTGTCGGTCAGTATTTACCTACTTAAGTGTATTTTTTGGTATACAGGTATTAAAAGATCAACAAATAGAAAATGCGCTAAATGAGATGTTTTCATCGGAGGATGAAAATGTTGAAGATGAAGACCCATATTTAGATTATGTCCCAAAATCATTCAACGAAAGATTGGACAAAATTCAAGTTATGTCAAATCGACAGTTATTATTACACATATTAGACGACGATGCATTTCAATCTTATGAAGAGTCACGTGAGGAGGAAACTCCATCTTGTCTTCCACTGTCTGCACCATTCCCTGACTTACCTGCTCATCCTGAAGATCTTCCTCCTGCTGTTGACGAAGAAATGGCCCCTTGTGTTCTATTGTTGGCACCATTCCCTGACTTACCTGCTCACCCTGAAGTTCTTGCTCCTGCTGTTGACGAAGAAATAGCCCTTTGTGTTCCATTGTCGGCACCATTCCCTGACTTGCCTGATCACCCTGAAGTGCTTGCTCCTGCTGTTGACGAAGAAATAGCCCCTTGTGTTCCATTGTCGGCACCATTCCCTGACTTGCCTGATCACCCTGAAGTGCTTGCTCCTGCTGTTGACGAAGAAATGGCACCTTGTGTTCCACTGTCTGCACCATTCCCTGACTTACCTGCTCATCCTAAAGATCTTCCTTCTGCTGTTGACGAAGAAATGGCCCCTTGTGTTCCATTGTATAGCATGCATCTTTTGTATAAAGTGAACGTAGTATAATGGTTTATTCCAAGTAAAATTAGTCAGTTATTTATAATAAAAAAATGGACGGCAGTCCCTTTAACCGGAGTGCCTTAACGCATCGCAGCCCACCAACTACGCCTGCGCCCCGCCCCCCTCCGCCAAGTCAGGAGATGGAACCTGGTCCCGGAGTTGTCTCAACGGCTGAAATCCAGAGATGGATGACGTCTATAGAACAATACCTAAATGAGGTATGCACCATCGCAGCCGAAGGAAAGCTGAACTCAGATCAGAAACTAAAAATCACCAACCTGTGCCGAAAAGTTGGTCACGGCACATCACAAATGGCAGTGCAGTACCAATCACTGAAACAAAAGACTTTCCAAGCACATGATGCTATTCAAGCCCTCAAGGACAAACAAGAGCTATCCCAGCGCCTTCAAGAGCTTAAGAATAGTATTGAGGACTCAAAACCTGTGACGGAAACAACTTCCTTCGCCGATATGGTAAAAAAAGGTGCAAACAATTTTATCCAGCCGATTAAATTGAGTTCTATAGCAATCTACCCTAATGATAAGACCAAGACCAGCGAGGAAACCAAATCCATAGTACAAAAAATTATCCGCCCTGATCAAATGAAGATACAGGTGAGAGGCTTACACAAGGTAAGGAATGGTGGCATTATCATCAGCACACACACCAAGGAGGACATCCAGAAGTTAAAACAATCAGTGCAGCTGACAACCTCTGGCCTTACCGTAGACGAGCCCCTAAAACGAAAGCCTAGAATTTTAGTTATCGGAGTGCCGGCGTCTATGCAGGAAACTGATGTCTTTTCTTGCATATATAATTCGACACTAGAATCATTTATGACTTCCATCAAGTTGAGCCACAAATCAGGGAAGAAGGACGCCGAGACCTGCAATTATATAATAGAAGTACCATCAGCTGTACGTAAAGCCCTTATAACCAAAGACAGAGTTTTTGTGAACTGGTCATCGTGTCCTGTCAGAGACTACACTCTAGTGACGAGGTGCTATAAGTGCCAGCACTATGGTCATGCGGCCAAATCATGCCGGGAGGAGGCTCACACCTGCGGCCATTGCGGCGATGTAGGCCACTCAATTAAAGAGTGCACTAAAAAGGCAGAGTCGACTATGAAGGCGCCTAGGAGCGCCATCAATTTGTGTATTTTTAGATCTTTTTTACTTATTACCTTTAGTTATAGCTAATATTTTAATTTAAGTCTTAGGTAAGTTCTCTGTAATTAAATTTCCCATCTCTTGCAATAATGACAAACTCGACAATAACGGATCATAGAGCTGCCCTACTAACCTTAAATCGTAAACTAGGTACCTAAATTGGAACACAAGAACGCAAAACGCAAATGTAAATAAACTAGTAGAAGATATTATTATACCTAATATTTAACATTGACTTTGACCCAGTTGACAATTGTGCTGATGACTATGTCCAACGAAGATACAGAGAACTTACTAGTAGTGTTAAAGTAAATTTATTTTAATTGTGTTATATTATTATTGTTTATACTTTTTTATGTGATTTTAGTTTGTATGTGATTATGTGTAATTATTAAAGAAATATTTATGGCCTTGTTCGCCTGAAAAACAGGGTATCCTAGTTCAGGCACAAGTAATATTTGTGTTCTGTAGTAAGTTTTGTGCATGTTACTGTATTTTATTTTGTAACATAGTTCAAGAATAAAGTTTTATTATTATTTATTATTGTTGGCACCATTCCCTGACTTACCTGCTCACCCTGAAGTTCTTGCTCCTGCTGTTGACGAAGAAATAGCCCCTTGTGTTCCATTGTCGGCACCATTCCCTGACTTGCCTGATCACCCTGAAGTGCTTGCTCCTGCTGTTGACGAAGAAATGGCACCTTGTGTTCCACTGCCTGCACCATCCTCTGGCTTACCTGCTAATGTGCCAACTCATTAGTCTAGGCAATGAAGCGGATTTTTGTATGAAGACCCCAACATTAATTCCTCAGTCGATGAAACTTTGCAGGATTGTAGTATAGTATGAGACAATACTTGCATAAAAAAATCCAAAAAAAAAACCTAACCGAAGTTAGGTATTTTTACTGAAATACTATTTGATATCTTTGTTGGGAAAAATGCTCAGTCAAAATTTTCTTCGCCAGCAATATTCATGTGTGTTAAGAAAGCTATATGCGAAATATCCAAAAAAATCTCCTGGTAGAAACAACAAAACTCAGACGTTTATGTACCTTGCTCGGGAAAATTGCTCAGTCCATTTTTTTAACTGGAATGTCATTTAATGGTCGCTGTGGACTCACAATAGGAAAATCCAAAATAAAAACCTTCTCGCTACATTATTTTTAGAAATTATCAAATTATCAACAAAAAAAAAATTTTTTTTTTAGTATAAAAACCTAACTTCGGTTAGGTTTTTTTTTTGGATTTTTTTATGCAAGTATTGTCTCATACTATACTACAATCCTGCAAAGTTTCATCGACTGAGGAATTAATGTTGGGGTCCACTACCTTTATTGCCTAGACTACATGCTGAATTGCAGGCACGGGATAGAACATGGACTACACATGTTGCAAATTTTGAAGAGTTCAATTTTGGCAAGGAAATGAACCCCACTAAATCATATAGCCATCAAAGTCTCCCCATTGAATATTTCAGTAACTTGTTCCCTGATGAGATTTTTCAAATGATCGTCGAATACACAAATAAATACGCGAGGATGAAACAAAGCAAATTCTGGAGCGACACCAATGTAAATGAAATAAAAGCATTTCTAGCTATAATCATTCTAATGGGAATAAATCCTCAGTCAGATATAGAGCTGTATTGGAGCGCAGATCCTTTTTACAATAACATAGAGATTAGTAGCACAATGAATTGCAAGAGATTCAAAAAGATTTTAGAAAATCTACATGTTTGCGATAACACAACTCATTTGCCCCGGAATCACATAGACCACGACAAATTGCAAAAAGTAAGACCCCTGTTAGATTATCTCAACAGGACTTTTCAAGAAAATGCCACCAACTCGGAATCCCAATCACTGGATGAGAGCATGATAAAATTCAAAGGGCGCGACAGTAAAAAACAGTACATGCCGGCCAAGCCCATCAAAAGAGGGTTCAAGGCATGGTGCCGCTGTGATTCCAAGACTGGGTATCTCTATCAGTTTGATATTTATTCGGGCAAAGACCAGGCAGCCAATGAGCACATATGAGGAAGGATTAGGTTACAGAGTTGTAATGAAACTTGGAGGGAATTTACCACGAAACACAATACCATTTGGTTTTTGATAACTTTTTCTCCTCCTTAGCTCTTATGGAAGCTCTTTATCATAGAGGTATTTTGGCAACAGGAACAGTGCGAATGAATCGCAAAGGCCTTCCTAAAGAGCTGTGTCCACCTAAACCTAAAACACCTGAACAACGAAGACTGGCTAAGGAAAATAAATTAGATCCTGGGGAATTTACATACCGCTTCTGCCACCCTTGTGCCGTGATCAAATGGCAAGACACTAAAGAAGTTTTTGTCCTTTCAACTGCAGTGGAACCCAACCAAAGTGGAAGTGATCCAGAGAACTCAAAAGAACGGGCAAAGGAAAGACATGGTTTGTCCCACTGCAATTGCGGAATATAGGAGGAGTATGGGTGGTGTGGACCATTTTGATCACTATCGAAGTTCGTAT
This sequence comes from Ethmia dodecea, assembly GCA_963855545.1. NCBI lineage: Eukaryota > Metazoa > Arthropoda > Insecta > Lepidoptera > Depressariidae > Ethmia > Ethmia dodecea. The sequence goes on from OY979447.1 coordinate 1,397,550, forward strand.
TCAATTGGCCGCAAGTCAAAAAAATCATGGTTTCGGTTGTTTTGGTTCTTGTTTGAAAGTGCCGTTATAAACGCATACATTTTATATAAACACAAAAATCAAAATCGTAAAAACATACATCGCGATTTCAGATTACGGTTAGCTAGAAGTTTGAAATCAGAATATATTTCAAACAAAAAACAAAATCCGGTGGTATACAATAGGGCTTCCAATACCGGGATCCCGGTATTGGCTAATACCGGGATCCCGGACTTTTTTGCCTTTTTTCAATACCGGTATTGAAGTGTCTAATACCGGGATCCCGGTATTGGTTATTTAGTTTTATTTTTAGTATAAACTTTACAGTTACACATACAAGAGCATATTAATAATAGTTGTACACATTTTATTGTACTTATTTTGTATAAATGTAGGCTTTACACCAGTTATTCAGTTCATATCAAGGTTTGCACGCCCATCCTCGTTGTTGCTAGGCATAATCTTTTGTCTAAAATGATTCTCCTGAAGAAAACAGTTTATTCTTACGGTATAACCTATCTGTTTTTCCCTTTCATATTTTTAAGGGGTCAGATTTAAGTAAAGTTAGTGATTCCACAATTCGTGCCTCTTATTTTATTTGCTTTTATCAGTAGTTTAGTAGTTCATTCAACATTTTGGATATGAAAATGAAACTTACCTGAAGTAGGTACTTAAGTACTTGGTTTAACTATTGAAGATGATATTTTAAAGTTTTAATTATAAATAGATACCTATGTAATTTTTCAGTCATACATTGTACATAAAAGATGACACGTATAGTGATTTGGCCGAATACCGAATAACCGGTCACGGTCTTGACCCAAGCGCCGAATATTCTGATTTGATGGAAATACCTACATTCTCTTTCTAATGCATGCGCTGTGCAAGCAACACAAATAGGGCGTGCAAAGGGGTTTATTTGTTTCATTTAGGAATTAATCATGTCATACACGCATTATTTCTTTATTTTACTTCAGTTCGTCCAAAGGAAAACATCGTACCGTTTAATTGATAATTTGTTATTCGGCAACTTTGTTCATAATATTCGACCGAATATCGAATCTTAAACAAAATTACCAAATACTGAAGATTAACTGAATATTCACAGCATCTTGATTGTACACAATACTTAGCAAATTATCATAAACGCAAATAAAAGAGATTTTTTTCTTTTGTTATATTTTCTACGTAGAATACGATTAATCATAAAAAAAGACATTAATTCCTGTTGTGACTAATCCTGTAATAGGTTTTCGTTTACATTTAAAGTGATATTATTAACAAAGGTTGATTTTCAGTAAAACAACTGATAGTTTGTGTTATTTTCTTCATAAAATTTGGCATTTGCTGCTTGAAAAGAAAAAAAAATCTGAACACAATTTAAATACCGGGATCCCGGGATCCCGGTATTGGAAAAAAACTTTCCGGTATTGATACCGGTATTCAAAAAATCCGGTATTCGAAAGCCCTAGTATACAAAAACAAAAAAGGAGGTGTTTTTGGGGTTCCGGATGAAATAAGATTGGGGCAAAAAGGAAGTCATTTTTTGACATTGTCTACTTACAAACGATGCAGGTTTTGTAGCACAAGGAAACAGGAAAAGCGGTCTAAATATGAATGCAAAATTTGTAAGGTAACTTTGTGTATCACCCCCTGCATGAAACTTTACCACCAAAGTCAAAATCCAGTAGAAGAATAAAAAAACCTTTTTGTCCGTTTTGAATCCTTTTTTTGTATTACGAAATAAAGAATTAAGTGCCTACATTATATTTTTCATTTGTACATTATATTTTTCACTTAAAAGTTCTAAAATAAGAAGTTCTACATTTCAGGCAAACAAACATTATTGTTTGATTTTTATATATAGATATTAAAGTCAACTTCGAGACCGGCAATGGAATTATGTTTTCCCACATGTCTTTTTTAAGGTTTTTAGGTAAATGTCTAAATATAATTGATGAAAACTCAAACTAAACGTTATTACTCATATAAATCTATAAAAAAATCAACATTAGTACAGGATTTGTCCGAGGCCTGGTTAAGGGTTAGTGTTTACATATTTCTTGAGTTGCTTACTACTGTTAGTACTACTTGGCTCCAATGACTTCACTGGTGTTAAAAGTCGGAGTTGCACTGGTGAGGTCAATCAATTATTACAGAGGTGTTTTGTGAGTGTGAGACAGCAGATGGTGTGCAAGGTTGGCTGTAGAGCAGCCATGGTTGGACCGTGAGTTTACCTAATACTACTTAGGGGCCCACCTATGTTTCTACAATAATAAATAATGCTACTTAAGTTTAGATTACAGTAATGGAATACCTCTGCCTACCCCCTCGGGGATAAAAAAAAAAGGCGTGAGATTATATTATATATTATTAAGTTTAGATTTTACATGGCTGTTACATTGCAGACCTTAACAATAATACCTAATCCCCTAAACCCTAAACTAAGTAATTCCTGTGTTTTGGGATTCAGTGGTCCAACGCTGTACATTAATGCTATGTTACAAACAACCAAATGCCAAATTAGCTGTGGAACGTGTAATTTTCACATTAGAATTCCACACTTTAAAAGTTTTTTACAAGTTATAAAACAATTATATGTATATATTTTTCCCTGGGGTTGAATGTGTGTGTGGAGGGGGGAGAGGGTGTTGTGCGTGTGTGGGGTGAGGGTGTGTGTGTGGGTGTCAGAATATATAAATATATTTGTATGGATATAGAATAACTAAAAACTGTTTATTTTAGAAGATCATGTCATGTCATAGTCCAAATTATTGAGCAAGGTGGTTACTTTACTTTTACATTCATACTTTGTCAGGGATCTTATACACAGTTTGTAATTATATATTTTTTTCGTAAGATGTAAAGTTGCCTCACGGTAAAAGAGAGAGCGTCGGAATAAAGTTTTTGAGAGGGGTATAGGGTTTGCGAAGCATAACTTTTAGCACCCCCATCTGTGAACGTTCTAAATTAATAAATGTCATCTTGGAAGATCTACCCCATATGCGAATACATGATCATGACATGATCGATTCACAGAGAGCAGTGTAGACCATTGCTAGGATCCGCAGAATTCCTTAGCTTTTTAAATATAATGATAAGTTTCCTGGTTCTTGCAGTTAACGCCTTAACAACTTGTAACTGATCTTATGTACATACCTGACCTCTCAACTAATTTAATAAGTGTTAGCAAATTGAGTGAGAAGGCATTTGATATTACTTTTAAAAGTGATAAATGTTACATTTTCAAATGGGAATCTAGTTCTTTCTGCCACTAAACATGGAGGTGTTTATATTTTGGTCATGCTGGAGTTTTCTCTGTTTTACAGGAGCCGTCTGTCCTTGAAGTGAAGGGTGATGTGTCGGTGCCACAGAGTTCGCGCGACACAGATGCTGCTTTTTTGGTGTCATCTGAGTTATGGCACAAAAGGCTCGGTTAGTTCTTAGTTCCCGTGGGGTGAGTGTTCTCCGTAATATTGCTAGTGGTATAAAGTTACAGCCATCTCAGCACGATGCGACCATCAAGGAATGTGTGATAACGCACTTAAAGCTGAACTTTTAAGTTTAGTGAAAAGGAACAAAGGAGAACCAATATTGGAAATCGATCAAATACTTGAAGAACATGGCCATACCGTTGTCAGGTTACCGCCATATCACTGCGACCTAAATGCAATTAAAATGATTTGGAGTTTAGTAAAAGACAAGTAGCGTCAAAAACTGTAAATGTATCAGCAAAAAAACTACTACCAATTATAAATTAATGTTTCGATAATATTACTGCAGAACATTGGCAAAAAGAACGTGATCATGTATTACATGTCGAACAAAAAATATTGGGAACAAGACAATTTATTAGACAACATGCAAGAGTTTATTATAAATGTTACTGATTCGAGTACATCAAGTTCAGAAGACGATAACAATAATTTGTATCTCTCTGGTAGCTCCAAAGATGGATCAGTCATGTCTGGTATTGAATGTTTGGAATCAAACTTTGACTATGGTTTTGATTAGTGACTCAATAAATAAATATATATAAATAAAATCTTTTATTTACTAGCTGCGCCCCGTGGTGTTGATTGGGATAAAAAATAGTTTATATTGTGTTAATCCAGAGTAGACCCTGGGTTATTATTATTACCCATTATTTGCATTTATTTTTACAACTTTTTCAATTAGAGGTTGTATTATTTAGACAGAATTTTGTGTCAATTTATTTGACCAAGTGTAGAAATATCAAGAATCATAGTCGCGCTATAATTTATTTATTTATTTACCAACTTACACTAACAGTAGACAAACCACACATGTAAGTTACAGGCAATATACATTATTCAGTGAGAGTGCTGCGAGTGGCAGTCGACTTTAGGTAGCGACATGCTGTAGATAGGAATCTCGGTTCGGTGTTAAAAAATATATCAAGAGATTGATCGTGCTGTAAGATGTTGTTTATATGTGTGAGTGCCAAGTATAAGGGACTATTATTAAGGGGTTGTCTTTAAATTAGGTATACCCAGTATAATAATATTAAGACTCTTACTATATTATGTTAAAATCAAGTTAGATATTGTTAACATTAAGCTAAAATTCGGCACTCCAGGTCTATCATTACCTAAGAATCTGTAAATATTGTTATATATGATACCAGGGGCGGCTGAAAAGTTTTGAGCCTAAGTACCTTAATGCATCACTAATGACTCGGGCTGCCCAGCACTAATTGCGAGTGTCCTAAGTAGTATAAATAGTAGAATTTTATTCATTGATTACCTTCCCAAAAATACTACAATGAACGGAGACTATTACGCGGCATTGTTGACCAAGGTGCGTCAAGTGGTTGTGGAGAAAAGAAGAGGCAAACTGGCAAAAGGAGTCCTGTTTTTGCAGGACAATGCGCCGGTCCACACGGACAGGATTTGAAGAAATCAACCCTATAGTCCAGACCTGGCCCCTAGCGATTATTTCAAATTTGAAAAAGGACCTCCGAGGACGGAGATTTTCCAGTGACGAGGAAATGAAGGCGGCTGTCGACGAACATTTTGAAGGCAAAGATAGCGAATATTTTTTCACCGGGTTAAAAGCCCTTTTTAATAAATGTAAGAAATGTATTGAAGTAGAGGGAGACTATATTGAAAAATAAAATTTTTGTACATTTCTATCAGCATTTTCAATACCTTAGGCTCAAAACTTTTCAGCCGCCCCTCATATGACTGTCTGTTGCCAAAATAATAAAAAAAAAATATCAAATAGCGGTCGATGACGGGGGCGGAGAGATTTACTTACACATGATGGAATTTTCAGACATATGAAAGGTAAAAGTAAGGAGTTTGCTAAAGAGCCACGGATCAAACGGAAAAAGTATTATGTTGTCAACATAGCAAATACGTTAAAAAAACACAGTTGCACCCTCAAATTTTATGACGGTTCTCTTTCCGCAGACTAAAATAACAATTTGTTGTATTGTGACAGTAGAACCGGTGGCCAATATAGACAAATTATTTGATTTGTTAAACAGTGAAACTCCAGATTTAAGAAGAGGCAAACCACATGCCACTAATTTGACGAATTTATCATATTTACCTTTTTTTTTAACATGAGAAAATTCTTTTGAGAAATGTTATTTGTAGGTTGCCCTCGGACTCCACCTTCACAGCAAGGTTGGATATGGACGTTAAGTGGAGTAGAACGCTTGTGGAAATACTTAAGTTCCAAATATAAAAACGTAAAAATCATTGCTACACGCCGGCCGCCTTTAACAAGGTCCCCTTAAGAAATTATTTCTAACTATTAGGGGAAACTGTGGAGTCAACAACTGTTAGACAATTTGTTTCAGCATTGAAAACTGCTATCATGTCCAACCTTGCTCAAATGTCGAAAGGCAATTGTGAGAAGGACGAAAATTAGAGCATGCTTCGCAATTTTAAAAAAGACCTTTAAACCCACATAAGAATCATCTCAATAAATTGCTGAAAATGAAAACATTTAGGAAGTAAAACTTCACACCGATTTCACGACATCGTCGTCGATGACTGAATCTGCATAAATGCAAGCTGCAGCATATGTGTGTGGGGTTTATTATAAAAAGAAATAAAAGGATTGTAAAGCATGCGATAAATTTTAATTAAATAAGGACACAGCCTAATTTTTATTTTTCTCCAATATCAAGAATACAACGACTTAAAAAAAATCTTTGTTATTGCTCTACAGAACTTGTAGACTGTGTCGCTGTTTGTGCGGAAATTGTAATTGAATTACTGCGTACAACAACCAGAGCACACAGTCAATTTATTTTTTGTGGAATATTTAAAGCAAAAAGTGGATTTTACATTTATAAAGTGCAGGGGTCGAAACTAGTCAGTAAAATCAGTAAAAGTCAGTTTTATTGGCATGGTCAGTAATAGTCAGTTTTTTGAGATCAAAACATATATTGGTCCATATATTTTTTTGGAACCTTATTAATTATTTTTCTGACACAATTTTGCCTGTCTGTGTCATTCCTATGGGATTTTTCAGCTTCTACCACTTCGACAGCGGTTCCTGTCTCTGGAAGGAGCGATTACGAGTTGGGTAAGTTCAGACTATTATTTGCATTGAATGTGTCTCCTCCATAAGATGATTTCATTAAAAAAATTTCAGCTTCCTTGCCCCAGATGTCGAACGTGACTTCGTAGAGACAGGCGAAGCGAGCGACATCAAACCTGAGGAACTCGTCGATCCCCCCAGGAATGTCGACGAGTATCAGGTTAGTTAATTACTTAATTAATTTTAAACTTAAATTGTGTACTTATTTCTAACAAATTGCACAGATATGGAAGAGCGGGAACTTCTGACACAGGTGTTTTCCGACTTAAAAGAAGGTTCCAATCACAAAAAGCTGTCCTAGATTATGTAAAAGAAATAAATACTTTTTCATTTTCATTTCATCAGGTGGACAGTGCGGAACCGTCGGTAGCTGCGGCGATGAGGAGCATCGACGCTGAAGCCAACTCCGCACTTGGGACCGTCTTTGGTCAAGAACAAGATCTTCTAACTTTTGACTGGCGAAGCGAGCCGGAGCATTTTAAAGGAGGGAGGTTTTTTCGGTAGCGTCTGGCCCTACTTACAATGTCGCGGAACTTACTTCCTCTGATGTGTTCGAGAAAATTTGGGATGAATATTGTCGCCCACATAGTGCGTGAGACTAACACATATGGTAGCGAAATAGTAAGGCGTAATGAGAAGCCCCAGTCCCGGATGACGAGGTTGAGGGACGTCACCGCCGACGAAATTCTACGTTTTTTTCGCTATCATCATGTTGCAGTCGCTTGTAACGAACAATATGGAGCGGGAATATTGGTATCCCAAATTCGAAGTTCTCCGAATCGGAAATTTCGGGGCCAACATGCCCTACAACCGGTTCCTGGCAATAAAACGTTATCTACATTTTCTAGACAATGCCACCTTGCCCGAGCATCACAACAGACTCCACAAAATTATGCCCGTCATCGAGCACTTAAACATCAAATTTAGCTCTCTATACCTACCCGAGAAAATTTTGCAATAGACGAGTCGCTCCTTTTATGGAAGGGGCGACTCTCATTTGCGCAAAAAATTGCTAGAAAAAAAACCGAGGGTAGGTATAAAGAGCTATGAGTTGTGCGAGTCGAGGACGGGCTATTTGTGGAGGATGGAGGTTTACTCGGGCAAGGGGCACGTTCATGTTTCGCAGGTGGGGGAGCAGGAACCGGTTGAAGAGCATGTGGATCAGGATGAACCGGAGAGTGCTACATCGCAGATTGTGCTCACTTTGATGAGAATGCTATTCAACAGAGGCCATACTTTGGTAATGGACAACTTTTACAACGCACCACTTCTGACGCGGATCCTCAAAGTAAAGCACAAAACTGACTCAATGGGCACCCTCCGACTCAAGGAGTTTGTTGCGGAAGCTTTGCGCTGCAAATCCAAAAAAAATATGAAAGCGGGAGAGGTGGCGTTCAGCTCCACCAACGATTTGAGTGTGGTTGTGTGGATGGACAAAAACATGGTGGCCATGATTTCATCGTACCACCAAGTAAAAGTCAGCGGAATTAAGAAGTATAGGTACTACAGGTACAAACCTGAAGTAGTCCTCGACTACAACCTCTCTATGGGCGGCATAGACCATAAAGATCAGATGCTGCATGCCTTCCCCATAGACAGGGTAAGAAATATGATTTGGTACAAAAAGCTCTTCCGACGATTTTTCAACGTGTCCATTCACAACTCGTTCGTCATGTTTAACCACAACCGCACTCGAGTCATTGGAAATCGTCAGATTCGGCTGCAATTAGCTAAGGAGATGCTGGAGAAGTACAGGCCTGAGGCACTTGCTCGGCCATTCAAGCACCGATAAGGACAAGGGGACGGTCAAGGTTTAGAAGAACAGGTCGAAGTGTTCGTTCGTCAGTGCGTTCGCGTTCCACTCGCAGCCGCGGCGGATGTACAGTACAAAATGTCCAACAAATTGATGAAGCCAATGGATGGTCATATAAACCAGTAGAAAATCTACCTGAAAATCCTGTCTTTTAAGATATATGTATGGTTCTGCCTCCAGTTGATGAACAGTCATCGGAATTCGACTGCTTTTCAATCTTTTTCCCAGATTATTTTTGGAAACTTCTCAAAAAAGAAACCAATCGCTATTTATTTCGCGCGCAAACCCAAGCAGCTCGGGGTGGGGTGAAACGGCTAGCTCGTTTCTCGGAAATTTAGTCGCCATGGATCGGTTCACAGGGCCGCAGCGCGCCTTTTGCGTTAAGCAATTTAATTTAAATAGTGGTTCGCTCATTACTGTAAGGCGCTTGTTTTGCGTTGAGTAGGATTTAAATGACCTAAATCAGTGTCCGAGTACAGTTTTAATAAAGAAATGGGTATAGAAGTTTGAAGTTTGCTGGTAGACGAACCGGCGGAGTTCCTTGAGGGTGCCAAATTCCTTTGCGAGCCTTGCGTTTGTCAGCGCGACTGGCGTAACAATACAACAGAAGCCGACTATCGCAACCGATCGTTACATCGCGTGCCACGCATCCACAGCGCCAGCGCACTGCTAGCCAGCGATAATGAGATAGCAGACATCAATGCCGAGGACTTCCCTGTCTTGCTGCAGGTGAGTTTTCAACATCATCCCTGCCTTTTTCAAAAACCAAACTAAAAATTCTAAACTCCAAGCTATTAAAATTACTTTCAAATTGACACGAAGGATACCTGATTTCTGTTTTCACGCGGCACTATTTATCCCACACCTCAAAATACTAGAAAGACACTAGAACTGCATATCAGTAATTCTTAGATGAAAACCACTCACCCATTTCATCCAACAAACTCAGGAACTTTTCCTGTTATGCACATATGAGCATGGGCATCTGTGATGTGCCTGCCCACCCCTTTCACCATTCTATTGTCTTTCTTGTGTTCCGAGGTACCTACTGATATGTTTTTGAATGTGTGCCTGTTGTGTGTAACTGTTTGCTTATTTGCAGGCATTTTAATTAACGAAGCTAAAAGAAAACTGAAGCTTTCTGAATTTACATCTGACTTACGTAGATAGCATAATTACTGACCTACAAGACCGACTTTCTGCGGATACAATAAACTTTTTCGGATTAGGCATTTCTTTGCCGAAATCTGAATATACAGAAGATCTTCTTATTGTCAAGAAAGTATCTGAATTCTATTCCCACTTTTTAAATGTTCCTGCTGCCACTGTCGTTACAAAGTATCAGCTATGGATTACAAAGTGGAAACGGGAGGTCACAGAAAATGCTTATACGAAACTTCATAAGTGTGTAGTTTCTACCATCGAAAGACGAACACCCAAAAAAGCCCCAGGCCCGGCGCAAAAAAAAATTTCTTAGTTTTTTCTACATTTTATACAATAATATTTTTTATAGGTGTGATTGCCGCAGGAAGTGGCTAACACGGAAAAAATTGCTATCTTAGTTTTTTCAGGCAAAGTTTTAGAGATTTAATTACTTATATAAAATGTTATATATTTTCGTAAAACATAAAAATATCGTTATATACTTGATTTATCTTTATTGTAATAAAAAAAAAACTACAAATACTTGTCGCTAAAAATAATAATCTGCTGTTAATAAAATAGTATAATAATCACAATTGCAACCATTACATTTTGAGATTAATCAATAATCAAACATGACGTTTTTGTAAAATACCACGGCCACCTCTTCGATGCTTAGCGATTTATAATAAAACCGGTATCGGCTGGACAAGTTTCCCTTCCCGCTTTTTTCCGCGTGTTAAACAGAGACAGAAATAACTGCCGCTTGGTTTTTTGTTACTCCTGCGCACATGTGTACAATGCCACCCCTCTGCTCCTTGCAGACCTACGCTAGCTTTCGTTTCGTTTTGTTCTGTGCGATTTACCTTTCGATTATTTTGACGACCTTTTACTTTGCACACCGGATTTTTGACTATTGCTTTCTGATTGGATATTGACAAGGAGATCCACGACAACTTGGCAACGATATAGTGGACTTTTGATTGAGTGTTTTGTGTTTGGTTGGACACTATCATCATGGACTGTGTTACCTGTAACAGGCCACTTCGACGACGCCGCAGGCATATTCTTGGAGAACTTTTCCCAATGATATTAAATAAGACAAGAGGCAGATTTGTTATAAGGGAGCGCGTAGTGAAGACTCAAAAAACGCCCAATTGTAAGATTTGTAGTTAGTCTGCGTCGAGCGCATTCACAGGCGTGACGCACCGGAGGTTACTGTGTGTAATAACAAAATGCCATCGTGTGTGTTTCGAAAGTGTTCCAATTATTATGCGAAAGTGAACAAAATACTTGGAATCTCTTACCACGTGTGAGTATGCAAAGATATTGAGAGTATTTAGCATATTTCAATTATTTTTCCAAACAATCTAATAACTGACGAAATCGCGCCATATTCAGATAAAGAGAGAGAAAGAGCGATATAGTTTTAACGCGAGAGCGACAAGGACGAGTGAGCTGCGGACATAGATTAGTTAGTGCAGATGCGAATAATAATAATAATAATAATAATAATATAATCTCACGCCTTTTATCCCCGAGGGGGTAGGCAGAGGTATTCCATTGCTGGATATACCCACATTTCACGAGATACATTGGACCCCTAAACGTGATAGGTGGTGAGCCAATCGCCGGACCGGGTCTATTTACACACGTCTCAGAATTAATTCTGAGACCTGCGGGTTTCCTCACGATGTTTTCCTTCACCGTCGAGCTAGTGATAAATATGTACGTAAGTTTTTTGAAAAACTCATTGGTACATGCCAGGATTCGAACCCGAGCCTCACTGATATTCGGCCGGCTCTTTAACCGTCCGGGCTATCACTGCTATAAAATATGCGAATGTTGCGAATGCGAATATTGATAGTGACTTAAATGCCTACATGAAATATTTTTATTGTTTTTTCTTTTATTGAATTAGGTTTCCAAGTGATGAAGTCAGACTACAAGAATGGATAGCAATTGTTCGTGAACAAAGAAGCGAATCAGACTGGATACCATCAAAAAGCAGCACAATCTGTAGCAATCACTTCAAAAGTACTTACAAATATGTTTCGAATAAAGGACGAATGCTACTTAAAAAAAAATGCTGTTCCATTTATAGAGGTAAATACAACATTTTGTAAACTGGTATTTACGTAGCTGTTGCCTGTATTTATTATATTACCTATTCGTGATTATTTATTGATTACGAGTTCAAGCTCTCGGCCAGCGACTCCCTCCAAGATGGAGTTTGAATTTGACGCCAAATATAAATAATTATTATGTTAACTTATAATTAAAAGTATTTACATAAATTATTTTATAAATTAAGCCCTAAATTAAGATTGTTTAAAGTAAGACTACCTGTAAAATCCTGGCTTATGAGTTATATTATTATTATTATTGTTGGTGTTGTTGTTGTTATTATTATTATTATCATTATTAATACGAATTTTTAATTATGTCATTGTCATTATTATTATTCACTATTTAATTTTAATAATTCTGAATAAAAAGGGCTAGTGAGGGCTGAAAATGAAAGGGCTGTGAATACAACTGACTAAATCCGTGATTGACCGTACCATACCTAATAATATTATCTTTTTCAGGAACAAAAAATTCATAATGTTCAGAACTCTCCGTCGAGTCTAGACAACGTCAGTTTACCGGAGCTGGAAGAAATTCTAGAAACACCAAGAGAGTCAGTGCTTAGAAAACGTGTGCGTTTATTAACATTTAAAACAAAACAGTTACAAAACAAAAACAAAACCCTGACACAGCGTAATAAAAGATTAAGGAAAAGGATTGCTAGCGTTGCAGTAATATTGAAAGATTTGAAAACAAAAGATTACATTTCAAAGGATCAATTTTTACAGTTAAAGTTAAAATCCGAAGTCATTGATTTAATAAATAGAATATATTTAAAAAAGAATTCAAAAAAATCTTATCGAGTAAAGTATCCTCCCGCTCTTAGAAAATTTGCACTTACACTAAATTTTTATTCTGCCGCTGCCTACAAATATGTAAGAAGCGTGTTTCACACTGCTTTGCCGCATCCACGTGTGTTATCGAAATGGTATGAAAATACTTCTTCCTCACCTGGATTTACTCAACCAGCTTTTGAAATGTTAATGAAAAAGAGCTCTTTATCAGGCAAACGCCTATTATGTACCCTTGTAGCCGATGAAATGGCACTTCGACATCAAACTTTGTGGACGGGCAAGAAAACTGACGGTCTTGTCGATTTTGGCATTGAATGTGACCATATTGACGAAATTGCAACTCAGGTTTACGTATTTATTATAGTCGGTCTAGATGAAAGTTGGAAGATGCCAGTAGGTTATTTTTTTGTTAAAAGTTTATCAGCGGAAACACGGGCAAGTTTAATTAATACATGTATAGGTAAATGTTACGATTCAGGTGCTGACGTTGTGGCGGTTACATTCGACGGTTGTCCTAGTAACATAGCTGCTGCTAATCTTTTAGGTTGTGATCTTAATACACCAAATAATTTAAAAACTACCTTTTTACATCCGGAGTGTGGCATAGAGGCAGCTGTTATTTTGGACCCATGCCATATGATAAAACTGGTTCGTAACACCTTCGAAGCAAAAAAAGTTATATTCGGCAATAACAATAAAGAAATAAGATGGAACCTAATTATTGCTTTAAATCAGCTTCAAAGCAGTCAAGGTTTAAACTTTGCTAATAAACTTTCTAAGCGACATATAGACTTTCGAAACGAGATTATGAAAGTTAAATTAGCTACACAGCTGTTGAGCAGAAGTATATCCCGTGCTTTAGAACTCTGTGATCAATTAAAAGTTTCATCTACAATTAAGAATACAGAACCAACAGTAGAGTTTATATCTATCTTCAATGATTTATTTGACATTTTTAACTCCAGGTCCTCAGGAAAATATGATTTTAAAAAGCCCATCTCTCCAAGTAATGCTACGCAGATTCTAGATTTTTTAGAAAAAGCCAAAGATTATATTTTGTCGTTGCGGATTTATAATAAAACAAAGCGGACCACAGGAAATAGAATTGTATTTAATATATCAAAAAAGGCATTAGTAGAATGTAAATCTAAAACTGGATTTTTGGGTTTTTTAATTTGCATTCAGAGTTTTAAAAAACCTTTATATAACTTATGTTATTTCAGCCACACCCGCATTAAGATACATCGCGACTTACAGACTCAGTCAAGATCATTTAGAAAGTTTATTTGGTATTATTCGGCGTCAAGGTGGATATAATAATAACCCGAATACCATACAATTCAAAGCATTGTACAAACGAATTTTCAATCATTTAGAATTACGGAGTTCATTTAGTGGCAATTGTATTCCTTTAGAACATATTCCCATTCTCACTTGCTCATCTTCTGGAATTTTAAATATTAACTCTTCTTCAGGTCTTCGTGCTATCGACGTAGATGAAATAGAATCAGATATTGCTACACCTAGTGATCAAAGTTCTGAGAATAATGTTAATATTCTAGCTGAAATCCTCAATAACGAAAATTGTTCAGAATCCATCAAACAAATAGTTGGATATATATCAAGCTGGATTGCACGAAAATTGACAAGAGCTATTAAGTGTGAAACCTGTGTTGACGCGTTGTTCACTAATCAAAAATTGTGGTTCCACAAATTAGTTACAATTAAAGACATGGGAGGCTTGTGCTTTGCATCAGAAAATCTATTTACTGTGTGTTTAAAAGCCGAATTTGTGATAAAATCTTATTTAAATGAAAAAGGAGTACATTTTGCTAGCAATGAAGACGTAGACAAATTAAAGTGTCGTATTCTAAAAACCTTTTTGAATTCTAATGTTTTTGACTCCCTTTTCAAACATTCAACACATCAGGCACCCATTTTTAATCATCGCGTACATCTGATTAAAACCGTAATTCATAAATACACAAATATTCGTCTCCATTCTGTACATAAAAATAACCCCGAAATACGAAAACTTTCAAAAAGACAAAAAAGAAATAAATTAAATCTTTTTGAAGGTACTTAAAATATTTATGTGTATGTTTTATTTCGTTTCTTTTATTATTAATTACTAGCAACCCGCCCCAGCTTCGCACGGGTGAAATGTATGTACTTACCTATAAATGTATTATACAATATAAACCTTCGTCTTAAATCACTATCGATTAAAAAAAATACATCAAAATTTGAAAGATCTAAGCGTACCTACATAGGGACAGAAAGCCGGAAGCGACTTTTTTTATACTATGTAGTGATAAATTTTTAATAAATGTGATTTACTGTTACTACGCGTTTTATTTCTTACCTATTACCTACATGCTTTCAATGATACATTATAAATAACTAATATATAACTTGTCTTATTTAATATCATTGCATACGTTTCAATCAAGTGTCCACTCTACAACGATAAATGTTAGTCTATGCACTAGAAAACATTTGAAGTGGAATCATTAAAATTATACTATCTCTTTCATCTGCGTGGCTTTATGCATCTTTTGTCTTACTTATCAGTAAAACTCGTCAATGTGTGCAGTTTCGGATTGCTCGGAACAGATTCAAAAAGCGAATTACTATGAAGGTAACATATCTGTTCTTATTTAATATCTCTGACTTTTCCTGCAAAATCACCCTGATTTTGTAGAACACATCGTTCGCAACTTGGAGCCGCCACAAGAATTAAGATATAATGTACTTTAGCCTACGTCTATTATTAAATAAAACGTTTTTGTGTTATCTTATGACAAACATTACACTCGTAGAAATAGCCATCAGTCGTTTTCACTTTTATAATATTATAGTAGCCTTGCATCTGTTACAGTCTGTTTAGACTTTGATATAGTAGTGGCGAATTAAGTTTATGTTGTTTGCTTCAACCTCAGCAGTGTTGCTAAGCCACTATTGAGACGCTATGGCCGCACTGCTCGCTCATTGCGGTAGTCAAAAAGGAGTCGTTTACTGATGAAAATAACGGGTTTTTAATAACATTAATTGCTTATTAGACATAGTTCAGTTAGTTCAAGTCTGTGAGATCGCTCCACTTTGTCATTCGATAGTTAACACCATTTCCCTTTCACGCGCGCAGCTCTAAAGGTAGACTTTCGTGGGTCGCGTCCGATCGCAGCTGCGCGCGTCAGTCGCACGCGATCGATCGCGCACCGCTGCAATCGGCTGCGACTCGCGGAAGTCTACCTTTATACGATATATTGCGATTTCAGTCAAGCTATAGGTAGTATAGAAAATAAAAAAAAATAATTTTTTTTCTGGCATGTTACTTTTATTCCACAGGTCGCATTTGATGGCACAAGATCAATATGCCATGCGCCTATGCCATGGCATAGAATGAACACAAACATAAATCAAGACCAACCAGCTCCGCCTCCCGACGTTGCAATGGAAAGAGCATCTGTGCCAGTGCCTGGACTAGTCAGCGCTGCGAACACATCACGGCAATGCATGATCAATAATTGTCGCCATATTCAACTAATACACATGCCTACATCCATCAAGGTTTATCTTCTAAGTTATTTTAATATATATAATATATACCAGATTGTGCTCACATTTGCCAGACGTATGCACAAAATATGACATTGGAAGAGTTATCTCAGAATATACGAAATCAGCAGCTTGGTTTTAATGCTGCACACATTTTGGATATTGTTAAAATATATACGACGGCACTTGAACAAAAATCAACTTTAAATATGCTAAATATGGATGAAGTTTCTCCTGAAGATTTGCGTTTTTGGACTGGCTCATGGTGGTATACCATGAGCAATTCAACCAGCTTCTTAATCAAACTCCATGACTGCGCCGAGAATCAAAATCACTAAATCAAGACTTAGCCGTCTATTTATGCAAAATGCAATTTGGAGAACCAAGCACAAGAATCGGTACCACTTTTGGCATATCCGAGTAAAGCGTGAATAGAAAAGTTCATGAAGTAAGAGGATATTTGCTAGCCGACTTTGTACCTATTCACATAGGTCTTGATCACATCAGCAGAGAGGAAATAATAAGCAGGAACAGAATCATTTCAAACCACATATTTGGGAATGAAGAGTCGCCTTAAGCTATTTTGATCTGCGATGGCACATACATTTATATTAAAAAAAGTTCTATTTTTTTTTATCAACGTTGCACCTACAGCTTACATAAATACAAAAACCTAATAAAACCATTTTTAATTGTTTGTACTGATGGCCATATACTGGACCGTATGCTGCCACAACCACCGATGCCGATATTCTAAGACAGATTATGTTCAACCATGGCAAGACCATCGAAGATGGCGCATTTCATTATTTATTGGAAGAAAATGACGTTTTGGTGCTAGACAGAGGCTTCCGAGATGTCATAACAATCGCAGAAGAGCACGGGTATAATGCATTTATGCCTCCTACTAAATGCCGCGGCGAAACTCAGCTAACGCCTAAGGAAGCCAACAAATCAACACTAATTACAATTTGCCGATGGGTAAATAGAGTAAATAGAGGTCATCAATGGAAGATTTAAAAGGGATTTTAAAATCTTTAGTTAGACACAGATCTTTTAGCAGAGCATCCCGAAACACATTTAACGATTTTAAAATTGCTGGAGCCATAATAAACTGCTTCCGGGAACCATACGCCGACAGCCAGTACACTAATGAGTTTTTGGAGACGATAAGAACCAATCGTGAAAAACCGAATCGCTTGGCTGATTATGTGCTGCAAAATAATTTAAATCGCCAAAGAATTACATTTAACAGACTGGAAGCTGATAATCAGCACCTGACAGATTTCCCCCAACTGTCATACGAAGAGCTGATTCTGATATCAGTGGGAACGTGCCATGTGAAGTTGGCGCGCTCCTACTGTAGCGAACATATGAAGAGGACCGGAGTTTACGAAATTGAACTTTATCACCATACGGAAAGAATACGGTTAAATAATGAACAACAAGAAGAAGATAATGAACAAAATATAAACACATTAATAAGATGCAAAATCCAGGCATATGAGAAGAAAGACATACTATACGTATATTCTTCACGACAGCGAAGGACAAGGCAGAACCGCGATCAAAGAATACTATTGTTCGTGCATACACGGCCGCAGGACACTCGGAAGTTGCGCTCACGTAATAAGTATTTTTTACGACCTTGGCTGGGCCCGTCATAATCTCGACGGAATAGAGCATCCTGCGGCCTTTTTAGACGAAGTGTTAAGTGTTGGTAAACAGACGAAGTGTTAAGTGTTGGTAAACATTGAATTATAACAAAATAAATGATAAATACTATACATAATAATATTGTTTTATTCCTGAATCACTTGTGTTGAAAAGAGAAAACTAGTTTTACAAAATACACTGTTACATACATATTTTCACTAAAATATATAATAAGATCAGTATACGTCTTATAAAAATGTGTTTTTGAGTCGATATGTTCATGGCAATGTAACAATTTATGCGCGACAATTATCTAAAAACTATTATTTTTGCCACTTTATGCGGCAAACACGCCTATTAAAAAATATGTTACTTAAAATACACAAGTAACTGAGATACATCTTTTCTGCGCTGGGCCTTGGGTAATTTTCTATGGACGCTCGCGAGGCTCTGCAAGATAAGGAAACTCTTTGCATAGTCAACGCCCATTATTTCTTATTCTGTACGACAAAATCAGCAGGACGGCAATAGTCACCTTGACGATACCGATTTTAGCGTGCATCGAGGTGGGTTGTATTGTATGATTCATTTATCTATGTACCTATAAGCATTTTTAATAAATTTTATTCAATATATTGCATCTTTTAACCTTAACCTGAAATTAATAACATAGCAATTTTTTCTGTGTTAGCCACTCCCTGCGGCAATCACACCATTCACACCTATACTACATATTATTGAATAAAATGTAGAAAAAAGTGAGATTTTTTTTTAGGGTTCCGTACCTCAAAAGGAAAAAACGGAACCCTTATAGGATCACTTTGTTGTCCGTCCGTCCGTCCGTCTGTCAAGACCCTTTTTCTCAGGAACGCGTGGAGGTATGAAGCTGAAATTTATATCAATTACTCAGGTCTACTGTCCCTTGAAGCTGTGAAAAAATCAAACTTCTAAGCCAACGCAATCAAAAGATACAGCCGTTTATGCCGCAAATTTTCGACACTTGCAAGGGAATCAAAACCTACAGGGTGCTTCCCGTGAACTCAGAATCTTGAAATTTGGTACGAAGCAACGTCTTATAGCATAGATAAAGGAAAAATTACGAAAACCATAAATTTGCAAGGTTGTACGGAACCCTCGGTGCGCGAGTCCGACTCGCACTTGGCCGGTTTTTTGCAGACGTCTCAAATATTATCACCCGATTCGCAAATACAAAAAGACGACTTCCATTTGTTTTATAGGTAATTTATAAAATAAAATTGCGTCTTGTGCAATAATGTTTATTTTATGCCAGATACCTATTTTTTATTAGTGTAGTGAGTGACCACCTGATAAAGAGTAAAGATTTGTTTGTTTGTTTGATGAGTTGAATAGGCTTCAAAACTACTATACCGATTTAAAAAATTCCTTCACCATTAGAATCCTACAGTATCACCGATGAACATAGGCGATATAATATTGTTAAAAAAGTTAGGGATCCGTTTGAAAACTTCGATAATATAACCCAAGGTGTGAAAAAAATACCAGGATACGCTTCGGAAACTATTGACAAAAGAGCAAAATGATGTACTATGTACTGATGTACTACAGTTTTATAGAGGACATCAATATCTACAAAAGAGTATCACCTACCTACCATATGTCTAACTATTACAGTAAATATACCCGTACGAAGCCAGGGCGGGCTGCTAGTACTATTTATATTTAATATATAATTTAGTCCGGTGCCTTCGGCTTGACCTTTCGGAGATTAACTTTCATTACTTTACCTCAATGCAGTG
This sequence comes from Ethmia dodecea, assembly GCA_963855545.1. NCBI lineage: Eukaryota > Metazoa > Arthropoda > Insecta > Lepidoptera > Depressariidae > Ethmia > Ethmia dodecea. The sequence goes on from OY979447.1 coordinate 1,417,019, forward strand.
TTCTAGAGCTTCATACTTACGTCTGATAGCGTGTAGAGAGGCGACGCAGGGCGCGGGATGCGGCGCGGGGCGGGGGCTCCCCGCGCCCAGTACGCTGTTATTACCGAACCGATGTGTAGTGTTTTATAGTGTTCTGGTTAAACGTTGCTGTAACGTTCGGAATTTGGATGTTATTCAAATAAATGGTAAGTTTACCACTTGTTTATTATTAATGTCTGTTTTAGTGTGTGGAGTGTGGCGATAGTGAAATATTATACAATGGGCAAATGTTTTGGTTGTCTGCCACACGGCTGCAACTGTTATGGATGCTTATCGTTGGTATGTCGGCCATTCAGCCACATCCACGGCTTATCGTAAGCTTTTTCCATGCTATGTGCCCGCACAAGCGGCACGATAGCTGAGCCGCGCGGCTCAAAAATCGAGCCGCGCGGCTGGAAAATCGAGCCGCGCGGCACGAAAATCGAGACGCGCGGCTCGAATATTGTGCCGCGCGGCTCGGAAATTTGAGACGTACGTCTCAAAATCGAGAAGCTCGCCGCGTCGCGCGCGCCGCCGACTCGCAAAGCGCGGGGCGCGGGGAGCCCCCGCCCCGCGCCGCATCCCGCGCCCTGCGTCGCCTCTCTACACGCTATCAGACGTAAGTATGAAGCTCTAGAACACTGCATTGAGGTAAAGTAATGAAAGTTAATCTCCGAAAGGTCAAGCCTCGGCACGACCTAAAATAATCGTTTTCTTCCCTTTGGGGTGGAAAACGGTTTTATTACTATGTTTCAGATCCGGCAACTAAATGAGAAAAAAAATATCTCAGTAAGAAATATGATTTACTAAAACGAAAAGTGAGAAGTTTAAAAGAAAAGATACGGAGACGGGATGGGAAAACAGCCCTTTTTCTAATATTATTGAAGACCTTAAAAAAGGTAAATTTATCAATAATGAGGAAAGTTTCCTTTTGGAAGAATGTGCAGGACCGGAAGGTTTTAGGCAAATTGCCAAATCTAAAGGTCTACCGTTGGAAAAAAAATATTCAGAAGAATTTAAAAAATTTGACCTTACGCTTAATTTTTTTTCTCCGAAAGCGTATGGTTTTCTAAGAAATACCTACAACACTTGTTTACCACACTCTCGCACTTTGAGCAAATGGTACCAACATATAAATGCTGAACCTTTACAAAATAAGCTGTTGGAGCATTACGAAAAAAGTTATGGAAAGTAATCAACCTGTGATTTGAACCTTAACACTAGATGAGATGGCTAATAGAAAATGTCTAACCTGGTGTAACGTTGCGTAAGGCAAACTTTCTAACTAAATCAAATTAATGCTTGAAATATCTATAAAACCTTAATTTAACTTTAAAAACTATTACAAACAGAATACTTTACAAATATAAACCAATTAATATAACTTACAAACTAAATAAATAAAAATAAAATAATTTATGTATGCGGAACCTTGCCATTAATATTGTCCGTGCGAAAGGGTTTTCGTTCTGCTGCGGCGGCTGCAGCGACGCTTGCGCATCTCTGAACTAAAACTGGTTTCGATCAGCTTCGATTCCTCGAGGTCCACCACATGACCGAGAGGCTTTGGAAGTGACGGCTGTGTCACTTTTTTTTTTTTTTTTTTTTTTTTTTTTTTATTAATGTTTCTTATCCTCTGACAAGGATCAGAGACCTTGTTTTGCTCAATTTTATTTACTTTTGTTTGTCTAAGTATGTTTCTTCTTTATTTTTTATTTTTTTTTTTTTTTTTTTCAGGTGCAGTGCTGCTCATGGAGAGGAGTCCTTCGCAGGCGGTATGATTTTTTTTTTTTTTTTTTTTTTTTTTTTATCTATGTTTACTACTATTTACTTATTATATTATGGTTTATTAACTATGTGCCACGAAGTTATCTGTGTTATGCTAATCTAATATATATATCAATATATACGTTAACATATTTTACTTAGTACTATTTATCTTATTTGCTACTCTTACTATTTTTATGCAATATTCTAATAAACCTAGTCTCGTTGTTTTATTTGCTAGAAGTTCACAAACAGTCTCGACATTTATGTTGGAGTCCAATAACTGTTCGGTGTTGAATCTGTCCTGCCCGAAGACTGGACAGTCGAACAATAAGTGTGAGATACACGATGGGTCCTCCCGACACTTGAATCTATTCAAGTATTGGGAGAAGCCACCGTGCCCCGTGAGAATTTGTGTAAGCTCCTGTTTTATTTCTAGCTGTTTTACAATTTTGTGAGCCGCAACCGCATCCGGAAAGAAGATTTTTGTCACAGCTCCAGTCTCCGATGATCTGTATCTCCGGTTCCATTCGTCAAGCGAGTCCATACGGATTTGTCGCTTGACGAATGACACCGGGCACTGGTCGTAGTGAGGCTTTGTCTTGAGTGTTTGGGCAGCTAGCCTGGCCAGCTGATCCGCACGCTCATTCCCCTCTAATCCGGCATGGGCTTTGATCCAGAACAGTGAAACGTTCTTGTTCTGGAGTTTGCCGGAACGGATGTTAGCTCTAGCTTCTACAGCTAAGGGGTGAGGAGAAAGCGGGTTGGTCACTGTCTCTAGTGCGGCCCTAGAATCGCTATATATCCCGAAAGTTGACTCAGAGCTCTTGAGTATCTCCCTCGTGGCTTCGCATATGGCCAGGAGTTCGGCCTGGTAGACGGTGCAGTATGACGGCAGTTTCAGCTTGCGAGATTTGGTCTCTGCGTTTGTATCCCATAGGGACAGGGCTGCTCCGACTTTATCTTCTATTTTGCTGCCGTCTGTGTAGATACGTACCGCCTGGGTGTTGTGGGCCTGTACAAGTTCCTGGTCTACCAGGTTTGTGAACTCCAAGCGCATAAGCTCCGTCGGGTGAGGGGTGTCAGCAAAGGCTGTTCGTTTCTCGACCTCCCTACCTCCCAGTTCCGGCCGGGGCATTCCCCTCTTTGCCTCATACAGGGCGGCAGCCTCTCGTATTCTGATATCGAACTGATATGATATCCCGCCAGAACTAGTGCCGAGTTTAGGGAGACGGTGCGGTATGCTCTGGTCAACTTCTGGGCGAAGCCTCTCTGGACAGCGTTAAGTTGCTTTTGGACCATCAGCTTTTCAGTGGCCGGTGCCCAAACACTGGCCGCGTATAATATTACCGGTTCCACCGTGGCTTTGTAAATAACCCGGATAACTTCCGGGTGGAGACCCCAGCTCACTTTTGCGGCTCTCGAGAGCTGTTCACTTAGCTGGACGTAGCTCAATTTTTAAATCTTTACTTGCTAAATCCACTTCTAAAAGTGTTAAATAGTATTGGATTTCCGCTGGGGTGAGTTCTAAACAGCATTAACAACCTTTTAAGTGCTTAAAACGCATATAGGATCATTTTTAAATTGTAACTGTTCTTTTCATTGTTTTAACGCTGCTTGCCACCACTATCTTTATATTTAAAAACTTTCACTGGTCAGAAAACTGTCTATTCATCTGGCAAGCTCGCGCTGGCTCAGTGATCTTCGCTTATACGCTGTCTGTGGATTCCAGGAACTACCTTAGGGAATTGCGCTGGGGTTGATTAGCGACCTCAACACCCGAAGCTCAATTAAGAAATTAAGCTGGTATCTATCTTGGAGACTGCTGACTTCCATTTGGAACTGCTTACGACTACCTCGGTTCTACTAGAGGGCTGCCTACGCTGACGCTGCGGACGACCCAGGCCAGTGACTGTGTCCTAACTATATCTAAATCGGTGCAGTGCGCATGGAGATTTTAAAGGCTGAATAAATAGATCGTTTGACGTAGTAGTCTTATTCGACCCATTACTTCTACCTACCTTCTGTGGCTAAACGCCACACTGGGATCCAAGGGCACAAAAGTTTTATGGTCGAGTTGACTGCGGTCATGATGTTAACAGTGACAGCGTGGAAGAAGCCAGACAATGTTTAGTATTGCTAGTAACATGTATTAATGGTTCATGGAAATTGCCAATTGGGTACTTATTGTATCACTTACCGGAGAGCAGAAGGCTGTCCTTGTGCATACAGCTTTACAACTCTGCCAAGACGCTGGAGTCAAAGTGGTAAGTAGCACCTGCGATGGTCTGGCTAGTAACTTTAGCATGTTTACATCTTTGGGCTGTAATGTTCTGAAAGACCAAACAACGACCAAATGCGAAAGCGACGACAGTTTAATCCGTATATTCATTGACGAATTTGGGGAATTACGGGTCTTTATTGTTTCAATGGGTCGGGAAATTAATTTTAAATATTTGGAGCTGCTTCTAGATTTACAAAAACAGAAAAATCTCCATCTGGCCACTAAAATAGGTAAAGCCCACGTTTTGTTTGAAAAACAAAAAATAAAGGTGAAACTTGCTACACAATTATTCAGCAGCTCTGTGGCAGATGCCTTTGAATTTTGCTTCAAGCAATTAAAATTAAAATTGTTAGTAATTTCACCAAGAAAAACTGGATTTATTGGATTGATTATTGACATGAAGAGTGCTTTGGCACTTTACGAGCATTTGGTTGATGGTACATGTATGTTTAAATATGTCCAAGTTCACAAAATCAGAAAAGACCACCTGGAACTGTTCTTTTTGGCTGTTAGAGCCAGGAAAGGTTTTAATAATAATCCTAATTCGGTTCAGTTTCGCGATGCTTACAAAAACTATTGGTTAGAGCAGAAATTCGAGATGGTGGTATTGGTAGGTACTTGCGTTCAATAATTCTGTTAATGATTTGAGATGTAGAAATAATTTTGTCAAAATATCTGAAGACCATAGTGATCTCTACGATACTTATATTTAGGAATGGACGATGATGAATACACAGAAAGTGTGTTAGAATACTTTGCGGGTTTCGTAACACGAAAGTTGACCAGCAGATAAAATTTGGTCTATGTTTATCGGAGCTAATTGGGAGAGAAAACAATAACAGCTTAAAAGATAACCGAAAACTTAATTAAACCTTACCTCACGAACCAGGGGAAACCAGAAAATTATTATTACCAAAACCGTATTAGAAATTTTATTTACAGCATGGCACATCGTCGTAATGAAGCGGTACGGGCTCGTGGAGGAAATACAAGATATTGAATGTACAGAAACGCTTTAATTTTGCAGATTAACTGTGTTGCATATTTTTGTTCGATGCCTGCTTCTTTCAGCACGATACGCTCCGTTCTGAAAGAAGCAGGCATTAAGGCATCACAAGGGAGTTTCCGTTCAGCAGTTGCTTCGTTATTCTGGTTGGATAGTTGTCATTCGTCCGATTGAAGAGATTTTAGCAAGAGGCAACTGGAGTTCAGCCTATACATTTCAAAGGTTTTACTGTCGTGAGATTGATACATAGACAAAAGGACTGATAGTGATTTTCTGAATTGCTTTTCACGATTGATTAAATAAGAGGATAAAAAATAATAACCTAACACATGTTTTCAAATTTTTATATGGACATTTAAGATTGGATTCTTGTCTAGAATATCAAATAATATAAAATAAAAAAATATATTATTAGAGATATTGTAATGTAGACAAAGATTTGTTAAACTATTTTGGTTATATTTTAGATATTATTACTAATAAGTAGTTTGATCAGTTATTACAAAAGCAAAAATTACATAAAAAAACTGCTATAAAATTACAGACTACTTACGAGGGGCGTTCAATATATTAGTGGTATAGGTAAGAAAAAAAAAGTTATCGATGTGATAATATTTTTATTTTTTAATATATTCTCTTATGCATTTGGTAGGTCGTTCAATTATTTTTCTTAACCCGTCATAAAAATAATTTTCGTTTTGCCTGTCAAAATGTTCATTCACTGCCACCTTCAACGCTTCATCGTCACTATACCGCTTTCGCAGATGTTTTTTAAGATTGGAAAATAAGAAAAAGTCGCTCGGAGCCAGATCTGGGCTGTATGGTAGGTGACTGATGGTTTTAAACCAACAGTCACTGGCAGTAGCTGTGGCAATTTAAGCACTGTGGACTGGGGCATTGTCGTGGAGAAGCAAAACACCTTTGGCCAGCTTTCCTATCCTTTTTTCTTTTATTGCTTCCCGCAGCTGTTTTAAAAAAATTAGAATAATACGCTCCAGTTATATTAACAGCCTTATTTTTGTAGTCTATGAGCAATATGCCTTTATAAACCAAAAATATTGTAGCCATGACCTTGCCAGCCTAAGGGATGACCTTAAACTTTTGGGATGAGCTGTACCTCTTAACGTGCCACTGCATTGATTCTTACTTACTCTCTGGGTCATAGTGATGAATCATCTCCGGTAACAATCCTTTTGATAACCTCATCTGGATTTTCCCCACACAGCTCAATAAACTCTGAACAGCATGCAACTCGCCTTTGTTTCTGATGTGGCGTCAACATTCGCGGCACCCATCTCGCACTAACTTTTGTCATGTTCAGTTCAACATGAATGATAGTGTGTATGGTACTACAGAAAGCTTGGTTCACTCAGCAATCGATTTTACTTCGACCCGACCATCCTCCAACATAAAGTTTTCTACTTTTTTGACATTTTCCTGAGAAGTGGCAAAACAACCACATTGTTTTTATTCAGTATCACACAGCTTTTACTGTTGAATTTTACTTGACCTCCATTGTTAGTAATCTGACTGACTGATAGTAGATTTGTCGACAGCTCCGGTACATACAATACATTTTGGAAGATAATTTTATTGTACTGACGTTCACCATTGCACACATCCAAACTCAACTGTCCAGTACTATAAACTGATAATTGATTATCGTTTGCTACCTTGATTGTCTTAATAGGAAAGTGGCACTTTCTCCTCTTGCAATAAATTTCTGTGTTTGGTCATATGAACTGAAGCGCCTGAGTCTATATCCCACGGATCTTCATCAAGGTTCGCTGTAGAAGCTATGAAAGCAGCCGCATAAATTGAACTCTCTTGATTCTCCTTAGGTTTTGACTTGCACTCAGCAGCAAAATAGCCATATTTATTGCAGCTATAGCAACGAGTTCCTTTTCTCAACTGTTTCTTAGAACCTCCATTTCATTTATTCTTATAATTTGCGGCAAAAGCAGATTTGTCACTTTCATTCATTCTGACATCTTGTAGGATTTTTTACTTTACAGAGTCTGCACTTATTTTCATGCCTGAACTTTTAATCGCAATGATCATAGGCTTGTAAGTTTCTGGTAGACCGGATAGAAGCAGAGTTCCGAGCCACTCGTCATCCACTTTGAAGCTACTATTGCAAAGTTTGTGCGCTGTGGTCATGATTTTACTCACATATTCATTATTACATGTGAAATAATCTAGTTTCTTTTCTATTTTCACTTGATGATTGTGGCTGCTTAGTAACTCTGCTTGCGTGACTGTTTTGGTAATCTGAGTCTTACTGTTTCACGGACCCATGTTTGTTTATTTATTTATTTACTAGCGACCCGCCCCGGGCGCAATGCTGAATTTTTTTTGCTATATACCTTGCGGAGCCCTAGACCTTTCCAACGAATGCAAAATCATGGAAATCGGTTCGTCAGTTCTGGAGTTAAATCGTCAGGAAGGAAAACTCGACTTATTTTTATATATTATAATTATAGCACAACCACATCATATATATTAACACATTTTTAAAAGAATAGGATATTAGTAATATATCTGATATATATGACACTTGATATACTGGATGTTTTTTTTTACCGTCTGGAAAAAAAAATGACATATAAGGTATCTAGAGCCGAAGTTATACACGAGATTAATTGTTAAATATAGTCATGTTTAATGCAATTTACAAAATCTAGAAAACTACGCACAGTCCTACGCGCAGCCTTTCACCTTCCATCTTCTTCCATGCGGAATGTCTAATCTATCTTTGAAAAACACCATAAATTGAGATATTCACCTGATGACAAATGACAATGGTCCCTTTCATATTTGTTGGTTGTGTGTCTGGGTGTTTTTTGTGTATACATGTATGTTCATTAACAGTTGTTTACTAACCATAGTGTGGGCTCTGCCTAGTTTGGGACTATATAACCATGTGTAGTTATTTATTATTGTTAAAAGAAAAATTTTTAGTTTCAGAGCCCCCCGAACCAAGGCAGCAGCCGCCGCCGCGGAAGTGGCCGCCGTCGCCGCGGGATCGGCCGCCGCGGAAGTGGCCGCCGAAGCCGCGGAAGTGGCCGCCGCAGAAGTGGCCACCGCCGCCGCGGAATGGGCCGCCGCCGCGGAAGTGGCCGCCGAAATATCCGCCGCGCTAGGCCAGGCGCTGGACCCACTTCGCGCCCCCAGGCCGGCAGTGGAGGAGCGTACGCGCGAGGGGAGCTTGACTGGCTAGTCGGTCAGTCGAGCTCCCCAAAAGTTAATAAAAATATTTTTTTTAATCAATAAAAATTAGCTTTTCATTTCTTAACCCTTGTAAAAAATATTATTAGGTTTGTCACTTTATCTTCATTATCCGATATACCTGATAAGATTTTTTTTGGAATTTCCTACTTTTGCAATCTCTCCCAACCCCCAGTAGCACCAAGGCACAAAATATATGTAAACTATGATATATGTATAAAATGCTTATAGGAGATACAAAAGACTAGGGCATGGATACCGGTATACCGAAATACCGGTATACCGGTAAATTTTTTCGGTATTTTTATACCGGTATTTGAGGATGAAATACCGTTATTTCGGTATTTCGAAAAAAGTGCTCTATTTTTGCAAGGGTTTTTAAAGACCATGCAGAACGCTCGATTTCTATGGTTCATAGTGTTGCTCATACTGCAGATGAGTTCTCATGACACGAATAACCACGATTATAGAAAAAATCACTACAAAACGAACTGCGCAAAACACTGCATGCACACATACTAGCTATGCACTTCTACACTAGCTGGTATTTTATGATATTTATTTCAGTTGTTCATCTAATGGTTTAAATAATATGTAACAAAATAAGATCGTCGCTCAACGACGCAAGTTTAAGCGCGTTGTGTTTTCTTCGTTCGATGTTCCAACAAACGCGATCTGCTTGATTGATGGCGTTGAGTTAAATTGCGCCTGCACCTACATTTTGGTTTATTTTAAAATAATTACTTTCGAGGATACCTTCATTTGCAATTTTATTTTGTTTTAATTATATTCATAATATAGGCTATGACTTAGAGAGATTTTCAAATTTTTACAAGTTTTCTTATCATTAGAAAGTAAAACTGATTTTAATACATATTTCATCATTTGCTTGCCCTTTTCTCATTATTTGGAGTCTTCGCAGTATGTTTTTTCCTTCCATTTCGATCTATATAATATCTACATTTACTTTCATCTTGCTCATATCATCCTTGACACGATTAATAAATCTTTTCTTTGGTCTACTCCTCTTCCTATAGCCTTCCACATTCATATCAAGCACTCGCCTTACAACATTACTCTAATCTCATTATTATGTCCATACCAATACAGATGATTACCTCTCAACTTCTCCATCGCGGGTGCTACTTTCAGACTTCCTATTATGAATTCTTTCCTAATTTAATCCATTCTTGTCACTCCACACATCCATCTCAACATTCTCATCTCCGCTGCATGCAGTCTCCTATCATCCTCCTGCAATACATGACGACAAGTCTTATCATGACCTTGTATACTTATACTTTTCCCTTTAGTTGAGAGGGCACTCGGGGGTCCCAATGTTGTTGCCGTGACCTGTCGCTATTTCACCCACCCTGAGATAATCCTGTGATTTTTATAGCTATTTGATTGTGATATTTGTGGCAATGAAACAATATAAATATTTTTTGAATCAAATAACGTATTTTCTTTGGTATTCTTTATTACCTCTACTTTAATAACTCATTTTGTGGTTTCTAGGGAGTTGATAAATAGTTTCTGATATACAGCGTAGTTCTTGTAATAATTTAAACAGTAACTAGCAGTATTTAAAAAAATACCGAAAAAATACCGAAATTTCGGTATACCGGTAATTGAAAATTCAATACCGGTATCAATACCGGTATGAAAATCATTCTGGTATTCCATGCCCTACAAAAGACGTCACCTTTCTACCGTCTGATCAATACATATATTCACTGGGCTTTGTAGCATGTCTTTCAAACAAAACCTGCAAATCGGTTTTCTAGGGACTTACACCACCATATGAAAGTGGCTAATGATGCCACTATGCTGGGCCATCGCTATTATTCCAAAACAGATCCTACCTTACAGCCTCTTCGTGTTCCTGAGTTAATGCAGCGAGTGTTTACAATGAAATGTCTACTTGACGACATAGTTGCCAATATCACTTATACCACCCACACGGTTAAAACGAGACTACAACTTCTTTTGGATGTAATCTCAATCTACACGTAATATGGACCTCAACTGCGTTTGCCTTTTTAATAACACAGTCACTTTCTTGCCGTCGGTGACTGTGTGAACTCCTGGTTTTCCTGTCTAGCATATTCCTTCCAAGACCATAACAAGTATTCTGACTACAATCTCTACGCCGGGGTTGAGGCAGTCATTAGATCAGTCATTCATGATATAGGAATATACAAGGACTCCACCTATGATATTCTAAAGTCGTGGCAACCATTGGTGATAGGTACTATATTGAAGTATATAGAGTAGCGTCCTGATTTTCTCAAGTAAATAAAAAAATGCAACAATAAAAAATCTCTTACAAACGGTAGCAAAATCAGAATCACTATGTTTTAAGACAACAAATAAACGAAGAAAAATATACTTTGACAACGATGACCATATTACATAATACAACTGCAATTACTGAATGGCGAAATTTCAGTGAGTTCCGCTTAAGAAAAATAACGCTTAAACAGCATTGAGTTAACTTTTATTTTGTTAATTGAGTTAGAGGTGCAAAAGGTGTACTAGGTAACTATTTAAGTTAAAATTAATAAAAATAATATTATATTATAGACAATCAGATTTCTTTCTTTTCCCAAAAAAATATAATCCATTCTCTCAAATGTTACACATTCGTAACATTTATGAAAGTTAGTTACGGTTGCATTTACACCTAAAATAAACTTAGGTACAGTAAATAATTCTCACGTAATTTTTGCGAGTTGAAACTTACGTAAAAATTGTAACAGAAGTATGGTTCATCGCAGCAGCGCCCCGGCTTCTGATTGCCATGTGAACCAGATATACATTACATACCCATTTCGTACTCCGGGTACGAAATAGTCTTGGATTTCGTACCTTCCCGGTCTAGAAGATATAGGGGGGGTTTGGTGGCGCTGTCAAAATGACGACTTTTCAGCAGCGCCTCCGCTGTATCTCGGTATGTGTAGCATATTTCTGCATTTGGGCTTCACGACGATTACGTACCATTTCGTACTTTTAGAAAGGGAGTAGAATCCACACTTAATTCCCCGTAGAATTTAAGATATGCAGGCACATTGAGGGCGCTGCCAGAATGACGTCTTTACAGCAGCGCCCTCATCTGTATGTCCCTAAATAAAGGACATTCATAGTATATGACTACACCAACATTTTGTACTCGTGAGTACGTTAGGTACGTAATGTTTCCGTTTCAGTTTGCAAGCTACCTGGAAAGATATAGACCTGAACAAGTATTTGAGGTTATATATGGTTATATGACAATATCTTTAAAAGTACATAATATTTTAAAAATATGTTTACAGTCACTAAATCAGCATACAAAGATACCCCGGTACGAAATACTTTCTAAGAAAATTAACCACTGGATATCGAATAATCAGGGAAACTCATAATTCAACGTCTTTCTAGCAGCGCCCCGCATATCTCGGAAACCAGAGCATTCTGTGAAAATCTAACTAAGCCAACATTTCGTACTACTTGAAAACCCTAGGAAAGAAATAAATCTATTCCTCAATATGATCAGGTTAAGTTGTAATGACCATGAGTTTTATTGTCTTACAGTTGGTACAGTCATGAAGACTCGAGCATTGAAAAAAGATTTGTGTATATACACTCGGTTCCAAAAATAACGGGTTAGTCACAAAATACGAAATATCTCCAGAACTATAAAAGCTAGATCAATGAAATGAAGAGCAGAATAAAGACTTATTAGATGCGCTTCTAATAACATATTATTTAAACTGGCTGATAAGAAAAACTTCATTAGAAAAACAAAATTTTGAAAAAAAAGAATTTTTTTGAAAACAAATTTTTTGCTTCTTATCATTATGGATGCTTTCCATTCCTATTCTGTCATAAAATAAATATTATGAACATCTTGCACGTGTATAATAATTATTCTGTGAGGTGAATTATGGCAGTCACGCTAGAGGAATGTACCAGAATCCTGAGTTTTTTGGAACTTGGGCGGAGCCAGCGTGATACAGCCAGAAACATTGGTGTATTTTTGTCGACTGTTCAACGGGTAGTCCAACGGTACCAAGAAACCGGATCACACCTAAGGAGACCAGGAAATGGCAGGCCGAGATGCACAACGGCCAGGGAAGACCGACAACTGGTGGCTACGATGCTCCGGAATCGTTTTCAAACTGCTGTTTGCGTAAAAAATAACTCTATTCGCTTTGGAGGTGGCAATCTAAGCCCTCAAACAGTGAGGAGACGTCTTGTTGAAGCTAATTTAAAACCATTGAGGCCCGCAAATGGCCCCAAACTGGAACGGGAACATCTAATTGCAAGAAGAAGATACGTCCGCGAGCACTCAAATTGGACACTTGACGATTGGTCTAAGGTGGTATTCACGGACGAGTCTAAATTCATGCTTTATAAGCATGACGGTAGGCAGTTGGTGTACAGAAGACCAGGGGAGCGCTTTCTTCAAGCGTGTATAGAGGAAAAAGTGGCGTACGGTGGAGGCTCCGTACAAGTTTGGGCTGGGATTTCTGCCGAAGCCCGCACCGAGCTGGTACTCATTGAAAATGGAACGCTGAATGCAGAGAGGTAAGTGGAAGAGATCCTAAATGAACATGTAGGACCTTTCATGGCCAGGATGGACCGGCATGGCATATTAATGCATGATAATGCGCATCCCCATACCGCCAGAATTGTACATGACTACCTAGAAGAGGTTGGTATCGAACTCATGGAGTGGCCAGCGCGAAGCCCAGACTTGAACCCCATCGAGCACGCCTGGGACGAGCTTCAGCGATGCGTGAAAGTTCGAAACCCCCCACCAATCACGCTTCCCGAGCTCAAACAAGCACTGGTGGAGGAATGGGAAGGTATTTCTCAGCACCGTCTCCGAAATTTGGTGTACAGCATGCCGAATCGCATGGAAGCTGTCAGAAGAGCTCGTGGAGACAATACAAAGTACTAAAATAAAGAAGGTGATGAAAAAAACGAAAAAACAATCATACATTATTTTTTTAATACTAAGCAAAATATGACTTACTTTAGTTTTTTTTAATTTAGAGACTAATATTGTAGGAGAACCTAAGTTTTATGTTTATTTTAAATCTTTAAAATTAAATGCTGAATTGAACAGTCTTTGTTTTGTTAGGATAGCATACGTAGTTCGGGAGATATTTGAGTTTATGTGACTGACCCGTTATTTTTGGAACCGAGTGTATATATGTAACAAGTATTTTGGGTATAAACAGCAGTGACATGTATATATACAGCACATCGCTTAAAATATTGGCATCAAATATGTCTTTTTTTTTATAAGAAAAAAGGAGGGTAAACAATCAGACGGGTCACCTGTGACTACCGTCGCTCATGGACACCTGCAACTCAAGAGTCGCAACTGCGTTGCTGGCCTTTGAGGTGGGAGTAGGTGGAGGGGAGGGGCCTCCGGTTATCTCACTCACTCAGCAAAATGCAATGCAAGCTTTGCTTTACGCTGGTTTTCTGTGAGGCCGTTGTATCACTCCGGTCGAACCGGGCCAAGCATGCTGAAGCATGGTTCTCCCACGTAATACACTAAGTATTTTACGTGATGATATGACTTCTCTACATGTTGGCAATTTTTTAAGGATTTTTTTCTCTTATATGATAGTTACGATATGGTAGATTGCAGTTGTAACTTGTAACGTTAGCCATATCATTGAAAGATTTTTGTTTCCTTATTTTTACAGTGCGTTGAGGCGTAAAATCTGCATTAACTCTATGTGCAAAAAAAACTCTCATATTACTTTTATATGTCCATATATACCTATAAATGTTGATATAATTGCAAAAGAAGGTATATCAGCTTTAGGAAAATCAATACTAAACACAATACGACACGAAAAATGCTACGACTACAATGGCAAAATAAAACAAGAATATTACCTAAATAAAATTTTATTCATAGACATGACAGGAACTCCTAAGATAATCCACAGAACATGCCAACCAACTACCATAACTATACTTACTGAAAAAGAAATTTAAATTACTTTCAGTGATAGAATTTATAGAGGGACCCAGAGTAAATGCTATAGGACACTACAGAACATGGTGTTTCCGAAAGGACAAATTTGAGTGCTATGATGACATGCTTACTTTTAGTCATTTAACCAAGAACCAAGTGAAATTTTAAGTCACTGTCTTATTTTGACTTCTTAATCACATTTTTAACACCCGACGCTAAAATAGAGTGTGTTATAAGTTTAATGTGTGTATCTGTAAATATATCTGTCCGTGGCATCGTAGCTCTCAAACGGCTGAACTGATCTTGATTTAGTTTTTGTGTTCAAATGTGATTTAATCAAGTGTTCTTAGCTATGGGTCTAGAGAATCTCTACAGTCGTTTTAAGGTAATTAGCTCTATATTAGGCTACATCCTTGTACACCAGTACCCTAAGCACGAACTTGTATCGAAATTGAAATGTAAACGTAAAACTTTACTATTCGAAAACCAGTTCGATTCGATTACTTTTTAATATAGCAGCACGAAACCTAAAGTATTTACTATCGTCTATTCGATAGTAACTCGATACCTAAACGCAAGATTTGAATGATAAGGAACGAATGGTGCGTTCTAAAACACTATGACGATTTGTGTTCATTTATATTATTGATAGCAAAAGTTAATAAAAAGTGAAAATTATATTGTTTCACAATCTAGACCTTTCAGTTATTATTATTATAATACTTAATAGCATCTACTTCAGTTATTACATTTTAATTCATGATTCAAAATTAAAGTTTTTATCATGATTCGACTGCCGTGTTTGAGTATTCGAACGTTTACTATTTGGAGCTTGTCTATGAACAAAAATGATTAGGTTAGGTTAAGTTATTTTAAGTGTTTAGATTTGGACCCTTTGAGTGTTAAAATCTTTTAAAGTGGTTATAGTCGTGTAAAATGTGTGTTGTGGTTGTGATTAGTGCTTAGGTACTTTATTATATTCAGAGTGAATAGACGTAAAAGGTGGATATTTAAAATTGTTATTAATATTGACTAATAAAAATATATCTATCTTAAATAAATCTTTGTTGTTTAGAGTAACTACCTACTTTATGTTCAGCCTCATGGCACAATCAGTCAATTTAGTTTCCTAAAATAATTAATTATTGCTACTAGTGCTTCGCGGTTTCACCCGCGTAGTTCCCCTTCCCGTGGCAATATGGGGATAAAATATAGCCTATGTGTTATTGGCTGATGTATAAGCTATATTATTTTAAAGTTACCTACATTAAAACCCACTTAATATGTTTAGCGTGAAATAGTAATAAACATTCCTTACATAGGTACCTACAAACTTTCGCGTTTATAATATTAGTAGGATTGGATATAAATAAATAAAGCAACCAACAATAACTTTTACAGTCAATGTAGAGTAATAAAAAGATGTTTAAAAAAATCTAAATTAAAAATATATTTAGGTATTATAAATAAAGTTAAAATAATAATAAAAAACAAAACATTTCAATGAGTTCGGTCAATTCTATCTACTAATAAACAACTTAAGGCCCTCCCCCTAACCTTTTTCCATTGTCAAAATAAGATTTATCAACAAAATATGACCACAACTTGTTACTCGAATTTGCTTCTCACCATGTTTTTGTCAGTGAGTAAGATCTCGATAGCCAGCTATCGCATCAGACGAAACCGTACGTCAAAATAGAGTTCGTGCTGCCGTTTTCCTTAAAACTGTTCACTTACTATTCGATTACCGCTCGAAGTCGATTCGAACGGATAACGATAATTATTCGTGCTTTAACTTTTTAGTTCTCTTTACGCCCGTCGTGGCGCTGTACAATTTCCCATACAAAATTTCTCGATGACGATACGATAACGTTTACTATTCGAATTCGATAGATGTTCGTGCTTAGGGTACCGTACGTCAAAATAGAGTTCGTGCTGCCGTTTTCCTTAAAACTGTTCACTTACTATTCGATTACCGCTCGAAGTCGATTCGAACGCATAACAATAATTATTCGTGCTTTCACTTTTTAGTTCTCTTTACGCCCGTCGTGGCGCTGTACAATTTCCCATACAAAATTTCTCGATGACGATACGATAACGTTTACCATTCGATTTCGATGCATGTTCGTGCTTAGGGTACAGGTATAAGAATTTAAATGTCTGCTTAGCTCAAACGGCTTAAGGCGTGTGTAAATAGGGTGTGTGTTAAAGATAAGAAAATAACTAAAGAACTAAAAAGACTGTATACAGGGTGAATTTTTCAAGTGGGCGTGGTAGGCTAAATCAGAAACTATGAGGAATATCGAAAAGTACTTAAAGGAGTCTCGGGCCCGATTTCGATGAAAACTAAAACTGCATCTTTGGATTTTTGAAAAATCAATAATACTATTCAGGAATCGAACCCGTTGATTTTGGAAAAAAAAACTCAACCTGTATTATTACACCATTCGATAGTGTCGCTAATAAGGATCGAATTCTGGGAAGAAATGACGTATGAAAAACTTAAGGAAAACGTTGGATTT
This sequence comes from Ethmia dodecea, assembly GCA_963855545.1. Classification (NCBI taxonomy): domain Eukaryota; kingdom Metazoa; phylum Arthropoda; class Insecta; order Lepidoptera; family Depressariidae; genus Ethmia; species Ethmia dodecea. Next base: position 1,433,830 of record OY979447.1, read on the forward strand.
TAATAAAGTGATTCATATTTTAAAGTAATGCCTTAATTTCATACCTTCATTACCTGTACCTTGTCCAAAATGATGAACTAGACGTTGAATTAAAACAGCAGTTCCGTAATTAGTTTTATTTCCATTTAAATTATTTTTAATAAATTTGAAAAAAAAAAAAAAAATTGAAATGCGACGTCACAAAAATCCCGCCTCCTTGTCCACATTGTCACAATTCGTCGACCTCCTCCCCCCTTCTTAACGTGTAACGTAATTTATGGATTTTTTTTTTATTATCTTCCGCGGTTAGGGGCTAACCGCGAAGAGATAATAAAAAAAAAATTAGAACATAATGTTGTGAAGATGACCGCGCTACGGGTCTATGTTGAGAAAATTATTGAGCATCATTTCAGACAAGATACAGGTAATGCAGGTATGAATTAAAGCATTACTTTAAAATATGAATCAGTCTATGAAAATCCAACGTTTTTCTTAAGTTTTTCGTATGTCATTTCTTCACAGAATTCGATCCTTATTAGCGACACTATTGAATGGTGTAATAATACAGGGTGAGGTTTTTTTTCCAAAATCAACGGGTTCGATTCCTGACTAGGATTATTGATTTTTCAAAAATCCGAAGATGCAGTTTTGAAATCGGGCCCGAGACTCCTTTGAGTACTTTTCGATATTCCTCATAGTTTCTGATTTAGCCTACCACGCCCACTTGAAAAATTCACCCTGTATAATGCAATGGCGCAAATTGACAATTATTTACATACCTCACTGTGATTTTGCTAAGCACTAGTGTATTTGTTTGTTGCTAATAAGAATAGGGTTTAAGTTATAAATAAAAAAAAAACCTAAACATCTCAGCAAGACTATAATACAGTGTATACATTGATGCAAATTTGTGCTAAGAAAATAACTAAAATCCTACATAAGACTGTATATAACGCAATGATGCGAATTAGTTAGGAATGGATGATTGACAAGGCAAAGGTTCAGGAGGGAACAGACACCGACGAAATTCATTCTGATTTAACTAGTGAGGCAATGTCTCTCACCTGTGTTAAACAATCTCCTGCACCCCTAAGGACCCCAAGAATCTCCTCCCCCTCTGCGAGTGAAGAAATGAATCCCATTCCAAATCCAGATCAATTCCATTCGGGATATTTTGAACCGGAAGAAGATTATGGAGAAGCCCATCCTACACCCAGAAAGCAAAAACTGACTAAAGAACAGTATTGGGATAAGTTTCCCAATCTTCCACGTATGTTCTGTCCTAGAGGGCTATTCATTTCAATACTCGATAAGAACTATCTTAACTGCTTATATACCACCAACCCAGAGGTCTTTCCAAACAGCTGGCATGAGCTTAAACATGATCCAGTCCAAGCATGGCACTCTCTTAATCAGACGGTGTCGTGATACATAAATCAGAGATGGGCACGAGATGTCCACATCGAACAAGACGAAACGGCTATGGATTATTTCAACATCGTCGATCTAAAAAAGGAAATTGCAGATACCATTGTGTCCACCATCAGTTGAGACTCATCTCAAGTTCAGAATCAAGGTCCTTCAGACAGAGACTCCGGAAAGGGAGGAATGCTCGGCAAAGGGAGAGAGCTTGAGAGTCTTGTAGATAAAATGAGCGATCTCCTGAGATGCTTCTCGTCTCAGTGTGTAAAGACCCAAGGAAGAGAAGTCAATGTTCCCTCGATAAATCCAATTGCTCAACCGACAATAAGCTCTAACACAGATTACTTCTCAGAATCAGGGCCCTCAAGCCATGGACCTATTATAATAGGGACGCGACATATTGTTCTATACGTACAATTGCTTATATAAATAGCATCCATTTTGAAGGCACACACATAAACATATATCTATCTCGTTCTTACTCAGCACTGTAACTCGCAGGAAAACAGTATAGCAATATTTCAGTGCGTACATAAAGTGGAACATGAATACACGTAAATACCTAATGAGGCCGAAAATCCGCCATGTTTAGCGCACCTAATGTCATTGTCAGTCAGTTCAGCCAGTACATAACTTGTCAAAAAGTCGTGGTACAAATCAAATTATCTAAATAACTTTCCATATTTTGCTTGTCATTTAAAACAATTGAAGGCAAATGTAAATAATTACGTCGCAAACATGCCAGTGTGTAGTGTGATAGGGTGCGGCATAAGAAAAACACCAAATCAGCCATCTCTAACCATACACAGGTACGCTATAAATAATATTAAAAATCTTGGTTATTGTTAATTTTGCCGGGAAAATGAAGGAAGATATACATTATAATTATCAAGGTTCTTATGTGCAGTTATAGGTCATGAATGGATTTGACTTATTTAACTATATTTTTACGCATAAAATAATGTTAATTTATTAGCTGGGGTTGTACATTATTTATCGACTTTGATATCGATTTTATATTATTGCATAAATAAAACTTCTTATTCATCATGCTACCCCGCTTAAAACATATAAAAATAATAATTAAAACATATTTTATAGGATCCCAAGAAATGAGCGTAAGAAGAAAAAGTGGCTGGAAGCCATTGGAATGGAAAATATAAAGCCAAATGTAAAAGATATTTATATTTGCTCGCTACATTTTGATGATAAATGTTTCAACAAAACTCTGGATGTGACTCGACTACGAGATGATGCTGTGCCCTTCAAATTTGTAAGAGTAAGTTAATACTGTAAATACCTTTAGAGTTAGTATTGATATACTTTTTTTTAATTATATATATACATATTTTAATACATACATATTATTTTACAACAAAACATGCTATAAAAGGATCAAAATTAATATACCAGTTTTTTATGGGGGGACGATGATCAGCAGGATAGTCGTTGGATTGTCGGCTTATTATATAATTCTTGCTCCGTCTTCGCAGTTGAAGGCCTTAATATGTCTCCTCGTGCCTCTCACCCTCATGGAGACTGCTCGTATAATTGAAATTAGTACTTTTACTTTTAGCCTTTGATATACCTACTTGTTGCTGCTACATTATTACTGATATGCTAGTTACGACTAGTTATGGTGTATGTCATTCTATATAACTATTTTAGAAAAACTTATGTGTTTTGTGGCTGCGATTCCATTCAAGAAATGTATTTGCCCAATTTAAATATATAAAAATAAAAAGCTGTTCGTTAGTCTCACTAAAACTCGAGAACGGCTAGACCGATTTTGATGAAACTTTCTGTGTGGGTTAGAGTGGGTCCAGGGATGGTTAAGGGTCACAGCACACTTATCAACTCGGAAAGGGATCGTCACCGTATCGCCTCGAGCCGTTCAGTATTGTTTCTATGAAACTCCCTACTGCAACGCACACTAATGGGAAACGTAACGTAATCGCCTCGCCTCGGAACAGGCTCTGAACCGCTATGCGGTGAGTCGTCAACTTGCAGTTCCCGCGCTTACCGCTCGCCGTCTCCCCGCTTACGTCTCTCCGTACGCGAGCTCACGGCTCTTCGTCCACCCTTGCCCGTATCCCCTCCCGCGACTAGCCTGCCGACCGTGCCGCCGCCCGCCATTCGCAAGGCAACTTCCTTTCGTGTTGCGCGTAAGTTTTATTGATTTTTTTATTGAATACTCAACGTTTGGATTCAAACTGATTGGGTGCCAACCCGGTCAGCCAGCGGTCGGCGAGGCGTAAGCGCGGTGACGCCTAGCCGTAGCCGAGTTGACGTACAGGAGCCGCTGCTACGCTTTGGTTACGTGCATACGTTAGGTTGACGCCTGGTTGACGCCTGGTTGACGGCGAGGCGAAAGGCGATACGGTGCCGATCCCTTTCCGAGTTGATATGTGTGCTGTGACCTTTATACGGTGGCAGAACGACATCTGCCCGGGCCACTAGTTTAAATTAAAAAGGTCATCATTTAAGCAAACTTTATGAAAAAAATATTGTGGACACAATTATTCTTAACTAATATTTCAATATTTTTCAGCAACATGCCAGCCAACATAAAACTGGCATATTAAAAGAAAATCAGTTGGAAACAATTCCTGTTTTGGCCGGTCCTGACACCTCTACCTTGGTAAATGCTTATATAATTTTAAATTTATATTTGTTTACTAATACCATAAATGGAAATTTATCATCAATCATGTAAACTATCATCTTACACCACAATTTTATTTACAGGTTCCTCTAAAAGTTGCCAATACCAGTACACATACTGCTCCTCATGCTGTTGCTGGTACTTCAGGAATTGCAACTTTTATAGTAAGTTTTTTTTTCATATTCATCTCTTTCCTGATGAGTCACGTAACTAGAAGAATGTTAAGTATGAATGTGGATGGATGTAGGAGTAGAGGAAGCCCAAAAAAAGTATGGATGGATTGCGTGATGAATGATATTAGCATGAAAGGAGTGAGTATGGAGATGACGGCTGATAGAGCATAGTGGAAGAGGATGACATGTTGTGCCGACCCCACCTAGCGCGGGATAAGGGCTGGGAAATGATAATGATGATTCTTCTGTTTCCTCACCTTATTAGAAACTCCCCACAGGGAGGGATTAAAGGGACCTACACAGTTTACTTTGTATGTTGTTGGCCGTTATCCCTATACTATTATTATTTTACGGTTTTGTGAATCTAAAATAAATCAAACATAGCTTAATTCATTATTGTCATATTCATCATATAATTTTGTTACTATAGCTTTAAATTATATATATATATATATATATATATATATATATATATTTATTATGCAAACTTAATACTTAAGTACTTACCTTCTAAAATTTTATATTTTACAAGGTACTTACCTAAGTAATAAGTTTATATTATAATCACGTTTATATCTTATGTCTATTCCCGATTAAACTTCTCGATAATTAATATTAGGTGATGAAGGGGTTGTTTTAATTCAGTCATCAACAGCGATCACATTCTTATCGTAATTGCATTGAACCAAACTTTTAAGAAAAATTACCTATGACTACTGTGCAGTGCGGTGTAAATCGTGTTACAAGACGAGCTGTTACTTCAGGAACAAATTTGACGTCAATTCATCAAATTTCCTGGAGTTCTATTGACATGTCTCGTAACACGAGGTGTAGTAGCTGTGACTAAACACGACTAGGAGAGATTATTATGTATAATAATTGCATCAGTCCTCACCTATATTATATAATTTTAGCTGTTTGTTCATATTGCTCTAAACGAGATCACCGATTATAAATCATCGTGTGTATATATTTATATGTATCAAATAAAAATAAATAGTTCTATGTAAATTAAAAAAAATATATATTTACCTAATACATTACAGAAACAGAATTTTTATTTCAGTTAACATAGGAAATGTTTAAAAATTTTTTACTACATGGAAACCTTGGGGCAGATTCGCTCTTGCCTGGCAGCTTATTTATTTTAATTTTAACTTCTTTACAGCCTTGCAAGAAAGCCACCAATACAGATACTACTCCTGCTCATGGAACTTTAGATGTTGGAATTCCAATAGTAAGTTTTTTTTAATACAATGATTACTATTAGCCATGAATTATCTCAATTATATTTGTTCTACAGCAGTAGCGCCAAAACTACCGTACTAATTTGAATCTATCAACTATAGTTACCGTTAGAGGTGGTTTGGTTTTAAGACTGAGTGAAATAATAGCATTTGCTAAATTGTAAACTATCTTTTAAAAAAATATCGTATACACGGTGAGAAGTAGTATCTCGACAGATTTTTACCACGGATTCTTGACCTCTTAAAAAACAAATCAGTTTTGCATTATTTTATATGAAAAAGCCGTACTTTTAAATAAAAAAGCAATCTTTTTTTTTGACAAATGGCATATTGTTGGTTTGACATAGGCATCACTACATAAGTAGTATAAAACAAAGTCGCTTTTTCTGTCCCTATCTTTGGATTTTGATGCGGTTTTTTTTTCATAGATAGAGTGATTCAAGAGGAAGGTTTTAGTATAAGCATTGGTGCGAAGTCGGGGCGGGTCGCTACTAATATATAAATAAGTTACTCTATGCTTAATATTATGTATCATTAAAGGAGTCGTCACTAGCCTACGTAATGGTGACATTACAAGAAAAAAAAGACTTCTTCCTGTTCTGTATAATCACACAAAATTATTTACATATGAATTAGTGTCGAGTCTTCCATACTTAACATTCTCGTTACTCAATAAGTTCAGTAACACGCTGTTACAATTTCTCGGGATACTCCTTCCGGTTGTGTAAGTTTTATAATGTGCAAGGTTCTAAATATGTCGCGTTTTAATTGTAGCTTCCCCCAAAGACTCGCCTTGCACTGAATCCTGATCCTGCTCTTATTTCTGGAACTTCAGGAGCTGCAAAATCAGCTGTAAGTAACTTATTTATCGATAGCTGGATAATTTAAGAACTGACAATTTTATGACAATCATTTCAGTACCTATTTGCTCGCGACTTTTTCTGCGCAGAATTAATAGGTATACTACACCATGACCTACCTTAATGCATCCTCGAACTTGAACCACTAACCGCCAGTTAGCAACGCTCATATTGAAAAACGTTCGAATGCTTGTAGTCCAGTACTAGTACTTATTGGCAAATTACTTATAATTACCTCCATATTTGCCTACACATAAACATAGTGTATTCAATTATAATCATTTTTTTATTTCAGAACCAAGCACAAAAAATAAAAAAACTTGAAAAAAAATGTGATTTCTTAAGGAAGAAAGTAAAAAAATTAAATGAAAAAGTGCGGCGGCAAAAGAAAAAAATTGCTGAGTTCCAGAACATATAGTTTTAGAAGCCTGCGCAGGTCCTCGAGACTTTTTAAAGAGGCAAATTTTGAAAAGTGAAGGCTTGCCTTTGGAAAAACAATATTCGGAGGAGACTAAAAAATTTGCCCTTACGCTCCACTTCTTTTCGCCTAAGGCCTACAATTTTGTGCGTCGAACATACAATACGTGCTTGCCTCACCCAAGGTCTTTAACTAGGTGGTATCAAAAAATAAATGCAGATCCCGGCCTTTGTGAGGAAGCGTTTGAGGCTCTCCAAAACAAAGTTCGAGCTAGCGACACACCAATTGTGTGCTCGCTAATCTTTGATGAGATGTCAATAAGAAAGTCTTTATGGTGGGATCCCCAAAAAAAAATGTATTACGGGCGAGTTACTATAGGGTCAGAATGTGACAATGACGCGTTGGAGGTGGCGAATCAATGCCTCGTATTTTTAGTTAATAACATCAATGGAAGTTGGAAACTTCCAATCGCATATTTTTTCATTACATCTTTGACAGCTGAGCAAAAATGTGAATTGTTCAAAATGTGCGTTCAAAAATGCGAGGAAGTGGGCATCAATATTGTGAGTGTTACATGCGATGGGCCTGCAGCAAATTTTGCGATGTTACAAGAGCTTGGTTGCCATTTTACTAAAGGACAAACTGATAGCACATTCAAGTGCGGCGAAAGCACATTGCATGCATTTTTTGATCCTTGTCATATGGTAAAATTAATCCGAAACACATTCGGTGACTTAAGAGTGTTGGAAGATGTGCATGGCCGAAAAATTGATTTTACCTATCTGGAGGCGCTTATTGATTTGCAAGAAAAAGAGGGACTGCACATGGCCACAAAAATAACTAAAGCCCACATATATTTTGCTAAGCAAAAGATGAAAGTCCGTTTAGCAACTCAACTTCTAAGTAACTCTGTGGCGGATGCCTTAGAGTTTTGTAACTCGGAATTGAAACTCAAAGCGTTTGAAAATTGTGAGGGCACCGTAAGTTTAATAAATCTTCTTAACGATGTTTTCGATATCCTGAACAGTCACTCGATTCGCCCGCCTGGATTAAAAAAAGCCATGTGTCCCCAAAACATCGGCCTTATCGAAGTGCTGTTTGAAGGTGCAATTGGCTATATACGCGGCCTGAGGCTGCCGTCAGGACAGCTAGTAATTGAGTCGAGGAGAAAGACTGGCTTTGTGGGGCTAATCATTGATATGAAAAGCGCATTAGCTTTATATCGACATCTTATCGAAAACACAAAAATATTAAAATATTTGCCACTCTACAAGATCAGCCAGGATCACGTCGAGCTATTTTTTTCGGCTATAAGAGCTCGAGGGGGTTTCAACAATAACCCAAATGCCGTTCAATTCATAGCAGCCTTCAAGAGGCTTCTTATTCGAGCCGAAATTCGCGACGAAGGGCTCGGCAATTGCGTTGCCTTGGAGCAAATTAATATTTTAAATTGCACAAGCACTAGCCCACAAAAAACCTTAAACGATTTAACAGAAAAAAAACAATTGGTTGAAGTGCCAGAAGATGACAGCACCTTATACGAGGAATACATAGATTGCTTAAATAGCACTCTTTCCCTATATGCTGACTCTGTTGTTACATACATTGCAGGATTTGTATCAAGAAAATTATCCCGCAATATAAAATGTCAGACGTGCAATTCGTTATTGTTTGGAGATCCGAACAGCAATTTGAAAACGCTGATTCATTTTAAAACAAGAGGTGGACTGAAATACCCATCGAAAGATGTTGAAGACATCACGAAAAAGACAGAAAAGATAATTAAACCTAACTTGGATAAGTCGATGCCCCAAAACTATTACCTATATATATTTAAATTCATTATGGAGCACTACTCCGAGAAATCGGACACCATTTTTCGGTCGGAATCAATTGATCATGACATTAATCATAAATACCTGTTAATAAAATGTGTCATCAAAACATATTTAGACATTCGATTTAGATATTTCGGGAAAAAGGTTACCGACAAAATCTCTCTTCAGAACTATTTAAATAAAATAGTTTTATTCCGTAACGAGTAAAAAACTTTTACCTAATGAATAAACCTAATGATTTGTACAAGTCAGTACCTATTATCACTAGCCAAGAACGAATGTGATAATGTTTTTAAAACGAAAACTGTGAAAATCAATAATAATTTTATTTTCAGTGATTGGGCGACGGTGGGAATTCATAAAAACAGACAAAGATTATATGAATTATACGAGGAAAGGACGTATAACACCAGTGATGCCTTTTGCAATTATGTTCGTAAATATTCAAAAGTCTTTAAATGTGTTTGTACTGCAGCTAAAGCTAATCATGTAAGTAATAAAATGGAAAATAGCACAGACATTGTAAAAACAAAATAGAAAATAATAAATAGGGAGACTGCAAAATTAAGATCTCAACATTTTGAGTTTCAATTGAAATTTAACAACAGAATTTTAAAAAATGATAAAGATGTAAGTACTTCTCTGAAGTTTTTGTAATTTTTTTCTCTGATATTCCAGTCTCGACTACCAAGTCACTTAACTCGTCACCCGCTCTCGCTGAATCGCTACTACATGAACATACCGCTGCATGTAACACAGGCAATTTCGTATTTGATCATGTAAGTCCTCGGGACATCCTAAAAGCATTCAAATCAATACAAATGAAAAATACTACTGATCTCGACGGCTTATCTGTAAAAATCATATCATCCATAATAGACTTAATTGCCCCACCTCTAGCTTGTTTATTTAATAAGCCCCTGTCAGTGGGCCTACCGTTTCCTGGAGGGTCAATAATTTTCGCTACTACTAACATGCAACAGGTGCTGCACTGACTAAGGCATGCGTTGATGATGGCATGTTTCCTGATCTGCTGAAACATAGTAAAATCATTCCATTTAGACCCCTCTAACTTCAGACCAATATGCTGTTGGGGTGTTCTGTAATTTGTCTAAGGTATTTGATTGTGTCCATCATGAAATTCTCATTAGAAAACTACGTCATTATGGAATACAGGGCCACGCTCTTGATTTAATTAGGTCTTACTTGAGTAGCTAGCCGGATACAATGTGTTGATGTGAACGTCTCAAGATCGTCTGGATCGGCGGTTTGTATTGGTGTACCTTTAAGGGTCAATGTATACGCTTTTACAATAAGATCCTACTTGAATTACAAAATCTGCCTCTTGACAAATTTTAAACAATACTTAAGCAAAAATTACATAAAAAATGCTATTATAAAATTACAGACTACTTATTAGACCAACATGCATGGGATTAACCGACTCGACGCTCTGTAATTAATTATAATTATTATTGTAAACCATATTTATTAGTAAGACATGAGATTATAAAGAGCTACCCTTGAGTTTCTTGCGGGCTCTTCTCGGGGTACTGCATTTGGAAACAGCAACTCGTCGGTGGAGATGGGCTGCTGTTTACATTTAGCCAATCTTCATGGACGAGTTTAGAGTGCCTTGTTATTATATACTATTGACTTTTCTAAGTGTATATTCAATAACTACTGAAAATAAATGCATTTGACTTTGACTTTATTGTAAACTAGCGACCCGCCCGGCTTCGTACGGGTGCAATACTAACACTAAAACCTTCCTCTTGAATCACTCTATCTATTTTTTTTTTAAAAACCGCATCAAAATCCGTTGCGTAGTTTTAAAGATTTAAGCATACAAAGGGACATAGGGATATAGGGACAGAGAAAGCGACTTTGTTTTATACTATGTAGTGATTAGTTAAATATGTGATTTTAGAGCGGAAGTCATAAGGAATGACGTTTGTAATTAAATAAATGTTCTGAAGGTGTTTTGTTTTTTTTTTATCACGCGGTCCCTTGCTAAGTTTAAAATTTGATTCACTCTCACTTATGGTGCGGCGCACCTATCTAGAGGTGCGTCGGGGTCTTTGAGTATTAAACCAACAGGAGACGTCACGCGCACTAGTTTCTTTGCAAAAAAGTCTGCCAATTTCTGCGGGGGGGACGAGGAAACAAACACAAATAATGTTAAAACAAACGCATTTTTTGACAAAACAATTAAACACTAGCTTGAACTAGATACACACAAATATATTCACAAATCCAAGCACTCTGTGAACTCAAGACAACTAGTTGTATATAACAGGTATGCGCTTTGACCGACACTTTTTTTTGGCAGAGGGGAACGCCTGTCAGTGGCGTCTCCGGTTGGTTTAATACTTGGTTTAATACTCAAAGGTCGCGGTAGTGTGTTACGGACTTTAGAGTCAGCAACACAATTAAAAGAGATTGTAATAGAAAGGTAAGAAAAAAGATCTCAGATCAAAGAAAAAAGGTCTAAGAAAAACACGTACGCTTATTTTGATATCCAACACAGCATAGCTAGATGCTAACGTGTTATCGCCGACATCTTTTTGTCATTTTTTTTTTTTATGATAAAAAAGCGGGCAAACGAGCAAGCGGGTCGCCTGATGGTAAGTGACTACCGTCGCCCATGGACACCTGCAACTCAAGAGTCACAACTGCGTTGCCGGCCTTTGAGGTGGGAGTAAGGGGAAGGGGAGGGGAGGGGAGGCGGGGGTTTTGGGGCCTCCGGTTACCTCACTCACTTAACGAAACGCAATGCATTGCTTTATGGGCCATTTATACGAGGGCAATCCACTAAGACAATCCACTAAGACTGCATACAACTGGTTTTCTGTGAGGCCGTGGTATCACTCCGGTCGAGCCGGCCCAAGCGTGCCGAAGCATGGCATATATGCACGTGCGAGCGAAACGGCAACATACGAAACGACGATAAAATTTAGCATGCTAGAGATGGGCAGTTGGCACTGTACTACGCCATGTTTATGTTTTCGGTCACTGAGTTATCAAACGACAACTTTATAAAATCAGTGTAGCAACTTTTAAAATGTATTGTTTACTTGGCAAATTTGAAGCACGAACTTGTCTTAGATTTCACACATCTAAATCAAAGTATCTTTGCACATAACAATATACTTACTTCCTAAAGTATAAATTCTACAAATAATTAATACGCAATAATATTTAAAATAAAATGAGCCAAGAACGTTTATCGATAAAACCTAATAACATTAAAAATCTTTGGGCAGCACTAAAACCGCCATGTTTAGCGGCCAGATGACGTCACAGGGGCACGAATTTTTTGTTGACGTTTCATTTCCATAGGTTTCATACTTCCATGCCTCAAGCTCATCAAAACCTTTCAGGGACCTCTTCAATGAAGAGGAAGAAGATCTGCTAATACTTGACTAGGAAAAGAACATGATTCTTTTCCTAGTCAAGTATTAGCAGATCGGAATGAAGACAAAATAAAGATAAGACTAGAGATAAAGGATAGTTAATTATTTCAATACCTACCTGTGATTTTACTTAACACTAGAAACACGTAGTATTTTTCTAAGTCAAACTATATTTAATGTCAATATTTTAAGCGTTGCGCTGTAAACATACAATATGTCATTGCTGTTTATATCCAAAATACTAGATCCATATCGAGCATTTAAAAAAAAGATTTGTCTTCATGACTGTACCAGACAATAAAACTCATGGTCATTACAACTTAACCTGATCATATTCAGGAATAGATTTATTTCTTACCTAGGGTTTTGAAGTAGTACGAAACGTTGGTTTAGTTAGATTTTCACAGAATGCTCTGGTTTCAGAGATATGCGGGGCGCTGCTAGGAAGACGTTGAATTATGAGTTTCCCTGATTATTCGATATCCAGTGATTAATTTGCTTTGAAAGTATTTCGTACCGGGGTATCTTTGTATGCTGATTTCGTGACTGTAAACATATTTTTAAAATATTATGTACTTTTAAAGATATCGTCACATAACCATATATAACCTCAAATACTTGTTCAGGTCTATATCTTTCCAGGTAGCTTGCAAACTGAAACGGAAACATTACGTACCTAACGTACTCACGAGTACAAAATGTTGGTGTAGTCATATACTATGAAAGCTTTATTCATATACTATGAATGTCCTTTATTTAGGGACATACAGATGAGGGCGCTGCTGTAATGACGTCATTCTGGCAGCGCCCTCAATGTGCCTGCATATCTTAAATTCTACGGGGAATTGGGTGTGGATTCTACTCCCTTTCTAAGAGTACGAAATGGTACGTAATCGTCGTGAAGCCCAAATGCAGAAATATTCTATACATACCGAGATACAGCGGAGGCGCTGCTGAAAAGACGTCATTTTGGCAGAGCCACCAAACCCCCCCTATATCTCCTAAACCGGGAAGGTACGAAATCCAAGAATATTTCGTACCCGGAGTACGAAATGGGTACGTAATGTATATCTGGTTCACATGCCAATCAGAAGCCGGGGCGCTGCACTGCTGCGATGACACATACGTAACAGAAGTATGTGAAGCCATTTGGAGCAAGTTAAGAACTCGTTATATTCCAGAAATACACAATCACGCTGGAAAACAATTGCACAACGTTTTCAAGAGAAATGGAGATTTCCGAATTGTATCGGAGCAGTCGACGGGAAGCATATTACTGTGAAGTGCCCTGACAATGCCGGATCGATGTACTTTTCATACTTGAAGAAGCACAGCATTGTACTTTTGGCTGTAGTTGGCCCAGAGTATGAATTTGTATGCATCGATGTAGGAGGTTATAGCAAAAATAGCGATGGGGGTGTTTTTGAGGAATCCATTATGGGTCAAAAATTTAACAGAGGTGAATTCAACCTTCCACATGACAAATCACTTCAAGGTCAAGAGGCACCAAGTCCACATGTTCTTGTAGGCGATCAAGCATTCGCATTATCACCATATTTATTGGGCTATTCCACTAGTCCCTACCAGCTGTCCCTCCTGGTAGGGACAAGTGGATTTATTTTTCCACTCTTCCCTACCACGCCGTCAGTGGTTGGGATAAGTGGAATTGGTGGCCAGTAGCTCTAATATCGAAAATAATTTTAAAGATTTTAAAACTATCTATTTTAATACAAAAAGTTAACGAATCCGATTAGATGAGTTTCTAATACAACATTACAGTTATGTGTATAAACGGTGCCGTGCAACTGAATTCTTGTGATTATTTAGAATTAATGAACCACAAAGTAATACTAAAAAACAACCAAAAAGAAAATTAAATGAGGATTTTAAAAAAATAATAAAAGAAATGCACTAAGAAAATGATTTCGAATTAGAATCTATATTTCAAGATCACCCTATAGAAGTCGAAAACTGGCGAGGCCTAAGAGCAGGCTCAATATGTCATTATCATCAGTCAATCTCATCAGTCTAGCTAGACTGACGCCATGGAAACTACCCGCCAGAATGATAGTTGATTTTAACAGTTTACGCCAGTTGCTTTTGAGATAGCAAAGACGACAGGTTTTTTGATCGTCTTCAAAAAAGGAGGTTATCAATTCGACCTATGTGATAACATCGAATTAATTCCCTGTTTTTAAGTCGGCAAAAGAATCCTACTAATACGCGAAAGTTATGGTTGTTTGTTTGAGAGTGCGAAGAATAAAAGAGCGTGCATGAAAAGGCTTATGGATGTGAAGGAAGCCAAAGGAATATGCAGAGATCGATCAAAGTGGCGATCCATCGTCTCTGCCAACCCCTGTGGGACAATGGCGTGAGCCTTATGTATGTATGTTTGTTCCTCTTTCACGCTCAAAATAACGAATGGATTTTGACGAAACTTTACAGTTATATAGCTTATCATTCAGAATAACACATAGGTAGGCTATTTTTATCCCCGTATTCCCACGGGAACGGTAACTACGCGGCAGAAACCGCGGGGCGCTGCTAGTTTATAATTAACGGTGACTGACCCCAGAATTATACGATTTGTTCCTATAAGGCCAGAATTCCTGTAAGGTCAGAGTCCTATAAGGCCAGATTCCTAAATGGCCCTCCGGCGAGTAGGTTACGAGTATGTTTCTTAAGTTTAAGTACATACTAATAATTCTCATACAGGAAGACGCAATTTTGCGGATGGTTGAACACAGAACACCACCAGATACTGAATGTGTTGCTGATTATTCAAAAAATGAGCTGGTAATAAATATGGATAACATGAAAAAAGAAGCATTGACGTCATTTCAATCGATGCCTAAAATTTATGACAAATATATTACTCCATTGAAAAAGAAAAAACTATTTTTTTACGCTTTAATGAGCGACAAAAAAAAAAGTTCATATCATGTAATGTTTGACATTTTAAATATTAGATTTACAGAATGGAAACCAGTTAAAATTCATATTGATTTTGAAGTCGCAACATCTTTAAAAAACATTTTTCCTGACATGACTTTAAGTAAGTTATTACCATAACAACAACTGCATTTGGAGAAAATCAAAATCACTTGGAATAAAATCAAAACTTTGCCTTCGTATACTCGGTTTATGTGCTGTTTTACCGCTTCTACCTTTGGGTAAGATCCCTGAAGGATTGAATTAAAATTAAAACATTAAAAATGTTTTTGAAATATATGAAAAAAAAACATAACTAAGAAATAGTTACATTAAAGAATGGTGTGTGACTAGGGAGACTTAAAATTTTACAAAAAGTACAACATATTATTCGAATAATTTTGCCAATACGTGGTTATTAAAATTTGTGAAGTGAATCTTCGGCTCCAAGAAAATATGTATGAATCCCACGATTCCCACGTTTGCAGTTATCCAGTTCACAGAGAGCCACGTTGGTGGGGGTCACTGTACTGAACTCACTGTGGTTGACCTCACGCCGTTGCGAAGTATTTTGGCCCCCTGTTAAAGAAACCAAATCTTTCGACAGGATCCTTCTTGATGAAAAAACTCAACCGGACACCAAAGGACTCGATGGAGTCCAACGCGTCTTCTGTGAAATTGGTTAGTACCGAGTTTCAGGGACATTCAGAGAACGCTGGTGGAATTTGTTTGTATGGGCTTCTAATTATTGATTTTATTTATTACTAACGGTTTTCCACCAGTGAAATAATTTTCAAAAACATCTATTCAGATTCAGATTCAGATGTTGCTATAAGTCAATAAAGGCCATTGCTTTCTATTCCAATTCAAAATATCAAGATCACCGGTGACTAAAATTATCACCGATGACTAAAAGTGTCACCATTTTCCAAAAGCCGTATTTTTGAAAGTCACACACTGTTCACCAACATGCAGAAATTTTACAATGTCAGTCAGAGACAATCTTCCCGTTACGTTCCTTTTTACGCAGATGTGATAGTGTTGCCCTTGATATCGGTTTTTATTTTCTCATAATAGATTCATCAAATTGGTCAAACTTAAAACGTAGAGTATCTGTCAGTGTCATGTAAACGAAAATTTAAGTTTTGAATTGAAAAATTCACTTAATTTACTAGAAAAGGTCGAATAAAGAGAACATAACACAGATTTTACAATTTATAAGTAAAGGTACATGTACATTTGTTAGTGGCATATGTTTTACAAGTATATTTAACTTAATAATTGTATTAACTAATAACTTGGATATTGTTTTACTTGATAATTGTAAGCTTTTTATAAATAATTGTGTACTTATACATTATTTCTTTTATAGATGTCCGACGACGACGTCTCAGTCCCTAAAATGAGAAAAGTCGGGGCTCACATAAGTCCAGCTCAAAAAAAATTGCTACACTCTCATGAACGAAAAACTACGATGTGGCACACTTTCTGCCACATTTACGGTAAAGGATGCCGCCAAGGCTTGGCAGAATATAGCGGCCGAACTAAATGCCATTCCGGGGGCGGCCAACTTTACTTTGGCACTTTTGGCAGATGTCACATACGTCAACTGTCAAAAACAATCGCATGGTGATTTCAATATCGCGTGGATAGGTATCGACTCGTAAATCGATATCATAGGTATGACAAATGTAAGTCACCGATGAGTTTCAAAAATACCAACTTTCGGAAATCACTCATCGGTGAGAATCAGTCACTAGATGTCTATAAAGACACAAACTTAAAGTTAGCAGCATGGCGTGAAGTATGTTTAATACTGAAACCAAACTTCGATGAACTGGATGAAAAGAAAGAAAACAGTACGGTGAGTTTTTTAAATATTTTTAATTGATAAAAAACCGGCCAAGTGCGAGTCGGACTCGCGCACCGAGGGTTCCGTACAACCTTGCAAATTTATGGTTTTCGTAATTTTTCCTTTATCTATGCTATAAGACGTTGCTTCGTACCAAATTTCAAGATTCTGAGTTCACGGGAAGCACCCTGTAGGTTTTGATTCCCTTGCAAGTGTCGAAAATTTGCGGCATAAACGGCTGTATCTTTTGATTGCGTTGGCTTAGAAGTTTGATTTTTTCACAGCTTCAAGGGACAGTAGACCTGAGTAATTGATATAAATTTCAGCTTCATACCTCCACGCGTTCCTGAGAAAAAGGGTCTTGACAGACGGACGGACGGACGGACAGACGGACAACAAAGTGATCCTATAAGGGTTCCGTTTTTTCCTTTTGAGGTACGGAACCCTAAAAATGCATTCACAAAATTTTAATTTATAGCTGCTGCCTGCTACGGAACGGAACCAATATCCGATACAAAATAATTAGTAAATGCTGTCTGTATAGCATTGGCATTAGAGCCACCTCGAGTCGACCCATTTCGATCCACGGGTCTCGTTTCTTGTTCTTGTCTATTTGCTATATTTTGGTAACTTGAAAAATTTATACCGTATTTTTCTCTAACAAAATTATGTAATTAGCTGTAATTACTTGAATTGCTGTGTCTACGTTCAGATCTATAGGCCGATGGAGTATTCGCCACTTATTTTCTAGAATACCAAAAGCGCACTCAACATACTTTCTTGCTCCACTTAATCTATAGTTAAAAATATTTTTATCATTATTCAAATGTGTACCTCCATACGGACATAGGAGATTAGGTGTTAAAGCAAAGCCTTAATCGCCAACTAGTATAAATAATTCCTCGTGCATGTTTTTATGAAGTGGTCTAGGCTTTGGTACATTTAAAGTACCATAATTGATCTTTTTCCAAAATGTGATATCCTTTAATATAGTGGAATCGCATTCCTTGCCATACGAGCCCACACTAATAAAAATAAATCGGTACTCTGAATCGACAACTGCCATTAATACAAAAGAATAATATTCCTTGTAATTAAAGAACATAGAACCACTCTTGGCTGGTTTCAAAATTCTAATATGTTTGCTATCTACTGCTCCAATACAGTAAGGAAAGTTTTTATTAAAGCTTTTATTTCGAATCTTAAAGCGATGTCCTCCCCTTCTCTCTCAGTATCAGGTAGCTTAAGGAAATCTGTCTGTAGGTTTTCCCAAATGACGTGGCTCATTTCTTTTATTAGGTATTTTACTTATTGTCGAAACGCCCACTCTGTATGAGTAATGTATTTCTTTAAATGAACATCCTGAAGCTAAATATTTTAAAAAAAAGTATCTTTTGTTACTGCATATTACATTATACGTCACCAATAAAAAAAATCTGTTCTAATATTTTTTATTGATTTCAGGAAAACTGAATGGAAACTAAATGGAATAATGTACAAGATTCGTGGCTTAAGACAGTAAAAAAACAAAAAGATGAGTCTAAATCTGGATCTTCGGCCAAAAAGACACGAAATTATTTATATCACGAGCAATTAATGTTTTTGAAGAAAGAAAGTCTCCGAACCTCGTTTGCCCCCTTTTTTTATAAAAAAAAAAAAACCTCGACCACCTCATGAGTCAGTTTCAAAAAAAGCAAGAACCGAGACTGAAGTAGGCATGAAATCAGATTTTCGTTCACTCTTAATTAAAGATAAAAAACAATTGATAATAAAGAATTAAATGAGAAGATGTCAAAGTTTTTGGACTCCAGAATGAACCCAGAAAAGGAAAACCGTCATCTTTCTTTTTTCAAAGGCATTATACCAATCTTGAAAACTAACTATCGAAGAGACTTAAGAATTTCAAGCCAGCGTTCTGACAATGTTGCAAAAAATTAAAAGTAGGAAAAGTAAATCAAAATTATAAGCTCGATCATGTTATAATGTTTATTGGAAGGTATATCAAAATGTTTCATATTATGCTAAACAAAATAAAACAACAGCACGTACGCTACGTCTCTTTCTGACTGGATTAATCGTTTTGTATGACACCGCCCGGGATGTGTGAGACGACTTACATTATGTATGGCGTTCCCTTCAGGCAGTCGGGTACTTAAAGAATCGGACCGAACCAGAAATTATAATCTCAGGCCCAGCTAACCTCAGCTGTTTTGCGTTACGATGATCTTATTTTTAGATGGCATAGAACGAGCATTTTATTTCAGATGGGGATTCAAAATCTTCTAATTGTCAAAATTAACCTACCGCTAGATTGTGATTGCCGGCATGGGTGGCTGGCAAAGGCATAACGCAAACTTCCTCATCTAATTAATAGACGGTTTGCGATGCGGTGAAAATTTGCTGGTAAACGAACCGGCGGAGTTCCTTGAGTGTGCCAAATTCCTCTGCGAGCCTTGCGTTTGTCGGCGCGACTAGCGTAACAGTACAACAGAAGCCGACTGTTGCAACCCATCGTTACATCGCGTGCCACGCATCCACAGCACCAGCGCACTGCTAGCCAGCGATAATGAGATAGCAGCCATCAATGCTGAGGACTTCTCTATCTTGCTGCAGGTGAAGCTGAAACTCTCAGAATATACTTCAGACCTGGATATAGCAGACAAAACTACCAAAAGACAAATCAAGAGAACGAAGAGATTGGTGTCGTCCAGTTCTTCCGAGGGCTTATTGAAAAAAAAAACTAACCAAGGTGGCAGAGATATTGGCCATTACAGGTAATTAAATACCCTTTATTAATATAAATAATTAACAGGTGGGCACTGAGTCGCCTTATTTAAACAATAGTACTCTCTGAATTTTTCCTCATTACTTATCAAATGGTTTTTAATCAAAGAGATTAAAATATAATAAGTCATAGAGACAAAGCGAGGAAAATTTGAAGTCAAAAGTTATTCCAAGTGGAATAAGTCGAGTACAATTTCGACCGAATGACAGCTCGCGTTCATACTAACTGACATGACAAGGACATGACGCTTAGGCTTCAAAGTTTTGAATGAAAATATTATTAATGCCCCCTCTATGCCCTATTATATTTTAATCTCTTTGTTTTTAATCAACGTGTTGTAACATCCGTCCCGTTGTCTGCTTTTATAAATCGAATCTGTTGCTTTTCTTGTACTATTGGCATATAACAACAAAACATCATCATCTTCTTCTTCCTCTTCCAATAATGTTAGTAAAAGTTGGTCATCAATCGACATCTTATCAACTCAAAGCAAATAAATGACTAGAAACAGCGCATTACCACGAACAGCGCAACACTGCTGCCTTGTTCGGAATCAGCGCGGCACGCAGTCTAAATTCACCTACCGCTAGATTGTGATTGCCAGCATGGGTGGCTGACAAGGCATTACGCAAACTTCCTCATCTGATAGACGGTTTGCGCTGCGGTGACAATTTGCTGGTAGACGAACCGGCGGAGTTCCTGGAGTGTGCCAAATTCCTCTGCGAGCCTTGCGTTTGTCGGCGCGACTGGCGTAACAGTACAAGCCGACTGTTGCAACCGATCGTTACATCGCGTGCCACGCATCCACAGCGCCAGCGAACTGCTAGCCAGCGATAATGAGATAGCAGCCATCAATGCCGAGGACTTCCCTGTCTCGCTGCAGGTGAGTTTTCAACATCATCCCTGCCTTTTGCAAAAACCAAACAAATTCTAAACTCCAAGCTATTAAAATTACTTTCAAATTGACACGAAGGATACCTGATTTCTGTTTTCACGCTGCACTATTTATCCACACCTCAGAATACTAGAAAGACACTAGAACTGCACATCAGTAATTCTAAGATAAAAACCACTCACCCATTTCATCTAACAGACTTAGGAACTTTTCCTGTTATGCACATATGGGCATGGGCATCTGTGATGTGCCTGCCCCACCCCCTCCACCATTCTAATGCCTTTCTTGTGTTCTGAGGTACCTACTGATAATGCTGGTTATGGTTTTGTTTTTTATGTGTTCTTGGTGTGTGTAACTGTTTGCTTATTTGCATGCATTTTAATAGCAACATTAACGAAGCAAAAAGGAAGCTAAAACTCTCAGAATATACTTCAGACCTGGATATAGCAGACAAAACTACCAAAAGACAAATCAAGAGAACAAAGAGATTGGTGTCGTCCAGTTCTTCCGAGGGAGATGATGATGCACGTGCATCATCATCTCCCTCGCTCCCATCTCCCTCCCATCCATCTCAATCCCTTATTGAAAAAAAACTAACCAAGGTGGCAGAGATATTGGCCATTACAGGTAATTAAAAACCCTTTATTAATATAACACCACCATATGAAAGTGGCTAATGATCCCATTATGCTGGGACATCGCTATTATTCCAAAACAGATCCTACCTTGCAGCCTCTTCGAGTTCGTGAGTTGATGCAGCGAGTGTTTACAATGCAATGTCTACTTGACGACATAGTGGCCAATATTACTTATACCACACGGTTTAAACGAGACCACAACTTCTTTTGGATGTAAAGCTACTTGCTAGGGCAATCTACACGTAATATGGATCTCAACTGCGTTTGTCTTTACTGCGTTGATGCCAACTCTCAATCTTACTGAAGCTCCCAGATGGTTTTTTCCGAGTGTCTGTAGTAAGGTCGATGTTTCACCCTCTAAATTGAGATATTCACCTGATGACAATGGTCCCTTTGTTGTGCACATAACTCGCACTGCCCCATCTTCTGGTGTTTCAATTCGGGTTCCGAAGCTAGCTCAACTTTTACATAAATCGAAAGTAATGGGTATCCTTGATAAGTCAATTGGAAGGAACCGCGTTTCCGTTGACGTTGTTACCGCGAATTCAGCCAACTCTTTAATTTTTAACCAACTGTTAAAGGAAAACAACTACTCTGCCATGATGTCCCGATCTAATGTATCGAGAATGGGTATTGTACGCAATATCCCAATTGACTGGTCAATGGAGGATCTCGTCAACGGTTTGAAATTCCCCCATTATTTCAAGGGTCAAGTAGTCAAGGCTAGATGACTCAATGTTAAAAAAAAGGTAGATGGGGCTACTCTGGTGCGATGGAGCAGAATTGCATGTAAGTCACATGGTAATAGTAAAAATAAAATCTATGGCACGAAGCTATGTTGGTGGCCAGGGATAGGCGCAGACATTGAAAAGAAGTGTAAAGAATATGTCTTAACGGTTCCGTCCAAACTGCAAAAAATAAGACCCTTTCTTGATATAATTAGAAACCAATTATTAAAAAGACCAAAAGAAGAACATTTAGCGATAGACGAGCAAACGATTCCCACGACATCCAAAACGTCTGGAATAAGTCAGTTTAATAAAAAAAAAACACATAAATGGGGATACTTAAATTTCGTGCTGAGTAGAGCTAGTGGATTCAGCTATGATTTCGATATTTTCACGGGAAAACACCCTACAGATTTACCACCAAACTCTCCTAATGTAGGTGCATCAAGCAATGTGGAAATAAGGCCTGTGGATTCTGTGCAAAATAATTTGAATTATGAGCTAGCTATTTATTGATAACTGGTATACCAGGCTACCTACCTCTCAAGGCATTTTGACATTCTAACGGAATACTGCTACATGGAACTATTCAACTAAACAGAGCCAAAGACATCGATATGTCAAGCACAAAAGAACTTCAGAAGCAAAGTAGAGGTCACTGCATTGAAAAGTGCACTCAAATAGATGATGTCGATTTAAGTGTCACCTTGTGGGTCACCGTTTTAAATGAAAATGTTCAAAACATTAAACGGCGTCGCCAACTGCCTCCAAGAGAAGTGGCAGAAGATGGAGTTGGACATTTGCCTATATGGGCAAAAAATCGGCAGCGGTGTAAGGTTTGCGGTTAAAAGACATTTGTATTGCAGCAAGTGCACGTGTTATTTTTGTCTAAACAAGGACCGCAACTGTTTTGAACAATATCATGTTTTATGTCAATAAAGAACATTTTATATAATTAAAAAAAAAATTCACTACACTATTTATTCATTAAAGTAACATAGAATTTAAGGTTAGAGGTGTTATTGTATACTTTACTGTAGATAATAATATGGTGGAGGGTATGTATTAGAGGTAAGGTAGTTTTATAACTTATTTCGTAGTCCTTGAATAGATGTCAATTTAAACAGACGTAGTAGTTTCTTTCCCTTATCTAAATATAATATCCAGGTCCTATGACATTCCCAGTGCATACGTAACAGGTTTCTTCAACCGCAGTTGAAATTTGCGCGTCAGGACTTGCATGACAAAGTCTTTTGATTTTACATCTCCCTTCCGGTTGAAGTGTACTAACAGCAACTTCCCACTATTCAATGCAGACGATGCTGCCGTTTTGGCCACATCCAGTCCCAACGTCGCTCAAAGCCTCTTTCTTCAGATGTGCTCAACCCCACTTTAGAAAAACATGCACTGTTATGGATGAGATATGCCTACCTTGCTCAGGCAAGCACAAAGCTACAGACCCCGAATGCTCTGAATTCTCACGACAAAAGCTAATTAAAATCATAATGTCCGAAGAGAATATTCCATTCTCGGAGGCTGCTATACGCTTTCCACCTACTCAACGCAAACCTTTTTCCACTCAATCTCCAAATCCCTC
The DNA here is from genome assembly GCA_963855545.1 of Ethmia dodecea. Lineage (NCBI taxonomy): Eukaryota > Metazoa > Arthropoda > Insecta > Lepidoptera > Depressariidae > Ethmia > Ethmia dodecea. The sequence continues at coordinate 1,457,274 of OY979447.1, forward strand.
ATATGGAGCTAATCATCTAACTACCCCTGTAAAGTTATCCTATCGCAAGACAGTTATTCTTTAAAACAAACCTCGTCCTGAGCCAGGAAAATCTTATAATCGCCTGTCTCATTCCCACATAACACCATCTCCCAAATCGAGCCAATCTAATGGTTGTGATCTTGCTATAGAAAGTCAAATACCCTCCCATACTCCTAAGCTCACCCCTAATGACATGATGAGTTATTGATTTGCACCCTCATTAATGTAATTTCTAAATTCTCAGATTCCCTACCGAACAATGTCACTACATTACTTGAACAATTTATTAGTAAATTGGTTATCCATGGCTCAAGTGGACCTCTTACAATGGAACTGTAAGAATATAAGACATTTCATCGACAATTCGTCGACTTTTTCAAGATTTATTGGTATAGACATCACGGGGGATTGCGGCGATATTGGTCTATGCCACCCAGAATACGCTCTAGCCCCAACCAACCTAGAACAATCATATCAAGGATTTAGTTGCTGTGCCCTGCAGCCACCAAAACCAGTCAACAAGCGAACTAAGAAAAAGAAGTTGAATAAGATAAAGAAGTCACCTACACAAGTCCATTCATATGTCATTACTAACGAACCAAAAAAAGGTATCCGTTTAAGTCAAAATTGTATAAGCGACAAAAAAATATTGACAAAGGTCTGGAAAAAATTAAGTGGATTAAAAAATTGTGTTCACACTAGGAAGTGGTAGATTTGGGTGAGAATTATTGTAGTGGTAAAAAAAACTGTTTTTAACTGTGTTCATCATACAAAAATGTGTGCACTTAAAAATGTACTTTGTACAAGAAAGTGGTATAATTTTTATGTATTTCATTTATTTACTTAAATATATGTACTGAAATCTTTTTTTTATTCTATAGACAATAAATGGGTTTTAAAATTATTTTGCAACAGTTTTATTATCACATATATAATAAAACAAAATATTATAACACAAAATTAGAGGAGTCAATTTACTTATTGGTCACACCATCATACACAACGAGGGAGTGTCTCGGACAGTTCAAAACATCACTGCTGTACACCAGATGGTAGAGCCTGATATTCTTACCCTCATGGATGTAGCTGAAGTAAACGATCGCTTTAAGGTTACTGTCGCTCTCTAAAGAACGCGTACCACCAAGGACCTCCATGATCAAGGATCACATTCGTGGAAATTGAAGCGGCAACGATATGGTCACACCGAGCCGACACTTTGACCTGCACGGGGTCACCTACTCGCTGCCAGCCACCCTGCTCTGTAGCAGCGAGGGCTATCTGAAAGTTGTCAACACTGGAAGCAAGGACGTGGAGTGGAGCGAGGGCACCCTCCTACTACGTGCCGAGAGTTGCCAGGAACCATTGATTAGACGGGTCAGTCCAAATGCCAATACCATACCATCACTTTTAGCCAAGAGTGTGTTAGGTACTAGCCTAACAAAGTCTAAAAGCCCACAGGAGATAGGTGTAGCTGTAACCGAGTTAGACATAGGCCCCTTAAGTGAATCCGAACGTAAAGAATTACTCGATTTATTACACAAACATGATGACTGTTTCGCATGTCACACTAACGACCTATCGGTTTAGTGTTTCTATAGTCTATTAGAAACAAACATACAAGATGCATGTGGAAATATGCAAAACCATCAACAAAAATACATTCATGATGCTACTGTTAAATGTAATAAAAAATATAGAGAGCACCAATCAAAGAAGAATTAAAAAGAAAACTATCATAACAAATTATATTAACTGATAGGGGATATCCAATCATATCATATCCATATCAATCAAAATGCAAAATTTTAGTGGCAAAAATTTACACCCTTGAGAAGCTAAGATAATTAATAAATGATAAAGGGACCACGGGCGACAAATGGATCTAAATTACAAAATTGTTTACATACTTTTTGTTATTTTTTAAATTATGAATTGGCGCTGACTGCATTTGAAATATCTAAATAAAATTTGATTCTGCAGCATCTTTCTTAAAGAAACAACGGCCAAAAAAAATACTCGTGGTCCTTTCCAGGGACCAAGGGACCGGGACCACGAGCCCGCCAGGTTTCTGTTTAGCAATTAAATGAAACTTGCTTGTATTTTGTAACTTAGAATTAAGTTAGTCTTAAGAAAATCGTTATCGAATAAGGTCCCCTTCAAACCCCTTAATTAGGTTTGTACTATACAGTGTTAAGAGACGCCTTGTACAGTAACTACAAATAAAGTACATCAACTTCTAAAGGGCCTTTATTATTTCCACACGAGCAACCCTACATTGGCGCCCAACGTATATAAAACTACCCACTAAAAAAAATACTAACGAAATACCGAAAACTATGGTAGTTATGTCACAAGATCAGTTCAAAATATTGCTAAGCACGATGACATCGACCCAATCATCTTGCCAAAAAAGTTTTGCTCAGTGCCTTAAAAAGTACGACGGAGAAAGAAGTTATGGTTAAGTGGAGGAATTCATTTCACATATTTCTACAAAAATGTGGAGAATATCTCGGACGAGGACGCACTGAAGTGATTGTGACTTTGGATCAGGAAATTTTGTATTTATTTGTTGCAAATTAAATCTTTAAATTGTGATTAAAATTTAAGAATTTTTTTAAGGGGGAGCTGTTGTAGCGTCAGGTATTTATAGACATGTACTCGAATGTATCGGGTAGGCCAGTCTTCAAGTTGTAACAAGAGCGATACCATGTGTTAGTAATAAATAATTGAGTGTTTAGTGTGAGCCGTTGGAAGGACGTCACCGGTGACGAAATCCGACTGTTTTTAGCGATTTTAATACTCCAGTCACTAGTTATAAATAATGTGGAGCTAGAATTGGTATCCCATGCTTGACGAACTCCAAATCGGTAATTTTAAAGAAATTATGTCATATAACCGCTTTGTCGTTATCAAACGTTTCCATTTTATAGACAATGCCTTCTTGCCCGTGCCGTCCACCAGACTCGATAAAATCATCCCCGTCATAGAGCACCTCAACAAAAAAATCAGCTCTATACGAAGAACGCGAGTAGGTACAAAGAGTTATGAATTATGCGAGTCTAGGACGGGATATTTATGGAGGATGGAGGTCTACACGGGCAAGGGTACTATTTATTATACTGTGGGCAAGGGGCAAGCATATGTAGCACACGTCGGGGAGCCGGAGGAGCGCGGGAAAGAGCTTGAAAACGATAAGTTGGAGAGTGTCACGGTCCAGATTGTTCTGAACTTAATGAGACCGCTTTTTAATAAGGGTCATAAGCCGTATACAGAAAGAAAGCCGAAAACTTATCGGCGCCGATAAGCGCCCATCGGCGCCGGTCTACGCAGGTAACCGGCGCAGGCATTTATATGAACAAGCGCCGACCGGCGCCTATCGGCGCCGACACGCGCCGGTCAGCGCTGGTGCCGCCCGCCAATCATCGTACGACATTTTGCTCGCTCTGCTTCAATCTGCTTGCTTTCTGTAGAATGGACCGGCGCCGATCGGCGCCTGTCGGCGCCGACAAGCTTTCAGCTTTCTTTCTGTATACGGCTATAGATTAATAATGGAGATTTTTTTTAACGATCCTCTTTTGTCTCGGCTTCTTAGCGTTCCTGCACACGATGCCGTCACCGCGCCGTCGCCGCGCCGACGCCGTGCAATTACACTGTAGATACGAGTCGCGCGAAGCCCGCCACCGCGCCGCCGCCGCGCCGCCACCGCAAGCGTTCCCCTCCCTCCCTGGCTGTTCGATTCATTCCATTACCGGCCGCGTAAGAACGTGCACGTGTGTTAACTTTTTAATGAATTACCATGGAAAGTTTTGATTACGAAACGTTTATAAGTTTAGTGGAGGACAGAGAAGTGTTATGGGACAAAACTTTGGAAATATATAAAGACAAGCGTAAAAGTTTAAAAGCTTGGTTTGAGATCTGCCATATAATGAATGAGAACTTTGCAGAACTACCTGATACGGAGAAAAATAAATACGGTAAGTATCTTTTTACAAAATTTTATTCATTCTTGTTAATGTATTTCTATGTAGTGGGGCCAATCACTTGCTACTAGTAGTAGCTTGAGTATTCCCGCTAGATAGAAACACGTTTCGTGCTACATTTTAACAATAATTATTTTGCCATGGTACACTGCCATATTCAGAATTAAAATACTCCTTATATTTGTCACGTATTTCATTAGCTGTTGTAGGAACTATTTCCGTTGAATCAAATGGCAAAAACTCCTCTAATTCACACCCGCTTAGAGATTCTTGCATCCCTTTTACGCCCTCCTCTTTGTGTATAAAATTTTGCAGTAAACAACAAGCTTTCACAACATCTACAGCCAAATCCAATGACACATTTAAAGGTCGATGAAATATTCGCCACTTATTGGCCAGTATCCCAAAGGTGCATTCTACATATCGTCTAGCTCTTGTTAACCGATAATTAAAAACGGATTTTTCTGCATCAAGCATTTGACTATTATATGGGCGCAGTAAATTCTGATGTAGTGCAAATGCTTCATCGCCTACGAATACATACGGCAAGGCAATGTTGGTATTAGGTAAGGAAGTAGGTCCTGGTAAGTTCAAAGTATTGTTAATCATTTTGTGCCAGAAAGCTGTATTTTTAAAAACACCTGAATCACAATCCTTTCCATAAGCACCGACGTGGATATAAATAAAGTTGTAGTCACTATCGGCAACTGCCATCAATACAATCGAGAAGTAATGTTTGTAGTTCAAAAACATCGATCCACTTTTATTTGGTTTTATTACTCTGATGTGCTTTCCATCTACAGCACCGACACAATGAGGGAAATTAGCAGACACTTCAAATTTATTTGCTATTTCTAGCCAATCGTTCATAAATGGCATTTTCATATATTTTGGGTAAAGTTCAGACCATATTAGAGAACACACTTCTCGTATGATTACGCTTAAAGTTGATTTTCCTATTCTAAAACGATATTCAAGATCGGCTAGTGAAGTTCCGGTTGCTAAATACCTGCAATAAAAAAAAAACCAATATAATAATAAAATTGATTATTAATATTATTATTTCAGGTAAACTAATATCTCAGAAATGGAAGAATATAAGGGATGCGTGGATGAAATGCGACAAAAAGATACGTGAATCGAAATCTGGATCAAGTGCAAAATCAGTACATAAATATCAATATTATGATAATTTACAATTTTTGAAAAAAATTACCCCACAGCCACCCCAATCTGGATCAAACATGCCGGAAGAAAACAAATCTGAAGTTACTTATGTCAACAAAAGAAAGAAAAACGAAGAAATAAATCCTGTAGATAAGAAAATGATTAAGTTTATGGAAACGTTACAAAAAGAAGACGATAGTAGAATGATGTCTTTTTTTAAAGGTATAGCTCCTACCGTGGAACGCTTCAAAGACGAAGACATTGTTGAATTCCAGTACCAAGTATTGAATATTATAAGAAATATTCAATATAAAAATAGTTATAGCGCTCCACATCATTCACGCACAGCAGGTGCAATGGACTCCCCGGCACACTACGGTTACAATACTAGTGCTGGACCCAGTACGAGAGTTCAATCACAGGCTTCGAATGATAGCATTGAAAACGATTCATTACAAAGCATTCCAAGTCCATCTACTTCAAGCTTGATTGATTTTGATTTTTCTACATTACATCAAAATAATTAAATATATATATATGTTTCTTTACCTCAATGTAACAACCAATCTCTCCTTAGCAGATATACTTGCTCGCATATTTGTATTTGTGTGTTGCAATTTGTTCTTTAATAAATCTAATAATTTATCAAATGTCTTGTAATTCATTCGAAAATAATCACAAAACTTGGCCTCGTCTTTTCGGAGATCTTCGTAAAGTGTATGAAATTCACCAAATTGCTCTCGTGCCGACAGCATAGGATGAACCCACAACTTTCTAACTCGACGTTCTTTTTGCCATTTTCTATACATATAGTAAGTAAGCACAAACTTCTTTTTTTTCATTATATAAGACATGTCTGCGTCACGTGCGATCTCACGGCGTGCACGTTCTTACGCGGCCGGTAATGGAATGAATCGAACAGCCAGGGAGGGAGGGGAACGCTTGCGGTGGCGGCGCGGCGGCGGCGCGGTGGCGGGCTTCGCGCGACTCGTATCTACAGTGTAATTGCACGGCGTCGGCGCGGCGACGGCGCGGTGACGGCATCGTGTGCAGGAACGCTTAAAGTTCAGCACCAGACTGATTCGATGGGCTCTCTCCGACTCAACCGAGAGTTTGTCCCCGAGGCTCTAAAAATGAAAACGAAAAAAACATGAAGGAGTTGGAGGTGGCATTCATCACGACAAAGGACTTGAGTGTGGTTGTGTGGATGGACAAAAATATTGTGTTTGCGATTTTTTCTTTCCATTCTCTAGAAGTCGGCGGAATTGAAAAGTACGGTTATTACCGGACTGTAACCGGATTATGAGCCATTTTCAAAAAAGATGTACATTACATAAATTATTTTGTCCAACTAAAATAATAGTATTTTTTACGAATTCAGTGCTGCATTTTTTAAGTTGGGTAACTTTTCCTATAAATATGAACCTTCCTCTTCAAGACACTCATCGAAATATGGCATATTTATAAAATAGTTGTATTTTATAAAATATGTTTTTTGTTTTGGAACCTTTCACGTTCCATACAAACAGAAAATGTCCTTTTTGCACTTCAACAGGTTTGAATCATCATAAGGCTCTCATGTGTTGTCTGTTAAAACTTTTAATAATCTAACTAGTGACATAAATATATAACCTATTATTTATTCAAAATAATATCATTCTAAACAGTACCTTAACTATAAAAAATATTTTTTTAATTTGTCCGAGATTACAAACATGTGAGTCACTCAGAGTATGTCACGGTCCATTTCGTAGCTTTTTGTACCAATCTTACCACTTGAAGATCATTTTTCATAACTGGCAACACTTTGCTCCATACTGTTCCCAATAAATCTCCGCAATTTTGACGTAGTGTCAGTTTGACCTTGGTTACGGAACTCGGTCGTAATTTCCAAAAAAAAATAACAAGTGCATCACAGTGATTTATAAAGAAGGTAAAGTGAGTATTATTTTGAATTATTTTCATAGCGTAAGCCAAACAAAAACAAGTTATAATTATATATCGTATTAATCTGTATTGTTAAAGAATCGGATATTATAGCTGTTTGAGTTTATGTTTTTCACAAAAATGCTAACATGATAGTCACATTTCGTGACCAATATGACGTGACACATCTAGATGTAAAGAGTAAAGACATGTTTACATTAGCTAAAAATTGTATGGTGCCATGGTGCTTGCTTATAATAAACGCCTTTGAATTTCACCTCCAGCGCATGCAGGTTTCCTGACTATGCTTTCCTTCTTCGTTTTGAGCAAGTGACAACTTGGCAAAGTCTGTACTTAAGTTAGAAAACAACTTATTGGTACAGGCCCCTCTCGTGACGCGAACCTGGGACCTCTTGCATGCGACACTGCAAGTCTGCAACGCACACTATTAGGCTATTAACGCTGTTTTATTATTACATACAGATCAAGTACCAAAAATATTGCCTGTCTGTCCGTCCGTCCGTCCGTCTTTCCGTCCGTCTTTTCATCCGTCTGTCTATCTGTCCGTCCGTCTGTCCGTCCGTCTGTCTGTCCGTCCGTCTGTCTGTCCGTCCGTCTGTCTGGACAGGACGGAATGTCGGAGCCGCGTTCTATCAGTGCTATGTTCTGTCAGAGCTGCGGTCTGTCAGAGCTGCGGCATGTCGGGGCTGCGGCCTGTCAGAGTTACGGCTTGTCAGAGCTATGGCTTGATGGAGCTGCGGTCTGTCGGAGTTACGACCTGTCAGACCTGCAGTTTGTCGTAGCAGTATCTTGTCGGAACTCGGTTTTACAATCACTAATTTGATTTTGTTATTATTATTATTTTTAGAAAAATGGCAATGAGCGCAGCTGAGCGTCAGAGAAAGCACCGCGAAAAACTTAAAAGGTTTGGACCGATGTCCGAGTGGAGGATTGATCTCTTTGTATAAAAGACAAAGTATTTTTTAAAATAATAAAAAGGTTTCGATTACTAAACTTTGTACTTCATTAAACTACCTACATATTTCGTAAAACTTTAGTTCTATAATCTATAATAATCTATAATCTCACGCCTTTTTTATCCCCGAGGGGGTAGGCAGAAACTAAAAAAAAACTTAAAACTTTAGTTTGCTCATGTAAACTCTACCTTATAATAAATGTGACTCACATTAGTATAAAATTATACAGATATGTCACAAAACAGTTTAGTCACAATTTTTATCATGTTAGTCACAATGTACATTTTTTTTGAAAATGGCTCTAATAACATATCTATGCATCGACCACAAAGAAGAAATGCTATCTGCCTATCCCATAGAGAGAACACGAAAGATAATCTAGTATAAAAAACTGTTCCGCCGACTTTTAAATGTATCGATTCATAATTCTTTTGTAATGTTCAATCACAACCCCACTCCAGTCCTTGGTCACCGTGCATTCCGCCTGCAATTGGCGTAGCAGCTGCTGCAAATAAGCAGACCAGCAGCACCTTCCCGGCCTTAAGCACTAGCGGCACGACCAGTTGTACAGGGCATGCACTTGCCTCGATAATAAGTATTGCAAAGAAATAACGGTTTTACGGAAAAAAACGCGCTGGACTGGAAAAAGACTTCACAGCTCGACAAACAACATCGACTCGCAAGTTGCAAAGATTTTTTTGAACTAGTCGGCGATAACGGCGATGGCAACGGATAGTCACCGTAGATGAAACATGCATTCACCAGTATGATCCGGAGTCCAAACAAGAGTCCATGCAATGTAAAAAAAAAAGGAGAAAATCCGCCGAAGAAATTCTAGGTGGAAAAGTCGGCGTCCAAATTAATGGCGACTGTTTCCTTTGATATTGCGGGAAATTTGCTTATCGACTATCTACCTAAGGGAACTATAATGACTGACCATTACGCCAATTTATTGACTCAGGTTCGCGAAGCTATTATACAGAAACGACGTGGGAAACTGACGCTCGGAGTGTTCTTTCTGCAAGACAACGCGCCCCGTTCACACCGCACCGCACACGTTGCGAGGCAAGCCCTGAAAGACTCGGGGTTCTCAGAAATTGACCACCCTCAGTATAGCCCAGACCTAGCATCTGTAGTGTACGACTAGCGTCTGCGTCATAAAGTAGGTATTCCTTATTTGTAAATGTATTAGTGTATCCAATAATCATGCATTATAGTCATAATAATATATAGTCATAATAATATAGTCATAATCTTATCTAGAGAAGACCGGACGTTTCATTTTAACACATACCTATACAACACTCCAATGCGCTGAGCCTTCCCAAGACTATTTTACAACCTCAATAAATCCCCTATTAATGTTTTTCAATTTCAAAAAGGACTTACGGGGACGAAGATTTGCAGATGACAACGAAATGAAACATGCGGTTGATCGTCATTTTGAAGAGAATGTAGTAATTCTCCATAGTACAGTGAATAGAGACCAAATAAGGGGGGATACCTTACAAACGGTCCGGTAGTTCTAAATTTTTTACATGTTGTCTAGGATGGTTGTTATGTGTTTAAAATGCAAAATGCACAATTCCCCTCCCTCCGCCATCTTGAAAAAACCGAAAAAAATCGGCACTTTTTTTAGATTTTCACTTATATCTTTGTTTCGGTGCATTTTAGCTACAAAACAGTTCTATTTATTGTTGTAGAGAATGAAATTCCCTATAATATACGTGTTAAATTTTGTTTGTAGGGCAGATAGTTCACGAGATATGATATTTTAAAAAATATAAAAAAATACGCATTTTCCGGAAATTTTTCAAAAAAGTGCCGATTTTTTTCGGTTTTTTCAAGATGGCGGCGGGCGCGGAGGGGGGGGAATTGTGCATTTTGCATTTTAAACACTTAACAACCATCCTAGACAACATGTAAAAAATTTAGAACTACCGGACCGTTTGTAAGGTATCAGCTCTCTATTCACTGGGTTACCAACACAGTATTTAAATGTGATATTATTCAACTTCGTAAACTTCTACTTATTTTGTTATTCGTATATATTATCGTAGCATTTTTGCACTTTTAGAGTCATCGATGGCTTAAAAACAGTTGTATGTAACGATTACCGCTCCATCCTAAGAATCTTAGATGAATACATACATCCGTATAGATCCAGACCGGAATACGATGATGTGCTTCCTTCTTTCGAATCTGTAAATATACTCTGTACCGTGTACACAAAAGATACTACAGGGTGTATCGTTGTACCTTCAAAAAACTCGAAGATGTGGTTAACGCCCAATCTCTCAGATAATTTTTTACTTTTCGAAGATTGGGGAACCGACAAGATTATTGTTTTCTGCAGTGAAGAATCACGACGGGAATAACTCAATATTTTGGGAATGGAACGTATAAAATTGCACCCAAGCCATTCAAACAAATCTATACCATACATAGAGACATTGGCAGCGACAGTGACAGTACAAAGATTGTCCCACTCATATTTGCATTGCTTCCTAATAAGCTACAAAACACTTATGATAGACTCTTTTTCTTTAATCAGGCAGCATTTATCAAATACGGAAAGACGGAAAACAGCGAATGTGCATCGACTATAAATTACTAAATTCAGTAAGGCACACTGTCCACGGAGGCGTAGCTTCATAGACGCGTATTCGTCATTATACGCTTGGTGTACGCTTGCTTGCAGCTTAAAGCGGCTACACACGACCCTAAAATCACTGGCAATATCGGGACAGTGGTGGGGAGGACCCTAGATCGTATCATAAATAGCCTGGTGTGTAGGCAAATCGTACCCGATTTTTTTCGTCCCTAAATCGCTACGGGCGAGCTCACGATTCAGGGACGATTATCGGCTCACAGGACGTGTGTAGCGAAATCAGGACTGATTTTTGCGCAGTCTGCGCTCGAGCGCTGCGGCGATACGACGTGCTTGCGGTTACTATTGTCGCCGCGGGCGATACGACGTGCTTACGGCTACAATTTTTTATTTCGAAAATATGGCGAAGGAAAATGAGCGAGAAGCGTGGACAAAAGTCATTGATTTATTTAAAGATTTACCATATTTGTGGGACAAAAAACATAAAGACTATTTCAACCGCGACATGAGACAGGAGGCATTCAAAATGCTAGTGCAAATTTTCAATGAAGAGATCGGCAGAGATACATCGCTGGCTGACTTCAAGAAAAAACTTGAGAATATGCGTACTACGTATGGAAGAGAGCTGAAGAAGGTAAGATCATGTACACTTGAGAGCATAATTATCGCACAGTTATCTTTTTTAGAATCTAAATCGCAAATAAGCGAAAATAAAGTTTATAATTAAAAAATACTGCATGCATTTTTAAAGTACGACATGTTATTGATAGGTATACACAATAACGGGAGTGTGAAGTCGGACACTCGCCCGTTTTTGACACTTTTTTCGAAACTACCCTCTGAAGCTTTTTGCACGAGTTAACTGTAGCGGACATTCAGAGAGAAATTTATTGTGTTTATCATTACTGATTGTGCATTATTGTTATTAAACGATACATTACAACACAATAGCATTCCATTACAAGTAAAAAGTCTTGCTTAAAATGGATACTACACCCGCAGAAGCTGCTCAGGTAGTAGCTTTGATTCAAGCAGGATACAATCAAAGTGATGTTGCTCGACAACTCAATTTGAGCAGATTTTCGGTGAGACGCGTATACCAGCGATACGTGGAGACTGGAGGATACGTCCGACGTCATGGAGGTGGACGTCATCGTGTGACATCTCAGCAGGATGACCGATTTCTCGTCATGACGTCACTGAGAAATCGACATCTGAATGCAGTTCAACTGGGCCAACAACTCCAAAGAGCACGTAACGTCAGTGTAAGTCGCTGGACAGTTCGGAGAAGACTAGCAGCAGGTGGCCTAACTGCACACAGACCTGCAACTGGTCCGAAATTGACCCCAGCACACAGGCAAGCTCGACTACGTTTCGCTCGAGAGCACCTAAATTGGACATTCGATCAGTGGAGACGTGTTTTATTCTCGGACGAGTGCAGGATCTGTCTACATGGCAACGATGGACGTGGACGGGTGTATAGAAGGCCTGGCGAAAGGTTTGCACAGTGCTGCATAAGTGAACGTGTCGCCTACGGTGGTGGATCGTGTATGGTTTGGGGAGGTATTTCCGTAGACGGCAAGACAGATCTTCAGTTTATTGTGGGGGCGGATCAGAGGCCAGGGCAACGTGGATTGACTGCTCATCGATACATTGAAGATGTGCTGCAAGAACATGTGTTAGCATATGCTGCTTTTATTGGTGAAAACTTCATACTGATGCACGATAATGCCAGACCCCACGTTGCTGCCATTGTGACTCAGTACCTGGAGGAGGTTAATATACCGGTTATGGACTGGCCTGCCAGAAGTCCCGACCTTAACCCTATAGAACACCTATGGGACGAATTGAAAAGAAGGATTCGTTCAAGATCCACTGCTCCAACAAATCTCCGAGAGCTCCAACACGCCATAAAAGATGAATGGGAAAACATACATCAACATTTCATTCTTAAGCTGATAAGATCAATGAAAAATCGTATGCGTGCTGTTATAAGGGCAAGAGGGGGTAATACGAGTTATTAATAAACACTTATTTTTATTTGGCTAATTTATTTTATTTTTTGTAAATTGAAAATGCATTATTAAAAAAATTACAATTCATTCAGGGCAAGAAAATTTACTGAAAACTCATGTTTTTCTATTGTTTGGTTACATCATAATGTTTGGTATAAAACAAGCTTTCTAAAGACATAAAAATGTTATGTGTAAAAATAACTGTAAATTAGAAAAAAACATTTATTTCAAAAATATGACTGATGTGCGATATTTGTGCTCTCAAGTGTAGAATATTATGAACCTAAATCCCTCTTTTGGCGGGACGCTCTTAAATAGAGCTACCTACTAGCTCACGCTTTTTGGTACATCTCAATTCATGTGTTTCAGGTGAATGTTTCCAAGCAAACAGGATCGGGGTCCAATGACATCTATGTACCAGCGTTATGGTATTACCCCCTCTTCCAATTTCTAGAGGGGACGACGGAGCCATGCCGACCTGGAACGGATACTTTGGATGAGGTAAGAAAAAAATATATGCAATTTATAAACTGATGTTTTATTTGTCAGATACACATACACACTAAATTTATGTAGGAACTACTCTCAACATATCCTCCTGAAAAGAAACTCTGCCGTGTCCATTGAAATAAGTTGTAAATTTATTTCGCACGTTGTTGCCTTCATTATTGCGCTCTTTTTCACTGATTTGCGCTAGAGATACAAGTCCTGTGGTTTCTTCCCGCCAGTCACCATAACGAAAAGTAGAATCATTGATATTTTCAGCATCGACACATGTTTTTGTGATATAATTTTTTGACTTTGTTCTTAAATAATTATGTAAGGCACAACAAGCGAGCACAATTTTGTCGACATTATCAATTTGCACACTTATTCTTTGACGAAATATCCTAAAACGTGCTGCTAAAATTCCAAACGCGTTTTCAACTACTCTCCTTGCTCGTGATAATCTGTAGTTGAAAATCCTTTTCTCGTGAGTTATGTTCTTAAATGGGTATGGCTTCATAATGTGTCTATTAATACCGAATGCTGAGTCTCCCAAAAACGTGTAGGGCACTGAAATATTTGTGCCCTGTAACGTACACGATGGTGGTAGATGTAATTTATCTGTCATTAATTTATTATACAGTGATGTATGAGTTATGACACCGCCATCAGAGACGCTTCCGTTAATGCCAGTATGTATATACATAAACTCATAATTTGCATTTACTACGGCGAACAGAACTGTACTAAAAAAGCCTTTATAGTTATAGAATAACGTGCCACTCCTCGGTGGCTTTTCTATGGATATATGTTTCCCATCTATTGCACCAACACAGTGATCGAATTGCCACTTGTCTTCAAACATTTTAGCATTATCTTTCCATTCACTTTGCGTTGCAGGCATCTGAAACAGAAAGTAAAGGGAACGTTACGTCACCAGATATATCAGCATCGACATCATCGACACAAATTATAAATACAGAAATATGTGATAAAGAGGGGCCCGCGGACTCTGGAAAAAGTTCACAGCCCAAGAAGCAGAAAATGTCCATACAAAGTAAACAAGAAAAACTGCTGGATGCTGCTCAGACACTGATGACTCGACAAGACGATGATTGGGAGATAATAGGAAAGTCAATAGGCGTTCAATTAAAAAACCTGAGTACCCATCAACAAGTGATTGCCCAAAAAATTATCAATGATGCCCTATTTTACGGAAAACTTGGCAAATTGGCAGACGAATCTAGTATCACTTTATCTCCACAACACACAGTATTAAATCCTCGCATTCCACATCGCTACTATCATTATTCCTCTGGCTCTTCGGTGACAAATTCATCACCGCAGCCATGTCAACAATATCTGGCACAACCGTCTCCTCAACCATTTCCACAATATGCGATGCACCCGTCACCTCAATCATCTACACAATTTATTATACCACAATCCCCTCAAACACCTCCACAGCATACAGCACAGCAACCTTCTCCTCAACCACCCCAACATCCCATGATGTCACAATTCCCTCAAGCATCTCCAGAGTATAACTCCACTGTACAACCATTTCTACAGTCTATCCCACAATATACATTTGAACAACCATCTTCTGATGACGTAAATCTTACCACTGAATTTCCGAACTGTACAAGTGACACAACAGTTCAAAGAGGAACTGGCTCAGACATGAAGGACTTTTTGGTCTTTAATAAAAAATAAAATAAATAGTATTAAATACCTTGTATGTTTTTGCTTAATATAAATAAATAAAATTAAACTTTTAAATGGATGTTTTAATTATTCTATAAGAATTCAGTCTACTTACCTTAATAAAGTGTTTCAAACAATTATAGATAGCACAACATGTCTCTGGAATCATTGTGGACATAAGTTGCGGCGATATTATGGCACTGAATTTCAAATCTTCATAGCTTTGTCCAGTTGCTAGGAAACGTAAAGTAACTGTAAGTCGTTCTCTCGGACTTATGGATTCTCGCATTACGGTATCCTGTTTCTGTATAAATGGTGTCACCATATTGAGGAGCTCTTCAAAACACTCAATATCCATTCTTAAAAAGTTTCTGAAATCATCTGCTTCTAAATGTCTCATGACGTTCATGTGGCTTAATTCATGGCGTTTCATTAACCAGTTTTTAACCCAGATCCTCCTTTTTCGTCTCTGTTTAGGTGGCACCGTAGTAAGTGCCAAGACAATTCCTATTTTCTGCTGTTTTGAGAGCGTCGGCGGCATTTCGGAAAAACGAGCAGTCTGTAGCACGGTCGGTTACGTACTGACAGGCAAGGACGTGTGTAGAGTAGAGACAATTTTATCGCCGATTCAGCCCCGATTTCACTGTCTCGACATTGCCAGTGATTTTAGGGTCGTGTGTAGCCGCTTTTACATAAGCGCCCTACTCACACATCTGCCGCAGGGGCAATCTAGGGTGTAGGAGTGGGGATGACCCTTAATTGCATCCTTAATTGTGATGTGTGTAGGCATGCAGGGGCAATTTGGAGGATTGGCCCTGCGGCAGGGCGGCAGGGGCGCGAGACCATCCTTGATCCCTAAGTCGTCCCTGCCGTCGCTGCGTGTGTAGCGCGATTGGGGCAATTTCTCAGTCAGTTTGTCAGTATCTGTCACACGGAGTGCACGTATACATAGCGTACAATCAAAATGGTGGCCGACAACGAACGCGAAGTTTGGACGCGAATTATAGAAGTTTATCAAGCCCGACCTCACATGTGGGATAAAAATCATAAACATTATTTTAACCGCGACATGAGGCAGCAAACATTCACACTAATGTTTGAAATTTTCGGGGAACTCAAAACCAACATGGAGCTGCTGGCTTTCAAAAAAAAAATTTGAAAATATGCGGACATCCTTTTTTCGGGAGTTAAAAAAGGTACGTATTTTTAATTAAGTAATGATTATTTCTTTTTTAGTAGGTATTTGTATTTAATTTCAATGTGTTATCTTTTTTAGGTTAATTCTTCAAAACAAACAGGATCTGGCAGCGATGATGTGTACAAACCACCTCTTTGGTATTACAATCTCTTTACTTTTATTGAAGAGACTACTGAACCATCTCGCACGGGAGTAGATACCATGGACTCTTGACGAGGAAATACTTAAAATAAAACAAGAATAAAATCACTTGGCATAATTATATATATTTATTAGAATTACTTCTAAATATTAGGTATAAGTACTTACTTAAGTATTTCATCAACATTAAAACTATTTTAATGCTCTTATATTACTCGTAACATGTCTTCTTGATAATCAACAATGCCTTGACCGTTAAAATACGACATAAATTGACTTTTAACGTAGTTTCCTTCATCGTTGCGCTGTTTTTCATTTCTTTGCGCAACTGATACTAATTCGAATGATTCTGCCCGCCAATCACCTGGTCGATAAGTTCGATAGTTTGTATTTTCAGAATCTGTACATGAATTTGTCAAATAGATATTTGATTTTAGCGCTATTCTAGCGCTTACGGCATTCCGCATCAATGTATTTTTTTTTCTATAAATGGTGCCACCATTGCAAGAAGCTCTTCAAAAGAGTCAAAATCCATCCGTAAAAAGTTATTGAAGTCATCTACTTCCAGTTCTTCCTACTAATATTATAAACACGAAAGTTTGTATGGATGTCTGGATGTTTGTTCCTCTTTCACGCAAAAACTACCGAACGGATTTTGATGAAACTTTACAGTTATATAGCTTATACATCAGAATAACACATAGGCTATATTTTATTCCCGTATTCCCACGGGAACGGGAACTACGCGGGTGAAACCGCGGGGCGCTGCTAGTTTATAATATTCATGTGGCATAACTCACTTCTTTTCAGTAGCCATTTCTTCACCCAGTATCTCCTTTTCCTTTTTTTTTTGAGGTAGCACCACAGAAAGCGCCAAGGCTACTCCAATCTTTTGATTGGTCGATAATACGGGTGCCATTCTCAATACGTGTGCTCAGCTCAGCTTACTCGGAAACACTGCACGGCAGGCAAGTGTGTAGAGATAACTCCCGATATCGCCACAACCGCCATGCACCCTAGATTGCCCCTGTGGCAGGTGTGTGAGTAGCGCCCTATACAAAACAATGTAACTCTGTCGACGGAGCGGCACGGCAACGTCGCGCTCGCGTCGCTGCACGCTTCATGACGCCTGCCGTACTTGCTGTCATACGCCGGGGCGTACATGGAGTGAACGCACGTGTTTTTTATTGTAAAAAATGGCGGGAACGGCTGCCAAATTTGTTCAGATAGTAGAAAAATATCCGTGTTTGTATAACAATAATCTTGCTGAATATGCTAGAAAAGATTTAACTGAAAAGGCTTGGAGTGAGGTGGCGAAAGAAATACAATGGACGGGTGAGCATTTGTTCTTATTTATTTTATAGTAAAATACATAACATTTATTCAAAAATGCAATTATTCCACTGCCATGGCAGAGCAACATTAGGCTGCAAAAAGTAATTTGCTAAATAATTACGTAAACCGTTAGGCGTGTTTACAAATGTCATGTTTGGTATCAAAATTGGTACATGTCGAATATTGGACACATTAAAACTGTCTGTAGTCGTTGTTTATTGCACACCATCATATCTTCGTATGTAATTATGCAAAATACATACGCACTGTATTATTGAAATTATTGTTGAGTATTTACGACATCATATAGCTTTCAGTAGTACTTGAAACTATTGTGTCAACATACCAAAAGTGCATTCTATACTTTTTCGTCCGCGACTTAACGTATAATTGTAAATTCTTTTCACATTATCCAGATTTCTTACTGAATAGGGTCTCAATAAATTTCTCCTTAAAGGGAATGCATTATCTCCCACAAAGTAATAAGGAAAACGATTGCCGGTGGCATCATTTGGCAATGCTGTTGATTCAGTTGGAATGTTCAAACCATCCCTTTCCAACCAATGCCCAAGCGCTGATACTTGAAACACGCCACCATCACTATTCCGTCCGGCAAATCCACATTCTATGCTGGTAAAATATCCATCTGCATCACAGCATCCAAGCAAAATAATAGAGTGATAGCCTTTATAATTGTAGTTGGCTGAACCTGTGTTTGGAAATTTCTGTATCCTAATATGCTTACCGTCGATCGAACCCAAGCAGTTGGGTAGATTCAAAAGTTCATAATACCTTTTCGCAATTTCTTTCCATTCATCAGTAGTTGGTACAGGCATGTATGTATCCTTCAATGCATTCCATATTATTTTAGTTGTTTCTGATATTACACGCGACACGGTACATTCTCCTAGGGCAAAGTAAAGTCCCAATGCTCGAAACGAACAGCCTATAGCTAAATACCTGAAGAAAATATGTTATTAGTTCATTTATATTAAATAATAAAAATCTGATTGTTGCAGTTAACGATTGCAAGGAAAAATGGAAAAATATTAGAAATGGTTTTGTTAGAAGTTTAAAACCGAAGGCTAGTGGATCGGCAACTACAAAAAAAAAATATTATTTACATGACGAGATGCAGTTTATATTACCATACGTCAAACCAGTAATTCACATGAATGAAAGAGGAAATTTACCAAATCCTGAACAATCAACTCTAAATCAGGAGAGACCTGCGTGCCCCGAAGAACAGGCATATGTTGGTCCTAACAGGAATATTACAGAAGAAACTGAATCGGAAAATCATTCCCATGTTGAGAGGTCGTCACTTCAAAAACCAAAAAAAAGGATTAAACCTGTTAACAACGAAGCTGACAAAGCTTTTGTAGACTGGTTAAAAACAAAAGAAAATAAAACAGATGACCCACGAAAAATGGTTCTGCTGAGCTTGCTACCCGACATACAAAGTCTTACAGATGAACAAATGAGTGTATTTAGAATTAAAATATTGATGCTTTTGGAAAAAATTAAAAAACCAACCTGTTCATTTATCCAGCCACAGATAAACCAATTCAGAGTCTATTCGCCGATTTCTCCCGGTAACTCCCACAGTTCACAAACACTAGCATCCACACCTTCTCCAATAAATTATTCTAACGACACACAAGTTTTCTCTGACTATTCAGAAACACAATTTACCACATTAAACCTTTTTATGTTTTAGATTCTCTTTTTTAGATTTTACAATACAATAAAAGTTCACGGATGCGACATACATGTTATTTTTTTTAAACTGATATTTTGGATAAAGTATAAACCATTTTGATTAAAATATTGTTTTACTTACCGCAACGTGATTAATATCCTTTCATCTGGGCTAACACATTCTCGCATATTGGTATTCTGTTTTTGTAATAATGGTCCTACGATATGAAGTAAATTTTGATAAGTTGTTTTACTCATTCTATAGAATGAGTGAAATACACTGTCATCTTCTAATAATTCTCTTGCCGCTATGAACAATCTACAGTTGATATTTCTTTCTATATATGGATGGGTCCAATATAATCGTCGTTTTCGTCGACTTCGAATGTAGTGATAAGCCAAAATAACGTCTTCGTCGTCCGACTGCATTCTCACAAATGATTGACAATGTACGCTTGCAATACGCCTCATGGATAGAGATCAGTACGCTGAGCTGCTTAAGCTGCACGGCGTATTTTGAAGCGTCTATGAAGCTACGCCTCCGTGGACAGTGTGCCTAACTGTCAAGGACCTCTTCAGATGAACCACTCACCGAATTAGATGCTGAGTTTTGGCTGCGTTAGGCAACCTAGTTGATGGTGCACCTACTTATGGAGAAAAAATACAACATGACTTTTCCAAAACAATATAAAAGGAAGTTCTTTTAAAGGAATACTATATACCGGAGAACTGTATGTAATGTTATGTAAAATAGTAAATTGTTGGGTTACGCTACGGCTTGACAAAGCGTGACGTCACGAGTATCGATACAAATTTAATAGTTTTTTTGTGACATCATGACATTACAAACTTATTTAGCCATGTTAAGTTCAAATACATTATTATAATTATTATTTAGTCATAATTTTTATACAACAGTCATAATTTTTTCAAAACGTCTCGACAGTTTGGTTTGATGTTTTCTTATTTTGAGTAGGTTTAACAATAACCCAACGGTAAAAAACTTCGTAGCCGCATATAAAAGATTACTTTGCCAAATCAACATTAACGACAGCAGTAACTGTTTAGAGATTGAAAAGATTGCAATCTTGTCTACTGGTAAAACGTCTACCACTTCTATTGATAAAATCAATAGTTCTTCAAATTACAATAAATTTTTCAATGAATTATTGCAAAACAGTGATGACAATCTCCAAAGGGAAGATGAAACTGATTTTAGCAATGAAGTGGTATTTGACCATACTGCTAGTTTTTTCGCAACTAGCTATAATGATCGCTACGTATGTGGCTGGTTATGTAGTAAAGGATTATAAAAAGAGTTAAATGTGAAGACTGAATATAGTCTCTATTTGCAATGCCCCTACCGGGTGCTACATAATATACTGTTTTAGTTTTTAAGATCTCTTACAGTATAAGAGATCTTAAAAAAAAAGGTGTATAAGACTTATACAATGTGGCTATCCAAATACAAATAAATATGTTTATTTAGGTGTTCGAGCCTTCGGCTTGACCCACTGTGAGATAACCCTTTGGATCTTCAGCGCCATCTAGTAGTTTCATAATGGAATCATAGCTGTTTGTCTATGGTTCTGGTGGGGAGTCAGTGCGTCGGCAGGGGAAACGTCTGTTTAGTTCTTCAGTACGCTTTTGAATCTCAGCGTCGTCGATAGTGAACAATTATTTTGCAAGACGACATTGAAAATATACAGGTAAATACATAATACTTTTATCACGTAGGTGTCCCTAGTTTGTTAGGGAAGAAACCTACAAATCGACAATATCTTTTTCTTTGTGTGCATTACATGCCGCCTTGACGCATGTAGGGCTTCACACTCGTGATGCCAACGTGGTTGTCTCGCAACGAATGACCACCTGTCGACGAATCACCAAGATCGTGACAGATTTTATACACATTTTTTCAATCTTTGTCGGTCGCAACAAACGACGCGTCGCGTCGCCTCAATCTATGCGACCCGGACGCGTCAAATAATGCGACCAGGTGCACGAATGATACGACGGTCGCAACGAGATCGTAATTATCGCATGACGTATCAAGAGACGCATCAGCGTAAGTTGGCTTTTTATTGCCAACCTGCCTGCGAATTAACACGCGGCATATTGCGATGTCCTATGCGACACATACATTCACACTCGTATCTTACCAAATTGGTTACCTGCAACAACTTGCCGACCAATCCGGACTACCATTTTCGTCAGCACGGTCAAAACAAATATTTTATGGCGCTTTATG
The DNA here is from genome assembly GCA_963855545.1 of Ethmia dodecea. Classification (NCBI taxonomy): domain Eukaryota; kingdom Metazoa; phylum Arthropoda; class Insecta; order Lepidoptera; family Depressariidae; genus Ethmia; species Ethmia dodecea. The sequence continues at coordinate 1,478,790 of OY979447.1, forward strand.
TGCTTTACAGATCATGGCGCTGACAACATTGGGGGCCCTTTGTGAACTAACCCCACAAGATGAACCAGATTTCTTCCGACGATTCGTAGACATCCTTGACGACACTTACCCGGATGGGTGGCGTTCGTGGAAAGTTAAGAATTTTTCCTATACCGAAATATTCGGAAAATCAATCACTCCGAGTGTTGAAGCAAAACTGCGCTTTGCCATCCCCACTGCGAGCCTAGCTGTAGCATACTCACCAGACAATTCGTCTATGTCAGAGAAGAAATACCGCATGATCAAGAAGGCAATGCTACAGTGGCCACTTGGGCGAGCCATTCTGTACTCCCCACATAAAATCATAGAAGAAATTCACCATGAATCATATGAGGACTTTATGAACACGGTTAGAGTCCTAAAACCTCAGCTCACTACCATACGAAGAAATTCCCCAAGGAAACGCTCGCTATCACCTCAGCCTGGAACCTCTTCGGCCGCTAAAACACCACGCCGCGAGTCAACTCCCAGTGACGCCTAACATTCCTTCTTCGAAAAAATGGTGGGCCTCCTGGCAAATCAGACACAGCCTATTGAGAGCATTGCCAGTCAAATTTCGACTTTAACATCAAAAAATGAACAGACTGATGATACAGAAGATTCCGAATCGGAAGCCGAAAGTACACAGTCCGACACAAATTTCTCGACGCCGTCGCTGAATATTATCTCACCGAACGACTTCGATCCTGAGGACGCAAGAGAAACTTTACTAGCGACACAAATCGCCGAGGCGGAAAAGAAGCTGGCAATACTAAAAGCGGCAGGTAACATCGACAATCCAACGATTGCGATTTTTCACCTTCAACGGTTAAGGCAGAACCCAAGCTAGCAAAAGCAGATCAGCAACTGGTGGAACAAGGACGCCGATGCCAACGTCTGAATGACGACAGCTGGAAAAATGTGCGTTACGCAGACGTGCAAAAAATGTTTCACGCCACCCCAGTATTCGGAGCGCTTAAAGTGAACAACCTATTGGCCGCATCAACTCCCTCTTGGAACTCAACCGTTCAGCTAGAGAAAGCTGACCTCACTCTAGGCGCGATAACTCACGGCCTACTCTTGCAGAGGAAAGCGTTCCAAGAGATATGCAAAAAACTGGACACGAAAGTTCAACAGGACTTACAAAAACACCTCCTCTCTTCTGACAGCGCGTTTCGGAAAATATCGGATGGTCTTCTCCAGTACACATGCGGTAGAAGGGCTGAAATAATCCAGCAACGCCGGGAGACATACAAATCGCCGAACAAAACTCTAAATGAGACATTGCATGATATCCCCCCATCAGACACGCATCTGTTCGATAACGAAAAGTTATCAGAAGTGGTAAAGAGTCAGGGGGGGGCACACAAGTTTTTTCCGAAGAAAACAACACCCGTTTTCAAGAGCGGTCGGAAAGCCTATACATCCAAGGCCTATAAATCACACAACGGGAAATCCCAAAATAAGAAGCCGCCAACAAAAAATTTTCGTCCAAAACAAGAATCCTCAACAAACAACTACAACAAATTTAGAACAGGTCAAAACACAGCGAAAAAACCGAACCAAAACTAAGGTATTTCGCGCAGGCCAACTCAGAGAAAAGATCAGCCAATGGGAATCGTTAGGTGCCTATTGTATATTTTTATTGACAATTATTCAAGTAATCATTCTATATTATTATAAACGCGTCATCGTGAGAGCATGTAGTTTGGTGGCCGATAAGAAGGTTTGTTTTTATGATAGTGCATTTTTCTTCAAAATCGTACCTGGTTTCGATCTCCTGGTCTAGAAGTTCATCTGGTGTTTCTAATTCTATAATTGACTGTATGTCTTGTAATTTGTGTAAGGTTTCTTGAAGCGATTGAAGTCTTGTTTGGGTTTCTTCGTATTGTGTTATTTCTTGAGTGTTCACATAGTTTTCTAGTCTTGTAACTAATCCCCGTAATGAGGCGCGGGTTTTTTTTAGTTTTTTTATATCAGTATTCGACATCTCGTCGCCAGTTTATTGTATATTTTTATTGACAATTATTCAAGTAATCATTCTATATTATTATAAACGCGTCATCGTGAGAGCATGTAGTCTGGTGGCCGTGGCGGCCAGTACACGACAGTGCCCCAGAAACAATCCTTAAAGTCCTAAGGGGTTATCGCATACCGTTCACCCGTAAGCCACCTCAGAAAGCGTTATTACATAAATATGGCAAGGGTTTTGAACCCAGGGACTCAGATGACATGAAACAACAAATTTCTAAATTGATTGAAATGGGCGCCATTTCTATAAACGTTTTCAACAGTGGTTATTTTTCACCTATATTTTTAAGAGAGAAACCCAACGGTTCTCATAGACTGATTTTTAACCTAACACGCCTAAATTTCTTCGTTCACCCGCCAAAGTTTCGTCTAATAAGCCTCAGAAAGGTTTCTCAAGTGATACAAAAAGGAGATTTCTTAGTAAAAATAGACATCTCAAATGCCTACTATCACATCCCTGTTCTTAAATCACACCGAAGATATCTATCCCTTGTTTTCAATGGGGATATCTATAATATGAATTGGCTACCTTTTGGCTTGTCCAGCGCTCCATCTGTCTTCAGTAAAATCACTAATTGGGTAGCTTCGTTACTTCGCGAAAGAGGAATTAGAGTTATTGTATACCTTGATGATTTTTTACTCATGAACAATGACGCCGCAATACTGGCAAATCAAGCAAGGTGGGTGGTTCAATTCTTGAAGGATCTTGGTTGGCATATCAACACAGACAAAACTGACTTGCTACCTAAAACTAAAATCGAATATTTAGGTTAATTGTGGGATACTTCTTCAAACCAAAAGGTTTTACCAATTTCAAAAATAATTAACATAGAAACGTCCATATTAAACATCTTACGTAAAAACAAATGGAGCTGGATGGAGGCAAAACAACTGCTAGGCAAACTTAACTTCGCATCCAACGTAATACCATTGGGGCTCCTTCATTGCAGACTCATCGCAGATCGCAGCAAAACCACTTCCAGACACAGAAAGATACAGGAGCTTCCATCTACCACAACAAGTAAGAGAGGAACTACGTTGGAGGTTTCGCAACTTGACAAAAACGTCAACAATCCAAAGTGCCCCACCTTCAGCCTTCGTAGCCACCGACGCCTCAGACATAGGATGGGGCCCGATTGTGAACAACAAAAAGCTCTCAGGTCACTGGAGTACCTCACAGAATCATTGGCACTGCAATCGAAAAGAATTATGGACACTGCTAGAAGTATTGCAAAGGGAGTCGGAACAACTTCAAGGAAGAACTGTACTTTTTCAAACCGACAACAAAACAGCAGCCTCGTACATACGAAAACAAGGCGGTACGAAGTCCAAGAAACTCCTGAACATTGCATTCAAAATCTTGAACCTAGCCCAACTGCACGAGATCGTAATAGTGCCAAAATATCTACCCGGCAGATACAACGGACTAGCCGACAGTTTATCCAGACTCAAAACTCAGCAGGAGTGGCATCTCGACTCAACCTCCCGGGAGGAAATTTTTCAGAGGATGGCACTACCAGTAATCGACTTATTTGCGACAAATGCTTCGGCAGTGGTCCCCAGATATGTGAGCGAAAATCAGAAAGACGCCACGAGCGAATTCACCGACGCTTTCAGCAGACCGTGGAATTACAGCTTGGGATGGATATTCCCCCCTCCGGCCTTAATTCCACGAGTACTACAACATTAAGAGACCTCCCACGGATACTACATCCTTGTAGCACCGAAATGGGAAAAGGCTTTCTGGAGAACGGAGGTGAAGAAGCGAGCGAGATCCTGAATCTCCAAGCTCATCTGACAGACCTTCGAACCAACTTACCACCTCGCAACATTCAGAACTTGTGTTTGGAGGCCTGGAAAATACGGGCTGGACCAACCAGTTAAAAAACTGGAGCGACAAGGAACGTGAATTCCTGCAATCAGCATGGAGGAAGTCTACAATGAGAACCTACCGCCCAGCATGGAACAACTTCTGTGGTGCGCGGACAATAAAGTATCTTCATCAACTCCAAATCCAAGTGATTTAGCTCGATACTTGATCTTCCTGCACGAGGTTAAGAAATTAGCACCCAAAACTATACTCGTTAACAAATCCGCGATAGCCACTTTCACAAATCCTGGCAACAAAGATCCTTTGAGCGATCACCCTTTGGTTAAAAAGACAAACAAAGCCATACTCTTACGCAGACCACCGGAGAGAACTCCTTCGATATGGAACGTAAAGAACCTTCTACACTGGATTTCGCTAAGACTCATAGATGACACGAATCTGTTCCAGGTGTCTCAGCACGTAGCTACCTTACTACTCCTAGCATCGGGACGCCGAGTCCATGACCTGGGGGCCAATTCTACTAAATGACAGCGGTGATAATTGTATGACAATTACATGATTGTGGTCACTCAATGGTGATATTATGTCAAATTTTGACACTTTTCGTATTCTGTTAGCTGTCAGTTTTCACAATCATTCAACTATCATTGTTGACCACTTTTGGTATTCTACTATTCCTACCATGGAATGGCGCTGTCCAGTGATTGCTTTTTTTCCCCTTATTTTAAGGCATTGGCAATTTAGCCATCATCCCTAAACACGACACGAAATTCAATCTCTGCCACTGAATACCGATACTCATAAGAATATCTAAACAACGCCGAAGAGCTGATGCGACTCTTACGAGCTTGTTTATTACGACACGAGGTAGAGTAAAAGCTGCATCGAGATCAGTTATAGCAGGCTGGCTTCAATTAACTATGAAAGCAGCTAATATCAAAGGATCACCGGGCAGTTTTAGATCAGCTGTCGCCACAGATAATTGGTCCAAAAGGAACCTGGATGGATGAGGTCCTACGCCAAGGAAATTGGCGTAGTGCACAAACGTTTTTAAAGCATTATTTTAAGAATATTGAACCAAGAAGATTAGATGTTTCTACTCCGTCCACGAGATTGTCACAATCGTTTTCGCCGCTATAGGATCGGCAAATTAGTTAGGTACTTATTGACTTGATGATTATCTAGTACAAATAAATATAAGACTGATTGTTTCTCATGAATACCGCATAAGTGCATATATTTTCGTTAATGAGTAGTTGATTAAAACTTTATAGTGTAACTTAATGCATTATTATTTCTTATGTTACCTAGATCCGAAATTGACATCAAAATGTAGGTACATAAGTCACAGTACGCAGAGTCAGCACCGGCAGATATTAAACATCTCACAGTGGGTCAAGCCGAAGGCTCGAACACCTAAATAGAAACGTTTTTCCCCCGAAGGGTAAAAATCGTATATTTAGGTTTCAGCCGAAAGGCTTGACCCACCTAGAAATTACCTACTTGCCGGCTGTTCAGCCTCCTCACCTCAATTCAACACGTACTGAAGAACTAAACTGACGTTTCCCCTGCCGACGCACTGACTCCCCACCAGAACCATAGACAAACAGCTATGATTCCATTATGAAACTACTAGATGGCGCTGAAGATCCAAAGGGTTATCTCACAGTGGGTCAAGCCTTTCGGCTGAAACCTAAATATACGTTTTTTACCCTTCGGGGGAAAAACGTTTCTATTATCAAAACTAGCAGTTTTGTGTCATAATTCGTTAATTGTTAAAAGGGATTATTCTAAAACAGACAAAGGGTTTGTTGTATCGAGCTTAAGATGTTGTTGCATTATGCTGTAGTGCTAAGAAACTTTTTAGAGAAAATATGAAGAGACAAATAATGTAGGACCGGATTTTTGAAAAAAATGTGTTGGAAGTTCTCCAAAATAATCGGTGTTTATTTGAAAATTTATAGTATCATGTGCTGGATCAAAACCCATTAAGCGATCACAGATACTTGTTAATGAAAAATTATTCCCGTTGCACCTACAGTCAGTTCCGCTGTGAACTTCACTATATCACACTATAGCAAATGTCCTTCCCCAGGGTGTAAGCTATCTTCCCTCTTTTCATTGAAATCGGTTCAAATAATAACAAGTAAAGTTTTCGATACCTTGGGAATTGTAATTTTCGTAGCGTTTTTTTTTATAAAATGTTGACCATATCACTTGCTGATTATGTAGCTTTCTACATCAATTTGAGTTTATCCATTACAAACAAAAAAAAACATACCAAAATAAAATCTTTATTCTTTATATTTTTATTATTTTTGAAATAAGGGAATAATTATAACGGATGGTTTGGAAAAGGAAAAGAAGATAGACCTAGCAAAAAAGGTATTGGTTCCGGAGAACGTGAAATTAGTGGAGGCTCCGAACCTCAATTCTGAAATTGCGGCGGCCCTTACAGAATTGGCGAAAAATAGAGACAAAAGGATGGAAAAAGCCCAAAACCAAATAGGCCAGGGATTGCAGGCTTGACTGCTTTTATTTCTACCCTAGTGGAAAATAAAAATGTCAACAGAATAGAGGAACACCACTAGCACCAGATTAAAATGAGCTGCCCTTGAGTTTATTGCTGGCTCTTCTCGGGGTACTGCATTTGGAACCAACAACTCGTCGATGGAGATGGGCTGCTGTTAACATTTAGCCAATCTTCATGGACGAGTTTAGAGTGCCTTATTATTATAAACTATTGACTTTTCTAAGTATATATTCAATACCTACTGAAATAAATGCATTTGACTTTGACCGTATCCGGCTTCGCCTGGGGTGGGGGCTTCAACTGGGGCATAAACAATCGCAGTTGATGAACCCCTTTACGATTTGAGGCGATCAAATTGAGAGGACTTACGAGAGCTTCCGGGGGATAGATCCCCGACTGCACCACCGTATGTCGTTTCCCATGTTTCAACATTCGATGACTACCATCCTCAATTGCTACGAGTATGTACTCTCGACAATGGAAAGAGGAAGCTTGGTGCTACCAGATGCAAGGACTTACTGCCTGAGGACCACTGTATTCCAGATTGAAGTTCAACTTAACTGACATCGTAGTACCAAGAGCCACAGAAGATGCTATTCATACATAATCTGCTAATAGACTGGCAGATGTCCTCCTGAAGCAATGACCCGTACATATTGCTATTTGGCGACTTCAAAAAATTTGCTATTACTTGCGGCATACCAGAAATTTTATTTTTTCCTATGGGTGCTTTGAAACATGTGCCGATTTGGTACCGTATAAAAACCCGATCGGTGTTTATGTCAGATGGACGCTATTGTTGATATTTCTAAACAATATTTCTTATTGTTTAGAAATATTATTAGAAAATATTATGTGAACCCTCAGTTAACAAGGACTAGCAGTCTTGTTACTTGTAAACTGAGGGTTCACTCTCTAGCCATACAGAAATTACCTAGTCGTCTGAGACATTTCTACAGCATGTCCTTGGAAAACATTGCATGTAATTTGTGTTTCTCATTCGGCAGATCAATCGGAGAAATGTTTGGTTTGAGCAAGTCCACACTACACCACTGTTTTCGACGGGTGATATATGCACTATACAGCATTATGAAGTCACAAATATTTTGGCCCCAAGGCTATCAAAAAGAAATTATACAGCACAGTTTTGAGAGAATTTCTGGCATGCCAAATGTTATTGGTGCCATTGATGGTTGCCAAATTGAGATTGATGCTCCACAGGAAAATCCTGCTGCGTACAGAACAGGCAAGAAACGGTATGCAATACAACTACAAGCAGTATGCTTATCAGAACTGATAATAACAGATGCATTTGCTGGATATCCAGGATCTGTGCATGATGCTAGGGTATTCAAAAATTCGCCCCTATACAGAAACGCCAACTCAATGTTTACAGGCTCTGAGTATATAATTGGTGACAAAGCATATCCTGTGCGAACCTGGTGCATACCGCCATATAAGAACTAAGGAAATCTCACAGAAACCGAAATATCATTTAACAGAAAATTGTCAGCTACCAGGCAGGTTATAGAACGGTGCTTTAGCCTTTTAAAATGCCATTTTAGGAGGCTGAAACACCTCTGCATGTACCGAACCGACGAAATTTCGATAGCTATTATGGCATCATGTGTTCTACATAACATATGCCTGAGAGGCCTATATGATGAACCCGACCAAATAGAACATTATATTGAAGAGGGAAATCAACAGAAACTTGTAAACAACGATAATAATCATGAAAATGACTACATAGATGAGGAAAGGAGTGTGGAAGCCATTAACACAAGGAACTTAATAAGAAATATGGTAACACAACATCAGTTAAGTGGATTTTATAATTATTAAATATTGTCAAATTGATAAGGAAAATAATGAGGATGGGCTCACTCTGTAAGGTCCACAATTTCAGCATGCAAATAAAAAATATTAAAGGATTATAAATGAATTAATTTTAACAATTACGAAAGCGTGCGCATTGCCACAGCGAGTTTTTTTCTGACAGTGTGGCACATCGAACGCCATTCAGCCATGTTAACCTAATGCGGCAAGAAATTGAACTAATGTTGCCATTCAGCCATGTTAACCTAATGCGGCAAGAAATTGAACTAATGTTTTGTTATACAAAAGTTTGATGTATTTAAACTACAGTGGCGCCACCCTTAACGCAAACTTATTTTGCTAATCTTTTTGGAGAATGTTGAAAAATATTTTTTAATTCGAAATTGAAAACACTTTCATTTGCACTAATTAAAAACCCTATAGAAAAGACTTACTTTGCTCTCTTTTATTGAGGCGCAAAACGTCACTTTTCGAATATATGGTATAAAAAAATCTTATTAACATATTACTTATTTAGTACCTGTCTGTTTCAAATCCGAACCACTGACTTTCATAACAAAGGACACTTTAACTGCTGAAGGTTACAGACGTGAGCGTCCACCACCATATGTCGACGCTCACGTCTGTGTCCTTCAGCAGTTAAAGAACCTAGCATGAAAGTCATGGGACAATTTATATCTTGCAATCAAAAAAAAATCCTAAGATTTTCTTAATAGAAGTATATTATATTAGTGTTATACTTATAATTTTATGTTTAAAATTATTTTTAAGTTTAATATTATGATATTTTTACGAGAGGTTTAAATAAATAAATAATTAGTATATGATGATTTAATTATGATGGCTGCTCTTAGAGAATATGAAAGTTCACATAGTTCATCGACCAATATAAGTGCAAAGTACCACCCTAATATTCCCAAGTCTGCATTACACAAAAGTTGAGGAGTATATAGTAGAAAACTTTCACTGTTCAGAGTCTAAGAGTATTTAGTTAAAATGACGAAACTAACTTTTCTGATGATTCTGGAAGAGGGAAGGGGTGCAAAATCTCGAGAGGGTATGGTATGAACCACAGTAAAGTGTTAACTTCATTAATGATGGCGGCAACGGCTGATGGAATGGAACGTTGTTGCCTTGGTATGTGGTTTACAAAGCTAAAATGTTTTTATGAATCTTGGGTTCATCTAGCGCCAAAAGGTTGTAGGTACGACTGCACTAAATAAATTTAATAGGGTTAGTTCGACAGTAACACTTTCGAGGACTAGGTCTGTACCATTGCGTGGCCGGAATTTACAGGAAAAGGAAGGAAATAAAATATTAATCAACCTATCCTCCCATTTATCTTTAGAGCTAATCAATGAGTGTAAACAACAAAATGTCCATATTGTTTTTCTTCCACCAAATTCCACCCATTTAACAGCCCTTAGATGTGCTTAGATGACGACAAAAGGTGCCTGCTGAGAAATTCTATTTATGTGGCAAAAATATAATGGCCGGACCTTATCAACTATTCCAAAAAATTTCTTCCCTAGCTTGTTTAAAAAAAATTTAATACTAAACATTAAACATATTATGACGGCACTGGAAATATTATCCAACAAAATTCGTCATTCTTTCATTTGAATGATTCACTGAAAGAAGAGATATATACGAGCCTCTTGAAACAGCTTAGGAATAGATTTATTCTTGGAGGTGATTTCAATGCTAAAAAAACTTACTTTATCTAGACTCACAACAACTAAAGGTAAAGAACTTTTAAAATAAATTAGACAGATAACATGTAACGTCATATCAACAGGGAAGCCGACCGACTAGCCAACAGACCCTAACAAAATACCAGACTTAATAAATTTCTTTATTTATAAAAACGTGTCATCTGCTTTTCTTTACGTTGAGGAGGGTTTTGAAATGCTCTCTGACCATTCATGATATCATGAGACTGAGAAAATATATCTTAGAAGACTAAGAGACGCGTCGGATGCCTTTCATAGGTCCAAAATAAAATTTTGAAAAATGTTCAGGGTGTCCCGTAATATGGCGCATCATATTGGAGATGTCTTGTATGCAGTTATATTATGATTTGCATGAAGGCACAATACCTGCCTGCACACCTGAAGGTAGATAGTTATATGTAACTTTACTGAATTTATTAATTAGGTAACTGAATCACTAAATCCAGAGTCACTTTTAGGTTGTCATTTTTACTATAGGTACCTAAATTTCTTAAGGTTCTTTGTGCACTCAAATTTTTTTTCCAAGGAAATTACCAAACGGCTGTGGGTGAAGTAAATGTCATAGCCAAATCAGTCCTATCCGAGTCAAAGTCTCGCAGCAGTTTGTGATGTAATTATCCAAGCTATAACTCCTGAGTGGATTAAATTGACTGTTACAAGGGAAGAAAAAAATCGGACCATGCAAGAGTAAGTAACCTACAATTTATTTTAGATTCTTATACCTTTGTATCCCTGTGGTTTGATAAATGTTTGTTTTTTGTTTTAGATTTCAAGAAATGTTTGAAATGCTCTATACAATAGAAGCAGTAGATGGGACCCACATGTGCATCCACAAACCGCCACTCAATCATCCTACGGAACCTGGCCAATTTTTTTACAATCTTAAATTCTTTTACAGCATTGTCAGATGGTAGGTAACAATTTTTAGCGTACAATATTTGCTGAACCGAGTGCACAACTAATTTTGATAAAAAATTTCATGATAGTTTGCAGTAAAGGATAATTTTATTGTTTTACATAATTAACATACATGCTGCATAGTCCTGGTCAGTATTTTAACCCTCCAACTAACATTTTCTTTTACAACGACTACTGGAAAGTCTCACCCATGTGGAGGTTGGTTCTATTGAAACTCATCTTAATGTTATTGAAAAGCTTATTGTAAAATCGTCTGCAATGTGTACCTAAGATAGAACCTGAAAATTATACTAATTGTAAAGATATATTTAATTTCATAAAAAATCTTTTAGAATCCAACTATGTAAAAACTTAATATTTATCTCACATTATTTCTAAAGAAACCGTAAAATTTCAAAAAATCCTTAGAATTATGAGGCGAAATATAAAAAAATTTCTTTCGAACCTAAAGTTCGATGCAGATGTTATGTTCAATATTAATTCGTAGTTTCTGAAAACCAAAATTTGTTTGCTCCGTGAATACGCCCACAGGTCTCTTAAAGTTTGTCGAGAAATCGTAAGATGGAAATTTTTTTTAAATTCATAGCAGCCGCTATTTGCAACCAAATATTAAAATAACTCAAAAATTCTAAAAGAAATATATCACAAGTGGAGTAAACAAATAAAGTAAATATTTCCAAGTGAGAGGATTACAACGTAATACACGCGTTGCGTACCATGCGTTACTGCGCAGGCTGTGGCATAGCAAGTCCGAGGGGAAATGATTAGTCAATTACTAAGCTTGAGAAGGAAATATCAAAGACATTGTGTACTAGACATTAAACCGAAGAAACAACAGACTATTGATGAGGCTGTTAGAGTATCACCACGACCACGTCCTCTAACATTTAATATTGAAAATTCCAGCAACGAAGATAGCGATATAACATAGCTTAAGAGCAGCTCAGATCCTTAGACATTAGTTCTAGTTCTGACTATTCAGTCGGACAATATTTTAAAGATTTTCCTGCCTTACAAAGCCCCATGGTTGTCCATTGGCAGATTTTTAGTCATGCAGACGCTGACCCCTAGCCGCTGACAAAGCGTCTGAGCAAACTTCCGAACCGCGGAGTCAGCGCATTCTCTAAGATAAACTGCCTCCTGAGCGAGTTATAGCGTTAAGTTCATTCTAAAATCAAATAAGTCTCTACCGAACTTTGGAAGAACATTATTGTCTTACAATTGTTTTTAAAAAGCCCTCTCCAGTGCTTAAGATACTTAATCTTAAAATTATTTAACTGTGAAACAAACGAAACAGAGACTGCATATGTATACAATTAGTATGGATTAGTTAGACCAAAGAGATTTAAATACTAGGGCATAGAGGGGGCATTGGGAATATTTTCATACAAAACTTTGAAGCCTAAGCGTCAGTGCTGGTATCTAGATTTCAATAGCTGAAACAAGTATTCAAACAATTAGAAGTTGTTTCAGCTATCAACCGGTAGAGGTCACGCTGATTAAAAGGGATGTTACTATTTCATACCAAGGTATCGATAATATCAGTTTATTGACAAAGTATAGGTATATACAACAAAATCAATTTTAATTATACCTACTACACTCCCGGACACATCTATCGGGCCACCTAGTGTTTGTAAGTTTTGATGGTCCCTAGCTAAAAACGTTGTCACACGTGATCGCGGTCTTCCTTGACAACAAACGAAGTCGCCAGTCTCTAAGTACCTTTAATAAACTCTTCGGACAGTAGTACGGCTTAAATTTAGTTGTGCACTCACATTTCTTTGGCTATGCCCGGCCTGCAGAAGTGCCACAGCTTTGGCGGCAATTTCAGGCCGAGTAGATATTTTTTGGTCAAAACTTTCTCAAAGTTTGCAGTAGCCATAATAATGAACCAATAATCAGAAACATAAATAAAAAAATCCAACTTTCGCAAAATTTAAAAAGTTTTCTCCTCCCTTGCATCATTGAAAACAATGAACAGACTCGAATTTTCTTATTTTTTTTCACAATTCTGTATTCGAAATAAAAAAAAAACATACCAAAAGGTTGACCAATAAATCAGCTTCAAAACTGCATACCAACTTATTGCTCCACCTAACATTTATTTTTAGCTAGGGACCGTCAAAACTTAAAACAAACAAACAGACAAACTGAATCCACTTTTGATGCGCTTCATTAATTACTGCAGTAAATCTATAACATTTTTGAACCAAAAAATATATGTTTCTATATTGATATTAAATTATTTATTAAACTGTTTGTATTCTTAAAAACAGTATGCCTATATTTTCTACCTAATAAATAAATATCGATAACAAAAGTCGATAAACAGCACCACATTACTAATTAGTAGTGAAGTAGTGGTATAAGCTACTCAACAGCAGAGGGCGTTAATTTACAAGATCAGGAGAATGTTCTAGAACGAATATAAGAAAATTATTAATTTTGTTCTTTTTCTGAGTAAATATGAAAAATACTTACGAAAATAAACTAAAATCCCTTCCAGGCGTTTTGCCGTAGCGTGATTTGCAACCTAGCGAGGCGCATCTCGGCATATTTATTTATTTTGGCGAGATACAAACGAGAGTTGTTATTCGGACGAGTTATTCCACTGTGGAATAAGTTTTGACTTCAAATTTTTTGGGCTTTGTGCCCCTCTATGCCCTAGTATTTAAATCTCTCTGAGTTAGACTGATTTGTGGGTGTGCTGCTTGGAATGCAGGAGTCAAATAATCTGTACGAAAACCCTGTAGGGACACAATAGTGTGTAGTATTATTACTACTCACGGTTACCTTTGCTCTCCCATTTTCTTGACATCATCTCATATGTCTATCGACGCATTTCTCTTAATATCATTCCTTTTCGCTGCATTAATTTCTGTAGATCCCTGAAACCTGCTAACGTTATAAAAGCACATCTTCACTGCGCTACCACATCGTATCTTCACGTTACAAGCACCTTTATAAATCGGTCTTGGCTCCAATTACTTACAGCGCAGTTTTCACGTGTTCACTATACTCCTAGAACTTGGGGCTTCGAGCGCACAGATGCGCGTTACTTTTTCCTATTCCAATTCACTATTATTTCTTGATTTTTTGAATTGGTTTGCTGCTTATTTTGCTAAAAAGGTAATTTTGACACTTCTGACATTGTCGTTTATAACGGTTGTTATGGCAATTTCTTTCTCATTTTATTAGTGGCCTGATGTTTTGTATGTGATCTTTCGCTAAATTGTGAATTTTGGGCTGGCCATTCGTAAAAAAATACTTCTAAATTCAAAATTACGATTCCTCTGCCAAAATTCTATAAAAGGCAGAGGATTCGGAAGAGCAAATTAAGTCTTACTACAGCTTTCAGAGCGACAGTATTAATTAAAGGCCTAGTGACCCCGGGACCCTGCAGAGCCTCCTTCTAAAAGTCTCCATCGTGTGAATCCCTCATTGTGCGAGAAGCCACACCAAGTTCCCGTGCGTCCTTCTACGCCTGGCCGTTGCCAGACGCCCGTAGACCCCTACGCCTGGCCGTTGTCAGACGCACGCAGGCCTCTCCGCCTTGCCGTTGCCAACGCACGCAGGCCTCTCCGCCTTGCCGTTGCCAGACGCACGCAGGCCCCTCCGCCTTGCTGTTGCCAAACGCACGCAGGCCCCTCCGCCTGGTAGCTACTCATCCCTGCCGTGCCGACTACACCGTGCTGTCGTGCTGCCCTCGTGCTGTCTTCACCCCTGCCACGCTGACCACGTCGTGCTGTCTTCGCGCACGCGGTTTCTTCGCCCCTGCCGCACTGACGAAGTCGTGCGCCCATTCTCCGTGTCTACCTCCTACCCCATCCATTACATCTACACCCACACCTACACTTTTTCTATTAATCACAATCCACCTACACCCCACTCTACCAATTCCTTTTTATAAACTTGTAAATATTATTAAATTATAAATATATTCTTGTTTTCCATATTTTCCTTTTTTCATTTTGTCTAGCTCTTAATTCTTCTTTTAAATTGTCGCTACACGACAAGTGCTGAGCATACATTAAGTCATAGCGCGCCAGTCGCACTCCCGGACCGCATCCGGTTAGTCGCTTGTCACTAGAAATAATTAATTAACATCAATTTGTGACTAAACCAGTATCTTTTAAAGAACCTCTACAGCATACAAGTTGTCACTTTATTGAGACTACAGGCCCCCCAGTCCATTCGAGAGCAAAACTTTCGCTCCAGACCGCTACAAAAAGGTTATAGAGGAGTTCAGGGTGATGCAGGAGCTCGGAATATGCAGGCCGTCCAACAGTCCTTGAGCAAGTCCGTTACACGTTGTGCCCACCTTCTGATAAGTTGAGACATCCTACAACCCTAATATTTAACCTGTTGTTTTAGCTTAAAGATGACTTTAACGCTTGTTACCCTGCAAAAAGAAACCTTTTATTTAAATTTTCCGTCAGTGAAGATTAAAACGAAGAAAATGTAAAGACGTTTATAACAATGACGTTATCAGTTTGGCTGATATTCCTCAAAAGTCAGAACAGGCCGTTACCTGCAGGTGCAAAATAAAAACTCTCAAATCACTGACGCAATATCGAGCATATTAGCAATAACCGGAGCATTACAGCAGAACCAACAAATCATTTTAGATTATTTAAAAAGCTCAGAGGACACAATACTCCGAAGGTTATCATTTTTAAGTGCACAGGTGGACACTATTGCTGAGCGTAATGTGATAGCTGGCGAAAAAGCAGAAATGTGACATTTAAGATTATATCGAACAAGGAAGATTTACACAATTTTAAATAAATAAATAAATTGTGGGACACAATTCACACACGGTTATTTAGTCCCAGACTAGGCAGGGCCTGTACTATGGGTACTAAACAACTGATATAAATACTTAAATATTAAACGACCAGACACGAAGCCAACATACATGTTCACATTTTAAAAAACAGTTAGAAAATCCGAAGTATAAAGCAGATATTAAGGACCAACTGTCTTGTGTTTGTGGAAAGGGAAAAGGACGCGGAATCAGTAATGCTTATTCATTAGCAGACGTAATGTTTACAAGGCATTTTATGAAACAGGGCTGGGGCGGTTCAAAGAAAGAGACCAGTAAACCTCGCTTCAAATCCTTCACAAATACCGTCGAGGTATTCTTTAGCGTCATTCATGAATCGGATGCTAATTGTACAAGGAAAGAAAATGAAACGTTTTTAAAAACTAGAAACAAACATAATATTTGTTTCTAGTTTTTGACCGGCGGCCGTCGAACCAATCGTCACCTATGCGGCGGCTGCATGGGCACCAGCGGCCGGTAAACTAGAAGTGCGCAGAGGGCTTGCGGCGGTCCAAAGCTGTTTTGCGCAAAAACTGCGGGGCGTACCGCACAGTTTCATTGAATTCTGCCCTGCTGCTTAGTGGAATACTCCTCCTAGACCTCCGTATTAAAGAAGCAGCAGCGCTTTATGTCGTGAGGAGGGGAATGACCACGGCACTTCTCGGGATCAAATCATCAATCATCACGGGAGATGGATCTGGCAGTGGACTACATAAAGAACCGGCACCCGGAACGGCTCACGAAGATAGACTTCGTTCAACTGCACGATCGCAGGGCGGCATGCAGCGGATTTGAGTCAGGTCAACAGGTCAAAGCTGTGTCCTTTTTCTGGGTCAAGGCTGATGCTGGTCTCCCGGGCAATGAGCGAGCTGACGAACTAGCGAAAGATGCGTCTTCGTCACGAAGGAAGTCAGACTACGACCGGTGTCCAGTCTCATTCGCCAATAAAAGCATACGTGCTGTTGTGTATATCTAAATGAATAGCCTAGAATACTTCTACATAATCTTTTGTGTCTATTAAATGAAGCCAGTATTAAACGTGTGCCAGTTCTAAACGCCCAACCTTACATCGATTGGTCATTCGTCGGGTCATTAGTCTATCGCTGACTAATATAGTGATATATCTAAATATTCATTATGAACTTAAAATGAAACAAGAACTGTTATGGTCACGTAAAATCAAGTTTAAAAATATTTTGTGATAAACCAACAAAAAGTGCTCTTCTGAAGGTCCTCAAGTTTTATGATTCATAATGGGTAATCCATAATCGAAGCCATTTACAGAAGCACAACAATCGGTCATCAAAATAATTATAAAAATTGGATTTACAATGTAATTTATTAGCCGTCCGGCTAACCGCAAGCACAATTATGTACGTAATATTCATTTCTATGCGCACTGCGATGAGGCCGCTCCGGTCGCTCGGAGGGCTGCGGCCACAGGCCGTCAGCTTTCATATCAGCCAATGCCAACAAAACGAATAGAGAAATGAAATAAGCACTTATTTTAACCTAGATGAACCAAAAATGTTGTAAATACAAAAATTATCGTATAAAGAGACATAATAATTAATTTACTGGCAAAATAAAAACAGTAATAATTATTAATATATGGCAACTTTTAACTTGCCATTAAAAAAAAGCTACTATCCCGCCGAACCGAAATTTTGGAATTTACCGAGGTTCGATTATTTGTTAGGTACTTTCCGCGATATTTAGGCATCGTAAATATAAATATTGACTTTTTTGTGTTGTGATATCAACATTTTAACGAGATAGAGACTCTTACTGTGCTATATTTTGTGTTGTACTTTGCCAAAACATGGTAGGGAAAGGAAGTGTAAAATGCTCAAAATGCGGCATAACATCAAAAGAAGATTCTTCCTTCACCTTCCATAGGTTTCCTCTTCCGTCCAAGCATGGGTCTCTGAAGTAAGTAGATCAAACATTTAGTTTAGATACATACATTTATATTTATGGCTCACGCCATTGTCCCACAGGGGTAGGCAGAGACGATGGATCGCCACTTTGATCGATCTCTGCATACTTCTTTTTAGATACACGTCCTCCTAATTTTACAAGTTAAAACAGCTTCATACTTTATACCTATGTACAATGAAAACCTTGTTTTTTAGAGCTCAAGTTTGGGCTAAATTTTGTTTTCCTGATGGTGATTGGACATCCAATGAATCATTAGAAAAGTTGAACGCACAGCATAGGATGCTATGTGGCAATCATTTCGATGATTCTTCATTTACCAGCAGCAACAGGAGAAGACTTAACAAGTTTGCTATTCCATCTGAAGCTCAAAGTATACTTGACCAATTGAGAGACAAACAGTGTAGTCCATCTAGAGCAAGTCATGACATCCAAGTGAGTATTTAAATAGTTTACTTTATAAACATAAAAATATTTCTATTACAATTATAAAACAGTTTTAGGGCATTAAACTTCTTATCTCGTGATAATAATTCCATTTTGTATCCATGTTTTAATAGTAATATACCTGTAACTAATAAATTGGGAGAATGAAATAAATCCAGGGTTTTCAAAATTAATTTAACTAAATACATTGTTAGGCTTAGCTCTATAGGGTGAGATTATAATTATGTTCATGTTCTACCCAAGTCAAATAGACTGTTATATAGACACTCTTTTTTTTAAATAGAGGTAGGCAGTACGGTTCTGACACACATCTAGGTGATATGTGGAAGATTAAAAGTTTTAAATTTTCTCCATCCACTTATTGAATTTATTACTTCAAATCTATGATTCAATAATTTATGTATATTTTCCAGGAACCTTCAACGAGCAAAGGTATTTTGAAGGACTTGGATGTGAAAAAGTTCACTGAACTTACACCTAAAAAGCAAAAGCTGTATAAGAGATGCAGAAAAAATCTATCTGAAATAATGAGGCTCCGAAGAAAGTTTAAAAATGTTAAAAACTCCAAAAGATCTATATTAAGTGTACTAACATCAAATGAACCTACCAATGAAATACTAAAAAGCAAATTAAGTAGTTCATTTTATTTACTATTGCAAAGCCAATTGAAAAACGTTCCAAGAAAATTAACTGGACGGAGATGGACACTGGATGATAAAGTGTTAGCCTTAAGCATCTATAAGAAATCAAACTCTTGTTATAGATTATTGAGTAGGTTATTTTGTTTGCCTAGTATCAGCTCTCTCAAGGCATTATTGAATAAAATTCCTATGGTATGTGGAATCAACAGCCAAGTAATACAGACAGTGAAAGAAATCACAAAAGACCGAGATGTCAATGATAATTTATGTATATTGGCTTTTGATGAAATGTCAATAAGAAAAAATCTGACATATAATGTAAAACTCGACCACTTTGATGGTTACCAGGACCATGCAAACCAAGGCCGTACTACTGTAATAGCAAACCATGCTCTAACTTTCATGGCTATTGGTGTTCGAAAATGCTGGAAACAGCCAATAGCATTTTACTTCTCAGGAGATTGTGTCACAGCCGACAGATTAGCAGTTCTTGTCAAGGAGGTAACCCTTTCTTTAGAATATTATACAATATGTAGCGAAATAGCAGCAAAAAAAAAAAAATCCTTACAGTTAAAGAGCCTGCTTCTTTTGATGCAGATCAGTGAAGCTCGGGTTCGAATCCCGGCATGTACCAATAAGATTTTCAAAACTTACGTACATATTTATCACTAGCTTGACGGTGAAGGAAAACATATCCGCAGGTCCCAGATTTGATTCTGAGACATGTGTAAACAGACCCGGTCTGGCGATGGGCTCACCACCTATACGTTTAGGGGTCCAAAGAATATTTGGTGAAAAGTGGGTATTTCCAGAAATGGAATACCTCTGCCTACCCCTTCGGGGAAAAAAGGCGTGAGATTATTTTTTTATTTTATTTATTTATACAAAATGTGGTTGAATATTATTTTTTTACAAATTTTAAATTTGCAGGTTCTGAGTGCTTGTTTCTGTGCTGGATTGAAAGTTATTGGCACAGTATGTGATTTGGATGGTGTTAATATACGTGCCATAAATTCATTGGAGTCATCAAATGATCAACCCTACTTTTACCACGAGGGACATGAAATTGTTACTATTTTGGACCCACCCCACCTATTGAAATGTTTTAGAAACAATTTTTTAAAACATTATATCCAATTTACACAAGATGTACAAATAGACGGAAAACGAAACATAGGTTGGTATTATAATTTAATTAATTGGGGCACTAGAAAAACATTAAAACTTTGTATACCCTGGCCTTGAGCTTTATTATCTGCATGCTATAATCCTGTGAACAGCAAGTGGCCATGTCAAATGTTTTGGCAATTATTTCCCTGCAACAAGTAGTTCTATTGCCTTCCCAGATTCACTCAAGGTAATTTAAATTAGTGATAATTGCTGCTCCCCCTCCCCTTGAGGCGCCTCTGCTGCACCTTATTATTTTTCTTATTGCCGCCTGACCTCTGATTAATATAATGCATTAATCATTTTGAGAATTAAATTATAAGTAATCTTCTGTTGCAGGTATAGCAAAGTGGAGCCACATAGAGGAGTTTTATAATAAAGATCGCGAGAATCCGAACTTTGTGTTTGCTCCAGCTTTAACCCAGCAACACTTACAGCCGAATGGCAAACAGAAAATGAAAGTGCGCCTAGCAGCTCAAGTTTTAAGCCATTCGGTTGCAGCTGGAATATTTGCTAAAGTAAGCCAAAGTAAGTATTATTAAACTTGTCGTTTCTAATTGTAAAGAAAGGTACGAAATAGTGAAAAGTGGAAAAAGAAAATCAATTTACTATCATTTATTTTACTTTCAGATGAATTACCACAAGACGCCATTGGAACAGCGACAGTCGTTTCACACATCGACAAGCTTTTCGACTGTATGAACGGAGATACGCCCGACAGGAAAAGAGGAAAGCAGTATCTTACAAATATGTCGCCAACCAGTCCTCATGTAGATTATTTCAAAAAAATTAAATCTTTCTTTATTGAAATGAAATTTTTAGGGGCAAGAAGTAGACCCCCATACTCCCCACCTGAACCTGACAAGCAGCAGCAACTCAACGACAGACACCATAAATACAGTAGAATCTAAAGAATTGTCACCTGAGGAGCAGCCGGACGACACTGGATATAGACTAATAGGAGCCCAGGTATACCACAAGCCAAAAACACTCCCTCACAACTTAGTAATAGCTACATGGAATGTCTGAGGTGCTGCTACAAATCAGAAAAGGGACATAATTGATTGCATTCTAAATCAAATAAAACGTCCACATAGCTTCCTTACAAGAAACTCATATGAAAATCGGATCGTGTAACACAATCAATTACAATTGGACTCTAGGTGGTTCTAACAAGCGCCGCATACTCGCAATTCTAATTCGAAAAAATACCAGTCTGAGGATAATAAACACCAAAATCCAAACACACATCATGGTGGCTTCAATAGAAACAACGGGTGAGAGATTAACCTCCTTTTACATTATAACGACACACGTACCGAATACAACTCCTCAAGCAATACACACGTCCTCTGGCTTATTAAACCTAATTAAAGGAAAACCCAAACACTCAACCACAGTTATATTAGACGACTTCAACTCACATATTGGCTATCGAGACACACTCGATTTGAAAGACGCAAAGCACAGAATCTGTACCACTGTTCTACAAACAGCAACGGTGAAATACTAGCAGATACAATACGAAAGGAACACCTCAGACAAGACACTTCTCAAGGCCGACGCAGCTGTAAGGTGACCTTGCGCATTCAGGAAATAAACAGTCACAAATTGATCACATACTAACACTCGCTACCATGCCCTCCTTCTTCAACTATATCAAAGGCGAACATTACCCGCAAACATCGGACCACAAATTAATTCTGGCAGAAATCAATCTGCAAAAAGTAAGAACGAAAAACAATACGACGAACCCTACGAGCCAACAAATACGCCCGGAATTTAACTACAAGTACCTGATGTACCTTCAACATGAAGAGGTCTGCCATAAATACCAAAAGGAAATCCTGAACAGCTTAAATACCTCGTGAGGAAACCCGCAGGTCTCAGAATTAATTCTGAGACATGTGTAAACAGACCCGGTCCGGCGATGGGCTCACCACCTATCACGTTTAGGGGTCCAATATATCTCGTGAAATGTGGGTATATCCAGTAATGGAATACCTCTGCCTACCCCCTCGGGGATAAAAAAGGCGTGAGATTATATATATATTATTAAATACCTACAAACGTGAAATGCACAACTCCGATAAACCACTTCCTTGGGACACTATTATGGACATTATGAAGACTTCTGCGAAGAAAATACTAATACACCAACCCTCTGTCACGGGAGCGCAGGATCGCACTAGTTCAACTATAAAAAGCAAAATTTCTTGTCAAGCAGACCCCACGCAGTGCACTCCATAGATCGAACCTTAAAAACTGCAGACAAAACTTACAAAGTATTACTGTGTAACGTTGTAACGATATTCCAAATTAAAATGACAATTATTTGTTAAATAATTGTTATTACTACGTCTAACTAAAATTTAATTAAAAATACATAAAATATATGATATTAGCGCTGCCGCCTGTACCAGTGATGCAAATTCGCGTCACATAAACCAGTTGTAGCTTCTTCCCCTCTGCACCCGCGCACCTTGTCACCGAGCGGCCGGCGGGCGGCTTACGGCAAACCGATAACTGTACTCAGAGCAGGAGGACATTCATTCTCCCTTTGTGATTGCATCATAATGAATTATGCAAAATATACTCGATATTATTCTAGTTCATCTTTAAATATTGTTTGTTAACCCCGTACTGGGTAAGTAATGAATAATCCATTATTTTTATTGTGTAGGTAGCCGTTACTTTTCGGTTATGTAATATTTATTGCATCATCTTAATTCTATATTTTTATAGATTATTTCGATATTTTTAATGTGCTATATTTCTCTTGTGACTCCGATCTGATTTATTTTCTAATAAAAAATATATGGGCCACCTCACCTACTTTCGGTACTCTTCTCGTTTAAAAAAACATGGAGGTGGTCAACAACGGAAAAGTCACAGAATGGTGACTAATCGCTGGGACATAAATTCCAGGGTCCAATATACGGGTTTTCACCGTGACATTGTCTGCGGCGTCCCAGAACCTCGTCCCGGCCATCTCCAGCTTCATCTTCGTGTCCAGGAGAGTGCCGTCCTGCGGATAGCGAAGCTTAGGCGGGCCTTTTAACCCCTACCCTATTTTTTTTAAATAAATATTGTTATTTATCGTGGACTAGGTGGCTATAATTTAATATCCCCGACGTCACAACTGATAAGGAAGAACATCAAGAATACCAAAAAAATTTCAGACCTTCATAAAACACACCCTTCTCAGATTCAGATTCATTTATTTGCTTTAAATATGGTTAGTATTAGGTCGTCACATTAGAGTAAGGTTAGTATCTCACATTTAGCCATAACTGGCATGCAAATACTTAAAGATAATGGGTGTTCATATGTGTCTAAGTTTATACATATTTATATCAAACTAAATAGGAACATCTCGGAGAATGAAAATCACTTACAACTATTACAGACAGCATGAAATGTCAGTAAGACGGAGTCAAAAGCAACATTTCATTCCAATGTCAAAATGGGAGGAAGAACTAGCGAAAACGTAAGGCCCGGAAGTATATCAACACAATGACGAAACCCCTACAGACCTTGGACAGAGTCCGACAAAAGAGGATCTTGCTAAGATAATCTCAAATATGCGGAACGGAACAGCAACAGGAGTAGATCAGGTTATGTCCGAACTTTTCAAAGCCATCCCAGCAGAATTATTCGATGATATATACAAACACATGTGCTTATAATCATTATTTTTATTTCAAATCTTTACAATTCAATAGCTTAGCCTGGCAATACAACGTAATTCCCCAAATCATGAACTCAGACGATTCAAGTTCCTATTCCCAAGAAAACATTCCCGAAGACGGTTAATGACTTTAGGAAAATATCCATATGCTGCACTGGATACAGAATATACGCTAGCCTCCTCCTGCAAATGCTAGACGAAACAATTGAAGAATTAGGCAACTATCAAGCAGCCTTCCTCGCCAACAGATCACCATATGTTCACATTACGCCGCGTGGAATGGAAATAAGGAAATAGGATTTTTCAGGGGTGCTGATTCCAGTCCCGGTTAAATCGGAACCATTTTAGGTTTTGATATAACTTAAATCCTACCGGCTTTATGCCAATAGCAGATGTAGTCCGCGAATTCCACGCTAATAAACATGACGCACTTAAAGTGTGCGACTTATTTGAAGAGACGGCGTTTGAAGATAGAGAACAACTTAACGCCTTAACCCTTGATCATTTCCACTGCGATCTTCCTGAGCTATATTATAGAGAGACAAAATGCGTAGTTACATTATTCTTTGATTTCGAAAATTCCATTCCACGCAAATTCGAAAATTATGAAATTGTTTTAGATGATGGACAAATTATAGATGCTGAAATACCTTTCCTCTGGTCCATACAAAATAGAGATCTCAGTGACTTTAAATTTTGATATTAATATTAACGATTCGCTCAGTGATAAAAGTGATCAAGATGATATTTCAATTACAACGGACGAAGAGCATGGAAATGGACTTGCTGATAGTGAACTTACGAAAATTGGCGATTCGATGAATAATTATCAAGAACTTAACTACGTAGTGTGTGGTTGTTTTTCTTTTGTGTTTCACGGCAACGACTCAAATTTAGGCCACACGGACCGCCTCAAGGAAGTGAGGGATACCATTTTAATTACCAGAACATTGTGGAGTGACATTTAGAGTGTTTATCAGTACCATGGCTGAAGAAAAACCTATTAGAAGCCACGATTCACGTTCCATTTTCGTTCACCCAGATTTTGAGACTTGTTCCCACGTATTTGTTCGTAACGATTTTGTTCGCAAGTCTTTGCAGCCGCCCTATAATGGCCCATTTAAAGTAATTGAACGAAACGCGAAAGTGTTCAAAATACAGTTACCTGACAGGAAAACTTCTATCTCTATTGATCGTTTAAAACCGGGATACCTCCTGAATGAGGGAACCACGGAAATGCCGAGTCCCAATAATTTTGGTAGTAGAACTCTACCACGCAGCAAGACGCAACTAGATCGAGCATAGCGGAACCGCTACCGCCTAAGTCGTGTATGCGCAGCCGTAGTGGTAGAGTCATCAAGAAACCTGTCCGATTTTTGTGCTAGATTTTTAAGTTAGTAAGTAAGCATTTTTGTGTATGGCGCAATAATAATTTCTAGGACACATTTTTAATCTTGTTAGTAATAAGTAAAAATTAATTACTTCGATTTTGTCTGCGAGTGAGAATATTTCTCCAAAGTTTTTCATTGTAAATTTATCATAATTATTAATTGTGGATTATTAAAATGGGCCAACAGACGAGCAAAGACGAAGTCATTATTGCCCAAGCTGGAGCATCAGTAAATACCCAGCTAGATGGAAAGTTACAGTTTTTTGTCATAGCTACAATTATAACTTTAGTGTTATTGGTTTTGATCATTTTATACTACGTATTTCGGCGATGCAATTTGAGGCTCAGATTCTGGATCGCCAAGCAGGTGCGCCGTGTACAGGTTGCTGACGGGGCCGCGCCCGCGGGGGTCGGGATCACAGCCCCCCCAGCCGGTCAACCTAAAGTAATTTATATGTAATAAATAGTGTCCTAAACTTTATTACTGCAGTGTCTAGTACCTAACCTATGTAAGTTTTAAATTCAAAAAGTGTATTTTTCATTGTAAATTGTAATGAACTCATATCGTTTTCGAATATTATTCAGTACCTAGCATGTTATCGTGCGTAGTACTTAGGAATGTTGTGTCGCAATAACATTGAATGTAACACGATCCCCCGTACTGTTTAAAGTCAGTAGGTATTGTTTTTAGTTTGTGTAAGCTTTGCTTTAAGTAACGAAATTTTTTTTAATATGTAACTTTGTTTTTAATAAAAAAATTTTTTTGGGGGAGGGTTGATGTAGCGACACATTCCTTTCTGCTTGTGCAATGCAGCCTGGGGTGCCCCCGCTCCCCAGTCGTTGCCCACCGTTCGGTCCGTGTGGTCATGTAACATTAATTATAGCTTTTTAGTGAACTCGTGAATTTAATTTATCTCCTCACACTACACCTCTGGACAGTACTTAGTCAGAACTTTAGTGAAGAAAATATAGTCAAGAGATACCTTACAAGGCTTTATGTACTAGTGTTGGACATCGAAAAAGCTTTCGACACCGTGAATCTTGAAGCGCTGAAAGACATCCTTACCACACGGACAAACAAAGCCCTTACTAACCGAATAATTAAAGCTTGTATGAACGAATCTACGTGTATGCGGTGGTATGGTCCGCAAACTACCTGGATAAAAAAAGGGAAAGGGGTAAAACAAGGATGCCCACTATCGCCTCACCTATTCAGTCATAGATGACGTTCTCAAAACTCTAGAGGAAGAGAAACCTAGCTTCAACTGAATAAAAAAAAAAGTTAGTCTCCCGCTAATTTTATCCTTCGCGGACGACATCATTATACTAAGCAATGACGAAAATCAAAACACTATTTAACTCACTTGGCTTAAGCATCAACGAAACTAAAACCAAGATTGTAATAAGAGACCCTCTGGGCAATTACCGACGTAACTTCATAAACCTAGGTGGATTCACACTCCAACCCGTGAATGAAATACGGTATTCACTTTTATAACTTCAGCGCACAGCCGTCGAGATACCATTAACACTAGATGCAAACAGAGAGTTAAAAACGCTAATGCTTTTATACCATTTGTAACAAAAACAGATGCAATAACAAACAGTTCGCCTAATTTACAAAATGTTAATTGAGCCCAAAATGACCTACGGCCTAAAAGCAGCAACTCTAACCAAAGCAAATAGATCAAAACTAAGACAGTACGAGCGATTAATACTGAATGATATACTTCAATACTCTACTAATCCGCCCAAAAATAAAAAGGTGCATGACATCTTGCAAGGCAAAACGACCACCAAAAGAATTAAATTCCTGAGAATATGTTACTACGGGCACATACTTAGGCGCACGGAACCACACATCCTTCAAGCAGCACTCAATTACCGAGCAAAGAAACTAAAAGTCGGGACACCAATATTCACCTGGAACGATTTACTCATACATGACATGACTTACTACGACAGAAGCTTATCAGACTGGAAACAACTCGGACCTGCCAGAAGCCTATTTAAAACAGCAGCTGGGGAAATCTTCATAAACACTGAAACTGACAGTGAAACGAAAGAAGAACAGCGCACAACGTCATCAAGCAACAATACATAATCAAATCACGGGATAAATTCAACAGCCGGTTGCGGCTAGCTGGCCTTCCTCTCCCATCCCAGAGCGTGTCTTTCCTCACAAACTGCGCCCCCTTGTATACCGGTTTGATCGGGACAGGTTCGTCCTGGCTGGGTGTGGTGCCTCAAGTTCAAGTCAGCGATCTTAAGTGGTAACATCAGTGTCATCAACAATTTCCGAATTTTGGACATATCAACCCGAATTATGGTGTGTGCAGTTTGAAGCAGTGTTAGGACCACAGAAAGCAGTAGTTGAAAAACACAATCAAGGTATTGGGAATCGCCGTGAATTGCATCGCAATATTGGTAATATGTTGTTGCTGCAAATATTTTGGAAAAGGAGCCAAGCAGTGGATAAGAAGGGAACTCGAACCGGTGGGATCATTGGTTCAGGTTTTCTACAGCGCAAAGCGTTCAGCGAGCGATGGAGAGGTGCAAGTAAAACCAACCAAGATATTGATCGCATAGAAAGTTAACAGTCACGAACGTTTGTGCGTCCCTTATTAGACGAACACTATCAAACTCTTATTTCAACTCACAGTAAGAATAGTAATTAATCTATTGATTTACTCTTGAGTGTCTCTGTACTACCGTACATTATTGTGCTGTTATTTGTATTTTTTAATTATGCCTGTGAGATATTAAATTATGAGATATGAAATTATTATTTTACAGAGTTATTAGAAATGGAAAATAAAAAAAAGAAGAGAAAGTTATCTTAAACAAAAAAGAAAAATCTGCACGTGCCGTAAAGGAACAAAGAAAAAATGGAAGGAAAATTCCAAGAGGTTAGCAGATTTGTGTAATACCTAAAACTTTAAATTGTGTATTTTTCTTATGTAGATAAAGTATTGCAGCTGCTTCATCTCGAAGGCCCAAGACAACAACTTCAGAGGATAGCAACCCTTTGCTTAGGACTCACTTATCACAACAAGAGAGACAAATATCAAACCATATTGCGGAATAGATATTCCCTCGTCAGGTAATATTTAAATAAGTTAAAAATTTAAAAAATGTCTTTAGCTCAGTACAGCAGTAAAACCATGTAACTTGTACTTTGTATTGATTGTTCAAAAGAATAGTGGTTGAGGAGTTTCTTGCTGTGCTTTTTTTCCTCAACTATACATATCGAAGACTTTCAATATGTGGACTTATAAGCCCCTACATTGAATAAAAACATTTTGATATTTGGCTTTGGATAAGTTAACTTAGGTTTTTATCTTCATTACTTAAATGCTTAAATATTTTTCCCTGGTGGGATTTTACTATTGGCGCGGAAAACGAAGTCACTAATTACTATAGCGAACGTGTTTTCATTATAATAATATTTTCTCGATTTCAAAATTCGCTGCTGACTGATTTCACTTCCATTGTGAGGAGAGCTGCTGAAACACTTAGGCATTGCATATTTACAGGCTGTGGTAATGTTAAACGTGACACAGTACCTAAATACGTTTGATGTGAGAATTGCAGCAGCATTGTCAAACGCGTTTTCAACATTACAGATCCAAATATGCGATGCAAATAGTAAATATAATTAATGAGAGACTGCTCCTAGACAACAATGTTGAAGGAATTGTAACGGAACAAACCTTAAACTGACGTGGCACTATACTTACAGCGATAACAAGAGTCAATGGGCTCGATTCTGCATTACAGTGACTAAACTTATTTTAGTTTATTCCTGTCATTTTCTTTCTCTAAGAAATGAAAAGAGACGAGAGATATTTAGTCCTGTCAACTAACGGCCGTTCCCAATATTCAATCTACGGTTCAAGATAGATAGCTATCCTCGATCCTTAGTAATCAGCTATCTATCTTTAGAAGTAGTCCCAATAGGTGCAGATAGGTGTTTGCTATCTCCAGTTGACAGTAGATAAGCCGCATATCTGAGCCCTCTCTTGCGTTCCAAAACACGCAGTGGCACTAGCACTCTGGGAATTTACAATGAAGTATAAATGGAATTTTGATTCATAATAAATAAAATGATATTTGTTATATTATATTACATAATATGTCGAGATTATTTAATTACTAAGATTAATTTTAAAGTGGAAATTAATACTTGAAAACGTTTGAATTTATAATAAGCACAATAATGAAATGGAACGTTCTATACTGACCAAAGAGATTTAAATTTAATAGGGCCTTATTATATTTTAATCTCTTTGATACTGACAGACCTTTTGTTTGTTACATTATTTTATTGACATGATATGCTCATCTGTGATGCTCATGCTCTGTCAGACGACGCTCGCTCTATGTTCATTGTATTGCTTTGTGTTTTATTAATACGGTTATTTACCATTACAAAAATGTCGGCAGTAAGTATCTCAGTTATATTCTACCACGTTTATGTGACAGAATTGATTCGATATTGTGTAGGAAAGCAATTACATTGTTGTTCTTATATTTCAGCAAAAAAGCACTCCACTGACAAAAGAAGAAGTGATGCAACTGGTCAACTTAGTTGAGGCAAATCCTGTGCTTTTTAGTAAAGCCACAAATGCCAGCAACAACCAGCTCAAGGAAGCTGCTTGGTCAAAAATAACTAACACATTTAACTCAGTAGTGGCAAGTAACCCCAGAAAACCGGAGCAGCTCAGGCTTAAATGGGAGAATTTAAAAAAAACTGCCCGTAAAAGGAGTACCAAAATAAGAATGAATAACCTTAAGACTGGTGGTGGAAAACCAGAGTATATTCCACCAGATGATGCACTGGAAAAAGTTGCTGCAATTTTAGGCCCAACTTGTGACGGCTACAGCGTTTCTTTTGGAGGTGATGCAGAGGTGGAGGTCACAGAAAATGTGGAGGTGGAGGATCCTTTGATAATTGCTGTACCGTTCGTGGAAAACCCTTCATCTTCGTCCCTTTTGCAAACTGCTGTGGACACTGAATATACTCCTGGTTCGTCTTTGCGAACTCCACAGAATAAAAAGTTCTTTTTTTCTGCATCAAACAGCAAAGGTAAATTGGAGCGTCAAAAAGTTGCTGATAATGTGAAAAAATCGATAACAGCAAGGAATCTGGCAATTGCGAGCTATTATGAAGCGAAGAAAAAACAAGAAGAAGTGATAGCTGCCCTCAAAAAAAGGAAATTAGAATTAGAAATAATGGAGCTGGAAAATAATAATAATATAGTATAATCTCACGCCTTGCATCCCCGAGGGGGTAGGCAGAGGTATTCCACTACTGGATATACCTACCCACTTTACACGAGATGTTCTTGGGACCCCTAAACGTGATAGGTGGTGAGCCCATCGCCGGACCGGGTCTATTTACACATGTCTCAGAATTAATACTGGGACCTGCGGATTTCCTCACGATGTTTTCCTTCACCGTCGAGCTAGTGATAAATGTGTACGTAAGTTTTTAAAAAACTCATTGGTACATGTTATATTTCGAATTTGTGTAAAAAAATCACAAACTTGACCAATTTTTTCGCTCAAAATCTTCATACAAATTACTATGAAGCGGCGCGCAAATTCAAATACGAATGCGAACGCTCGCGGAATTCAGTCGGCCACGCGCCTCCAAAGTGAGAGAACGTCGCTTTGCGCGGCATTGACAGATCGCAAAAACAGACAAAATCAGTGCACAGTGGTCTCGTTACAAACTTTTGTGATAATTAATATTGATAATAAATAAATGCAAAAAATTTGTGTACTTATACTTTTAGTTTTATTAACTATTTACATAAAATAATTGTTGATTAATGCTTGACGCTCTTCAATTTGATTAATGGCATTATTTTCTGAAATATTCTCAGATGTTATATTAATGTTATGATTTGGAATTTCTATTTCGGGCTCCTGCTCCTCCAAATTCATTTTCCTGCAAATATTGTGCAACACGGATGTTGCAACGACTACAGCCTGGATAGTTTCCAAACAAAGCCTAATTTTTAGTGAAAGAACCGGGAATCGCCTTTTCCAGACACCAAAACACCTGAAAAGAAATTTATTCGTAAAAAAAAATATCTTCTTCCACTTATAACAATACTAGCTACACTAGTAGAATTAGAAGTTTTGATGATTTACCTTTCTATAGTATTTCTAGTTTTGATGTGTGCTCTGTTGTAGTTTATTTCGTTTCCCGATTCTGGATTGAGTAATGGTGTCAACAGGTAGGCTTTGCAAGGGTATGCACTATCACCAATTAACCTATCTATTGCCATAAACACCGTTTTCACACTGAGCTAGAAAATTAAGTAACTGCTTAATAACTTTTTTACCATGGTAATATAAGTTACAGACAGTGATTCCATTGAATAAAACCCTACAATCATCCTCATAACTGTTAGACCAAAATAGTGTAGTTTTGTATAGTGAGAGCCTACCATAATGTAATATAACATACCTCGTAACTCACTATTACTAAAAATTGTAGCATCATGAGTTGATCCAGGCCATCGGGACACAATATTCATAAAGAACAAATTTGCATCACAGACACCTTGCACATTCATCGAAAAAACAGATTTTCTATTTCTAAATTCTTCTCCGATATTTGAATCTGTTCAAAATAATTTTTTGTTAGCAATGACAGGAAATTCATGAAGACTTCTAGAGGTAATTAATTACATCAAATAAGTACTTACTTGGTGATTGCATCAGAATATGTGTGCCATCAACTGCACCTAATACACGAGGAAACCCTGCAATATTATAAAAGTCTTCCGTTGTATTGTTATGCACATATATATATTTCGGATACAACCTGGCAATAGCCCGAGATATGTCTCTCACTATACGCGAGGTATAGTATAGGTATCAGCTGATTTTGAGACTCCTATGTAGTCACCTACTGCCACTAACATTGTACCCAATGCATAAAACCGCAATGTCAACAGCAGTTGATGTAGAGGTGAAATTCCGTGGTTCCTGAAGAAAGTAAACGAAGTAGAACATAGATACATCTGTAGCATATCACAGACTTTATGATCTGTAGCATATCAGTAACTCTTGTACACAATAGTAACATGAAAAAAAATACCTACTAAAATTCTAGTTAAGTACTTACCTTTTTGAAGTTACTTTTAGAAATGGGTATATTTCTTTGAGTAAATCATTTACCGCAGTTTTACTTAATCTAAATCGGTAATCAAACTCATAATCGTTATATTTATATAAGTAATTTATGCGTTCTTCATACGATCGGGATGCAACATTTTCTTCGGTTTCCGACTCCCAATCACTTAATTGTTCCAAAAGAGCAAGATCATCGCTTGAACTTGAGTCCGACATTCTTTGCAACGGGAAACTAACTTATTTTATGAAAATTCAACGTATTCTACCTATTATATCTTCCTTCTGTCTGCTTATCTTGGAAAAACCAAGGATCGGATTTTAGGTTACTAGAGATAGCCAACTTTAATGACACTGACAGATAATAATGTTATAGGGACGCGCCAACTGTCAGTTGCATACAAATATCTATCCCTAGTAAGCTGTATGCCCTCCCATCGATAGATAGAAACGTTAGATAGGATTGCCTATCAACGATAGATTTATTGGGACAGAAAAATTAAAGATAGATAGGTTTTTCTATCCCCAGTATGGCAAAACAAGAGATAGATTGAATATTGGGAACGGCCGTAAGGCGTGTTTAGCAATTATAGCGACGATGTAAAAAGGTCATGGATAAAAGTGACAGATAAGATTCAAATTAGTTTCTGTCCTTTTTCTTCCGTATTCTATGGAGAAGGATGGGCTAACTTAAAATTAGAAATTTTAGTTGGTCTGCAGAATCTAGTCTAATATTTCGTTTCCAAAACTGACTATGGCAGAGCTGGTTTTATTTTCATGTGAGACTTCAAATTAGACAAGCGAGATCATACATTGGAGAACAGTGCCGTTTCTATGGAATCTTTTCTACTGAGGTCTGTAGAGATGAGCAAGTTAATTTGTCAAGGTTTGAAGATATAAGTTCCATGTTTCTTGTTCCATTTGAGCAAAAATAAAATTACGACACATCAAGAAAAACTTATTTTGTTTACGTCCTTGTCGACAGAGAGCCGACAGAGTTGTTTAATACAAGGAATACTAAATAAATAAATAAGAAATTGCTGATTTCTTTTGTTCTAAAGACTCGTTCAGGAGCGTAGGAACATAAACGCCACCCATTGTCAACAGATCTATTCAAAAAAGGAAACATCCTCTTCAAAATAATCATTAAAAAACGAACGTTTGGTCTAAGCCCTACAAATCGACTTACCATTGTAATGCACACTAGCGATCGAGAGCATATATTAGAAATATACTAATTTGTAAATGATGGCGGAGCGAAAATTGTTGATAAAATTAATGACAGAGAAATGAAAATAATTATATGACGGTAGTTATTTAAAAAAAACAGTAGCTAGGTCGTAGTTGGGTGGATTTACACCAAAAAAATTTCTTCATAGAAAATAATTATGAAATTGAAAATACTTTGAAATGCGATTTAAACTAGAATAAATCATTTAAGAATAATTATAATGTATATTTATTGCGTTTAGACCCAAGTTTTCAGTCTAGATATGAAGATATCAATTTTTAAATTTAAAGAGCTGAGATGGTGATGACGACTATGGCATGGTGTTGATTTATCAAAGGATGGTAATGATTTTGTATGTATGGTGATGAGGTTTTGATGATTAAATGTAAAAAAAAACAACTCCAGAAATCAAACATATTTAATAATTCAACCTTCTTTTCATATTTTAACATAAACACTTAATTCTAACGATATCACATGATTTTGGTTTTATTGTTTCTTATTTACCATGATAGGCAATCTAATTATTATTATTAATATAAAGTTATTAATAGTTATTATATATATATATATATATATATATATATATATATATATATATGTCTTTAATGTTCAATACTTTTTATTTCTTTATGTAATCTAATTTTTGGTTCTATTAGCTTCATTGTTTCCTTCATAAGCAATCTAATCATATAAAGTCATAAATAGTGTCTTGATTTATTATTAATTAAATTTTTATTTTGGTTTTCTTACCTTCTTTCTTCCCTCATAAACAATTTATTTATCTAGTCATTATGAATTTGTATTTAATCGTCCATACTTTTTATTTCTTTTATACATATATATTTTTTAAATTTTGGTTTTATTAGCCTTATTATTTCTGCCATAGGCAATCTAATCATCTAGTCATTATGAATTAGTATTTAATCGTCCATACTTTTTATTTCTTTTATATATTTTTTTAATTTTGGTTTTATTAGTCTTATTATTTCTGCCATAGGCAATCTAATCATCTAGTCATTATGAATTAGTATTTAATCGTCCATACTTTTTAATTTTTATTTCTTTTATATATTTTTTTAATTTTGGTTTTATTAGTCTTATTATTTCTGCCATAGGCATACTTTTTATTTCTTTTATATATATTTTTTAATTTTGGTTTTATTAGTCTTATTATTTCTGCCATAGGCAATCTAATCATGTAGCCATTATTATTAGTCTTTAAACCTCCCAACTCTTCATGTCTCATAATTTGTATCTTCTATATTTCTGCTTTAGGCAATCTAATAATCTCGTGTTTATAAATTAGTCATATTTTTTTAATTCTAATATTTAAATATTTTTATTTTGGTCCGATTTCTTTCATCCATGTAATCTAATCTTACAGTCGTTATAAATTAGTCTTTTTTTTATTTTTCTTATGTTCTTATATCTTGAGATTTAATCAATATTTTGGTAATCATGCCTTCACTTCTGATTTGGATTTGCTATTTTGATTATTTTGTTTGCAAGAATTTTTACGTTTGAGGGTCCAGCGATAGCTAATTTTGAATTGGTTAAATTTGTGACATCTGAAAGAGTCGGTCGCTTTGTAGTTGATAGTAGAGTAACGCAGTCTTTGTTTTTAGTTTCATTATTGCTTATTGCTGATTGCCGCGGTATTTGTATGAACCCTAGATGTTTTCCATGATCACATATCTGCCCACATGGGCATTTGAAGCAGCTCGATGTTCTCAACGTTAATCTGTTACAATAACAATCCCACAGCACCTGATGTACTCTAAGAGTTCCCTTGAAAGTTTCAAGTTTATCGGGAATATCCTTTTCTCTATACTCCACGTCAGTATCACTTACAGTAACAACTGTAACATTGGTTCGTGCTTGCAGGACAGTTAAAAATTTATCAATAGTAGTAATGTCTGTGCCATGATTAACTTCAAAATCAGCTGTTCTTTTGATCACTGCCCCTACTCCATCAGCGGCACCTTTGCCGTGGCCAGCTTCTGTGTAATTCCACGTTATTCCAGTAATTTGTGGCCAATCTTTGTATAATTGTGTTATTATATAAAACATATACTTATTTCTATATTGGGATGTTGGCGAGTCTGATTGAAAGTGTATGGTATCGAGGAATGGATTGTCGTCGATTGCTTTATTTATTAGTGGCGTAATATGAGCCCAAATAGCTGGTGCATCGTGTTTTAGATTTTCGCTTACGGTGCATACTGACGTTGGTTTTATATCACTGCTATGAAAATCAAATGCATAAATAACAGCAGTGTGTAGACTAAGTTCTTTCCGGCTCCCACCAAAGTGTAATGACTGAACTTCATTTGCGGCTTTCATTCCGTAATTTTCCGAAAAGTCTACATGTATTACAGCCGAGTTGACAGTCAAAGATGTCTTTAACTCTTTTAGTTTGTTGTACTGCGCTTGGATTAAATAACAATGTTCAAAAAATGATTTCAAGTCTGATTCCAAATTATTAATAATTTCAAGGGCTTTGGTTCTAATTTCGACTTTCTTAGTAATTGTCACTGTTTTAGGGCCTTTTTTGGTAGAGTTTGATTCTCGGGTACGTATCCATTTATAGAACACTACTTCTTCATCATTAGAGAATTCACTGTAGTGGAGAATCTTATCTTTGCATGCATCACATTCCCTTTGAAGACATTTTTCTTCATATCTTGAGCAGCAAAGGCTATTTAGCATGTCGTCGTGTTTTTTCTCAATAATGATTCCAGCTTTGGCTAACGATTCCAACTTCAAATCAATGTTGGCATGTACCATACACATGCACGTGTCTCTTTGAGCCGCAGTAGATGGTAATACCCAGAATGGACGACATTTCCAAAACGTACAGTAGCTAACTTTTATTTTATGAATCTTTAAAAACTTCAAGTACAAATCTTTTATGGAACTTCTAAGATACCTTCGTTGTTTTTGTATTTTGAATCGCGTTATATATTGTTTCTTTCCGGGGCCTATAGTACTGTTTGCATCATCGACATAAAACTCTTTTATTAATTTAGTAGTCATTTTTTCTGTTGCAATTCTGGTTTTATTTGTCACAACATTTTTTCCCAAGTCGCTTTTCTTGCTTTGTCCTTCGGTTTTTTTTGGTGTTGTCTTTTTTTGACTTTGTTTCAGTCGTGTATTTTCTTTTTTTAAATCCATAATTACTTTCAACAATTGTTTTCGTTTTTTGTATTCTAAATAACGAATTCTTTTGATTTTTACTGAGCATTTGCACTGCAACTCTGATGGAATAATTAATGGGTTCTGCTGATGATCCTGATCGTTTATTGTATTCATTTCGACACTATTATCGGGATTAATCAATACTGGTTCTATTATGATGGGTTGTTCTTTTGATTTATTTTTCTTGAGTTCCCGATATCTTTTAGATGCATCACGCCATTTCTTGCGCTGTATTCTCTGCTCTCTTGGACTTTTTTCATTTATTGATTCAAATTGGCCTTCCTCTTTTCTCTTTTTATACCTTCTTTTTTCTTTTTCCTTTATAAGTTCATACAATTCAGAATCCTGTTTCATGATGGCATATTTTCTTCGTTTATTCATAGATAATTTTTGTTTTTCTAGCTGAATCTCTCCTATATTTTTCTTCCTTTTACTCATAGTTGATTCTGAAAAAAAAAATCTATGTTAGCTACTACTTACTTAAAAAACAACCTATGACTCGTGATTACTTCTCAAACTACAACAAACTAAGTGGACAGATGATAAAACTACCTAAGTTAAGGAAAAGTTTAGGAACTTAAATAATCGTTTTCTTTCTGTCCACATCACAAAAAGTTTGAAATATTCAACATTACTCGTTCTTATTACATTTTCCTAAAAAAAACAAAAAATGTACCTTTTTAATTCAAAATATTAGCAGCTTAATGAAATCAGTCTCATATTATGGCCATTGTAGTTATGCAACTACAATTTCTATCAGTCTTGTCATTAGAGGTCACATTTTTTTAAGCAAAATCTTATATTTATAAGGCAAGTATAATTTACTGCGGAGGTTAGAAAAATATTCTATTTATACATTATAGATAATCAATATTTTTAAATATTTTCCATGAGCAAACTGGTTCTACATAATTTCCCTTAAATCATTTACAGTGAGTGACCATTTATATAGATTATCGACGCTTATTTCATCGTACATATCTTGAAACAGTACACGCAAAGTTTCCAATGTGCCTGTTTTCTGAATATCCACATAGTAATTACATAATATATAATCTGGTTGTTGTGTATGTATTCTATAAAGCTTCAAATTATCTGAGTCTTCACACAGAGCTTTACAAATTCCACCCTCATATGTGGCATACATCACTTCATAATTTTCCAGAACATGGAGGAACAGATTTTGGTTAGGTGTATAACTATTAGTGTGTATTACTAATATATAATATATAAGTTTCATATTGCTCGGACTATGTTTATATTTACAATCTTAAACTTTTTTCACTCCACTAATCTGAAATAAAAAGTAAATTGTAAAATAAAAAATCACAATGCGTAAAAAAACCAACTCTTCCTTGTAGTGCACTCAATAAAGAGTTGTAAAGTGCGTGAGCGGGGGACCTAAGCGATTTCTTCAGTAACTTGTTCAGGGTGCTTAGGGAGTAAACATACTAAAAAAAAGTCCCGGCGTCTAGGAGTTTAAAGTTCCCAGTTTTGAGTTTTTCGCTAATATCTTTAAAACGATGTGTCGTAGAGAAAAAATATCTTCTATGTAAAGAAAGCTCATAAAATATTCTACAACTTTTATCTTAGACACTTTTTCAAATTCCTACCCGTTTTCGAACTACACGTTCCGGAAGAGCAAACATTTTCGTAAAAAGTACTTTTATTAAACACTAGCTGTTGCCTGCTACTTCGTTCGCGTTATTTCGGGATAAAAAGTAGCCTATATGTTAATCCAGGTCCTAGTCTATCTACCTACCAAATTTCATCGAAATCCGTGCAGCCGCTGAGTAATTTTTGTCTTTTAATAAGGATAAGGAATATTATAAACAGGAAAGATTTGTATTTTTGTTACGAATAATAAACTCAAAAACTACTGCATCGATTTTAAAAATTCTTTCACCAATGGAAAGCTAGTATATCCCTGAGTAACATAGGCCATATTTTATTAACGTATTCCCACGGGAACGGGAACTATGCGGGTGAAACCGCGCGGAACCACTATTATATATACCACTAGCGGTTCTGCGCGGTTTCACCTGCGTCGTTTCCGTTTCCGTGGGAATACGGGAATAAAATATAGTTTATGTTACTCAAGGATATTCTAGCTTTCTATTGGTGAAAGAATTTAAAAAATTGGCCAAGTAGTTTTTGAGTTTATTCGTTGCAAACACCGCTAGCGCTATAATATAATAGCGGTTTGACCCGCGTAATTACCGTTCCCGTGGGAATACGGGAATAAAATATAGCCTAGGTAGCTTGATGATGATGTAGCTTTCCATCGGTGAAAGAATTTTCAAAATCGGCCCAGTAGTTTCTGAGTTTATTTGTTACAAATACCGCTAGTGTTATGTAAATTAGCGGTTCCGCGCGGTTTCACCCGCGTAGTTCCCATTCCCATGGGAATACGGGAATAAAATATAGCCTATGTTACTCAGGGATACTCTAGCTTTCCATTGGTGAAAGAGTTTTTAAAATCGGTGCAGCAGTTTTTGAGTTTATTCGTAACAAACATAACAAAAATTAAAAAAATCTTGTTTATAATAAAAGTATAAATTAGTGCGAATATCTATGTGTTAAAATACAAAAATAACTTAGCGGCTGCACGGATTTCGATGAAATTTGGTAGGTAAATAGATTAGGATCTGGATTAACATATAGGCTACTTTTTATCCCGAAATAACGCGAACAAAGTAGCAGGCAACAGCTAGTGTTTAATAAAAGTACTTTTTTCGAAAATTTTCACTCTTCCGGAACGTGTAGTTCGAAAACGGGTAGGAATTTGAAAAAGTGTATAAGATAACAGATGTAGAATATTTTACGAGCTTTCTTTACGTAAAAGATATTTTTTTTCTACCGTTTTAAAGATATTAGCGAAAAACTCAAAAGTGGGAACTTTAATCCCCACTCCGGCGGACCTCCTAGACGCCGGGACTTTTAGTATGTTAACTCCCT
Organism: Ethmia dodecea; assembly: GCA_963855545.1. Lineage (NCBI taxonomy): Eukaryota > Metazoa > Arthropoda > Insecta > Lepidoptera > Depressariidae > Ethmia > Ethmia dodecea. Next base: position 1,518,334 of record OY979447.1, read on the forward strand.
AAGCACCCTGAATAACTTACTGAAGAAATCGCTTAGGTCCCAGCTCACGCACTCAACACCTACTGTTGGGTTATTTGTTGAGTGGACTATTGGCAGGTGGATGAAAAAAGGACTTAATTATTAAAATGAAAACCTTGTGTATATTAAATTAAATGATATTAAAAATTAAGGAAGTGGTCATCACCATACACTTGAGATCATCACCGTTCATTACTTTTAAACGGTGATGATGGGTATGGTGTTGACGACTTCGACGTTTTCAGTTGATTATTCTAGAATAGTAATAATAAAAGTATTGACCGTTGTGGACAAGCATTTTACGTTTACTTTGTTGTTGTAGGTAACAAAAATAATATTATGTTATGTACTTACTTTGAAGGGCACGGCCTGACGGAGATGATGCAACTTTGTCTAAAAACTTTTTAGGAAACACTTGCGCCAAATAATTATCGTTTAGAGAGCTCAGGTGTGTTGACGTGCACTTCTCTGCACAGTTTGCTACGAAGTGAGGAAGTGGGTCGGATAATCATAGGTCGTGTTGTTACGTATACTTAACTAACTTCACTTTGATATCGCCACGACGGTGTTGACTAGTTCTGATGCTAAAAATGTATTTTAATTTTGTGTATTTATTTTACGACGAATTTTTTTTAATTTTTTTATTATACAATTAGATAATATGCTGAACGGAAATAAAAAATAAAAATCGATGTAATAACATGGGATCGTGGAGTTTTTGGCCGGAAATGTAAATAGTCGCATTTTTTTCACAGTCGGTGATGATTTCGATACATGTAATAATTAATTTTTTTTAAAACTAAGCACCTAAATGAGATTTTATGAAAAGCACTTCAATAACAAATATAAAGGCAACGTCAAAAATAGTTCCGACTGTCCAGCACAAGTTTATTTATTTTTATACAGACCGAAATATAATTTTTTGACAGATTTTTAAATCCACCCAGTTACGAATGTTAATGTTGCCTGAGAATAGAAAATGTTATCTTTAAATATCCCAGAGCGAAGCCGCTAAATTCTGACCGGAATTAACCGGAATTGAGCGGCATTGAGTTTTAATAAGCATAGACACCTAAAACCTTTTGGTTTAGGTGTCTATGTGTGTCTTATTAAAACTATGTGTCTGTCTATGTGTATGTCTTATGTCTGTCTATCTATGTGTCTTACTAAAACGCAACAACATTAAATTGCTTGATCAGTGTAATCTGTTCAGTTACGGTACCTTTATGCAGATCCAGAATAAGACTTGCCTCAAAAATGCCCCCTAAATTGAAAAAAGATAAAATATATTTGGAACAAAGAAGACTGGCACAAAAAAATGGCAAAAAGCAACGGTGTATTGAAATAGAAAACAATCCAGAGTTATTGGAAATGGAAAATAAAAATAAAAGAGAACGATATCTAAAACAAAAAAAGAAAAATCTGCCCGTGCCGTAAAGGAACAAATAAAAAAAGATTTGTGTAATACCTAAAGTTTTGAATATGTATATTCCTAATGTGGATAAAGTATTACAGCTAATTCATCTTGAAGGCCCAAGACACAACTTCAGAAGATAGCAACCCTTTGCTTAGGACTCACTTATCACAACAAGAGAGACAAATATCAAACCAGATTGCGGAAAAGATATTACCTTTTAATAAGTAAAAAATTTCTCCAGCTCAGTACAGCAGTGAATCCATGGAACTTGTACTTAGTATCGATTGTTCAAAAGAATAAAGTGGTCAAGGAGTTTCTTGGCGTTAGGGTTTGCAATATCCGTCCAGTTTTATTATTCGGATAATATGAATAGTCAAATTACTAAAATTCGAATATTTTGGATAATTTGAATATTAATAAAAATAATACAAAATGACAATCGCAAGTCGTATATTTTTGCATATACTAAGTGAAAAAATGAAAATCTGTATAAATCAATATCTGGAAAAAAAGTTAGTATCTAAATCAAAATTTAAAAAGTTAACAAAAGTAATTTTCAAAATCTTAAAATACAAGACAATATAAAAAAATAAGTATATGATGAAATAATCGCAACCAAACTCAGAAAATGATTAAAACACACAAACAGTAGTATGTTATATTACAGTGATATTACTGTTTATGTGTTTTATCAACATTTTTGGTATTTTTCTTCTTGTCTTTAATGATTTTGAAAATTACTTTTATTAACTTTTAGATGTTGATTTAGATAATATTTTTTTCCAGATGTTGATTTATACGGTGTTTTGTTGTGGTTATCTTATTATATATTTTTGGTATTATCTTGTATTTAATCATTAATACAGTAGTATGTTATATTACAGTAATAACTGTAAAAAAAATATGATGAAATAGTCACAACACAACTCTGTATAAGATCAAAACACATAATCAGTAGTATGATCATATTATACAGAGTTGTGTTGTGAATTTATTTTTTATATATTTTTTTTTTTATATTTAATTATATTTTTTTGCTATTGTATTGTGTTCAATGATGTACCAACCGCCTCCACCCGTCTTATTATTAAATGTCATTTTAGGGAATACAATATTTTAACCTGTTTTACTCTTTTATGTTATTTTCTTACGTATTTTTAATATTACATAAAGATTAGTGTATTTTGTTTATTATCCGAAATATTCGAATAATTGGATATTATTTATCCGAATAATTTGGATATAATTTTCGGCGGATATTCGGATAATTTGAATATTCGAATATTCGGATTGCAAACCCTACTTGGCGTGTTATTCAGACAGTGCAGGACCTGGATGTACTGTTGGCTCAGCTACTTCATCTATTACACTTTTGGAATCTTTTAAATATTCTGCTCACATGCCATCAACATTGCAGAAAAATTAATTTAAATTATCTACTTTGGAAGCCAATAAAAGCCGGAAAGTAACAATTTGTCGCAGGTTTGTATAGGCAGTTAATGGAATTTAAACAACAATTTAAATTATTTCGCCAGGATTTTTTTAACAGAGCATCGAAACATTTGATGATTGATTTTTCTATAGCGGCAGCTTTAATTAATAGGTTCCATTTCAAGATAGTTGACAGGCCCGATGCTTCAGACATTCTTTAAATAATAAATGCCAACATGTTTGTCGATAATAAACGAGGTGACTATGTAATTAATAATCATTTGAATCGGCGCAGGGCATTATTCGAAAGTATTTCGATAATAATAATCTTGCTGATTTTCCACAATTGACAAACAGCGAAATGATTTTAATAGCATGTGGGACCTATCAATTAAAGCAGGACAGGCGAGCAAATGGATTGTACGAGACTGAGGTATGCTGCGAGATAGATAATGCATTGGTGGTGGATTTAGATCTTCCGGGTAATTGTTTTTTGCTAAGAGGAGAAATACAAAGCCGTCACATGTCACAAAAAGTTTATTTTGTTTATATTATAATAAATAAGTATTTGCCTGGACGAGACGCTGTCCAACACAGATATTGTAACTGCTTGGTGGGACGTCGGACAGTTGGTACCTGCGCCCACATTATGTCTATAATATGGTACTTGGCTTGGGCTCGGCAATCAAATTTAAATCAAATCAAAACCAACCAAACCAAATTATGCAAACCATGACACTAAACAGATTTGAAAAAATAAGATCAGTAATTCATTTCAATGACAACTCAGGGCACAAACCTGAGAATCATCCTCAGCATGATTGTCTTCACAAAATAAGACCATTGGTAGACCAGCTAAACTCATCTTTCGTAACCGCTGCTCCATTTGTGCATAGGCTGTCCTTAGATAAACAAATGTGTACTACGAAAGTTGCTCATTTTATGAAACAGTACTTACCAAACAAGTCACACAACACAAGTGGGGCTTCAAATTATTTGTACAGTGTTCTCTGTATGGGTATGCACATACCTTTGAAATATATTCTGGCAAGCAAGACAGGACAAAAGTCCAAGCTTCAGGAGAACCATATCTAGGAGTGGTAGGAAATACCGTCATAAGATTGTGTCGTTTAGTCCTACGGCGGGTAAACCATATCATTTATTTCGACAACTTTTACACATTGATTCCTTTGCTGCGCTACCTTGATGCTCAGGGCATTTATGTTCTGGGTACTATTCAAAGGAATCGGCTCGGCATAAATTGTAAACTACCAGCACCGGAGGATTTCATGAAAGATTCTGTACCTCGGGGATCTTATGAGGAAGTTGTGGCAAATTACGAAGGTGCAGACATATCCGTTACTACCTGGAAAGACAACAAAACGGTAACATTGGTAGACGTTGGAGCAGAACCGGCACAGACAGTCGATAGGTACGACAAGTAGCAGAAGAAAACAGTTACTATACCTTGCGTAAAGATTATCAAGGACTATAACGCACATATGGGGGGCGTCGACCTTATGGACAGTTTTTTGGGTAGGTACAGGATAAGGATAAAGATCACAAAATGGTATATTCGTATCTTTTATTATTTGATCGATATGGCCGTCAATAAATATGGCCGACGATATAGAAATCTAGAAGATTTGTAACTCGTAGTTTCGATCGATTCCTACTGAACAAACTAATTTCAGGAATTGGGCTGATTCTGTTACATTATAGGTTACATACCTATAATGTAACACACGACACGGAAGATAGGAGTAGCAGTGACGAAGAATAGCTGATGGACAGTTTTTAGGGTTGCGTACTCAAAGGGTAAAACCGGACACTATTACCAGAGACCATATAAATAAAATGTAAATAAATAGACTGACAACGCTATACAAAATATCGTAACTCGAAATCTAATTACTTATTAGGACGTGAGATGTCATTAGGTGTATCGAATGAAAAATAACTAGCTAGACTCTACAACTTATCTGCACCTCTAGCTTACTGCCACTCCTAGTGGGGCCAAACAAAACGTTAGATGGCGCCATAAATATCTGATTTCACTTTTTCGGAAACATAGTTTTGCGGCGCGGCGTAGTCAATTGTGCTGGCTGTAACTCTTTTGTGTGCGACGTTGCCGCCAGTGTTCCTTTCAGAAAAAGCAAATAAAAAGTTCTTTACATACACTGTAAAGCACATATATTGGCCCTTGCAGCAGCTTCCTGCAGAAATAAAAATGTTAAGAGGTTTTTTCATGTTTTAAAAGACATATACAAGCTTTTTAGCAAGTCCCCTAAAGAGGAAAATATTCTACATGAAATTCAAGCAGTGATTAACGATCCTATTCTTAAGATTACAATGATTACAGGGCAATTAATGCTAAGACGATCAAAGAGCACTATCCACTACCTAGAGCAGAAGATTAGATTGATCGCCTTAGAGCCCTCCGGACCAGCTGTACCATTGAGTTTTACCATTGATGGTACAATTGCTACCGACTTGTACCACTTGTACCATTAATGGTACAAGTGGTATAGTCTTATACCACTAGTACCATTGTACCATTGTGTTTTGCCATTGATGGTACATTTGGCACCAACCTTGTACCACTTGTACCGTTGATGGTAAAACTGGAATAGTCTTATCCCACTAGTACCATTATCCAAAGAGATACGGAGACACGAAAAACATCTGTGCTACAGAGAAATGAATACATTCAGCAAGTCCAAATGCAACTTGCGTGCGGGGAGATAAGTGTTCCACTTTTCCTTGAGAAATTACGCTAACATTAGATTTATTAGGTACCTAATAAATCTAATGTTAGCGTAATTTCTAGATATGCCAACATTCATGCCATCAGGCTTTGGAACACCCTCCCCGTTTGCATTAGAAAATCCCAATGCAAGTTTTCTTTTAAGAGGAAAATTCGTGCGTTTTTATCAGGTCAAACATAAATTGTTTGAAAGAAAATCATCATCTTTAGATTATTTTATGTAAGTATTTTTGTTTTATGTTTGTTACGATATATAGTATGTATTAGTTTATTTTATCAACATATATATGTATTAGGATTTACGTAATATATATATATATATATATATATATATATATATATATATATATATTTACCGTAATGTTATATTTAATTGATTTTTTTACTATTTGCGGCCAATTCCGCCAAATTATTTCTGCTTAGCCTGATGGTTGACTGGTAGATAATGCCTTTAGGCATTAAGTTCGCCATGTGTACATTTTCTTGGTACATGAAGTTAAATAAATAAATAAACATATTTTACACTTTTAAGCAAAGTAAAGTAAAAAATATTCTATTCAAATTGGAATTTTACATTCTCTTTCTGAACGTCACTTTCAGTTCCAGTTCAGAACCATAAAAAGGAAGGTCTTGTATTTTATTTCATGGTACTAGTCGGTACCAATTGTACCATCAATGGTAAAACTCAATGGGACAAGGTCCTGTATTTTATTTCGTGGTACAAGTGGTACAAGTCTGTAGCAATTGTACCATCAATGGTAAAACTCAATGGTACAGCTGGTCCGGAGGGCCTTAGAGGTCATAAATACTTTATAAGTCTGGATTTGGCATCTGGTTATTACCAGATCCCGATCGCTCTACCGTCTCAAGATAAAACCGTTTTCGTCACTCCAGACGGTCAATACCAATTTACAAGGATGCCCTTTGGATTGGATTTTGTACGTACATTTGTGTTTATATATTTTTACGCACCTTCATTCCCGATGGTATATCCTAGTGCGAGTGCTTGCCAGTGGACCCACGCTCCGGTGAGTACCTCCGAAATCTCCTCCCGTTGATGTAAAGGTAGAGAAATACTAAGGGGAAGTTATCTCGTTTTAAGGGGCCACTTAGGGTACCCTGCCGTACCCGACAATCAATCGCGGTGTCCTCCTACCTCGCACCCTCGCTGCGTCCAGGGTGGACACAGTCTCGGACTTAACAATTGGTCTTTCGTCTCTCTTAATTAGAGTTTCGGGACTTGGACTTAAATGGCTTTTGACAATATGGAGAACATTCTCTCAGAAAAGGGTCGAAAGAGAGAACATTGAATTGAAAAGACGCCTTGGGATAGCACCGTGATTCCATGGGAACTGCAACTGAACGTTACGTCACTTTAGTATTAACTTTACTTTTATACTCTGTTTATTAATGAATTTAAATCCCTTGAATTGAGGGTTTATATTAAGACCTGACTCCCGACTTGTGGCCGTCTGACCGTGTTAACCAGTTTCATGGTTATCGAACACTGAGTGTCGGCTTTGTTAAATTTGATTTTGATAATTTTTAATTTATTTTTTTGATTGAATGCTGAATGTTTATAATGAACCTATTTTCCGAAGTACATGATTTTATTTTATTATTTATTAGTACTGGAAAGAAAAAAAATATTCTCGGGCCTCCAATAAGGTCATCCATGACAGAAGACGACAGAGTCTATAGCTCCAATAAAGTCATCCATGACCGAAGACGACAACAGAATTTATAACATAGTTGGGTGGATGTGCACGGAGAACCGTCAGTGATGATTGCATTCCATGTTAGTTTTGAATTTCTCATTTTATGTGGTAATTAATACCTGCCAGGTGTGCAAGTGTCCTTCATATAGTCAGAAACTTAATTAATTATTTACATATTAAAGAATATTGAATTGTTATATTTTGGATGGAGGATATTTATTACATTCTGTATTAATTTTAAAATAATTAATTATGTAAGGTGTTTGGTTTGCCTTATAAAACCGTTACCATCTATCTGCATGAACTTCTGATTGACTGTAGTTTCTGTGTTCTTTATATTAATGTAATTAATAATTTATATTAACACAGAAAGTCTTAATTTTATGGATAATAGAATAATAATTTAGCTGCTACTGCATCATCATTAACCCTTAATAGTCTACTGCTGAGCATTTCTCACATATCAACTGAAAAACCTGTGAAATAATGTTTTTTTAGGATAACAGCGCTTCGGCACAATCACCTCTTATAGAGGTCCCACCAATAGTTCCACCTCCAGTCCCCTTCGAGGTGCACCATTCTCTTTTGCCTGTATCTCTTGAAGAACAGGTAGAAGCAATAACATCTCCCAGTAGTAGTATTGAAGAAATAAGTATGTACATCTATATAAGGTCATTTTAAATCAAGTGCAAAAATTTTAAGGGTAGGTACGAATAATGTTAGAGAATTACAATTAACATATAAAAAGAAGATATAAGGCCGTACGGGCTGACTATGGTGCCGTGGGAGAAGGGCCGGTCTTTAGTTTGGGATGCGACGTGTGTAAACTCTGTCGCAGACTCACACCTCTGCCGCACTGTGTCTGTTGCAGGGGCTGCGGCTGAATTCGCGGCGAGCAAGGAGGAAAAGTATGCAGAGCTCAAACGAACCTACATATTTGTTCCTCTTGCTTTCGAAACGTTGGGTTCTTGGGGCAGTGATGCGAAGCATTCTATTGCAGATTGGGCGGAGGTTGCTTGATAGAGGGCACGACACTCGCTCTGGATACTTCCTGGTGCAAAAGGTTATCTATAGCGATCCAGCGAGGAAACGCAGCCAGCATTATGGGTACCTTTGCGACGGGAATGGTCAAAGGCGGGCTATTTGAGGAATAAAATGACTCTTTTTATAGTTTTAAGTTTCGACCTTTTTATATTGTTATTTATAATTATTATGTATGTATGTATTGAATTGGTGTTGTGTATTTAAATTGACTATGCAAATAACTATAATAAAGAACATGACATTGGGTTTTAGTTGTTCCGGCCCCGATGCTACTTAGGAGTCAGTATTATGTTAAGGTAGATATAATTATTGAGTAATTTAGGCGGCCACCCGTGTCCTTCATCATTCCACTTCACCAGATGGTGATCCTAGCAACAGATCCTGACAATGAAACCGACTGGAAAGCCCTTACAAACAAGAAAAAATTCCAAAACCAGCCGACCGAACCGAACACACCCGACGAATTTACAATTTGTTTTTTGAAGTGATAACGTGTTATAAATCGATGAACGCCAATCGAAACAGCATGCCTCATTGTCACGTCTGCCTTAGGCTCAGTGTCTTGGCAGATATATTTAATCACTTGAACGAGATTAACATGTCTCTTCAGTGTCCTGCAGTAACCATCGTGGATGCGTCTGAACGATTGAAAGGTTTTTTAGGTAAATTGGCTCTTTGGATACGGAAGGTGGAAGCAAGTAACTGCGAATTTTCCAATGTTGGAAGAGTTCCTGACAGAATGTGACGAAGACACAATTGAAATGGTTCTAAGAAGTGTCAAAGCATCTGGAAACAGTGTAGATGTCTTTTGAAGGTTACTTTAGCTCAGAACAGCTTGATAAAGAAACATGGGTGGGTAGTCCATTTTTGATTGATATGGGTAATATCAGCGATGAAGATCTTATTAAAGATGACTTAATTGACATGAGATCTAAAGAAGTTTTGAAAACTGAATTTTTCATTAGAGGTCACATTTTTTTAAGCAAAATCTTATATTTATAAGGCAAGTATAATTTACTGCGGAGGTTAGAAAAATATTCTATTTATACATTATAGATAATCAATATTTTTAAATATTTTCCATGAGCAAACTGGTTCTACATAATTTCCCTTAAATCATTTACAGTGAGTGACCATTTATATAGATTATCGACGCTTATTTCATCGTACATATCTTGAAACAGTACACGCAAAGTTTCCAATGTGCCTGTTTTCTGAATATCCACATAGTAATTACATAATATATAATCTGGTTGTTGTGTATGTATTCTATAAAGCTTCAAATTATCTGAGTCTTCACACAGAGCTTTACAAATTCCACCCTCATATGTGGCATACATCACTTCATAATTTTCCAGAACATGGAGGAACAGATTTTGGTTAGGTGTATAACTATTAGTGTGTATTACTAATATATAATATATAAGTTTCATATTGCTCGGACTATGTTTATATTTACAATCTTAAACTTTTTTCACTCCACTAATCTGAAATAAAAAGTAAATTGTAAAATAAAAAATCACAATGCGTAAAAAAACCAACTCTTCCTTGTAGTGCACTCAATAAAGAGTTGTAAAGTGCGTGAGCGGGGGACCTAAGCGATTTCTTCAGTAACTTGTTCAGGGTGCTTAGGGAGTAAACATACTAAAAAAAAGTCCCGGCGTCTAGGAGTTTAAAGTTCCCAGTTTTGAGTTTTTCGCTAATATCTTTAAAACGATGTGTCGTAGAGAAAAAATATCTTCTATGTAAAGAAAGCTCATAAAATATTCTACAACTTTTATCTTAGACACTTTTTCAAATTCCTACCCGTTTTCGAACTACACGTTCCGGAAGAGCAAACATTTTCGTAAAAAGTACTTTTATTAAACACTAGCTGTTGCCTGCTACTTCGTTCGCGTTATTTCGGGATAAAAAGTAGCCTATATGTTAATCCAGGTCCTAGTCTATCTACCTACCAAATTTCATCGAAATCCGTGCAGCCGCTGAGTAATTTTTGTCTTTTAATAAGGATAAGGAATATTATAAACAGGAAAGATTTGTATTTTTGTTACGAATAATAAACTCAAAAACTACTGCATCGATTTTAAAAATTCTTTCACCAATGGAAAGCTAGTATATCCCTGAGTAACATAGGCCATATTTTATTAACGTATTCCCACGGGAACGGGAACTATGCGGGTGAAACCGCGCGGAACCACTATTATATATACCACTAGCGGTTCTGCGCGGTTTCACCTGCGTCGTTTCCGTTTCCGTGGGAATACGGGAATAAAATATAGTTTATGTTACTCAAGGATATTCTAGCTTTCTATTGGTGAAAGAATTTAAAAAATTGGCCAAGTAGTTTTTGAGTTTATTCGTTGCAAACACCGCTAGCGCTATAATATAATAGCGGTTTGACCCGCGTAATTACCGTTCCCGTGGGAATACGGGAATAAAATATAGCCTAGGTAGCTTGATGATGATGTAGCTTTCCATCGGTGAAAGAATTTTCAAAATCGGCCCAGTAGTTTCTGAGTTTATTTGTTACAAATACCGCTAGTGTTATGTAAATTAGCGGTTCCGCGCGGTTTCACCCGCGTAGTTCCCATTCCCATGGGAATACGGGAATAAAATATAGCCTATGTTACTCAGGGATACTCTAGCTTTCCATTGGTGAAAGAGTTTTTAAAATCGGTGCAGCAGTTTTTGAGTTTATTCGTAACAAACATAACAAAAATTAAAAAAATCTTGTTTATAATAAAAGTATAAATTAGTGCGAATATCTATGTGTTAAAATACAAAAATAACTTAGCGGCTGCACGGATTTCGATGAAATTTGGTAGGTAAATAGATTAGGATCTGGATTAACATATAGGCTACTTTTTATCCCGAAATAACGCGAACAAAGTAGCAGGCAACAGCTAGTGTTTAATAAAAGTACTTTTTTCGAAAATTTTCACTCTTCCGGAACGTGTAGTTCGAAAACGGGTAGGAATTTGAAAAAGTGTATAAGATAACAGATGTAGAATATTTTACGAGCTTTCTTTACGTAAAAGATATTTTTTTTCTACCGTTTTAAAGATATTAGCGAAAAACTCAAAAGTGGGAACTTTAATCCCCACTCCGGCGGACCTCCTAGACGCCGGGACTTTTAGTATGTTAACTCCCTAAGCACCCTGAATAACTTACTGAAGAAATCGCTTAGGTCCCAGCTCACGCACTCAACACCTACTGTTGGGTTATTTGTTGAGTGGACTATTGGCAGGTGGATGAAAAAAGGACTTAATTATTAAAATGAAAACCTTGTGTATATTAAATTAAATGATATTAAAAATTAAGGAAGTGGTCATCACCATACACTTGAGATCATCACCGTTCATTACTTTTAAACGGTGATGATGGGTATGGTGTTGACGACTTCGACGTTTTCAGTTGATTATTCTAGAATAGTAATAATAAAAGTATTGACCGTTGTGGACAAGCATTTTACGTTTACTTTGTTGTTGTAGGTAACAAAAATAATATTATGTTATGTACTTACTTTGAAGGGCACGGCCTGACGGAGATGATGCAACTTTGTCTAAAAACTTTTTAGGAAACACTTGCGCCAAATAATTATCGTTTAGAGAGCTCAGGTGTGTTGACGTGCACTTCTCTGCACAGTTTGCTACGAAGTGAGGAAGTGGGTCGGATAATCATAGGTCGTGTTGTTACGTATACTTAACTAACTTCACTTTGATATCGCCACGACGGTGTTGACTAGTTCTGATGCTAAAAATGTATTTTAATTTTGTGTATTTATTTTACGACGAATTTTTTTTAATTTTTTTATTATACAATTAGATAATATGCTGAACGGAAATAAAAAATAAAAATCGATGTAATAACATGGGATCGTGGAGTTTTTGGCCGGAAATGTAAATAGTCGCATTTTTTTCACAGTCGGTGATGATTTCGATACATGTAATAATTATTTTTTTTTAAAACTAAGCACCTAAATGAGATTTTATGAAAAGCACTTCAATAACAAATATAAAGGCAACGTCAAAAATAGTTCCGACTGTCCAGCACAAGTTTATTTATTTTTATACAGACCGAAATATAATTTTTTGACAGATTTTTAAATCCACCCAGTTACGAATGTTAATGTTGCCTGAGAATAGAAAATGTTATCTTTAAATATCCCAGAGCGAAGCCGCTAAATTCTGACCGGAATTAACCGGAATTGAGCGGCATTGAGTTTTAATAAGCATAGACACCTAAAACCTTTTGGTTTAGGTGTCTATGTGTGTCTTATTAAAACTATGTGTCTGTCTATGTGTATGTCTTATGTCTGTCTATCTATGTGTCTTACTAAAACGCAACAACATTAAATTGCTTGATCAGTGTAATCTGTTCAGTTACGGTACCTTTATGCAGATCCAGAATAAGACTTGCCTCAAAAATGCCCCCTAAATTGAAAAAAGATAAAATATATTTGGAACAAAGAAGACTGGCACAAAAAAATGGCAAAAAGCAACGGTGTATTGAAATAGAAAACAATCCAGAGTTATTGGAAATGGAAAATAAAAATAAAAGAGAACGATATCTAAAACAAAAAAAGAAAAATCTGCCCGTGCCGTAAAGGAACAAATAAAAAAAGATTTGTGTAATACCTAAAGTTTTGAATATGTATATTCCTAATGTGGATAAAGTATTACAGCTAATTCATCTTGAAGGCCCAAGACACAACTTCAGAAGATAGCAACCCTTTGCTTAGGACTCACTTATCACAACAAGAGAGACAAATATCAAACCAGATTGCGGAAAAGATATTACCTTTTAATAAGTAAAAAATTTCTCCAGCTCAGTACAGCAGTGAATCCATGGAACTTGTACTTAGTATCGATTGTTCAAAAGAATAAAGTGGTCAAGGAGTTTCTTGGCGTTAGGGTTTGCAATATCCGTCCAGTTTTATTATTCGGATAATATGAATAGTCAAATTACTAAAATTCGAATATTTTGGATAATTTGAATATTAATAAAAATAATACAAAATGACAATCGCAAGTCGTATATTTTTGCATATACTAAGTGAAAAAATGAAAATCTGTATAAATCAATATCTGGAAAAAAAGTTAGTATCTAAATCAAAATTTAAAAAGTTAACAAAAGTAATTTTCAAAATCTTAAAATACAAGACAATATAAAAAAATAAGTATATGATGAAATAATCGCAACCAAACTCAGAAAATGATTAAAACACACAAACAGTAGTATGTTATATTACAGTGATATTACTGTTTATGTGTTTTATCAACATTTTTGGTATTTTTCTTCTTGTCTTTAATGATTTTGAAAATTACTTTTATTAACTTTTAGATGTTGATTTAGATAATATTTTTTTCCAGATGTTGATTTATACGGTGTTTTGTTGTGGTTATCTTATTATATATTTTTGGTATTATCTTGTATTTAATCATTAATACAGTAGTATGTTATATTACAGTAATAACTGTAAAAAAAATATGATGAAATAGTCACAACACAACTCTGTATAAGATCAAAACACATAATCAGTAGTATGATCATATTATACAGAGTTGTGTTGTGAATTTATTTTTTATATATTTTTTTTTTTATATTTAATTATATTTTTTTGCTATTGTATTGTGTTCAATGATGTACCAACCGCCTCCACCCGTCTTATTATTAAATGTCATTTTAGGGAATACAATATTTTAACCTGTTTTACTCTTTTATGTTATTTTCTTACGTATTTTTAATATTACATAAAGATTAGTGTATTTTGTTTATTATCCGAAATATTCGAATAATTGGATATTATTTATCCGAATAATTTGGATATAATTTTCGGCGGATATTCGGATAATTTGAATATTCGAATATTCGGATTGCAAACCCTACTTGGCGTGTTATTCAGACAGTGCAGGACCTGGATGTACTGTTGGCTCAGCTACTTCATCTATTACACTTTTGGAATCTTTTAAATATTCTGCTCACATGCCATCAACATTGCAGAAAAATTAATTTAAATTATCTACTTTGGAAGCCAATAAAAGCCGGAAAGTAACAATTTGTCGCAGGTTTGTATAGGCAGTTAATGGAATTTAAACAACAATTTAAATTATTTCGCCAGGATTTTTTTAACAGAGCATCGAAACATTTGATGATTGATTTTTCTATAGCGGCAGCTTTAATTAATAGGTTCCATTTCAAGATAGTTGACAGGCCCGATGCTTCAGACATTCTTTAAATAATAAATGCCAACATGTTTGTCGATAATAAACGAGGTGACTATGTAATTAATAATCATTTGAATCGGCGCAGGGCATTATTCGAAAGTATTTCGATAATAATAATCTTGCTGATTTTCCACAATTGACAAACAGCGAAATGATTTTAATAGCATGTGGGACCTATCAATTAAAGCAGGACAGGCGAGCAAATGGATTGTACGAGACTGAGGTATGCTGCGAGATAGATAATGCATTGGTGGTGGATTTAGATCTTCCGGGTAATTGTTTTTTGCTAAGAGGAGAAATACAAAGCCGTCACATGTCACAAAAAGTTTATTTTGTTTATATTATAATAAATAAGTATTTGCCTGGACGAGACGCTGTCCAACACAGATATTGTAACTGCTTGGTGGGACGTCGGACAGTTGGTACCTGCGCCCACATTATGTCTATAATATGGTACTTGGCTTGGGCTCGGCAATCAAATTTAAATCAAATCAAAACCAACCAAACCAAATTATGCAAACCATGACACTAAACAGATTTGAAAAAATAAGATCAGTAATTCATTTCAATGACAACTCAGGGCACAAACCTGAGAATCATCCTCAGCATGATTGTCTTCACAAAATAAGACCATTGGTAGACCAGCTAAACTCATCTTTCGTAACCGCTGCTCCATTTGTGCATAGGCTGTCCTTAGATAAACAAATGTGTACTACGAAAGTTGCTCATTTTATGAAACAGTACTTACCAAACAAGTCACACAACACAAGTGGGGCTTCAAATTATTTGTACAGTGTTCTCTGTATGGGTATGCACATACCTTTGAAATATATTCTGGCAAGCAAGACAGGACAAAAGTCCAAGCTTCAGGAGAACCATATCTAGGAGTGGTAGGAAATACCGTCATAAGATTGTGTCGTTTAGTCCTACGGCGGGTAAACCATATCATTTATTTCGACAACTTTTACACATTGATTCCTTTGCTGCGCTACCTTGATGCTCAGGGCATTTATGTTCTGGGTACTATTCAAAGGAATCGGCTCGGCATAAATTGTAAACTACCAGCACCGGAGGATTTCATGAAAGATTCTGTACCTCGGGGATCTTATGAGGAAGTTGTGGCAAATTACGAAGGTGCAGACATATCCGTTACTACCTGGAAAGACAACAAAACGGTAACATTGGTAGACGTTGGAGCAGAACCGGCACAGACAGTCGATAGGTACGACAAGTAGCAGAAGAAAACAGTTACTATACCTTGCGTAAAGATTATCAAGGACTATAACGCACATATGGGGGGCGTCGACCTTATGGACAGTTTTTTGGGTAGGTACAGGATAAGGATAAAGATCACAAAATGGTATATTCGTATCTTTTATTATTTGATCGATATGGCCGTCAATAAATATGGCCGACGATATAGAAATCTAGAAGATTTGTAACTCGTAGTTTCGATCGATTCCTACTGAACAAACTAATTTCAGGAATTGGGCTGATTCTGTTACATTATAGGTTACATACCTATAATGTAACACACGACACGGAAGATAGGAGTAGCAGTGACGAAGAATAGCTGATGGACAGTTTTTAGGGTTGCGTACTCAAAGGGTAAAACCGGACACTATTACCAGAGACCATATAAATAAAATGTAAATAAATAGACTGACAACGCTATACAAAATATCGTAACTCGAAATCTAATTACTTATTAGGACGTGAGATGTCATTAGGTGTATCGAATGAAAAATAACTAGCTAGACTCTACAACTTATCTGCACCTCTAGCTTACTGCCACTCCTAGTGGGGCCAAACAAAACGTTAGATGGCGCCATAAATATCTGATTTCACTTTTTCGGAAACATAGTTTTGCGGCGCGGCGTAGTCAATTGTGCTGGCTGTAACTCTTTTGTGTGCGACGTTGCCGCCAGTGTTCCTTTCAGAAAAAGCAAATAAAAAGTTCTTTACATACACTGTAAAGCACATATATTGGCCCTTGCAGCAGCTTCCTGCAGAAATAAAAATGTTAAGAGGTTTTTTCATGTTTTAAAAGACATATACAAGCTTTTTAGCAAGTCCCCTAAAGAGGAAAATATTCTACATGAAATTCAAGCAGTGATTAACGATCCTATTCTTAAGATTACAATGATTACAGGGCAATTAATGCTAAGACGATCAAAGAGCACTATCCACTACCTAGAGCAGAAGATTAGATTGATCGCCTTAGAGCCCTCCGGACCAGCTGTACCATTGAGTTTTACCATTGATGGTACAATTGCTACCGACTTGTACCACTTGTACCATTAATGGTACAAGTGGTATAGTCTTATACCACTAGTACCATTGTACCATTGTGTTTTGCCATTGATGGTACATTTGGCACCAACCTTGTACCACTTGTACCGTTGATGGTAAAACTGGAATAGTCTTATCCCACTAGTACCATTATCCAAAGAGATACGGAGACACGAAAAACATCTGTGCTACAGAGAAATGAATACATTCAGCAAGTCCAAATGCAACTTGCGTGCGGGGAGATAAGTGTTCCACTTTTCCTTGAGAAATTACGCTAACATTAGATTTATTAGGTACCTAATAAATCTAATGTTAGCGTAATTTCTAGATATGCCAACATTCATGCCATCAGGCTTTGGAACACCCTCCCCGTTTGCATTAGAAAATCCCAATGCAAGTTTTCTTTTAAGAGGAAAATTCGTGCGTTTTTATCAGGTCAAACATAAATTGTTTGAAAGAAAATCATCATCTTTAGATTATTTTATGTAAGTATTTTTGTTTTATGTTTGTTACGATATATAGTATGTATTAGTTTATTTTATCAACATATATATGTATTAGGATTTACGTAATATATATATATATATATATATATATATATATATATATATATATATTACCGTAATGTTATATTTAATTGATTTTTTTACTATTTGCGGCCAATTCCGCCAAATTATTTCTGCTTAGCCTGATGGTTGACTGGTAGATAATGCCTTTAGGCATTAAGTTCGCCATGTGTACATTTTCTTGGTACATGAAGTTAAATAAATAAATAAACATATTTTACACTTTTAAGCAAAGTAAAGTAAAAAATATTCTATTCAAATTGGAATTTTACATTCTCTTTCTGAACGTCACTTTCAGTTCCAGTTCAGAACCATAAAAAGGAAGGTCTTGTATTTTATTTCATGGTACTAGTCGGTACCAATTGTACCATCAATGGTAAAACTCAATGGGACAAGGTCCTGTATTTTATTTCGTGGTACAAGTGGTACAAGTCTGTAGCAATTGTACCATCAATGGTAAAACTCAATGGTACAGCTGGTCCGGAGGGCCTTAGAGGTCATAAATACTTTATAAGTCTGGATTTGGCATCTGGTTATTACCAGATCCCGATCGCTCTACCGTCTCAAGATAAAACCGTTTTCGTCACTCCAGACGGTCAATACCAATTTACAAGGATGCCCTTTGGATTGGATTTTGTACGTACATTTGTGTTTATATATTTTTACGCACCTTCATTCCCGATGGTATATCCTAGTGCGAGTGCTTGCCAGTGGACCCACGCTCCGGTGAGTACCTCCGAAATCTCCTCCCGTTGATGTAAAGGTAGAGAAATACTAAGGGGAAGTTATCTCGTTTTAAGGGGCCACTTAGGGTACCCTGCCGTACCCGACAATCAATCGCGGTGTCCTCCTACCTCGCACCCTCGCTGCGTCCAGGGTGGACACAGTCTCGGACTTAACAATTGGTCTTTCGTCTCTCTTAATTAGAGTTTCGGGACTTGGACTTAAATGGCTTTTGACAATATGGAGAACATTCTCTCAGAAAAGGGTCGAAAGAGAGAACATTGAATTGAAAAGACGCCTTGGGATAGCACCGTGATTCCATGGGAACTGCAACTGAACGTTACGTCACTTTAGTATTAACTTTACTTTTATACTCTGTTTATTAATGAATTTAAATCCCTTGAATTGAGGGTTTATATTAAGACCTGACTCCCGACTTGTGGCCGTCTGACCGTGTTAACCAGTTTCATGGTTATCGAACACTGAGTGTCGGCTTTGTTAAATTTGATTTTGATAATTTTTAATTTATTTTTTTGATTGAATGCTGAATGTTTATAATGAACCTATTTTCCGAAGTACATGATTTTATTTTATTATTTATTAGTACTGGAAAGAAAAAAAATATTCTCGGGCCTCCAATAAGGTCATCCATGACAGAAGACGACAGAGTCTATAGCTCCAATAAAGTCATCCATGACCGAAGACGACAACAGAATTTATAACATAGTTGGGTGGATGTGCACGGAGAACCGTCAGTGATGATTGCATTCCATGTTAGTTTTGAATTTCTCATTTTATGTGGTAATTAATACCTGCCAGGTGTGCAAGTGTCCTTCATATAGTCAGAAACTTAATTAATTATTTACATATTAAAGAATATTGAATTGTTATATTTTGGATGGAGGATATTTATTACATTCTGTATTAATTTTAAAATAATTAATTATGTAAGGTGTTTGGTTTGCCTTATAAAACCGTTACCATCTATCTGCATGAACTTCTGATTGACTGTAGTTTCTGTGTTCTTTATATTAATGTAATTAATAATTTATATTAACACAGAAAGTCTTAATTTTATGGATAATAGAATAATAATTTAGCTGCTACTGCATCATCATTAACCCTTAATAGTCTACTGCTGAGCATTTCTCACATATCAACTGAAAAACCTGTGAAATAATGTTTTTTTAGGATAACAGCGCTTCGGCACAATCACCTCTTATAGAGGTCCCACCAATAGTTCCACCTCCAGTCCCCTTCGAGGTGCACCATTCTCTTTTGCCTGTATCTCTTGAAGAACAGGTAGAAGCAATAACATCTCCCAGTAGTAGTATTGAAGAAATAAGTATGTACATCTATATAAGGTCATTTTAAATCAAGTGCAAAAATTTTAAGGGTAGGTACGAATAATGTTAGAGAATTACAATTAACATATAAAAAGAAGATATAAGGCCGTACGGGCTGACTATGGTGCCGTGGGAGAAGGGCCGGTCTTTAGTTTGGGATGCGACGTGTGTAAACTCTGTCGCAGACTCACACCTCTGCCGCACTGTGTCTGTTGCAGGGGCTGCGGCTGAATTCGCGGCGAGCAAGGAGGAAAAGTATGCAGAGCTCAAACGAACCTACATATTTGTTCCTCTTGCTTTCGAAACGTTGGGTTCTTGGGGCAGTGATGCGAAGCATTCTATTGCAGATTGGGCGGAGGTTGCTTGATAGAGGGCACGACACTCGCTCTGGATACTTCCTGGTGCAAAAGGTTATCTATAGCGATCCAGCGAGGAAACGCAGCCAGCATTATGGGTACCTTTGCGACGGGAATGGTCAAAGGCGGGCTATTTGAGGAATAAAATGACTCTTTTTATAGTTTTAAGTTTCGACCTTTTTATATTGTTATTTATAATTATTATGTATGTATGTATTGAATTGGTGTTGTGTATTTAAATTGACTATGCAAATAACTATAATAAAGAACATGACATTGGGTTTTAGTTGTTCCGGCCCCGATGCTACTTAGGAGTCAGTATTATGTTAAGGTAGATATAATTATTGAGTAATTTAGGCGGCCACCCGTGTCCTTCATCATTCCACTTCACCAGATGGTGATCCTAGCAACAGATCCTGACAATGAAACCGACTGGAAAGCCCTTACAAACAAGAAAAAATTCCAAAACCAGCCGACCGAACCGAACACACCCGACGAATTTACAATTTGTTTTTTGAAGTGATAACGTGTTATAAATCGATGAACGCCAATCGAAACAGCATGCCTCATTGTCACGTCTGCCTTAGGCTCAGTGTCTTGGCAGATATATTTAATCACTTGAACGAGATTAACATGTCTCTTCAGTGTCCTGCAGTAACCATCGTGGATGCGTCTGAACGATTGAAAGGTTTTTTAGGTAAATTGGCTCTTTGGATACGGAAGGTGGAAGCAAGTAACTGCGAATTTTCCAATGTTGGAAGAGTTCCTGACAGAATGTGACGAAGACACAATTGAAATGGTTCTAAGAAGTGTCAAAGCATCTGGAAACAGTGTAGATGTCTTTTGAAGGTTACTTTAGCTCAGAACAGCTTGATAAAGAAACATGGGTGGGTAGTCCATTTTTGATTGATATGGGTAATATCAGCGATGAAGATCTTATTAAAGATGACTTAATTGACATGAGATCTAAAGAAGTTTTGAAAACTGAATTTTATACAAAAGGTCTTGGTGAGTTTTGGTGTTCTTTGAGTCAAGCTTACACGCTTCTGTCAAGCGAGCTATGTCCGATCTGATATCATTTGCTACGACGTACCTCTGTGAAGCAGGATTCTCGGTTCTAAAACAAATAAAGAGTAAAAAAAACCGACTTCAATTTTCAACTTATATGGTTTTCTCATGGATTCCGTTGTCAGAACTGGACGAAATTAAAATGGTACCAATCTGAAAGCACCAGCTTTCAAATAAAAAAAGAATCATCCAAATCGGTCCACCCAGTCAAAAGTTCTGAGGTAACAAACATAAAAAAAAACACAGACGAATTGATAACCTCCTCCTTTTTGAAGTCGGTTAAAAATCGCAATTGAATGTCCCAGATTACATGCGGCTTGCCTTGTCGAAGACTACTCCACAAATTAATGTCCTTGTTGAGGGCAAGCAGCAGCATCCTTCTCATTAATTTATTAGTGTATGTGTAATTGAACTACCGAAAAGAGCGATTTTTAATATAATACTTATTACTTATATAACGCTTGTTTTCTTTTCCTAATATATTTTTAAGAGTCGTCGGTGGAGCTATTAAATTCTGTAAAGGGGTCCGTGACTGCAAAAAGTTTAAGAAACCCTGGCCTGAGCCGAGCGTGCAAGCGAGAGCGCGGAACAAGCGATAGAGGCACGATCAGCCTAAGCGTTCGGCTTGTGACGCATCTATTTCTTATGACGTTATCACCTGAAATTATCGTCCGAAAACCGACTTTACAGACAACCACTTTTTAAGTCGGTTAAATAAAATAGAACAGAGTGGATTTTAAAATACGAATTAGTGAAAGTACTGAAGCCGCTGGAGGATACCACAAAAAAATGAGCTCACTTAACGTGAAGTAAAAAGAACGGAAATATAATATATCTGACGTTATTCCTCTAGTACGATTATTAAATAATTCACCATTAAAGAACCAACCAATGAGCATTAAAATATATTATAATTAAATCCCGAATGACTTTCTTATAATAAATTACTTTTTGTACTGACTACCGTTGCGGGGAAGCTGGATTCTCCCATACTCAGGAACTGGATAGAAACACACGTAATGTCTCCAAAAAATGGGCCTAATAGCCTGAAATAAATGTTATTTTATTTATTTATTTAAAAACTTACGTACCGGTTAAAAATGTATAAAAGTAAATTAAAGAAATGGCTCATTCAGTGTAATTTTTACAATAATTATATTTTTTTAAATTTTAATTTGAAATAAGTGTCCTTTTTGTATGCTTTTTAATTATGGCGAACCTGTATTATAGTGCACCAACTGCGAAATGCACCTTTTTTGTAGAGTGCTCATTTTGCGAAGTGCACATTCTGCGTCAGAGCCTTATCACTGCCACAACTGTATGTTTTCACCTCCTCCACCATGTTTGACGCCAATAAAGAAATATTTTATTCTATTCAATAAAGAACATGTAAATAAAACACGCAGACAGCACGAATGCAAAGATTGATGAAAAGATTTAAAACACTACCCTTCTTCTGGGGCAGTCGGCTAAAAATGTAGCATATGGCACGCTGGAGACAAAGACCAATGAATTGACAACTCGGGCTTCTAAATCCGTCGAACTTTTGGTGCTACCGGCTGCGTCAACGAAATATGCTCACATACACTCAAACCATTAGACCGGTTTCTTAGAACCGTTTTCTATTACCCAGGTTATTTCAATTTGGGTTCTATTTCAGTTACTTAGACCTTACACTGCGTTAACGCAGCGAACGTTTATGTTTTTAAAATAAATTTAATGTAATTAGAATAAAACCCAAATTGCAACAACGAATCTGCGCGAATAGAAGTAAATATAAGGCATATTATATTACATACCAAGGGAAGTAAAATAAGAAATGTCCCAGATCACATGTAATTGTCTACAAACATATGATCTGAGGCTTTCTTATTTACTTCCCGAGGTATTTATACTTTTTTACAGCCGAAGGCGGAAAGCGGCAACTTTGTTTAGCGTAGCGGGCCGAAAGTTGACGCTTACCGCTTGGAGAGATAAAAAATATATTTTCGATTTAAGCTCGGGTAAATGAAACAATAATTATTTACCATACAACATGTACTAACTAAACTTATGAAAATATATCTAATAGTGCATAAGATTAGAGTGCAGTCTAGCTTAATTAAAAAACAAACTTTAAAAAATATGCTACTCTATGACGTGTGCTATCTGGGTTATATGGAAATTTGACAAAACAACTTTTGTAGGTAGTTGACTGCCTAAAATGAATACCTACATTAAATTCGTATTCAATACCAAGGTATCACTTTTGTTTTGGTTTTGACGGTTTCCATGGTCTGTTGATCGGACCTGGGGGCCATTTCCACTAAATGTCAACGGTTACAGTTGGATGACAATGACATGTCAATGGTCAGTCAATGGTGTTATTTTGGCACTTTTCAGAGCAAATAAAACCATCGACTGACCATTGACATGTCATTGTCATCCAACTGTAACCGTCGACTTTTAGTGGAATTGGACCCCTGTAATAACGCAGGTCACGCTCGAACATTAAAGTGTCAAATCACTCGCCATACCACACAGACACTAAATTTAAAAAATATTTCATAAAATTCTTACCATTAGGAATTATGTTCGTACCAAAACAAAGGTACTACTAATTAATTTTTGTCCTTGAGCATTATAAATAAGATTGCCTATATAAATCTATTCCATAGTGGTTATTTTGGAGATAATAATAATAAATTGTGGGACACAATTCACACACGGTTATTTAGTCCCAAACTAGGCAGGGCTTGTACTATGAGTACTAAACAACTGATAGACATACTTAAATAAATATTAAACGACCAGACACGAAGCCAACAGACATGTTCATGCACACAAATGCTGGCCCCGAGCGGGGATCGAACCCGCGACCTCCGGCTCAGAAGGCAGGGTCACTACCAACTGAGCCAACAGGCCCGCCCGATAGGATGTATTATGTTTTGAATCAAAATGAACACATCTAAATTCGGTATTATATTTAACAAACAAATGGTCAGAGCACAAAATCCTTCATAAATAATTAACTTCAATTGATTTATATTATGTTTTCTACAGCGCGTAAACTGATTTTTTCACAAAAGAAATAACATTCTGAAACAATCAGATTTTCAATAATACATAGAAGTTCATAGCTGTAGGTGTATTTACGAACCAGAATTTACCATTTGGATTTTTAATAATGGTATTACTATTATTAAAAATCCAAATGGTCTTTTTATGTTAAATTGATTTACTTTATTGTCCATCTGAACACATTCACTATTCACTATTAACTATAGTCTTCCTAGACCGAGCCTAATAGAGTACAAAATTTTATTATTATGAAAAAGGGTACCAACACATTTCTTTTATTGAATTAAGGCGGTGTCACTTTCACTATGGCGCTTTACTTTTTGACACCGACCGGTCCGTAATCGGAGAACAGGGGGCCAATTCCACTAAATGTCAACGGTCATAGATGATGACTTTGACATGTCAATGGTCATTCTATGGTGTTATTTTGACACTTTTCAGAGCAAATAACACCATCGACAGACCATTGACATGTCTTTGTCATCCAACTGTAACCGTTGCCATTTAGTAGAATTGGCACCCAGCTGTAGACCCTTAACTGGAGGTTCTAACACGGTTCTACGAATTACGATTTTGTAACTGACGTCACTAGTGCGGTGTCACTTAATTTGGCTCATGTAATTTTTAGACACCGATCGGTCCGAAATATCGTAAATCGGAGAACGGGCGGTAGCCCTCACGCGCTAGCGAGTTACCGCGATATTCCGATTTACAAATTTGCGTAACTGACGTCACTATGGCGGTGTCACTTTTTTGACATCGGTCCGTAACATCGTAAGTCGGAGAAAAGCGTGAACCGACGTGTAACCCTTTGGAAGTGCGCTTTAAGATAGAAAAGAGGATGTATACATAAGTGCCGATAGAATATTAACTTTATAACCTCATCCGCATCTTCTCGGGCTGGGAGACGAGACCGTAAGCGTCCAGATGTCCGTACAGCGCGGCCAGATACTCCTTCGGGTGGTGGATGTAGTGCTGCACGTGCGGCGACTTGTCCCAGCATTTCCAGGTGCACTGAGGAAATGTTATTTTATTTAAGGACAGAGAAAGCGACTTTGTTTTATACTATGTAGTGATTTTTATTTTCATGGGAAAACCAACAGCACATTTACAAATATGTTATATATATATGATAGGTACATTAAATTTTATAAACTTAGAATGTAAATATTGCCAATTCCAGGTTTTTACAAATAAATCTAAAAAAAATGCTTATTATCCTCTATTTTTTTTTCTATGCTAGGGCTGATTTACATTTACACTATACGATTAGGTACAGTCAAGAGCACGCTAAGCTTGACACTTTGGACTTTGAACCGGCCCTGTGTTCTATGGCGCGCAGTATAAATCAGAGCTCAGCTTAAACTGGTAGTGTAAAAAAGCTTTACTTGCTCTTGACTGTACATTTTTTTTTTTAAATGGCTTAGACTGGAACAAAATAAATCTAAGTTGTATTTAACGCATAGTGCAGGGTTGAAAGTTGAGCAAACATGTATGTTATACATGTGTCATCGAAAATTTAAAAAAATCTGTATAAATCTACGAATAAGGAATAAGTCATAAATAAAAGAATAAATTTACTGGGTGATATCATTTTTCAATCGAAGTAAATTTTTAAATAATAACAAATTCAAAAAATAAATAGACATGAGACATGTGCAAATAGACCCGGTCCGGCGATGGGCTCACCACCTATCACGTTTAGGGGTCCAATATATCTCGTGAAATGTGGGTATATCCAGTAATGGAATACCTCTGCCTGCCTCGGGGATAAAAGGCGAGAGATAAGATTTATATTTATTTATTTTAAATTAAAAAAAACTGTTGCAATTGGGTACTTCAAACGATGACGTCACTAAGTCCGTAAGTAGATTTTCTATAGTAAAATTTCGTTTGGACGGCTCATAAAAAGTAACTCAATTGACAAGGCAGTAAAATAAACTATTAAGCCGTATACAGAAAGAAAGCCGAAAACCTGTCGGCGCCTACAGGCGCCGGTCTACGCAGGTAACCGGCGTAGGCATTTATATGAACAAGCGCTGATAAGCGCCGATAAGTGCCGACCGGCGCCGACTCGCGCCGACCGGCGCCGCCCGCTAATCATCGTACGACATTTTGCTCGCTCTGCTTCAATCTGCTTGCTTTCTGTAGAATGGACCGGCGCGCGCCGATGGGCGCCGATCGGCGCCGACAAGCTTTCGGCTTTCTTTCTGTATACGGCTTTAAGATATAATTAAATAAATACACACTAAAGCCTTATCGCCGATGGGTTGGTAATGTTGGTATAGATATTCGATTGCTGAAAGTACCCATATTTTTCCAGTACTTTTTTATCTAAACATGTCCACCTGTAGTGTATCTGATATGACTTAACACAAGGAACACCAGGACCAACGGTTTAACGTTCCTTCCGAAACACGGCGCCAATGATATTATACCACCAATAGCTTAACCAGTGTGATAATTACAAACACACATGTATGGCAGGGCTATGAGCGCTTACTTTTAAGCGCTTGGGTACTCCCAAGAAATAAGCTTTTACCTTTTTTGACTTAATCAGTTAAGAACCGCCGGTTCCAATTGGAACCGAGACACAATTAAAAATCTATTGTGTCTGTGATTCATTTCTTTCATTCATTCACCATGAAATATTAATACACATCGTATAATAACATATATGGTACCAAATAATTCTATAACAATTCTATATTGACCTAGCATCGCCAAAACGTTAATCTATTTTGAATATACGAAGTTACCGACACCATAAACTTTTTTATACAATTGGTTCCTGAAATGAGATACGTTTTCCACGGCTGTTTCCACGAACATTAAATAGGTGGCGCTTAAAAATATTCTGTACAAAAACTCCTTGCTTGCTTTGAAAACCCAGATTTCTCAACAGCTCTCTAAAAGGGGGGCCACGAGTCTGGAGAGAGAAACAGTTGCTGTCAGGGAGAACATTTATACATTATACTACGCCCATGGGGAAAACGATCGAGTTAGGAGCGTCGAATAGGGATACGACCTACAAATTTGTGTTGTGCCTAGTATTTCGCGTTACAACAGAAGATATTTTATGGCATGAAGTAGCTTATAAATTCACATATTATATATTTATATTAAGCTAGCAGCCACCCGCGGTTTCACCCGCGTAATTCTCGTTCCCGTGGAAATACGGGGTTGAAGTTTAGCCTATGTGTTATTCTAATGTATAAACTAAGTATATAGGTATAGTTCCCATAAAAGCAGTGATAGCCCGGACGGTTAAAGAGCCGGCCGAAAATCAGTGAGGCTCGGGTTCGAATCCTGGCATGTACCAATGAGTTTTTCAAAATTTACGTACATATTTATCACTAGCTCGACGGTGAAGGAAAACATCGTGAGGAAACCCGCAGGTCTCAGAATTAATTCTGAAACATGTGTAAACAGACCCGGTCCGGCGATGGGCTCACCACCTGTCACGTTTAGGGGTCCAATGTATCTCGTGAAATTTGGGTATATCCAGTAATGGAATACCTCTGCCTACCCCCTCGGGGATGAAAGGCGTGAGATTCTTTATTTATTTATTTCCCATAAAAGGAAGAAAGCCACATCCCGTTTATCTTATACCATACCAGACCATACTTACGCGATACCGGTTTTTTGTATTACGCTCACTTGGAATCTGACTCAGTAGCCTACTAAATAATGAATACCTACTTGTGCGTTCGTAGATACATTAACCTATTTAGTAAATTTTAGTATCATACCTACCTTTAATTTGTGAACAGTACACATCCACTAAACGTAAAATATTTATTTAGAAATTTCTCATGTAAGTGAATGTTTTGTATTCCTTGGAGAAATAAATTCTTAACCGCATATAACTGTAAAGTTTCATCGAAATCTGTTTAGTAGTTTTCCGTGAAAGAACAACAAACATCCATACATCCTACTCACAAACTTTCGCGTTCATAATATTAAGTAGGATTAAACACAAACTTATGATTTTATGAAATATTATAAATACATAAATTTTGTAAATAAAAACAAATTTAATATTTTGTTACAAGAGAGAAAATATTACTATTACATTGCTATTAGGATACTACTCGTACTACCAAAATCATAAGGTAACTTTAGTAATATAAAAGATAAATCAATTTCGTCTAACAAATTTTACAACTTGTTACAAATAAAAGTACCTAAACTTCTATTAGTTTTCAATTACATCTTAGCATACATTAGGTACATAGTTACATCAAACGCATATTTATTAACATTTCTTTTTATGACTATGAATTTGTTACGATTATCCTTTAAAATCATATAAAGGCTAATTGAAGTAAATATAAAATTAAATCTTTTTCTTCTTTCAAATCTTAGAACATGTTACAAATAAAATTACACTTCAATTGGTTCCCTGTTAGATCTTAGCATAAATTAGGTACATACACTCAATTGTACATTTTTACAATTGTTTTTTCAACTATGAATTTGTTACTATTATCCTATAAAATCATATAAAGGCTAATTTAGGTAAATATAAAAATAAAACTTTTTCTTCTTTCAAATCTTGTTACAGATAAAAATGCACTTTGAATTTTATTTCAGTTACATTTTGGCATAAATTAGTACATCCAATTGCATATTTTTTTTTACATTAGGTTTTTTTAACTGTCTGTGAAGAATCATCATAACAATACCATTTGGCGCCACTTTTACAG
Source organism: Ethmia dodecea (assembly GCA_963855545.1). Classification (NCBI taxonomy): domain Eukaryota; kingdom Metazoa; phylum Arthropoda; class Insecta; order Lepidoptera; family Depressariidae; genus Ethmia; species Ethmia dodecea. Next base: position 1,547,076 of record OY979447.1, read on the forward strand.
TGTGCCTTATAGTGGCCTAGACCACCTGGTAGTCCTGGCACATATTCAATGGCGGAAACTATGCAGTACTTTTTATTTTGGATCAAGGCTATAGTGTTTGGTATGTCGGTAATATTGACGTTATCAGAAATTTCAAAAACTATTAAATGATGATCACTTAATTTGTATTTTTCAACGATCAGTCCGTTTTCTTCATTGCACCGATGATTAGAAGAGTGCGTTTTTTCAATCAACATCGAATTAGCAGATTTTTCCAATCCAGTTGCGAGACCATCCTTTGTCAGAATAAGAATATCGAGTGGCAATATAGGACAAGTCCTTTCCGTTCTAAAGTCACAAATTGGACATATCTTTTCATGTTTTGCACTGTAAAATTCATTCAATAACAGTCCTTCAAAAATTCTAGTCACGTTACAGCTGCAGTCAACAACTCGTATATTATTGTGATTTTCTATTTGAAAATAATTTGACAATATTTCAGCTCTTAGTTTAAGAACGTCTACACTATCATTTTTGTCGGAAACAGCCTTAACCAGTGTTGAAAATGATGAGTTTTGTGGTTCTAGTAATGTTTTAACACTGGTGCAGTCTTTATAAGCAACTGCGAATGCTTGTACCACAGCATCAAAAGCACAAGTATTTTGTAATATTAAATCTTTAATATTTGTGCGACATAAATTGCCATTGGGCAATAATTGCACGTAATTTTTGTTGCATTTTGGCTTAATTTTTTCTATCAATGGTATTTTCTTATCATTTTGCGTTTTGTTTCGAAAATTTTCTTCATAAATGGGCGCGTTTTGAAATTCCGATTCTTTTCTGAAGCTTACAATATTATTTTTAATTTCTGTAATGTTTTTTATTTTATCGAAACCTTTTAGTTGTTTGTTTTCAGATGTTTCTAATATAGAGGTACCGTAATTGTAAGATTTAATTTCGCCGGATAGATAATCAGTGTGTTTCATAATAAAGTCATCTACTCGCAACAATCCACTTCTGCCGTTCAATAAAAGTTGTTTAATATTTTTAAAGTAACTTTCAATATTACTGCTGCTGGCTGTATCGTTTGTTTCTTTATAGAAGGGCAGCATCAAATTGGTCCAGAGAGGAATCCTACTGTAAAGTTTTTTTAAAGTGTCTATAAAGCTGGGAAAATAGTAAATATTTTCGTACATTGGTATCTTCGCAGATATCAGCATATAACTTTTCATTGTCTATTAGCCTATCAAGCCAGCGACAGACAGGCGTATTACCGTCACTAAAAATAACCTCTTTTTCTTTGTTTAGATTCTTGAATAATTGAAGATTCCATTTCATCATTTAAATCGAATTCAAAATTTTGTAGTGCTCTTAGTATGAATTCCTTTGCAACTTCACATTTGGTTCTTTCCCCGTTTTTTGTACAACGATCGTATCTATTAAGAGCCACCGTTACTAATTTTTTTATAATTTCCTTGACTTCCCCGTAATTTGTGCAATTTTTCAAATGTAATAAAATTCTCATATAAAATCTTTTAACACGTATGTCCACCAACTTGAAACACTGAAGTCCATATAAGCATTTTATAAAATGAGAAGAATCTAAACGCATGAAACTTGTTGGAATAATTTCGGATTTTCTTTCAAGGACTTCAAAACAGTGACTAATATATTCTTTAGTTGACTCAAATGTTGTAAAAGCCTTCACGCATGCTCCAATTAAGGCACTCGAGTCGTCAGTAATAATTAATTTCATTGAATTAATCCAAGTTTTTAACCACATATTAATATTTTCCATTGTTTGACTTGCCGAAATCATTTGAGTTACTGGACAGGATGTAGTTTTTAACTTAATTACTGCTACATATAAAAATAAATGTTTTGCCTGAAACTGCAAGTTAGAAGAATTTGTATCGGGCTTAATTTTCTTAAATAAGAAACCTGTAGCATCAATGCTTATCGCTGCATAGTGAGTCCGTGAAAAGTTTTCATAAAATCTTCCAGACTCAGTCCAGTAATACACATAGAATGGATTTAGGTGAATATCTCGCACAACATTGTCATATGGGGGCATACATGTCATAATCCATAGAGCAACAACTACTATTTTATGGAAGTATTTCGACGTATTAATCTTACTTTTAATATTTTGCAGAGATTTTAGATTAGGCACAAACGGCGGTTCTTTGGTATCATCATTTGTGAGTGAACGATTTAATAGTTTATTTCTAACAACGATAGGATATTGATTTTCTAGATGAGAAGCCACTCGCTCTTTCTTAAATTTCGTAATTCGAGCTTTTTTCGTTCATGTAATAACTGTGAATCTACATTAACCATCCTGAAATGAACAAATACGTTTTTTTTCCCAGTACGGATTGTAATTTTACCGTTGCATTCTTTGCAATAGCCATGAATGTTTACAGAAAAATCGTCACTTGCTGTATTATTTTTAAATGCCCATGAACAACGATTCGATGTTTTACTCCATATGTGCTCCCTCATATAATCTGTCCATTTATTTTTTGGCATACGTCGTTTATTGTGATAGCAAACTGTTGGTTTATTACTATCGTTCCGTGCTTCATAATAAATCTGAGGACGGATATTTTCCCAATCATTTAATGTTATCTCAAAAGAAGTAAAATTGTCTTCGTTACTACTAGCTGTCGAATCTATATTATTTTCATTATTTGTACAATCACTACTTCCTTAAGTATCGCTACTACTGCTGCTAGTTTTTTCCTCTCCCTTGAGCTATTTTGAAAACTATCAAAAAATAGTCGTAATTCGTTTTAACTGAAAAGTATAGTGCGTAAGGGGTCATACGAGCACATAATGTTCTGCTTATATTTTTATACACAATACTGGATGAACGCGGCACTTCACAATCTTGAAAATGTTTTTCATATTGAAGGAAAGCACACTTTTGTTCTTCCAAACTTACGGTTACTTTCTTTCCACGCTTCATTTTAAAGCGTTAAAAATGTCTTTCTACAGGTTAACTATGATTTTATAAATAAAAACTTACTAAATTAATAAAATTTCGCGAGTATTTTTCCTCTATCTTTTTTCTTAAGTGTAAAACCCGCGCTTTTTTCCTTTTTTTTTTACTTTTTTATTTGCAATTGAAAAAAAAAATCGATTAATCTGACAATCGATTACTATTAATTTACGAACTAATTTAATTTGTACATCTGATTTTCATACAATTGGTTCCTGAAATAACAACAAAGAATGCAAAGACTCACGTTTTCCCTAATTGCATAAAGGTTTACTATTTTTCAGGTGTAAAGAAGTGCTAATAATAAATAGTGTAAGAAAACTTCTTAGTGGTAGTATACCTATCGGTATTTTACTATTTTTTGAGTTACAAATTTCGGCAACATGTTTATACTAATAAGTTGCTCTTGATGTAGGTCCATGTGCGACGAATGAAAAATTACCCTAGTTCAATAACATAAAGTTTATGTGAAAGTAATCGATTTTATATTAATCGATTATTTTTCTCGGGTACCAATTGTATGAAAAAGTTTATGGTTTCGGTAACTTCGTTTTGGGGATGCTAGGTCAATATAGAATTGTTATAGAATTATTTGGTACCATATATGTTATTATACGATGTGTATTAATAGATATTTCATTGAAATTTACGGAAAAACTAGAGATATAGAATTTTTTTTAATACGACTAGAATTTTATAGAATTTCTATATAATTTTCTAAAAAAAACCATATCTATAAAAGCGCAAGTGGTTCTGCCGTGGAGCATGACACTAATATTACATATAGTCCTAATCATGCTCGAGCACTCACTAGACGTGAGTATCTGGTCTGCGTCTCTAGTCCTATTACTTCATCTTTTGCTCAAAGATTTTATGATTTTCAACTCTATAACCTTGCTAACAAGGTCCTTAACATATACCCTAAATCACGAAGGGATGCCAAATTAGTTGTCTCTAATTGGCTTTAAAAGCTAGAATACGATAAAACTGAATTCGTAATGACTTCGTAATGTTTCAACACCTACCCCATGCTTTCCCCTTATATAATTTCCTTCTGTTTTCCTCTCCCGCACACAAATACATACACACCCTTATACAACATCCACACACCCCCACATTCAATCACCCACACTCCCCAACATTCAACATTCACACACAGACATACACCTGACACTCTTTACATTCATCAAACAATCCCTTTCCAGATTGCATTTTATATATTAGTCAAATATTGCTCATTGTATTAAAGTAAAATGGATTATTTCCCCTAATTTCTTTAAATTGTTTTGTATCGGTACTATCTAAGGGGTGGAGCCAGGAGTGCCATAGCACAGGTTATCCTAGTTTGGGCTCCTGTCTCCCACTCGCTACTATCTTAGCCTAATTTTTATTGTTACTTTTTAAAATAGATAATGCTTTAACAATCACGTCAACCAAAACCAAAAAACTACATAGCAGACAGCTATCAAAACGACAGATGTTCTAAAAAGCTATTTTCAAAATATGTATTATTTAAAACTTTTTAAATACCTTATGGGAGAAATTATTAAACATTTTTCTTTTTTTTTCATTTTCGATCCCATTTTCAGCCTTGCCTGTAGATTTAAATAAATTTTTTTTAGGTTGGGATCTCTTGTAAATCTGAAAATCATTTATAATTTCAGTTCTTTAATTGATAAAAAAATATAGCAAATTTTATCGACATAAAATTTTTGATCTATCGATATTTTATACTTTTTTGACAAGCACTAAGGAAATATTAATGGATAAAAATTCAAATATCTAAATATATTTTTTGAGGTGTCGTTTGAATAGGAAAATATTAAATGGTGATAGGTAATGCATGTATAGAATTTCGTGTAGAATGCATGTGTAGTTTCCGCGCTACACAACGACGCAAGCGGACATATTTTTGTTAAAACCGAGAGCTTGTTTCGATCTGACTTCCAATATGGCATTGTGTTGTCAACCAGCGGTGATGTCTAAAGACGGTTTGTCAACTGAGTGTTGGCTAGGACTAACTAGGCCGAGCTTTCATACATTAACTCTATAGGAAAGAGAATGATTTTCTCCCAACCTCTTTTGTTAGTAGACTTACCTTCATGCCCATTTTGACCCAGCTATCGTGCACGCTCCTGTTGCTCCTCTCGGCTCCCACGGGATCCGTCTTGGAGAGGAGGAACAGAGCCGGGGCGCGGCACAGGTTCGTGTGGAACAGCTGCGACGACCTGATGTAGTGAGAGGTGGCCGCGTCGTGGAAAGTCTTCAGATGGTACCTGCGAAGTCAAGGTGTAACGAGGTACTCGTTATCGGACCTCCTTTCATTCTCTATTTGAAAGCTGTAAATATGTATAAGTCGTAAAGGAGACGTTTCATGAATGTATGGAGACTGGGCCTGCACCATGTACACCAGTTTTTTAAATAAATATAAATAAAATAACTATAGTTTTATTCATGATTTTACTAATATTTGTCTAGTTTAGTTGTACAATCACCACCAAAACAAAAAAACAACACCACCAAAAAAAAAATTTCGACCTGACCGGTAAATGACAATTTACATTATTTTGATGTTTGTCGGACTAATTCACAATAAGATGGAAATTGGGCTTAAAAAGTTAGAAATAGTATTATTTCAATATGATTTAATGCGGATCCATAGAAGTTAATTAATTAATAGATAATGATTTTTTTAAATATTTTTCTGATAATCACTAGATTTTTCTCTATATTTCACGCTGGTGTACAATGTGCAGGCCCAAAATGAACTCCTTTGCATTAAGTATTGCCAACCAAACAACTTCAAAAAAGGAAGAGGTTCTCAATTCAACTATATATTTTTTTATTTTTAGTATAATAACAACAGTTAACAAAATTTTATTGATTGTTTAAATGAATAATGTGTTGAGGAGTTTCTTACCCCGCTTCTTCTCCTCAACTATACATGCCGAAGCGAAGGAGTCGCAATGACTTTCAATATGCCGACTTGTAAGCACCTACATTGAATAAAAACTTTTGACTTTGACAAAAAAACTCACTCCATGTAAGACTTGAGTGTCTTCTGCATGATTTTGTTCTTCGGGAAGACGGCGGCAGGCACGCCAACCGACATTTCGCTGATGTCCACAGCGGAGTCCCACACCTGAGCCACCACGCGCTCCATCTGAGGCTGGTATCTAGGACAGATATAAATAAATATTAAATAAATAAATGATGATAATCAGTGAGGCTCGGGTTCCAATCCTGGCATGTACCAATGAGTTTTTCAAAAACTTACGTACATATTTATCACTAGCTGAAAACATCGTGAGGAAACCCGCAGGTAGCAGAATTAATTCTGAGACACGTGTAAAAGACCCGGTCCGGCGATGGGCTCACTACTTATCACGTTTAGGGATGCAAAGAATATATCATGAAAAGTGGGTATATCCAGAAATCTAATATCTCTGCCTACCCCCTCAATGAGTTGATGAACACAATTCACTCACGGTTATTTAGTGCCAAGCTAGCCAGAGCTATAATTTTCCCACGGGAACGGGACTTACGCGGGGAACAGCTGATTTGGTAGGTATATACCAACGTAGATGATACGTAGATGAAGACGGTGTTACTCAGTGACAAGGCTTTCTGTTGGTGAAAGAATTTTTACAAATCGGTCCAGTAGTTTTTGAGGTTATTCGTTACAAACATACAAAAATACAAATCTTTCCTCTTGACAATATTAGTGTAGATGTTGTATTAGAACAGCGTTTGATTTGTCAAACTCTAATCTATGTTCATTTGAATTGATTGTTGCGAGTGTAACGACACGTGATCGTTCGATCGCAAAATGTTTTAATCATAATTTGTCAATTGACAGCCAATTGTTGCTAGTAGTTCCACTTCACCGATATTGGAAAACCAATAGACATGTATATCTAAATATAATATACACTGGGGATGGGAATACAGGGATAAAATAAAGTCTGATAAATGTAGCTTTTCAGTGGTGTCGCTTGCAATTTGGCATAAGACTTTTGTTTTTTTTTTTAAATTGGGTTTACTTTATCCTGAATATATGATTTTATTATTATTACCTCAGCTACATAGGTATAGGACTCGGTTCTGCAAACCACCTCAAATTCCTAATTTTAAGTTAGCCTATCCTTCTTTAAAGAATACGGAAGAAAAAGGACAGAAACAAACCATAGATTATAGAGTAATGTCAAACATGGAAAAACCGACTAATTTGATGTCTTAACTGTCACTTTTATCCATGACCTCCTTACATTGTTGCTAAAAACGTGTATCTGAATGCGTCCATAAGGTTCAATTTTGTTATTTTGACATTTGTAACGTTGTAAATAAATATGGCGCTTATTTCTGTCACTTTCCTTTCCAAAGCGGTGGAAAAGAATAGAGCTAACTTAAAATTTGGAATTGTAAGTGGTTTGCGGAATCGAGTCCATTGATTGTGTATACTCACAGGTCAGGGTTCTTCATGATCTGTACGCAGACCTCGCCCCAGATGTATCCGCCGACGGAGAACCCGTGCACCACCATGGGATGGTCGTTCTCGTTGGCAGCCATGAACTTCACCAGGTCCGCTGCCACCAACTGCAGTTAAGGAAATGTGCTGTATGCAAAGATGTTTAATTTAAATTTAGTTTATTTATTCCTTACAAGCTATTCGATTTCACCCTCGCAAGTACTCCCAGAAAAGGAAGCATTCCATGTGTTTTTAAAATAGCTCCAGCAGTTTTTAGGTTTTAAGAAATAAAAAAATCTATGGCCTTTATCCCCGAAGTGGTAGGCTCTGCCTTCTGAGTCAGAGGTCGCGGGTTCGATCTCGGCTCGGAGCCAACATTTGTGTGCATGAACATGTCTGTTGGCTTCGTGTCTGGGTGTTAAATATTTATTTAAGTATGTTTATGAGTTGTTTAGTGCCCATAGTCCAGGCCCTGCCTAGTTTGGGACTAAATAGTGTGTGACGCAAAGAGGTTGGAAGAAAATCATTCTCTTTCCTATAGAGTGCCAATGTAGTAAATCTCGCCCTAGTGAATCCTCGCCAACATTCGGTTGACAGACCGTATTTTGACGTGGCCGCTGGTTTGACAACACAGTGCCTTATTGGAAGTCAGATCGAAACAAGCTCTCGGTTTTGACAAAAATATGCCCGCTTGCGTAGTTGTTTGGTGCGGAAACTCCACAGTAAATTCGCGGAAATCCAATACGGGCGTTACCTATCACCTGTTAGTATTTTCCTGTTCAGACAACACGACAAAAAATATACAATATCGATAAAATAATTTTATGTCGATAAAATTTGGAATATTTTTTCGAAATGATTTTCAGATTTCCAAGAGATCCCAAGTTTTTTTTGTAATTTAGTGTTCTAAAGATCGAATCATACTATTCATTTAGAATTTAAAAATAGAATAACATTTACAGTAAGGCCGTTATAACTTGGCAGCTCTGAAGTTGCGCAAATGGCTGCGCAATGACATTTTTTAGCTACCATTTGGCGGTAAGAGGGGGTTTTGCGCAGGCAAAGCCTATGTTCAGAGAAGCCAAGTTAAAACGACCGTACTGTACCTGAAGTCTAAAAAGCTTCTTGAGATACTAGCTTTTGCTCACAACTTCATCCGCTTTGCAGAATGAAATAAAACTTATATCCTTCCTCAGGGTGCAGCCTATATTCCTACCTTTCATCGACATCGGTTCATTGGCTTAGCCGTAAAAATGTTACAGACAGACAGCCAGAGTTACTTTTGCATTTATATTATAGTAAAGAAGGATTTTTTTTAAAGAAAGAAGTAAAATAATGAGATAATTTATATTTATAATTCAAATTTGTAAATTTTTCAAATCAAATGAAATTACAGTACAGGTTGCAGCATTTATCGATATCGATTGTGTGGTATATGGTTACTTCACTAGTCCGTCACTATTGGAGCAAATTCAAAAGTAAAATAATATGTGAGCTTTTTGATTGGCCGAGCGCAAAATGTCCTTTAAATACTATTGGTAAATTGATTGACATTTAGTACGTCATCTCATACTTCGCCCCCGCGCCCCGATTTTTGGTTGAAGCGGTTTCCATAGTGTTTTTAGAACATTAGCAGTCTATAGGAGAGAGAAACTTTTTCTTTAAACGTCTTTGGTGTGACGTGTGTGAATTGTGTCCCACATTTTTTTTTATTTAATTTTATTCATATACCCACTTTTCACGAGATGTTCTTTGAACCCCTATACATGATAGGTGGTGAGCCCATCGCCGGACTCAACCGCCTATATACATGTCTCAGAATGAATTCTGGGACCTGCAGGTTTCCTCACGATGTTTTCCCTCACCATCGAGCAAGTGATAAATATGTAAGTAAGTTTTTGAAAAACTCATTAGTACATGCCAGGATTCGAACCTGAGCCTCACCGATTATCATCATGTGAAGCAGGCTCTTTAACCGTAAGGCTATCACTGCTCTTTTCTTCTTTACAATATTAGTGTAGTGTATATATTATCATCATCACATCATACCTGTGTGCCTTTCATAGGCCAGATGAGCTGCCAAGGTGTGCAGGAGACGGAGAGCACGTCGAACCCCTGCTCCAGGTACAACGTGGCGTACTTCATCACGTGCTTCTGACGAGCCAGCAGCCAGTTGATCATCACGCAGAGCGGTTTGTCTGGCTGCTTGTCCAATCTGAGAAAAGTTAATATATAATAATAAGTTACCGCATAATTAAAATTTGAAACAAACTTACAAACAGACTTCAACTAACACTAATATAGTATACTAGCAGCGCCCCGCGGTTTCACCGTCGTTCCCGTTCCCGTGGGAATACGGGGATAAAATATAGCCTATGTGTTATTCTAATGTATAAGCTATATAACTGTAAAGTTTCATCAAAATCTGTTCGGTGGTTTTGCGTGAAAGAGGAACAAACATCCATCCAGACATCCATCAGGCTGTGCCTAGTATGGAAGTCGTCATTACAGATATGTTTAAATTTCTCTTAGTAAAAAATATTCTTACGTAAAAAAATCTCACGTCTTTTATCCCCGACGGGGCAGAACTAGGGCATGTAATATCGGAAGATTTTCAATTCCGATACTGATTTTCGATATTAGATCTCAATATCGGAATTCCGATATTAATATCGGAATTGCACATGTTTGTTATAAACTGCACATTTTTCTTAATAAGGTTGGATCGGATAAAATAAAATGAAAATAAATCAATAAATTCTTTTTCACTTCTCATGCTCTAAAAGTACGCTAATATAGCCCTGCGAAGCGGGACTAAAGTGACCAGTTTAGTCTCTAGGGAGTTAAAGTAAGTAGTTTTTTTAATTTCCTTAATGAGACAAAGACAAACTCAAACAGCCAGTAAATATATGCAAAAATTTTGAGAGTTTTAGTTGCATGTTTTTTCCGCAAAGAAGGTGGCGCCATGCGTTTAAAATTTTATTTCTAATCTGTGACTGGTTTAGATGAAAAAATTAAACGCGAAAATTTCAGAATTTCTGACGAGTGTAGATTTGTTCGGTTTTAAATAAATTTATTAAGAATGTACAATGAAGAGTTTGACGTCGAGCATAAGACAAAATGCACAACAGATAATCTGTTACCGCCAAAATCGCGGAAGCTTTATCTAAAAACTTACGAAAGTTCTTTTTGGCTTATTTCGATAAATTGGCGAAAAAATGTCAACCATCGTCGTTGTGGAGTACGTATTCTATGTTAAAATCCTCGCAAGCTCGGGAGTCAAACCACCTCTGGAGTGCGATTTTTGAATCTCACTGGTGATATCAAAATCACCGGTGACTAAAATTATCACCGATGACTTTTATGTCACCATTTTCCAAAAGCCGTATTTTTGAAAGTCACACGCTGTTTTCAATAATTTTTTTACAGAATATAGGACAATGCGACAACTGTGATTTAAAACTTATATAAAATGCATTGTCCTATATTCTGTAAAAAAAAAAACAATTAAAATATGCATGCAAAATCACAGTAATTAGGAACCACAGATTTATGATTTATTTATGGCTAGATAAATCTATCTATTTTCTATTTTTCAAGTTTTTCTTGTTATTATGTTTTTAAAAACAACGAAGCGTCTAACATTTTGTCAGATAGACAACTTCGTATTTTAGCGACTAGCAAGTAGTCTGTGTGCTACATGGTCGGAGAGCTGGCAACAGCTAAGCACTCGACCATGGTACGCACACACAGATAACTATGATTACTTATTAGTAATTTTACAGCTTTTAATCACCAACGGCGCGTTTTATAGGGTTTATTTTTAAGTTATCCATAAAATTTTTCTTGGTACCGATATTGCGATATTGATATCATCAGTATCGGAATTCTAATATCGGAACTTGCGGTCCGAGATTCCGATATTGCGATATTACGAGATTCCGAGATTCATGCCCTAGGCAGAAGTATTCCATTTCTGGATACACTCACTTTTCACGAGATATTCTTTGGATCCCTAAACGTGATAGGTGGTGAGCCCATCGCCGGACCTGATCTGTTCTAGATGCCTCAGAATTAGTTCTGGGACCTGCGGGTTGTTTTTCTTTCGGGACGTTTTTCTTCCCCGTCGAGCTAGTGATGAATATGTACGTAATTTTTGAAAAACTCATTGATACATGCCAGGATTTGAATCCGATCCTCAATGATTATCATCATGTGCAGCAGGCTCTTAAACGGTAAAATAAGTTATCACATAATCAAAATTTGAAACAAAACACAAACCGACTTCAACCAATATCACTAAAGACTATTATTTGCATATTCAACGAGCAAAAAGTAAAGCAAACTATTATTAACACAATCTGATGTAACATTAAACAAATAATGCATCTCTTGTTTAAAGTACGTAGGCATTAAGTTCACGAGTACAATTTTTATCGTAGGTACATGGTAAATAAATTAAGTGGGTCGTATTTAAACAGTCAACAAAGTAAAAATCCGAGACTAGAAAAAACATTAGTGGGATTCAAAATTAATAGGTTGACGATGAATGAGAAAACTAAAAAAAAAACACAAACAAAAAGATATCCAGCATTTAGTTCTGGACAATAATGAAATACACACACCGGCACAATTAGCGGAACAGAAAAAAAAGGGAGTATTTACGCATTTTTGCGTGTTACTGGCCGGCTAAACAAGCTTTTTTTAAATTTGGGTTTTAATTTAAAAATGGAATACTAAGCGACTGCCCTTTTTTTCATTCTTTTGTTTTAATTTTCATTGATTCATTTTTTCCACCGCTTGTCCGTTTTTAGAAGGTTCGTGAATTCCATTTGAAAAGCTTTGAATTGCAGTTTTTGAGGCTTTTGAGTTTTTTCGCATATTGATAATTTACGAGCATCTAATTATGCCTGATTTAACGCCATCAGAAATCATTAGGGCAGATCAAATGAGGAGAAATGGTCAAACCTACAGATCGATTGCCAGAAGCCTTCGTCGATCGTTATCAACGATTTATCGTAGCATCCAACGATACAGATTGACGAATGCTCTAGTGAGAAGGAGAGGACAAGGCCGGAAAAGGTGTACTTCAAGGAGGGATGACCGTTTTCTCCAACTTCAAGTCCGACGGAACACGAGACTAACGGCGGTGCAGGCTCGAAATTTACTGGAAGAGGTACGAGCAGTAAGGATAAGTGAGCGGACAGTTCGTAGAAGATTCGAAGAAGTGGGTATAGGCTCGTATGTGCCCGCCAAAGCCCCAAAACTTGAGAGACATCATCGCACAAACCGTCTACACTTTGGTCGTGAACATCGTGATTGGGACTTCGACGACTGGGGACAGGTTCTTTTTACTGATGAATGCAGAGTTATGTTAAATCAAATTGATGGAAGGCAGCGAGTATGGAGACGCAAAGGAGAACGGTATATCCAGTCTAATTTTGAAAATACAGTTGCATATGGCGGCGGTTCAATTATGGTCTGGGGAGGAATATGTTTAGGAGCTCGTACGGAGTTAGTAGTGGTCGATGGCGGGAATCTGAATGCTGATCGGTATATCAGGGAGATTTTAGAAGAACATGTTGTGCCATTTTCCCCCTTTATTGGTAACAACTTCATTCTAATGCAGGATAATGCTCGGGCTCACAGTGCTCGCACAGTACAGACATACCTAAACCATGTTGGTATAACGGTGATGGAGTGGCCAGCACGGTCCCCCGATATGAACCCTATAGAACACGTCTGGGACTTGCTAAAGAGGAGTGTAAAGTCAAGAATGCCCCCTCCCAATAATCTCAACGAGTTGCGAAACGCATTACTTGAAGAATGGCAGAGGTTGCCCCAAGAAACCATTGATAACATCATCCGCAGCATGCCCAGACGGATGGAAACCCTCATCAGAGCACGAGGAGGAAACACTCGATATTGAACAGTCATTGAAATTGTTGTTAAACTTTGGAAAATCTTGAATTTTCTGCTGTTTCTCTATAATTAAAAATCGAAGAAAAATGCATTTTGTTTAATTTAATTTTTATTTTTATAAAATTTTAAGTATGGTGTTACAAATGAATGTCAAAAGATGTTAATTTAATTGTTGTTTCATTTTAAATAATATATTGTTTAAAAATTACATTCATTGTTCTAAATTCCCTCATTTTTCTCCTTTTTTTTTCTGTTCCGCTAATTGTGGTGGTGTGTGTAGAATTAAAATTTTTAAATAAATTTGGTCAGTTCTAACCTAACCATATGTTCTAAAACAATTTATCACTGCTTAAAATTACTATAAAAAATCAACACTACCACTAAGACACCGTGGCCAAAGTGCATTCCGAAACATTAAGGACAAAGAGGTTGGAAGAAATTCATTCTAACAGAAACTTTTTCTTTAAACGTCTTTGACTGAGGGCCTTGTCATATAATACCACTAGAGGGTGTGCATCTGGATTGAGGGCCCACTTTTTAAATTATTGCGAAACGAAATGATACTTACAGGGCATTTACTTAAAATTTTGTAAAACCTAAAGCAAAGATTCTTAAATTTCTTAAACGTAAATCAAAAGAGTTATGGTCAAATAGCTTGGGCCCTCAATCCTGACGCCTGCATAAAACGGCATAGTCGAATCTCAGAAAGTACTATCCCTGGGATAATAATTTTTATTCGAGTATTTAGTTAGGAATTTGTTAAATACATCAAGAAATTGTCAAGTCTTAAGAATGCGACAATACAGATTTATGGCGGTTTAGCTTGGGCCCTCAATTCATCAATTTTGATATTGTAGAATCAGCAAAAAATATGAGTTTTTCTAAGGAAAGATATTAATACGACTTTAATATATTTGAGTTCCATATCTCGGAAAATTTGTTAAAAAGAAATAACGACACAAAAGTTAATTGTTAAAAAGTTATTGAAATTCGTATTTTTTCAAAACGTCTGAACTGAGGGCCCAAGGTTTTTGTCAGTATTGACTAGACTAAGCTTTCTACACTACCGCACTTTAGGCTAAGTATTTTAACAAATTCTTAACTAAAAGTTTACAAAGCGTCCATTCTTCTAAATGCCGTACTTTAGGAGAAAATTGATTTTCGATGTTTTATATGAGAAAATTCAGTAGGGTGTATATGATTTTGTTACTTTTTTGAGACAAATCAGCATGTACCCTCATATAAGATATTTCATAAGTTGTTGTCGGAACCGATTACGTTTTGTGTGATCCAATAATTACTATAGGGTGTTATTTAAATGGTTATCATAGCATTCGTATTTTTGACGCCTGACGTACGAGCGTCCCCGTCATGTTTTTTGTTTAATTTTTATTTTGCTGTGTATTTCGGGTTTTGACTCATATTAGTGATAGTATAATATAATTATATACATACTATTTCATATGTTTTGGCAGATTATAATGTAAAAGAATAAAGATTTTGGCAGGGTTTCATATTATTTTTATTTTCTTGTTAAAAACAAATTAAGGTGAGTACCCTTATTTGTAAGCTAAATATGTAAAAATGTTATCTATACATAAAACAAAACTCTAACGGGGCCGTGGCTGTATATGAAATGTTTTTTGAAAATTTTAACGAGTATTTTATCTAGTCTATATAATTATCGATATAGATACCAAAACAACATCTTTTTAAATTTGTGTCTGTCTGTCTGTCCGTCTGTCTATATCTGTCTGTCTGTCTGTCTGTCTGGTTGTGCACGCATCACGCAAAAACTACTAGACGGATTTTGATGAAATTTGGTATGGATATAACTGAGTACCGGGGTCAACATCTAGGGTACTCTTTATTCCAGAAAAATATCTCATTCCCACGGGAAAATATAAAAACAGGTGAAAAAAGAAATCGATAACACCTAGAAACTTGAAATATAGGTGTCTTGTATATCTTAGCCAACCGCTATAAAGAGATTTTTGGAAATTCCCACGGGAACTGGAATATATTGGATTGAGGATTTTTTTTATTTTTTGTATTGAAAAGGCTCCAATACTACCGGTTTTACCGATTTAAAAAAAATGTTTTGCCAGTGGAAAGTGTACTTTTCTGGGAGTAACATGTGCTATAATTTTCCCACGGGAACAGGCCTAAACCACGTTACCGATTTAAAAAGTTCTTTTAAAAATGGAAAGATACATTACCAGGGAGTAACAAAGGCTATATTTTATTCCCGTATTTTCACGGGAACGGGAACTACGCGGATGAAACCGCAAGGCAATGCTAGTTGTTAATATACAGGGTTATAATTTTAATACGTCCAATAGGTACATAATTTCATTGATTATTGGCACTTTCTTATTTTATTTTTCCACGCATACGTAGGTGAAGGCACAGCACAGCTAATCGTATATACTTATATCGAGCTTTATATATTATATACAATATGTAACAGAATAAGTGCAATTCCTGAAATTAGTTTGTTCAGTATCGACTACATATTCGATTTCATCTATTTTTAATATGTGTTAAATTTTTCCGAAAAATGAATTAGCATAGCTGAATTTAATGCTATCTATTGAAATCGTACTATTATAGAACGATATTTAAGAAAATTGGACACAACTAAAGTTCGATTGCATCTTTTTTTATATTAATTTACTAACCGGGGTGTATGAGGAATTGCGCTTTTTCTGTTACGCGTTGTATAATTATATATATTGTATCTGCGCTTTACAAAATAGTACTTACATGATCACAACGAATACTTGTTTATACTTACGATAAACATTATGGTCACCCTACTGAATTTTCTCATATAAAACCTCGAAAATCAATTTTCTCCTAAAGTACGGCATTTAGAAGAATGGACGCTTTGTAGCCTTTTAGTTAAGAATTTGTTAAAATACTTAGCCTAAAGTGCGGTAGTGTAGAAAGCTTAGTCTAGTCAATACTGACAAAAACCTTGGGCCCTCAGTTCAGACGTTTTGAAAAAATACGAATTTCAATAACTTTTTAACAATTAACTTTTGTGTCGTTATTTCTTTTTAACAAATTTTCCGAGATATGGAACTCAAATATATTAAAGTCGTATTAATATCTTTCCTTAGAAAAACTCATATTTTTTGCTGATTCTACAATATCAAAATTGATGAATTGAGGGCCCAAGCTAAACCGCCATAAATCTGTATTGTCGCATTTTTAAGACTTGACAATTTCTTAATGTATTTAACAAATTCCTAACTAAATACTCGAATAAAAATTTTTATCCCAGGGATAGTACTTTCTGAGGTTCGATTATGCCGTTTTATGCAGGCGTCAGGATTGAGGGCCCAAGCTATTTGACCATAACTCTTTTGATTCACGTTTAAGAAATTTAAGAATCTTTGCTTTAGGTTTTACAAAATTTTAAGTAAATGCCCTGTAAGTATCATTTCGTTTCGCAATAATTTAAAAAGTGGGCCCTCAATCCAGATGCACACCACTAGAGGGTACCCGTCCACTAGCCAACGACGCAAGACATTGCTGAAGCTGTGTACAGTCAAGAGCACGTGGAGCTTGACACATTGGACTATGTAACGTTCTTATTACAATCGCCTTAGTGGTCAACCTCGCACTACAAGTGGAAGCCCCTTTTCACACGTACCGATTGCCGGCTACCCGGCGGCGAAATGTATGGCCGATTGCCCGGTTGCCCGCCAGTACGTATAAAAGCATGGCCATATACCTACTTCGCCGCCCGCCGGCTACCCGGCAACCGGTAAGTGTGAAAAGGCAGTAAAGCTTCATGTGTTCTTGACGGTACCTGTGTAATGGTTATTCACCTGCATCGCAGGCGGAGTGCGTCGTAATTAAATTAATTAAACGGTAGAAATCACAAGTGATTAGCAAGTAAAATATAGCTAATACGGTCAAATCTCAATTCACGATGACAAGTTGCCATATTGGGTAATATTAAATGAAGCCAGTCTCCTATGCAATAGAGTTTAGTTTGCATTCGATTAACCTGTTTGTAGTTTAGTTTTTAAATGGATTTATTTACTTATTTACATACAACACAATGCTTTCGATTGTAAAGTAAGAAACTTAACAATGTTTAGTATTGCGCAGTCGTATTTATATGTAGGTAGGCCTTTCCGTCTTAAATTCCAACAAGATTATTTTTATATACATATGTACCTATACTACATAGTATAACACCAAGTCGCTTTCTCCGTCCCTATATCCCTATGTCCCTTTGAATGCTTAAATCTTTAAATCCACGCAACGGATTTTGATGCGGTTTTTTTAGGAGTAATTCAAGAGGAAGGTTTTAGTGTTAGCATTGCACCCGTTACCGTTACCCGTTTTCACGGCTTTACTCAGTGTTCTTCAACGCCGATTAGCCAATCATTGGATCGGACGGTATTCTATTGACCTCGTTCAAACTCCGCCATAGAACATATTATGCTCACACACATACAGTCGCAAAACATAACTCTCTTTCGGGCACAGTCGGGCAGAAATTGCCACCGTCGCGCAGCCAACCGCTAAATTGCTCGCTATTATTGTCGGAGCGCAGTTCAAGGTTCCATCAGCCGGCTCACGTGTTAGTCACCATTCTTGGAGGTGCATTATGTAAACTGTGTTGGTGTTATCGAACTTGCGTCTTTCTATAGCTGTATAGCGTTGCCAGGCGTCCGTATATATCCGGACATAGTTAGGCTTTTTAATTGCGTGTCCGGCCAAAATAAACGGTGTCCGGCCTGTCCGGCTTTTGTTAGGCTTTTTACATTTCGCAAAGGATTTGTTCAAACTTTCCCTGTTACCTTAGGTCGCATGGTAACGGACATTCCCGGACGTATCAATATATGTATATTTACGTCGAAATTATGGTTAGGGCTAGGCTATTGTAGGAACTAGGGTTGTAGGTAATATGGTAGCCTATCCTTTACCTTTCATTTATAGTCGGCTAGCTATGACAGCACAGAACACTCCTCAACAGTAACATTAACATAACATAACTTTGAATAAGTAAAGTAACTTTTATTTGGACACTAGCACGACAACTAGACACAAATACATGAAAATAGCTAGTTGACGTAGAGTCAACTAGCTATTTTCATGGCAACTAGCTATTACTTTTGTATTAAGCCGTACCTATACAGAAAGAAAGCCGAAAACTTATCGGCGCCATCGGCGTCCATCGGCGCCGGTCTACGCAGCTTCTGGCATAAGGTGAGAAAAGTAGAGTATATAATTTGGGAATAAAACTGTTTTTGTCTTAGGCGCTTAAATCCCTCACTAAACTCAGGACTCGAGTCTTAATTCCCTCGCTTTGCTCGGGAATTAAATCATAACTTCCTCGCTGCGCTCGGGAGTAAAACTGGGAGTCCTTCGTTACGTTCAGGATTCAATGTCGCGCCCGTGACATAAAACAGTGCTTTATTCCCTTGTTGTATAATGTACTATTATATCATTACTAGCTTTTACCCGAGGCTTTGCTCTCGCACGTTTATTTCACCCCCTTAGGGGTTGAATTTAGCAAAATCCTTTCTTAGTGGATGCCTTCACTGTACAAGCTATCTATGTGCAAAATTTTAAGTCTCTAGACCCAGCGGTTTAGGCTGTGCGTTGATACATCACCAATCAGTCAGTCAGTTTACCATTTTATATACAATATGTAGCAGAATAAGCGCAATTCCTGAAATTAGTTTGTTCAGTATCAACTACATAATCGATTTCAGCTATTTTTAATATGTGTTAAGTTTTTCCGAAAAATGAATTAGCATAGCTGAATTCAGTGCTATCTATGGAAATCGTGCTATTATTGATCGATATTTAAGAAAATTGGTTAGACACAACTAAAGTTCGATTGCATCATATCTTTTTTTATGTTAATATACTAGTCGGGGTGTATGAGGAATTGCGCTTTTTCTGTTACGCGTTGTATATAGATTTCTTCTGTGAAGTGCATTTGCAGCAAGTTATTCTTCGTAACAACTTACGACAAAGTTCTTATTGGGACTTTATTTGTAAAATTACTTTCAAATAAGTATAGATATTTTATGGTTTGATGGAGTTAGAATAAGTTATAAGTCTCTACGTCTGACTTCTTTGAGAAGGGTTAAGCTGACTTTCAAACTTAACATTTTGTTATCTTTTTAATACAGCTATTGCTCCCAACCAGCTGCGCATAGATAATGTTGTCAAAAGCTTGCTCAAAGCGTGTAAAGTTAATGTAGCAAATGTAGATAATAATTATTATTTTATTATGAATCTATTACGTATGTAATTAAGGGTACATAAATGTGTCTTATCACTGCATAGTATAAAACAAAGTCGCGTTCTCTGTACCTGTATCCCTATGTCCCTAGACATAGGGATACAGGTACAGAGATGTCCCTATGTATGCTTAAATCTTTAAAACTACGAAACGGATTTTGATGCGGTTTTTTTTAATTGATAGAGTAATTCAAGAGGAAGGTTTTAGTGTTAGCATTGCACCCGTGCAAAGCCGGGGCGGGTCGCTAGTATTTTATAATTCTAATTTAGTTTATGACTTTATGCCATCGGAGATGCATTATTATCATGAAGTATGTTATTTAAGCACCTATTAATGGCCCTGTCACAAGTTACACGTGTCACAGACAACATCACCGCATATCGGATACAAAATCTAAACCACCCCATGTATTCATGCGCAGATAACAAAAAAAAAACAAATCGGTCGAATCGTTTTCGAGTTTTTGTAAGGCTAACGCAAATTATAAATCTATTGCATTTTATATAGTCGAAGTAATTAACTAGAACCAATAACGACTTATACGGATCCGGTGAATTACTTTGGAAACTCTTGTATCTATGTGATATTTGTTACCCGCGGCTTATTACCTATATATTTAAAACACTATTTTCGCAACGTTGAAAATTTCGTAGAAATGCTACCATATTACTATGACAATATATGAGACTATTTTATAAAATAAATTACTTATGCATATCAAAGACACATTAGTAAGCTGCGCAGGCATTTATATGAACAAGCGCCGATAAGCGCCGACACGCGCCGGTCAGCGCTGGTGCCGCCCGCCAATCATCGTACGACATTTTGCTCGCTCTGCTTCAATCTGCTTGCTTCCTGCAGAATGGACCGGCGCCGATCGGCGCCGACAAGCTTTCAGCTTTCTTTCTGTATACGGCTTTAGATTCAACGAAATACTAACCTAGCCGTGGATACGCCCTAAAAAGCAATAGTTATAGAACTTACCCGATGCGATATCGGCCGGATAAAATTGCATCCCAGATAAGGGAGACTGACAATCAAGTCAAGTTCAACTAAAACAATATTAGCGAATCTGCCTAATCAGCAATCACAACAATAACTTCAAACTCAATTCGGATTTCAGTGGAGAAACGTTCAGCAAAATTTCACTGTCTCTATCGTAAATATCTCTGTAATGCCAAAAAAATATTTGTTTCGAAGCACAGAAATTTGAAAATATTTCAACCAGAACATCTCAAAGAGGACTTTAATGGAAGTTACAAACAAAAAGTTTGTATTCAAGTGAAATCAGTGCAGCGGATAACGCTGCAGTATGTATGCTTTAAGCGCCTCGTAGCCCTGCGGTGCCAGTTTGTTTGTAACGATCATACTGCTAAGCAAAGTTGAGTGCGATCAGTCAGTGGATGGATGACCGCCTAGTGGCATTTATATTACGAGCGCTTCCGTGTTTCGGAAGGCACGTTAAGTTGTTGGTCCCAGTTTTCATTGTGTTACGCACAATGGAAATCGTTAAGCCATGTCAGATACCCTCGGGTGGCTTGAAAAATTCTGACTGTTAAGTGGCCACTAGCTTAACACCATCTCCCAATCCGCGGTGGGCTCGCGTGGGAGATTATAGCCCATACTTCCTCATGTGTGAGGAAAGACCCTTAGCTCAGCAGTGGGCTGTTACGGGTTGTTGATGACGATGATGATGATGTATGCTTGAATTTATATTTACTGTACAGGCAAGATACAACCCTAAAATTAAGAATTTGAATACATTCACATAAATTGTGGGTTGAAATTTTGAGAATTAGGTGCGATGCTTAGTTGCCTAACGAACGTTATAAATATACGGCGGTAAAAGTTGATGTGCCCAAAATGGCGGCAGGTGTAAAAAAAATAAGAATTCTCACAGGAATCAATACCCAACTAGAGCAAAACTAGGTTTTTTTTTTTGATAAAAAAGGGGGCAAGCAAACGAGCAGACGGGTCACCTGATGGTAAGTGACATCCGTCGCCCATGGACACCTGCAACTCAAGAGTCACAACTGCGTTGCCGACCTTTGAGGTGGGAGTAGGGGAAGGGGAGGGGAGGGGGAAGGGTAGGGGTGATTGGGGCCTCCGGTTACCTCACTCACTCAACGAAACGCAATGCATTGCTTTACGCTGGTTTTCTGTGAGGCCGTGGTATAACTCCGGTCGAGCCGGCCCAAGCGTGCCGAAGCATGGCTCTCCCACGGTTTATAAAAATTCCGACAAATTCCAACAATGAAAATACATGTAGGTAGTTATAATTTACATTCCTACGCAAACTACGATAGCTAACGACCCGATATCATTCTAAATTAATCACCTAATACAATGATATACATCTACCATGTTTCTAAACTAATGTGATATGTACAGTCAAGAGCACGCTGAGCTTGACACATTGGACTTTGAACCGGCCCTGTATTCTATGGCGCGCATTATAAATCAGAGCTCACCTTAAACTGGTAGTGTAAAGCTTGACTTGCTCTTGACCGTAGTAATATTATAAAGAGGAAAGTTTTGTATTTTTGTAACGAAAAAACTCCGAAACTAGGTACTACACCGATTTAATAAATTCTTTCATGAATAGAAAGCTATCACGGAGTAACGTCTAGGCTATATATTATTCCCGTATTCCCACGGGAACAGGAACGACGCGGGTAAAACCACGGAGGAACAGCTAGTTGGTTCTATATAAAATGATGAGATGGGTTATCAGTCAAAATATGGCATATTAAAAATATTGCCGGAACCCGCTTTACGTCCAAGGATGACTGACCAAGGTCAGTCATCCTTTACACATTCTGTTACTCCAATTAAAAACTGGTTAAAAAGAGAAATACCTACTAGGTACTCCGAAACGAACACATCAACTTGAAAAATGGTATGTAGGTGTCATATGTCGTAGGCAATCGCTATGAAGGGGTTTTTGAAATTCCCACGGGAACGGGAATACACTAGATCCACGTCTGCGACGCCGCTGGGCACTCGCTATCTTAAATAAAGAGCAACAATACTACGGTTTCCATAGGTATCCCTAAATTCAGTTACGCTAATTCATATTAAAAACTAGCGGTTCTGCGCGGTTTCAGTCGCGTAGTTCCCGTTCTCGACGGAATACATGGACTATATACCCTATGTTACTCAGGGATATTGCAGCTTTCCATTGGTGAAATAATATTTTAAATCGGTCCAGTAGCCTTTGAGTTTATTCGTTACAAACATACAAAAATACAAGAATAAACCTTTCCTCTTTTTAATATTGGAAGATTTAGATTAGTGTAGATGTAGATAGCTAAAACCGATTAAGTAGTCGAAACTGAACAAACTAATTTCAGGAATTGCACTTATCCTATCCTATCCTACTAATATTATAAACGCGAAAGTTTGTATAGATGTGGATGTTCCTCTTTCACGCAAAAACTACTGAACGGATTTTGAAGAAACTTTACATTTATATAGCTTATACATCAGAATAACACAAAGGCTATATTTTATCACCGTATTCCTACGGGAATGGGAAGTATTTTATCCCCGTATTGCTACGGGGACGGGAACAACGCGGGTGAAACCGCGGGCGATTTAATAAATTCTTTCATCAATAGAAAGCTATCACGGAGTAACGTCTAGGCTATATTTTATTCCCGTATTTCCAGGGAAACAGGAACGACGCGGGTGAAACCGCGGAGGAACAGCTAGTTGGTTCTATATAAAATGATGAGATGGGTTATCAGTCAAAATATGGCATATTAAAAATATTGCCGGAACCCGCTTTACGTCAATTACGTCATTGGGGGACGTATTCTTCTCAACGTTTTTCTAAATAAAATTTTAAATAAAACACCTATAAAATATCATTGCCTCATGCCTGAATGTGCCATTTTTGAACTTCAAACGTTTTATCAATTATCTATGGTATTGATAAATAATTGAATAAAGTATAGATTACATACTAACAAAAATATGTAATCTAGCATTTTTTTAAATTGTACTAATAACCTTTTTTTTATCAGCATCTCAATCTGATGTAAACATCATCTTTTAAACGAGCATGAGGATCTTACCTTTAAGTATTTACTGCACATTGTTAGTTGTAAGCCAAAGTATTATGTAGTATTAAGAAGAGTGTTTAACTGTTGGTAGGCCTATTAAATAAAATAAATCTATAAACCTTGGCGGTGAAGTTAAGACATCGTGAGGAAATTGATTCTGTGGCATGCGTAGTGGGCACCCGGGTATGGCAATGGGCTTACCAGTAAACTGGTGAAACTTAGTTACCTACTTCCAAAAATGGTATACCTCTGCATACCTCGGAGATAAAAGGCGCGAGCATAACTGGTATAGAGATTCTTGCTGTGGTTGTTCTCGGGGTACTATTTGGAACTCGTCGGTGGAGATGGGCTGCTGTTTACATTCAGCCAATCTTCATGGACGAGTGTAGAGTGCCTTGTTATTAGACTAATGACGTTTCTAAAGGTAGACTACGCGGCCGACAGCAACAGACTATTGTCGCATCAAGCGCGCGCGTCAGTCGCATGCGATTGATCGCGCGCGGCGACTTAAGGCTGTCGTCATGTTACAACGGGACGGGCCCCGTCCCGGGAACGTTCAAATATTTTTTGTATGAAGCGCTGGCCCAGACGGGACCCGTCCGCGCCAAATGTCGAGGCCTGTTGTAGGATGGTTCGCCCCGAACGGGGCACGCCCGGGGCCCGTCCCGTTGTAACATCAATCAGCCTTTAAGCGTCTACCTTAAGTGTACTCGTACCTACAGAACATAAATGATTTTTGACATTTTTGAAGGGTCACAAGTGCCCAAGTCTGTGAAATGTACATCCCGTTAGGATCTCGACCTTACTTCAAAGTTTTAGGGTCAGCTGTGAGCTTGACTTTCTCGTTGCTGATGTACTGCATGTTCTTGGTGATGTCCTGGCTGTGTGCGCCTCGGTCGAAGCTCACCATGGCCACGGGTGCACAGGAGAGCAGTGGCCGGAAAGATCTCTGCAAGGAAATTACGAAATTGCAGTTCTTTACACACCCCAGAATACACTTTTTACGACATCGTGTCACCAAAATATGGAATGCACTCCCCCAGAAACAGTGATAAGTGCCCCATCAGTGAATTGTTTTAAAAATAGACTTGATAAACATTTTAAACAATAAACACAAGTGCAGTGATATACACGCATCAGTTCAAGAGCTGCTAGTAGTGTATTAACTAAATAATAATAATAATTTACACACGGTTATTCAGTCCCAAAGCAGGGCCTGTACTATGGGTACTAAACAACTCATATATTTATTTTATTTATTTATTTATTTAACTTCATGTACCAAGAAAATGTACACATGGCGAACTTAATGCCTAAAGGCATTATCTACCAGTCAACCATCACGCTAAGCAGAAATCATTTGGCGGAATTGGCCGCAAATAGTAATCTACTATATAAAAATAAGTCGTGTTTTCCTTCCTGACGATTTAACTCGAGAACGGGCGGACCGATTTTGATGAAACTTTTTGTGTGGGTTCGAGTGGGTCCAGGGATGGTTTATAGCAAAGAAAATTCAGCATTGCACCCGTGCGAAGCCGGGGCGGGTCGCTAGTCTACTATATAAAAATAAGTCGGGTTTTCCTTCCTGACGATTTAACTCCAGAACTGACGAACCGATTTCCATGGTTTTGCATTCGTTGGAAAGGTCTCGGGCTCGGCAAGGTTTATAGCAAAGAAAATTCAGCATTGCACCCGTGCGAAGCCGGGGCGGGTCGCTAGTAATAATTAAATAAATATTAAACACTCAGACACGAAGCCAACAGACATGTTCATGCATACAAATGTTGGCCCCGAACGGACAACTGAACTCTAAACTCGTCCATGAAGATTGTCTAAATATAAACAGCAACCAATAGCCAAGAGTTGCTGGTTCCAAATGCAGTGCCCCGAGAAGAACCAGCAAGAAACTCAAGGGCAGCTCTTTTTTTTTATCTCATGTGTCCGAGTACTCTCGTTGATTCTGTTACACGTTCTAGATATTAACGCCGGTGCAGTGCCCTCTCTCGGAACGTTAGGTGCAAAGTCCACACTGCACTAGTGGGGGGAGGGGAGGGCTTCGTAACGGTTACACAACAATCATGCGCCACATATTCGAGATTCGGGAAAAGTTAGCGCTGTCACGACATGTCCGTACCCGAAGGGTAAAAGCAGGACCCTATTACTAAGACTTTGCTGTCTATCCGTCTGTCTGTCACCAGTAGATTAAGTGACTTTTTTTGTTTAACTCTTCAAAATATCTACTGGATTATCATCATTTCATCGACAAGACTTCAAATTCGTCTGTTCTAGTGCTGTGGGAAGTATCTTTAAAATTCCGTCATTTTGCGAATCCGTCATTTTGCGAATCTGACATTTTGCGAATCCGTCATTTTGCGAATCCGACATTTTGCGAATCCGTCATTTTGCGAATCTAATTTTTTGCGATGGTTGCATCTCAAGAACCGCGATAGCTAGACAGTTGAAATTTTCACAAATTATATATAATTTCTGTTGCCGCTTTATCAACAAATACTAAACACAAAATAAAATAAATATTTAAGGGGGGCACCCATACAACAAACGTGTTTTTTGCAGTTTTTATAGATAATGGTACCCTTCGTGCGCGATTCTGACTCGCTGGCCGTTTTTTTTCTGTAGCATGCGCGGAAAATGCCTTACGCATACCTGGTGGTAGCGGGGACTACAACCAGGCAATATGTCAGGCTTGCACTGACTAAAAACCCCCATACTGTTCCTCCTCTCGCCCTAAGTCCGAGTCCCGGGAAACAGTTTCTTCCGTGAGTTCCGTGACCCACATAAGTCCCTATCATGACAGGTTGAGGCAGAGATTTCCTCCAGCACATAACCAAATGATGTAACCTAATTTAGTATTAATTACATATTGCTTAAAAGAATAATTTGTTCAGGAGTTTCTTGTCCCACTTCTTCTCCTATGCACTAGCCGAAGCGGTGGAGTTTCAATGACTTTCTATTAGTGGAGTAATAGTTATAAGTCCCTACTTCGAATAAAAGCATTTAGATTTTGGGAAGCTATAAAAAGTACATCCACATCTTCACTACATAGTATAAAACAAAGTCGCTTTCTCTGTCCCTATATCCCTATGTATGCTTAAATCTTTAAAACTACGATTTTGATGCGTTTTTTTTAATAGATAGTGATTCAAGAGGAAGGTTTTAGTATTAGCATTGCACCCGTGCGAAGCCGGGGCGGGTCGCTAGTCTATTATAAACAAACTAGCTGACTTATTGCCTGACTGACTGATCTATCAACGCACAGCCGAAAATGAATTTTTGCACAAATGTCATTTAAATGAAGCAAAAACCCCTTTTTGCTTTTGGAATTTCCCACAGGAACGGGAATAAACATGATGCGCGCGGGCAACGAAATTGGGTATCCGCTACTTCTAAATACAATCCTAGGTGTCTATCATCGTCATAATTATGCCGGTACAACGCGTCAAACCGGCTTACTAGCACACGACGCCTGCATGTCAGAACGTGCGGATAACGCTCACGTGCAAAGTTCAATGTTCACCAATGATTCACTGGCGTCTACCGTGCAAAAAATCACAGACTTCAATTTTTCTTTAGGAGTTTCGTAGTTTTTACCGCGCCGCCGTGTAATTGTGGAGATCCGAGGTTTTTGTAATACTAGTCCTGTGTACAATCAAGAGCTGACTATATTTAGACATATTTGGACAAAAACTACCAGGTAGGTACGTACTTGTAGTAGTTTTTGTCTAAATACAAAATGCGTATAGAGCAGGTATTATCATGTACCTACCTATTCGCTATAAAACCTAATCAGAAATGAGGAGGTCGGTAGATTAACAAATCACCGATACCTATGCGACAGCGGAATTGCAACGGGCTCGACACGGCACATACATAGTTCTTACGACAGATTACTTACGGCCAAAAAGATTAAAATATAATAAGGCATAGAGGGGACAAAGCGAGGAAAATTTGAAGTCAAAAGTTATTCCAAGTGGAATAAGTCTAGTACAATTTCGACCGAATGACAGCTCGCGTTCATACTAACTGACATGACAAGTACATGACGCTTAGGCTTCAAAGTTTTGTATGAAAATATTCCCAATGCCCCCTCTATGCCCTATTATATTTAAATCTCTTTGCTTACGGCATATGGAGTGAATACGTTAACAATATATTGGACACATCTACTTATTGTAAATAATCGACATCTTCACTAATTAGGTACTACTTTACTAAATTATGACGGGCCTGTTGGCTCAGTTGGTAGCAAAGAGATTAAAATATAATAAGGCATAGAGGGGACAAAGCGAGAAAAATTTGAAGTCAAAAGTTATTCCAAGTGGAATAAGTCTAGTAAAATTTCGATCGAATGACAGCTCGCGTTCATGCTAAAGTGACATAACAAAGACATGACGCCTTAGGCTTCAAAGTTTTGTATGAAAATATTCCCAATGCCCCCTCTATGCCCTATTATATTTAAATCTCTTTGGTTGGTAGGGCTTTCTGAGTCGGGAGGTCACGGGTTCGATCCCGCCTCGGGGCCAAAATTTGTGTGCATGAACATGCCTGTTGGCTTCGTGTCAGGGTGTATGTTTATCAGTTGTTTAGTACCCATTATAGTACAGGTTCTGCTAAGTTTGGGACTAAATAACCGTGTGTGGCTGGTGTCCTACAATTATTTTTATTATATACTATAGCGGATTTGCAACGGACACGGGGGAACCATCGCAAAATGTCAGATTCGCAAAATGACGGATTAGCAAAATGTCGGATTCGCAAAATGACGGATTCGCAAAATGACGGATTCGCAAAATGACGGATTCGCAAAATGTCGGATTCGCAAAACGACGATATCATAAAAGTATAGGATGTTACTGTTTCAGATTTTAGCTGGTTTGATTCCCGGGTGATACAAGCGAATTTTAGAAAATCTTTGAATACACTTTTGTTTCTCTAAAAAATAAAGAATGTTTGCATGGGTTGGCACGGGTGGACATTTACGTTGATATATCACCAATTAGTCAGTCTGTTAATCATATTTTTTTTATATATATAGTTTAACTGACTTTTTTGTTGAACTCTTCCAAATATCTACTGAATTATCATAATTTCATCAATAAAACTTCAAATTCGTCTATCCTAGAGTCGTGGGAAGTATCTTTAAAATTCCGTTATTTTGCGAATCCGTCATTTTGTGAATCCGACATTTTGCGAATCTGACTTTCTGCGAAACGCAAATGGTCAGATAAGCAGAATGTCAGAATTCCGACATTTTGCGAATCCGTCATTTTGCGAATCTGACATTTTGCGATGGTTCCGACACGGGCAAGGCACAACATACATAGTTTTCAGAACTGACGGCCTATGAGTCACTAAATTAACAATATTTTGGAAAGAACTACTTATTGCAAATAATCGACATCTACACTAATATTATAAAGAGGAAAGATTTGTATTTTTGTATGTTTGTAACGAATGAACTCAAAAACTACTGGACCGATTTCAAAAATTCTTTCACCAGTGAAAAGCTACAATATCAGGCAGTAACATGGGCTATATTATAACCGCGGGGTAGTAGTAGATTTATAAAAAGAAACTTGTAGTGCCTAATAAAGTGCATTTAGTGTCTCCAAAGAGCAGTGATAGCCCGAACGGTTAAAGAGCCGGCCGAAAATCAGTGATGCTCGGTTTCGAATCCTGGCATGTACCAATGAGTTTTTCAAAAACTTACGTACATATTTATCACTAGCTCGACGGTGACGGAAAACATCGTGAGGAAACCCGCAGGTCTCAGAATTAATTCTGAGACATATGTGTAAACAGACCCGGTCCGGCGATGGGCTCACCACCTATCACGTTTAGGGGTCCAATATATCTCGTGAAATGTGGGTATATCCAGTAATGGAATACCTCTTCCTACCCCCGCGGGGATAAAAGGCGTGAGATTATATTATATTATTTATCGTATTATTATATTAGTGTCTCAGCGAGGCACGGTGCTAACACAGCGGCAACATTCTCCCCCTGCATGATCAATAATATTTTGAATAAACTATGGATAACTTATCTGCTGATAGACCAAATGATTACCTAAGTACTTAATATCATGCCACGGACTGTGGACATGAATCTGAGATGAATAGACAAATATATTTTTGTGTTAGAGTCAGTTTCCACTACTTTTTGTTTTCTCCGTTTAAAATTGTAAGATCGTATGCATTTGTCATAGACTCATGGCTTTATAGTCGTCAACGCACAACGCACAGCTGTGCTAAGGGTATTTCGTCACATAAAAATGTTGGTAGGGGCTATAAATACTATAATCCTACTTCCTACTAATATTATAAACGTGAAAGTTTGTATGGATGGATGTCTGGATGGATGTTTGTTCCTCTTTCACGCAAAAACTACCGACCGGATTTTGATGAAACTTAACAGTTATATAGCTTATACATCAGAATAACACATAGACTATATTTTATCCCCGTATTCACACGGGAACGGGAACTACGCGGGTGAATCCGCGGGGCACTGCTAGTATAATCATATAGGGCATATTTTGAAGATTAGGTTGGGTTAGTTACCATGTGTTTAACCCAACTTAACTGGTTTTAAGGGTATAGAAGAGAGATTATATCCTGTTTCAACCGACTTCAAAGAAGGATTAGATTATCACTTCGGCTGTATGATTGTTTGATGTTTGTTACCTAAGAACTTTCGATTGGGTGAATCTATTTTGATGATTCTTATTTTATTTGAAGGTGGTGCTTCTTGTGTGGTCCCATTTCAAAAACCATATAAGTTGAAGTCGGTTTCTACTCTTTAGAGTTCTATGTTTTTACATTGCAGACAAGGTTAGGTATGGTTCCCATTTCAAGAATTAACCTCGCCTACAGAAGCTCTGGAAACCATCACTTAGCATTCATTGCCCGTAATAGAAGTCCGGATAGCAACATTGCCCACGGAACTTTCCGTGGTATAGCTAGTTGCGCTGGCGCCGATCCACGTGACTGCGGCGTGCACACTATACGCCTTTTACCATTAAATGTCGACTATCGATAAAAATATTAGGTGCATTGTAAATCTTTCGTAATGAATTACTAATGGACACGACAGGATTGAATCTATGATAGCGATAGCCTGAATTATAAAAGATTTACAACAAAAACTTTCTTATATACAAAAATCTCATGTCACGGTGTTTGGGCTTTAACATCCTCCGAAACCGCTCGATTTGAATGTTTTTTTTTTTTATTTGGAAGATTTATTCGTAACAAACATACAAAAATACAAACCTTTCCTAATTGATAAAATACAATACAAAATTGTAGACTATAAATTAAATACCTCTCTCGAAGCATCAAATCGCGGCAGCGTACCCAGACAGCTGCAAGCATTGCCCCTTTGAACGGCTATGCAAACTCTTTGACAAAAGTAGCTGCCAGCTCTTGGATCTTGTGTTGCCTCGATGAGACGCTTTGAGAGCTTGTTGATGAAATTTTGTTTCTGGACCCCACGGGCCCAACGTTTGTTGAAGGTTTGAGCGTATATTTCATCCTCCTACCCCCACCCTCCTTTATATGGTACGTTTGCAGGCTTAGCCAATCGAGATATTTACGCAAATCCAATATTTACGACATGATCTTCAATATCACGAGATTTTATGAAACTTTTGAGACAACGTTTACAATGCCAAAACAAACGTTTTACACATTTTTTTCAGCTTATTATCTTTCATGTAAAACCCTTAACATGAATGGCCTAATTCACCCTGTCGTGCTTATATCGACATAACCATTAGCTTTCGAAAGTACAACACTAGTAGGCACTGGTCTTATTGCCAACGGAACGAACGTAAGTAAGTAGGTACATTACTACTATATTAGTTTGTTATGTCTAGGGCTGCCATCCGTCCGGAATTCCCCGGATTTGTCCTAGTTTGAAGGGCGTCCGGGGGCCGTCCGGCAGGGGTTTTTGGAAAGAGTCCGGGTATACCCGGACACTTTTGTTGTCAGGGGAAATCCATTTTTTTATAGATAAATAGACGAAAGAAAGAAACTCGTTAAACATACACACGGTTTCTTCTCTGATCAAAATCAGGTATAGTTTCAAGGACCTGAGTTGTTCCGACTTTCGGGAAGACTAAAAATACAAAAATAAGTAAAAAAAAAATGATCTCGTTAAAATTAAATCTTTTGGCAGTTACTTATGTACTTTTAATTAATAATCAACAAATATTACAGGGATTCGCCTACCTAACTAGGTGACTGAAAATATCATTGGAGTAGTTAATTTTAAAATTATAAAGTATTACAATAATTTCTGAGGTAATAGAGTGTTTCATTTTATTAAAAATGTCTATTATTTGTTTCGGTTACATACGTACTTCATTCGATTGTAATAACAAGTTGTATGAAAAAAATACACAAAAATTTGTAGCAAAAAATATTTTTCATAGGTGTCCGGGGGAAAAACCCTTATTTCGCCCAAATGTCCGGGATTTTTGCCGTGTTTATCCGGCGTCGGCAATTTAGGTGATGGCAGCCCTAGTTATGTCATAAACACTCGCTGCATTGATGAACATTTTGATTTATGTTATGTTTGAATTTACGTCATCACTGCCAAGGTTGAACGTAGATACCCAACTATAAATTGAAGATTTATAAAAACCCCCAACAAAAAGGTAGGACAGATTTTCTTAAACTATAGCTAAGGACACACAGATACACGGAAAGACACGTCAAACTTATATCACCCCTCTGTTTTTCTATTAGGATTTGCAAGTCCTAATATAATGTAATGCTAACTAAGGTGTCTATGACTTATTGTCATTTATTATTATGGCTTAACATTGTGATTTGTATAATTTTATTGCTTATTTGTGATTAATTTATTATTATGACATGACATGTAATCAATTTAATCAATCAATTCAATGCGAAACATATTTGCTCTGAATAAATATATAAATAAAAATAACGAAAGAGTAGGATTTTATGAAACTCGGTTACAACTGCGAAAGTACACAAATTCCTACAATAAAAAATATTTATTTTTTACTTAAACGAGTTGTGTCTGTGACTCACGTTTCCATTCCTTAGCCTTTGCTTTCCACTGCTGGCTGCCAGTGTCACCACAGTCCGGATTGCACCCATTTTGATGGTGTATTTGCACCTAGAAAAAAATTACAAGTAAAAAACCAAATATTTTAATTTAATGTAGGGGCTTAAAATATTACTTATCCAAAGTCAAAAGTTACGGCAAAAAACTCCTCAACACAATATTTTTATGAAGAATGAACAAAACTTTTGGCAGTACACAAAGAAGATTTTAACAAAGGCAATAGGTAAATGACTAAACATCTTAATGGATACAGGAAGTTAGAAACAAAACAACTGGCTCCTGTAGTAATAAACTACACACTACAGTACATGTGCAATTGTGCATTGTTATTGCACAAAGTGCATTGGCATTATGTGTTGGCCTTGAGATTATTCTATTAAATTATGTTTATTTTCCGTTGAACATAATATGTGTATAATAGGTGTCTGATTACTTTATGTACTTTCAACACTTTTATTTTAGGACAAGCAGTTTAGTGGTGAAAAGCGGGTATATCCAGAAATTTAATACCTCTGCCTACCCTCTCGGGGATTTATGGCATGGGATTTATTGATTTAAGCAGTTTAGTTTTTAGCATTAAAAGTAGTCGATGTTCCTTCCTCAAAATCAAAGGTATTAAATTCCCCAATAGTTTCAAATTTAAGGTGCCAGCATTTTTAAGTGTACCTAATTGTATTTATTTAATTCTTTTTACAAATACAGCGCTCAGGCGCCAGAGGTCTACTTCTCAAATAGCCCATTTCGCATTTTGACTACTTCTCTATGTGACTACTTCGCTATCGCTGTCTTTTCGCGAACTACCTATTTCGCAAACTGTCTACTTTTTTTCTAACGTCATTTTTGGGACAGTTAATATCAAAATGGATTTAAGTAAGATTATTAACTCATACAATACAAATACAATAACTGTTTATTGTACACCAAAAACAATAAAATATGGATACCAACATTAACTAAAGTACAATGGGCGGTCTTATCGCTTTTAGCGATCTCTTCCAGACAACCTTAGGATGGATGAAACTGAGAGATAGAGAACTAGGGTAGGGTGGGGTAGTCGGTGCACTATATATTAATAAACATACTCTTACATACTATTACATAAATACATATAGGTACATATAGGTATCAGTATATACATAATAATATTAAATAAATTAAGCAAGAGTACAAAATACTTACACACATTCACACATACTTGAGGATAAAAATAAATAATAATAATAATGCATAATTATAACATGTAGGTAGTCTATATGCGGTTGAAGTTTTAATTTGTTTTAGATTTTCAGAACAATGATTCATGTTTAAAATAATTAGTGAAACTCTGTGGGACTAAAGAAGTATAAATGTTTGTTTAAGTTAGGGATTAGACCTCTGACGACATTAAAATAGCTTATTATTAAAAATATTATTTACATAACATTATTTATTATAGTATTACCTACTTACATAATAATATACTTTCTACTAATAGTATATGGATGTTTGTTGCTCTTTCACGCAAAAACTACTAAACAGATTTTGAGAGACCAGACTGCAAATGAGACCGCAAGGCGATTCTAGTTTACGTATAATCCTTAGGTACTCGGAAGGATAGATAAGATGTTATGTTTTTAAAAGATAATGAACTTTTGACTCCATCTGTACTTCAGTCGTTGTTTGACAAGTAGACAGTTTGCGAAATAGGTAGTTCGAGAATAGACAGAATGCGAAATAGACTGTTTGCTAAGTGGGCCGATAGCGAAGTAGTCACTTATGAGAAGTAGTCAAAATGCGAAATGGGCTATTTGAGAAGTAGACCTCTGGCGCCTGAGCGAAATACAGTACTAAATTATGTATCCTATATTAATTACACTTGCAATACTAAAATAAAACTTTTTTCCTCTGTTGTTAATTATAGCTGTTCGTATGGAACAATGGAAGTTTTAAAAAGCTATGAATTGTGAAACTTAAATGGCTGACTGTACAATATCTGACGTGGAATTTAGGGGTGGATGGGGTGGGGGGGAAGGGGTTGGGGTGGGCGACCCACCCCCCACCACCCCCACCTGCCGGAAACGCATAGTTTTTTTTTTATGAATTTTTAAAGTTGACATGGAGCCTAGTGAAAAATCGCGTGACGTGGAATTTCTGCTTCATATTTTTTTTGTAGATAGAGGTATATAAGAGGGTTTATTTACCTAAATTGCAGAGCTCGGAAATCAATAGGGTAAAATTTTAGTATATGGACCGTCGATTTAAGGAGGGGGAGAGGGGGGAGGGGGAGGGGGGGAGGGGTAGGAGGCCCCCCTGGTAGGGAGGGGTTGCGGAACACTATAGTTTTTGAAAAAAAAAAAAACTAATTTTGAGGTTATGTTGCGTATGGAAAATTGCTACCGCTTGTTAAAAAAAAAGGTCATCAGTACCAAATATCGAATTCGTGACGGCTCCGGCTTATAAAAAACACTCTAGGGGTAGGACAGATAAGACCACGTGAAAATCGGGGTGGGCAGATTCGGTTCTGAAACAGTTAGTGACCTAATCTATCCCATTCGGGGTGGGCAGATTCGGTTCTGAAACTGTTAGTGACCTAATCTATCTCATTCGGGGTGGGCAGATTCGGTTCTGAAACCGTTAGAGGCCTAATGCAAAAAAGTGAAACGACGCAAAAAATACGAAAGTTTATGTTATTTTTTTTTTGGAAAAACTAATTTTCCGCAATTTGAAACTTTGCAAAAAGACTCATTGGGATAAGACCTTTTTGCTATAAAATTGCCGTAATCCAAATCAGCGGTCCATATAGGTACCCTAACCTCCATAGTTTCGTTTTTTTTCATACAAAAGACGAAACTTTATGATTTTTTTTTGGAAAAACTATAATTTTCCGCAATTTGAAACTTTGCTGAAAGACTCTTTAGGCTAAGCCCTTTTTGCTATAAAATTGCCGTAATCCAAATCACCGGTCCATATACTAAAGTTTATCCATGTTTAGGTTTAGGTTATTTTTTTTTATGACCACCCAAATCAAATCAAACCCAAGAAACTAGTAGAATGTTCAATTTTGAAAAATTCGTAAAAAAAAAACTATGCGTTTCCGGCAGGCGGGGGTGGTGGGGGGTGGGTCCCCCACTCCCCCCCTACCCCCCATCCTCCTACCACCCCTAAATTCCACGTCAGATATTGTACAGTTCTTCCCAGGCCTCCTCTAAATTATGCCAATTTAAATCAAGTTGCTGCTAAATTTGTTTATTCATTTTAGAACTTTCACTAAGATGTCAATTTATATCTTTCAGACCCCCTATAAAGTACCAGTGCCTCAATACTAGATCAAGAGGAGACTGACTAATGGGATTCATTCAGTGAATAAATAAACTTTTTTTTTTCAAGTGAAATTAATTTTGTGTTTGGGAATCAGATATTTTTGTTGGTCCTGCCCATTATTTATTCTGTGCGTCTGATAAGATATATGACCCTTCAAAGATATGTCTATACTTAGTTCATCAGATGACATTCTGATTTTTTAACTCGGCATTAGCATGCACCGACCTCGGAAATGAAATCGGCATAATACAAAGCGCGGAAATATTATTTACCGCCACCCGCATTAGAGGAAACTAGACATCAGCTATCACATTCTTGTTGTACCTAACTAAAATTGTTTCTAACATTGTAGCCAAGCATGCAGTCGCAATTCGGTTATGATGCCAAATTATGTGACACAGAAATAGATAATAATTTACTGATAATTGCCTACCTCCCTCAAGAAGAGCTATTGTTTTTCTAATAACAGAAATCTAAGAACTACCTATGTTATGTACTCACCCTGATACGAAAATAGTTAGGGAAATAGCGATCCGCTGGAGGTAACCACAAATCACTCACACGAACGATAAAATTATAGCATTATATATTTGAAACAAGATTGTTGAATTAACTGCAGGTTTGATGAAAAATAAAAATATTGATTAATTGTTTTTTGTCCACACAATTAATTAGGCACAACACATAACACAGGAACGCACGCCACCCGTCAATGAAATAAAACTGACCACAGATTAATATCACAGACCAGTGATTAATATCTCTACTAAGTCTGTGCCACAGACCAATAATAACTGACGTGAAAACTGACCACAGACTAATAACCAAAAACTGACTGAGAGAGAAAGAGACAGAGAGAGAAGTGAATATATTTTTTGAATTTGTCCCATTTGGGAGAGGCATAGGGATCTAGGACTATACAGCCTCGCCTGTTTTTCCTCTGATCCAAATGTAGTTAGGCTAAAAAGCTTTGAGCTAACCATAACATATTATGGCAGAAAGGTCAAGTCTTTTTTTTATATTTAATCTTTTCCCAAAATTTATAAGGCCAAAAGTCCAAGTCTTGTTTTCAAGTTCAGGGTAAACGTCTTTCCGAGTTTGTCCATCTTAGTTAAATGGCTTTGCTTTAGAGACCATGCACAAAAATTCTGTGTCTTCAACACTTTCTACACCCCTTCCTTGGTTATCCACAGTAAAATGATAGCACTTTTACTGAAAACTTTATTAAGACTTCTCGAGGCAATCCAAAAATGACCATATATCATATATCTCGCATTTTATCGAATTTCCATTCACTGCACACTTTCACGGACACTTGCCACATAAACTAGTAATATGAGTCAGATACATACATAATACACACACCGGCACAATTAGCGGAACAGAAAAAAAAGGGAGTATTTACGCATTTTTGCGTGTTACTGGCCGGCTAAACAAGCTTTTTTTAAATTTGGGTTTTAATTTAAAAATGGAATACTAAGCGACTGCCCTTTTTTTCATTCTTTTGTTTTAATTTTCATTGATTCATTTTTTCCACCGCTTGTCCGTTTTTAGAAGGTTCGTGAATTCCATTTGAAAAGCTTTGAATTGCAGTTTTTGAGGCTTTTGAGTTTTTTCGCATATTGATAATTTACGAGCATCTAATTATGCCTGATTTAACGCCATCAGAAATCATTAGGGCAGATCAAATGAGGAGAAATGGTCAAACCTACAGATCGATTGCCAGAAGCCTTCGTCGATCGTTATCAACGATTTATCGTAGCATCCAACGATACAGATTGACGAATGCTCTAGTGAGAAGGAGGGGACAAGGCCGGAAAAGGTGTACTTCAAGGAGGGATGACCGTTTTCTCCAACTTCAAGTCCGACGGAACACGAGACTAACGGCGGTGCAGGCTCGAAATTTACTGGAAGAGGTACGAGCAGTAAGGATGAGTGAGCGGACAGTTCGTAGAAGATTCGAAGAAGTGGGTATAGGCTCGTATGTGCCCGCCAAAGCCCCAAAACTTGAGAGACAAACATCACACAAACCGTCTACACTTTGGTCGTGAACATCGTGATTGGGACTTCGACGACTGGGGACAGGTTCTTTTTACTGATGAATGCAGAGTTATGTTAAATCAAATTGATGGAAGGCAGCGAGTATGGAGACGCAAAGGAGAACGGTATATCCAGTCTAATTTTGAAAATACAGTTGCATATGGCGGCGGTTCAATTATGGTCTGGGGAGGAATATGTTTAGGAGCTCGTACGGAGTTAGTAGTGGTCGATGGCGGGAATCTGAATGCTGATCGGTATATCAGGGAGATTTTAGAAGAACATGTTGTGCCATTTGCCCCCTTTATTGGTAACAACTTCATTCTAATGCAGGATAATGCTCGGGCTCACAGTGCTCGCACAGTACAGACATACCTAAACCATGTTGGTATAACGGTGATGGAGTGGCCAGCACGGTCCCCCGATATGAACCCTATAGAACACGTCTGGGACTTGCTAAAGAGGAGTGTAAAGTCAAGAATGCCCCCTCCCAATAATCTCAACGAGTTGCGAAACGCATTACTTGAAGAATGGCAGAGGTTGCCCCAAGAAACCATTGATAACATCATCCGCAGCATGCCCAGACGGATGGAAACCCTCATCAGAGCACGAGGAGGAAACACTCGATATTGAACAGTCATTGAAATTGTTGTTAAACTTTGGAAAATCTTGAATTTTCTGCTGTTTCTCTATAATTAAAAATCGAAGAAAAATGCATTTTGTTTAATTTAATTTTTATTTTTATAAAATTTTAAGTATGGTGTTACAAATGAATGTCAAAACATGTTAATTTAATTGTTGTTTCATTTTAAATAATATATTGTTTAAAAATTACATTCATTGTTCTAAATTCCCTCTTTTTTCTCCTTTTTTTTTCTGTTCCGCTAATTGTGCCGGTGTGTGTAGATACATCCTCTAGTTTTTACTTCATATTCTTTGGATCCCCAAACGTGATAGGTGTTGAGCCCATCGCCGGACCGGGTCTGTTACAAATGTCTCAGAATTCATTCTGAGACCTGCGGGTTTCTTCACGATGTTTTCCTTCACCGTATAGATAAATATGTACGTAAGTTTTGAAAAACTCATTGGTACATGCCAGGATTCGAATCCGAGCCTCACTGATTTTCATCATGTAAAGCAGGCCCGTAAGGCTATCACTGGTCAGTAATATGAGTCAAAACCCGAAATATACAGCAAAATAAAAATGTTAAAAAAAAACATGGCGTCCTTCTTTGGATTCCCGCCCGATGAGTATAATAAAGAATGATTCAGGTTACACCGATCGCGCCGGCGCACGGGTGGACATTCCCCGTCCAGGGCCCGGCAGGGTGGCCTGGACGAGTCGAGGTGAATCGAGGCGTCCTTTTTTTTGGAGCTCACATTTCTTTTTTCTCCAACCGAACTTCCTATGGCTGTATTCTTGTTCTTTTGAGTTTGTCCTTGCTGTCAGCCAGCGTAAACTTGTCTCAAAAATACTTGAACCTAGAGCCGTTTCAAAAGAATATCAATGTCACTCAGTTCTTGTCAGTTGTCACTGTCAAAACCACATGTTTTCAGTGTTGCCAACTTAGCTACTTTATAGCTAGATCTAGCTATTTTTGGGTATCAGGCAGCTACAATTTACAAAATCTTGTAGCTAAATTTTTTAGCTACTTTTTCTAGCTCCTTTTACTCTTTTACAAGATGTGAGTACTTTCGACACTTTGTAGTAGGGTATCGGTCCTTAAATTGTACCTAAACGTGGCTGGCTTATGTATTTTATTACTAATACCTGGATAAATGAAGGGGATAGACATATTTCTTCATTTAAAACTTATTCTGCGTTCTGTTTTGTCTTTTTTTATAAATTTAAAATTGTTGCTCGCTGTTTTAAGAAGCTGAAAATTGATTACCTATGAAAAAATACACGTAATCTGCTTACTTTACCTAGTTTAAAGTGTTAGCTACTTCTGGCTACTTTTTTGTGTCAACAAATAGGGCAATCTGGCTACTTTTCGCAAGATGCCTAGCTACAAGGTAAGGGTAGCAGTTGGCAACACTGCTCAGTTCTTGTCAGTTGTCACCAGTAATAGTGTTCTGTGGTTGTCACTGTCAAAACCACATGTTTTGTGTTTACATGTTCTGTATCTTTGGTCGCTACTGTATAATAATATATTGTTAATTTTCTGCGATTACTACATTGAAAAATGGAGGAAAATGAAGGCAAACAATTTGCAGACTTTGGCGTTAAACCGTGGCTTATAAAACAACTTTCCAGTCTTGGTACGCATTAACCTAACCTATACAATTCTAAACAGTAACTTGTTTTTGACGTGACAACGTCTTATAAATTGGTTTGCCGGGTGACACTTCAAGAAACTGCGTTACGCTCCGCTCACGTTATGCGCTCACAATGAGAGCGAGTGAGAGGCACGCGTCCCTTCCACTCGGGCATGGTTATCCCGCCTAAGAGCGAGAGAGACAGATAGTTGTCACGTAAAACTTTCGCCCGTATACCGACTTTACAGGCAACCAATTTTTTTACTCCGTAGATATATTCGTTGCCCGTTATTTTTTGTGCACTTCGACACTAGCGAAAAGAACCAATGCATATACTTGTACACTAGCGAAAACAAACAAAAGATAACTTTTTTGCGCCTCATTTTTGCGATCTTTATTTTCTTTTCAGGCATCCGAACTCCTACTCCTATCCAAAAAGGTTGCATATCTCGTATTCTGGCTGGAAATGACTGCATTGGTGCAGCTAAGACTGGCTCGGGCAAGACTTTTGCCTTTGCACTGCCAATACTGCAGCATTTAGCTGAAGACCCGTACGGCATCTTTGCGTTGGTTCTCACTCCGACACATGAGTTGGCATATCAGGTTAGTTTCATTATGAATGAACAAATGATTGAGTAGTATATATATGCTTTTATTGTTTTTATCTTAAGGCACAAGCTAACAACCCGAATTTTAATGCCTAAAATCAGTTAAATAAAGCTAAATTTATAGGGTAGTGGTAGCACAAGTATGTTAAATAAAGAGTATTTAACTATTTAATTGTAAGTATGTCAATAAAAATTTCATCATATCGACGACGATGTTCGAAGACCTCCTAACTAACAAAAAGCTAATTTTACAGGAGGCGAAAAAAATGTTTTAATTCTTTTTGTACTTACCTATTTTATGAAAATGTGTTCTACAGCAAGTTTTTATTAAATGGGGCTGCGAAATTGATGCTAGCATTGATTTTACATACAGACAAGTGGTTTCCAAGTTAGTGTTAGTTAGGAGTTATTAGTTTCACTAATGTCCATGTCTAACTTATTTTGATGAAGTTAGGAGGTATTACTTAATAAAAGTTTTAGGAAATAATTACGAAAATCTTTATTAGATGACCAATAAAATAAGTCTGTAACTCTCTACTAGTAATTGAAAACTTATTTCTATTACTAAGCCTCACAAAAATCACGTTAAATGACTTCATTCTTTTTCTAAAAAAACATGCACTCCGGGAGTGCCGGCAGAAGTGAAAACTTGATTATCGATTTCGGTGTTACAACACTACTCTCCAACCGTCTTACGGTTTTTCGATCAGCACACGTGACCTGACGCGAGTTTCACAGTTTTTACCCATCCCACAAAAGTGCTCAACGCCGCTAAAGAAATTTTCACTTCAAAAAAACTAACTAACTGGGACTACTAAATACAATTGGTAAATGAATCCCTTGACGCGAACGTACGCCTTAAAAGCGAGGAGGACTTGGTTGAAGCAGTGGAGATATTTAACACTACCGTCCAAAAAGCTGCTTGGGAAGCTACACCAGTAAAGAATTCAAATAGCCCAAACACGGCGTTAAGAATCTCGCAGAAAGTGGAAGAAGTTATTGCACAGAAGCGCAAACTAAGGAAAGAATGGCACAAAACTAAATACCCGCCTCTGAAGACAAAGCTAAACTTCTTAAGGAAAAAACCAAAATCGCTACTCCTGAACAAGGAAAATAACTCAAGTATTCAAAAATTAGTTTCCACACAGGATCCTACTTCAGCCACCGACTACTCACTGTGGAAAGCCAGAAATTATTTAAAAAAACCTGTTGTACCATCTTTCCCCTTGCGCCAAAGTAATGACGACCAGAAGTTTTGGCCAAAAGTGACACCAAGAAGGCAGAAACATTTGCGGAGCACTTGGCTAAGGTATTCACACCACATCCTTATGATGGACCTCTTGCACACATTGAAGAATTCGGGAGTACTCTTTTCACCCTGTGCCAATCATCACCGGACCAAGGATGCTCAACGATAACAAAGGGTGAAGTAATGATTGCCATTACAAAGTCAAAGATAAGAAAGCCCCGGGTACGAGCTTTAACTTTTAGCCAAACATAGGATTTTTATTTCTCACATATTTGTTTAATGCTGTAATCCGAATGGCATTCATTTCACCACAATTGAAATTGGCACAAGTTAAGATGATCCCAAAACCCGGGAAAGACCATTACGACCCAAAATCTTACAGACCAATTAGTCTCCTCCCTATAACTTCCAAACTTCTCGAAACTCTACTCGACCATCAAACCATCGAACAGGTCCATAGACTGGTAAATAAAATACATCAATCATTCGAAGATAGATGCTACTGCTCTGCTGTGTTCCTCGACATCTCCCAAGCTTTCGATCGTGTCTGGCATGAACGTCTATTATAAAGCTCAAAATCTTCTCCCGAGCAGCCTGTTCTATATACTACGATCATATCTGCGAGACCGACAATTCCTGATAAAGTATGGTGAGGAAATAACAAGCCTACAACCCATACATGCTGGAGTACAGAATCGGACCTTGTAGTTACACAGGGTATCAACCAATAGGTGAAAGTTCAACAACGGGAACCTTCGCGGACGACACTGCTATTCTAGCATGTCACAGCAACCCTTCAACCGCATCACAAATGCTACAAGCCGACCTGAATGAAATCTCGGGATGGTTAAAAAAATGGCGCATAAAGGCAAATGAAGCAAAATCTGTTCATGTAACATTCACGCTTAGGCGAGAAACTTGGCCATCTGTCACTCTTAATGATATCCAAGTCCCTCAATTGGACCATGTCAGTTATCTCGGCCTACATCTGGATCGTAGACTCACATGGAAACACGTGTTTGATGGTAGATAGGAGGTATTGGCAGCAAAATTAGTTCGGAAGTAACTTAGGAGATATTCGTTTTGGTAAGTTAGAATATATTAGCAGCAGCAGCAGGCTAACACGCTCAAAGCGTGATATTAGGAGGTATTCTCATTATGAATTTGTGGCGTTATTACAAAATCACTTCGGAGTCTTTGCCAGTCGGTGCGAAATTGAACTCTAAGTACAGTGGCATAGATAACTCATTTTGGCTCCGGGTGTCAGTTAGGAGGTATTTGAACATCGTCGTCGATATAAGAAATATGTTTACATCATCATGAGCAGGCTTACATTTTTTGATGTTTTTTTACTACTAACAAAAGTCCAACAAGACTGATTGTAAATTGGATATTCTTCTTCTTCTTCGTCGTTCCCTCATGACTGAGGATCGCGACCAAGAACTATATCCCTCCATTTAACGCGATCAAGGGCTATGTGGGCTGCCCTCTGCATGGAACCACATGCTTGTCTAATGGAATCCGACCATCTTGCCGGAGCTCTTCCTCTAGCGCGCTTGCCTTCAACTTGCCCCAGTATC
The DNA here is from genome assembly GCA_963855545.1 of Ethmia dodecea. Lineage (NCBI taxonomy): Eukaryota > Metazoa > Arthropoda > Insecta > Lepidoptera > Depressariidae > Ethmia > Ethmia dodecea. The sequence continues at coordinate 1,590,949 of OY979447.1, forward strand.
ATGTCACGTTTGAGGCTAAATTTTATATAGAAAAGACAAAATATCTGACACATGTTTGACACTTTTCCAAATTGTGAAAATCCATAGTCTTCAGTCGGAATGGTGTTGGGGACCATCACCAGACTGCTGAATGAATAAACACCGACACACCTTAGGTGTTACTGACAGCCTCTTTGCATGGAGGCAGAGGAAACAGTAGCGAATGTACTCCTCCAGTTGCGTGCGTTGGCGTTGCTCAGATCCACAAGGAAATTCCATGACTCTTGTACAATGGTCCAATTTAAGGACTAAGTAGGGAAACCAAAACCTTAACATAGTCTTCAGTCTAATGTTTGTCTGTTTTAAAAATAGACTCGCTAAACATTTTAAGCAATAAACACAAGTGCAGTGATATAGACGCATCAGCTCCAGAGCTGCTAGTGAATTAATTAAATAATAATAATAATGATGGCCATTTTCAACTCCACTTGTCTTCCAGATTGGTGACCAGTTCAGTATCCTCGGCCAGCCCCTCAACCTGCGAGTTTGCATTGTAACCGGAGGTTCAGACCAGTTGGAGGAGTCACTGAAGCTGGCCAAACGCCCCCACATAGTCGTAGCCATGCCAGGCCGATTAGCAGACCATATCACTGGCTGTGACACATTTTCCTTGAAGAAAATTAAGTACTTGGTTTTGGATGAAGCTGACAGGTAAGTATTTAACTTAGGAGCTTCAAGGCTTCTGTAACAATATTGAGAATAAGGATTATTATTATTTTTGATGAGATAACGTCTTGTAAATCGATGAACGCCGGCTGCACGCATGAAATAGTGTTACGTTCTGCCTGAGCCAAGCAAAAGCGCGTAACATGCGATAGAGAGGCACGATCGGCCTAAGCGTTCGGCTTCTGACGCATCTATCTCTCTTCCACTACAGTATGCAATTTTTCATCCATGTTTTGTTTCCCATAAACTGACTTTACAAATAACCAATTTTTATTAAATAATTTTAATAAATATGCTCTCCCTTTATACCCAAGAGGTAGTGATAAATGTGTATGTGTGATGATCGATTATGATATTAGTGAGATGATTAATGATTGCGAGACATAATAGGAATATCTGTTTTTCTTCTCCCTCTGTTTGAATCTGCTGTTTGATGTTCTGTCTGGAAAAATATTACTACAAAAGGAACTTATCTAGGTACCTTTTGTGTGCCTTGAAAATTTCTAACAATTAGGTGACCTCTACATCAGATCCCATTATACCATCTTGTGAGAAAAGACCCATAAGTATAGCAGTGGGCTGAATCAAAATCAGAAATTATTTATTACATACTGTTCATGATCTTCTTGATACAGAGTACCTAATTCAGGCATACAATACTTAATGAGCCATGCATTTAACAACCTTAGTAATAATTTTAATAGGATAACCAAAGAGGTTAGAAGAAAATCATTCTAGAAACTTTTTCTTTAAACGTCTTTGAGGATAACATTTATATTTAAATTAATTAATGTGAAATATCAAAAATATATTTAAGTCGTTATAAGTTGAAAATGATTAAGCATATAATTTGCTACAGATTATTCAGCGAGTCCTTCAAAGACGATCTGGAGACCATATTCAATGTTCTGCCGAAGAAGAGGCAGAATCTGTTGTTCTCTGCCACCATTACAGATGAAGTTAGGGAATCTAATATATTACCCTTAAATAAAGAGGTTAGTCATTTTGATTAAATTACATGAACTTTATTTTTGAAATTTTCACACAGTCAGTAGTCTATACCAAGGAACTCTAAACTCGTCCATGAAGATTGGCTAAATGTAAATAGCAGCCCATCTCTACCGATGAGTTACTGGTTCCAAATGCAGTACCCCGAGAAGAACCAGCAAGAAACTCAAGGACAGCTCCTTTTGATTTCATGTCTTCCTAGTAATTACTAACCTAACCCAATTTAGTATTAAGTAACAATTGATTAAAAGAATATTGTGTTGAGGAGTTTCTTGCTCCGCTTCCTCTTCTCAACCTCACTGAAGCGGTAGAGTTGAAATGACGTTCAATAAGTGGTCTTGTAAGTCCCTACTTTGAGTAAAATATGTTGACTTTGACTTTGAATTATGGTTTCTTATATGCAGAACCTTGTAATGTGGTCTGAGACAGACACACAGCTGACTGTTGCTACCTTGGACCAGCGCTACGTGGTCTGCCCGGCCTACGCTCGCGACGTCTACCTAGTTCAGACGCTCAGGAAATATAGGGAAACGAAACCCAGCTCCCATATAATTGTCTTCACCGATACTAAAAAGTAAGTGGCCTAAATAATAAAATAAAAAAGTTTTTATTCTACGTAGGAGCTTATAAGTGACCCACACATAATTTGGAAACTCACTGCTGCCTCAACTTGAGCCGTTGAGAAAATCATATGTCTTAAATTTGCATTAAGTGCGCGACAAATAACTCAATAAATATCACGCCAACGATTTCGATGATTCTTTCTTTAACTGACTTCACAAAAGGAAGAGGTTCTCAATTCAACTATATTTTTTAGTATTATTAATTGAAGTTGGCTTTTACGGTTCCGTACCCAAAGGCTAAGACTTAGCTGTCTGTCCCCAGGCTGCATCTCAAGAACTGCAATAGCTAGACAGTTGAAATTTTCACAAATTATGTATTTGTGTTGCCGCTATAACTACAAACACTAATAAAGAGTAAAACAAACCGTCTTCAATCTTCAACTTATATGATTTTCTCATGGATGCCGTTGTCAGAACTGGATGAAATTAAAATGGGGCCAATCTGGAAGCACCAGCTTTCAAATAAAAAATTAATCATTCAAATCGGTTCACCCAGTCGAAAGTTCTGAGGTAACAAACATAAAAAAAAAACGGACGAATTGATAACCTCCTCCTTTTTGAAGTCGGTTAAAAACAAAATAAAATAAATACTTAATGGGGGCTCGCATACAACAAACGTGTTTTTTTTGCTGTTTTTATAGATAATGGAACCCTTCGTGCTCGAGTCGGACTCGCACTCTACCGGTTTTATTTACTCTATATATATTTCTTTTAAATCGGTTGATGACTTAAAATATGTCTCTTATACATAACTTTCAGAGAATGCCAAGTCCTTTCGATGATGATGAACGCCATAGGAATGGACAACGTTTGTCTTCACGGGTTCATGAGGCAGAGAGAGCGCGTGGCCGCCCTCACCCAGTTCAGGAGCAACCTGAAATGCACCCTAGTAGCCACTAATGTCGCTGCGAGGGGATTGGATATACCAACCGTAGATTTGGTGGTGAACCACAAGCTGCCGTTGGAGCCAAAGGAGTACATTCATAGGTAAATGTCTATATCAATCGGAAATTCGCTACTAATTGAACTTGACATTCCTATCCTGTAATGAGAAAGCTTGAGTGGAGAACACCTGGATACAGGCTTTATCAGTTGTAAACTGCTTGCCTGATTAATAATAATAAATTATTAAAAAGAACAATGATAGCCTTACGGTTAAAGAGCCAGTTTCACATGATGAAAATCAGTGAGGCTCGGGTTCGAATCCTGGCGTGTACCAATGAGTTTTACAAAACTTACGTTTGGGGGTCCAGAGAATATCTCGTGAAAAGTGGTACATCCAGAAATGGAATAGCTCTGCCTACCCCCTCGGGGATAAAGGGCGTGAGATTATTTATTTATTTTTAATTAATTATTAATTAGTTTCAGACCCGGTCCAGCGATGGGCTCACCACCTATCATGTTTAGGGGTCCAATATATCTCGTGTAATGTGGGTATATCCAGAAATGGAATACCTCTGCCTACTCGGGGATAAAGGGCGTGAGATTATTTATTGTATTTCATTTTTAATTAATAATTAATTAGTTTCAGGCAGGGCCTTTCTCTCTTTCTCTCTGATGTTTACCTTTTAAACGAGCCGAGAAGCTTATCTTTAAGTAGTTACTGTGCTTTGTTAGTTGTACATACATACATGCTCACGCCTTCTTCCCACAGGGGTAGACAGAGACGATGGATCGCCACTTGGCTCGATCTCTACATACTTCTTTGGCTTCCTTCACATCCATAAGCCTTTTCATGCACGCTCTTTTATTCTTCGTACTCTGGACCCCAGACTTTTGAAGGACGTCACTTATTTGATCCGTGAACGTCCTTCTGGGGCGTCCTCTTTCTTTGCATCCTTTAAAATTCGCACCGTATATCTCTTTCACTACTATTCTTTCATCCAAACCAGCTTAAAATACCCTTTTCTATCCTTATCTTTCAAACTACACTTTTCTAGTATAGCCGCATTCCTCACACATTGTAAGCAAAGTATTGTGTAGTATTAAGAGTGTTGTCTATAATAATATTACAAAGAGGAAAGATTTGTATTTTTGTATGTCGAATAACGAATAAACTCAAAAACTACTAGACCTATTTTAAAAATTATTTCACTAATATAAAGCTAGAAGATCCCTGAGTAACATAAGCTAAGAGATTAAAATATAATGACATAGAGGGGGCATTGGGATAGGAAAATATACAAAACTTTGAAGCATGTTTGAAGCTCAAGCGTCATGTCAGTTAGTATGAACGCGAGCTGTCATTCGGTCGAAATTGTACCTACTTAGTTATATTACTAGACTTAATCCACTTGGAATAACTTTTGGCTTCGAATTTTCCTCGCTTTGTCCCCTCTATGCCCTATTATATTTTAATGTTTTTGAACATAGGCTATATTTGATTCCCGTATTCCCACGGGAACGGGAATTACGGGGGTGAAACCACGCAGAACCACTAGATAATGAATAAAATAAATTATGCTTTCAGAGTGGGTCGCACAGCGCGTGCTGGAAGGAGCGGGATGGCGATATCTCTTATCACGCCCTACGACATCTTGCGGCTCGGCGAGATCGAAGATCAGATTAAGACTAAGCTCACTGAATACAAGATGAATGGTAAGATACAAGCAGAAACGTTTCCAGGAGATTTCATTAGTAGCATCCTAATAATATTATAAATGCGAAAGTTTGTTTGAATGGATGTCTGGACGTATCTTTGTTCCTCTTTCACGCAAAAACTACTGAACGGATTTTGATGAAACTTTACAGTTATATAGCTTATACATCAGAATAACACATAGGCTATATTTTATTCCCGTATTCCCACGGGAACGGGAACTACGCGGGTGAAACCGCGGGGCGCTGCTAGTGTGAAATAAATTAAGAGTAAAATAACTTTTGACGTGATAACGTCTTATAAATCGATGAATGCCGGCTGCACGCACGAAAAAGTGTCATGTTCCGCCTGAGTCGAGCGTGCAAGCGAGAGCGCGGAACAAGCGATAGAGAGGCACGATGGGCTATGCAGTTTTTCATCAATATTTTCTTATGACGTTATCAAGTAAAATTATAGTCCGTAAACCGACTTAACAGACAACCAATTTTTTTTTAACAATAGGTCCGGCGATGGGCTCGCCACCTATCACGTTTAGGGGTCCAAAGAATATCTTGTGAATAGTGGGTATATACAGAAATTGAATACCTCTGCCCACCCCCTCGGGGGTATAAGGCGTGAGATTTTTTTTCTATTTCTCTTACATATTTCTAACTACATTTGCACTTGATGTATGTATATACATAGACAGTATTATCATAATTATTTATATTTACCGTGATGTTATGTGTCATTTGTTTTTATTATTTGTGGCCAATTCCGCCAAATTATTTCTGCTTAGCCTGATAATTGACTGGTAGATAATGGACTCGATTCTGCAAACCACCTAAAATTCCAAATTTTAAGTTAGCCTATCCTTCTTTATAGAATACGGAAGAAAAAGGACAGAAACAAACCATAGATTATAGAGTAATGTCAAACATGTGAAAACCGATTAATTTGATGTCTTATCTGTCACTTTTATCCATGACCTCCTTACATCGTTGCTAAAATTGCTAAAAACGTGTATTTGAAGGTAAGTAAGTAAGTAAGGTTCAATTTTGACATTTGTGACGTTGTAAATAAATATGGCGCTTATTTCTGTCCCTTTCCTTTCCAAAGCGGTGGAAAAGGATAGAGCTAACTTAAAATTAGGAATTTTAGGTGGTTTGCCGAATCGAGTCCAATGTCTTTAGGCATTAAGTTCGCCATGTGTACAATTTCTTGGTGCATGAAGTTAAATAAATAAAAAAACCGGCCAAGTGCGAGTCGGACTCGCGCACCGAGGGTTCCGTACAACCTTGCAAATTTATGGTTTTCGTAATTTTTCCTTTATCTATGCTATAAGACGTTGCTTCGTACCAAATTTCAAGATTCTGAGTTCACGGGAAGCACCCTGTAGGTTTTGATTCCCTTGCAAGTGTCGAAAATTTGCGGCATAAACGGCTGTATCTTTTGATTGCGTTGGCTTAGAAGTTTGATTTTTTCACAGCTTCAAGGGACAGTAGACCTGAGTAATTGATATAAATTTCAGCTTCATACCTCCACGCGTTCCTGAGAAAAAGGGTCTTGACAGACGGACGGACGGACGGACAACAAAGTGATCCTATAAGGGTTCCGTTTTTTCCTTTTGAGGTACGGAACCTTAAAAATAAAAATAAATAATCTCACGCCTTTCATCCCCGAGGGGGTAGGCAGAGGTATTCCATTACTGGATATACCCACATTTCACGAGATACATTGGACCCCTAAACGTGATAGGTGGTGAGCCCATCGCAGGACCGGGTCTGTTTACACATGTTTCAGAATTAATTCTGAGACCTGCGGGTTTCCTCACGATGTTTTCCTTCACCGTCGAGATAGTGATAAATATGTACGAAAGTTTTGAAAAACTCAGTGGTACATGCCAGGATTCGAACCCGAGCCTCACTGATTTTCGGCCGGCTCTTTAACCGTCCGGGCTATCACTGCTATATAAGTTTAATAAATAAATAAAGTATCATTTTCATCTCTCCGGGCGGAAAGCGTCAACTTTCGGCCGGCTGCGCTAAACGAAGTTTCCGCTTTCCGCCTCCGTCGAGCTGAAAATAAGTATACACACCTCGGGAAGTAAATAAGAAAGCCTCAAATCACATGTTTACTTTGGCGCGTAATACACTATTTCATATTTATACCTACCCTTAAAATATTTGAAATCGATGACCTTATATGACCTCATATACAACGCGTTACAGAAAAAGCGCAATTCCTCAGTATATTAATATAAAAAAAATATGATGCAATCGAACTTTACTTGTGTTTAACCAATTTTCTTAGATATCGATTAATAATAGCTCAGCAGCGATTTCCATAGAAAGCACTAAATTCAGCTACGATTAAAATTACACTCTTCTGGTCCGTTAGCTGTCCATTAAAGTATATAATAATCTACCGCAATATCTAAAAAATGAAACAAACGAGATGAAATTTATCAAACTATTGAAAGAAATGCTCTATAAAAAATGTTATTATACAGTTGATGAATATATCAATGATAAAATGTAATAGATATAGACGATATAGTATATAATTAGCACGTTCCCTCTCACGTATTGCAGTGCCTAAAATAGGTCCTTATTGACACTGAAATATGTAAATACTATCTATGTATAACATAAGGATTGCAATAAACCATTTTGATTTGATTTGAAAATAACTGCAATCGATTAAGTAGTCGATACTGAATAAACTAATTTCAGGAATTGCTTATTATGTTACATGTTGTATAGATAAGTATTATATATATGTACCGTGTTATTAGACGACGAAGCCGTGAAGGTGTTCACGACGGTGAGCGTGGCGCGGCGCGAGCAGGAGGCGCAACTGGACAACGAGGAGTTCGAGCAGCGCAAGCGCAGCTATAGGATCAAGCGATGGATACAGGCCGGCGCTGACCCCGACGATATGGAGCAGGGGTAGGTATCAGGCCGTATAATTAATCGCCAAAAATGTAAAATGATGAAAAGTAATATTTAACAAAATTGTATTATTTTTTGACTTATACTAAAAATTACAAAATTGTACCTATATAATTGTAATTATTATATACAGGGTGAATTTTTCAAGTGGGCGTGGTAGGCTAAATCAGAAACTATGAGGAATATCGAAAAGTACTCAAAGGAGTCTCGGGCCCGATTTCGATGAAAACTAAAACTGCATCTTTGGATTTTTGAAAAATCAATAATCCTAGCCAGGAATCGAACCCGTTGATTTTGAAAAAAAAAACTCGATTTTAATAAAGTGATTCATATTTTAAAGTAATGCCTTAAATTTCATACCTGTATTACCAGTACCTTGTCCAAAATGATGCTCAATAATTTTCTCAACAAGACCCGTAGCGCGGTCATCTTCACAACATTATGTTCAAAATTTTTTTTATTATCTCTTCGCGGTTGGCCCCTAACCGCGAGAAGATAATAAAAAAAATATCCATAAATTACGTCACACGTTAAGAGGGGGGGAGGGGTTCGACGAATTGTGTGACAAGGAGGTGGGATTTTTGTGACGTCACATATCATTTTTTTTTTAATTTATTAAAAAGAATTTAAATGGAAATAAAACTAATTACGAAACTGCTGTTTTAATTCGACGTCTAGTTGTAAAATTGCAATTTATGTGACGTCACACTAGAGAGGTGGGGTCTCAAGAATTTGACCAGCTGTGACAAGGACCGGGGGGGGGGGTCTAAAATCCATGTTTGTGTGACGTAATTTATGGATGGTCCCTTAATGTTGTGAAAATTATTGAGCATCATTTTAGACAAGATTCAGGTAATGCAGGTATGAAATTAAGGCATTACTTTATTAAAATCCAACGTTTTCCTTAAGTTTTTCGTATGTCATTTCTTCCCAGAATTCGATCCTTATTAGCGACACTATCGAATGGTGTAATAATACAGGGTGAGGTTTTTTTTCCAAAATCAACGGGTTCGATTCCTGGCTAGGATTATTGATTTTTCAAAAATCTGAAGATGCAGTTTTAGTTTTCATCGAAATCGGACCCGAGAATCCTTTGAGTACTTTTCGATATTCCTCATAGTTTCTGATTTAGCCTACCACGCCCACTTGAAAAATTCACCCTGTATATATATATATATATATATATATATACAACGATAAACTGGCTGACTGATTGGTGATATATCAACGCAAACCCTAAACCACTTGGTCTACAAACTTGAAATTTTGCACATAGATAGCTTATACAGTGTAGGCATCCACTAAAAAAGGATTTTGCAAAATTCAAACCCTAAGGGGCGTGAAATAAACGTGCGCTAGCGAAGCCGCGGATAAAAGCTTGTAAAAATGTAATATACTAGCGGTTCTGCGCGGTGTCACCCGCGTAGTTGCCGTTCCTATTGGAATACGGGGATAAAATATAGCCTATGTTACTATTTGATGATGTAGCTTTGCGTTGGTGAAAGAATTTTAAAATCGGTTCAGTAGTTTCGGAGCCTATTCAATACAAACAAATATTTCCTTTTTATAATGTTAATATAGAAGTACCCACAGATATCAGATTTTATGGAATAAAATATTTTACAGATTGGAAGAAATGCGTCGCAAACGGATAAAGGTCGCGAAGAAAGCTAAATTGGCTAAAATAAAAGAGCTCCAAGCCCAAACCAAAAACGGTGAGGAAGCAGGACAAAGAGACGAGAGCCGCGTGCAACAGACAGAGACAGATATAGATGCCAGCATAAAAGATGGACTGAAGAAAGTTAACAAAAATCTAATGAAGAAAGATGATAGATTCAAAAATGTAATCGGAAAAATTACCAAGATTAAAAGAAAAGCAGATTACGTGAAATCGAAGACAAATGAAGAAAACTCAGTGAAGAAGAAAGAAAAGAAATTTGTTAATAGCCGGAAATAGAAATAGCGATTCTTTTTGTTATAAATAAACTTTGTTTTATAAAGAGTTGTTACTTTATTTTATTTATTTATTTATTTATTTGCATGTCACATGGTGATAAAGGTGTTACATTATAAAAGCACTAAAACATAATGACACCCCGTAGGGGCACCGCAAATTAAGAGAGCACCACTGTTGCTTATTTATAAGAAATACTTATACACTACATAATAAACAAAGTTATGAATAAAATTGGAAATTATATATTTGAAAATGTTAAAACTTAATACTAAAAATATTACAAAATAAAATAAAATAAAAACTTACTTACTTTATTTCTAGATTTTCCATTATGTCACCCCCACTTTAGGTGTAGTTATTTTGTAGGAGAGACTTCTGATCTCTAGACTAGATTCTATATTAATTCATACTTAAAGTACATTAGCCGGTCTGGTAACAATCTGCGAGATACACTGACTGCCTTTTCACCTCTGAGTACTGAAACCAATGGAGATGACATACCTACGAAAAAAACGTGTATACCTAAACGTACTGGGAAAAACAAATGGCGCCTTTTCATAGTGTTGCCCCATAGTACATCGATACCTTTGTAGACGATGTTTTGATTTTGATGTGTTTTTTGACATTCAGATTTATAATATAAGGTATTGATATTAAATAATACAAGAGGCAGATTTGTTATAAGGGCGCGCGTAGTGAAGACTCAAAAACCGGCACAGTCACGGGCGTGACGCCCCGGAGGTTCCTGCGTCTATTTCAAAATAAATAAAAAAATGCCATCATGTGTGTTTCTGGAGTGTACATACCACTTATGATACTAATTACTAAATTAAATACTGTGTGCAGTTTTGGATTGCTCGGCACAGATTTAAAAAGCAAATTACTATGAAGGTAACATATCTGTTCTTACTTAATATCATTGTATAAGGTTATGTATTTCTCAATTACAAAAAATTACGTTACACCGCGTTTCTATACTCTGTCATATCACAATTTAATCAGGGCCGCGCCGCCGCGCCCGACCCCTGCCAGCGCCTGTATGCGAACCCTATGAAGCGTCTCTTTTTTTGTCGTCTAATTTCGACATTAATGTTTTCTTATTAATCAAATTTTAACTGAAATAATATTTCAGTTAAAATAGAACTGGAGAACATATTATATTCTCCTAACGCGAAATTTTGTCTGTCTGTGTACGCATCACGAAAAAAACTACTCTTCGGATTTTGATGAAATTTGGTGTGGAGATAACTGAGTAACCGGGTCAACATTTAGGGTACTTTTTACTACAGGAAAATATCTTATTCCCACTGGAAAATATAAAAAAATAATTAAATAGAGATACATACTCTGAATAAACTGGATTCGCGCGGGTAACGCCACTGGGCACCCACTTTTAAGAATAAGTTGTTATGTGACAAAAATAATTTCAATAATTGCAACTGGCATTTCATCCGGCGCCCCTACTGCCCTGGCCCTGGCGCCTAGCCGCGGCGTGGCGGCTCGGCCCTGAATGTAAAAGGGCACTATTTTTGAAACAAAAAAAATGTACTTCAATAAAACAAAGAGCAATTTGCAAAAATATTTTTTTAATTTGAAACATAACTTTGAATTTCACAAATGAAATATTTACAATATAAATTACAATAATAAAAATCTTTATTTCAGGCAATATTTACATTAATACATTAAGGTGTAAAATGTGTTTGGTAGTAGATAGTCTGATTTTGATTTATTTCTTTTAAAGTACGGGATGAACTGGATTGGGCTGACGGCTGAAACACGAATGATAATAAAATATAGAACATGATTTCAGATAAAATCAATACTTATAAAATCGTTTGTCCTGACTGACTATCAACGCTAATTCTCTAAGAAATTATTTAAGGAATTATAAATTTAATGAAATATTATTGTCCATACTTCAAAATAGTGTTTGGACAATATTATTTTTTGGGTCAGTTTTACTTGAAACTTGGTATTAATTTTCATACATACATACGTAGGTACATACACTCACGACTATATGCCCAATAGGGGTAGTCAGAGGTAATTCACAGGACAACTTTCGTTGATAAGCTACGGAAAAGGTAAGTAAAACATATACATACCAGAAAGAGCAGTGATAGCCCGGACGGTTAAAGAGCCGGCCGAAAATCAGTGAGGCTCGGGTTCAAATCCTGGCATGTACCAATGAGTTTTTCAAAACTTACGTACATATTTATCACTAGCTCGACGGTGAAGGAAAACATCGTGAGGAAACCCACAGGTCCCAGAATTAATTCTGAGACATGTTGTAAACAGACCCGGTCCGGCGATGGGCTCACCACCTATCACGCTTAGGGGTCCAATGTATCTCGTGAAATGTGGGTATATCCAGTAATGGAATACCTCTGCCTACCCCCTCGGGGATGAAAGGCGTGAGATTATATTATTATTATTATTATACCAGAAAGATTCGTGACGGTACGGCATCGTCTCTCATTGCCGTGTTATTTAAAGTCCGATTAAAACAGGATTCCTCAAAATAAAAAGAGCAAACGAAAATAGACTTCGTAGGAGTATTTCAATTTTCCACTCCTATCATATCCAGCCATATTTTTCTTTTTTGAACATTTTTATGCAACCTAAAACAAAAAATACCGGTACAAAAATATTACAATACAATTTACACTTGAAAACATCGATATGAAAAATACCTTGAAGGGCAACTCTACCGACAAAAGAATTGTTTTTAACTTTCATAAAGAGAAAGCGCGGGAAACGTGAAAGTTGGCGGGTGTTTTTTTCGTTTCGGCCCTTTTCTAAAAATAATTTATATTGTTTATAGAGGATTAATTGAGTATTTTCTGTGTATATATTGTTTTAACTTCTATTTTGTTGTATGTAGTACTTTAAAAACTTACCTGGGGACCAGGTAAGTAGCTTTTTCATTTTCATGGATCCGCCCGAGGATCCTGGGGGCACAGTCCCCCAGGTTTCTCATTACGTTACTGTAGATAAATCTATCGAATATGAATCTAGTATGGACACGGATGGTTCACTGAATACTGGTAATAATGATATTGGACGCAAGCGAGTTACAGCTCGCCGTATTTGCAAGCATTGCAATAAAAAGAGGAGAAAACATCATGACTCACGAAAAAACCGACCTAATGATTGCCGATGCGATGATTTAGATATTGAATGTAAAATTAGCAAAGTCCCATCCAGCACCCAGGGTATCGTACTTCCCATTTCAACAACTGAACTTATACCTGAAATTAATCGTACTAACAATGGTACTGCTAGTGCCTCCAATAATACGAATAAAAATATCCCTTTATCTGGTGAAACACCATCAAACCCTAGTTTCTCACGTCCTACTATTGGTCGTGTTCTTTACCAATCTTCTGACACCTCACCTTACATAGTTCATGTTCAAAAAATAACAACCTCTCCAAATGATCCTGCTACTCTCCACCCGATCACATTTGGGAGATTTCTGAAAAACAGATTCTTCCAAAACATAGTAAATGGTAGCCTAAAAAGAATAGGGCGAAACAGACTCTCCATTTCTTTTTCGGACTTTAATCAAGCGAACTTATTTGTTGAAGATGAAATTCTTTCAATGAATAATTTTAAAGCATTTATCCCAACCTTCAATGTAACCCGTATGGGGCTGGTAAGAGGTGTACCCTCAGACTGGACTGAGGAAGAGGTGTTAGAAAACATGACAGTGCCTATAGGTTGCGGAAAAATTTTAAAAATACGACGTATAAAAAGGAAAACTTTTAATAATGAAAATGCTCCTCAATTTCAGAACACGGAAACTGTAATAATAACTTTCGATGGTCAGGTTCTTCCCAAGAGGGTTTACATATGCTATTCTGCTTTGCCAGTTGATCTGTACATATATCCCACTATCCAGTGCTATAACTGCTGTAGGTATGGTCATGTTAAAACTCAATGCCGCTCCAAACCCAGATGCTTTAGATGTGGGCAGGGTCACTCGGGTGCCAGCTGTTCAGTAGACGATGATTGTGTGATATGTTGTTTGTGCAATGGGTCTCATGTAGCAACTAGCAAAGTATGCCGAGAACATGAAAGACAAAGGTCTATTAAAGAATCTATGAGCAAAAGTTGTATTTCTTATGCAGAAGCGGCAAAACTCCACCCATTTATTCAAAAAATGTCTTATGCAGAGGCTGTAAATTCTACTAATAAATCCCCCAACACTTTTCAATCTGTGTACCCTGAAGATCGGTCTCCATCACATAATATGTCGCAACCGTCTTCATATAAAAAAACTGTATTTTTAAAACCTCGACCTCCTCCTAAGAATACCAAAGGCTTTGACCAGGAGGCTCATGCTGCCTTAGTTAAAGATTACAATATTCCTGCTCCTGCTAATGGATGTGCCTTTAATGATGAACTGAATGTAACATCCAAAACTTCTATATCAGATCTAATTATGCTCCTAATAAATCTTTTATCCAAATCTAATATTTTTTCACCGTCCAACGTTGCTTCTTCTATAGATATATTAAATGATATTAATATCAACAATAATGGACCTACTCGCCAAGGTAATTCAGTGGAATTGCCGAAGTATAACTAATAAGAAAAGTGACATTATCTACTTAGTTAACAAATTTAATCCTTTTTTATTTGCATTTCAAGAGACATGGCTTAAACCAGATTCCATCTTTAGGATTCCTGGTTATGCCTGTGTCCGAGAGGATAGATCTGATGGGTATGGGGGGGTTGCCATGCTCATCAAACATTCTTATAATTTTTCACTTGTTCCTATTCCTGTACATAATGATTCCTATTGTATAATAGCTGTAAATATTAATAATGTTTGTTTTGTATCTATATATATTCCTCATCCTTCTTCTGCCATATATAAAGAAATTTGTAACATTTTTGCCACTCTGCCTAAACCTTTTTTAATATTAGGAGATTTTAATTGTCAACATGAATCTTGGGGCAGTAAGTCAAGCAATTCTTATGGTTGGGAACTTCTAGATATTTTAGACACACACAATCTTTGTCTTCTGAACACAGGCGCCCCAACACGTCGCACTGGACCAGAAGTAGGAAGTAGTGTTCCAGATTTGTCCATAGCTACTCCAAATTTAGCTTCTTCTCTTTCTTGGAGCACGCTGTGCTCTTCATTTGGTAGTGACCATATTCCAATAATAATTTCATTTCCCTGGAATAATAAATCAAATACAAAACATACTCCGCGTATGAAATATCAGCTTTCTAATGCAGATTGGAATTTATTTAGCACCCGCATAGATCACAAAGTTTCTTTACTGCCCAATGTTGTTGCTGGTAATGAGATTACATGTGTTGAATTACTCACTAAAGCTTTCATCGAGGTTGCAGATGAGACCTTTCCACTAAAAAACAGTTCATTAGGATTCCTTCCCTCCCCTCCATGGTGGGACTCTGAATGTTCGGAAGCAGTTAAGAAAAGAAAAGAGGCAGAAATTAACTATTGCAATAGTATGACTCCTGAAAACTTTGATTCTCTTTGTGAAATAATATCTGGCACTCGTAAATTGTTTAAAAATAAAAAGTTTGATAGTTGGAGAAACTTTTGTTCTAGGATTTCTCCTGATGTTTGTCCATCTGAAGTTTGGCGCAGTATACGAAGATTTAGGTCAGCTTTTCGGGATTCTACATATAATGCTCTGCCCTCTGCCTTAGCTGACAACTTTTTAGATAAATTGGCTCCTCCGTTTGTTCCTGATGCAGGCTCATTACCTTGCTCCTTGCCTCCTGAGATTACTAACTGTTTGACAGGTCTTAATTCCCCTTTCTCTATTTCTGAGCTTAAGAATATAGTCGTTAATCTTAAAGACTCTGCTCCTGGTTGTGATGGTATTCCTTATTCCTTTTTTGCTCATCTTCCCGACACTTCGCTCAATTATTTTCTGGATATTATTAATTCTACTATGATTTCTGGTAATATTCCTGACATTTGGAAATGTCAGATTGTGTTGCCAATTTTGAAACCAAACAAACCTCCATCTGACGCCTCTTCTTTTAGGCCAATTGCTCTCTCCTCTGTGTTTGTTAAAATTGCTGAACATTTAGTTAAAAATAGATTAGAGTGGTATCTGGAGAGTAATGGTTTATTGCCTGATAGCCAATACGGATTTAGAAGGGGTAGGAGTACTTTGGATAGTATTAGTATCTTTATTACTGATATTCGATTGTCTTTTTCTTGTAATGAATCAATTGTTGCTGCTTTCCTGGATATAACCGGTGCTTATGATAATGTAGTTTTATCAGTACTTAAACAAAAATTAAACGAATTACTAGTTCCAACAGTTTTACTTAATTTCATTATGAATATCTTGTCAGAAAGAACCATCTCGCTTACTGTAGATAATAGTACTTACTCCAGATTAGTTTGGAAGGGCCTGCCTCAGGGATCTGTGTTGAGTCCTTTATTATACAATATTTACACATATGATCTAGAGTCGTCCTTAGGTGACGTCAAAGTTCTTCAATATGCTGATGATCTCCTTTTATATGCACCTGATAAGTCCATCGATAAGGCCTCTGCCTCACTGGGTTCCTCCATGACTTTATTAAAGACTTGGCTTGATTCGAATGGTCTGGAATTATCTCCCCTTAAGAGCAATATTGTATTGTTTTCCAGAATGCGGCTGCCGCCTCCAGTTATTATCTCTTTCAACGGAAGTGTAATCCCTGTGAAATCGCATATAAAATTCCTTGGAGTCATTTTAGATTCTAAGCTCTCTGGTCTTCCGCATTGTGATTATTTAGTTTCCAGATGCGAACGCGTTTTGAATATGCTTCGTTGTCTGTCAGGTGTCTGGTGGGGTGCGCACCCCTATTCTTTGAGATTGCTTTATAACGCTTTAGTTCGTAGTGTTCTTGACTATGGTACTTTTTTGCTAGAACCCTGCAGTTCAGCTGGACTGAGGAAATTAGATGCCATTCAATATAAGGCTCTAAGGATAGTCTTAGGTGCTATGAAATCTAGCCCCACTAATGCCCTTCAGGTTGAAGGTGGAGAGCCTCCTTTAAGTATTCGCAGGCAGTATTTATCAGATAGATTTCTTTTTCGTGCCTTGCAAAACATTCGTCATCCCCTTTTTTCAGGCCTTTCTGCTCTTTCTCATCATGTTCTCTCTTCTGGATACTGGACCCATAAGTCTACGCCCTGTTTGGTCCACAGTTTTAGGAAATTTATAGCACTTTGTGCCCCTACTCACAGATCTTTGTATTATCCTCTTTTTAGTTGTGAATACGAGTCTCTAGTGTTGTCTCCAAATGTTCGTTTAAACTTAGGAATTATTAAAGACTCCCCTGATGCCTGTTTTATGTTTAATATTGCTAAAAATGAAAATTGGTCGGACTGGCATCATATTTATAGTGACGCATCTAAGCACTCTGCGAATGGCTGTGTTGGTGTGGGAGTATTTCATTCTCAATATAATGTAGTTCAAAAAATTAGATTGCCACCCGAAACATCCACTTTCACTGGTGAATGTTTCGGCATTTTTAAGTCGGTGGAATATGTCACGATAATGAAACTTAGGAGAGCTGTTATTTTTACCGACGCAAAAAGTGCTTTGGAAGCCTTAGTTAAATCTCCCTTTAAATCAAAGCCAACCTATCCTATTATAATCGAAATTCGGAAATTATTATTGAAGTGTGCTATTAATGGCGTCGATGTTTCGTTTGCTTGGATCCCAGGCCACTCTGGTATCCAAGGGAATGATAGAGCAGATCGTCTTGCTAATGAGGCTGTGGAATGTGGAGACTTGTTTCCCTATAAAAACTATACTCATGATCTGATAACCTTGTCTAAAGAATATCTTGTAGATTCATGGCGCGATGATTGGATAAGAAGTAGTGAAACTAAGGGAAAATATTTTTACAATATCCAACCCGATGTATCGTTGAAACCATGGTTCTATTTATTTAATTTTCTTAAAAAACCAACAACAACCCTAATACGTATGAGACTTGGTCACATAGTGTCCCCAGCTCACCTTGCTAGACTCCATATTGTGGACGACCCGGGTTGCGAATGCGGGTCGGACTTTGCTGATGTCAATCATATTTTCTTGTCGTGTCCTTTGAATGATTGTTCTTCCCTTTTTACCTCGTTACTGTCCTTAAAGATTCCTCTGCCTACATCCATCCCTGTCCTCCTTGCTACCAAGGATATTATTGTTTATAAATTGTTAGCCATATTTATTTGTAATAATAATGTAAATATTTAATTTTATTTAGTAGGTAGTTGTACTTATTAATTTGTATATAATATATAATAATTAATATAGTTTTTTATATAACCTTTTAGAGGATAATATGTTTTTCCTTAATTAATCCTTTTCCTTTCCAAATTCCGTTCCTTTGTTTTTGTAAATATGAATCCGTTTCCCCGTTTTATGAGTGTGGTAAATGCGCAAGCCGCGCGAGGCCATTTAAAAAAAAAAAAAAAAAAAAAAAAAAACTTTCATAAAATACACTATCAAAACCCACAAAAAACGTAGTAGAAGCTGAATTTGGAATTAATTATATATAAACTATTTTTATGAAAGCAAAAACATAAGGCATTTATTGAATTGTATGGTATTTTTGCAGAATAATAATACGTACCGGTGTAACGAAATGTTTGGTCGATTTTCGCTTTTTTTGATGCCGCAGCCTACAACACTGCAATTAGGCATGTTCCTTGTTAGTTCTTTCATTTTATGATGAACTATGACACGTTCAAGTCACAAACAAACACGATTTTCGCACAAAACACTGCAAATTACAACTAGCGTTGACAGCTCATCTACCTGCTACAGCTGGAAAAACAAATGGCGAACCGGCCGTAGTTAGGTATTTCTATGACGTCACTTTTTAATGTTGCCGAAAATAGTTTAGGCAAATATATTGTTATCTCTTTTTACGTGGAGTATGGTAGGTTAGTTAAAACAAGACAGCTACAAGTTTATGAGTACAATGTCGATATAAATCATATTTGTATAACAGATTGTTCATATAGAATAATATGTCGTCTCCATTGGTTTCAGTACTCAGAGCTTTTCACACGTACCGGTTTCCGCCGGTCACCTGTCACTTTGACATCTGTCAAAAAAATTTGACAACAACGCCCTTACGTGTGTTGATCTGTAGAGAAAACCTTTGTCAAGGGCTTACTGCTACTAGTGCACGTCCTATATCGATACCGAACTATCAGGCTCAGTAGTCCGGTCGTATTAGAACACCGAACAGTTGAGACAAAAAAGTCTCAACAGTCCGGGACCGAACTAAATAACCGAACTACTGATACACGGCGGGGCCGGCGCCGTCTACCCGGCGGCGAAATGTATGTCCGATTGCCCGCCGGTACGTATGAAAGCGAACGTACTTGGCCATATACTTCGGCGCCCGCCGGCCCGGCGGAAACCGGTACGTGTGAAAAGGGGCTGATGGGTAAAGTACCCGGCGGTAAATATTGCACATCGGCAATTGCATTTCCGCATACAAAGAAATGCAATTCCATGACCATAAATTATTTTAGTATATCAGAATTTGAATTCAGAACGAAGTACTTTATTGTTGTATTGATTCCCGCGTGAACTATACAAAGCGTAACAGAAAAAGCGCAATTCCTCATACAACCCCAATTAGTATAATAGTACATTATGATATAAGTGCGGTAGGTTGAAAATTACAGCTGAGGCGATATTGCTAGCCCGAGCCGTAGGCGAGGGCTACAAGTAAGCAGAGGCTGTAATTATCAAAGCGCACGTATGTCATACGACGTTTTATAACACATTTGCGAGGAAATAAAATAAAACTCTGACTATGGTAAACGAATAAAAACAATCCAGCGTTAAGAGAATACGCGCGGCGCGCATCATCATTTTTTGTTAGGCAAAGGCACAAAAAACAGCCAGTATTACTA
The DNA here is from genome assembly GCA_963855545.1 of Ethmia dodecea. Taxonomy (NCBI): domain Eukaryota; kingdom Metazoa; phylum Arthropoda; class Insecta; order Lepidoptera; family Depressariidae; genus Ethmia; species Ethmia dodecea. The sequence goes on from OY979447.1 coordinate 1,610,708, forward strand.
ATAAAGTAATTTACTATTTTTGTGTTTTTGTTACAGATTAATTGGTTGTAATTTACTGTCAAAATTAATTAAATTAAATAATTATGTACAAAAATATTTCTTTATTATATTTTATCTCCTAAAGTTAATTTGAATTATAAAATGTTGACAACTTTTTTAGGTTTAAAGAACTTTATTCTCATAAGAACTTTACAGTTCACTTAAAATGAGATACAGAAATACTTATTTTAATTAAATTATTATAATTCCTACTTCTGGTGCATGACATATTCTAGTAATTTGCTTTTATACATATTTAGGTTATCACATTCCTTGATCTGGTTTGGTAAATTATTATACAGCTGTACTCCTTCAAACAAAATCGACTTTTTGCCATAATTAGTTCGGACGTTAACGAGGTGTAATTTGTTTTTGTTTCTTAAATTGTGAATGATTTCTCTGGTGTGTAATTCTATGTTGGTCTGGATGGAATTGCTGATGATATTTTTTACTAAAATACAGGTGTTATATCTATAGAGTTGAGCGATAGTTAAGATTTTAGTGGTTTCATATAATAATTTTGTTGGAGTAAGGTAGTTATAGTGAAATAATACTTTAATAATTTTATTTTGAGTTCTTTGCAAAGGTTGCAGGTTTGTTGCAGCGGCGGTTCCCCATATTTCAATTAAATAGGTAAGATGAGATTTTACTAAAGAGTTATATATAATAGTGCGTGTTTTATTTGGAATACAGTTCGCTACTTTCCTTAGTGCTCCAAGGACTGACATAAGTTTTGTTTTGACATTCTCAATATGTAGTCTCCAAGTCAATTTATCATCCATTATAAGTCCAAGATATTTTTCGTGACTAGTACGTTGTATTGTGATATTATTAATTGTAAGCGCGGTAAAATCAGGTATTATTTTATTTTTTGCACAAAAAACCATATATGATGTTTTAGATTCATTAATTGTTAGTAGATTGTACTTAAGCCACTCATTGAGAATATCAAGATCTTTCAAATTCAAATTAATTTATTTGTATATCTTTCTTCTATCTTATATCTTATCTTTTTGTGCGTCTATAATGATGTCATGTATCGATTTGTCGAAATAAAAAAGACATGTGTCGTCTGCATATAATGTTAGATGTCCTGTTAGCCCTATTTTATTTATATTGTTAACGTATATTAAAAACATCAACGGCCCAATTATGGAACCTTGAGGAATGCCGTATGTTATATTTTGTGTGTCACTTGTAAAGTTATCAATTTTTACAACTTGATGCCTATTATGCAAATATGAAGCGAACATGTCAAGAGCTGTGCCTTTGATACCTAAGTTGCTAAGTTTTTGCAATAGCTTCTGATGACTAACTGTATCAAACGCTTTCCTGAGATCAATAAAAATACCTACCGCAATGTTTTTTCTATCAATATTCATTTTTATTTTAGTAATTAAGTCGATTGCAGCTGTAAGAGTGCTTGACTGAGAGCGAAAACCGTATTGCTCGTTGATAAGCGTTTTCTTTACCTTTAAATAACTGTTCAAACGATTGTACAATACCCGCTCAAATACTTTTGATAAGACTGGTAAGACTGATACTGGCCTATAATTACTCGGATCAGTTTTACTTCCCGATTTGTAAATAGGACTAACCTTGGCAATCTTAAGTGTATCGGGGAAAATACCCTCGGCTAAACACACATTGATGCACCTTGTTAACCTTTCTAGAATAATACTTTTTAAGCATTTAATGGCTTTAGTACTTATTCCATCCATGCCAATACTAGTGTTGCTATCCAGATCATCAATTATTTTTGAAACTTCATGTGTACTACATGGTTCAAACTCTTTTAATATTATATCATGTGAATAACTATCTTCGTACATTAAAATATTACCGGTATTCATATGGTACTGTGTAGGAATCTGGCTGGCCAGATCGGCACCTATCGATGAGAAAAACGAGTTAAATAAGTTACAAGCGTCATTACCTTCTAGTATTAAACCCGAATCTGATATTAGTTTGGGAGGAGCACTGCTGTCTTTGACCTTATTTAAAGCTAAACTGTTTATTACTTCCCACATCTTTTTTGGATGATTATACGTGTCATGGAACAACTTATAATAATAGTTTTTCTTACATTTCTTGATCATATCTGTCACTCGGTCTTGTTCTCTTCTAAAATTCTTCCGTAGTATTTTATCATCTGGATTATTTTTTGTTTGTTGCCACATAATGTTTCGTAAGTTTATTGAGTCAATAATACTTTTATTAATCCAATCTTTTTGTGGTGTATTTAAAATCTTCATCTTTTCTATTTTATTATTATTGACCTGTTCTGAAATAAATTTCTCCAAGTAATAGTATTCATTACTGTCATTGTAATAATTCACCTTAAGAGCACTATTATATAAGTTTTCATAGTCCAGTGCTTTGTATTTTACTTTCGTTTTAGTCTGAGGTCCCAGATTGCTTATCTCTAGGAATATCTGTTTATGGTCGGATAAGGATGATTCCACTATCGACATGCTGAAAGAGTGGTTGTTTACATTTGTACATATGTGGTCCAATATAGTGTTTGTGGAGCTGGTTTCACGAGTGCTGTGTTTTTTGTTTATTTTATTTATGATATTGTATCCAGCTTCCTGTATTTCATTTATGTATTGTTTAACGCACTTTTCCGTACTAAGTAGATCGATATTAAAATCTCCGAATACAACCGATCTTTTTCGTCCTTCTAGCTGTGAAGTATATAATTCCAGAAAGTTGTTAACATTGGTTTCTCCAGGTTTATATATAACTCCGATATTTAAAGATAGTTTATTTATATATATCCATAGGTAATGGTTCCCGTTTTCGACCAATTCCTCTGTAACTTCATATGTTATACTATTATGCACATAGATAGAAACTCCACCCCCCTTTTTATTTTGTCTATAATTACAAATATGTTTATAATCGGGTAACTGATATAATTTTGCATCTTTTTCCGAGGTAATCCATGTTTCTGTAAATATCAATAAGTGAGTAGTCCTTGGTATAGCCCTTACTATGCATTTTATTTCATCGAATTTGCCAGCACTGCGTATACTACGTAAGTTTGCGTAAAAGAATCTTAATGATGACGCATCCAATGGAATATCTTGATACCTTTTTACTATTTGATGGCTTATTCTTCTAGGCTTATCTGTACGAGTTGCATATTGTACTGGAATCGTTACAGGTTTTTTTGTTTACCTTGATCCATTATTATTTTGGGTATTCCTTTTATATATTTTATGATAAGATCCTTTTCGCCATTTTCTGTGCGTTCATTCAACTCTTCCTTTAGACATTTCATGTGCTGCCTTTGAGCTGGTGTTTGGTCGGAGTATATTTATATACCCTCTGATAGTTTTGTCTTGTTTCGTAAAAGGTTTTTCGGAGTTTCACCATTGTTAAAATAAACTTTTAGTGGCCGATTACAGTTCGGAACGTATTTACCGAGTCGTATAGATTTTAATGGCTTCGGAGATTCCTCATCTAACGATTTTACTAATTTCATTACTTCGTCATTATCATAGCAGCGTCTTGATTTGTAATTTTTATCGCAAATTTCCGGTATACCCACAATAACAATATTTTTCTCCCGATCGCATCGGTCTTTTAGTTCTAGGATGAGATCTTCGTGCCTTGCGGGAAGCGATTTCGGATTTAGAAATTTGGTGCTTTGTTCTTTTATATTCGATATTTCACTTTCTATATTTTCAATTTTATCCTGAGTTGTTTTGTTGCTAGTTTTAATATTTTCTATTTCATTATTTAGCTGTGTAAATTGTTTTGTGAAATTTTCTGTGGATGATTTTATTGTTTTAATTTCGTTTTTAATCTCGTAAATTTCTTCGCGTATCTGTGCAAGGTTTCCATTTTGGGTCTTACCAAACTCTTCCAAAAACTTCATTATGTCAGTACGAAAACTCTTAAAATCCTCTTGGTAATCGTATTCTTCGGTGCGATCCTTTCGTTTTCTTGAGTTGATGTTAACATACTGCTGATCATCGTTTTCTGAGGTTGATAAGTTTGGTGCAGACCCGCTAACATTCCCGCTTCCGCTTATTAATATGGTACCAGGCGGTGTTCTCTGCAGACTCATTATGTTGCTAAGTCAGTAACTCTGCGCAGGAGCGAGCGAATCGAAAAATGCAACTGTTCTCTTTACTCGAGGGGGTGAGGGGAGGTGCGTACTCGCCGGTGAATGTGGCGATTTGAACATGCGCAGAACCAGGCTGTCTTGAGTAACTTTAAAGTTGGTATTGTAATTTGAGACTTACTATAAACACACGAAGATGTCACTTTAGGTTGTCGCACTATTTTTAAAATTGTATTATTTTAACGATAGTTTTGAGCACACGTCTACTTCTCGCAAGCACCAGAAGAGGTCTCCGCAAGCACCAGAAGAGGTCTCTCAAGGTCTTTTTGACATAAAAACTCTTTGCTGAGATTTTAAAAAGTACCGTTCGTTTTAAGACGGAGCATCTTGATAAACCGTGCGTTTTACTTTACACTTACCGCACTTGGGCGTGATGAGATACTATAAGATATTGAAATTGGTGAAATAAGACACCTTTTACGAGCAAATATGTTATAAAAAAATTTATGATGTAATCGAACTTTAGTTATGTCTAACCAATTTTCTTAAATATTTATTCATAACATCACGATTTTCATAGAAAGCATTAAATTCAGCTACGCTAATTCATTTTTGGGAAAAATTTAACACTTTTAACACAAAATTTAACAATTAAAAATAGCTGAAATCGAATAAGTAGTCGATACTGAACAAACTAATTTCAGTAATTGCGCTTATTCTGTTACATGTTAAATAATTCAACATTCTGGGAAATCCTAAATTTTGGGATTTCAACTTTACGCGAATTCAACTTGATGGTCCGAAAGGTTGTTGAGCTGTAAAAGTTTTGGCCTCTTCAAGGTTTCCCTTTTTTCTTACCATCTTACAACTTTTAATTATTTAAAGTTGTACAATATTTTGATATCATTTATATCACATTTTAACCACGACTAACAAACATCATATAGGTCGTGTGGGACAGAGATAACACAGTACGAGGACCAGAATTGATTCAGAGGCATGTTTAAGAGATCCGGTCCGGTCCGTCAATGGGCTCACCACCTATTACGTTTATGAGTCCAAAAATATACTGGTGAAACGTGGGTTTTTCCAGAAATTGAATACTGCCTACCTCCTCGGGGTAAAAGGCATGAGAATATTATATATTTTCTGTGATTCTGTTGTCAGGATAAAGGATGTCTGAATCAGACCAATAAAACGCAAATACTATATAGTAGTAGTCAATAATTTATTTCTATAATATAATGTAAAATTACAAATAAATACAACAATAATATATTTTGTTTAAGCAATGTTGCACCGATGGCAAATTATTTGGCACAAAAATTAGGTGAAAGCCATCTTTTTATATTTACTTAATTAATAGATTATACTCTTTAAAACATAGTATCAGCTCTATAAGATATGCCTAAAATAATTTCAAATAAATAGGTTTTTATGCCCAAAAACTTAACATATTTGCACTTTGAGGAAAGACAGGCTTCTTTTCATCACGGATAAACACCATAAGGTCTAAACACTAAAAACAAGTTGAAATTATATACCGTTAAACACAGCTGTTACCTTTTTAACATACAACAAGCCAGATAAATAGTACCCGAAACCGACGAGCATGTATGAACCGATTGATGGATTTAGGTAAAGCGCAAGAGTGTTCGATTAAGTGATGAAGAGGATCGTAGCAGGCTATCTATTGTCTCTGCCAACCCCGTCGGAAAAAAGGCGTGAGCATAGGATTCGAGTTTTTGGGCATAAAAACAATGTTTATTTACACTATCATGTAAAGTAGCGAGTGCTGACAAAGTTCAAGTAAATTCATTAGCTTTGTGATTTTCCTACTGACAGTTGGACAAAGGTATTTTAAGATTAATGCTCTAGATGCTATTTTTAAAATTTTTCATTTGGCAAACTCACTGACAGTAGTATTTAAACTCAAAATTCATTTATTTCTGTGGGTAATAAAAATACACTTCGATAGTCTAATAAAAAGAGACTTTGATCTCGTCCATAGAGATTACCTAACGTAAAGACGGTTGAAATTTAAATTACGTTTGTAGAACTGCCGGTAGATTAATTATAGCAACACTAGCGTGACTGTTCTCGGTGTTGCCATGTGACCGATAAATGTTACGATAACATTTTAGGAGGGCGAATATGACCTCTTATATTAAGTAGGAATGTAATACCTCTGCAAAACCCCTCGGGATAGGGCGTGAGTATATTTGTTTAAGTAGACTTTCCCGCCAAGAGTATATACTACCGACTGATGCTTGACTGTTTTAAGGACGATGTAAGAAATCATAGAAGCCCTTCCGAGTAAATATTATTAAAGCACCTAAAAACATTTACGTATAGGAATAAAAAAAATAAAACTAAAAATCTCTTCTGTTGCCAATCACAAAATAAATAGTTTACATTGAGCAAAATTAAAACGATAACATTATTAGTTTAAATTTGGAAATGCTGAAGAATGTACAAACACAAAAAAACTGTCTTTATACATCAAAAATATATTTTGAATATAATTTTCTATATACGTGAAGTATTTGTTTCTTCTACAGTGAAATACAGTAATATTCTTAATAATCAATAAAAGTGCACAATTAATGTGTGAAAAGTTACTGATTTATAAATAGTATAATATAATTTATGAAAATGAAGCGAGTCAACGCACACCGAACTAAAAAATGCTCCAGCATTTAACCTACCTACATATAGTATTTAAATATCGTTTTTATTGTTATCGTTCTTGATTCTACTATATACCTTTTGTTTCTTTCTTTTCGTAAAACGCTCTAGCATTTTCCCGCTTTGGTGTGCGCTGACCCTAATACGACAAGAGTAAGGCCGAGTAACATCTTTCGCCCAATTACTATATCACATTGACAGTAAGTTTACATTGTAATAAAAATATATCACGCTCATTTGTATGAAAAAATGAAAAAAAAACGCTAAGAAGCGAGTCTATTTATTTCACAAATAGAAAGACATGCGAGTGAAAGCAGCTAGAGTTGAAATTGACATAATATGTGAGAGCGTAGTATTTTTCACCACAATGCAAACCCTACTCAGATTCTGAGGAACGCTAAGAAAAGACGAAGAGCTATTTCATTAACCGTTACAAATTTTCAGATGATCAGATGATGTGTATTTTTATTGTCGCTATAACAACAAATAATCTTTGAGTATTAAACCAACCGGAGACGCCACAGACAGGCGTTCCCCTCTGCCAAAAAAAAGCGTCGGTCAACGCGCATACCTGTTATATACAACTAGTTTTTTTTTAGTTCACGGAGTGCTCGGATTGATGAATGTATTTGTGTGCATCTAGTTCAAGCTAGCGTTTAATTGTTTTGTCAAAAAATGCGTTTGCATAACATTATTTGTGTGCGTTTCCTCGTCCCCCCGCAGAAATTGGCAGACTTTTTTGCAAAGAAACTAGTGCGCGTGACGTCTCCCAAATAATACAAATAAAATCAAAAATTAAAAGAAAGAAATTTTTTTATTCGTTTTTTTATTGTACGCACCCTCCGTGTGCTAGTCCGACTCGCACTTGGCTGTTTTTTTTAATAGACGACAAATGCATACATGACCCAACAAAATAACAAATAATTATCTTTTCAAAATAATCCTCAAACTGCTTCCAGCTTACAATATTAAATACACAATGATAACATACAACACGTTGCATTTACTCCGACATTTGGAGCAGTGAGTTGATGGTGGCGTCTTTATTCCCGCGGTTCGCCTCCAACACAGACTTTATCACTTCCTTGTCGATACTCGGAAACATCTCTTCAATCTAAAAATAACAAAAATATCATCTCAAATTATTATACAACGCGACATAGAATGAGCGCTAGTAATATAAAAAAAAAAAACGGGTTGCACTCCGGGAGTGCCGGCAGAAGTGAAAACTTGATTATCGATTTCGGTGTTACAACACTACTCTCCGACCGTCTTACGGTTTTTCGATCAGCACACGTGACCTGAAGCGAGTTTCACAGTTTTTACCCATCCCACAAAAGTGCTCAACGCCGCTAAAGAAGTTTTCACTTCAAAAATATATAATTATGATGCAGCAATACTTTAGTTTTGTCTAACCAAAATTCTTTAAAAAAAAAAAAACTGAAGACATATTAATAGAAAAAAAAAAAAAAAAACGGAAGACATTAATATATAAAAAAAAAAAAAGGCAGAAGACAGGAAGAGAGAGGAGAACTATACCTATTTATTTAAATTGCATTATATTTATTTGTCTATATTATATATTTATGTGTCTACCTATTTTTTTTTAGTCGATACATAGAACGGAAGCGAAAATCTTTCTTTCTTTGTTACACTAACAGAATAAAAAACCGACCATAAAAAGGACCCTGACCACCATGTCAGGGGACAAATATGTGCGGAACATAAAAAAAAAAAAAACCAAAATTCTTAAATAAAAAGCAATAATAATACGGTTTCCATAGGAGTTTTTCCTAAAAATTTAACACGTATAACAAATAGCTGAAATCGATTAAGTCGATAGTTAACAAACAAATTTCGCGCTTATTCTGTTACATATTGTAATTCCTGAAATTTGTTTGTTCAGTATCGAATCGATTTCAGCTATTTTTAATATGTGTTAATTTTTTCCGTAAAATGAATTAGCATAGCTGAATTTAGTGCTATCTATGGAAGTCGTGCTGTTATTGATCGATATTTAAGAAAATTTGTTAGACACAACTAAAGTTCGAATGCATCATATATTTTTTATATTAATATACTAATTGGGGTGTATGAGGAATTGCGCTTTTTTCTGTTACGCGTTGTATACACATTCGTTGGTGATTTTATAACCTTCACACCTAGGGTTTTCTCTTGTGATTTCTTAAAGCGAGAAAAATCGAGAAATCTAATCAGCCGAGATGAGAAAAATGTAAAAATAAAACAATGTTAGTACATGGCATTCTATGTTATTATAGCAATTTGACACATGACAGCCCAGAGTTATTTCGAATTTTTGCCACATCTATTTATTTTATATTAAAATAAATGGAAATTAATAAAAAATGTAATTAAATAGGTACTAAAATAATTCAGTTACTTTTATTTTCTAATTCATAAATCATCGGCCTGCTGCATGAAAGGGAGTTGTACTATCTTGTTATTTTGATAATATGGCACAAGTTAGACAGATGATGTATTTTTTTTGCCGCTATAATAACAAATACTAAAAAACAGAATCAAATAAATATTTAAGGGGGCTCCCTCACAACAAACGTGATTTTTTTGCTGTCTTTATAGATTGTTATTTTATTTAAAGTGTGGAATTTTGCTAGTATGGCATTTTGCTATGTGGCATTTTGCTAGAATGGCATTTTACTATGTGTCATTTTGCTAGTATGGCATTTTGCTGATGTGGCATTTTGCTGTCGCATTATGCTGATGTGGCATTTTACTAGTGTGGCATTTTGCTAGTGTGTTATTTTGCGAATGTGGCATTGCGCGCCTAATCCGACGGTTCCCATCACCCACTTTGCACGTAGCGAATACCCAGTCCCCATCTCACCTGCTGCAGCTGCTCAGCTGTGACCGGGGGCTGTTGCATCTGCGGCTGCACCTGCATCTGCGGTTGCATCTGCGGAGCGGGATACATCGGCATGGCCGCGTACCCCATTCCCGTGGACGGGACTATCAACATCGGCGGGTAAGTCGCCATCGCAGCTGGGCCCACCTGGGAACATTGTCATACCGTTCTTCTAATAAATAAAAAATAAATAATCCCACACCTTTTATCCCCGAGGCGGTAGGCAAAGGTATTCTAAATCTGGATATACCCATTTTTCACGAGATATTCTTTGGACCCCTATACGTAATAGGTAGTGAGCCCAGCGCCGGACCGGGTCTGTTAAACGTGCCTCAGAATTATTTCTATGGCCTGCGGGTTTCCTCGACCGTCGGACCGTCGAGCTAGTCATGAATAAGTAGGTATGCAAGTTTCGGAAAACTCATTGGTAAATATTTTTATTTTATTATTTTTGGGAAGGCTTACAGACTAATTTTATGACAATAAATTTATCATTGACTTCGCGCAGCAGATTTTGCGAGTATACGCTAAAACTGAAGAATTTAACTTCAGAAATTATATATTTGCAGGAATTACAATGCCAAAAGATCTTAAGATTAATTATACCAGTACACGAATTCAACCTACTAGGCGTGCAAATTACTATATATTATTTCAAAAATTAATATTAATATCATGTCGTTATCATTCTGTCCAATTGCAATCATATAAACTACACAACACTGTCAAAAGTTATTTTAAATATTAAATTAAATTTTACATTTACGAAAATTAAAAGTAAAAAGTAAGTAGAAAGTAGTGTTTCTTTATAAAAACACTGAAGGTATCGGATTTTTATTCAACCCTATGAAAGATTCCCTCGATTTACCAGTCGCATTGTATGTTAGTATTAACTCTGTATTGAAGAGAAAGAAGACATTATATTTCACCTCTCCGGGCGGAAAGCGTCAATTTGCGACCCGCTGCGCTAAACGAAGTTGCCGCTTTACGTCTGCGTTGAGCAGAAAAAAAGTACACACAAGTTGGGAAATAAATAAGAAAGCCTCAGATCACAGATTACATGTGATATGAGACATTTCTTATTTTACTTCCCTAGATGTGTAATATACTATTCTATTCTTACCGAGTAACTGAGAACAAGGTTGATCATGCCCTCCATTCCATCTCCTTGCTTGCCGTTCAATGGGTACCAGTCTTCATGAGTCTCTCCCTAGAAAATAAACATTAGGTTTAATATATAACTAATATTATAAACAAAAATAAAATAAAATAAATAATCTCACGCCTTTTATCCCCCAGGGGGTAGGCAGAGGTATTCCATTACTGGATATACCCACATTTCACGAGATATATTGGACCCCTAAACGTGATAGGTGGTGAGCCCATCGCCGGACCGGGTCTGTTTACACATGTCTCAGAATTAATTCTGAGACCTGCGGGTTTCCTCACGATGTTTTCCTTCACCGTCGAGCTAGTGATAAATATGTACGTAAGTTTTTGAAAAACTCATTGGTACATGCCAGGATTCGAACCCGAGCCTCACTGAGTTTCGGCCGGCTCTTTAACCGTCCGGGCTATCACTGCTCTGCTCCAAAACTACTGGAAAATGTTTCAAATCGGGTTTTAAAAATTATTTTACCAATGGAAAGCTTACTTTCCTGGACGTAGCATTGGCTATAGTAACATTTCTCTGCTATAATTTTGGAAGGGACTTACGCGGGGGAACCGCTAATATATACTTACTACAGCCTATTTAGTATACCAATATGCATGGGATTAGCTGACTCGACGCTATGTAAGGCTATTAATCATAATTATTATTGTAAACCACATTTACTAGTAAGACATGAGATTAGAAAGAGCTGCCCTTGAGTTTGTTGCTGGTTCTTCTTGGGGTACTGCATTTGGAACCGGCAGCTCGTCGGTGGAGATGGGCTGATGTTTACATTTAGCCAATCTTCATGGACGAGTTTAGAGTGCCTGTTATTAGACTATTGACGTTTCTACTTTTGTACCTATAGAAAATAAATGATTATTGACTTACTTTGAGTACCGCCTGCGGTATGGTGATGTGCGACCACGCGATCAGCTCGTCCATCGTGAAGGAGCATTCGTCGAATATCTCTAGATATATAGAGTTCACACCCGGCGGCAGCAGGCTGTAGTAGGTAATCATATATAAATATATACTTGTAGCGACACTACATAGAACGCGCCAATAGACGGCCGAGTTCTAAACCGCACTATCGAAGTTTTCTAATGAGTTTGTATAAATACAACTGTCCAACATCAACCGTTGGACCGCGGTCCTCAGGCATGATCACCTCGCCTGAACTAGACATCCCAAAAATACCAATAAATTGTTAAGTATGGAAAATCAGTCTTGAAATTTTTCATACAAAACGCCAATTTCATGGGCAAGTAAATAAATCCTACTAATATTATAAATGCGAAAGTTTGTATGGATGGATGTCTGGATGTATGGATGGATGTTTGTTCCTCTTTCACGCAAAAACTACTGAACGGATTTTGATGAAACTTGACAGTTATGTAGCTTATACATCAGAATAACACATAGGCTATATTTTACCCCCGTATTCCCACGGGAACGGGAACTACGCGGGTGAAACCGCGGGGCGCTGCTAGTAATAAATAAACATAAATAGCTGGTTTGGTCATTTAGAACGTATAGATGAAAGAAGAGTAGCGAAAGAGATTTATGGTGCGAATGCTGAAGGATGAAAGGAGATAAGGACTGTCACGGATCAAATAAGTCACGTCCTTCAAAAGCTGGGGTCCGGACTGCGAAGAATAAAAGAGCTTGCATGGAAAGCTTATGGATGTAAAGGAAGCGAAAGAAGTATGCAGTATATCGTCTTTGCCTACCCCTGTGGGACAATGGTGTTTGGTTTATGTATGTATGTAAATCCTACTAATATTATAAATGCGAAAGTTTGTTTGATGTCTGGATGTATGTTTGTTCCTCTTTCACGCAAAAACTACTCAACAGATTTTGATGAAACTTTACAGTTGTATAGCTTATACATCAGAATAACACATAGGCTATATTTTATCCCCGTATTCCCACGGGAACGGGAACTACGCGGTTGAAACCGCGGGGCGCTGCTATAAATAAAGTCTCAAAACCGCGTACCATTGAATGACCTTGTTCCACCTCGGGGTCTTGCCGCCGCTGGGGTCGGTGTGAGTCTCGTAGATGCAGTGTCCGACGCGCAGGCGCACGTACGGGTCCATGCGAGTAAGTCCTGGTAAGATATTACAAAAATTAACTTTATGTAGGGAAATAAAAAAATAAAATAAATAAATAATCTCACGCCTTTCATCCCCGAGGGGGCAGGCAGAGGTATTCCATTACTGGATATACCCACATTTCACGAGATACATTGGACCCCTAAACGTGATAGGTGGTGAGCCCATCGCCGGACCGGGCTATTTACACATGTTTCAGAATTAATTTTGAGACCTGCGGGTTTCCTCACGATATTTTCCTTCACCGTCGAGCTAGTGATAAATATGTACGTAAGTTTTTGAAAAAACTCATTGGTACATGCCAGGATTCGAACACGAGCCTCACTGATTTTCGGCCGGCTCTTTATCCGTCAAGGCTATCACTGCTCTATTACGTAGGGACTTTTAAAATAAATACAATATACAAAAGTTTGAACTAATATTTGGAGAGCAGTGAGAGCCTTACGGTCAAAGAGCCTGCTTCTCATGATGATAATCAGTGAGACTCAGGTTCAAATCCTTCCATGTACCAATGAGTTTTTCCAAAACTTACGTACATCACTAGCTTGACGAGGAAAACATCGTTAAGAATCCCGCAGGTCTCAGAATTAATTCGACATTTTAATTTTGACATTGAATGATCCTCAAGCAACATTCCGAGAAGGATGTTAGAAAGCGATGCCGCTCTATGAATCGCATAAAGCCGTCCTTTTCTAATTCCGCTTAAGAGTTTCACGCTTTAGTAAAATAATAAAGTAATAAGGACCTGAAATAGCGTGGAGGAATGCGATTAAGCTAATTTCAAATGCAATTATATGCATACGATCAGTGGCGTAGCGTACCTTGGCGGGGCCCCGTATAAAAATGTGTTTGGGGGCTCTAAAGGGTAAAGATTTAAAAAAAAATGTTTGTATAAAATTAAAAGACATATTTAGGGCTGATTCACGTTACACCGGGCCCGGCCCGGTCTGGAGCCCGTCCACCGTATCATCCTTCTCGACATGTCGACGCCGTACCCCGTCCGGGCCACGGTCAAGCACTTCATACCAAAAGTATACTATTGATGTTTGACCGTGCCCCGTCCGGGGCCTGTACCTGTCACTGTTTCCAAAATTTTTACAAACAATTGTAATTAAATATACACTCTTCTTCTCTTTTTTTCGGCAAACTGATTTATTAAGTCATTTATAGCTGATGATGACTTATGTTTTTCTAAAGTTTCTGCCTCTATGGACAATAGTGACAGGTCTGACAGCCGTTTATGTCCCATCAAAGTTCTTAGCAAATTTTTTATCAGTTTTGAAGTTCTTATTAATTTTTGCTTACGCAAGTCGGGGGCCCTCGTGGCCCGAGGGCCCCGTATAATTGATACGGCTGATACGGCGGTAGCTACGCCCCTGCATACGATATAATGTGCAATTTAGATGCGAAGACTGCGGTCGGAAGGTCGAATTCGATATTTTATTATTACGTCCTCAACTTGACCCAATAAGAAAAGGAAGCTTTCGAAGATTTAAATTATATTCAACTTATTATAACTAACTTGTATTCGTATTTATCACAGAATTAAAAATTGTATTACCTACAATGTTTAAAATTATTAGGACCGACACCGCTGCTGCTTGTATATTACCTATACTATGTTAATACCTCTGCCTACCCCTTCGGGAAAAAGGCGTGAGCGTATGTATGTATGTATGTATGTACTATGTTAAAATTATTATTTACAAATATGGAATAGAAGTGTACATTATGAGAAGTGCCCCTTGTAAGAAGTGTACCGACTGGGAAATGCACCTTTTTTGTCGAGTGCTCATTTTGCGAAGTGCACATTCTGCATCAGACCCCTCTTATTTAACATGTTTGTACACGACTGTGTGAGTTCTAAACAAATAAAATAAAAAAATAAAAATTATGGGAACCTCACCTATAAAATAGCAGTTTGGTATAGAAAATTTCAAGTAAATTATATTAGGAACAGGATACTTAATGTTCTGTTTTTGTATTCGACTTTTGTGTTTTACTTACAAACATAAAGCTCACGCCATTGTCTCACAGGGGTAGGCAGAGACGATGGATCGCCACTCTTGTGTTTTAGCTCTTGTTTTTTCTCTTTGTCAATGTGGAAAAAGTGGTGTTATACGAGAGTTGTAGTAAAGTTTGATAAAATACATGTTTGCCTTGAATTCACACCTGCAATTCCAATAAATCTTCTTGGAGTAGTTATCATTTAGAGCAGTGATAGCCTTATGGTTAAAGAGCCGGCCGAAAATCAGTGAGGCTCGGGTTCGAATCCTAGCATGTACCAACGAGTTTTTCAAAAACTTACGTACATATTTATCACTAGCTCGACGGTGAAGGAAAACATCGTGAGGAAACCCGCAGGTCTCAGAATTAATTCTGACATGTGTAAATAGACCCAGTCCGTCGATGGGCTCACCACCTATCACGTTTAGGGGTCCAATGTATCTCGTGAAATGTGGGTATATCCAGTAATGGAATACCTCTGCCTACCCCCTCGGGGATAAAAGGCGTGAGATTTTTTTTGAGTTACCATTTGAGGGCTTACCATAATTTTTGACAAGTTTCGCCTGAGCAATTGTAATGCTGAGTCTTGCCGTTAGAGGGGGCCCGGCCACTGGCATCTAGAAAATAATACAGAACTTTCTATAAGTTTTTAGAAAAATGTATTAAAAAGAAATTGGTTCTCTGTAAAGCCGGTTTACGGACTATAATTTTACGTGATAACGTCATAAGAAAACATTGATGAAAAATTGCATACTGGAGTGGAAGAGAGATAGAGTCACAAGCCGAACGCTTAAGCTGATCGTGCCTCTCTATCGCTTGTTCCGCGCTCTCGCTTGAACGCTCGGCTCAGGCGGAACGTGACACTGTTTCGTGAGTGCAGCCGGCGTTCATCGATTTAAAACGTTATCACGTCAAAAAAGTTTACTTCTGTCTGTCTATGTCTATTGAACTCATCAAATAAGCAATCATATTACCGTGGCACCACACAACTGCTGCTGCAAAGCCAAAGCAGCTTGGTAATCTGCATCGAGGGTGTCTGTGGTGCCGTCCGCCCGAAGGAAGCCCGCTGGCAGCGGACCCAACAAGACCTTGGTGAAATAAATAAACAGTTAAAACTTTATCTTAGACTTAACTCAACCAAACCTATGCCAAAAACTCACGCTTTTCATCCCCGAAGGGGTAGGTATTCACCAGAATTTTTTCGGAACTCCTAAACGTAATAGATGGTGAGCCCTTCGCCGGACTGGCATGATGTTACATATGTCTGAGAATTGATTCTGGGCCCTGCGGGTTTGCTTACTATTTTTTTTTCTTCACCGTCGAGCTAGTGATCAATATGTACGCAGTAGGATACGTCGATTGCACAATTATATTAGGAATACTGTGTTATTTAAAGTCCTTATACTTAATATTGTATTGTTTAGTTGTTGAAAGACCCAAATAAAACAAAGTTAAAAAATATATACCTACAACTCACTGATAAAGAGAAGAAAAGACAACATATTTCCTAGATTATTATCGGTCATTGATACATGATGTGATAATTTTTTAATATCATATTAGACAGAATAGATAATGAAGAGTACATTGTTTATTTTAAATTGGTATGTGCAGAGGGCCTATGGTAGTTTGCGGAGTTAACTTTAGTCTGAAAACGTCAAATTTCGGCCTGCTACGCTACACGAAGTTTTCGCTTTTCATTGGCCATTAAAATTTAATTAAAAAGTTGGCTATATCAGTAAAATTTAAAATATGTACAAAAAAAACATTTTTGTTACAGTTTATTGTTAAAGAAATACTACTAACTGTACTATTTGCGCTGTAGCTTGGTGCAGGTTAGTTTCAGTAACTTTCATTTCACTCTTGAAAGTTGCTGCGAATTACAAATTATGTCAGTTTTTTTCCAATAGAAAATATTGATTTCGTAATAATAGATCCTATAAATTTGTGCAAGACTTATGGCAACGCTAAACGTAAAGCATTCTAAATATTTTTTCCTGTCCTTGTCCTTTTTATAGACATGCTGTCACACCATCTCCATTACGAATCACAGTTTGTGATAGAACGTTTGAATTGTGTTTGAAGCAAACTTTTCAGATAGTAATCAGAATTTATGCCATCTATACATATTCTACACCTGTAATGAGACCATGTCTGCACATGATTTTTTTTTTATATGTGTAGGGGCAAACGAGCAGGTGGGTCACCTGATGGTAAGTGACTACCATCGCCCATGGACACTTGCAACTCGAGAGATTTTTTTGCAGTAGTGTTATAGATAGTTATAGATTTAGATATCAAAAACCAATTTTAGAAATTTTTGTCTGTCTGTCTGTGGCCTGTGCATGCATCACGCAAAAACTACAGGTTGCATTTTGATGAAATTTGGTATGAAGATAACTGAGACTGGGTCAACATCTAGGGTACTTTATACTACAGGATAATCTCATATCAACAAGAAAATATAAAAACTGATTAAAAAGAGAAATATGAACTACTCCGAAACGATAACACCTAGAAACATATGTATGGATATATTGGATTGTGGCACCAACATATGGAATGCTCTCCCAGAAACAGTGATAAGTGCCCCATCAGTGAATTGTTTTAAAAATAGACTTGATAAACATTTTAAACAATAAACACAAGTCCAGTGATATAGACGCATCAGCTAAAAAGCTGCTAGTGTATTAAATAAATAATAATAAACTTGAAATATGGTATGTAGGTGTCTCATATGTGGTAGGGCAACGGCTATGAAGGGATTTTAATTCCCACGGGAACGGGAATAGACTAAATCCGACTGGCAACGCCGCTAGGCACCCTCTAGTTTATTTTATAATTTTAATAATGAAAATATGATGCAACCTTTTGTCAGATCTTATACATACGTTCATTAATTATGTAGTGCAAGTATTATATAAACAGAAACTGTAATTGTCCAATAATTGAAAAAGTTTCAAAAACTAAATATTTATGTATTATAATAGATCAAAGATTATCCTGGCATCCTCAGCTTGAACAAGTTATTAATAGAATTAGAAAATTGACATGGATTTTTAAGACACTGAGACATATTGTGCCAAGAAAAACTTCTGGAAACACGAATTTAAAGAACAATCTATTAAATGAAATATATATTGCTTTGGCACAGTCTGTCTTAGTGTACTGCATCCCAATATGGGGTGGAGCATCAAAAATGAGGTTCTTGGAGGTAGAACGAGCACAACGAGCATTGATAAAGATAATGTATTTGAAAAAAATCAGATATCCTACTGAAAATCTCTATCAAATAAGTGATCTACTCTCCGTAAGGAAATTATACATAATAAATATTGCTTTAAAAAAACATAAAACCCTGCACTATGATAGTGAAAAATCGACTCAAACTAAAAGAAGGAAACAAGGCATGATATATGACTCTGTACCTAAAACCGCATTTGCTAACTGTCAGTACAATAAACGCTCAACATTCATATATAACAAAATAAATAAAGAAATAGACATATACACAAAAAATTACTATGAATCAAAACAATATATAAGTAAATGGATAAAACCCCTAAATTATGACGCAACGGAGGCATTTCTGCAATGTATAGAATAATACCACTTCGACATACACAAATCCCATACACACATTTCCTTTACTTCCCACACTTCCCACACAAACCCCTACTCACCCTCACACACTCACATTGAAAATATGTTTATATATATATTTAGCTAAGTTCTTGTAATATCATTATTAAAATATGTAAAGTTAGATATGATTTACCTACTGTTATGGAAGAGCGGAGCCTCCTGGCACAGGCATTTTTATGCTTAAAAGGAGACTCCAATCACAAGCTACTGCATTGTAAAAATCTTTTTAACGAAATAAAGTTATTAAGTTATATTATATTATTATCTACAGAATATCATTAGAAGTCACCGGAGATTGGTCTTAGCTATTTTCAATGCTGGAATAGTCATGAATATTCGTGATTATGCGTCTAAAATACTCTAAATCAACATTACATATACTAGGATGTTTCGAATCGAGGAACCTGTTTTACTGCAGATCTTTAGAGAATTTCTATTGAGCTGCACGCGATAATATGAATCATAATGTAGGTACAATGATCAAAACAATCTATAACGTTTCAATTTATACGAAATAAAATCTACTTACCCTGCGTCGACGCTCTTCGTTTCTATCATTAGGCAATGTAGAAGTCATTTTTATGCACGAAACACTTGATCGCAAGGTATTTTTCTTGAAATTATTGGGACAATTCTCGTAGCGCTACGTATTGACGTATCTACAGGAAAAACAATTCTACCACAGATTAAAACCAGAAGAAATCACAGAACACTATTACTCCTGAAGAAATTCTACTACACTACCACAGATACCTATTTATTTATTTTTTTACAGGACACACGCTTTTTTTTTAATTTTAGCCATGGCTGCAAAAAACGGTACCATGTACAAAAAACAAGTGTGTGTACACTACGTAAAAGTTAAAAAATAAGGCAGTCTAAGCTATACAAAGATGCCAAATACTGACCAATCCTACTAATATTATAAAAGGAAAAGTTTGTAAGGATGGATAGGTATTTGTTATCCTTTCATAAAGCAATTTTACCTATCGTGCAATACAGAAAGGATTTTGATGTTTTTGATGAATATTTTTTTTCAGTTTAAGATATATTATGAACTGAAACGTTTTGGTCATTTAGATTGTATGGATAAAGAAAGAGTAACGAAAGAGATTTATGGTGTGAATCACAGAATACTTTTTCTCCTAGCGGAGGTGTGAATGTTGAAGGATGCAAGGAAAGAGGACGCCCCAGAAGGACGTGATACAGAACAACTCCTCTTGCCCCCTAATTAAATAATCTGTCACCAACATTCACTTACACTCCACACATGTCACTCACTCAATCTCACTTACACTTACATATATTATTATCTATTTTGAAATTTAATTTTTATTTCTTTTTCCTATTTTTATTCTAAAAGTTCTTTGAATTTTAGAAGCCTATACCTACTTAAGTTAAAATTGTATAGAAACTCATTAGTACTGTGAGCCCTATTACGTACCCACTTTTTATCCTCGCACCTTTAACCATGGTGCTGATATCTATAGCTCAGGTTTTACCTATTTTAGATATCAGCTGTTCCTTCCTTCTGCACATAGCCTAACTTTAATACCTAAACTTAATAGTAGGTACTTAAGGAAAAACACAAAATGTACATAAATTTAGGCTTTCGATAATAAAGAATTACTTACTTACGTTCACGGACCAAATAAGTGACGTCCTTCAAAAAGCCGGAGTGCGAAGAATAAAAGAGCGAGCATGAAAAGGCTTATGGATGTAAAGGAAGCGAAAGAAGTATCAAAGATCGAGCAAAGTATCGATCCATCGTCTTTGCCCACCCCTGTGGGACAATGGCGTGTGCGTTATGTATGCAAGAAAAGACCAAATGTATAAAGTTTGTACTCCCTAATGTTAGACGAGTAGAGAATGAGATAATTTTAAACAATGACAAATTAGATTTCGCTGATAATACAGTTTTTTTGGGGATAACGATAGACTCCAAACTTCAATGGAATTCTCATATTTCTGCATTATCTAACAGACTGAGCTCAGCTGCTTATGCCGTCAGAAAAATCAGATGGCTTACTGATGTAGACACAGCAAGACTCGTTTATTTTAGCTACTTTCACAGTATAATGTCCTATGGCATCTTGCTGTGGGGCAGAGCTGCTGATGCAGAATCTATTTTTATTTTACAAAAAAGGGCTATACGCGCCATTTACAAATTAAGATGTCGTGATTCCCTAAGAGAACTGTTCAAAGAAATTAATATTTTAACAATGCCTTGTCAGTACATTTATGAAAACATTATGTATGTACGGAAAAACATATTACTGTATACTAAAAACTGTGACAGGCATAATTGTAATCTAAGGAATAAAAATAAACTAGAGCAACCTCAGTCACGATTAAGTAAAATTAATAATTCCTTTGTGGGGCTTTGCATACGCTTTTATAATAAAATACCAGAAGATATTTTGAAATTGCCGGAAACTGTGTTCAAAACTCATGTTAAACATGTACTTTGTAAAATGGCATATTACAAACTAGACGACTATATAAATGACAATGATGCTTGGAACAGATTTCCTCCAGTCCAGCGCAATACGATAGCGAAAAACAAACGAAATTATGTAACCCAATCTAGTAATATGTAACAATTGATTAAAAGAATATTGTGTTGAGGAGTTTCTTGCCCCGCTTCTTCTCCTCAACCATACATGCTGAAGCGGTGGAGTTGAAATGACGTTCAATAAGTGGACTTGTAAGTTTCTATTTTGAATAAAACATTTTGACTTTGACTTTGAAAGATTCATAAAAAAATTAAAATCCGTTGAGATGTTTAAACTAAAAGTTAAGATTCAATCCGTTCAGTAGTTAACGTGAAAGGATAACAAACACCCATCCATCCTTACAAACTTTCCCGCTTTTAGAACACTGTTACTCGATCAGTTATAGTGTCAGTAAGGGGTTATTAATCGGATTGGCCTGTACATCAGATATACTAGTTTTTACTATTATTCGCTTGCGTTCCGGGTTAAAAAATGCTTTAAGTGTTTCTCTGATGAACCTCTCTCTGTGCGTATAATTCGAAAAATATTATATATATTCACCTTCTAAGGTGGTTGGGTAAAAAGAAAAATCAAAGAGATTGAAATAACATTTTTGTCTCTTTGGCAAAAACATACTCGTAGCCAAAAAAGAGTATCTTATATGATTTGTGTGAGCATTTTATACACTTTCTCATTTTATGGAATTTTGAATTTCATAATATGGTAGCCACTTTGAGTATTAGGGTGAGGCCAAACGAGCGTAATTTTATGAGTCGTGAGTAGCAGAATTTCAGTCGCTGAAATTCTGCTGCATTCGATTTCATACAAAAGTCCTATTTGATTCACACGGCGACGCAAAATGAGTTGTCTGCCGACTCACATGCATTATGCGGACCGAATTTCAGTTCGCGGGGCGATGGGGTAGACATAGACAATGTGTGAAAGAGATACTAGAGTGGAATGCGACGGATCACTCAAGAGGGAGTGAAAAATAAGATATATTCTGCTACTCACGACTCACAAAATTACGCTCCGTCTGGCAGCCCTACAGAATTTCGGTCGGGCAGAATTTCTGTAACCGAAATTCTGCAACCGAAATTACGCTCGTTTGGTCTCACCCTTAAACCAACAGGAGACGTCACGCGCGCTAGTTTCTTTACAAAAAAACTCTGCCTATTTCTGCGCGGGGGACAAGGAAACGGACACAAATAATGTTAACAAAAACGCATTTTTTGACAAAAAAATTAAACACTAGCTTGAACTAGATGCACACAACAGAAACAACCAATCCGAGCACTCCGTGAACTCAAAAAAACTAGTTGAATATAACTAAAAAAAATATGAGAGTTGACCGAACTTTTTTGGCAGAAGGGAACGCCTACATAAAGCGGCAAAATACATAAAGATTTTGAAAAATCAGCTGATGTTTCATGATTTTTTAGAATCTTTATGA
The DNA here is from genome assembly GCA_963855545.1 of Ethmia dodecea. Taxonomy (NCBI): domain Eukaryota; kingdom Metazoa; phylum Arthropoda; class Insecta; order Lepidoptera; family Depressariidae; genus Ethmia; species Ethmia dodecea. Next base: position 1,633,264 of record OY979447.1, read on the forward strand.
ATATAATCCGTGAAGTGGACAATATTTTATTTAAAAAAACAAGTGAATGAAATTTTGTCCCAAAAATCAAGTATTTTTTATTAAAAATACTAGCGGCCATATTTGAGATAGGGGACCCTTAATTATATATATTCTCCTAATCATAAATATGCGTAAAAATTTGGTTTGTAGTTTATACTCGATCCCTACACTTTTTTGCGTCCGGATCTCGTACTATGATGTAAATGTCAACACCATGCAAAGTCAACTGTGAAACTCCAAAGGCCGAAACAATTAAAAAAACAACTTTCAAACTAAAGTCAAATTTCAAAACAAAACACGTCAAAAAAAAAACAACCTTCAATGGTGTTCAGGATTTGTTTCTATATTTTTTTTGTTAGGTATGTCTATCAAATCAAATCTTTGAAAAGTAAGTGGAATTAGTTAGAATTACTTGAGTGTTATTCGTTTATGGTGGTATCAAAATAGTTGTAGTGGATTGTTTGTAAATGTTCAGTTAAAGAAACGAGATTATTTTATCGATTTTTGGGCATATTCTACTATGGACATCATAAAAACTCCTAAGGTGAGTACCTACATATTAACATGTTTTTATACAATATTTTCATAATTGGTATATCAACAGTTTGTAAAAATATAAAAAGCATCTTTGTTGGAAGAACAACAAGAGGGCGTTTTTTTTTTATTTTATCAAAGAGCTGACTACATATTGTTACTTTACGTTTACATTATTGTATTGATAAAACTGTGTAACGTTGTTGGAGATTTAATTCCATTACTCACTCTTTTTTACAGCTATAATTATTATCATGAATCATTGCTGTTTACTTGCTAATCCTTACATGAGTATTTATATATTTCATGAATGAGTTCAGATTCATTCATAGAGTATGTACCAACCTATACATTAGTATTGGGTAACAATAGTAAATTCCGATTCCTGTAAATCTAACTGAAAAAAGAAAGAAAGAGAATAACAGAAAATTACTACCCATAGGCAGGTGCAGACAAAAGCACATGAAACTTTACATTTGTGGAGCGAATCTGACCTCTAAGCTGATTTTAATAAGAATGTCGCAGTGTCAAGCTCCACATTTTATTGCCTATCTTCTTTTCGAATAACTGCTCTATTGCTCATAGTATAAAAAATAATCATGTATTATGAATACTTATCCTATGGAGTAGCATCGGTTAGCGGAAATCAGTAAAAAAAACCTATTGTTTTCGGATTATGCGTCTTAACCTGCTGGATATAATAATAGTCTAGTTAAATTCTATTTGATATGGATACAAAAAAAAACATTTATCATATAAGAGTAACAAACTATTCTCAATACCTAATCTAAATCATACATTTCAGTTGTCTTCCTATCTGGGTATATTTATTTAAGTTTGTTGTTTAGTTTTTAGTGCCTATAGTAGCTCGGCCTAATTTGGGACTAAATAGTGGTGCGTGATTTGCGTCCCACACTTTATTATTATTACAATCACTAGATACACTATACCTTGTACTATCTAGATACACTTTGAAAGTAAGAGGGCAAGTCAATGGATCAACCTCACTTACAGAGAAAATGCAGCTAGCTGAACTTAAAATGAAATGCATCCCTTAATATTCTCCAAATAAAAACACATACATAATCACCATCTTTGGTTGACATTATTTTTGTGTAAATTCTATTTAAGATAGTATTTTTCTGTGTAAATGTAAATAAACCCCTGTAAATTTTTTCAAGCTTGGTGATTTAATAATAAACAGAAATTGAAATTCTGGGCTAAGAATTGGTACACCAAAGTATCAGTCAAAGGTAAAGTCACAAGATGATGATTTTATCTTATAGAAAGAGTTTTTAAACTTTTATATTTGACTAGCGACCCGCCCCGGCTTCGCATGGGTGCAATGCTAACACTAAAACCTTCCTCTTAAATCACTCCATCTACTAAAAAAACGCATCAAAATCCGTTGCGTAGTTTTAAAGATTTAAGCATACAAAGGGACATAGGGATATAGGGACAGAGAAAGCGACTTTGTTTTATACTGAATGTAGTGATAGTGATACAAACCAGTGTATCTTTCATATCTTCAATAATTGTGAAGCAATATTATGTACAGTGCAGCTGTTTTAATCTGGCAACTCTAAAATTGTGAACCAGACCATTTGGCGGTATGAGTCGGTTTGTGCAGGCGAGCCTAAGTTGAGAGCTACCAAGTTAAAACAGCCATACTGTAGGTAAAATTGTTGAGATGATTTGTTCGGCTTTGCATTTTAAGTCAATACAGCGCATAGAGTTGAGATTCTAAAGTTACTCTCACTTTAGATACTTAGGAGGGCCCGATTTAAAAACCAATCCTGACTTAAAATTTCCTCTATTTGCTCTGGTTGAATTGTAGGCCATTTTGCTTGTCATTTCATGCATACTCATAGTTGAGATTTGAGATATGTTTGCAAGCTGGCCTTGTTTTACAATGTTGAGGATTCTTCATAGGTGATGGATTATATTTCAACTTCTAATTTTATTCGCTGAAAAACAATTCAAATAAAAACAAACTGAAATAGAAGTATTGATGCCGACCCGGATGACCATTTCAGCATTATCGTATCGCCCCTTCCTAAATAAAGACAGTATCAGCCCCTAAATTCTTGCTACTAAATATTTACGACCCAGTATATCACTACCGCACGTGCATCCGACATTTCTCAAGAGAGGAAATTAAATCGTTTTCCTTTTCTATTACATAAGTAATGTGTAGCATCGTCCCTTTCGCCCGCGCATGCTCCATCGTCACAGATTTCTGCCCCATGATATTTGAAATACGCGTCTAAGGGTGGCAACTAGAGTGGAAATTCGTTTGCGCTTGGAAGGCGAAAATTGGAGCGATAAAGAATGGTGAAATTCGCAGATTTGTTAGTTGCTTTCGATCTCTCTTGGGGGGCGGACGAATTTTCGGTCGAGCGCGGTAAATTAAATAATAATATTCTGGGAAGTTGTTTGACCATGTCCCAATATCTTAGTTTTGTTTTAAAGTTCCAAAACAATATTGTCACCTGAAAATTTGGAGAAATTGGATTTCAAAAAATGGCTCTAAGTTCGCTCACTCCGTCGAGCATGCTCGGCGAGCTTGGTCGCTTAGCCAATTGGCTGAAAGGAGACTGTGTGTCTCCTGAAGAGTTTGCTGGTTTGGCGGTCACTGAAAAGGTTAGACATACATATTGTACATGTAGAGTTTTTGAACTGAAAGTTTTTAATTGAAAATCCCTTTGAGCGCAGCTTCTGAAAGGCTTACACTTCGTAGATTATTAAATTGCACTTTGCAAACTATAACATGTTAGGCATAATATGGATAAGTCTTAAAAAAATCAAATGTAGTTTCAAGAAGCTTTAGCGAGCTAGTCCCCGTACTGACTCAGTTAAAAAAAACGGACAAGTGCGAGTCGGACTCGCGCACGAAGGTTTCCGTACCATTATCTATAAAAACGGTAAAAAAAAACACGTTTGTTGTATGGTCCCTTAAATATTTATTTTATTTTGTTTTAAGTATTTGTTGTTATAGCCGCAACAGAGATACATAATTTGTCTAGCTATCGCGGTTCTTGAGATACACCCTGGTGACAGACAAACGGACGGGCAGACATCGAAGTCTTAGTGATAGGGTCCTGGGGGCCAATTCCACTAAATGTCAGTCATTGTCATCTAACTATCATTCCATTATGCTGCAACTGGCAACTATGACATCTAATTTGTATTCCACTAAAATCATAGTGGCATTACAATGGAATGACTATGGACTACGTTAGGTGTTGCCTACCATATATAACTATTACTACCATGCGTGTCATTAGTTTTATTTCGGGTTTTCGGCACTAAAATCTTTAGATGAATGATTTTATTTATGGTACATGTGACATTTCGATAAGTTTTGAAGAAACTTGTGTATTTTTGTGCATATCCTCTGAAGCAGAGCTAAAACCTGAATTTCGTGTCGTGTTTAGGGCTGATGGCTAAATTGCCAATGCCTTAAAATAAGGGGAAAAAAGCAATCACTGGACAGCGCCATTCCATGGTAGGAATAGTAGAATACCAAAAGTGGTCAACAATGATAGTTGAATGATTGTGAAAACTGACAGTTAACAGAATACGAAAAGTGTCAAAATTTGACATAATATCACCATTGAGTGACCACAGTCATACAACTATCACCGCTGTCATTTAGTAGAATTGGCCCCCTGTTTTTACCCTTTGGGTACGGAACCCTAAAAACGGACCACTGCGAATCAGACTTGCCCACTGAGGGTTCCGTACTTTGTAGGTCAATATTGTACCTCAATGATTGATTACGTACTTTAAATAGAGACAATATTTTTATGAGTTAACTAGTTATTTAATAACAAATGTATAATTTTCTGAATTTTTCCTGTGCTTGTAGTATAAGACGATATTACTTACCAAATTTCATAGTTCTAGGTCAACGGGAAGTACCCTATAAACTTTGATTCACTTGCGACGGCCGTATCTTTTTTTTACGTTGACTTAGAAGTTTGATTGTTTTCATAGCTTCAAGGGACTGTAGACCTAACCTACCTACCTATATGGTTTAAATTTTATTTCAAATCGATAACTCCAAGCGTTCCCAAGACAGGTTTTGATAGACAGATTGTCATTCTATAAGGGTTCCGTTTTTTTTCCTTTTGAGGTACGAAACCCTAAAAACATTCTTTATACATAGAAAATTCGGTTTCTATGTTCTGTATCAAGATGAAACTTTCCATATCTTAAGTTACACCTGTAACAGTACAACTGCGACATCCAATTTCGTGCTGTAGTTTTACGGACAGACAGACAATTTCAATTTCAAAAAATGATTGTTTTGGCTAATGTTGCTGTTATAAAGACTCCCCATATTAAGTTTTCTTAAATTTATATCTCCTACTAGCTGTTCCGCGCGGTTTCACCTTCTGTTCCTGTGCCTATGTTACCCAGGGATTTTCTAGCTTTCCATTGGTGAAAGAATTTTTAAAATCGGTCCAGTAGTTTTTGAGTTTATTCGTAACAAATATACAAATATACAAACATACAAATCTTTTCTCCTTATAATATTATTATAGATTGTATAATTAATATTATTATATTATGTTATCTCCTATGTGGATACATACGCCAGATACAATTTTATTATATTATGTTAGGATGGATGTAACTGAGGTAAACAATAGAAAGACATGTGCTTGAAATAATTATTACATTCATTTCTGAAGGCACATTTTATGCGTTTTAGAGCATTACAGATGGTCAGCCACCGCGGCACCTAGAAATAAATGAAAGATATTCATGGAAAAAATAAAATTATAAATACATATGCTCACGCCTTCTACCTACCGGGGGGTAGGCATAACCTGGATTAGCACAATTATACTTTTTATACCTTAAAAATTCTCTCATGCTGGCTTGTTTAAACAATGTTTAGTTAAGTTGGTCAGTAGAACAATGCTTGATGAACATTGCTTGCCCACTATGAGGTTTGGTATTCATATACCCGTTTATAGAAGAGATGATCGTCAACTGACCAACATAACTAAACAGTATGTAAACCAGTCATACATAAGTCACCTTTTACGACACCCGCGAACAGATTCAGGATGGTAGTATTCATAGCTGCTTCCACACGGCCACATGGACATATGAAAAGACTATTAGCAGCGCCTCGCGGTTTCACCCGCGTAGTTCCCTTTCCCGTGGGAATACGGGGATAAAATATAGCCTATGTGTTATTCTGATGTATAAGCTATATAACTGTAAAGTTTCATCAAAATCCGTTCTGTAGTTTTCGCGTGAAAGAGGAACAAACATCCATACATACAAACTTTCGCGTTTATAATATTAGTAGGATTTTTCAGGCTCAGGTTTGGCTGCCTTCGGGTAAATGTAATATTTAAAAGTTGTTCTTCTCTAATTGCTTAAATAAGCCGTTCCGGAGTGGTAATTAACGCTACCTTACAATTGTTTTAGGAAACTTAATGACTCATTAAAAGTTCGTTAACATTGAGGAGCATATTAAGTTAATTTAAGAGCAGTGATAGCCCGGACGGTTAAAGAGCCGGCCTAAAATCAGTGAGGCTCGGGTTCGAATCCTGGCATGTACCAATGAGTTTTTCAATAACTTACGTACATATTTATCACTAGCTTGACGGTGAAGGAAAACATCGTGAATTCTGAGACATGTGTAAACAGACCCGGTCCGGCGATATGCTCACCACCTATCACGTTTATGGGTCCAATATATCTCGTGAAATGTGGGTATATCCAGTAATGGAATACCTCTGCCTACCCCCTCGGGGATAAAAAGGCGTGAGATTATACTTATACTTATTAAGTTAATTTTATTTCGCTTCTCACTTTTATGTGGGTTTAATAGACACGGGAGCCCGTTTCAGGTGCTATAACCACTGACCAAAATACCAATAATACAATACAATACAATAACTTTTTATTGTACACCAAAAACAAGACAATATGGATACCAACATTAACTAAAGTACAATGGGCGGTCTTATCACTTTTAGCGATCTCTTCCAGACAACCTTAGGATGGATGAAACTGAGAGATTAGACTAGGGTATTATAATAATAATCTTTATTGTTAAAAATAATATATTAAATACAAATAGAATGAGACCTTATATAACAGCAAAGCACCATAAAACCATAGCAGAGAGTTTGGCATGTCTGGATTCAAACCTGAGCCTCCCGAATGAGAAGCGAGCTCTTTAATCACTGCGCTATCACTGCTCGTCATAGCCTTCCGGTTAAAGGGCCTATCACATGATGACAATCAGTGAGGGTCGAGTTCAAAATCCTGGCCTGTACCAATGAGTTTATCAAAACTTGCTTACATATTTATCACTTGCTCGACGGTAAAAAAAACATCGTGATTAAACCCGCAGGTCCCAGAATTAATTCTGAGACATGTCTAAAAGACCCGGTCTGGCGAAATGGCGATGGGCTCACCAACTATCACGTTTAGGGGTCCAACGAATATCTCCTGAAAGTGAATATATCTAGAAATTTAATACGTCTGCCTACCCCCTCGGGGAGAAAAGTCGTCAGTTTTTTTATTATTTATTTATTCGGAACTCCGAACAGAGTCGTGGGCGAAAGCTTGTCATAATTTAAGTGGATTGGTTTTCCTGCAAGAAAGCTGTGCTTTGTTGGTTCATCGGACACACCCTCGATTCATTTTCAAGGGATTGGTTTCCGTTCTATATATTATACATACTCTTCTTCTTCTACTTTATACATATATTCCACATACTCTATCTATGTTAATATCGTAAAGTGAAAGCTACAATATCCCGGAGTAACATACGCTATTTGGTCCCCGTATTCCTGCGGGAATGGGAACTACGCTGGTGAAACGAAACGCATTAGTTAGGATTATAAAGATTACGACTATGATAGCCTGACCTGAGTCAGTTATTCAAATACATGTTGTTCTACATATAGTTAGTAATTATGTAGTAGCCTTTTAAATTTATATCCAAGAGGTTATTGGAGGTCATTGGCTCCTTAATAATTAAATCAGAATTTCACAGTCCAAGGTGTGTCTCTGAAACACCCCATTACCGTTCGACGTGTTCACACGGACCACTAAGCTGGAAGGCTTTTAACATAATTGTCTTCGCTAATTTATACAGGGTGGATGGCAGCAAATACTGAATCAGGTCATTCGACAAAATTGAAGATGACTGGACTAGTTTCGCGGAAACGCATATTGAAACAGTTACATCCTGTATTATTTACGTTTGCTTTACTTTCTATTTGTCAAGGGGTGTGATTGATGAGTACAAAATCTTGCATATTCAAATCGTAAAATTTCGGAACAAAACCTAGGTACCTCCTTATTTAATTCTGAATAATAGTTTCAATTATCTGTTTTAGTTTTTGCGTATCACTTCACAACACTCCACAAGCAATAATATATGAAAATAATAATCTACACTTCTACACTATCTACACTAATATGATGAAAGGAAAGATTTGTATGTTTGTAACGAATAAACTCAAAAATAACTGGACCGATTTCAAAAATTCTTTCACCATTACAATGCTACAATATCAATAACATAGGCTATATTTTATCCCCATATTAGAACAGGACTTACGCGGGTGAAACCGCTTGGAATAGCTAGTTTACTACAAAAGAAGAAACCGACTTACTGTGACTAAACGAGCAACGCACATCCTAAACCGCTGGGTCTAAAAACATGAAATTTAGCACAAATAAGGTAGCACTTAAAAGCGATTTTTAGAAATTCCCACGGGAACCGAAATAAACAGGACCCGCGCAGGCAACACCGCTAGTTTATAATACAATAGCTGTCAAACGCGTAGTTCCCGTTCCCGTGAGAATACGGGAAAAACAGCCTATATTACTGAGTGATAATGGCGGTGATAGCCCGGACGGTTAAAGAGCCTGCCTAAAATCAGTGAGGCTCGGGTTCGAATCCTAGCATGTACCAATGAGTTTTTCAAAAACTTACGTACATATTTATCACTAGCTTGACGGTGAAGGAAAACATCGTGAGGAAACCCGCAGGTCTTAGAATTAATTCTGAGACATGTGTAAATAGACCCGGTCCGGCGATAGGCTCACCACCTATCACGTTTAGGGTTCCAATATATCTCGTGAAATGTGGGTATTTCCAGTAATGGAATACCTCTGCCTACCCCCTCGGGGATATAAAAGGCGTGAGATTATATATTATATTATATATTATTATATAATGTAGCTTTCGATTCGATAAAGAATTTTTTAAATCGGTCCAGTAGTTCGTTACAAAAATACAAATCTTTCTTCTGGGCACTGTCCCACATGGTTCCTCTTTGGAGGACATTTTTTATCTGTAATTATTGTAAATAAATGTATATTTTCATAATCTTTCCTCTTTATAATATTATTGTAGAAGTGTAGGTGTTTTACCTTTCATAAGCTTATTTTTGGATCTAATCGATTACAAGGTCTTATAGTATAGGGTAACATCAAAGAGGGATGTACGGTGTATCAGTTACCGTACAAGGGCAATGTCTATCCAATTAGGCTTCTAAAATAACTTCTCTTTTCCCGACTACATGCAAGAAAGCTAATTTTCATTGTTTTCACGCGCAGTTCTGTTCGAATCCTGGAATGTACCAACGTTTTTCAAAAAGCTCCAGTTCATATTTATTTCTAGCTTTGAAGGAAGCAATCGTGAGAAAACTCGCAGGTCCCAGAATCAATTCTGAGGCATGTGTAACAGACCCGGTTGGGCGATGAGTTTACCACCTATCATGTTAAGGGGTCTAAAGAATATAGTGGTGCAACGTGGGTATTTCCAGAAATTGAATACTTCTGCCTACCCCCTCAGAGTTAAAAGGTTTGACATTATTTGTTTATTTTTATAATCCATACTAAATTAAAATGAAATGCTGTTTGTTGAAAGTTGTAACCGTATCACTCGAGAACGGTTGAACGTCTGTATCGCGTAGTTCCAAATAAGTCCTAATAAGTCTTTTAGAGAAAGGATAAGTGTAAAGGAATGTTAGAAAATTCGGTACAACTTTAAGTGCTTTTTTCTATTGAATTTAGATATCCGCAACAAAAAGGTTTTCTTATAAAAGCGCTAATAATGATATCTGTGGGGACTGTAACATATTTGCCTAAACCAGAATCTGTCCTTAGACGAATAATCGAATGGTCAGCTAGTAATGAATATTTTTTTTTTGTTGCCTTCACAATTTAGTCACAGTATTTACATCCACTGCCGAAAAAAGCAATAATGAGCGAAAAATTTCTAAAAGAAAATCTTCATATTGAAATCGAAATTAATTACTACGATTTTAATAACTTTTGCCAAGGATGGAAGCGTTAATTGACTGAAGTTGCCAGCTTTTTATTTTTGGATTTCCGTCTTATTATTTAACTAGCGACCCGCCCCGGCATCGCACGGGTGCAATGCTAATACTAAAACCACACTACAACCTTCCTCGTGAATCACTCTTCCTTTTAAAAAAACAGCATCAAAATTCGTTGCATAGTTTTAAAGATTTAAGCATACCTACATACTACATAGGGACATAGTGACATAGGGACAGAGAAAGCGACTTTGTTTTATACTATGTAGTGATATGAAACTTTGACGATTTAAAGAATAATCAATTGCTTCCTTCAATTCCCCCCCCCCCCCCCCGGGTCAATATTTGTGTGCATCAATATACATACTTGTTAGTTTTGTATCTGGGTTTTAAAATAAAAAAATAAATATACTCACGCCTTTTATACCTGAGGGGTAGGCAGAGGTATTCCATTACTGGATATACCCACATTTCACGAGATATATTGGACCCCTAAACGTGATGGGTGGTGAGCCCATCGCCGGACCGGGTCTGTTTACACATGCCTCAGAATTAATTCTGAGACCTGCGGCTTTCCTCAAGTTGTTTCCCTTCACCGTCGAGCTAGTGATAAATATGTACGTAAGTTCTTGAAAAACTCATTGGTACATGCAGTATTTAAACCCAAGCCTCACTGATTATCATCATGAAAAGAGGGCTCTTTAACCGTAATGCTATCACTACTCTAATAGGTATATAGTTTCGTATACATTAGGGTGTATTGTTATACCAACCAATAGGTACTCTGTCTCCCGAATTTCAATTAAGAAGCTCAAACATCAATAAACCCTTGAAGCATATTATTTGAAACATCTGATCGATTTTCTGATCACTCAAGTTGGCGGTAATTGGATCCGAGGAATTTACGGATTTAAGGTGCTCGGAATTTAATTTAGTTTCACAAATTTAACTTTTTTTGTGATCTTTCGACATTCCAAAATCGGCATAAAATGTTTACCTTTCATCAATTCTTTGACGAGATATCAGTTTATGCTGAAGCCAGGTGAACGTACTGTCTGGGCGTAGCTGGTGTCAGTCTTTTTTTAAAAACTCGAAAATAATTATTAAGAAAAGAACAAAAAATAATATTAAATTGTGTCCCAAACTAGGCAGAGCCCGTGCGATGGGTACTAAACAACTGATAAAAATACTTAAATATTAAACACCCAGACACGAAGCAAACAGACATGTTCATGCTCACAAATGTTGTCCCCAAGCGGGGATCGAACCCGCGTTCTCCGACTCAGAAGGGTCACTGTCAGCTGAGCCAACAGGCACATCAAAAACATATGAAAGTAAAATTTGTCCCATACTCGTCAATCCAAAATGTTATGGCGAATCGACGGTACCGGCAGATTGCCCGTCTGAATGCGCTAGTTGCAGTCTCAGTAGCCGATTACGATTAAGGTAGTAAATAGACAATAAAAAAGCTTATCTGATCGATTTATGTAATGCCAGCTGCTCTAATCGATGTAGGTACGACTAGTTCGCCCTCTAAACGACTCGCCCACTCACAACCCTCTTCTATGTTTGTCTTGTTAACTTATGAACACGACCCGTAGGTTGTGGCCAGAAGGGTTTTGACCGCCCGCAGTCTTTTTATTGCTGACTAGACATTATTTAGGTCAGAAGTTAAGTTTCTTAGACGAGAAAGATGTGGAGTGCGTCAGGATGGCAGCAATATCCAAGATATGCGAATCAAATTACGCTCATTATTTAGTAACTCACGCCTTTCATCCCCGAAGGGGTAGGCAGAGGTATTCCATTACTGGATATACCCACATTTCACGAGATACATTGGACCCCTAAACGTGATAGGTGGTGAGCCCATCGCCAGACCGGGTCTATTTACACATGTCTCAGAATTAATTCTGAGACCTGCGGGTTTCCTCACGATGTTTTCCTTCACCGTCGAGCTAGTGATAAATATGTAATGTAAGTTTTTAAAAAACTCATTGGTACATGCCAGGATTCGAACCCGAGCTTCACTGATTGTTGGCCGGCTCTTTAACCGTAAAGGCTATCACTGCTCTTAGTCAGATTAGCTGACCAATATAGTTTTGCGTAATTTAAGCATGATATCAGATGTTTCTTCAATATGAGTATTTATTTAGTACCAATTTTGTACCTAAGCCTACTAGATTACAAATCATAAAACTTTGACCATTTATGAGCTTTTGACGTGACAACGTCTTATAAATTGATGAAGCCGGCGGCATTCCCGAAAAAGTGTGACGTATGCGTCGTTCCAGTGCAAGCGAGAGCGCGCAACGAACGACAAAGAGGCACAATCCATTCCATCAGTATTTACGAAAAAGTATGACGTTGTCACGTTCAACTATCGTCAGTAAACCGACTTTAAAGACTACCGATTTTTTAGCTAACCTCTAATCCTTTAGAGGGATCGCATGGGAGGTTGCGACCCCTACTTTTGTATTATCTAAGGAATAGGAAAAATCCCATAGCTAAGCAGTGGGCAGTTACAGGCTATACACACCCACGCCCCTTTACCTTTTGAATTTCGAATTATGAATTATGTAAACACCAAAAGCTAATCAGGCTCAGTCAAGTTTTGACAGCGTACTAAAATTAATTACCCTGAGTCCGCGTTTATTGAATTTAGTCTTTGATTAGTTACTAATTTACCCAAATTTAATGTTCAGAGTATTTTGGTCGTTACTTCAGTAATTCTAGAATAGAGTGAAGCAACTTGTTGATTCAAACTTTTATTTGACGTTGTAACAAATTTGTTTTACTAACCTTTGACAGCGACAGCGACAGCGACATAACAAGAGTATGTACAGACCCTGTCAGGGTGTAGCAATCTAATCTAAGTGTAAATAATTATCATTCATAAACTCTTCTATTTTATAGTAGCTTTTGTATATTAGTATCTGTTTAAGTTTGCTTTTAAAGGCTTTTTGAGAATCTAATGATTTAATAGATTCTGGAAGTTTATTATAAATAAGTATGCTTCTGTATAATGGGCTATCTCTAAACATTTCTATTCTTGGAGGTGGTAGAATTAATTTATTTTTACGACGGTCGCTTTTAACAGACGGTAGAAACAAACATCAAGTATACAAACTTATTAGAAAACTTCGATAGCGTGGTTTAGCACTTGCCGCCTATGGCGCTTTACTGAAGGAATGGACAGAGAGCTGCCCTCCGGTTTATAATAGAATAGGGGTAAGAATTGGGAATGCGGACCAGCTGGCGCCCTGGTGATCCCGGATTCCTTTTTTACCTTTTCCATACCTTGGGAATTGAAAACCCTTTTAGCGGATGCCTACATGGTTAAAAAAACCACTTACGAAAATACAAGTTTCAAGCATTATAGATTCTGGGATTTGGGAATTGAAAGATTCATCCTTCATTTTTGAAGAAGATACTTAATCCTACTAATGGATGTATGGATGTTTGTTCCTTTTTCACGCAAAAACTACGGAACGGATTTTGATGAAACTTTACAGTTATATAGCTTAAACCTACATCAGAATAACACAAAGGCTATTAGTTAGTTAAGTATTTTATTTTTTTCAAATGTTTTACGTCACTACAGCTAGTATGTAATATATTATTCATAAAATTTTGAAAATGTCCTTAAATGATACAACGGTTTCACCTTGGAGTCTTGGACATTCTGTATACTAAAGTTATACAACAAACTAATTTAGACTTAGTTAACAATGAGTAGGCACTAGATTTCTTATGCGACCATCTACAGTCAATATGACGTGGGTTACCTAGTATGTAATTTTAAAAACAAGTAACTTAGATTTTTTTATTTTCTGATAACCCGGTTCGGTCTGGCCTGTCACCCGATTTTGGCTTGACGTCGACTTACGGGACATCCTGTATAAAAAAAAGGTTCTTAAAGTTGGCACCCTTTGGGTACGGACCAATGAATACTAATTGATATAAATAATTTTAAACAAAAAATAACCGACTTAAAACGGGAAACTAAAAAAAGTTTTAAGCACTAGTCGCCAGTACGATTTTTGAAGTTTCCCCTCGATGTCACCGGGATGCCAACATCAGATCCTGGTTTCCTTATCATGGTACCACCCTTGGGATATCTCCTTTCCAACAAAGAAATAATCATCAAAATCGGTTTTTAAACGCTGATGTTAACCGCGAACATAAAAAAAACAGTCGAATCGAGAAACCTCCTCTGTTTTGAAAATACTGAAGCCTAAAATTCTATGCAAACTTATTCACAGACAACTAAATATTCCTATTTAGAATGAAAATGGCGAATCTAATTCGTACGCGAGTGAACACGTACGAGACATAAATCATGACGTGACGTAAGTGAGTCTTCAGTCGACTCGAAGGCATCGGCTCAGTGCTTTTCATTATAAAGCCTTGTACTCACATCCAAAAGTTCTGTAACTAGCGGTTGCACAGAGGCGTTGCATGTTAGGATGTTGCGGCCCATTCCTCAGCCGCAACTGCCAGCACGTAGGGATGATGAGGACAAGTAGAGATAAGGCCACGTAGAGATGAGAACACATAGAGATGAGGGTACGGAGAGATGAGGAAAGGGAGTGAAGGTCGAGGGTTCGTGAAGGGTTGGAGGACGATGAATATAAACGAGTGTTTCAGCAGCCAAATGGTTTATTATCATTGTTTTCAGTTTATTGTCACGGTTTATCAGGTTTTATCGGGTTATTTATTGTAGCACAATTTCAGAATTAAAGATATTATAATATTTAGAACATGAGAAACTTTTCTACGTAGAAAAGCTTATTTAAAATACAGATTTTAGGTCAAAGACCGTCTAGTTCGAGCTTTGGGTAAGTACTGATTTGCTGGTAGAAGAAAAATAGAGAAGAGAGCTGTAATTCTAATTTCAAAATTTATAAAGAAGTTAAAAGGGCAAAAAGTTTATAAAAGGGGGGATAAAGGAGGTCCGATAACGAGTACCTCGGTACACACTCACTTCATTTAAGGCACCTTTTGCTAAATTGCATGTTTCTAGAACCAGCGGTTTCTTATGAATGCCCGGCTGCACGCACGAAAAAGTTTCACCCGAGTAAGTCAACGGGACCAATTTGAAATTAGACCACACGGGGAGCACAAGCTTTCGAATAAAAATCATCATCAATCATCAAAATGGTTCTCCGTGTCGAAAATTCTGAGGTAACCAACATAAAAAACATACAGTAGAATCGAGAACCCCCTCCTTTTGATAAGAAATGTACTGCGACAGTGATCTCAAACTTCACTCCAGTGTGAACACACCTTGAGATAGACAGCACCAAAACCGTTTATCTTTCTCAATTTCATCTGTCTCAAACACAGACAGGATTTCAGAAATAATTCCTGAGTGTGTTTGCTTTTGAGACATGGAATGATTGTTCAGTAAATTTACTATTCTCTTTCGCTGACTTACCTTACAGTAGATGTTTGGCCTCCAGAATAATAAATAATTAATCTCACGCCTTTTATCCCCGAGGGGGTAGGCAGAGGTATTCCATTTCTGGAAATACAAACCTTTCACGATAATATTCGACTCCTAAACGGTGAGCCCAACGCCGGACTGGGTCTGTTACACATGTTTCAGAATTAATTCTGGGATCTGCGGGTTTCCTCTCGATGTTTTCCTTCACGGACGATGTAGTAATAAACATGTACGTAAGCTTTCGAAAAACTCGTTAGAGTATGCCAGGTATCGAACCCGAGCCTCACTGATCATTATCATTTTTTAGGGTTCCGTACCTCAAAAGGAAAAAAACGGAACCCTTATAGGATCACTTTGTTGTCCGTCCGTCCGTCCGTCTGTCAAGACCCTTTTTCTCAGGAACGCGTGGAGGTATGAAGCTTGAATTTATATCAATTACTCAGGTCTACTGTCCCTTGAAGCTGTGAAAAAATCAAACTTCTAAGCCAACGCAATCAAAAGATACAGCCGTTTATGCCGCAAATTTTCGACACTTGCAAGGGAATCAAAACCTACAGGGTGCTTCCCGTGAACTCAGAATCTTGAAATTTGGTACGAAGCAACGTCTTATAGCATAGATAAAGGAAAAATTACGAAAACCATAAATTTGCAAGGTTGTACGGAACCCTCGGTGCGCGAGTCCGACTCGCACTTGGCCGGTTTTTTTTAAATGCCCTCATCAACTTATCAAACTCGTAGTTTCATCGCATACTGAAACGTTATATGAACTTGTAGATTACGAAAATATACAAACATCCATTTACCAGGTATTTGAAATATAGTATGTAGGTGTGGTATATGTCGTAGGCGACCACTATGAAGGGAGTTTTGGAGATTCCCACAGGAATGAGAATAAACTAGACCCGCGCGGGCAACACCGCTGGGTACCCTCTAGGCTACACTAATATTATAAAGAGGAAAGATTTGTATTGATCTTGTATTTTTGTATGTTTGTAACGAATAAACTCAACAAGTACTTACCTACTGTACCAATTCAAAAAATTCGTTCACCATTACAATGCTACATTATCCCTGAGTAACATAGGCTATATTTTATTCCCGTATTCACACGGGAACGGGAAAAATGCGGGTGAAACCGCACAGAACAGATAGCGTTATGTATTGGACACAGTCGTGACTTACATCACGAATAACGTCACGGTCGTATATCACAGACTAAGCTTTTACCCGCGGCTTCACTCGCGCACGTTAATTTCACTCCGGGTTGAATTTAGCAAAATCCTTTCTTAGTTGATGCCTACACTGTATATGCTATCTTTGTGCAAAATTTCAAGTCTCTAGACCCAGCGGTTTAGGCTGTGCGTTGGTACATCACCAATCAGTCAGTCAGTTTATCATTTTATATCTCAGGTAGGCATCACAGGCCGAAGAATTTGGAATGTTGTGAACTGCGAAAGTATTCTGTCCCTCATTAGTATCAAAGGAATAACTTTGAATTTGTTTAGTCAGCGTCCTTTGAAACGTAGCCGGATTTTAGTGAATGCAACTAACTTCTTTGGAGTGTACGAATTCTTGTTAACTTCAGTCAAAGAAGGTAAGAGTAAATTTTGTAAAGATATTACTCAGTAATTTATTCAAACTGTACAGTACAAACATAATTAGATCATAACACCGCGGTAGGTCGTAAAATTACTGAAATACGTTACATAAAAAAATAAAAGTAGGTAGTTGCGTGCACTTGTATCACCGAGGTATTCCATTGAAGGATATAACCACTTTTCACCATTATATATGATGGACCCCTTAACGTGATAGGTGGTGAGCCCATCGCCGGACCGGTCAGATGTTACATATGCCTCTAATCAATTCTGGGACCTGTGGGTTTCTTCACGATGTTTTTCTTCACCGACCGACCTAGTGATAATTATGTGTAAGTTTATTTAAAAAGCTCATTTGTAACGTTCGTTCTAATGAATTAAGATAATTATTACCTTAGCCGTGGAAAAGTAATATGAAACAGAGTTACTTTTGCATTAATAAGTAGATAAGAATACTATAAATAAAAATTGAATAAATTATCTTTACGCCTTATATCCCCGAGGCAGAGGTATTCCATTTCTGAAAATAAACTTTTTACAAGAATATTCGACCCCTAAACGTGATAGGTGGCGAGCCCATCGCCGGACCGGGAATACTACCGAATGTATACTAGTAGGTACCTAAAGATTTCGAGAATTCTCGAACAATTCAACACCCACTGACATTCGGACAGGCAACAGTAACGGTAATGGCACTGCCCAACCATTAATTCTCTTGCGAATAGCTTCACTGAATATTTAGGAAACAGATCCGTTGATAAACTACCTAAATGGATTACTGTTCCATTTGTTCCACATCCTATAGGTATACAAATTTCCATTTTGTGTTTTATGTGGTACTAGAATAGCCCGAGAGCAGACATAGTCTTACGGTCAAAGAGCCTGCTTCACATGATGAAAATCAGTGAGGCTCGGGTTGGAATCCTCGCATGTACCTACCAATTAGTTTTTCAAAACTTACGTACATATTTATCCTAGCTCGACGGTGAAGGAAAACATCGTAAGGAAACCCGCATGTCCAGAATTAATTCTGAGACATGTGAAAATAGACCCGGTCCGGCTATAGGCTCACCACCTATCACGTTTAGGGGTCCAATGTATCTCGTGAAATGTGCGTATATCCAGTAATGGAATACTTCTGCACACCCCGTCGGGGATAAAAGGCGTGAGATTATTTCTTTCTTATTTTTCTTTTTAGAATAGCCCGTTTCAGCCGCGTAGTTCAGTTCAGTTGTCATGTACCTATACAATTAAGCTTGATTATAATATGGAACTCTAAAGAGTAAAAAACCGACTTCGACGAATTATACTACAAAAATACAGTCGAATTGAGAAACTTCTTTTTTTTAATTCGGTTAAAAAAAGAATAATCCAAATCGGTTGGCGTGATATTGAGTTATTCGTCCATTGGTCGCGCACATACTTAATTCAATTTAAGACTTATATGGTTTTTTCATGGATGCCTTTGTCAAAACTGGACCAAATTATATGGGACTACACGGGAAGCACCAGCTTTCATATAAAAGAATCATCCAAATCGGTTCCACCAGTCAAAAGTTCTGAGGTACCAAAATAAAAAATAAAAATAAACATACGTATAGAACTGAGAATCTCCTCCTTTTTTGGAGTCAGTTGAAAAGAAAACCTGTTTTTCAAATAACAAAAACGGAATACTGTTTTCTTATAAAAATGGTATCAAGTAACCACAGGTTCTCCAAAAAACGCTTTATTATTTTTAATTAAAGTGTAATAAAACGATCAACAAAATCTGTTACTACCAAAGAGATTAAAATATAATAAGGCATAGAGGGGACAAAGCGAGGAAAATTTGAAGTCAAAAGTTATTCCAAGTGGAATAGGTCTAGTACAATTTCGACCGAATGACAGCTCGCGTTCATACTAACTGACATGATAAGGACATGACGCTTAGGCTTCAAAGTTTTGTATGAAAATATTCCCAATGCCCCCTCTATGCCCTATTATATTTAAATCTCTTTGGTTTCTACCCTATTAATTATCAGCTTAAGTGAACCTCCGAGAAAACTGTTTCTTGGAACTGTTTTCGGGGCTAAGTATTTGTAAAATGTTGTTGTGAGTACTTGTGAGGTTGTCTGGGACAAATCTTTTAAAGCGATAAGATCGCCCATTGTACTTTTTTAAAATGATTGTGTCATATTGCATATTTTTATATAATAAAAAATTTACTTAAACTTACTTAACTTACTATATTGCATATTTTTATTGGTGTATAATAAAAAAATAGTTATACTTACTTATTAATTTACTATACACTATGCGTCCTTCTGTTACCTTTTTTATACAAAGTTAAAGGTTCTTTCTATATTCTTGTACAGGTTTTCCTAGTGCGTAGTGCAGGCAGGTATAAAAGTGACGTCCTACGTGCGCTACATATTTTAAGATATGCTTAATTTTTATTTAATTTTTAATTTTACTCGTTTTAAACGAAGATTCTTATTTTTTTCGATACTGTTTCTTTAATTGTAATTACAAACTATTAGTTCGTTTTGTCAACTTCAAAAAAAATGGCCTGCCCTAGTGATACATTAGTGCAATTCTTATCTTATATTCTGTAGAATATACGATCAGTTTGTAGATGTGTGCTATCAAAACCCTACTATGAACTTTTTACCATCTCTTACAACACCTACAAAAACTGAAGGGCTGGCATTAACATATCAAAAGGGTACGCAAACTTTGCAAATGAATAATACATCTTACCAACTTTCCGGACAGACTTTGAAACTCTGTTCTAAATTGTTGAAAATGAACCTAGGATTATAAATCTCGTTATACCCCGGTACAAATTGAATTTGGCGGATTCAGTGGATCCGTTGGAAATTTTGAGTGCCAATTTGACTAACACCTCCCTTAATCTTGTTTCAGGTAAGCATCATTGATTGATAGCGGGAAGTCAATTATAAGGATATAGCAGTTGCCCACGTGAATTTTAGTCGTCGCGTCTTCTATGAACTATGTGTTTTTCCGGGATCAAAGTACCCGATGTCCTGCCTGAACATGTTTTAAGTTAATTACATACATAACATACATAATCTCCCGCCTTATATCCCCGAGGGGGTAGGCAGAGGTATTCCATTTCTGGATATACCCACTTTTCACCAGATATTCTTTGGACCCCCAAACGTGATAGGTGGTGAGCCCATCGCCGCCCTTAACTTAATTGTTTGAGGAAAAAAATGCAGGTTCGGTAGATACTTCATGTTTTTTTAATAATTAAATAATCTAGCGCTTTTTATCCCAAATGGGGTAGGCAGAGGTATTCTATTTCAGGAAATACCCACCAGTGAGTATAATCTTTGGGTGGACGGTCAAAATTTCTTCTGTCCATCTGATATCATAATAATAACAATAAAATTTTAGAATCTTCAATAGATTTTTTAATTTAAGTAGACAAAAAAATCTCCATTCACAAAGGCGTATGAATGTGAGTCACAAATCTTTGTTTCAAATTTATCTACGCAATAAATTGCCAGCCACAAACCGGAACATTTTTATCGGTAGGATCTAACGTTATTTATCGGAAGCCTTGGGATAGAGGATGTCTTTGAGTAAGTTCTACAGATCGATAGCGATTGCACTGCGACCGTCGCTTTCAATAAAATGAAGCTTTTTACATTTGCTGCTTCTTTTATAAATGCTTAGACATATTACCAAGTAACACGAAATTATGCTAATATCGAGAAAATACTAACTATTTATTGCTGTACCAACTATCAAGCACCTGCAGTAAGCAAAGCAGTAAGGTGAGGTCGGTTTGAAGGAGGTATGGTTTGTAGCTTGTCTGAATTTAAGTCATTATCACGTAAATTAAAAGAACTATGTACCTAACTCTATCAAAACAGTGAGGGCATTTCTAAATATATTTTAAGCAAAGAGATTAAAATATATTGGGACATAGAGGGGGCATTGGGAATATTTTCATACCATACTTTGAAGCATGTTTGAAGCTCAACATGTTATGTCAGTTAGTATGAACGCGAGCTGTCATTCGGTCGAAATTGTACTAGACTTATTCCACTTGGAATAACTTTTGGCTTCAAATTTTCCTCGCTTTGTCCCCTCTATGCCCTATTATTATATTTTAATCTCTTTGATTTTAAGTGATGTGTTATTTCTGGATCTGAATGTACTTGTTTACCGCACTGCAAAAATATACTAGTGAAATGTAGGTACTCGTTTATAAGGCAATTGAAGAGATCTGCCGACCCCTCAGGGATAAATCCGTCAGCATATTTTTTTTATTATCAGCATGCGGAGATCCGCAGACGAGAAAATCTCATAAAAGGTTAATTGGGCTATCATCTCCCACACAAGGCCCGCAGTTTAGGAGATAGTGTCAGGCTAGCCACTCTCTGTCGGAATTATCCAACCTGACCCTTTTCACAGCCCTTTGTGTTTTAGAAAACAAATTTAAAAGCATCTAGGTACCCTTTGAAGACGGCTCCAGTGAATCCTATCTCTGCCAGAGACCTTTGGCTCTCTGCGGCTTTGTGGAATCACAAATGAATGTGGTCGCTTACCGCAGAATATGTTTGTGTTGGCATCATTTATATGAGAGTCAACCAATAGATATGCCCAAGTGAGATACGAAGATATCTTGTCCTATTACTTTAAACAAGACATTTATGGAAGTATTTATTTATTTATAAGAGCAGTGATAGCCCGGACGGTTAAAGAGCCGGCCGAAAATCAGTGAGGCTCGGGTTCGAATCCTGGCATGTACCAATGAGTTTTTCAAAAACTTACGTATATATTTATCACTAGCTCGACGGTGAAGGAAAACATCGTGAGGAAACCCGCAGGTCTCAGAATTGATTCTGAGACATGTGTAAACAGACCCGGTCCGGCGATAGGCTCACCACCTATCACGTCTAGGGGTCCAATATATCTCGTGAAATGTGGGTATATCCAGTAATGGAATACCTCTGCCTACCCCCTCGGGGATAAAAAAGGCGTGAGATTATATATATTTATTTATATTTCGGTAATCTCGGAAACGGCTAGCTAACAATTTTGATAAAATGTGTGTGCATATATACGTTTTTGAATTTTAAACATTACACAATATAAAAAAAATTTGTTTAATATAAATCTTTTTAGTAATAATAGAACGATCGAAGCTCAGTCTTCTAGGTAGGAACTGTATTTTAATACGAACTATCCGTGAAAACACTTCTTATAAAAACAAAATATTTCTTAATACAGCTTTTTAAACAATACCACACAAAAGTTTTGAAACGTTTTTTGGTAAAAGAGAGAACATTAAAAAGAAACGTATATTTTTCCAGAACTTATTCACTTTGAAAAGCACTTAAAGAAACAAAGGCCCCGGAACTGATTCCGAGGCATGCCCGATTCAGCGATAGGCTCACCGATCACGTAGGTCCTGAAAATACACTGATGAAAACTGGTAGGTATGGAATACGTCTGCAACCCCCTTAGGGATACTTAGGGCCATATAACATAGAACTATAAGAGTAAAAAACCGATTTCAACTTATATGGTTTTCTCATGGATGCCATTGTTGAAATGGGACCACACGGGAAGCACCAGCTTTCAAATAAAAAAAAGATTCATCAAAATGAAATGATGAAAGTTCTGAAGGAAGTAGGAACATATAATAATAATATAATCTCACGCCTTTTTATCCCCGAGGGGGTAGGCAGAGGTATTCCATTACTGGATATACCCACATTTCACAAGATATATTGAACCCCTAAACGTGATAGGTGGTGAGCCTATCGCCGGACCGGGTCTGTTTACACATGTCTCAGAATTAATTCCGAGACCTGCGGGTTTCCTCACGATGTTTTCCTTCACCGTCGAGCTAGTGATAAATATGTACGTAAGTTTTTGAAAAACTCATTGGTACATGCCAGGATTTGAACCCGAGCCTCACTGATTTTCGGCCGGCTCTTTAACAGTCCGGGCTATCACTGCTCTCTGAAGGAACACACATAAAAAAATATACAGTCGAATTGATAACCTCCTTTTTTGAAGTCGGTTGAAAATATACCGATAGATAGCAATTACGATTTATAGCTGGAGATTATATGTTGTCTTCAAATGCAAGTACACTACCTTAATTTCGGTATGGCGTGCGGGATTCACATTAACTCGTAATGAAATTCTGGTTACCTTACATATTGGTTGTTTTATATTGGAGTATTAAAATTTGTCAGTGTAATAGTAAATGGTCACAAATATCTAATTCTAGGACTATTAAAGTAAGCCAAGGCTATAGTAGACGGGGAAAACATGGTGGTCTATAGAGAGGGCTTACAGTAGCGAATTTGGTTTGAGTTCACGAGGCGCACTGCACATAAATTGCCTTTTTCCTTGACAACATCAATGTTTTTACTATTATCTTTTTCATTAAAATCGCCCACCGGTTTTTATAACTGTTTTGTACCCAAATTTTCTTATAGGGTTATGATTTTCTTATTAAAATAAAGCGTGTATGTGACTGTATTCCTTTGGCGTTGTCTGTAGCCTTAACTGGCGTTGCGGCCCACTCCTCGGCCGCAACTGCCAGCACGTAAGGATGATGATGAGGACACGTAGGGATGATGAGACGGATTGAAGGTCGAGGGTTCGTAGAGGGTTGGAGGACGATGAATATAAACGAGTGTTTCAGCAGCCAAATGGTTTATTAACACTGATTTAGGTTTACTGTCACGGTTTGATCGGGTTATTTATTACAGAACAATTGATGAGATATAGATATTATGATATTTAGAACATGAAAACCTTTAACATATAGGAAAGCTTATTTGAAATACAGATTTTAGGTGAGAGACCGTCTAGTTCAAGCTTTGGGTAAATACTGATTTTCTGGTAGAAGAAAAATAGAAGAGAGAGCTGTAGTTCTAATTTCATAATTCAAAATTTAGAATGTATAGCCAGATAAAGAAGTTAAAAGGGCAAAAAGTTTATAAAACAGGAGGTTCGATAACGAGTACCTCGTTACAACAGGTTAATGAATCTTAATAAATGCGGTGTCTTTAGATTCTGAGGCCGACACTTGATTGGTTGCGTCACAAAAAATGTGCCTACTGTAGCCTAACGGCTTGATGTATTTAGTGTAGCTAGGTTCGTCCCTATCTCCGGAGTGTCCCAAGGGGCTACCTATTTCAATCTATTCAACGTTTATTTGACGCTCTTTTTTTTAAACTAATGCCTTTGTTCTGTATTTAATTCCGTTTCAATTCTTAATGCCCTTCGGAGACGAGGCAATTTATGGCCAGTAAGCTAGCTCGGGCGAGCCTTATCGAGGCACTTAAGCCAGTCGGCTTACTACTTGCGACCTAGCCTTGTCCGATCTGCCAACTTCTACGACTTACTATAATAATTGATTTTATTCTTCTTTCTCGTTGGTCGTGGCTGTAAACCACTTTGTCTGTCTATTAGGCAAACCAATATACCAACCATTGATGTAACACACATATTTATAAACTTATTGTCATTACAATTTGTAGTGGATTTGATTGTATGGTACATATAAAATGTATATAATATATATATATATATATAATATATAATCTCACGCCTTTTTATCCCCGAGGGGGTAGGCAGAGGTATTCCATTACTGGATATACCCACATTTCACGAGATATATTGGACCCCTAAACGTGATAGGTGGTGAGCCCATCGCCGGACCGGGTCTGTTTACACATATGTCTCAGAATTAATTCTGAGACCTGCGGGTTTCCTCACGATGTTTTCCTTCACCGTTGAGCTAGTGATAAATATGTATGTAAGTTTTTGAAAAACTCATTGGTACATGCCAGGATTTGAACCCGAGCCTCACTGATTTTCGGCCGGCTCTTTAACCGTCCGGGCTATCACTGATAAAATGTATGTCACAAATAAATTCTTCTTTTCTACTCTCCGTTTTGTAATTATCATTGTTCGCCGAATTTGGCACAGTATGTACTCGTACTTAAGTTGCGGCAGCCAAATTGGCAAAGTTATGTACTTCAGTACATGAGTGGTTTGTTTGATGGATGCGAGGTGACCTAACTTGAATAAAGTATTTGCCAACGCCTCCAGTTTCTATGATCTTGTAAAAGACTAGCTTGTACCCGCGACTTCGCTCGCGCACGTTTATTTCACCCCCTTGGGGGTTGAATTTTGCAAAATCCTTTCTTAGTGGATGCCTACACTGTATAAGCTATCTATGTGCAAAGTTTCAAGTCTCTAGACCCAGCGGTTTAGGCTGTGCGTTGATATATCACCAATCAGTCAGTCAGTTTATCATTTTATGTATAGGCTAATTAAAATTTTATTGTATTACTAAGTAGTTGTTCCGCCGGGTTACATTTTATCACAAGCTCCTCACTTGTTTCGGAAGGCACGTTAAACAGTTAATCTCGGTTTTCGTTTTCGTTATTGAAAATAACAGCTAATATTATTATGCCACTCGAAATTAGTTAGGCAATGTTTATTAAACTTTGTTAACGAGTTTTTAATAAATTATTTTGTTTGTTCACAATCTAATTTTGTTATTTTAATTTTATAAATTTTCTGGTTAGGACATGTACTTATGAGTTTTTGAAAAACTTCGTACATCAGCTCAACGATATAGAAAACATTGCCAGGAAACCCTCAGTCTCCAGGATCAGTTTGGAAAAAGTGCAAAGATCGGGCTATGTTCTTACCAAATGTCACCCTACCTTTGGAAAATACACATGCCTACCAGTAAATAAATACCTCTCGGGATAAGGTATCATCGAATATTGATGTCTGCGTGTGAATAATTCACGATAAACTTTTATTTAAGTGTTCAGTTTACATAGAAATAATTACCTGGCTTAATATATCTTATACGCGCACTAATAAACAAGTGTAACCTCCAAACAAGTGTTTGGAGGCCTCATTACTTCTATAGCTCTTGTAATCAAGCTGAGGTTCTAGAATTATTGAACAGAAACATATGAATCTTACTAATTTTATTAACGAGAAAGTTTGTGTGGATGTTAGATAGATGTTTGATACTTTTTCACGGACATACTATTGAAAGGAGACTTTATTCAATAAATCGACATCTATTTGGTAGTTCGGAAAACGCTGAATTTTTTGAATAGTTTTTTGACGTTTATTTTTATTTTAAGAATATTTTATCTTTTTATTGATATATTAGTGGATATTATCAAGTGTACTTTTGTAATTTATAATGATTAGCAAAAAATTGATGGACTGCGAATTACCATATCAACAAAAACCTTGTAAGTGTGGCAGAGGGCACCGTGATGACCCAATAGTTGCGGCCGCGGGCTGTGCGGACGATGATGCTGCCGTGGCCACCTTACCGGAGCAGTGGGTCCCCAAACACAGTGGTCCCATACTCGCCAACTACCTGAAACAACGCGGAGAAAACCACGAAAAAGTACTCCAAGACCTCTCCAATGTCGCTGATAAACTCAACGAGAGCATCCACATCAAAATCCGCGAGTTAGCCGAACGACTTCTCACCCACATCGAGCAGAACCAACGAGATATAGATAACGTTGTCGAGGGCTGCAATCTTCATGACAACGATCCTCCATTGACGGCTGAAGCCCGCAACGAAGCTCTGAAGAAGGTTCATGAGCTGCATGCTCAACGTATTGAGGATATGGCTGCGTTTAATAGGGATGCTCTAGTAGTAGAGAGGGAAAGAGCTGAAGGGCTAAAGAAGCTGCTGCGTGACCAGTTCCAACGTGTCATAGCCGTCGGACACTACCCTCCCAAAGACTTATTGCACGATTTTGATGACCGTATCTATGAAATTAACCAGCAGTTAATAAGTAACTCACGAGCTTACTCTGAATTGGAGATGCAGCTACGTGCCGAAGCAGACGAGAGTGTAGTCAAAGCGAGGTCGGCGCTCAATCAGCTGTGTCTAGGAGTAGCAATAGCTCCAGGCAGACGCAGCGCTCGGCCACGGCCATCAAAACAGTTGCGTTTTCCTAAACGTTCCGTGAGTGCGAATGATAAAAGACGTGATTCTTCAGACCCGTCATTGAACAAAATTATTGATGCCACAGAAATAGACCAGTGCGTTACTCGCTTGGCTGATGGGTACAGGGTAGCAGTGCTGAAAGTTCTATCAGGTTTTTTTGATAAGCTGAGCGATTTACATAAAAGCCTAACTAGGTGCAGCCACCTCGAATGTAGAAATAATGTTGAAAATTTGGAATTGGAGGGGATGCTCGAACGCGCGATAATTCGTCTCTCCAGAATCAAAGATAAAATGCCGTCTTTAATTCCGCAGTACGACGAAGCATCCCTTCAGCAGAGCCTGTGGTCTTTGGGGGAGCATCTTCGGGATACTTTCAATATACTACACGATGCCGGATACCTATGGGATCCTCATATGATGCGGTCAGCTCTCGCACAAAAGCTAACTATGGCGGCCGTTGAAGATCTCCTTACCAGCAACGACGCGATTGAGCAGGCTCATGAACTCAATTTCAGTGTTGCTTTCGAGCAAATGCGTAGCAGTTCTGAACCAGAAAAAGTACAGCAACAATACGAAGCATTAGTCGTGATGCTCGAAAGAATAGCTGGTATGTATCTCCAGCATAGTGTACTAGAAATCGGAAAACTCGAAGAGTATATGAATCTACCGCCAATAATGGCGAATACATTGCTTGCGGAATTTAACTGTTTTCTAGAAAAACATCCAAGAACCCCCGTCAGCACCACTTTCATAATGGACCCAGGTGCAGAGGTACTAACGGTTCAGCAGGATTCACAACGCCACTCGCAGCTACCGCGTGCTATTCGACAAACAGAACTTCAAGAAATTGCTCTCACAAATTGGAGGAATGGTTTTCTGGAAGCTTTTCAAAACAATGTGGTTCTGGTGCCCGATGAACTGATGCGGCAGGCGCGGCAGTGGGTTGATCAGAGAGCGACAGTTCTGCATATGCGGTACTCTATGAAGATGATGTCGCATAGCGTGCGTTTAGAGCGCCTCAAAGCGGCCCGCGACGCACGTCTGGCTGAATTAAAGCATCATGAGTCCCGCTTAAATTCTCACATAAATGCAGTCTACGAACTTATCGATAACTTACCTTTACAAGCATCCGAATTCTCAGGTCTAGACTCCCCAGAACTGTTTCCCATAAGTGAATGGTGCAATCGTATCCGTGAACAAATACAATATGTTACATCTAACCCTGAAGTCAGCCCCGAAGTTAGAAAGTTGAAAATGAATAGCTACGCGCCTCGGTTATTGAAGTACCGAAGTCTATTTGAGGAGTCGCTGGACAAGGCAATAGAGGAATACAAAGGCAAAGTCGAGCAGAGCATACAAGCGGCACGAATATCCAACGTTAGGTATGTGAACCAGATAAAATTGCTCTATGAACGCGGTAGGTATTCGGCGCAGGAGGCGATATGTACCACTACAGCTGTTTTGAAGAGTTCAGAAGCGCTGGAGACTTGTGATACTAAGACATTTGAAGCGCTAAACCATCGACGCGCGCATCTCATAGCTCTAGCTAATGAAATACTGACGCCACTGCAGAAAGTGGTTGAAGAATACGTCAAGCCCGTGAAAGGTGCTAAAGCTGCAGTGGCTGAGAAGAAGAAACCCCCTGGAAAGAAGAAATAAAATAGGTGGTTACATACATATGCTCACGCCTTTTTCCCGAAGGGGTAGGCAGAGACAACAGCCCGCCACCTGCTACGATCCTGGCATACCTCACGTGCCTCATCCACATTCATCTACTTGGTTACTATAATATTTATCTATATACATAAATACATAGAAGTCAGTGTCTTTAAAATAGTGTGCAAACGATTAACTTTTTATCATTTGTCAAAACAAAACGCAAATTATGGAAAATATACTAAATACTTAGGTCAGTAGGTACTTATACTGTCATTATTTTTAGCCGTCCCAAGCTAGGTAGATATACGTAAGTCTTTTGAAAAACGATAATCGGTATATAACAGGATTCGAACCTTAGCCTCACAACTGCACTTGGTTTGTTACTTCCATATTATTAATAACTAGCGACCCGCCCCGGCTTCGCACGGGTGCAATGCTAATACTAAAACTGTCCTCTTGAATCACTCTATCTATTAAAAAAAACCGCATCAAAATCCGTTGCGTAGTTTTAAAGATAGGGACAGAGAAAGCGACTTTGTTTTATACTATGTAGTGATAGTGATGAATCATAATTTGAAGGATTCGCTGTTTTATTTGTACTAATATATAATTCAAAATCGACTCGCATTTCGCGAAAGGGGTGGCTGTAACGTAAACTTTTATATAAAATTATTACGATGACATCGTGACTGTAAAAGCTTCCTTTTGTGTCATGACAAGTCGGAAAGGCGAGTGTCTCCTTACTTTACTTAGAGTAAGTTTAATGTTTCACTTCAAGTTTCTTGAGTAACTGACAGCGAGATGACTGTAGGGCTCGTTGTTGGCTATCTTTGCAAAATTTACTGTTGTTTAATATACCTACACTCGGCGTCAAAAAAATCGCACCTTTGAAAAACCACTTAATCCCATTTAGAATCAATGATGATGGGACTATTAGGTATAATTTTATAGGTCTAATCATCAACATTCAGCAAATCGTACTTGAGTCTTGCTAGGTCATAAAAAAGAAGTGATTGCAAAAGAAGAAGAAAAAGTTTGTTGACAAAGAATTAAAGTAAGCCAAAAAAATGCTTAAAAATTACTTAAAACCTAGTTTCCCCCCCCCCCCCTCTTTTATACCTCTAAAAGGTAGCGCAACTAGCGGCCCTTTTATAAAGTAATTATGCATTATTTTTGTATAACGTCGTTATTTGGGTGAAATGTTTTTTCTTATGGCATAAATGATTGTCAATTTTAATGTCGTTAAATTAATGTTTAAAATGATACTTAATAGTCCCATCACCATAGATTCTAAATGTGATTAAAAGTTGTTTAAAGTATTATTTTCCGAAGGTGCGATTTTTTTGACGCCGAGTGTATTATGGATCTAAGAAATCTGAACATAAATAATTTTATTTAATGACTAGCGGATGCCCAGCGGCGTTGCCCGCGCGGATTCCGTTTATTCCCGTTCCCGTGGGAATTTCCGAAAATCCCTTCATAGTGGTTGCCTACGACATATTTAAGACACCTACATACCATATTTCAAATAGCGGGTGACCAGCGGCGTTTTCCCGCTTGGATTTAGTTTATTCCCGTTCCCGTGGGAATTTCCAAAAATCCCTTCATGCCAATTTCCTATTACATATCAGACACCTTCATACCATTTTTCAAGTTTGTAGGTGTTATAGTTTCGGAGTAGTACGTATTTCTCTTTTTAACCAGTTTTTTTTATTTTCCCGTGGGAATGAGATATTTTCCTGGAATAAAAAGTACCCTAGATGTTGACCCGGGTACTCAGTTATCTCCATACCAAATTTCATCAAAATCCGTCCAGTAGTTTTTGTGTGATGCGTGCACAACCAGACAGACAGACAGACAAAAATTCCAAAAATTGGTGTTTCAGTATCTATATGGATAACTATATACATTACCGTTAAAATTTTCAAAAAATATTTCATGTACAGACACGGCCCCGTTAGAGTTTTATTATATGTATAGAAGATGCGAAAGGAGGATGAACAAAGAGGTGGGAAGAAAAAAATACTCTTTCCTGCTTTTTCTCAAACATCTTTGATAATGTAGTTTACTTGAAAAATCGGCCAAGTGCGAGTCGGATTAAGACACGAGGATTTTATTGTACATTCAAGACTAAGCTTGACACTTTGGACTTTGACCCGGCCCTGTATTCTATGGCGCGCAGTACAAATCAGAGCTCAGCTTAAACTGGTAGTGTCAAGCTTGACTTGCTCTTGACTGTACCACCGTACAGTAAAAAACATGTTCATTGAATGTGATACTATAATATGAACTATAATAAATAAAATAATTTATTTCAGACATACCTAGTTTAGTCAATAGAAAGTTAGTTGGTTAGTAGCATTACGTTAACTTCAATAATATCTGTCTGTGAATGTTAGTATCTACACCAGATCAAAAGATACAGCGATCCTTAATAGTAGCGTCCTCCGAATCATTAAAAGTGACTTAATAAAACATATTAATAGACTTTCATAGAACTTAGCTAAGTACCATCCCGAACAGTTTTCTTTAAAAAAATCGGTTGCTAAATTAGCTAGGTACCGTGCGACGATTAGGTAAATTGTAGGAAAATATGAAATTTAGACAACGTTTTGCTTGAAAAATTTAATCATATTTCAATTTTCTGTATATTCGCCCGTCTCGTTTCAAAACGAGATCTGAATAAATTCGTTGGCGTACAAAAAATTTACGACGAGCATTTTCTAAAAATTATCGTACGTCCGTCCAAATGAAAATGTTAAATAAAATTCGCTATAAAAACAAAGATTGAGTTTCGTGCCAGTTTTCCTCGTCGCTATTTCATTAAGTAACATTGTTTCCGTAATTCCTATTTGTGTTTTTCACAAATTTTTTTATTTTGCGCCGCGAAACACTACGGCTATTGTTTCTTCAAGGATTGGACACAATTGACACACGACTATGTAGACCTACTATAAGTGCTAAAAAACTGATAAACATACTTAAATATATATATATATATATATATATATATATATATATATATATATATATATAATAAACACCCAGAAACGAAAGTAAAGACATGTTCATGTACAGCAATGTTGGCCCCGAGGGAATCGAACCCGCGACTTCTCAGGATCACTGCCAACTGAGCCAACAATGCGAAGGTAACTTTTTTGTCTGCCTGTTACCTTTACCTGTACCTTTTCACGTTTAAATCGCTATACAACTTGATAACATTTTTACGGGAAATAGCTTGTCTTGAAAGACATGCTAATTTTTAGGCGGGACATGTGGGGTTATATGTAAGGTATAGTCAAACAGCGAAGCTCCATCGAACATATTTATTTATTTATTTATTAAGCCATAAATTACATGTCAGAAATAGTAGGTCTTAGACTAGTACAATAGTTTCAATGTAATTTTACCCTAAAGGGTTTAGCATATTATAGGTATCCATAACAATTTAGCAGAAGTACATTATTAAACACTTAATCATAGGTTTGCTTTTTTGATACCCAGGTCACAGAATATATAATAGTACTAACCCCAGGTGAAATGTGTTTGCACCAACCAGCAGGCGTATTACACGGAGGCTCGACACCGTTTCCGTTCGACTCATATCGAGTGAAAAATTTTCCGAAGTCGAATCTAAAACTAAAATCTTCGGAAACTGTATTCTAGGCGTTTCCGACAGCCACGGAAATTTTTTTGAATCATTATGTCAAATATGACATTCGTTTTCGATACCGACGTCTGTGAATAGCCCATCTTCGACAGATTTTCCGATTCCGAAACGAATATCGAAGCTCCGTGAATACGCCTGCTGGTCCAAACTCATTGATTTGCCTAATGGCGGTCTATTCTCTTTGCCTGCCCCAGTAGGCAAGAGACGTGAGATGTAATAAACTTAAATAGAAACCAACTTTAGCGGAAAGATTACGACACAAATCTTAAACCAGATATATCTGAAATGGAGACGAGCGAAATTGATACCAGTATATGAGACGCCAGTAAAGTTACGCCATATGACGCGGCCGATCCAACCGCTAATATTACGGAGCGTCGAGATTTTATGGAACGTAAAGGAGGTACTTAGTAACATTAATACAAGGTTTAATAAATTATAAGTAAGAATAGTTTTGTAATTCAAACTTTTACATTCTTAGAGTGACGTCACTTTATTTTTGAAGTTATTCTCAGCAAGCCCTTTCATTTGATACCCATATTGTAAGAGCGCATAAAAAATTACAAGTCCGCAATTTTGGGTGTTCCGCCATGTTGGATTTAGAATGATGTCACATACTAAACGTGTATACAAAATTTCAGCTCAATTTTGTTGCAAGATTCCACCCGAACAAACAATAAAGCTTGTAAATTTTTAAAATTACATATAATATCTCTGCTGAAAGGTCGGTAGAGGTATTTCATTTCTGGGGGTACCAACTTTTCTTCACAATACTACTCAGACCCCTAAACGTGACAGATGGCGAGACGACTCAAATTTGATTCATGCAAATGTAGAGTCCTTTGCATCTTTAAAGAGAAATCGTAGTTCGAAGTGCTAGTGTGACCTAAATACAGGAGTTCACCGCGTGGGAAGTTGCTGTTAGAATAGGAAGCGGAAATTCTAGTTGAAACGGAACTTCTGGATTTACTGCAACTCCACTCCACTACAGTGTTAATGAGTTAATTACATGAGTTAGGTTTAGGGTTTTGGTTAGTTTGGGACTAAAATTGCCGTAATTGAATTGTCCAACAACATTGAAAATAAATTTTCTTTTTTTAAAGTAGAAGGCATAATATTATGTACAAATTAAAAAGGTTATAGTAGTGAAATACATATAATATGTATAAATTACTGCATAAAACATCACTATGTTATGGTCAGTTATGAATTTGCTTCCTGAAGTCTTGCTGTGATTCATGTGACAAAAGAATACGTTGCATTTCTTAACCTTACTTAAAAATAACACAAAAATTTGCCGACACACTACAACAGCTTTCATCCTGCAATGTGTATAGCATTATAAGGTCCAAAAAAATAAAAAGGGAACCAGCATATTACATAATATCCCTCTCCGGTGGTAATCCCGGCATTAGTGAGAATGAGGACCCTACAAAAGTACGTTGTTGCCGCGTGGAGCGAATAGCAAATAAGTTTCACGGGCTTCCACAAGGTGCGTTCCTGGGCCGAGATGATCTTAATAAAACTGAATTATGCAATAAAGGTTCGACTTTATGAGTGAGGGAATGTCGAGCTTTAGTAGAGGATTGGATAGTTTGAAGAGGACATTTACCTTTACTTATATGAAATGGATTCGCCGTTGCCACGTTTTCGTTTTAAGATTTGATCAATCAGCTTATTTGTTACCAGCTCCTTTTACTGCTAATGCTATAGCACTGTTACTTACTTTTTCATTTACCCAAAGCTAATAAGAGTAAAGCCAGGAAAATGTAATTATTAAAACACTCTAGAATTGTTTGCCTACCAAAATACAAAAGACAAATTCGTCGCGAATGTGTCTAAAGGTTTTGTTAGATCTAACATCTTGTATGTATATTGGGTTTGTTTTCTGCAATAATAGAGTTTGGAGAATTCGCCGTTTTATGTTAAAAAAACTGGGCAAGTGCGTGTCGGACACCCACACAAAGGGTTCCGTACCATTATCTGTAAAAACGGCAAAAAAACACGTTTTATGTGGAGGAGCCACCTTAAATATTTATTTTATTTTGTTTTGTAGAATTTGTTGTTATAGCGGCAACAGAAATACATCATCCATCACGGTTCATGAGATACTCGTACATCCTGGTGACAGACGAACAGACAGACAGACAGACGGACGGACAGCTCAGTCTTAGTAATAGGGTCCCGTTTTACCCTTTGGGTTCAGAACCCTAAAAAAGGAACAAGCTACAACTAAAGTTTAGGTCATTTAAACTCAATTATTAAACGGATTTACAATGTATATATTCCTGTACCTAACTTACATTCTCGGTAAGGTATTTTTAAGAGATATAAATACGGTTTAGTTGATAGAGCTCCAGAGAGCGTTCTAAGCGAAACGGAAAGCGGCTTACAAGATCAGGAGTGGAATAATCCGATTAGGGGATTGAAGGATGCCACGGTTAGAGTAATGCTCAAACCTATGATTGAGGTGAAACTTATTTGTCTCTCTATCTGCGATGTACAGTAAAGAGCACATGAAGCACATTTGTATTGCGAGTCTGACCTCCAAGGCGATTGTAATAAGAATGTTACAAAGTCTAATGTGTCAAACTCCACGTGCTCTTGACTGTACTTGTATATTATTTATTTACACTTCTAAACTAATATCATAAAGTGGAGAGATTTTTATTTTTGTAACGTTTAAACTCAAAAACTTCTGGACTAATTAAAAAAATCTTTCTTCAATGGAAAGCTACATTATCAGGGAGTAACATAGGTTATATTACGGGTAAAACCGCTCGGAACAACTATTTATTTTTATAAAAAAAAACATTAAAATTGATTTTACATTTGCCGTATTTATATTCTTTATGCGATTGATTAAGAAGCAAAGACGGTGCCAATGGTTCTAGGGCTCTAACCTACATACACACACGCCTATTTCCCATTGGGGTAAGCAGAGGGAGGCAATAGAGCGTCACTTTATATAAACTTTCTTAAATTTGCAAATCTTTTAATTTTCTTGTGAAATGGGATGAAATGAGAAGTATCAAATTCAAAAGTGAAGTTATTATATAAAAGGACTTTATTTGCACATTATGACGCACATTTTTCAACTTATAAAAAATGTGAAAGAAAATACTGTACGATTCTGTAAATAGATTGCAACTTGAGTTAGGACAGGCCTACCTCGTACCCCGAAAGAAGTAGCAGGCAAAATTTTGTTTTTTTAGCGAACCGGATAGCCTTAACAGAACAAAATGGCGTATCAAATAAAGCCAAAGGCAATATTCCCGGGTCCTTTGTTTAGTCCCGTCGATAAAACAAGTAATTTTGGAGCGAATTTGAAGCAGAAAATGGGGAAAAATCTATTTTTCACTTTATTAGAGGTTTATTAGATACAAGGCTACATGACATGGTGCGTTGATAAAAGTTTATTCAAATGAATTTGAACAGTGAAAATAATCCAACTTCCTTAATAAATATAAATTTAAAAAATGCTCTCGCCTTTTGTCCTCAAAAAAGGTTTTACAAGTATATTGTTGGACCAGTAAACGTGATAAGTGATGAGCCTCTTCTTCTCAACCATACATACCGAAGCGTTGGAGCCGCAATCACTTTCAATAAGAGGACTTATAAGCCACTACATTGAATAAAAACATTTGATTTGATTTACCTATCGCCCGTACCGGGGTGCTGCCACACGATGTTTTCTTCAACCGTCGAGCTAGTGGTAAATTATTTACGTAAGTCATCTTACGTACCTACCTAAGAAGAGTAACGAAAGAGATTTATAGTGCGAATGTTGAAGGATGCAAGGAAAGAGGACGCCCCAGAAGGACGTTCACGGATCAAATAAGTGACGTCCTATAATAAGCTGGGGTCCGGAGTGAGAAGAATAAAAGAGCATGCATGAAAAGGCTTATGGATGTGAAGGACGCAAAAAAAGTTGTATGCAGAGATCGATCAAAGTGGCGATCCATCGTCTCTGCCTTCCCCTGTGGGACATTGGCGTGAGCTTTATGTATGTATGTATGTACGTAAGATTTTGAAAAACTCACTGGTACAGTCAACAAAGTTGTTAGGGTTACATGGCCAGTGACTAAAAACCCATTTTTCTGGGGTAGTCCTAATTAAATCTTATTGATTAATGTATATTTCAAAAGGTATCCTTGAACCCTATAATTTAGCAAAAAAAACTATAAATACATTTAAGGCTTTAAGAGAAAACTGAATCTTAGGTTCTGGCCATGTAACCCTAACAATTTTGTTGACTGTACAGTCAAGAGCACGTAAAGCTTGACACATTGCGCTTCGTAACGTTCTTATTACAATCGCTTTAGAGGTCAGACTCGCACTACAACTGTAAAGCTTCATATGCTCTTGACTGCACATGCCAGGATTCGAACCCGAGCCTCACGCTCGAGAAGCGAACTCTCTAACCACATGGATTGTAATTGTAGATGTTTTTCTTTCTCCCTGTAATATAACAAGTGGGTTGTGAGTATTTTCATTCCCTAAAAAGTTCGTATCCTAAAAAAATGCGTTACTCATTCAAAATCAAAATTCGTTTATTTCAGTAGGTATAAAAAATAAACTCGTCCATGAAGATTGGCTAAATGTAAACAGCAGCCCATCTCCACCGACGAGTTGCTGGTTCCAAATGCAGTACCCCGAGAAGAGCCAGCAAGAATGTATTAACTCCCTTGACGTATGATTGAGTAACAAACAACCCAAGCCGGTTTTTTGTTTTCCCGAACAAAAAACACAATGACCAGACCCGTATCAATAGCTCGACATCGCCATCCCTCCGAATATCAAAACATTTGTCGGTAACATTGACGCAACAGCAAAATTGGGTCTTGTTTGACGTAATTCAGCCTGACAACGTGACGGCTTTGGCGCATCAACTGCCGGAAGTAATATTCTGACCCCAGTGAAAAAAAAATAAGAACAATAAGGGCTTGGTCGAAAAACATACAATATTTTTTATTTTAATATCTAAGTTTGACGTGATAATGTTTTATTAATCTATGAACGCCCGGCTGCACGCACGAAAAAGCAAGACTCATTGTCACGTTCCGCCTGAGCCGAGCGCGCGCGAGCGTGGGCGATAGAGAGGCACGATCGCCCTAGTCAGCTTGTGACTCATCTATCTCTCTTCCACTCCAGTATGCAGTTTTTCATGAGTTTTCTTATGATGTTATCACGTAAAATTTTAGTCCGTAACCCAACAGTTTACAGACAACCAATTCTTATTGTTTTCTTTTTTGATTAGGTACTTACAGTTTATTATTTCCGCCGCCGGAAACCCGCATTTAACAGAATGTATTCTGAGGCATGTATAGTGTAATATAATAAGCCTAACAGCGACATTAGCGACTCGGATCGGACATAGGCTCGCCACCGACAGGTATTTCATTGTCACGTTTCGGGGTCAAAAAAATACTTTGGTTAAAAAATAAAAAAAAATAAAAAAAAAATCTCATGCCTTTCATCCCCGAGGGGGTAGGCAGAGGTATTCCATTACTGGATATACCCACATTTCACGAGATATAATGGACCCTATATATATATTATATATATAGATATATTTGGTTAAAAGTGGGAAAATAAACTACAAAAGAAATACCCACTCCGACTTGGGGATAATAAAAGCGACTGTATTTCACAACTTCGACATTTATTACAGCGAATTTTACCAAAGCGAATGTTTGTGATCGCGATGTACGTTACAGCGAATGTTTGTGATCGCGATGTACGTTACAGCGAAAGTATTCGATGTCGACGTATGGGACTTCGACGGTTTGTCATCGCGATGTACGTTACAGCGAAAGTATCCGATAGCGAAGCATGCGACTTCGAATGTTTGTGATCGTGAGGTATCTTACAGCGAAATTAGGTAGGTTATCTCTAAGCATAAATCTTGCATACTAAACAAATCCAGGAGCTCAAACGTGTACATTCTATTAACATATTATTATTGGGACGGTTTTATGAGAAGATAACTTACTGTTCTTATTTTATACTTTTCCCATCTGACCACTGAGTTGGAATTAATGTTTCTTTGGTAACTGTCAGTAAACAGCTGCCATATTCCGGATTTAGGTTAAGCAATGTTGGGAGCGGTCAGTCTGTAAATGGCACCTTAGTGGTATTATGGAGCGGTGACTCAGAACCTGAAGGAACAAGTTATAATAGTTATGACGACAAAAGCCGGTGGGACGACAAGGGTGCCTAATTTTGTAAAGTCTAAGAAGTTACTTGCACTATTGAGTTTAGATTACATTTGAATTTGAATCTCGATATACAATTTAGTTAAGACTTTTTTTGGTTGATGAAAAATGGGTACTTATTTCCAGAAATGGATGACCTCTGCCTACCCGGGGATAAAGGGTGTGAGTTTTTTTAGCGCAGATAACGCATCTGTATTGGCTTAAGGGCCCTCTTCGTACTTTCGCCGCGCGAAATCTAGAATTTTTGGCGCTACTATCGCAACACAGTGGGTCGAATCGTCGGACTTCGACTCGCCAACTAAATTGTAACTTTGGATTTTGTTACCAAATATAAAAATAGTCATGTCAAATGTATTTTTTCTAACAATACTTTCTAACTGCTGCCCACGACTTTGTTTGCGTGGACACGTTTTTCCGTATGAATCTGTCGGAAATATTTTCCTGCATGTAGTACATTTTTTATTTTTTTTGCACATTTGATATAAGTCAAACTATATATATTTGATATAAACAAACTCCACATGGATCGGATCTTTAAAATAAGATAATTAAAATTGCACACCTAATTTATTCTAATAATATTTAATTGAATTAACCTGTGAATATGACAGTTGCAAATATTATACAATATCTATTTGACATCATAATGACGTACTTTCCTGACAAGAGTTTCGTGATGAAGGTAGTATTCAAATGCTTAAAAGACGCACGGAAAACATAGGTAATGTAGTGTATGCGTGAAAGAGGTGCAAGTGTTCTGTCGTCTCCTGCGCACACACACTTGTAGAAGTGGGGTGACAGCCGGCAGCCCGCCAGAGGGGAACGGACCACCGAGAGTGACGGACGTGTGTGCAGTGAGGAGCCGATAATAAGTAGGTACTCGAAACTAAGAATACATACACGGAACAGTACAGGTATAATTAATAATTCCTACCCAAGCCTTTTTTATGATCAAACCAAACATAATTACCAGAAATACATATGCAAAGCTAGGACTTAACTAAATACATTACGCCATCTGTTATCAATCAAGAAAACTAATTATTTCGACTTTTTAACTGTCACTTCGTAAAGCTCTCATACTTATTACGGTATTTGACAAGGGCGTCAAAAATATAAATTACTAGCGCCCTGCACCGGCTTCGCATGGCTGGACATTTATTTTTTAAAAATTTTGGGATAAACGTAGAGTAAATGTATCTTTATGCAGGACCACAGTTTAACAATCATACATAAGTAACGACCCTATCACTGAGACTCCGCTGTCCGTCCATCTGTCAGTCTGTCACCAGGCTGTATCTCATGAACCGTGATAGTTAGACAGTTGAAATTGAAACACAGATGATGTATTTCTGTTGCCGCTAATAACAATGAATACTAAAAACAGAATAAAATAAATATTTAAGGGTACAACTACATAGGTAAGCTCCCATACAACAAACGTGTTTTTTTTGCCTTTTTTATAGATAATGGTAGGGAACCCTTCGTGCGCGAGTCTGACTCACACTTGACCGGTTTTTTATATTTTCCCGTGGTAATGCGATATTTTGCTGTAGTAAATAGTACCCTAAATTTTGACCTAGTTAATCAATTATCTCCACACCAAATTTCGTTAAAATCAGTCAAGTAGGTTTTGCGTTCGGTATCTATCTATCACGTTTAGGGGTCCAAAGAATATCTCGTGAAAAGTGGGTATATACAGAAATTTAATACCTCTGCCTACCCCCTTAGGGGATATAAGGCGTGAGATTATTAGTTGCGTGTTCAGACAGACAGATAAAAATATTTTTGTAGATATTATAGATTTTGTTTTGTTGTACTATCAATAGTTTTCGTAGCATGCGATGAAAGACATTTTACGGTTAAATTTTTTAAACCTTTGGGTTACATTATTGAAATTTTAGTAAGGATTCCTATTTTTTATTCGTCATAGATACAGCCTAATATACTCAGGGATAACGTAGAATGAAATCGGTCTAGTAGTTTTTAAGTTTATTCGTTACAAACGTACAAAAATACAAATATTCCCTCTTTATAATATTAGTGTAGATGTTGAGTGATCTATATGAGATTTATAAAAAAATCAACATCAAACATTTTATTAGGTATGACTCATAACAATAATAATTATCACAAAAGTTTGTAACGAGACCACTGTGCACTGATTTTGTGTGTTTTTGCGATCTGTCAATGCCGCGCAAAGCGACGTGCTCTCACTTTGGAGGCGCGTGGCCGACTGAATTCCGCGAGCGTTCGCATTCGTATTTGAATTTGCGCGCCGGCTCCATAGTAATTTGTATGAAGATTTTGAGCGAAAA
Source organism: Ethmia dodecea (assembly GCA_963855545.1). Lineage (NCBI taxonomy): Eukaryota > Metazoa > Arthropoda > Insecta > Lepidoptera > Depressariidae > Ethmia > Ethmia dodecea. The sequence continues at coordinate 1,674,042 of OY979447.1, forward strand.
AATTGGTCAAGTTTGTGATTTTTTTACACAAATTCGGAATATATTTATTAAAAAATTAAGGGTTTATCGCCTGCTCTATAGTTTTAACTGTATTATGTAATAAAATTCATTTAATAATTCTTGATAGTTACGACTCAGTTGTTAGAATACGGGAGTGAAACTTAAACTGAAATATCTAAGGGAAGAGCATTTTTTTTATTATCCTTCCCACGTCAATAAACTCGGTGTAATTTCCGATTGCTCTGCAAGTGCTCATTAAAACCCTCTGGCTCCACACTCCGTCCCGTAATGTAGACAGCCGTGTCAATAAAAGCGGCTGAAATTACTCTGTGTAGACCACAGGGGGCTACTTTTTAAACCGACTTCAAAAAAGGAGGAGGTTTCTCAATTCGACCGTATACAATATGTAACAGAATAAGCGCAATTCCTGAACTTAGTTTGTTCAGTAATCGATTTCATAGTCCAGTCAGTCAAGACAATTAATTCATAATAATTCCAAAAGTTTTCAAACTTCGGTCAAGTGAATGGTACATTGGGACGACAATAAATCTAATTTTGCAACCTTGTCCGCAGTCCGGAACACTGTTAAAATTGCAATCAAATTAATTTTTGCTGTATGGTCGTGAAAAAAATTCCAAAAGTTCTGCAAACTTGGGGAAGTTTTCGATATAATATTTCATATCACGTATTAAATTTGCAACCAATCTAAGTGTACGGAACATTTTTTTTTATTAAAAAATTTATGTTTTTTTTTATTAAACTGAATGTAAACGTTCCAAAAGTTCTGCAAATTTGACAGATATATCGGAAAAATATACCGAACGATTGTATAAATTTGCAACCTTTTACGTTGACCGGAACATGTTTATTTATAATTATTTTTAATTCGTGGTCATTTTTTCGAGTAAGGTCTCGGAATAATTACAAAAGTTTTGAAACTTGGTTGCAAACTTCGAAAACATCTATTCTGATGCATTTACAAATTTGCAACCTCATACGCGATCCGGAACTTTATGCAATTTGCCAAAATGTATTTTTTTTATTATTTCACCTTCAAGAAAATTTCAAAAGTTCTGCAAATCGAGGGGACTGTTTAATTTTGGGATTAATGTCAGTATTTGAATTTGCAACCTCTCACGCAATCCGGAATCTTGTGTGATATCGGAAATTTCACTTTAATGGCATTTTTCATTTTCGAAAAAATTTCAAAAGTTTTGCAAATCGAGCCAATGATTGTTTCTTTGAGGTGCATGTCAGTATGAAAATTTGCAACCCCGCATGAGATCAGCAAAAATTGAGTTCTTTGCAAAAATCGATTTTTCGCATTTTGTTATCCTTGAAAGAAATGCAAAAGTTTTGCAAATCGAGCGGATGGTCTTATTTTGGGATCGATACCACTATTCAAATTTGCAACTTCGCACGAGACCCGGAACCTTGTGTTATTTGCAAAAATCGTTTTTTTAATTTTATTACCGTCGAAAAAATAAATAGACATAACAAGAATTTCAAAAGTATAGAAAAAAAGTATAAGGATATCAAATATTCGTAACTGCGTAGGTGAGTAACAGTGTATATGTGCCCTGAATATATAACAGCGATGTGTACGGAAATAATATTTTTCGTGAATGTGATTAAAAAATATTTCCGTATTCCGGATATGGTTGCAAATTCAAATACTGACATTAATCCTAAAATTAAACCGTCCCCTCGACTTGCACAACTTTTGAAATTTTCTTGAAGGTGAAAAAATAAAAAAAATACATTTTTGCAAATTGCATATAATTCCGGATCGCGTATGAGGTTGCAAATTTGTAAATGCATCAGAATAGATGTTTTCGAAGTTTGCAACCAAGTTTCAAAACTTTTGTAATTATTCCGAGACCACCTTACTCGAAAAAATGACCACGAATTAAAAAGAATTATAAATAAACATGTTCCGGTCAACGTAAAAGGTTGCAAATTTATACAATCGTTCGGTATATTTTTCCGATATATCTGTCAAATTTGCAGAACTTTTGGAACGTTTACATTCAGTTTAATAAAAAAAAACATTAATTTTCAATAAAAAAAAATGTTCCGTACACTTAGATTGGTTGCAAATTTAATACGTGATATGAAATATTATATCGAAAACTTCCCCAAGTTTGCAGAACTTTTGGAATTTTTTTCACGACCATACAGCAAAAATTAATTTAATTGCAATTTTAACAATGTTCCGGACTGCAGACAAGGTTGCAAAATGAGATTTATTGTCGTCCCAATGTACCATTCACTTAAACGAAGTTGGAAAACTTTTGGAATTATTGTTAAATTTTCGATTTTGAATGTCTATAATGACTGGATTATCAGCCTTTTTTGATGTGTTAAATTTTCCCGAAAAATGAATTAGCATAGCTTGAATTTAGTACTGCCAATGGAAATCGTGCTATGATTGCTCTTTAAATAAGACAATTGATTAGTCACAACTAAATTTCGAAGGCATCATATTTTTTTATATTAATATTCTAATTGGGGTGTATGAGGAATTGTGCTTATTCTGTTACGCGTTGTATATCTACTATATAAAAATAAGTCGGGTTTTCCTTCCTGACGATTTAACTCCAGAACTGACGAACCGATTTCCATAGTTTTGCATTCGTTGGAAAGGTCTCGGGCTCCGCAAGGTTTATAGCAAAGAAAATTCAGCATTGCACCCGTGCGAAGCCGGGGCGGGTCGCTAGTACCATATATTTTTGTTATGCGTGTTCGCGGATAACTTCGTCGTTTATGAACCGATTTTGATTATTATTTTTCTGTTGGAAAGGTGATATCCCAACGGTGGTACCATGATAAGAAAACCAGGATCTGATAATGGCATCCCAGAGAAATCATGGTGAACATTCTAAAAACGGTGTGGCGACTAGTGCTTTTTACTTTTTTTAGTTTCCTGTTTGAAGTCGGTTTTTTATTTGTTTAAAATTATGTTTGGATTTTGAGTATTAAACCAACCGAAGACGCCACTGACAGGCGTTCCCCTCTGCCAGAAATAGTGTCGGTCAACGCGCATACCTGTTATATACAACTAGTTTTTTTGAGTTCACGGAGTGCTCGGATTGGTGAATGTATTTGTGAGTATCTAGTTCAAGGTAGTGTTTAATTGTTTTGTCAAAAAATGCGTTTGTTTTGACATTATTTGTGTGCGTTTCCTCGTCCCCCGCGTAGAAATTGGCAGACTTTTTTGCAAAGAAACTAGTGCGCGTGACGTCTCCTGTTGGTCTTATACTCGACAGTGACACGCCATTTTTAAAAGTAAAGGGAGGCATCTCTTTACTTTTAAAAATGGCGTGTTACATTACACACATTAATAAACTCAAAGTAATTTCCTCTTGCTCCGCAAGTGTCCATTAAAACCTGATGGCTCCGTGACTCCACACCCCGTGATGGTGACAGCCGTGTCAATAAAGTGGCTGCAATTACTCTTGAAACCACCGTTTGTTTTCATTCCCCGCACAGCCATGAGAAGCTACAGAGCAATTAATTATTTAGGTCCAACTTCCAACAAATATGTTTTTCTTTCCTATTCTATCGGGTATGGTTGGCTGGAATGGATGTCTGGTTGGGTTGGGCCCTATTGAATTTAAATGTCTTTGGTGTAAACAGGCCCGGTCCGGCGATGGGCTCACCACCTATCACGTTTACAGGTCCATATCTCGTGAAATGTGGGTATATCCAGTAATGGGATACCTCTGCCTACCCCCTCGGGGGTAAAAGGTCTACATAGAAAGCCTTATCCAAAGACGTTTAAAGAAAAAGTTTCTCTCTCCAATGATTTTCTCGCGCCAGACTGACCTTTACATTATTGTCACATCAGTGTGAAGGATAAGAAACTTTATTCCTATTCTTCACTTTTGCACTATCACTGAAAGTCGTCACACTAGTGTGAACGTTGGGAAAAGATTATTCCTTACATTTACCTTTTGCTTCTACACTATAAAAGAATATGACTAACAGACACATTGATTTTTTTTAAGTTATTTAAGTCGTTCGGTTATGCTATTATCACTTTTGTAAAAGTATCTGGCGGAAATCGAAAGAAATTGGATTAAAAACGAAAACTCTAAAACGATTCGTTGGGTTAAGCACTGCACTTGCCTTGTTACCTAAAGACAAAATTCGAGATGGATGGACATATATCAGAGATTCAAGTGACAACATTAGGAATACCAAATTAGACAATTTTTTTAATTATATGGAAAGGACCTGGCTAAAAAGTGACGAATGTGTTGAGGAATGGTGTAGTTCAAACGAACGTCATCGAACCAACAATGTGTGTGAAAATTGGAATTCGCAAATCAATAAAAAAGTAAACAAGAACCATGTTACAATTGCTAAATTATTAACGGCTTTAAAAGAAGATTCGACTACGAATATAATAAAATTAAACTCGCCTTCCAATAACAGACGACAAACCGAACAAGAAAAGGATGCTATTCTAGTGAATACAAAACTACAGTTGATACATGGCAACATAACAATCGGCCATTTTTTGGAAATTCATCGTTAGAAGCATTCCTCAATACATCGTACAGAGCAGTGACCAGTAAATAGTGAATATCAGGGCCCCAATTCGACGTACATGGCGATATCACAGTTTTAATAAATAGTAAACTGTTTCTTTTTTTAATTTTCTGAAAGAGTGTTATTAAGTTTGAAGAGTAAAAGTTTTTATGTTTTCATTTTTGTTTATGTATTTCTCTTGCCGATATAACAACAAATTTTATATTTAAAACGATCTCTACTATTAGGTACATTTAAAATTAAAAAAATCGAAAGTATGTGAGGTACCTACCTCTAAGCAACGCTTGCACCTTAGCCCATGTAACGTGTGATAAAGAAATTCGTTCTAATAATATTAGGAAAAGGTTACACTGTTCTTTTAGACAGTGTGACGGTTAGGAATTGATCTCCCGACAGGCCCACTAGTGTGATAATAAGAAACACAAATTCTCTACCTTCACACCGCTCTGTCACACCGCTTTACACTAATGTGAAAGTAAGGATTTTTGTTTCTTGACATACACACTGATGTGGCGGTTAATAATAAAAATATGACAGTTAGGAAATCGTTTGTCTGTCTAACACATTGGTAGTAAGGGTAGGATTTTTATTTCCTTTCCTTCACACTGATGTGACAGAATAATGTGAAGGTCAGTCTGGCGCGGATTTTCTTCCAACCTCTTTGGCCTTATCCATCGTATTACTGGACACTTTTCCTCGAATCCCAGCCGAGATTGCGAATAAAACCTAATTCACCCCAGTCACTGCCGACCTTTATCAACAAGCTTCATTAATCCTACCTCTTGATTCTGAGAGCACCCAAATAAAACCTCAAAGAGGAGCGTGACGTGAATATGGCGACGTCATTCTCACGGAGGAAAATGTTTATAGCGTTACTACGGTGTTATGGAAAGGAAAATTGGCTCGAATTATGTTCTCTTTCCGTCAATAAACGGAATAAATTTTACATGGTATGACAGGAATTTACTCGATTATTTAAGAGTAGCCAAAGAGATTTAAATATTATAGGGCATAGTGGGGGCATTGGGAATATTTTCATACAAAATTTTGAAGCCTATAAGCGTCATGTCCTTGTCATGTCAGTTAGTATGAACGCGAGCTGTTATTCGGTCGAAGTTGTACTAGACTTATTCCACTTGGAATAACTTTTCACTTCAAATTTTCCTCGCTTTGTCCCCTCTATGCCTTATTATATTTTAATCTCTTTGCTTCAGTAAGTTATCCCCCCTATAAACATACCTACACATAACTTGACCGCTTTTTAATAGTAATATAGATTATAAGAATAACATAAGGCCTTAGTTAAAAATATATAAAATGCTTTTGAAATTATGGACAAAACTGATCAACTCTCATTACATTTAAGCATTTATTAGGCTGAATTAAACGAAATTAATTCTATGACCTGTGTAACAGGACGTCATCGGTCCGATAATAGATAAAAAATACACAAGCGATAGTGATTATGTCCAGAATTGGAATACCTCGGCCAGCCCGCGATGGGCAAGGCTGAATTAATATTATATTTGTTGGATAGAAAATGTTCTGAAGACAGCTATACCATGATTTTCATTTCAAATAGTAGAAGTTTGTTTCCTTCTTGTTTATCTCAAAAGAAATTTCAAACGAAATTCATTTTTCAATAACAGTTCATATTTAAACAAAGAGAACCAATATTTTCTAACAAAACATTTACAAGGTTTTGAAGAAAGATTAGGTACAAAACGGACGAAGAAATTCATAAAATTTCCAAGTAACGAATACTTGGAAATTTTACAGTGTCTTGTTTTGTTTTATAAGTATCTAAAATCTTTCATATTTCCAGAATTTCATTTCGCTCGAGTACCTTCAAAGTTTGCTAACAAATCCATGTTATTTATCAGTAAGTAGATACAGTCTTCTAAGTTCTAACGTAATTATCAAGGAGAATAATATATAATCGCCTTCATGAGGAGCCAGAAAGTGACTAAAAAAGCACGCCTGGCTGTTCATGATGGGGTGTTGGTTCCTACCTTAATGTATGGTAGCGAGAGTTGGGTATGGCAGAAGAAGCACGAGAGTCGAATAAATGCAGTAGAAATGCGCTCGCTAAGAAGCATGAGTGGAGTACGATTGATTGATAGAATGAGGAATAGTGTAATCCGAGAGCGTTGTGGCTTGAAAGAGGATATAGTGACTAAAATTGAGAAAGGAATGCTTAGGTGGTTTGGACATGTCGAGCGGATGGATGAAAGGCGTCTAACGAGACAAATATATAAGGGGATTGTGAGTGGCCGAGTCGGCAGAGGGCGACCTAGGCGTACTTACATCGATCAGATCGGCGATGTATTGAAAAAAAAGCCAGATAAAGAGTACCCGAAACCGACGAGCTTGTATGAACCGATTGATGGATGGGGATGAGGCACGTGAGGTATGCCAGGATCGTAGCAGGTGGCGGGCTGTTGTCTCTGCCTACCCCTTCGGGAAAAAGGCGTGAGCATATGTATGTATGTATGTAATAATATATAATAATAATAATATAATCTCACGCCTTTTTTATCCCCGAGGGGGTAGGCAGAGGTATTCCATTACTGGATATACCCACATTTCCCGAGATACATTGGACCCCTAAACGTGATAGGTGGTGAGCCCATCGCCGGACCGGGTCTATTTACACATGTCTCAGAATTAATTCTGAGACCTGCGGGTTTCCTCAGTATGTTTTCCTTCACCGTCGAGCTAGTGATAAATATGTACGTAAGTTTTTGAAAAACTCATTGGTACATGCCAGGATTCGAACCCGAGCCTCACTGATTTTCGGCCGGCTCTTTAACCGTAAGGGCTATCACTGCTCTCGAACTTGAACGGGAACTACGCCGGTAAAACCGCTCAGAACCGCTAGTGGGTGCCCAGCGGCGATTTATCTAAGCGAGACTCTCGCAACTCATTAAAAACTGTTACAGAACTTAGACTTTCAAGTTTATCTCGCTAAGACTGACCTTCCAAGAGAATATAAAAAAAAAACGGCCAAGTTCGAGTCGGACCCGTGCACAAAGAGTTCCGTACTATTATCTGTAAAAACATCAAAGAAACCACGTTTGTTGTATATGGGGGCTTCCCCTTAAATATTAATTTATTTTTTTAGTATTGGTCGTTATAGCAGCAAAAGAAATAAATCATCTGTGAAAATTTCAACTGGCTAAATATCACGGTTCATGAGATACAGCCTGGTGACAGACGGACAGACAGACGAGTCTTAGTAATATTGTCCCGTTTTACCCTTTGAGTACGGAACCCTAAAAACGGTCCTGATGTGATAAGCAGCACTTTTCACTTAAATTTTAGCATTTACAATGAAATTACGGACATGCAGCAGGGATAGTCCAGCGGTTAAAAGGTCCGCTTCTCATTCGTGAAGCTTGGGTTCGAATCCTGGCATGTACCAATGAGTTTTTCAAATACACGTCCATATTAAAATTTATCACTAGCTCGGCGGTGAAGGAAAACATCGTGGTATTCTGAGTAATTGTAACGGGAGTTTTTCCAGAAATAGAATACTTGGAGACAAAAGGCGTGAGATATTTTTTTTATTTTATTCACAGATAATATTCTATTTTTGTATGTTCGTATCTTTGTTACGAATAAACTAAAAAACTACTACTGAACCGATTTAATAAATCTTTCACCAATGGAAACCTAGAATATCCCTGAGTAACATAGACTATTTTTTATTCCCGTATTCCCACGGGAACGGGAACTACGAGTATGAAACCGCGCAGAACTGCTAGTAAATTATAAAACTATTAGTCCATCATCCAACATTGTCAGCATCATCTAATTCAACGTAGTGGTTGAATTTTTATAAAGAAAACGCTTGTAACTACAACGTTGGTACCTACTAGATATTCAAGTGGTAACATCGCAAAAAAATAAATTGGTTTTATTACGTCCCAAAGGTATTCCCGAAAACGAATTGTTTTATACCAATACAAATAGTTTTTTCCTGGATGTTTCGTTTCTTTCGGTTTGAGAAACGTGCTAAGGGGATCGTTATCGAATGAACGAAGAAAAACATTTTTGCAAGTCCATTACAAAATAACACATTTATTAATACAAGGAAGTTAGAAATGTTGACATTATTTCTTCTTTATTTACACTTTTAGGACCCTGCAAAGTGAAATAATAATAATAAATCGTTTATTTCTCAATTCAAGACAAAATATAAAATACAAGAAAATGTTTTCCAGGTGTATGTATGTATCTATAATGTTATTGCTTCTAATTTGATTGCAAGGAGATTTTTTATTATTTTTAGGGATCCGTACCTCAAAAAGAAAACTTAACCCTTATAGAATAACTTAATTGTCACTGAGGACTGTGTGTCCGTCTGTCTGTCAAGATCCTTTATCTCTGAAACGCGAGGGTATCGAGTTGAAATTAAAACCATATACTTACTCAGGTCTGCAATCCATTGAAGCTGTAGAAAAATGAAATTTCTAAGTTAACGTAAACAAAAAAGATTCCGTGGACCTACGACATTTTGCAAGTAATATCGTCTTATACTACGATTACAGGGAACAATCTAAAAACTATAACATTTGTCATTAAATCATAAAATGTCAGAGATTAAAATATAATAGGGCATAGAGGGGACAAAGCGAGGAAAATTTGAAGCTAAAAGTTATTCCAAGTGGAATAAGTCGAATACAATTTCGGACCGAATGACAGCTCGCGTTCATACTAACTGACATGACGCTTGAGCTTCAAACATGCTTCAAAGTTTTGTATGAAAATATTCACAATGCCCCCCCTATGTCCTATTATATTTTAATCTCTTTGTAAAATGTAGTCTTTATTTAAAGTACGTAATTAATCATAATGCGAGTCTCCATCCCTGAACTATCTATAATACGTACTAAGTACGTACCTACAAATTCTTACGAAACCTTTGGTAGGCGAGTCCGACTCGCGCTTGTCCCTTTTTTTAGGGTTGCGTACCCAAAGGGTAAAACCGAACCCTATTACTAAGACTCCTCTGTCTGTCTGTCACCAGGCTGTATCTCATGAACCGTGATCGTTAGACTGTTGAAATGTTCACAGATGATGTATTTCTGTTGCCGCTATAATAACAAATGCTAAAAAACAGAATAACATAAATATTTAAGGGGACTCCCATACAACAAACGCGATTTTTTTGCCGTTTTTACAGATAACTAGCAGAGCCCCGCAGTTTCACGAGGAAAGAGGAACAAACATTTTTACATCCAAACATACAAACTTTGGCTTTTATAATATTAGTAGGATGGTACGGAACCCTTCGTCCGACTCGCACTTGTCCGTTTTTTTATTATAGTACAGCCTTAGGCTAGTGGCCCCGACTTGTTACAATTTGCCAAATCACCCAAGGGTATTTGACCATTGTGCGTTAACAAAGTAAAGGAGATGTTCCATCTTAGGCCTGCACATTGTACACCAGCATGAAAAATCTAGTGATTATCAGAAAAATATTTTAAAAAATCATTTCCATCTATTTAACATACACAAAAGTAATTAAACTTCAATGGATCCACATGTAACCATATTGAAATAGTACTATTTCTAACTTCTTAAGCTCAATTTCCATGTTATTGTGAATTAGTCCGACAAACATAGCTGTTATTATTCCGACCATTAAATAAATAAATAAAATAAATAAATAAACATCAAAATAATGTCAGTCTGTTTCGGTCGCCGCGATGCTAGTTAAATAAAAATTTAAGTTTATTGTACAAGAAACCTAGACAAATATTAGCAAAATCAACAATAAAACTATTGTTATTTTAATTATATTTATCTAAAAAACTGGTGTACATGGTGCAGGCCCAGTCTCCATACATTCATGAAACGTCTCCTTTATGTTAGTTTTAGGTAACTACATTATCCCTTCCCATTCCCCTACGATACAAGACACCTCCATTATTTGTTAGGTGACCTACATCCATATTCCATAGAACCCCATTGTGCGGCACCTGCGAGTGTGGATTTACCCCGGTGAATTCGTCCCACGCTTGACGGGTTCCATTGTGAGATTCCGAGGAAGGAGCTTGTCAATAATACGATGAATACCGTATTAAGTGGCAAGTGAGGTTGTTCCTTCAGTTTCGTATTCTATTTGAAGTGCGTATTTATGCTGTAACAAAAATTTTGTTTCCTATATCGAATGGCACTCTGTGAAAACTAGTTTTGCTAGAAGACAATTTAAAATTTTCGAAAATTATTTTATTTTCGTTTCTGCGCGGTTTCACCCTCGTAGTACCGGTTCCCATGGGAATACGGGAATAAAACAGAGCCTATGTTACTCATGGATAATGTAGCTTTCCATTGGTGACAGAATTTTTAAAATCGGTAAAGACGTTTTTGAGCTTTTCCGTTACAAACACAGAAATACAAATCTTTCCTCTTTATAATATTAGAGATTAGTATAAATCTACATCTGCACTAATACTTATTATAAAAAGGAAAGATTTGTTTGTTAGTTTAGCTAACTTATCTAGGTGTAACATGGGCTATAATTTTCCCACAGGAACGGGACTTACGGGCAAAATCCAGCAGAACAGCTTCTGGCACAAAATTTTAAAAAAAATCTCACGCCTTTTATCGCCGAGGGTGAAGGCAGAGGTATTCCATTACTGGATATACCCACATTTCACGAGATATATTGGACCCCTAAACGTGATAGGTGTTGAGCCCATCGCCGGACCGGGTCTATTTACGCATGTCTCAGAATTAATTCTGAGACCTGCGGGTTTCCTCACGATGTTTTCCTTCACCGTCGAGCTAGTGATAAATATGTACAGTCAACAAAGTTGTTAGTGTTACATTTCCAAAAATTAAGATTCACTTTTCTCTTAAAGCCTTAAATGTATTTATAGTATTTTTTTGGTTAATTATAGGGATCAAAGATACCTTTCGAAATAAACATTAATCAATAGGTAAGATTTATTTATGACTTCCCCAGAAAAATGAATTCTTAGTTACTGGCCATGTAACCCTAACAACTTTGTTGACTGTACCTACGTAAGTTTTTGAAAAACTCATTGGTACATGCCAGGATTCGAAGCCGAGCCTCACTGATTTTCGGCCGGCTCTTTAACCGTAAGGCTATCACTGCTTAATATCAAAGCTTCTAGCACAATATCATTTTATACTCAAAAGATCTAAAAACTTCGTTTCGAGAGGCATAATAATGATATAAGAGTTCTGGGGAATAATAAAGATGTATCGCGAAACGCCCCGGGTATCCTTAATGGAAAAATCTTGTAACAGTAGATTCAGTTGAAATTGCCTGGAAAATTGTTAAATCTTATTGAATATCTTTAATACAGAGCAGTGATAGCCCCACGGTTAGAGAGCCCGCTTCTCACGATAATAATCAGTGAGGCTCGGGTTCAAATCCTGGCATGTACCAATGAGTTTTTCAAAACTTACGTATCAATATCTCGACGGTGAAGGAAAACATCGTGAGCCAGCACGTCTTAGAAAAAATTCTTAGGCATTTAGGGGTCGAATAATCTCGCGAAAAGTGTGTATTTCCGGTAATTTCCATTTTATTTCATTTTACCTAACTACTCCCTCGGGTTTAAAAGGCGTGAGTTTTAAGCTATTGCATAGCTTCTATCGCGGGCCTTGAGCGCGGGGACCGAATCCAGAAATTCCGTAACGAAAAAAACCTCACGCTCCCTACTCCGACGGGCACGGAGGTCCGAGTCCGAGTTCGACTCCGAGTCCGAGTCCGACTCCGAGTCCGAGTCCGAGTCCGACTCCGAGTCCGAGTCCGAGTCCGACTCCGACTCCGAGTCCGAGTACGTGTCCGAGTACGAGTACGAGTCCTAGTCCGAGTCCGAGTCCGAGTCCCAGTCCGAGTCCGAGTCCGTGTCCGGGTCCCGGTCTCAGTCCCACTCCCACTCTGACTCCCACTCCCACTCCCACCCCACCCCACCCCCAACCCCACTTCCACCCCCACTCCCACGCCCACTCCAACTCCCACTCCCACCTCACCCCACCCACCCCCACCCACCCCCACTCCCACTCACCCACACTCCCACACCCACCCTCACTACAACCACCACCACTCCCACTTCCACTACCACCACTACGACCACCACCACTACTTGTAATGGTAATAATAATTATAATGATACAAGTTGCATAATAGAAAGTCCTTCTTTATCTTTGTTGTAAGGAATGCGCCCATTCTGCGCATGACAAGTTTGCTAAGATTATTTTCGCTACTTTTATATGCAGCTCAAAAAATATTTTTTGGCTTCCCCTCTGAGTGCTTACCAAAATTTTATTAAGCAGTAGCAGCTCATTGCAGCTCAAAAATAATTACAGCCATCCAGAATGACATAAAATGCTGATAGGTTTTGCCGTGCATTGTCTAACGTCGTTTCTTTTCGGCAGTCTTGTTGATAAAAAATGCTATGCAATAGCTTTACCGCGGCAGTCCCCGAGTGCCACACGTCTTTTTTTTTTCATTTTATTTATCTTTAATACCATTGCTTGATTAGGGTTCGAAGCGGTCGTAGTTATTGTAACTAATAGATTTAAATATTCTAGGCCCATTTGGAATCTCTTTGTACAAAAATATTTATTTTTAGCTTCAGTTTAGCCCTACGCACGTGCAAAAACTTAGATTTGATGGGAACGCGAGCCTCGGATCAGATAAAAACTTAGATAAAAGCAAAAAAGGAAGATACGGTACTTTTATAGAAAGCCTCGTTGACATTTAGACTACATAAAACTACACGCGCCCGTGGGTTAGATTTTTGTTTTAGTGCTATTTGTACACTTCATAAAAGCACATGAAGGCATTTGATTGTATAGCGGCAAAGATATTAAAGTAAGGATGAGTTATATTCATACTATGCGCGCGTTTGAAAATTGATCGGCTACGAGTTACTACAACATTTACGAGTACATACATACTTCTTAGCGTACACTTATAGCATACAGCAATGACGGGGAAAGATGATACGGAACGAATAATCAAGAAAGAGACAGCTATCTGTCAAGAGTTGCGCTTGAAATACGACTTGAAATACAATGCGACTAAATAAAATGTTGTTAATTAACTACATTCGTCGGCCTCATTTTCCGCGCTCTAGTAACATATCTACGTCTTTCTATATATAATATCTTTGTATAGCGGTTTAACAATTCGATGTGTTTCCTTGTCATCGACTATTCCGTACTTTCGATGCGCCGGCCCGATTGAGACTGTAGCGAATTATGTTCCTTGGGCCTGATTAAGGCGGTCCACGCGCGAGAAGCTAGCACCGTATCTTTCTTTTTTGCTTTTATCTAAGGATAAAAAAATTCTTATCGAAATCAGCCTCATGTCAGAAAGTCTCTTGGCTCAGCTGTGAGTTAAGGGTTGCTGGTGACGTTGCATAATGATGATATTTATTCTTGTCTTGTTGCAGTTGGAGAATGTGCAGCTACTGGATAAGTACAATCTGCGGAACCCATCGAAAGGTACTCTGTACTTCGCCACCACACACCTCATATTCGTCGATCACGAGATGAGGAAAGAGACATGGGTAAGTGATATGAAAATCACTACATAGTCACTACATAGTATAAAACAAAGTCGCTTTCTCTGTCTCTATATCCCTATGTATGCTTAAATCTTTAAAACTACGCAACGGATTTTGATGCGGTTTTTTTAATAGATAGAGTGATTCAAGAGGAAGGTTTTTAGTATCAGCATTGTACCAGTGCGAAGCGAAGCGGAGCGGGTTGCCAGTATTTGATATTTAGTACGCGGCCAGTGCTTGGTCTGCAGATACTGTCGGTAAAAATAGATATAAGTCTGAAACTGTTAGTCAAACTTAAGCCGATTACGACTAAAGCTGTGTAATTGGACAATTTATCGTTTGTCAAAATTAATAACATGGAACTCCAAAGAGTAAATAACTTACTTAAATTTATATCAAAGAGATTAAAATATAATACGACATAGAGGGGACATTTAAAAGATCTGTAAAGGATGTCCTCAACAACAATAATTCCAGTGTACGAACTTAAATATAATATTTTGTAGTTTTATTTTTTAATATTTTTTTAAATTATTATTTTGTAGTTTTATTTTCTTTAATTTTAATTTTCTTTTTATTTCACAAAAATAAAAAATTGTCTTAAATCAGTAGTAAATATTCTGTATGCTCAGCTGAGCTTATGTTAAGACATGCTGTACGTACACATTTTTGGAGAGCAATCTGGAGATAAATGTTAAATAAGTAGTTATATAGCCATTATGTGATTGTTATCTGTTGTGTTCGTCTTTGAATAAATAAATAAATATTTTCATACAAAAATTTGAAGCATGTTTTAAGCTTAAGCGTCATGTCAGTTACTATGAACGCGAGCTGTCATTCGGACTTCAAATGTTCCTCGCTTTGTCCCCTCTATGCCCTAATATATTTTAACCTCTTTAATTTATATGGTTTTATCATGGATGCCATTGTCAGAACTGGACCACACGGGAAGCACCAGCTTTCAAATAAAAAAAAGAATCATCCAAATCGGTTCACCCAATCGAAAGTTCTGAAGTAACAAACATGAAAAAACACGTACAGTCGAATTGCAAACCTCCTTCTTTTTTGAAGTCTATTAATAACCCCATTCTTTATCATTCTATTATCTTTACTATCTTTATCATTATATCATTACCTAATGCAAAACCCACTACTAATAATAACATAATCTCATTCCTTTTATCCCCGAGGGGGTAGGCAGAGGTATTCCATTTCTGGATATACCCACATTTCACGAGAAATATTGGACCCCTAAACGTGATAGGTCCATCGCCGGACCGGATCTGTTTACACATGTCTCAGAATTAATTCTGAGACCTGCTGGTTTCCTCACGATGTTTTCCGTCACCGTCGAGCTAGTGATAAATATGTACGTAAGTTTTTGAAAAAACTCATTGGTACATGCCAGAATTCGAACCCGAGCCTCACTGATTTTCGGCCGGCTCTTTAACCGTTCGGGCTATCACTGCTCTATTTTCATATTTTTTTTATTTGTATTATAACTTAATTACTAACATAGGATAAGAACATTGTTACTAACACAATAGAGTCTAAGTTACCTAAATAAAGTCATATATTATTATAAGCAAAGCTAGATTGCATGGGAAAGTTGCAGCATGTGATACGCAACGTATTATTTATTATTCCAGATACTGCTAATGCATATATCGTCGGTGGAACGGCTGCCGATCACGACGACCGGCTCGCCGCTGCTCGTGCGCACCAAGACGTTCCAGTCGGTGTTCTTCGTGATCCCTCGGGAGAGGGACTGTCACGAGATGCATCAGACCCTGCTGAGGTTGAGTCAGCCCGGTGAGCTGCTGAGATTTTTAAAATCTTAGATGTAAATAAACTTTCTTATACAGTTTTGCAGGGAACTGTAATAATAATAATCTCACGCCTTTTTTATCCCCGAGGGGGTAGGCAGAGATATTCCATTACTGGATATACCCACATTTCACGAGATATATTGTACCCCTAAACGAACTGTAAATTTGTACAAAAAATATATATAAATAAATGTTAACCCAATTTCAATACCATACCGGTATCCCGAGAAACCGGTATTGAAAAAAACCGGTATTAAAACCGGACACACTCCCAAATCGGCATATAGCCTAACGGTACGTCTATGAACTGTCAAAACGCAAATCAATTATGTAAAATAAAAAAAAGTAATTATTTTCCATGTTCTATTATTTTAAATTTGCCCTAACATATTTTCAGAGGTGTATATTATTTGTTATGTACTAAGATAATATAATATAAATCATAATAATATGTAAAACGAACGTCCTTTGGCGCAGGCTGGAAATCAGCTCTGGTCTCTAAATGTGACGCAGCAGATGCTGAGCCTGTTGCCCTTTTCCTCACCATACACTCCAAACCTAAAAAAACTATTATTTCTCTAGGTATTTATTTTTTTCTTTTTTCTATTTTTTAGTTTTGTTTTTTATTTTGTGTCTGTAGAAAGGCAATAAAGAGATTTTTATTTTATTTTTTATCTACTATATAAAAATAAGTCGGGTTTTCCTTCCTGACGATTTAACTCCAGAACTGACGAACCGATTTCCGCAGTTTTGCATTCGTTGGAAAAGTCGGGCTCCGCAAGGTTTATAGCAAAGAAAATTCAGCATTGCACCCGTGCGAAGCCGGGGCGGGTCGCTAGTTATGTATAAAATAGAGTTATATACCAACAACTACTATTCCCTTCCAGTTCACATAGACGAGCTGTACTGCTTCCACTACAAGGCGACGCCGGACGACCTCCCCAAGACGGCAGGCTGGAATTTCTTCGACATCCAGACCGAGTTCCAGAGGATGAATGTGCCCAATGACCAGTGGGTGTTGTGCACTGCGAATAGGGATTACGAGGTGAATTACAAAATATTTTTGTATAAATATTATGTAGGTATCAACTACGTCACTACCAACTAAGCCAACAGGCCCGTCAATCTTTTTCGTCAAGGCAAATGCATTTATTTTCAGTAGGTATTGAATATACACTTAAAAAGTCAATAGTTTATAATAACAACTCTAAACTCGTCCGTGAAGATTGGCTATATGTAAACAGCAGCCCATCTCCACCGACGAGTTGCTGGTTCATCTTTTTGTTTTGTTTAGCTCTGCGACACGTATCCCAGCGAGATATACGTGCCGGCGCGCGCGTCTACAGCTGTTCTGCTCGGTTCGGCCAGCTTCAGGTCCCGGGGCCGATTGCCCGCGCTCGCTTACCTGCACAGCAACAAGGCAGCCATCGCTAGGTGCAGCCAACCTCTCAGCGGGTTCTCTGCTAGGTATGCAAGAAACATTATGAAATTTCTTTACCAAAACACCCAATTGAAAACAAGACACCCCTGTGTCAATTAATTGGCACGGTGAACTAGAGTGTCAATAATTGGGTGTTTTACCCTATAAACGTAAATAAATAAATTGTGGGACACAATTTACACACGGGTATTCAGTCCCAAACTAGGCAGAGCCTGTACTGTGGGTACTACACAAATGGTTTTTAATTATATGTAATAAAACTAAATCATTTTCAGGTGTATGGAAGACGAACAGATGCTCGATCTGATCAGGCGAGCGAACCCGAACTGCGGGTACATGTATGTTGTCGACACGCGGCCCAGGGTAAGCCGACTGTAATATAAAAAAAATATCCTCGCCATATCCCCGTAGGAGTGGTTTTCAGCAATGTGTTTTTACAATAATCTAAAGAGTAAAAAACCGAGTTCAAGGAATATCTTATAAAATATCATCAACGTATACAATTTTAAAAATTTCATCGACCAGATCGGCGATGTGTTAAAGAGAATCCAGATAAAGAGTACCCGAAACCGACGAGCATGCATGAGTCGTTTGATGGATGTGGATTGGGTACGAGAGATCTGCCAGGTTCGTGGCAAGTGACAGTCTATTGTCTCTGCCTACCCCAATGGGAAATAGGCGTGAGATTATGTATTATTAAGAGGATAATTTTTTAACGCGATAGCCTTATAATGGTTATTATTTAATTTACAGACTTTCAGAGACACTGGTAAACACTTATATCAATTAACTATACGCGCCACAGCCTAGCTTGTCTGCCATAATGCGCGGGATTGTTGACAGTTCCTCGTGACGTCAAGCGTAGATACGTAGTTCCAATAGAGTTCGCTTGAATCGATATTTATGGGCTAACAGTATGTATGTAAATAAAATTCCAGATCAACGCGATGGTGAACCGCGCGGCCGGCAAGGGATACGAGAACGAGGCGTTCTACGAGAACATAAAGTTCCAGTTCATGGGAATCGGAAACATCCACGTCATGAGGAAAAGCCTCCAGAAACTAGTCGAGAGTGAGTTGGCTAGCAAGTTATCATCATCATAAACCTGTAACACTGTGCACTGCTGAGCTAAGGGTCTTTCTTTATAGTCTAAGATAAGAATATAAGACGACCTTCACCGAGCTGCTTATTGGATGAAAAGTATTTTATATAAAATTTAATATGTTAAAAAAGATATTGCGAGTGGGTTGGCTGAAAAAATTCAGTTCAGGATATGATTAATTAAATATTTAAAATATGAGTGTATCGCTATCCTTTTCTATTTCAAATAGCATGCGCACTCTCTTTCATTCAATGATGGTTCGCTGAGACTTTTCAGTCGTACGTTATATTCACTCGCAGCAATATTTAGATTTTTAGACAATATTTAGACAACCGGAATTCATTTCAAGACTGTTTTTACATTCTGTAGACTTCATACTTTCGATTGATATGTAATTTGTCTATTGACCAGTGCAATGTTAAAAAAAAGATATAACTATATCCTGGACTAATTTTTGCAGATAATCTACTCGGGATAATAATCATAATAATATAATCTCACGCCTTTTTTTTTTTTTTTTTTTATCCCCGAGGGGGTAGGCAGAGGTATTAAATTACTGGATATACCCACATTTCACGAGATATATTGGACCCCTTAACGTGATAGGTGGTGAGCCCATCGCCGGACCGGGTCTGTTTACACATTATATTTATTCTATCTATTATAAAACTGTAACGGAAGCGTGTCTATATATTGAAAATATTTAGAAGACGCTATTAGTAGGTAGTAAACGGATTTTAAAATGAATAAATGACAGAGTTTTTCTAAATTTAAAAACCTAGTAGGTAAATAATAAACGTTTAGGGGTCCAAAGAATATCTCGTGAAAAGTGGGTATATCCAGAAATTCACCTCTTCCTACCCCCTCGGGGATAAAAGGCGTGAGATTTTTTTTAATAACCCTGTTTACACATGTCTCGGAATTAATTCTGAGACCTGCGGGTTTCCTCACGATGTTTTCCTTCACCGTCGAGCTAGTGATAAATATGTACGTAAATTTTTGAAAAACTCATTGGTACATGCCAGGATTCGAACCCGAGCCTCACTGATTTTCGGCCGGCTCTTTAACCGTCCGGGCTATCACTGCTATCACTGCACTCAGGATATCTTTTTTAAATAATAATAAATTTGATATAAAATACTTTTCATCCAATAAGCAGCTCGGTGAAGGTCGTTTTATATTGGGATTCTCTACTAATAAGTCAAAGTCAAAAATTATTTATTTTCTGTAGATACAAAAAGTACACTCAGAAAGGCACACTAAACTCGTCCATGAATATTGGCTGAATGTAAACACCAGCCTCTCCACCGACGAGTTGATGGTTAGAAATGCAGTACCCCGAGAAGAACCAGCAAGAAACTCAACGAAATTTTTGTCTCATGTCTTACTACTTTTCACAAGAATATTCGATATCTAAACGTGATAGGTGGTGAGCCCATCACCAGATCGCGTCTTTTAGACAAGCCTCAGAATTTGTTCTTTGACTGCGGGTTTCCTCACGATGTTTTCCTTCACCGTCGAGCTAGTGATAAATATGTACGTATGTTTTTGAAAAACTCATTGGTACATGCCAGGATTAGAACCCGCGCCTCACTGATTATCATCATGAGAAGCAGGAAGGCTATCACTACTCTTTTACGGGGATAAAATATAGCGTATGATACTCCCTGATAATGTAGCTTTTCACTGGTGTAAGAATTTAAAATCGGTCCAGTAGTTTTTGAGTTTTTTCGTTAGAAACAGACAAAAATACAAATTTTTTCGCTTTATAATATGATAGTACATATAGATGAATTCAAACTATCTCTGTATCTTTTGTAGCGTGTGAACAAAACACTCCTACGATGTCTTCTTTCCTCAACGGATTGGAATCTTCTGGGTGGCTCAAACATATCAAGTAAGTGGATATTATGTAGAAAACTAGAAAATTACTTACAAAAATATTGGTATCACTGATTAAAAAAAACTCACGACTTATATTCCCAAGAGGGTAGACAGGGGTATTCCATTTCTGGATATACCCACTTTTCACCAGATATTCTTTGGACCCCTAAACGTGATAGGTGGTGAGCCCATCGCCGGACCGGGGGGTCGATTTTTGAATCTCACTAAGTGACTAATTCTCACCGATGTGAGTGATTTCCGAAAGTTCGTATTTTTGAAACTCATCGGTGACTTACATTTGTCATACCTATGATATCGATTTACGAGTGCCCCTACCCACTCGTAATTGAAATCACCATGTGATTGTTTTTGACAGTTAACGTATGTGACATCTGCCAAAAGTGCCAAAGTATGTTTTTCGGAATAATTAGCAATGGGGCTCGATTGTGATATTTCGTGAATGCGACGATTTATTGAAAATATAAAAAACCTCTCAATTAAATAAAACAATATCCAAGTTATTAGTAAATACAATTATTAAGTTAAATATACTTGTAAAACATATGCCATTAACAAATGTACACACCTTTTCTTATAAATTGTAAAATCTGTGTTATTTTCTCTTTATTCGTCCTTTTCTAGTGAATTAAGTGAATTTTTCAATTCAAAACTTTAATTTTCGTTTACATGACACTGACAAATACGTTACGTTTTACGATTGACCAATTTGATGAACCTTTTTTATGTTATAGTATGGGAAAATAAAAACCGATATCAAGGGCAACACTATAACATCTGCGTAAAAAGGAACGTAACGGGAAGATTGTCTCTGACTGACATTGTAAAATTTCTGCATGTTGGTAAACATCGTGTGACTTTCAAAAATACGGCTTTTGGAAAATGGTGACATAAAAGTCATCGGTGATAATTTTAGTCACCGGTGATTTTGATATCACCAGTGAGATTCAAAAATCGCACTCCGGGTCTTTTACACATGTCTCAGAATTAATTCTGGGACCTGCGGGTTTCCTCACGATGGTTTCCTTCACCGTCGAGCTAGTCGGTATATCCAGAAATGGAATAACTCTGCCTACCCCCTCGGGGATAAAAGGCGTGAGATTATTATTTTATTTACTTTCACCAAAAGTTTTTTTTTGTTGAGTGAGTGAGTTTTGTTGTAGAAACAAAAATCCAATTATCCGCACTAACTTTGGAGTTTATAATATATTTTTACGTGGGAGAGCCATGCTCAATACTCAATACTCAATACTCAATCATTTATTGCATTATCTATGTTTACAGAGGTTTTATAGTTAACATAGACCCGGATAGGGCACAGCAATATAAACTAAAACTAAAGAGGTACTTACTTATAAACTAGGTAAAAATAAACATATTTGAAAATAATTAGAAAATAACATCTTATGTAATTTATATACATATTCATATCGAAAACAGTTTTTAATTAGTTATTTTACATCTATTATTTTATATATTTTCACTTAAAAATTCTTCTACCGTGTAGTAACATTTCTTATAAAGATATTTTTTTAAAGATTTTTTAAACATTTGAAGATTACTTTCCTCTTTTATTGCACCAGGAATCTTATTATAAATTTTTTGCACACATAGCGTAGGGCCCGGTTTGATACATCTTTAGTGAGGAGAAAGGAATGGCTAATCTACTTTGCGGTCTAAGGTTCTGCGGTCTAGAATATTGTGGAAAGAGGTGTATATTATTTCTGACTAGTAAACATGCTTCTAATATATAAATTGTTGCCAGTGTCAGTATCTCTAATTCTACAAAATATGGTTTGCAGCTCACAAAATTATCTATATTTAATATTATTCTAATACATTTTTTCTGTAGCTTAAATAACTTGTCTACGTCAACACTGTTACCCCACAATACTATGCCATACTGCAGCCAAGAGTGTGCATATGCATAGTATGCACAGAGCGCAGTTTTTTTATCTGTACATATTTTCAACTGGTATAAAGCATACGTAAACCTTGATAATTTTGTTATGATTTTAGATATATGGTCTTTCCAGTTTACATTACCGTCTATATTTATGCCTAATAATGGATATGTGTTTACGCATTCTATTGTAATATTTTGGAATGAAAAATTTATATTTAATGTTTTTTTTGGTAAGGTTTTATTTGTATGATTTTAGTTTTTGAAAAGTTTAATTGTAGATTATGTTCGCTAAGCCAGTTAACTATTGTCGAAAAGGTTTTGTCAAGTTGACAATTTACTTCCGAGTCATTTTTGGCTGATATAATAACTGAAACGTCGTCTGCGAATACAGTGCAGGGGGTCTCTATTATTTGTGGCAAATCATTAATGTATATAGTATAAGGAAAAGTAGGCAGCCAAGGACGCTACCTTGCGGAATAGATTTGGTCACTTTTACTTTTCGTGATTTGACTCTATCTATAAGGCCTGTGAGACTATTGTAGTGTTCTACTTCTACATATTGCACTCGGTTATTAAGGTAAGAAGCAAACCACTCGTAAGCACAACCCCTCACACCAATACCATGTAATTTTTTTAAGAGTATGTTATATAAGACTCTGTCGTAGGCTTTGCTCATATCAAGCATAATACCTAATGCATATTTTTTATTGTTTATAATATTTAAAGTATCGGAGATGAATTTAAAGACAGCTAGTGACGTAGACCTATTTTTCCTGAAACCATATTGACATTCATTTAGGATTTTATATTTTTCACAAAATGCGTAGAGTCGCGTAGACATAGCGGCTTCGTATACTTTGGCAAAAGTGGGGAGAAGGGCAATGGGTCGGTAATTATTACAATTAGTTACATCACCTTTTTTAAAGAGGGGTTTGATAACTGAAATTTTTAATAAGTCTGGGATACTGCCTTCCTGAAATGACTGATTTATTAAAAATGTTAATATTGGAGCAAGTTCCTCTGCACAATGGCGTATCAGTACAGGGGGCAATTCGTCATAACCAAAGCTTTTTTTGTTTTTAAGGTTGCGGATTAGTTTATACACTTCTTTGTTAGTTACAGGTTGCAAGAACATAGAGTTTTCGGATGTACTGACTACTGGTCGTCCGATCGGTGGTGCTAATGAACAGTCTCGACAAACTGCTACTGATGAAAAAAAGTCATTGAATGTATTCGAAACCACTACGGGGTCGTCAGTTGTATTATTATTGATATTTAATTTTATATTTATTTTACTTTTACGATTGAGTTTATTAGTGTGTTCCTTTACAATATGCCAAACAGTTTTTATCATATTATCAGATTTTTTAATTCGTTTTATGTTAAAAAAGCTTTTTTGACGTGGTTACAGTTTTTTTTAATGTCTTTTCATAGTTTTTATAATTTTGGTTGAGAATGGGATTATTTATTTGAGATATAACTATTTTTAACAATCGTTTGTGTCTACAGGATTTTTTTATTCCAGGGGTCAACCAAGCTTTTCTAACTTTTTTACTTAAATTTACTCTTTTTTTTGGTGCACATCGATCTAATATATTTGTTATTGTTTTTATAAATGTAATATAATTTTCATTTGCGGATTTTGACTGGGAAATAATATCACTGAAATTGACTTTACTCAACTCTTGTTTAAAAGTATTTATATTTTGATCACTTAATATTCTTTTGTAAATAAATCTTGTATTTGATGGCTTTATTTCATTAGTATCAATATTACATAAGACTCCTTTATGGTCGGAAAATCCAAACTCATGAATAGTGTGCTTTATTCGGTTAGTCTGAAAATTTGTGAAGAGTAAGTCTATGCCTGAAGCACTATTGGGAGTGATTCTTGTTGGTTCATCAACATATTGGTAAAAATAATACACTCTCATTAAATTTAATAGAGTTGAGGTACAGGTAGATTTTTCTAAAATATTTACATTAAAATCGCCTCCAATTAAGATATCTTTCTTATTGAATTTTTTTTGTAAGTACTGTAAGACTTTCTCAAGGACATCAAAAAATATTTCTGGCGATCTTTTCCTATCGGGCCAATATACTATAGCTATAACTAGATTCAAATTTGGAACTTCTATTGCACATATTTCAATTAATCGCTCTGTAGACATTTTAGAAATCTCTTCGAGCTCGATAAACTCGATATCATCTTTTAGGAAAATACATAATCCTCCACCCTCATGGTTCGGTCGACAATATGATGATGCGAGTCTATGCGATGCGATGCGAGTTCTAACTGTAAAAGATCCTTTTTATTTTCTGTAATCCATGTCTCTGAGAGGCATAGAGCTTGTAAATTAGTATCTTCGGAAGCAGCTTCCAGTAGATGGCGTTTCTTGTTTAAACTTAATATGTTTTGATACAAGACACTAAACTTATCTCCGAAAAAACTGAAGAGAGTTGCTAGGTTTAAATTTTTTCATTTCGGAGCAAATTTCGGCATATGTTGTAGATAGGAATGATCGGTGGTCGCTGTTTGCTAGCTGCTGCTGTTAGCTTTGGCTAGTCTCATTAGTATTATTCTGAGTTTTGTTTTGTAGCGGGGTTGTAAAATTATTGTTTGTGTTTAAAGTATAATCTTGTGAAATATACTCTTTTCCATCTATAAAAAGATTATTATTAATAATATTGGCTCGATGTCCTTTTTTGCGAGATTCGATAAGGATTTCTATTAATTTTTTCCTGGTTTGTAGTGATTCTGGCCCCAGTAATCCAGAGCGTTTGAAGTAATGACGGTTTTGTAATATATTCTTAGTTAAATTTTTGGTTAGTAATTCAATGACCAGTGGTCTTCGTCCAGTTTGTCTTCCTAGCCGCTTCATATCCTCGATGTAACCTGTTAGGTTGATGTTATATATATCTTGGAATATGTTTACCACTCTGTCGTATACATCGCATTCATTTTCGTATTTGTTTTCTATCAGACCATATAGTACAATCTTTTTATCGTTATTTTCAGCATATTTGATATCCCCGTGGTTTATAATATTTCCGTCACACAGTTTTTTTTGTATGTTATTCATTTCAATCTTTAATTTGTTGTTTTCTTTGCTGAGTTCGGTAATCATTTTATTAACTTTTTCTAAATCATTTTTTATTGAGTCTTCGAGTTTATTGAGTGCTTCGGCACGCTTGGGCCGGCTCGACCGGAGTGATACCACGGCCTCACAGAAAACCAGCGTAAAGCAATGCTTGCATTGCATTTCGTTGAGTGAGTGAGGTAACCGGAGGCCCTAACCCCCCCCCCCCCCTCCTCTCCCCTCTCCCCCTACTCCCACCTCAAAGGCCGGCAACGCATTTGTGACTCTTGAGTTGCAGGTGTCCATGGGCGACGATAGTCACTTACCATCAGGTGACCCGTCTGCTCGTTTGCCCCCTTCTCTATATAAAAAAAAAAAAAAGGAAGCAATACACAAAAATCCCATTCAAATGTCCCATTGTGTTCGGATTGATACTGACTTCGAGTATTTTCTGACTTCAGATCAATTCTGGACACTTCGGTGTGGATAGCTCAGGCTATTGAGAGTGGGGTGAGCGTGTGCGTGCATTGCAGCGACGGGTGGGACAGAACGGCGCAGGTCTGTTCTCTCGCAGCGCTCTGTCTGGAGCCGCACTACCGGACCATCAACGGCTTCCAGGTATAGTATTTTCCTCTAGACAGAGCCGGATCTATGATTTTTCCGGAAACCGGCAGAAACTTGGTAGTGCAACCTTGTTTTACTTATAATAACCAAGTAATTTCAATAGCCGTTCATATATTTTTTATATAGTTTTTTTAATAAGCCGTTTTAAAATAAAATTATAATTAATAATAATTAGAATAACGTGCGCTGCATGCTAGGCGCTTTGTGGAGCCAGTTTTTATTTTAAACGATATTAAATTATGATTTTGGCGCCCCCTGAAATTGCCGCCCCCCTAGATCCAGAGAGCTGCCTCTAGAGATGGTTCACTTCATGACTGGCTTGGGAAAAATCATATTAGATATTTGTTGATTTTTTAAAAACCATTCGACCGATTTTGATAAAATTTTAATGGCACCACCTCTGAAGTATCTACCAAAAAAAGAATCATTAAAATCGATTTATAATTAGCACAAAGATCTCGTAACTAAGTCCATATTCAGCCAGATAGCCTTTGGATTTTGGGGACCTAAATAATAAAAATAAATAATCTCACGCCTTTCATCCCCGAGGGGGTAGGCAGGGGTATTCCATTACTGGATATACCCACATTTCACGAGATACATTGGACCCCTAAACGTGATGGGTGGTGAGCCCATCGCCGGACCGGGTCTATTTATACATGTCTCAGAATTAATTCTGAGACCTGCGGTTTTCCTCACGATGTTTTCCTTCACCGTCGAGCTAGTGATAGATATGTACGTTAGTTTTTGAAAAACTCATTGGTACATTTGAGGACCTAGTACATTAATAAACTATATTTAATTTTCCTTTTCACTCTCAATTTCCAGGCGTTAATAGAGAAAGACTGGCTGTCATTCGGCCACAAGTTCACTGCCCGCTGCGGCCACATAGCCTGCGACGGACGAGAGCGTTCCCCCGTCTTCACCCAGCTCCTGGACTGTTCGTGGCAACTACTTCGACAGCATCCCGAGGCGTTCCAGTTCAATGAGAGATTCCTCCTGACTCTCCACGACCACGCACACGCGTGCCAGTACGGGACCTTCGTCGGGAACTGCCAGAAGGACCGCAGGGACCTCAGGTAAGGCATATCGATAGCTTGGGTTAGGCACATTATGTCCAATTCGCAAAATGTCCAGTGGGCTCAAAATGTTTGCTAATGGGGAACTTGCATAAAATTTTGTTTTTCGTTTATTTTAAAGATTTAAGATACCAAAAAGATATATTTTCAGTTTTATTTAATACTAGCGACCCGCTCCGGCTTCGCACGGGTGCAATGCTAACACTAAAACCTTCCTCTTGAATCACTCTATCTATTAAAAAAAACCGCATCAAAATCCGTTGCGTAGTTTTAAAGATTTAAGCATACAAAGGGACATAAGGACATAGCGATATAGGGACAGGGAAAGCGACTTTGTTTTATACTATGTAGTGACTAGCGGATAATGTAGCATCCTATTTGTGAAATAATTTTTGAAATCTAGTCAGTAGATTTTGAGTTTATTCGTTTCAAACATACAAGGATTCCCTTACGTGATGAGTGACGTCACTCGTCGCTGATTGATGTTTCAAATTACGTCTCATATAGCGTAAAGGCTGATTCAATGTTACAACGGGTCGAATACTTTTTGTATGAAGCGCTAAATGTCGAGGTGTATTGTAGGATGGTTCGCTCCGGACGGGGCACGCCCGGGCCCGTCCTGTTGTAACATGAATCAGCCTTTACTTAGAACTCAAATATTTTGCGAAAAAATCATAATTTTAGATTATTTTTTTAAGGAATGCACTTTTAAAGACTATCACTAATGAATTATTACGATAATTTATCAATATAATTTCAGTGCAAGTTCCCCATTGGACAATATAAGATTTGAACATTGTGAGAATTGGACATTTTGAGCCCACTGGACATTTTGCGAATGGGACATAGTGCGCCTAACCCGATAGCTTCTATAGCAGATAGTTAACGAAATGCGGTTGACATCTGTCAAGGTCTTAAAAAATCTAAGTAAATTTATTCCACGGCTGTTGCTTACAATAAAACTGAGTAACGACTCTTTATTGTACTCCAATAAAAATAACCATCAAGTGACAGAACAATTTAAAAGTCATGTTTAGAGTTCAAAGAAACGTAGGTACTGGTGATAAATATGTATTTCCAGGCAAGAAATACCTCTGCTTCCTCTCCCCCCACCCCCCGGAGATAAAAAAGATGTGTTTTTATTATTATTACCGTGTTATATCTATGCGCTGATGAATCATTCATCATCAGTGAAGAACGATTTTCAGTAATAAAATACGATATTCGTTTTTCAGGCTCTCTGAGCGCACGTTTTCGCTATGGGGCTACATGGCGAACCACCTCAACGAGTACAAAAACCCTCTGTACAACCCGAAGGCTCACCCTGACGTCATAAAGCCCGATTTGAGCCCCCAGAGTATTAGGTAATTATATATTTTAACTCGGGAGAGCCATGCTTCGGCACGCTTGGGCCGGCTCGACCGGAGTGATACCACGGCCTCACAGAAAACCAGCGTAAAGCAATGCATTGCGTTTCGTTGAGTGAGTGAGGTAACCGGAGGCCCCAATCCCCCTTCCCCTCCCCTCCCCTCCCTCTACTCCCACCTCAAAGGTCGGCAACGCAGTTGTGACTCTTGAGTTGCAGGTGTCCATGGACGACGGTAGTCACTTACCATCAGGTGACCCGTCTGCTCGTTTGTCCCCTTTTTCTTATAAAATAATAATAATAATATGTAATAGAATAACTGCAGTTAATGGAAAATTTCATGCTCTTCCTTTCATTTAAGATCCTTTTTTATCCAGGATAAAATAACCCTCAGACCGTTATCATAAAATAGATGTGTTTTTTTATACATTATGCGGGTTCGATTCCCGGTTGAGGCAGGCGCTTTTAAAAATCTGTGAACGCATTTCTACTTATTATTAAAAATAAAATTATGTATTCTTTCATTAAAATATCCCATCATTAGTGATGGGACTCGAATCACATTTGATTCGAATGATGAAGGTGAAAAGTTGATTCGAATGAGATTTAAAGTTGATTCGAATTGCCGAGTTGATTCGAATCATCTTTACAATTCGAATCACATCGATGATTCAAATTAACATTTATGATTAGAATCTTATATTGCGCGGTAAGCTTATCTTATAGATGAGACGGTTAAAATTTGTTCACGTTTTTTCTTGCATTTCTATTAAGATTTTTTCGTTTAAATATATAAATAATAATTCAAAAGTACCTGTAGTAAAAATTAAAAAGTGGTGTTAGGTAAGTATATTATATTTTTTCGAACTCCGTCCTTAGTTTTTTTTAAAAAGTGGTTAATAGAGGTTCGTTAATTAATTTTCTAGAAGTAATTTGAACACGTTGACTAGTATATTTTTATCTATTATCCTCTGCCAAAAAAAAGTGTCAATCAACGCGCATACCTTTTATATACAACTAGTTTTTTTGAGTTCACGGAGTGCTCGGATTGGTGAATGTATTTGTGTGCATCTAGAACAAGCTAGTGTTTAATTATTTTGTCAAAAAATGCGTTAGTTTTAACATTATTTGTGTTTTTCCTCGTCCCCCGCGCAGAAATTGGCAGACTTTTTTGCAAAGAAACTAGTGCGCGTGACGTCTCCTATTGGTTTAACCTTTGAAGGACGGCAAACGTACCGGTACGCAAAAAAAAAATCTCCGTCAAGGCCGGCTGTCGTACCGGTACGACAAGACTATGTTGGACTAATTAAGACCTTATTCTTTAAATATCTAATGTCAGAATGGTTTGTGTCGTATCTCGAATGAATGAGAAAGAAACAACCTATTCACTGGAATGATTCCCAGTCTTTTGAAACATTACTCATTCGCGTGACAGCCATTTCAAAATATTCGTTTTCTGCGTCGTTGCGCTGTCGATGTTCCAGTATATTTTCAGTGTTTTATTTGTGAAATCGTACAAAGAAGTTCAATAATGGATAAGTTATCAATCCTTTATACATTTATTGCATATTTAAAAAAAACCGTACACAAAGTAGTTAATTTTTCAATTCTTCTAAGAACAAGCTCACATTTCCGCTTGAAATATAAATAAAACGTGTTTATTTTGTGTTAGTCAGTTAGTTTATTTCATTAGCTTTCTGTAAATATAAACATTGTAGAGCTTTGTTAAGTGTAAGTCGCAAAAAATACGATAAGATCGAGTCGAGTGTCAAATGGCGCGCTCAAATCTCAAGTGCGCCGGCCTCACGGGAATCGCGGGCGCGCGGCGCGCCGTCCTTAAAAGGTTAATACTCAAAGGTGTGAATGGATTGATCTAGGTTCTGGCGCGGCATGTACTGCCGGCACGAGAGCGGGGTGCATCCTCGCGAGCCGCTCGGCGATCTGCTCCCCGCCGCCGTCGAGCATTGCTCGGCGCTCGACCACCACATCAACTACCTCTCTAAGGTACCATTTCCCTCCACCACTCAATCTCTCTCATCCCACCTCTTCCTCTGTCCCCCTTTGTGTACTATTTTCTAGGGATGCCTCGATACGCCTTTTTGACGATACGATACCGATACACTTAGTAAAATATCGGCGATACTGATACCGATACGCTTATTGAATTCAAAAAGGAAAGTAGAATAAATAAAACAATTAACTTATTGTTTTAGTAATCAAAATTTACATTTATAAATATAAAGCGCGGGGTTTCCCCGAGCATAGTTAGTTCGTGCCTCGTTTGCAACGAAATAGATGGGACAACACGCGCGTTTATTAAAAGCGCGAAATTTGAAAAGTATTGTTGCATCTGCCATAAAAATATCGCCGATACCGATATATCGGCAAACCCGAAGTATAGCAGATATATCGGTATCGG
This sequence comes from Ethmia dodecea, assembly GCA_963855545.1. NCBI lineage: Eukaryota > Metazoa > Arthropoda > Insecta > Lepidoptera > Depressariidae > Ethmia > Ethmia dodecea. The sequence continues at coordinate 1,704,904 of OY979447.1, forward strand.
ATGCATCCCTACTTTTTTCCTCTACCCAGTGGCGGATTTGCCCTAAGGCCCAGTAGGCTCGTGCCTAGGGCGCCCAGATATTAGGGGTCAAAAAGTATCTGATGATAACAAGAAATAACTCAGAGTACCTTAATATCTTAAAGGCTAAAAACAATAAACTTACTAAATCACTTTCTACATTTATGTAGTAGGTACTTACTGACATTTTTGAAATAGTTTTTAAAATCGTTTCAGTAGTTTTGGAGCCTGTTCATTACAAACTAACATACAATAAATTTAAAGTAAAAAAGTTTTTTATAATCAAGCTATTTTGTTCGAAATTTACGCTGTTGCTACTGTGGCGCCACCATAATTTAACGCAGTTTGACGGACAGTTTTTCATAACAGAGACCATTCTCCTACTATAATTGCAGAGAATATCGACGTTCAAGAACCTCCTGTCGGGTAGGAAGTCGGAAAAGAACCAAGGTGCGACCGTCGTCAACTACCAGAACGGAAATTTGGACGCCGTCGAGATAGAGACTAAGACCGAGGCGCTGCAGATTGATAACAAGTGAGTACGGGATTTTATCGTAGCCCTGCCGTAATAGTGTTTGTAACGATCACGCTGGTTAAGCAAAGTTGGGCGCGGTCAGGCACTGAATGGGACCGCCTACTGGCATTATAGACGAGCGCCTATTTAGTACGGTCAATATAGACATTTCAAATAGCAAAAATTCCCACAGAGCCAAATTTTGGTGGACAGCTGGGGTTTACCATCCTACTAATATTATAAACGCGAAAGTTTGTTTGGATGGATGTCTGGATGTATGGATGTCTGGATGGATGTTTGTTCCTCTTTCACGCAAACACTACCGAACGGAGTTTGATGAAACTTTACAGTTATATAACTTATACATCAGAATAACACATAGGCTATATTTTAACTACGCGGGTGAAACCGCGGGGCGCTGCCAGTTACAAATAAAGTTTTAAAAATCCCCAACGATCCTATGTGTGCTAAAATTATTAGTATATCATACAGAACCTCAGACCAAAGTTGTGCATCTTAAAATTCTGTACTAAAATGGTCCTTATAATTTTTTTTCTTAAGAGTTAACATTCCTGAGATTTGACCACAATTTTATGTCTAAATTGACCGGACTATATTATGGAAGGCACGTTAAACTGTTGGTCCCGGTTTTTGTTGTGTTTACGCAGAATGAATGTTTAAGAGCAGTGATAGCCCTGACGGTTAAAGAGCCGGCCGAAAATCAGTGAGGCTCGGGTTCAAATCCTGGCATGTACCAATGAGTTTTTCAAAAACTTACGTACATATTTATCACTAGCTCGACGGTGAAGGAAAACATCGTGAGGAAACCCGCAGGTCTCAGAATAAATTCTGAGACATGTGTAAATAGACCCGGTCCGGCGAATGGGCTCACCACCTATCACGTTTAGGGGACCAACGTATCTCGTGAAATGTGGGTATATCCAGTAATGGAATACCTCTGTCTACCCCCTCGGGGATGAAAGGCGTGAGATTATATTATATTATTATTCTTACGCAGAATGGAAGTCGTTAATTCATGTCATACCCTTCGGTGGCTTGAAAAATTCTGGCAGTTAGGTGGGCTAGCCTAACACCATCTCCCAATCCACGGTGGGCTCGCTTGGGAGATATATCCCCATACTTCCTCATGTGTAAGGGAAGACCCCTAGGTTAAGCAGTGGGCTAGCTGTTACGGATTGTTGTAAATTTGTTCAAGAAGAGACTGAGACAATTTTTCTTACGAAAGTTTTTATACCATGTAAATGAATTTCTTGGTATCCTAATTTTAAGGTGGTTGTATTGTAATTATATAGTATGTATTGTTGTGACAAATTTCCTACACAGTGTTGATTTATGGAATAAATATAAATTAAACTAGCGACCCGCCCCGGCTTCGCACGGGTGCAATGCTTATAAGATTTTCCCGCTTTTCTGTTGAAATTTTTCCTGAATTTTCTTTGCTATAATCCTCACGGAGCCCGAGACCTTCGCAACGAATGCAAAACCCTGGAAATAGGTTCGTGCGTTTTGGAGTTATAGCGTCAGGAAGGAAAACCCGACTTATTTTAATATAGTGGATTGAAAGTATGCTGAGTACTCTCAGTGGGTATTTAAATAACTTGAATATCTTTGCCTACCCCCTCGGGGATAAAAAGGAGAAATTAAATATGTTGAGCTCATTCCCGCTTGTAGGCTCCTGTACGAGTCTGGCGCTGCACTATCGGGTTTGGAGTGCGCCACACACGACCACCCGCTCAAGGAGGCCTCCCACAAGCCAGCGAGGATACCGCTCATCACAGAGGTAAGATCTTTCTTTCCCGAAGCCAGGACCCAGTGTAGAAGACAGAAGGCGTATTCACGGAGACTCGATACCGTTTCCGTTCGATTCAGATCGAGTGAAAAATTTTCCACAAGGCGTTTCTGACAGCCACGGAAAATTTTCCGAATCCTTATGTCACATATGACATTAGTTTTCGATACCAACATCAGCCCATCTCGAAAGTTTTCGATACCAACATCAGCCTATCTCGAAAGTGCTCGACAGATTTTCCAAGAGTAAGCCGAGTTAAATCACTACATAGTATAAAACAAAGTCGCTTTCTCTGTTATATCCCTATGTATGCTTAAATCTTTAAAACTACGCAAATGATTTTAATGCGGTTTTCTTTAAAAGATAGAGTGATTCAAGAGGAAGGTTTTAGTATTAGCGTTGCACCCGTGCGAAGCCGGGGCGGGTCGCTAGTATAGTATAAAACAAAGTCGCTTTCTCTGTTACATCCCTATGTATGCTTAAATCTTTAAAACTACGCAAAGGATTTTAATGCGGTTTTTTTTAAAAGATAGAGTGATTCAAGAAGAAGGTTTTAGTATTAGCATTGCACCCGTGCGAAGCCGGGGCGGGTCGCTAGTATAGTATAAAACAAAGTCGCTTTCTCTGTTACATCCCTATGTATGCTTAAATCTTTAAAACTACGCAAAGGATTTTAATGCGGTTTTTTTTAAAAGATAGAGTGATTCAAGAAGAAGGTTTTAGTATTAGCATTGCACCCGTGCGAAGCCGGGGCGGGTCGCTAGTATAGTATAAAACAAAGTCGCTTTCTCTGTTACATCCCTATGTATGCTTAAATCTTTAAAACTACGCAAAGGATTTTAATGCGGTTTTTTTTTAAAGATAGAGTGATTCAAGAAGAAGGTTTTAGTATTAGCATTGCACCCGTGCGAAGCCGGGGCGGGTCGCTAGTATAGTATAAAACAAAGTCGCTTTCTCTGTTACATCCCTATGTATGCTTAAATCTTTAAAACTACGCAAAGGATTTTAATGCGGTTTTCTTTAAAAGATAGTGATTCAAGAGGAAGGTTTTAGTATTAGCATTGCACCCGTGCGAAGCCGGGGCGGGTCGCTAGTTAATATTATAAAGAACAAAGATTTGTATTTTGGTATCTTTGTTACGAATAAACTCAATGGAAAGCTACTTTATTACTGAGTAACATGGGCTATATTTTATTCCCATATTCCCACGGGAACGGAACTTGCCCGTCTGAAATCGCGGGTCTGTTACACATGCTGGGACCTGCGGGTTTCCTCAGAATGATTTCGTTTACCGTCGAGCTAGTGATAAATACGTAAGTTTTACATGGTAACTATATTATATTTGTGTCCATCCAGAGAGTGGACGACCTGATCCCGGCCAACTTCCCACAGCTGGAACAGGAGGTCACCTCCGTGGCCCTGGACTGGAAGAGCCTCAAGAACGTCACCGAGTGCAGCTGTTCCACACCTCTGGACCATTTCAGCAGGAAGGTAGGATCACCATAAATGATAAACTGACTGACTGATTGGTGATGTATCACACAGCCTAAACCACTGGGTCTAGAGACTTGAAAATACACATAGATAGCTTATATAGTGTAGGCATCCACTAAGAAAGGATTCTGCAAAATTTGACCCCTAAGGGCGTGGAATAAACGTGCGCGAGCGAAGCCGCGGTTAAAAGCTAATCTAAGATAATCTCCTTTTTTTTCAGCGCCCCGCGCTTTCACCCGCGTAGTTCCCGATCCCGTGGGAATACAGGGATAAAATATAGCCTATGTGTTATTCTGATGTATAACCAACCAAACGAAGGTATAGGGGGTCGAAAATGGCGTTAATTGCTTCGAGAAAAGGATGGTACGGCCGTGCCGCTTTTTGCTCGATCCGTATCCGTTCAGTAGTTTTTGCGTGAAAGAGCCACAAACATCCACACATCCATATTTTTTAATATTACTAGTGTAGGATATTAGGCTACAAAGGTCCATTTTGTTAGTAACAAATGATCTTATAACTATGCCAGTATATTAATACTAAAATATAACCATGAATAAAATATAAAATTGGTGGATCTGTATCTATCCAGCACCACTGCTGGGGTTGTGGGCTGGCCGTGTGCACTCGGTGCGTCTCCCGCCGAGCGCCGTTGGCTGCGCTGAGTATGCCTCGAGCCGCTCCACTGTGCGCCGCCTGCGCGCCCACCACGCCCGCTGCGCCCGCGCAAGGTCAGATCACCAATTATTTGTGTAGAATATAAAAAACGGACGTTTGGTTTTCTCTTTAGGGGCCATCCATAAATTACGTCAAATTACGTCACACGTTAAGAGGGGGAGGGGGTCGACGAGTTGTGACAATGGGGTGGGAGGGGCCCTACATTTTGTGACGTCACATTTCGAAATCTAATATTTTGTTATTTTTTAAAATTTCTGATTTGTTGTTGATTTTATTTAAAATAATTTAAATGGAAATAAAACTAATTACGGAACTGCTGTTTTAATTCAACAGTTCTAGTTGTAAAATTGCAATTTATGTGATTATGGGGAGGGTCAAAAAATCATGAAAGGAGACGTTTCTTGAATGTATGGAGACGGCCTGCACCATGTACACCAGTTTTTTAGTTTGATTCATGATTTTGCTCACATTTGTCTAGTTTAGTTGTACAATAAACTTTAATTTTCATTGAACTAGCATGGCGGCGACCAAAAAAAAATTGCGACCTGACCGGTAAATGACAAATGACATTATTTTGATGTTTGTCGGACTAATTCACAATAAGATGGAAATTGGGCTTAAAAAGTTAGAAATAGTATTATTTCAATATGATTTAATGTGGATCCATAGAAGTTTAATTACTTTTGTGCAAGTTAGATAGATGGAAATGATTTTTTAAAATATTTCTCATAATCACTAGATTTTTCTCTATATTTCACTCTGGTGTACAATGTGCAGGCCCAAAATGAAACGTCTCCTTTATGTGACTAAATTTATGGTTGGTCCCTGTATGTTAATCTTATTTCTCTGTAAAATTTTGTACCTACCCTTAAAATATTTGCATTTGATTTAAAATGAGGATCCGTAACGTTTTTAGTTGAGAATGCAGATTTATAGAGCTAAGAAAAAATGTTTGTTCTACGACAAAAATTGACAAAGTTATGACCGAATTCCTAGCGAAGTTCACCGAGTAGCCGCCGCGGTAGCGTCGCCTCATTGTGACGTCATCACGCTCCCGCGATCATTGAGTGCCGGCCGGCCGTACTTGGTTCCCTCACAGTGACGTACACGCTCTCGCGATCATTGACTATGTTTATTATTTAATATCTTCGTAAGTAATGGTCCGATTTGGATAATTCAAAAAGAGATATTATTCTTATATCATAAAGAATAACGTGGATAATATTTCTAATGGATTTGCTATAACTGTACTGATCCTCATTACCCTATAAGGCTTATTTATGTTAGAACAAACTTTCTACCGAAAACTAATAAGTGTAATGTTTATTTTACAGATATAGTAACATCGGCCAATTAGGAAAAACTTAAATAGTATAAATGTAGTAAAAACTGTAATCTTCAATGTGGATGTCAGCAATCTGTATCTTAATTTTAGTCCTTTAAGGAATAAAATAATGACTGTGCTAGGCTAGGTTAATCAGTAATATATTTTTTTCAGTGTTGAATAAGCCTTGTCAGAATCTAACCCCAGGTTTCCGAAAGGCAAAAGACAGACAACTCTAACGTGGGAGAGCCATGCTTCGGCACGCTTGGGCCGGCTCGACCGGAGTTATACCACGGCCTCACAGAAAACCAGCGTAAAGCAATGCATTGCGTTTCGTTGAGTGAGTGAGGTAACCGGAGGCCCCAATCCCCCTTCCCCTCCCCTCCCCTCCCTCTACTCCCACCTCAAAGGTCGGCAACGCAGTTGTGACTCTTGAGTTGCAGGTGTCCATGAGGGACGGACGTCACTTACCACGTCATTTATCATAAAAAAAAAAACTCATTTTAGCTGTTCTGATTGGTTAAAAAAAATCATAACGCTCTTCAACAACCAATGAGAACAGCTAACATGAGGTTTAACAGTCTCAGATAATTTTAGTATTTTTTGCCTTTCGGAACCCGTGGGTTTAGCTCTTTGTTTGTGTTATAAATAATTATAAATTGAATCAAAGAATATTTATTGTGCATTTATCTAATATAATATTATTTAGGTTTATTTGAATATATTTGAACTCTAACCATATTGTAACGGATATTTATTGTTTTCTCTTTACCACTTATTTTGTATTACAAAGCATAATTTATTTCGCTCAGAAGCATACGTATTGCAACAAAATGTTTTTTTTATTAAGACTGGCTATTGTTTTCTTATGGACACTTTTGTATAAGATTATTTGTTGAACCAGCAAATGAAAAGGATTTAAAAAGTCGATTTATAACAAAAAATATAATCAAACTCGATAAAAAAAGGTTTTTATGTTATTGATGTGAGATATTACGTGTACAGGATTAGTAAATGAATAAACCGAGGCTGCTATTTTAACAAAAGACATGTATATTATGACTTTATAACTTATAGTGATAGAGTTCAAACTAATTTTATTTGAATGAGTACTTGTAAATATTGAATTAATAATAAATGGATGTTAAATAAAAATATATCTAGTAAAATATTAAATAAGTTTTTTATTACGGTTTTTTTAAAACACATTTTAGTAGTTTGCTTTAAAATAACTACAGTAGGTATTTTAATAAAGTTGCACCCGCTTGTTAGAGCAATAAAATATAACGAAATACCAAATTGCCAATTAACAATAACAAGCGATTTCGCACCATTTTTAAAAGGCATAGTTTATTTGAGCGCTAGCTTCGAAAATGACACGTAGCATTCTGTATTTTGTATTTTTTATTTATTCTGTGCACTGCGAAGTGCCTAAGAAAGGAAATGATATTCCAGAGAAAAGTCGCATGGTTGGAATCGACGCCGTACACGACGTTAAAATCAATAAGGACACTATTATAACGCGCAATATGAAACTTGAAAACCGGAAGATTCGCATGAAACCTGGTATTTTGCATTCATGTATGTATGCAGTATGCACTATCTTCTGCTCGCGACTACGGTCGTGTTCAGAGAATAAAAGAAGCCTACGTGTTATTCTGATGTATAAGCTATATCACTGTAAAGTTTCATCAAAATCCGCTCACCAGTTTTTCCGTGCCACAGCATCAAACACCCAGCGCCCCCTGGTACACCCGCTTAGTTCCCGTTCCCATGGGAATACACTGATAAAATATACCCTATGTGCTATTCTGATGTACAAGCTATATAACTGTGAAAGGGTATAGATTCGTATTTTTGTATGTTTGTTATGAATTAACTTAAAAACTACTGGACCAAAATCAAAATATCTTTTATTTTCTATATGTATTCAATATACACTTAGAAACGTCAAAATTTTATAATAACAAGGCACTCTAAACACATATTCTTATCTATGCTCTAAACTCGTCCATGAAGATTGGCTAAATGCAAACCGACCGATTTTAAAAATTCTTTCACCAATTGAAAGCAAGATGATCCCTGTAGTAACATAGACGTAGAGTTACATATCGACGGTTGAAAGGCTAATTGGTCTAAGCGACATTTTTTGCGATATTGAGTTATATACATATTCGGAATCAGCAAATTTTTCTCCGTCGTTTGAATCAGGTTTCAAATTTTTTTGACAACTTTTTTGGCGCTTAGCACCCACAGCAAAACAGGCCTCATTTCTGAGCTCATTGATCTATACGACACAAAATTAGACAAATTTGAGGACTCGATGACTTAGGGCATTTGGCTATTTCGCCATGGTTGTGGTTTCGTCGTTTGGCCTATTTTGCATTAAACCAAAATAATAAACTATGTCGTTTGGCCTATTTTGCATTCAACTACAATAAAAAAGCGTGTCGCTTGAACCATTTTGCATTAAGTTCTATGAATTAAATAAGTCTCTTGACCCATTTATCCTCTATTAAGGATAATGAGTGATGTCACTTCGGCTTTTTTTACCTAAATATCTCATTAGTGTTATGGCATTTGAAACATTTTGATTCAATTCAGTATACGTAAAATTGGCATTTCCATTATTTTATCAAATCGGTTTTAACACATAGGCCCTCCAATAAATTATGAGATTACCTACTCCTTAGTCGCTTGGGAGTATAAAAAAGTAAAAATTATACCTAAGTTCAATTTATTGCGCGCGCTGTGTAAGTATCCGTTACGAATATCTCACCTACCCGCGCGGACGCGTCAGTCAGCTGTTAACATTAAAGGAACTGCGAAAGGCTTAGGGTGATATACCACCTTCTTCTATCTTAAGGGTTTGGTTTCCGCACTTAGTCCCTAAATTGGACCATTGTACGTGAGTGAGCCATGGCAGCCGATTATTCCAACCAGCCCACCTCCCTACAGAAGCAGATAAAACTTCCGAGTCTACTCAGGACATCCGCAAAGGATTCTAGTGTTCCAAGAATTTCCTTGCGGATCTGGGCAACAAAGAGATGGTAGTGCATGTGCTCTTCGAGTGCGTTGGGCACTCTAGGAGCACATGCGCTACCATTTCTTCCACCTCGATGCACGCTCAGCATAGAGGACTGTCAGTAATACCTAAGGTGTGTCGGTGTTTATTCAGTGAGCAGTGTCCAGTGATGGTCCCCGAAACAATTCATAGGCTGTCTCTGTCCAGGCGCTGAAGGCGTTTACTCAGCTCGTGTCCAGGGATGGCATAGCCTCCTTGGATTGCCTACATCCTGGCGTTAAGGTCTACCATTTCTCCGCTTGCATTTGTGTGTATTCCCTAAACCAGTTCGTAAGCTGGTTAAACGGAATGGGTACAATGGGTTCGGGTTCGATGGCCTTCGTGTCAGAACCTCTCCTGGCGAGTTCATCCGCTGCATCGTTTCCACGCCAGCCAGTGACAGTTGAAGTATCACTGTATTGTGGTTTAGTACCGTAACGTGTTCTAGTGCATGATGGCACTCCAATATCAGTCTAGAAGTGATCTAGTTTTTCTTTAAGGATTGAAGGACTGAGGCACTGTGGAAGAGTATACGGATATGGGTATCCGTGACTTCTCTGGCCTCTCTGACCACACATTCTGCTTGATAGACAGTGTTGAGCATTCCTAGTGGTCTGGATATTCTACTATTTAGATCATCTGAGTAGACTTCAACTCCAGTTCCAATGTTGGTTTTTGATCCATCAGTGTAGATCCTTAGCACTTTTGGACCTGCTGTAAGTTCTACGTTGTAGTGTTTTACGAAACAGTGTATTTTCTGGGTCCTATCGCTCGGTGATGCCATCACCGGGTGTCGCGAGATTGCATCCTCTTTTAAGTTTTTTTTGTGTTTGATTCTGGAATCTCTTTACACCTGCCTGAACGTCACTAGGGATGCTTCTTCCCTTACGACAAGGTGCAGGGGCGGCTACCCCACCATCGCCTGTAGGGCAGCAGTAGGTGATATTAGCATAGGCAAATCTTTGCCTGCGTAACAACTAACAATGACCGGAAAAATGGAAATTTCCGAAGGGGCCCGTCCCAAATATCTCGGTCACAAGATTCTCTCCAGGGTCTTCTGTAGGAATGATGTCAGACTTATTGGCCTGTTCGCCTTGGGTTGTGTGTAATCGGTTTTGCCTGGCTTAGGGATGAAAAGCCATGGTGTGAGGAAATCCACTCCCCATTGCAGTAGGGCAGGGAAGATGCCGTCTAGGCCTGCGGATTTGTAAGGCTTGAAGGCTGTAATTGCCCATTTTATTAGTTCCTCTGTTACTACGGTACGGGCTCTGGACCTTTCTTGGTTATTAGGTATGTGTGATTACTTACTTGCCCATGTATTGTCCTTGGAGAGGCTGCAGTCTAGGAAGTGTGTTTCTAGAAGCAGTTTACTTATTACACGGTCTGATTTAGTGTACTATGTATTGTCTGGGTTTTTCAGCGAGCGAAGGGTGCGGTCTTGATCCGTAAATAGGCTCTTTCTTTTTTTATATAGGTCCATGTCTTCTGGAAGCCTAGAATCTTTGCATCTGTGGAATTGTTTGCACACCGTTTGCCTGAGCTTACTAAGTTCTGTGTTCCACCAAAAGTTTCCCTTGCTTTTGGTGTTTGAACCTATTTGTTTACAGCAGTCGTGGTACCTATGCTTCTGTTATATACTCTCGGTGTTTTCGAATCATTTGGGCTATCCAGGCACCCAACACCCTTAAACCTAACGGACGGTTTGAGTGCCAGAAGGCGTTTGTATAACCAGGTATGTCGGTTCGGCGTGGGTAGCGTCTAGCTTTGGTCTTTTTTGTGTTAGCTGATAGTGAGAATCGAATCCCCATATGTTCGGAACAGCAAGGTTCATTAGATACATGCCAGTTAGATATATGATTCGTTAAGTTTTCTGAATTATTTGTCCGCGAGCTGTGACCCTAGTGGGTTTCGACCCGCGATTTAAGATGTTAAGGTTAGTAAAAAAAAGGTTTATACTATACCACTTTATCTAATACTTTGCTCCAAGACACATTGAATCAACAACTTGAATGATTCCTCTACACAAAAATGTTTTTTTTTATACAAAATATACAAAACACTGTCTAAAATAGTATAAAGTGCCATACCAACCTCAAAAATATCTTATGGACGTTGCTGAATTACGATGGCCTAAGCATCAATATCTACTATAATCTAGTAAGGGTTAATTTTGTTTCATCCTGCAGTCCCTCTAATGGGCATCTGTATCAAACTACTTCACTCTGGTGCAACACCATCATGTTGCTTCGGCTCATTGGGCATATTCTTCTGTCAGATGACTTGGCACTAGATTCATTTTCTCTCGTATTATATTATTCTAGGTCGATGCTTGAGCCAGTTTACTTTCAGCTATTTTATTTACGGTAGGCATTTGAACCATTTTGCCTTTCTCAAAAAAATACTAAATTTGATGCATTTTGGGCTAACCAACATAAATTTTCTAAAATAATACACAATTTTCAACAGTAGTAACTTAAAAAACTGCCTAACTTAATTAGGGATATACTGTATTAAATAAATAAAAGTCTATCAAATAGTTGCTTTTTTATGATTTTTTTTTCAAAAAAAAAAACTTTGAACCGTCCTCCTGCAAGTTTTACAAAATGTCGCTTAGATCAAATAGCCTTTCAACCGTCGATATGCTATCTTTATTCTCGTATCCAACGGGAACGAGAACTACGCGGGTGGAACCGCGCAGAAGAACTAGTAATATATAATTATGTATATATTACTTTGTTAACAAAAAGCTGCTGCTCATCACACCAAGAAAGAGGAACCCGATTGGAACTACTCGGCGTTCCCCCAAGAAGTGACCGCCGACGTGGAACAATTTAAAAGGAACATGTCAGAATGTCTAAAGGAGGTCCAGGCCAACGACAAGAGAACTGTCAAGAGGCTTTCCCCAAAAAGTGATTCCCCTGTCCACGGGGAATGCTTGATCGCTTGCGTGTTGAAACGCAACGGCGTGATTGATAGCGGGAAGATTAACAAAGGTATTGAACAATTGAGTATAGACTAACAATTTATTGCTATAATCATCATGGGTCTAGTCATGGTCTGGGTCTATTTTACCCCACCCCCATAATCAGTTCTCTACTAAGTCTGTGCCCCTTATGTTAAAAAGACACTCGTCTCGACCACAGACCGACCATTAATCATAATGGTAGTTTTGTTATGTAAATCTTTTGAAAGCATGTAAGAAGTTTTTTTTTACATTCGAATTTAAGCGCCATCTATGTAATATCAGTGGAAGCAATCGTGGAAAAAGAGCTCATTGTGGATGCATATTAATTGATAATATTTTCAGCAAATTTAATAACTCTAGTGAGTAAATTCTACGCAAAAGACACGAAACTGATGAAAAAGTTGGAGAAGAACGTGGACCGCTGTATTGAGATGAGTATCCGAAATCACGACGAATGCGCGCTGGCAGCTCAGCTCAACGAGTGCACCAACGATCTCATGGCCAGTAACAAACACAAGATCATTGTTAACTATTGAAATCATAAATAAAACAATTACTGAATGTTTGGATCAGTCAGATTCATTTTTTTATTTCTATATGACTGCGTTGCCCAACGAAGTCTTCAGTAAAAGTGCTATTATTTTACTGTTGATAAGCAAGGGAAGTATGTAAAAAGTGTTGACGACACAGAATTTTTCTGCATAGTCTCTAAAGTAGAGCTATCTATCTAAGATTAAACCTTATTTAGATCACAGGAAATCTAAAGACGAGGCTGTATGGGCCTTAATCCCTTTGCCCTTTCCAAAATTGATTTAAATAATAAAAAAAATGTTTCAAATCTTTTTTTAGAATAGTCGATTTTGTAATTAAACAAAATCGATTATATTTCCACACATTTTAATCGATTTTTATAAGCAGCACCATCTGTGAGACGAATGAAGATATTTGAAGTAAGTTTACTGATATAAAGTGTATCATTCATCATTTATTTGCCCTTTCCCCATTATTTGGGGTCAGCGCAGTATGTTTTTTCCTTCCATTTAGATTTATCATACATAAAGTTAATGTTAAAAGGATAAAGAATGTGAAAAAATTATCATTTTTCATATCAACTGGTATTTATTTCGTTTAATCGATTTTTTATAATCGATATTTTAAAAAAAACTAAAAGAATAATCGATTTTTAAATAATCGATCGTTTTCGATCAATGTTACATACATCCCTAAATTTTCTGTTTGTCTGTGCTTTTTGTCTGTTATTTCATTTGGTTCAAAGAAGATATCTGTGATTTGGTTGGTCATTGGTGGTTGAATTGAAAATATTTATTGAAATTAAAATCCAATAGTTCCTAGGTATTTCTAAATATCTCACCAAGTTACCATACCATCATTGCAAGTCGCACGCAACTCGGTTTCATTTCATTTCATTGTGTGACCAAGTGTCAAGGTATTTCCCGCATGTCGAGATTTGATTTGGTTCCAGCGCCCGATTTCTGCTTTTGTTTTTATCAAACGTGTTGTCAAGCTGGTTTGTTCGGTTAATTTGATCAATTTGAAGTTACTATTGTATTGATTAAAATTATGAAGAATGTGTTGATAGGTTTTTTGCACGGCTTCTCAATTCTACACGTACTGAAGCTGTGGAGTTACAATGACTTTCAATTGGCGGACTTATACGCCCCTAGTTATTATTTAATTTAGCTCTTGAACTGATGCGCGTATATAACTGCACTTGTGTTCATTGTTTAAAATGTTTATCAAGTCTATTTTTAAAACGGTTCACTGATGGGGCACATATCACTGTTTCTGTTCCATATGTTGGTGACACGATGTGGTAAAAAGTGTGTTCTGGGGTTACTTGCACATAGCGGTTTGGTCAGCTTCAACGAGTGCCCTCTTATCCATTTGTTTGGATTCATTGTTTAAAGGCCGTTATTATTTTTTACATATTGAATAAAAAAAGCATCGAATTTGTAACATTTTTTCCTTGCCTGTGAAACCAATATTATCTGATACTCTGTTGTTATATCTACATTTTTAACCCTAAAGGGCTTATCAGTCTTTCCTGCGTACAAAGTGTGAAGAAAAGATATGGTCCACATATTTTTGATCACCTTTATTTTGATATTCCTCATTCTTGGACACTCAGCAGGGGGGCAATTCCACAAAATGTTAACGGTCACAGTTGGATGACAATGAGATGTCAATGGTGTTATTTTGAAAATTTTTGAGAGCAAATAACACCATCGACTGACCATGTCATTCTCAGTGTCATCCTACTGTAACCATTGACATTTGGTAGAATTGGCCCCCAGGTTTTGTGATAACTTGGGGTTACATAATGGGGTGCTGTTTGGAGCGCCACTCAGCAGTCTGTTGTGATACAGATTTATGTCATAAGTCTTCTTATCTTGTTATTTTTGGAGCTGTAGTGCATTTGCCTCAGTGTTTGGGTGACACTTTAACCTCACTTGGGATTTCTTGATCATCTTTGCTCTAGCATGTCCATGTGTGACTCACATATGGAAAGATCTAGAGATCTTTCCATATGTGAGTCACACATGGACATACCCATAACAAATATGGAGTTAGGAGAATACATTCCAACTATTATAACCTTTATAACATAGAAATTAATATATTTGCATTTATGTTTTATTTCAAATAGTATATTGAGTGAGAAAATTTAAAATATTAGCTGTTGTGACTCAGACTACCAGAAAGGAAATTAAATTCAGGGCCTTGAAATTCTTTCTCATCTGGGTACTTACCTATTGAGGCTATGAGAAAATTACTAATAATAAAACATTGTATAAATTGAAATATTGAATTTTACCATATTAAGGACTTGGAATATGTCAAGTTTCTTGGGGAACTTATAAAACATGGGTAAGATTGAAATTTTACCTGTCTGTCTGAGTGTAATCGCATTCAGACATTCGTTTTGCTACCATTTGTCAAGAAGTTGATCCCAACGGTCTTTGAATAATTTCATAACTGCCACATCAAGCGGTTGCAAAATGTGACTGGTATTTACTGGTAATTTAAATATGGTTATATTGGTTGTGCTAGCCTCTTTGATTAGATTTAAACCCACATGGCTCGGGTTGCGACCATTAGTAAGCAGAACTGGACGTTCATCCCCAATATTTGGGATAATAACTTTTTTGAAGTGCGTCTCGAATATGTCACTTTCCATCCACCCATTCTTAGTCGCTGCATAAGTTGTGCCTGGGTAAGCTCTCGAGACGTCTTGGTAGAGTTGTAATACAAATTTATTTCAGATTCATCATCATGCTTTACAATAGACTCCAATACCTGTTCGTTAAAAAAATTATTGAAACCGTCTATCAGATCTGATACCTCTTTTCCTGGGTGAAGAACTACCTTATGAGTACCACCGCGAATTATGCTGTGCCGAGTTCGAGTGTGAAGGTCAGGTTCAGATTTCCAAATAGTTCTGTAAGACTTACGCCCGACTGACGTACTAGGTCTTAGCATACTGTCTTTAAGTTAAGGGTCGATGGTAATGTTACCAAGGAAACAACCTCAAATGTTTTAACTCCGATATATTGCTAAAATTAATTTATTTTGTAATTTCACCGAGCGATTAAACAAGCGTGTAGAGAGAGCGTGGTGCCCCCGAACAACTGCCGACTGGCCTGCAAATTGCTGATCATGTGTCCACACGTCACACCCCCCCTTTATGAAACATTTTTTTTATTACAATTTTAAAACAGCTACTTATCCTTGAATACAAGTTACGATAGCTATAATAAACAAAGCTAGCATTTCAATCTGAGTGTGTTATCGCCTTGAATGCGAAACACTGACCATATTACATTACAATGAAATTACTCATACAGTCCCCGGCACGTAACTTGGCAAGATTGGCATACTGAGGGTAAGTTCTCGCATCGTACTCTTAGTGGAACAAAAAAGTGGTCCCTTTTAGTGCTTGTCATTATTCTATGGTTATTGCCATAATTTATTTTTAATCATGTCTGTTTATAAGGAACAAACAGAATTCGTGATGTTTATCAGGTGTTAGAAATAATAAAGTCAAGTGGTCTCGTCACTATCACTTAAATATCCTATCCCTGGCATCAAATTGAAAGTACCACCTGAGCTGGTGGAAAGACGTGGCTCTTCATCATCGATAAATCTGTCCAATTCGATATCATTGCTGGAGGAGTTGCTGTCGTCACTGGCGTAAATAATAAAAATTTCCGTGACTGTGTCGACTATGTGGTCACTTTTGATGTAGTCTGCTTCGATTTTTTTTAATTTCTCGCATAATTTAGACCATTCATCGGCGCCCATTAGTGCCACTTTCTCCTTAATTAGGTCCATTACATGTGGCACATTCCATTTTGAATTTTCACTGGCTACATAGCCTTTGATTGCCGCCCATGCCATTTCTATTGTATTAAGGTACGGGTGGTAGGGCGGCAATCGCAGAACACTATGGTTGTGTTCTGCCAGTATTTGGTTAATACTAAATTTTTTGTATTTATTTTTGTACCAAGCCCTTACCTTGTACCAAAAGATAAATGAGACTGCAGATGGATTTAAGTCTAATTTATTTGAACCTTACAACTGCTTATATACTAGTGGCTTATCTATTTATCTAACTTATCTCTAATCTTATAAGTACGTGCTGCATAACTTCACGCGCGGTGTCGCCACAATATTCCCCCCTTTGATTTACGTGTTGCAATTGTGATGAACTTTTGTGTGACTTTTCATCCTTCGATCTAGCAGTTTGAAGAATCCCAATAGTAACAGTGCACCAAAAGTCATCACAGCTTGGGCTAACGCAATATTCGTATATATCACTTCTTGAAGAATTAATTCTTTCACTTTATCAGCTTCTTCTTGGTTGAGGCAGGCATTTGCGATTTTTCCACGTCCGTAGTACTTGTGACGGTTTTTGGTCTCCCAGATCCATTTCTGATAATAATCTTTGAAATTGGCGTTGTTCTGACTCTTCGTAGCACTCAATTAATATTTCTTTAATTAGCTTATATTTTTCTGTTTCTGGTGGTAAATTTAAGAAGTCGCTTGTTGTATTTCTTCCTTTGACAGTTTGGCTATAACCAGGTTATATTTGTAGTCGTCTCTTTGCTTCTGCGATGCCACAGTTGTTTCGAATTGTGTAAACCATAGTCGTGGTTGATCTTCCCAAAATTCGGGAAGTCGGGATATCACTGAAGAATTGGCAGCTACTTCCAAGTACTCGGTTTTGTTACTCTTGCACGGTATGGGCGTCATGACGTAGGTTGTCGTATTCTTGTTCGGGGTCAGCAATTGACCCAAGCCCTTTTGGTACAAGGTAAATGAGACTGCAGATCGATTTAAGTCTAATTTATATACTATTACAATATGTGGCTTATCTATTTATCTAACTTATCTCTAATCTTGTAAGTACGTGCTGCATAACTTCACACGCGGTGTCGCCACAATTTTTATACAACTTAATTAATTTGTATAGTTGGGGTTTGAGCATAGTTTGTTCGAATGCTATGCCCTTTTCCGACAACCACTTTTGCATGTCGGCTTTCTTGGCATTCGATGTAGGTGCTGGATCGAACTGCTTGCTGTGGTATGATGCGTTGTTGATAATTAAAACCGAATTTGGCTGCAGGTTTGGTATCAGCTGGTTGCGAAGCCACTTCGTATAATTAGCAAAATTCATGTTATCATGATAATACCCCGACTTTGTTCCAGCTTTGAATAGGAATGCCGCATTGGGGACAAATCGATCTTCAGATCCAGCATGCACTATGACTATACGCTGCCCTTTCGAAATTGGGTTTTTAAGTCCCTTCAAAGATCCATCTGACCATGCTTTGGAACCTGTAGAAAGAGATATATAATGATTATTTTTCATTAGTTTATGTCCATACAATTTTACAGAACACAAATATGCGAGAAAAAAGTATAATAATGATTACATACCTGAATGAGACGAATCAACATACGACTCATCTGTGTAAACAATTAGTCTACCTTCTTCTCTATAGTTTATCAGAGTCTTATGGAATTCTATGGTTAGCAACCTGACATTCGATTTTTCTATTAAAATTCGCCTATTGTTTTCGGCTTTTTTCCACCGGAAACCTAAATTATTTAAGATCCTGCGCAGACTGCGCTCTGACCCATTAAATTTTATGTCTTCTTTTAGTTTTTTTCCTAGTTTTTCAACTGTAGGCAACTCTTTATTTGTTATATGAAAATTGTGAACACAGGCCCTAACAACTGACTGGTCGAAAGTGTCGATCTCTGTGACTGGCTTTGTTTTGTTCCTCTTTTTTCCCGGTGTCCTAAAGACAGGGAGGAATTCGGAATTTCTTCCTTCCTGGATTATATGTCTAACTATCCATTCTGACGTTTAAGTTTCTTCTGCTTTCCTTTTCATCGTCTCTTTCAGTAAGAGCTTCTTTCGCTATATAACAATAGACATCATAGACCATTTTTCTGGCCTGTGCGTAAAATAACGTTTGGTCTCGGCATTGTAATAACCCTAACAAAATAGATTTAAAACAACAATTCGTAACAAAAATAAATATATAACAATAAAACAATAACTCGTAACCAAAATTTAACAAAAACAAAGGGGTCATGTTTCGTGCACGCATGTTAGTTACAAAATACAGACAAAAATCAAGTAAAAATTAATTATTTTGAATACACATTTTGTAGTAAAAAACTAAATTTTTGTAAAACTAATTAATTATTTAAAAATTTTAATAGTAGCTGGTGTTTGCTGCGGTTGAGGTTGAGGGTGCCACCACTACGGCAAGGGTGTTTCCATAGTATGCACTAGCACAATGGCCATCACTGCCATCCCGGCGGCCAACATGGTGCTGAAGTGCTCCAGGTGTTGTACACTGCTAATCGCATCCTGTGCGATATGAATTTCTGTTTCACTGCGGACCGTAAGAACGGCACGAATGTACGATGGTATACGCATTAACCAAATCATTTGCAGGGTTGCGCTTGGAACCTTTTTTCTGGCCAAGCCCTTCATGTTACGAAGTAACGCTGACGGTTTTAGATCCTAACTCTAGCTCGCTAATTAATTTCTCAAATTGACGGCTCTGGAACTTCGTATAGGTACCACGAGTAGTCTTTGCTTTAAAGTTGCGTATTTTATTTATGCGCATCTTATTTATTTATATTTATATCATTATAGTCTAATCATAAATATGTGTAAAAGTTTTGTTTGTAGCATATACTCGATTCCTACACTTTTTTGCAGCCGGATCCCTAGTAGCGGACGGACCTGGTCACGATGTCGCTTACTTGCCTCAACACCTCTTGGCTCAATTTTGCTATTACTAGTTGGTATTTGTTTTCGTCCAACATATTCTGGGGTGATAGAACAGCCTCGACCTGGACGAACCATAACCTTGGTTCGTTAATCCAGAAGTATGGCAGTCTAGATGCTATCGATACGGCGGATAGCGCTTGTTCTGGCGGTGGTGTAGCCATATTGATGTTCGCGTAGGAATGTGAAATCACGCACGGGATCGATATATATTTACCGCACTACTAGGGGAGTCAAATCTAGTCCAGCTTCCGTCAGGTCCTCTCGTCGCACGGCACCCATTCACGATACATCAAGCGTCCAGTTCTTAATTTGTAAAGTTCAATTTTAATTTTAATTTTGCAACTCTTCACTTGACGACGGCTTTTAGCCGTATTTTGCTTTATAAAATGTAAAATTAGTAAACAACAAAAATAATTAGACATTTTCAGCGTCGTAGTATACAGTCGTCAGCATAATCTAGTCTAGTTCATCATCTTGACACAAATCATCAGTATCCACGTCTGATACAGAGGTATCTTTTGATTGCTGGAGAACATTCCTTTTTACTGTTTCGGTCCCCTTCTTCGGGACTTACGAGTAGGGTCACCTGTCCAACAATGAACCGGGTGAATTTTCTAGTCTCACAACTTTTTTGTTTATTTATCTAGATAAATGGTATTCTGCGCATACATAAGAAATTTATCTGGCTTTAATTTGACATTCAAGGATACTGTAAGATATTGATACATTTTCGTTAAATAAACATTTTTTGAAAAATGGGAAATGGTTCATTGAGGACATACGGGTGGACTCAATGAACCGGGGTATTTTCTACAATGAACCACCATATAGATTGCATGCTAATTCATACATAATGCTATTATATTGATGCAAAGACAAATAATACTTTAATAAATTTATAAATTCGTTTTATTTTACCAAATATTGATGGTTTTTACAATCTAAATGTGAACATATTATGTCAACCTATGAAAATGCTTCTAAGTATTCAACAAGATAGAAAATTAAAGTAAAAAAAAGTAATTTCCCAATCCTTGGGATAAACTAAACGTTTCGAAATCAATAAATCAACAAAATTGGACAACTCTAGTCTTTAGATAACGTAATTACTTAGTATCATTTGAAGTCACTAATTAAATCAGTCTCACCATGGCGTTCTTAATGATAATAGAATTATGGATCTACATATTATTATTTGGATTAAAAAACAAGAAAATTTTAGCATCTAAGTAAATCACAATTCAGTATCACTGTGCCATTAGGCACAATAAATCTTCTTACAGATATAATAATTGTTCTTATTGAAGCAAACCAATATTTTTCCCAATAGATTTTTTAATAGACATTAAGAAGAACAAAAGTCAAAATGTAAAAAAGGTAAAATGTTCCAAATAAATTGCATTTAAAAACCAAGCGGCCAGCACATCAGCAACATGGCACCCCGCGGTGCATGCACCAACTAAGTAGAGCTGGTGTGCTGGCTGCTATCTAAAAGAGCTAACTTCCGGGTGGGCCGCCTAAGAGTCCCTCCTAATGTGACAACTTCCGCCACCCGAACGACCCCGTCTTTGCCAGGAAAGACCCTGGATATTCTCCCGCGTGGCCACGACCCGCGAGGGAGGTTGCCATCAACGACCAAAACTAAGTCTCCCACTTGGAAGGACCTAGTGACTCCCGAGCGGCGCGGCACTAGGTTGGGGAGATACTCTTTAACCTGTGGTATGCCGGACGCAGCAATTTGACAGTTACGCTATCTGCCGCGAAAAACCGCATGATACGAACGCGCGGATCCGCGTTCCGGCAAAGCCATGTCTATTTGTACAAAGGATGTTCCATTTGTTTTTGAATTTGTATATTTTTTTGTATTTTATTATTGTATTACTGTATCTATTTTAGTTTAGAAATAAAACAATGTGAACTAAGTAGGTACAGTGTAATGGTTTTATTACAAAAACAAAATATACGGATAAATAAATTCAAATCGACTCAAATCGCTAGAGTTCTTTTCATATTCATGAATGCATGTCTATTCATAATTGGTGATAGGTACGCCAACATTGGCCTACACACAAAAACACTTTACACTGCGAGCAAATTATGTTTGTTTCCTTTCGTTGTTTGTTAGCTAGGCATTGCACACAACGTCCTCGTTTCTGGCGATTTTGACGCTTATTAGTCCGGTTTGTTGTGTCAACTGGTACGTAGTCTGGGACATGTCCATTACAGCTTCGACTGTTATCCCCGGACGACACACTGGTATCAGGCCTTATGCGCTGTGTTACATTATGTTCATTACACAGTGCATCTGCTAGAATTAAACGAAATTTCCTGTGACTGTAATTTGCTGCGCTGCGAAATTTATGTATGATGTAACTGTTTAGAATACTGCAGTTCAGCAGGCGCCGAAAAACTTTCAGATACCATTTCAGACCTCGTTTTCGTTCTAATAAATACATGGAGAGCTTTTGATCTTTGAAGTCCACGCCCCCCATGTATTTATTATAACTGTGGACTGCAACGGGTTTATGGTAAGTGACTCCTGCTCGGCGGCCTGGAGCAGTTTCGGGCTTATGGAACGTAGATATCGTGGTCACAAGCTTGACATCTCTCCAAGCCGTTACTGCTACGTCGCCACAGTGCCGAGAGACAATCTGCCCCCGCTGGATTTGTCTTTCGCTTAAATTTTTTATATCTGACGGAGTGTCGACTCTTCGTCGATTTAATACCCCGACAACGTCGGTGTGTTTGTGCTTTAGGAACCGTGTAAGACTAACTGAATTAAAAAAAATATCCATGTATAGGCAATAACCTTTTCCTAGATAATCTTCTATCAATTTGAGGACGACTTTTGAAGTTGCGCCAGTAAAGCCATGTACAGGTTCAGAATTTTCACCTTTACCTGCATATATGTATAATTTTACCAGATATCCGGTTTCCGCCTCACAGAGCTCATAAGTTTTTACCGAACCGTGCTGCTTTGGAACGGATGCACTGAATCCAACTCAGGCGTCCCTTCCAAAGCAGCAGGGACTCGTCAATACTGATGGCTCTGTGAGGGGTATATATTTCTCCAAATTTATTGTTGCAGTGTTCCACAATATTAATAACTTTTGATACCTTTCGCTCATACCCGCGAATATTAGGACCGAGTTCATCGTTGTCAACAAAATGTAAGAATCGCAAGAGTAAGAGGAACCTGTTTTTGCTCATTAGTTTTCTAAATCCCGGCATGCCTAGTACGCATGTAGTCCAATAATCATCAATTCTGCTTCTGTAGCATATCCCCATATATACCATAATTCCGAAAAATTTGTATAACTCATCTACTGTTGTCTCTTCCCAGTCATGGAGACGGGATTTAGGTTTAATACCATCCTCGACTTCGGCGGCGGCTGCAATTGTTTGCCATGCGTAGTAGTTAGTTTCTTTAACAATTTTTTCCATTACAGACCTGTCCCAGATGGATTTAAATATTTTAATTGGAGTATCTTCCTGGACTGTGGGTCCTGGCTGTTCTTCAAATCTCTCTTCTGTACCAGTAAATTCTTCGAAATTTTCAGACCACGTGAAATCATAATTTAACATAACTTCCTCTTCCCCTCTTTCTTCTATTTCTTCATCTTCGCTCATTTCCAAAATCCTGCGTAAATCATTTTCATTAAGATCGTCTTCTTCGTCATCTTCACTTCCTGAATCGACTGCCAAAGCCTCAGCTAGTCCAGGCATCAGATATGTGTTTGCGGCCTGAAAAACATGTCGGTAAAAATTAAGTTATTCTTAAAATTAAGTTTAGGACAATTCCAGTTTAGATAGATAGCAATTGTTGACATAAACAAATTCTCTACAATAGATTTGACATGGTATTACAATATCCATGGTTTGTACTGACTAACCTCATGAGATGGTCTAGGTGAAACAGAATCGCTTTGATCATCAAAATTTAACATCCTGAGTTGCTGCATCGCGTAAGAATCTCCTGCCACATACCGCACTGGCTGCAAAAAAAGTTTGATTAATTACAATGTTACATTGTGATCAATTCTAGCAAACACGATTAAACTAGTTTGACTATATTTAATATTTTCGTTCTGTTCTTTCTTTAGGTAAAAGAACAGGACGTAACGACCAAATAAGCTAAGACAAGTGATTGTACAAATCAGTACCAACCTCATTTGAGGGCCCAGGAACGTCAAGATCAGGTGAAGAATTTAAATCTAACCTCCTCCGAATTTGAGGTGGCTCAGAGGATTCTTCGTCATTGGCTGTCGTTCTCAGTAGTTGGCTGCCAACCTCATTTGAGGGCCCAGGAGCGTCAAAATCAGGTGAAGAATTTAAATCTAACCTCCTCCGAATTTGAGGTGGCTCAGAGGATTCTTCGTCATTGGCTGTCGTTCTCTGTAGTTGGCTGCCAACCTCATTTGAGGGCCCAGGAGCGTCAAAATCAGGTGAAGAATTTAAATCTAACCTCCTCCGAATTTGAGGTGGCTCAGAGGATTCTTCGTCATTGGCTGTCGTTCTCAGTAGTTGGCTGCCAACCTCATTTGAGGGCCCAGGAGCGTCAAGATCAGGTGAAGAATTTAAATCTAACCTCCTCCGAATTTGAGGTGGTTCAGAGGATTCTTCGTCATTGGCTGTCGTTCTCAGTACCTACAAAGAACGAATATTAATGTAATGTAGAAATTTACATCTGGATTCGAAAAAAATAATATTCAGCTGTTTCATCTCAATAGACACAAAATGTATGAAACAGCATATTCTATCCCCCCTAATTAAAAAGTAATGGCATATGTGCAATACATACACATAATGTTCCGGATGGGGTTTTTTCCAAATATACTCTTTTACGAGGTAGTGCATACAAAGAACCGTGGGGCGAAACCTGTACTTCCATACCCACAATGGGTTGAGTTGCTTCCCACTCAGGTGGTGTAGAATTCCTCTCATTTGATTCCATCTAGAAATTAATAAAATAACATAGCAAATTGGCAGGTAAAATTGTAATGTAAAACATGAAGTCGAAATGTAAATAAATTACCTTTACAACATTTTGCATAGTCTTGCTTTGTCGGTAAATAAAACTAATACTATGTGACAACTTTTTACTAGTTTTAAACAAATAACACTAACCTTCTCGTGGTAATAATTCAATTTTCATTATTTAGAAATCAGCACAAATGTTACATTCGTCGGTTATGAAATGTTCATATATAGCAAACATACAGTTTTGACACCAAAAATGTTGAGCGTGCAATATCATTTTAAAAGTACTTTTCTTGTCAGTACGAAGACATAAATGTCGAGGCATTTTAGAATTCGTGCGTTTTTTACATATGAAACAAGCACTTAATTTTATAAAATGAGTTTCTTTCCAAGGCCATTTAGCTTCACGAAGACATAAGCGATAATCTTCTTTGTTGAGATACTTATCAACATCTAGGTCCACGACCATTATTTTATAACCTTGAAAAATAAAATTATGTTTTGTAGGTACAAACTTAAATAGAACCTTCAGGTTTATTGCAAGGTATCTCAAAATCTTTTCTGGACAACTCACTAAAGAAAATAAGCAAGTAAAGTGCGTGGTATAAATTTGAACATACTGTACATCTTTTATTTACTAGCCGGAACGCGGATCTGCGCTCAATACGCGGTAAGACTGTCGAAAAACAAAGATTCTGAATAAACTATGAATTATGGACGAAAACACTTTGCAAATTGAAGATCTTGACAAAAAAGTCTTCAAAACTATATATAGCACGCACTCAGAATGCAAGAAATACAATAGTTATCAATAAATTTGAAAAAAAAAATACAGTTACCGACAAAGCTAACATAAATGTTTACTTCTAATAATTTTAGTAATCTCATTAATTTCTCATAGGATTTTATTGAAAACTATTCTAAATGAAAGAAAAATTGAAATAACACAAAAAGATACTCACCGTGTCCAGTAATTACACCAAAAAATCAAACTTTCTCACAAACACTCAGTTCTAAACAAAGTCGAATATTCAACTGACATGAATGAACAAGTTTCTGAACTAAAGACCGGTATAAGTGAATTTGGTACCTTCATTCATTCAAGGACAGCCATAAACAAGCGATTTTGACACTTCTGCGTCGTTTTTATGAGAGAAAATTATAAAAAATTGTCTGCAGGTAGGAGAGCGCGGATCCACGTTCCGGCAGATAACTGCTTTGCGCTGATCCACGTTCCGGCATACCACAGGCCACCTTCCCCAGAAGTTGTCCGCCAAGCGAAGGCCTTTCTTCCAACCAATTCTCCGAGTTAGGTCGCTGTCTTCTACTTCGGTAAAAATCTGATATGGGGACGCGCAACCTAAGAGAAAATGGTTGGGAGTTATAGCCTCCTCCGAGCTGGCACCTACATCTACGTGCGTTAGAGGCCGGGAATTCACCAGAGCCTCGGCCTCCCAACAGGAGAGTTAACAATACCTCTTCTTGTGGAACTCTCTCCTTTAGAGTAGCTGTCAGAGCACATTTCACGCTTCGGATGAGACGTTCCCAGCACCCGCCCATAAAAGGAGCTTATTCCATAGGTTGCAGCGGCCGTCTGGATTTGGTCGGTGAAGAGCTGCGACAGGATGCGGTTGGCACCGACGAATGCTGTGCCATTGTCTGAGAAAATTTTGGTTGGACAGCCACGTCGCGCTATGAAACGACGCAAAGACATAATAGCGGCATCTGAGGTTAGGCTCCCGATGATCTCTAGATGAATGGCTCGTACAGTGAGGCAGGTGTAAAGAGCAACATATCTTTTCTCTGTCCTTCGGCCAATTCTGACGAGGACCGGCCCAAAATAATCCAGTCCGACAAACGTAAAGGGACGCACGTTGTGGGCTAGGCGTTCCGGTGGAAGGTTGCCGAAAGGTGGTACTGAAGGAACTGCCTTGCGAAGCCGGCACATCGCACATTCTCCAGCGACTCTCTTGACCGCAGGACGAAGGCTGAGGATGTAGTGGTCTCGTTTGAGGTCATTTCGGCGATGTCCCGGAACAAATCTGCCGAAGAGTAATCTCGCGGTATGATGTCGTCAGGATTAGCCAAGAGTCTTCCAGCGAATCTACATCCCGGAATCGGGTTGTTCGCGATGAAGTGGTCTCTCACATCCCTCGGTGTTCTAGGTGATGATAGAGCTTCGACGACGCGGCGAAGTGAAGAGAGCGTGACAATTTTCGGCGTTGGAGTAAAGGTTCCATCTCCTGTTGTTAAGTCCTTCGCCATGACAGGCAAGAAAATTTCATCGCCCATCTTTAGTATGCCCAGCGAGCTGATCAAGCTGTACATCGGCTCCGGAACGATAGTGGCGGTGTTCTCTCTTTTCATGTCATTTCTCTGTTCATGACCTCTATCCAATCAGGACTGAGGCCAAAATCCCTGCAGTCATCCATTAGAACGTTTACAGCAGGGTATCTTGTTTTCGCCCTTCTAAGTTTCGCCTCGAAGATACCTAAGAAAGCGCGGTAGAGTACGTGGACATTGGGAATGTCGAACCCTCGGTAATTGGACAGTGCCCTGGTGAATGCACATGTCGCAAACCCAACTCCCCTTGATGTAATAGGGAGGGAAGTAGCTTGATGAACAGCTACGGCCCCAAGGTGTGCAACGGCTCCGCTAGGTGAGGTCACTCCAGCGAAGAGCTTCGACCGTTTGGGCCCACTCCAAGACCAGCCATCTTCTGCTTAGTCCTTTCATCCGAGTATTCAGTTCCTTTCACTTCTCGGTACGAGCTGGCGCGGTCCTTTTGATGCTGCTCTCTCTTTCGTCTCTTCGAATCGGTTTGGGTGTTGGCTTGAGCCCCCTTCCCATTCTGTGTGCTTGCTAGATCCATTATTCAAAACGGCCTAGTAGGTCTGGAAAACATAAACCTAAAAAGCCATTTTGAATAATGGATCTAGCAAGCACACAGAATGGGATTCAACAACATTCTCGTGCGGCCCCGCGTATCGCCAAATTAATTCGCGCCAAGTTTTCCGACGGTGAGTACCACGGACTGGTCTCGTCGTAAAACTTCTTGAAGATGAGCCAGTCGGTGGGACGACCGTCGAAAACCGGCAAGGGTGTGTATGTAAAAGGGGTAGGCCTGGCGGTGGCAGCATGGGTAGCGCCGTGCCGGCCCATCGAATACGGTTCCGTCGACCAGGGTGGGGGCATGCTTGCTTCCGGAGCCCTCGTAAAGACTGCGCCGTCAGGGCCCGCAGGGGGCAACGGCGGCTGCAGAGGAGGGCCACATAGGCCAGCACCGCCAAGGCCCAAGGAGGGCAGCGGTGCTAGCGGTGGAGCACAGTAAAGGCCCCTTGGCTGCGGCACGGAGGGCAACAGCGGCTGTAAAAAACATGACGACCCACGGCGGGTGCCACAGCACCGCCAAGGGTCACCTGGGGCAGGGGCGCCTGCGAAGGAGGCCCACGTAGGGTGGCCCGGCGGGTGCCACAGCACCGCCAAGGGACACCTGGGGCGGGGGCGCCTGCGAAGGAGGCCCACATAGGCCCACGTAGGGTGGCCCGGCGGGTGCCACAGCACCGCCAAGGGACACCTGGGGCGGGGGCGCCTGCGAAGGAGGCCTACATAGGCACACGTAGGGTGGCCCGGCGGGTGCCACAGCACCGCCAAGGGACACCTGGGGCGGGGCCGCCTGCGAAGGAGGCCCACACAGGCCCGCTGAGGGCGGCACGGTAAAATTGGCGTCCAGCCAATCTTCCGCCAATCGGCTGCTGCGGCGGCTACTGTGACGGCTGCTGTGGCAGCTACTGTGACGGCTGGAGCGCCCCCCAGAGCCCACGTCGAGCGCGGCCAGGTCGGTACGCATCTCGGCCTCAGACGCAGCGCGCTCCGCTGCGGCCGAGCGCTCGGCAGCCTCCGCCATGCATCTGGCATGAGCCGCCTCGATGGCGAGTCTCTGTGCGACTATCGACGATTTTTCGGATGTCACACTACCTACATCTTGCCTGCCTTTATTTGCCCTTGCCCTGGTGATCATTTTGTCGAAGAGCAGGGTTCTTTATCCCACTTCTGACACCAAATGTTCTTATTGAAGCAAACCAATATTTTTCCTAATAGATTTTTTAATAGACATTAAGAAGAACAAAAGTCAAAATGTAAAAAAGGTAAAATGTTCCAAATAAATTGCATTTAAAAACCAAGCGGCCAGCACATCAGCAACAATAATCATCTTTTAAAACTAAATAATCCTTAAGTAGGAGGTAGGAAACAACATTAAAAAACATTATAACCTTAACGCAAATTCACAGTGGGTGCAACATGAACGGGGAACCTGTAGAATTAACTTCGGTTTTTGGTGCCACTTATTTGAGGACGCGGCAGGATCATCTTAATGTCTTTTAGTTCCACAATAGCCAAATCAGGTTCTAGAGGCATATAGAACTTCATCTGCGTCTTATTTTTCATTCTCATATAGGAAACCCCATATTTGTTGGCATTGATGGTCTCTGTTATCTTGCCGATATAGTAGACTTTGGCCTTTTTGGTCTCAAATAGTATCAGACTATAATCTCCTTCAACTGGTTTTCTTGGCAGTTTCTCAAAGTTGCCCCTTATAACTACAAACTCTTCATTGTCGCTATCAGTCTCATGTAGATCACTTAATTCAGTTTCACTAGTTTCCGGAATTATCTCTAAATCGTCTTGAGAGCTCGACTCTAACACCTCAATCTTCACCTTCTTTTTCGGGACGGATTTTTTTGGTTTAACAGTCTTTTGACTTGACGTTTTGTCGTTTGCGCCTTAGCAACAACTGGTTTGCGTTGCTTTTTGTTCTCAATTTCTAGTTTTTCGGGTGTATCTGTCGCAATAATACTCCTTCCTCTCTTTCTGGCCGTTTTTTTAGTGGCTCTAGGCCCAGCTTTTATATCGGGCATGAACTGTTTGGGAGATATGAAGTTTTGCTTCATTTTTGCTTTTTGCTTGGATGCTGCCGGGGAATCAGTAATACCTTTTTTTTCCTGTGTTTTAGCTGCTTCTGTAGGCTTATCAGAAGATGGTTACTCGTGCTGCGTATCATTCAAGATAGATGGACTTTCGGTGCCCTGTCGCCACTTCAGATTATTGTCGGTAGATTCAGTCGGCAGAATATAATCTACATTAGCGATTTCGTCGTCAGAATGTATAGATGGGGTCCTGGAGCCATATTTTTCGATCACTATATCCTGTACTGGTTCAGGTTCTTGTGGCTCAAGTAGAACTTCCTCCAGAGGCTCACTATTTTGTCTAGGCTGGTGGGGCTCAGCATCTTGCAATGAAGGGTCTTGGATGACAGGTCTTTGAGGCTCGGAAATCAAAGCAAAAGCAAAAAGTCAATGTCAGTGAAAATATTAGGATCATAGGGAAAGATTCCAGTCTTTCGGAATGCAGCGGTGATATTACTTGGTGTCATCGTTTTTTCATAGGCATATGCTACGCATGACGCCACGCCGTAGATGTCAAAATTTTTGCCATAATGCCTCATCATCCACGAATCAATGGCTTGGTAGTAGTAAGTCTTGAATGGTGCATTGATTCCCACATCTAATGGCTGCATTTTTGCTGAGGTGTGTGGGTAAATTGTTAGAATGGTAACTCCATACATTTTAGCCAGATCTAATGCTTCCACCGATAAGTGTGATTCGTGGTTGTCGAGGATCAAAAGGGCTGGGTTTTGTGGACTAGCTGCTGTGTGCTTGATAAAATGTTTCATTGTTTCTGTGAAGAGTTCTGCAGTCATCCATCCAGATGGGTTGGCCAAGCCTAGAGCACCAGGAGGGGCCCCGGTCATCATAATATCTTTGAATTTTTTTCTGGGAAAGCTCATTACTGGAGGCAAAGCTTGACCCGTTGCAGAAATAATGAGGCAAGTAGTTACTAGAACGCCTCTTTCTCCACTAGTAACCTTTGAGATGTTGTGTTTCCCTTTTGGTGCGATTACCTTTTGGTGTCGTTGGACAGTGGTTGTTCCCGTTTCATCTAAATTGTAAACCCGGCAGCCGTTGCCAAATGATGGGTTACGGTCTATGACTTTTTTCTGGTTATCGTAAAATGATTGTGCTGCCTCTCTTGTGAACGAAGTCGCCCGATTCAGACTGCAAGCTTCAGGTCTCTTCAAACTTAAATCTGGATGCCTAGTACGGTACGAACGAAGCCATTCTTTGCCAGCCATTCCATCTCGCTTCCAGCTATCAGGCATGGTAATATTATTTATGGACGCCATTTGGTAAGCAACTTTGCGGGCGTCCTTGGCAGTCAGTCCGTAAAATTTTAAGGCACAATCCTTGTAATACTCTTTTAAAGCTTCTTCTTGGTCTGTAGTAAATACTGATTGGTTTTCATAATTTGGTACTAGTCTTGTACCTTGCAGGTCCTCTATAGCTGTGTTTAAGTTTTTCACAACGTAACGGCGTAATGTAGGATATGCGATGTTACACTCCTTGGCAGCTTTCCTTATGCTGACACCATTCCTGTGCAGTTTTAAGGCTTTCAGCATATTTGTTGCAGAATGATCACCTTTTTTTCTGGTTTGTTTAATTCGCGCCATCTACAAAACCGAAAAGAAAATTACATTTAATATAAGGTAAACATAATATTATAAGATGAACCAAGTGCCGTTCACAATGAACCGGTTGTGGTGCACAATGAACCATGATTCATTGTTGGACAGCACTTCGTGGTTCATTCGTGGACACCCACCTGTTTTTTCCGATAAATAACACTATGAAAAAGTGAAATACGGTGCATTAGATAACCAAAAACGTAAGAAATACCGTGCAATATCAAAGATAGCTGTAACCTAAACTACAACAATATGAAAAATAAGAGAATTCACAAGAAAAAACTTACTTTTCGGGTTTATTTTGGGGAAATCGATGCAACGCGTCCGTCCTCCAACAAATCACCGAACGAACTGGGGTGTGTGGGAGGGGTACTAAAGAGCGTCCCTGGTTGGTTTAAGCACCATCTGGCAACGTCGCATTTCTGAGATATCACGATGGTTCAATGAATCTGGATGGTTCAATGTTGGACAGATGACCCTACCTTACTTCTTCGATACTACCGGTTTTAACGATTAAAAAAATTCTATTGACAGTGGAAAGCGTACTTTTCTGGTAGTCACATGGGCTATAATTTTCCCACGGGAACAGGCCTACACCACGAAACTGATTTTAAAAATTATTTCACCCATTTAACGGCTTCAGCTCGCACATTCTGGTGTAGTACATATATTCAGAGTCTCAAACATCGATATCGATTTCTTGGTCACATTGAATCTGGAAAGTCTGTTCAAGGCGAGTGCGACGTCTCTCTGGGTGAACCCTACACAGAAAGAGCGACCTGAACAAAGGCTATATTTTATTCCCGTATTTCACATTTTATTCCCGTATTTCCACGGGAACGGAGACTACGCGGGTGAAACCGCGGGGCGCTGCTAGTTATAAATAAAATACATCATCGAACGCGTCCCCACGAGGCGGTATTTTGCCTAGCAGGCAGGCAGCAATCCCGCTAAGAATAGCTAAACTCAGCCTTTGCAATAGGAAGCCGCCCGCTCTGCGGTCGCCGGACACCTCAACCAGACGCGTCGATAACTCCCTAATTAGTTATTTTGCTTCAGGCAAGGCCCCAAGGTCCCAATCGTTTCAAACCCAATTATATAATATCTATCAACAAGTAATATCATTACTTGTTGTGTTGTTTATTTATTACACTTAGATATATATTCCATTTCGATCTAGATAGATCGACCTCTTTCTCGAAGTTGGACCTTCCTAACTGGACTGTCTGTCCCAGGTAGGGTGAATTCATCTAATTTCGTGACAAAGGCATTGGAATAAAAACACAGTGATAATTAATTTTTCAATTTTATTAAGTCTTGACTTTTTATTAAATATTAATCAGTCTCTTATGGATACAATGGCACGAGTAATCACAGTCTATTATAACTTTGAATCGATCAATAGATAAAACTAATTCTTTATATTTAATCAAATATGACTTATTTATCCTTTTAATCTCTGGAAATGGTCCTTCATAGCCATCCTATGTTAGGCTTGTTTGTAATCTATCGCAACTAGGGCATGCAAAACTCGCTCGATTTTAGTATTCGAGTTATTCGGGTACCTACGAAACAGTATTCGAGTTTATTCGAGTTAAACGAGTTTTTCGAATACTTCTTTAAAAAATTGGGAAACGTACCTATTTTGGGCGGAGAACACTCGCTCGACGCTAGTCGGAATCACGGTAAGCAAAAAATTATATGCTTGTAATAGGTGAATGCCTTTATTTCCGCTCCTATCAAACTGCGCCATTTCTACTCTCAAAGTAGTCTCCAGGTCGTTATTCAGCAATAAGTTTCTTGTGCTTGTAGTAACAGATGCATCTTTCAGAGACTCCAGTACTTTTGCTCTTAATTGTTCTTTTATTGTTTTCGGCGCTGCTTCGTTAGTGTTCTGCTGACGCCTGCTTATTTCGTCTAATGCCAAATCATCATCTTCATCAAAACTGTCTGGAAGGTCTCTGCTTTTGGAAAAGAAATTCTTATTTATGTTGAAGATTGTTTCAAATACTGCAGAGTTTGATGCGTCTGGGAAAATATTGAAAGTGTTAGCTGAACTATCTTGAAAGAATTTTATCGGGTTGTGTAGATACTTCCGAGTGCTGACCAACTCTACATTTCGCCGTTGAGTGATTCTCCGTGACAGTTCATTGACCAGTTGTCGACTGATGGAGTCATCGAGTTCATCAAGTTTTTCAATCATGAATGCCAGAGCTGTTTCCGCAGTTATGAGATTTGACTTTTGTTCACAAAGCTCTTCTACTGTTGCCTTAATGATATTTAAAGATCTCGACAGATCTTGCAGCAATGAAATTTCGTCCTCCGAAAATGTCGTCGTTTCTCGTAAAACAATCAAAGCTTTTTGAATAGGCTCTCTAAGCTGTAAAAATCTGGACACCATATCTGCAAGCGACGACCATCGAGTTTTGCAATCCAATATAAGTGATAGTTTTTTGTTTTCTGGCTCGGACCGAAGAAAACATGCGAACCAGTTTTTAATTTTGGATGTATGAAACTGATTGATTTTTGTTTTTTCGTTTCGTAGTTGACATACATACAGCAATGCTTTCTTGTATATTTCTTATGAATTCTTCATATGTCACTGGTTGATTTTGAGTCTCGAAAAATTCTCCTGGAAGCTTCATAGATGTGGCATAGATCATTTCGGCAGCGCTATATCCTGTGTCTTTACTTGGTATGTCTTGACCAATTCGGTATCCAAGAAATTTTATTGTCTGCAACTCAGTTGTTATTTGTGATTTATCCATATTTAATTGCTTTTCAAGAGATAAAACTTCACTGAGCGCCATCAAAGAATCATCTTCCTGGACTAGTAGTTTCTTTATAGAAGACCTGTCCACGTGCTTCCAACATCTCGTAAAGCTCGTGAGTTGCAACCCTGATTTTAGCACATGTATTCTTCAATTTCATTTACCTTCAGAAACACCATAGGTCTGGAACGTGACTCTATCTGCAAGTTCAAGACCCAAGACTATTTTTATTGTAAGGTGCCTCTGATGAGTTGTTAAAACATATCTTACAATGCTACGGTAAACTCCCAGAGTTCCACACCCATAACAACAGAAACTTGCGTGTCTCAGTAAGAGTGCACTTTTTCATTAAAAAAAAACAAGTATTTTACGACAGAGTTATGATATTTTTATTGTATTGTAATGTAAGGAAGACATGTTCCGATTAAGTATAGAATAAAATATCCGGCAAATGACCCACCCCCCCGGCTCCGAATACAGGCCATTACTCGTTTCATGAAATTTTCCATGACTTTTGCACAGAGATGTGGCTGTATCTCACGTTTGTGTATTCACGAAGCCATTTATATGGAAATGCGCTTCATCGGATAAAATGTCTTTTTTCGAAAAATTGGCATCGACTTCACTTTGCTCCAATACCCATTGAACGAATTGCTGGCGTTTTCCGCGGCTGCTGGTTTGAGCTCCTGAGTTAACTGAATCTTGTACGCATGAAGGTGGAGGTCTTTAGTCAAAATTCGCTGCGTATTGCTTCGTGAAATTTGAAGTTGTTGAGAACGATTTCGAATTGATGTTTTCGGCGACACTCTAGTTTACAGCAGCAATGTTTTCAAGAGACCGACCAGTACGTTGACGCAAAGGATTCTTAGTATCCATAATTGACCCAACTTCTTTAATTTTTTTTACTACTCTTCGAATGGTTGACACATTAGGTGCACTTTCTCGGCTGAAAATTTGGCGAAGTTTGCGAGCGGTTTCAGCGTAACATTTTTCCCATTTTTGTAAAGAGTTTTCACAATTATTACGCGTTGTTCTTTCGAAAAGCGCTCCATTTTTAATAATCGGAATAAACAAAGGTGACAAATTTCAGAGTTGCCACTTGCATGAAAAAAAAAAGTGCACTCTTACTGAGACACCCTTTAGTAGCAGTTGCAGGGGGCACCACTCACGAGCATTACCTGATTGAATCTGGGCATCTAATACTTTTGCTCGTTTCCAGCCGACTTCGATGGTATGGCCTAACTTTTTACAGAAGTTACATCTACTGTTTTAGCGTGAAGGTTCAGATGAAACAGACGTAAATGTAGGCTAAATACTATGTTAAATTTTATAAGCCTTTTCTTTAAGTAAGGCTTCCACACCCCGAGACTGACTCAAAAGATCATCAAAGTTGTTTATCTTCTCCGTCGGAACTTTATCTCGTATGTCCAAGTTAAGAAGGTCATAAATAATATTCAGTTGCTGCTTCGCATTAAGCTTTTGATCGTCTGGTAGTTCAGAAAAGAGCATTCGCTTTTTTGCTACAAAGTCGTCTGTAGTAACTCCTACACTTTTTTTTTCTCTCTTTTTCCTTTTTAGAACTATTCTATTGTTTCAGTCAGTCAAACCTTAATTAACATGTAATATAGAAGAAATATGATTTGAAGTAAACTTATTTCTATATTTAGTGTTGACCATATTAACTTGGGAAAAAATTATTCTACACTGATTCCAAACATTTAACAAAACTGGCCAAATCTTATTACCTACCTTAAGGTGTATATTCAAGTCTGATGTGTCTAATTGGATTTTTAAAAATGTCGGTTGAAATGCTCATCACGGTAGTTCCATTTTAAAGGTTATCAATGATGTATGAACTTTTATTTAAAGGTAAAAACTGACTTCCTAAGTAAGCTCCAACAACCATTCGGTGTTGAGCATTCAAATTTAACTAATCTATTTATAGTGGAAGGGAAGATGGTTTTCCTGACACTATCTGTTTGTAAGAAGTCTGTGCAATCTTCCCAGCCCGAAAAAACCTCTTCTTATTAGTAATAATTGAGATTGGGATAGGATAGTTTGATACAAGTAATGAAAAATTCATAGCGAGGGTTTTTATGGAAAATAGTTTCACCATTGTCTGATTTAATATTGAGACAAGTTTCTTGTCCTATTGGGGGCCCAGAGATTCTAATACTGGTGTTTATGATGCAACTTTGAGCCCCTTGAGGCTAGTGGTACACGCTTTGCTACTTGCTCTCATAGATACACTATCCGTGCATAAATCAACAAATCTAAAAGAGATTGATACAAAAAAGAAGATCGTTAGTAAGGGTGACGGAGCATTTAGTTTCAATCTGTACCTTCTGTATTGTACAGGGGAAGGTCTGTGTATCATTTGTCTATTATCATCGTCAACTATAGTTTCTAGTAGCTCTGATGCCTCAGATTTGTTTCTTGATTCCGTCATACTATCTGCTAATCCTATTTCTGACTAAATATACTCTCATGAAATTTGATCAATTTTTAAATTTCTTATATCCAGTCTTCATTGATTTCTTGATTTTTCCTGGTGCTTGTTTTAAGAATATCAATGCATATTATAAATATTATATTAATAAGAGCATGTTATTAAATTATTGTTCTAAATTAGCTGTTCTATTTCTCTCTTTCTTCCTAATCATTTTGAATAAATTACAATCACTTTCAATGTACAATGTTTTCTTTCGGTGATACCTTTACATTGTCACTTGGTGTTCGGTTATTGGTGTAAGGTGAATTATTGCATCATTTTATTTTTTGGGGTCCATAGTACCAAGTTAGCTAGTCCATATTGACGCTGTGTTGTTAAAACCAAAAACGACAGCATTCGCTTATGCTGGGGAATAAATGAAATTGGCATTTCCGCAGAGCAATGTATTAGAATAGGACTCAGTAAGTTGTTCCGCTACGGGTATCACTGCAGCATCAACGTCTGGGGTATCGGACACACTCACTTGTTCTTGATTCATCTTTACAATCAGTGACACTCTCTACACTGTCTGAACTATTGATGCTCGATGAACTCATGGATTATTAAATGGAAAAAAAAAACAATTACCTTCACAAAGGTTATCTTCCTTGTGAAAGAGTGGGGACTGGAATGCATTCAAATACAGTGAAGTGTTCCTTGTGGGCTCGTATATAAAAGCTCATATTTATATGTAAGAAAGAGATGGATAATAATCCATCTCTTTCAATGTAATAACGTTAAAATGAGACAGATTTGTTTATGTCTATTCCAACAGTACCAGCTATTAGACATGAAGGAGTACAATTGTTATATAAATTATATAGAATTATAATGCAAGCAAGTTCACAATATAATAATTTAATAGTGTATATTATATTATCTAACGAAAGAATGTTGCCAGGCACTCAGCAATCTAATCCTATGTCGTACAGTTTAACAACTTATTACCCCCCAGCACTCGCGCTTCAAGAAATTACTTCAGCACTCGCGTGTAGAGCATAATATATATTTTTGTCATCGAACCTTATAGCTCTCATCAACAAAAGAAACCTATTGCGACTCATAGCAACTCTAAAAATATCAGGTGATGTGCCATCTTTGTCCAACATCTCATTAAAATTTAAGTGATTCTTTTTTTTTATACCAGCCATATACGAAATACCAATAAAGGCTTTTAGTTCTAAAAGGTCCATCTCTTTGCAATCTCTCTCCCTTGAGAATTGGTCCTTGATTATACTGATGTGGATATTTGTAAAGCGAACTATATCAGTCAGCATTTCTTTACTCACAAAGTGGAGAAAACAATTCATTGTTACCAATTTGAGCGGGACGCTGCGGATTTAAAATAAGAAAGTATGGGTTCTGATGGTATTTTACTTTTTAAAAATAATTATGCCACGGACTAGCTCTTATACGGTAGTAGGTTGTTTGCTTGAAGTGAGCATTTAGTTTTATGCATCTAAATTATAAAAACAAAATATAAAGGGCGCGACCGGTGTAAGAAACGGCACCGGACCGATCAAAAATTAACATAAAAGGGTAACTTTAGTACAATGAACGGAACTCCAGCACTAAGCTCCACCACTATACGTTGATGCTAGACGTCTGCTTTAAGTAATAGGTACCGGTACTAAACACTTCCTGTAAAATTAAGTTAATTCCATTAAAACTGACTGGGACGGGCGCTGTATAACACCAATGAATATAAGAATAATAATGAAACCAAAACAAAGGAATTTTAGAATTTCACTTAATTTTCTAACAAGTGATATAAAATGAACATTATATTACCTTTCGGAGGAAAATGATCTTGCCTAGGGCTTCCTAGACCACAGGACAAGCGACAGATGATCAATATCAACTCCACGATTCTGGTTACGTAATCGGTTCACGGAAGCAAGCCGGCCAGAACCAAAAACATCCACTCATACGGCGGAAAACTGTGAATATAATACAAAACCCTGATTTGCCATACTAAATCTGAAGAAATCCAACATCGTCAATCTTCACACTTACTAACAGGAATATCCAAAAACGATTTCAAAAATTAGTTAACCAATCGGCCGAGATGCCAAAACATGGACGCCAGCAGGGGGTGCCAGGTGGTGCACTTGCACCCCTTGGGAATCTCGGGTCAACAGGAATTATTGAAATAAAAAGCCGTCTGTTTGAAATATTTTTTTTATTCACAATAATTAGTAGGCAGTAATTGCACAATTCTTATTTAAAAAGCAACTGCAGCCGGCGGGTCTCCCTTGGGAATCTCGGGTCAACAGGAATTATTGAAATAAAAAGCCGTCTGTTTGAAATATTTTTTTTATTCACAATAATTAGTAGGCAGTAATTGCACAATTCTTATTTAAAAAGCAACTGCAGCCGGCGGGTCTTTTGACCGAATTTATTAATGACGTTTTCTATAAAGTTATCTTTATTGTCCTTGGTTATCTTGCCTTGGTGGAGACTTAACAAGCATTATCCAGACAGTCGCTCGTCACCTGTTGTGGACCTATTCCAAGTTTTAACTCTTCTTGTATGGATGTAGCAAAGATAGGCGCTAGATTCTTAATAAAAGTATTTATTTTCGAAACAATAAATAAAGAAAGACGTGCGTACCACAATGGCTGATAGACAGAGAGATTCTTTTACTTTTTAATTTTATTATTCTAATGTGGCAGTGTTGCCAACACTTCTCATTGTGCTAAAAGATCTTTCTATTGTGCACGTTGTGACTAAGTCCAATCTTGATCGCTTCTGCTACCGAAGGAAAGAATCTTTAGCCTCGTCGATGTAGTCTATAAGATGTTTTTCATCTCGATCAACTCGACTGATATCATTTGCCGGTGGCTGTGGATATTTCCACATTTCAAACCAAGTCGTGATTTCTGAAATAAAATAAGGTAAAAGATCGCCATACAAATTTTCAATGTCTTTTGCAGCTCTAAGAAATTCTTCTTTATTAAGGCCTTATTTTTGGGTGTATTTGTAACAGAGAAAATTTTTTATGTGTTTCAGAAAATCTGTAAAATAAAATGTAGAGTATAAGTAATGTTACTAATGATATACAGGATTTATTTATTTACAGTTACTGATTTACCTTCTCAATACAATAAGGTGAACAGAATAGGAAGTCGCCTTATCAGAAAAGTTGTTGACATACTACGTTGTTGACGAAAAGTCTATTATTTTGCAAATTTTTTCGGTTTACTAAAATGTTGATGTGCTCACAGTTTTTGACGCGTTTTTTTTGGTTAAAAATGTCCGAGCGCAAATCTACCCCTACTCTGCCTATAGTTTGATCTATGCTTTTGTGAACTGTCATCGCGTAGCGTACTTGAAGAGGAACCTGGCGGCGGTACATGGCTATTGGGCTCAATTGGCGATTTAAATAAAATGCGCGGTATAAATTAGTGTTCCTCTTCACCGGGTGTATGACCCGTTATATAAAAAATGTGGGACTTAGCGACAACAATAACTTTAGTGCCGTTCACTAATCTGTCAGTAAAGCTAAGATTGCGGATTATCATGCAGACGCATCCAATTTTTTATTTTAAAATGTGTTCTAGAATGCCTCGGGGTTGAGCCTTGTTTAAATTTTCGGGCCTAAAAAGAACTGATCTACCGTCTCAGATACGGTAAAATCTACTGAATAAAAGTGTAATTATTCGCCCTGTACCTAAGCAGTCCAATGGGTATGAATTTATGTCTCTTACGCTAGCGTTATGCAAACAAAGGATGGAGGGATAGGAGGACCTATGGCAACAAATATTCGGTTCATCTACTATGTCAATTTCGGTAACAAGATCAATAATAGACAAGTCAATAAGATTTTGTGTTAATCTGCCCGTTTGGATAGAGTGTGACGGCAGGAAGTTGGATCCGAGACGTAAATCGTAATAAAAATTCTGAAAATTCCTCAGCTTCCCGAGCACGCTGTGTCGTTTGTATTTAACTCAACAATTTATGACATCAGCATTTGTTCTCGCATTGGTTAACCGACCAATCAAGCAGATTAATCAAATATTTATGTGCCATCAGTGCTTCATCGTAAATGATTACTGATGCATTGTAAATTGATTCCGCGCGATTGGAGCCGTTCGTAATGTTCCAGTAGGCAAGGTCGTCGACGAGCTCTAACGGCAAACGGAACATACTTGTACTATTAGTAGTCGTACCCCCTTCGTGGTTTTGTGCCGCGATACCGGAGCTAGGCGTATACAATACTACACTATTAAAAGGACCACGCACACGTGCTGTGATAATTTTTATCATACCTTTTACCAAATAGTTGCATCAACACATCACATCATCCACAAATATTGCAGCGATCAGTCTGGGGACAAAAGTTGCAACCAATCGTTAGTGAATGAAGTTAACCGGTCAGCGCTGTATTCCATTTGCTCCCGGCCTAACTCCGTGGTATCATCGCTAAAGTCAGGAAGACCCTGTTCTGAAATCTGAAAATCCGTGTTTTCGCAAAAGCCAATCGATGTGAACTAAACTCAGTGAATATGCCTTGTCGGCTACGTTCGGCAAATGTTTGAGATAGTCTTAGGAAAGTTAGTTTTTTCATGTTTTCCATAGTAGGTAAGCCTTCTGGAGCACCGATAACAGCTAAAAAAAAACAAAAAAGTTACGCAATCGCGGTCCCGTGAGGAAACATAGGGCTTCTAGAAGAGCCCTTTCATACTCGAGTTCGTCATTAGCTAAACCTACATTTTTGGCGACTTCCTTGAAAGGTTTTACAATGTTGACCGCCAACTTTAAATAAATCATTAAAGCCGCGGCATGGGTGGGTATGAAGCCAAAAGCATGCGCAAATAAAACTGTTCAACCTTTATTTGGAGCCACCCAAAATAAGCGCGCAACGAGTTAGGCTCTTTGTATCTTAGTTATAAATTTATTCTTAATCTGATGGACTTCCACATTTTTTGTTGAGGGGCGTTAGAGTGAATATTTTACCTTTCGTATTAGTCCAAATATGTCAAATTATCGAATTCGTCTCCGGAGGGCCGATCGAAATAAGTGAGCAAATCTTTCCGCTTCGATTTACCGCCTCCGACTCATCACCGGGTTTGAAAAATAAATTTTGGTATCCTTTAAGCCTTAAGGTGTACGAGCAGCTGTTAAACGTTATTATTGCTCTGTACCAACTCCACTCACCTTAGTTTCGAGTTACCGACATCCAGTTTTGAATAATCATACATACTGTATGTAATACTAATCTAAAGTTTAATGTGCAAAGTTGATGTGCAGGGGGGGGGGGGGGGGGCAAAATTAATGTTTTTATTCTTAATAAAATCAATTACACCTGTTTACACTGGGCATGAAGCCCCACACCAGCTGCGCATTCACACTGAGATATAACAATATTGTATGAAATATTTCTTCTCATTTCCGAGGCACATTTCGCAATGATATAGTGGTGAAGTTCTTCAGAAGCCACCTGAAAAGTCAACAAGTAATTTTCTTTGTACATGTTTGCTGCATGATCTGTGTCTTGCATGTTCTGCTATGGAACAGAATGTGTCCAGGTCAGGCATATCTAATACTGGCAATGATTTATCAGTATCTTGGAATAATGCAGCATCAGGAGCTTGAATTTTATAAGATGTTTCCGGTTTATTTACCACGTTTGCGAAAAGAGTGTCATATTCTTTAAGTCTGAAATAAAGAAAAGATTGATTACAAAACATAGCTAGCTACAAACAGCACAGATTTATTTTGGTGTATAGCATAATTCCAAACTACTTACCTTTGAACCAGTAAGTACAGCTTTTTTCCAGTTCGCTTAGTATGGCGCTTCTCCAACTATGCTTTAAGCGCTACAAATGACCAAGTTCCGTAGTCTTTACTCATGATTATCAATCAAAGTCAAGTAATCACAGCCGGGTCTTCATGCGCAGCACTCTCGGTATCCAAAGAGTCGTAGCCAGGTCTTCAATGTGCAGTAGAATCGGTATCCAAATATCGTAGCCAGGTCGGGTCATATAATGCAGCGGTAATCGGAGTCCAGCAGTCTTGCAGTTCGATTAAGTAAATTGAAAAGGCAAAAAGAAATAGGAATTGTCACGCTCACCACACCGACTACTACGAGGGTCATTCAGTAAATACTTAGCCTACAAAAAGTAAACAAAATTTTTGGAAAAGTGGCAATTTATTTTTCTACATAGTCTCTTTTTAGTTCGATACACTTAGCCCAGCGATGCTCCAACTTTTTTAACCCGTCCGAAAAATAGTTTTTGTCAAACTCTCCAAAATAGGCCTCCGTGGCGGCGATGACCTCCTCATTTGATCCATATCTATTCCCGGCGAGAGATTTTTTCAGATTAGGAAACAGAAAGAAGGGGCCAAATCTGCAGAATACGGTGGATGGGACAGCAATTCGTAGCGTACTTTGACCAATTTGGCCATGGCAACGGCAGACGTGTGAACCGGTGCGTTGTCGTGGTGAAACAGCACTTTTTTCTTCGCCAGATGGGGTCGTTTTTTCTTTAATTCGGCGTCAAATCGGCCCCACAAATCTACTGTAGATCACACCTTGTGAATCCCAGAAAACGGTGGCCATAACTTTTCCGGCCGATTTTACAGTTTTTGCCTTCTTTGGAGCACGTTCCCCGGTCTGGATCCATTGTTTTGATTGCTCCTTGGTCTCTGGTGTGTACCAGTGGATCCAGGTTTCATCGACGGTCACAAAACGACGCAAAAACTCCGCCTAACACGTCTCCGATGTGGTCACACGGTTGCACTTGTTTTCCGGTGTGAGTAAACGCGGCACCCATCGCGCCGACAGCTTTCTCATGCAGAGTTCCTCGTAAAGAATATGATGCACTGTTCCTTCTGAAATGCCTACAGTCTCAGCTAGATCTGATGATTTTCGCAAATAAAATACTTCAAGGCAGTCGTCATCACTTGTTCCTATTTTGAGGCACGCATGAGTCTGACCACAAAATAACCTCCTCAATATCTGTCAAATCAAGTATTACACTCTTCTAAGCTGGAGCGATGCAATTAGTGTTGGGTTTAAAAATAAATTTTGGTATCCCTCAAGGTGTACGGCAGCTGTTTAACGTTGGGTTCGCTAGCAGTTACGTCAAACTCTAAAACTCTCTACGCGGCGTTGCAGGAACCAATGTACCGCTTGGTGACATATTGTTTAATTTCGTTGTTGCGGTTCTGTTCGTCGGTCGTCACCGCAACCCGCGCCTCATCGGCTCCTTTTGTCATGTATTTCAAAAGATATTTGAAAATTTTTCGCGCAGAAGAGACTTCCAAGTTAATATGAGAAGTGCTGCATTTTAAGACTACCAAGGACAACAGTCGCTGACCTTGACTTGTCGGTTTCGATAAGTGTTAAAACCCTCGTTGTTACTGTCTCTACAAAAATAAATAAAACCTTTATCGTCACAGTATGTGCGTTTGTTTCGCGTTTTGGAAAATATTTACTACATTTACTTTTTTCACTATCCTAATAATTTAAGTCAGTACGCAAGGTCCGTGGATCATGTGATCCAGCCACTGCTTTTCAGAGTCTCCCATTCGCTTCACTTGGAGACGAAATGTCAGCTCTGACAACCTTCCACTGTGAAGCAAATGTGAGCTTGGTTAAGTCCGCGTTTTTAAAACTCTATTACGTGCATAATGTACATAAATTTGCCAAACCATATACCAGATCGATTAACCCTCGTTATTACTGTCTCTACAAAGATTAATAAAACCTTTATCGTCACTGAATGTTACGTTTGTTTCGCGTTTTGGATAATATTTACTACATTTACTTTTTTCACTATCCTAATAATTTAAGTCAGTCCGCATGGTCCGTGGATCATGTGATCCAGCACTGCTTTTTAGAGTCTCCCATACGCTTCAGTTGGAGATGAAATGTCAGCTCTGACAAACTTGTCTATGTCATTGCTTTGTACGGGACCTCCACCTTCCACTGTGAAGCAAATGTGAGCATGGGGAAGTCCGCGTTTTTGAAACTCTATTACGTGCAAAATGTACATACATTTGCCAAACCATATACCAGATCGATTAACCTTCGTTATTACTGTCTCTACAAAGATGAATAAAACCTTTATCGTCACTGTATGTTACGTTTGTTTCGCGTTTTGGAAAATATTTACTACATTTACTTTTTTCACTATCCTAATAATTTAAGTCAGTCCGCATGGTCCGTGGATCATGTGATCCAGCACTGCTTTTCAAAGTCTCCCATTCGCTTCAGTTGGAGATGAAATGTCGGCTCTGACAAACTTGTCTATGTCATTGCTTTGTACGGGACCTCCACCTTCCACTGTGAAGCAAATGTGAGCATGGGGAAGTCCGCGTTTTTGAAACTCTATTACGTTCATAATGTACATGCATTTGCCAAACCATATACCAGATCGATTAACCGTCGTTATTACTGTTGAGTAAGTGTAGGTTCTGTGGCTAGGTATTCAAGAGGAGATGAGAGACAATTAAACGCTCAC
Organism: Ethmia dodecea; assembly: GCA_963855545.1. NCBI lineage: Eukaryota > Metazoa > Arthropoda > Insecta > Lepidoptera > Depressariidae > Ethmia > Ethmia dodecea. Next base: position 1,749,400 of record OY979447.1, read on the forward strand.
AAAACCAGACAAATACTAAATTTATTTTATTAAACCACACATGCAAAATGTCGCAATTCGTCGTGACCTAGATACCGGACATTACACTCTGCTTAGCTTACGTACGTAGGTTGCTACATTACTGTCTCTACAAAGATAAATAGAACCTTTATCGTCACTGTAAGTTACGTTTGTTTCGCGTTTTGGAAAATATTTACTACATTTACTTTTTTCACTATCCTAATAATTTAAGTCAGTCCGCAAGGTCCGTGGATTATGTGATCCAACCACTGCTTTTCAGAGTCTCCAGTTCGCTTCAGTTGGAGATGAAATGTCAGCTCTGACAAACTTGTCTATGTCATTGCTTTTTACGGGACCTCCACCTTCCACTGTGAAGCAAATGTGAGCATAGGGAGGTCCGCGTTTTTGAAACTCGATTACGTGCATCATGTACATACATTTGCCAAACCATATACCAGATCGAAGATCTCTCAACAGTTGATCTAATTTTAAATTAAAAACTCTCGCAATAAGAACGGCAGATGTTTTATGGCCCGGTTGTAGAGATTGTTGTATTTCCGGCCATTTAGGATTGCATGTAATTGTTACGAAAAAAGACGGTGTACCGAGCCTGTTCACTAAAGCAATCGCATCTATATATTTAACTTTCATGTACCTCGGTGCGTCTGTAAAAGAATTTGGCAAATAAACTCGGCCCGGAACAACACCACCTTCTCCTTGAACCGTTTCGTCATTAGTAATTTGACGTGAAATTTCGACACTTTTTTCAACTTCTTGAAGAGAAGTTGCAATAGTATTACTCTTTGGAACCCTATGCATCAAGCGTAAACGCTCTTTCTCTATTTTACAGTACATATCTACCAGCCATTCCTCTGATAATCTACTGATATCTGAAAATCGCGGTTCAGATAAAACCAAGCAACGGATATATTTTGTTTGTGACAGTTTGTTATTGTTGTAAGGTTTTTCGACAAACCATCCCGTATTTCCATGTGAATATAATAATTGATATTGCAATGTTTAATACAGTGGTTGGAAAATATCAACAGGGTTTCCTACCGCCTGTTTTCCATATCGCAATGCATGAATAAATCGTTCGCGTTCGGTACTAATAATTGCAGCTACTTCGGCCCCGACTGGCATGTCACCAAGGATATTACCATGGGTTCAACGTGAAGTGTTTTTGAAAATTAGATCGGCTTCCTCTGATGTTTTTAAGCTTAAACGTTTAATTTCAATGTACGGATTACCAGTGTGCAAGAAATGTGTAATTGACGTTATTACTTGTCTCTCACGTTCCTCGCTATCGGATTCGTGCTCTCTGTATAAGCTAAATCGAAAACACGATAGTAAACCCTTCCTTGAATTTTAAAAAAGCCTGGTCCGCTTTCTGGCATTTGAAAGCCGTGGAAGACACCAATAGCTGAAAATGAAAACAAGTTGTTATGAGCTCGCGGTCTATTTAAAAAGGAAGAGTGAAAATGAAAATCTTTAGTTAAAGAGGGGAAATTTTGAACGTTATGTGCACCGCGCCCGCAACACCATTGAGTTCTACTTTTTTCTTCCAAAAATAAACACGCATCGCAGTGTGAACACTTAAACGTGTCACATGAAGTGAGTGAAGATTTCTTAAGAGAAAATAATTGGATAGTTTGCAACTCCTCTTTAAATTTGCTCGCTAGTCAGAGTCAGTTTCATGTGGGCAAATTCGGTTCAATGTTTCTGACTGCGTTGTGTCGTTGAACTGCCAATGTATTTACCCCGGGGAGCGCGCCGGAATACTTCCTAACTGCGGCCTGATTCACCTCGGGGTGCGCGTCGGTATATTTCCTAACCAACCGTGGCCTGGTTCACCTCGGGGTGCGCGTCGGTATATTTCATATACTACGACCTGGTTCTCCTCAGGGTGCGCGTTGGTATATTTCCTAATTGCGGCCTGGTATACCTTGGGGTGCGCGTCGGTGTATTTCCTAACCGCGGCGTGATTCACCTTTGGATTTTTGATTATAATTTTGAACCGCTTTCAAATGCGAGTTTACTGAAGTAGCTATTTTGACCCTATGCTGTTTTTTTATTATCCAACAGTCTTTCGTGTACACAACTTATTGCTATGTTTTTGAGGACTACTATCGGTTTCATAGCTTATTTTGGGTGAGACTTAATTACCGCGGCTGTGATTTTAAGTTTTTCATCTATTAGCGTAAATATATCTGGTTCGGATTCTATAACAACTGGTTGTGGAGTTGTGAAAGTGTAGTTTTGCACGGTTAAACTGAATCGAAAATTCCTGAGATCTTTCGGTGCTCTCTACTGGAAAGCTTTCTTCTGCTCTTATATAGAAATAAAATAATTTAAATTTATTTAATTGAATCGTGATTAGAATATTATTATTTACATGAAATAAGCGGGCTATATTCTAATCAGGATTCTGAACATTGTATTGACTGGTAGAGTCAACTGCGAGGCTATTAAATATAAAAAAAACATTATTACATTTTAAAAAGAAACGGTATACTGTGCCGCGGTAAATATATAATTTTGAGTATCGTTATGGTTATCACCAAATGTTTTATTTAGTGTTTCTGTTAAATTTGTACATTGATCTTTATACAACAACCCGTTACGCATGGTTGGAATCAGGCTCTCAAAAAATTATTGTCTATGGACGTCAAAAATATAGTATTTTGCTAAAAAAGATAGTACCTTGCCAAAAATTACAGAAGCCTTTTTTTAGGTGTAGATTTAAATAAAAAACATATTTGGACGTTGGATTTTTATTAAATAAATCGACAAAAGGCATAATTAACATTACTATGAAGGTAAAATAACCTCAATGTTAGCCAATTCTTCAATATTGGGTACATCGTCCTTGGCAACGATGCGACGTAACATATCGTCAGACGGTGCAAAATCTGTGCAATTTTTTGATTTGCTCTCTTTTACGGCATCACAAGTAAGTAGTAGGGCATCGATGGACTGGGTTGCTAATTTGTTGCGTATTCTGGTCTTTGTTAAATTCACTTTGCTGAAAACTCGTTCGCAATCGGCGTTTGCGTGAGGCAAGACAAGGCAGTCAAGCGCAAATCTGCTGATCTCTTTAAACGGCTGGCTTTCAGAAATGTCAGACCATTTACTGAGTTTTGCCCAGAATACGTCAGGTCTTTTTTCCTCCTTTAAGTCTTCGTCAATCTCAGCCAGTGGCAGCATGCGCCACTGATCATCCAAAACTTGTAGTGTTTGTAAATCTTGTAAGTCTATTACTCTGGGGAAGTTGGAGGCGATTGGAAGAATACTAGGTGTTCTTTCTCGCATACGTTGACTAAGGGCATTTTTGGGACTTAACAAGGAAATGCAAATTAACGCTTCATTACCGAAATCCCATCTTTTTTTAATTTGCAAAGTAGATTCTACAAGAAAATCTTTACATCTACTCAGAAATTCTTTTCGCCTGTTCATGTCTGCCTTTATTTCAGGTGTATTGATTTTTGTAGCTACACTTATTCCTAGATAAAGGAGTTCATCATTCAAGTGTTTCGTTTTGTCTTCTGGATTGATTTTCGATAGATCAGTTTGGTTGACATGCCCTCGATCCATAAAACAAAATAAAAAGTCTTTGTACATTTCTTTTACTTTAGCATCCAGCTCTGTAACCACAACCTCAGCGGACTGAAAGTATTTGTTAAATATTGTAAATTTTGGTAGCACCCAGGTCAGAAATTCATAATATAATTTGATATATGGATCCCAAAGCAACTCGAGTATAGACTGCCCCGAGAGAGATCGTTCAGACAATGCCATATCAGTAAAATACAATTTCAAAGCATCCCAATTGCTTAAAACGCGTGCCACTACTTGCTGTAGTGACAACCATCTTGTTTGCGATGGATGTAACATTTTTTGTGGCTTCAGATCTAAGAATTCTTGAAATTGTTTCAGCGCCGCTGATCGTTTCGAGCTGTTGTGAATGAAACTAAATATGTTTCGTGCCAGCTGTTAACACCTATTCGGTAGTTTTTGACACGCTGCACTAGCACATAGATGGGCAGAATGGCAAATGCACTTCATAATAATAATTCCAGGGCAATCTTCTTTGAATCTGCTGGCAACTGAATTTGCGCTTCCCATCATTACATTACAGCCGTCAGAACCAAAACCGACGACATTTTTTAAAGGAATTCCATATTCCATTATGGATTTCTTTAATTTCTTATAAATGTTTTCAGCCGTCGCTCCTTCATTTACGGCGCTAGGGTCATCGTCACTGAAAATTTCGTGAAGGTTCCAAAATTTGCTTTCTATTCGGCCGGAGATATCGTTGAAAAATCTCACTACGACACATGATGCTTTAGAGGTATTAGTTTGTTTTGAGACAATGCTATGTACTCTAATGGAAAGGAGTCCATCTGTGCGTTTTTTATCAGTGTATTTTCGGATACTGATAATTCGGAAACTGACAAAGGTTCTGACTTTCTTTCAGCAGGAGACTTGACTTTGGTATTATGTATAAAACGTAATACGTACGCAAGTACACGTATAAGCTTCTTGTCGCTTGAGTACTTGTGAAATAGGCGTTGCATGGTGTCATTGACCTCAGTGTGTGTGGTGTTACATATGATTTCAGGTACATGGTCCAGCGTCTCCGAGCTTTGTGTTGGCCAGGTGCTTTCTGCCTGTTCTAACCATGCCGGCCCGCTCCACCACAGCTGAGTGGATGCCAGCTTATCGGGGTCAACGCCTCGAGACAATAGATCAGCTGGGTTGTCGCCCGAACTGACCCACCGCCAGCTGTTTTTGTCGGTCAAAGACAATATTTGTGTTACTCTATTATTTACAAAACAATTGAGTTTTAAATCGGAATTTTTAATCCATGCAAGCACAATACTTGAATCAGACCAAAGTGTGATGCTGTTTATGTTGTAGGTTAAAGCATTCTTTACTTTGTCTGTGTGCGTAGCCAACATTAAGGCTGCACACAACTCAAGTTTAGGTATTGTTTGTGATTTAATCGGTGCCACCTTTGATTTGGTATAAAGTAGATGAATTTGGATATTACCTACTTGGTCAGTTGATCTGTGATAGATGGCAGCACCGTAGGCTCTTTGTGAACTATCACAAAAGCCGTGTAACTGAATCGTGACTCGATTTTGGATAAGAGCGCATCGTGGAATGCGTAATTTATTTAATTCGAAAAGTTTGGAATAAAATGAGTTCCACTCTCGCATGAGATCTGGAGGTAGTTCTGCATCCCAGTCTGTTTTTAGTTTGAATAATTGTTGGATAAATAATTTAGCAATCACTATTACTGCACCTATGAGCGCTAAGGGGTCAAAAATCGATGCAATTAATGACAAAGCCTTTCGTTTGGTAATTGAGGGTGGAATTTGTTCTTGTTTTATTGTAAACATGAGCTTATCGGAATCGCTGGACCATGCTAGGCCCAGTATTTTGTGTGTACTGTCCCCAAACTCGGTTGGGGGTGTTGGTATAGGTGGGTGACTGTGTTGAGTCTCGCTCACCAGGTTTAGGATTTGCTCGGAGTTTGATTTCCATTTTCGGAGATGGAAGTTCGCGCCTTTCAGGATCTCGGCTACCTGCGAGGCTGTTTGGGCTACCTGGACCTGGTCGTCTCCGCCGGCCAGCAGGTCGTCCATATAAAATTGGTGCTTAATTGTTGCAGCAGCTGCTGGAAAAGTTTGTTCATTTTTCTGAGCTAATTGTAATAAACACCTTGTTGCTATGTGTGGAGCTGACTTGAGACCAAAACTGAGTGTAGTCAGCGTGTAAGTCTGTAGTTTATCGTGTTCATTTTCGCGCCAGAAAATGCATTGTAGGTAATGCTGTGCAGGTGTTATGTAAATACAGGAATACATTCTTTGGACATCTGCATTAATAACGTACCTATACTGCCTAAAACGCAATAATATATCGATAAGTTCTTCCTGTTGTATTGTGCCTTTATATTGTAAATCATTAAGTGAAACTTTGGTATCAGTTTTGCATGACGCATCAAAAACAACCCTAATTGGAGTAGTTATAGAATCTCGCGTCACGGCGTGGTGAGGTAAAAAATTGCACGGACCGTCATAATTATCTTGTATTTTAATCATATGGCCCTTGAGTTCAAATTCGCGCATGAATTGTAGGTAGGCGGCTTTGAAATTAGGGTCCCGTCGGAATTTTGTTTCTAAACCCTTGAACCTTCGGTAGGCTATGTGTCTTGAACGACCTAATTCATTTGGTGATGATTTTAGCGGAAGTTCAATCACGAAATTACCATCAGAGTTGCGTATGTGAGTTTTAATAAAAATCTCTTCGCTTTTTTTCTCATCATATGGTATTATTTTTGGTACTACGGAACCCTCTTCGATTTCCCAAAACTTTTGCAATTGACTATCTATAGGTGTCCCTATAGCTAGATTACATTTAACTTGAGCGCTTTGCGAATTTAAAAAATGTACGGGCCCCGCAACAATCCAACCCAATTTCGTTTTTTGCAAAGTGGGTAGATTGTTGCCTAGTTGAAGCTGCCCGTTACACAATAGATTGCAAAATACCTCAGCACCTATAGCTATATCGATATCGCGCGCCGAACCAAACTGGCTGTCGGCTAGTTTAATACGGGGCGGTATCTTGATGGACTTTATGTTCGGTACATTAAGTCGAAAGTTGCATATTGTAGGCACAATATAACAGTTCAAGTTAAGTTGGTAACTCTTATTAGTCGAGTGCATTGTAAGTTGGCAATAACTTTGAATATTAGTTACACTTTCATTGAATCCTACAACTTGTAATTTATGATGTTTTCTATCAAGTTGAAGTTTTGTCAATGCACTTTCGGTAATAAAATTGGATTGCGACCCTGAATCTAAAAGAACTCGCATTTTATGTGGGTTTTGATACTTATCGAGTACTAATACCTCAGCTGTAGGTAAAAGTACGGTTTTATTATTTGTGAGATTGGAGTTAACAACTTGGTTGTTGTTGATTGTACCCGGGTTTGATTGTTCGGGATTTTGTGTAGGTTTTGGATCGTTTTGTTTGCACAGCAGTGTATGATGCTTGGATTTACACAGGCGACAAGTGCTAGCTCGGCAGTTCGCTAGGGAATGGGTACCTAGGCAATTAAAACAGCGATTCCATTTGTTTACTGCCTTGATACGTGAGCTGACACTAAATGATTGGAATTTATTGCACTGATTTAAATAATGAAAGCCAGAATTACAACAGGGACACTGGGTTGGTTTGGATGTTACCTTCTTAGCGTGGGACGTGGTTACCATGGCCTGGTTGGATGAGCCTGCCGCTGTAGCCCGCTGGATGCCCTCGGTAGCCTCGGTGGCGCCCGTGGTCTCCAGTAGGTCGGCGCGGCTTCTTAGAAAGGCCTTGAACTCCTGTAACGAGGGTAGTTTTCTGGAGTCAATTTTTTCTTCCCATTTTGATTTTAATTTTGGTTCTAGCTTGTCTACTAGGAAATATATTAGTACCAAGTCCCAGTTCTCCACTGGGACGTTTAGGGATCGAAGGGTACGAATATGTTTGGAAATATTGTCGTTTAGACCTCTGAGGCCAGAGGGAGTGGTTGGTACTATACCTACCTCAAAGAGAGCACGCATGTGATTAAATACTAGAAGTCGTGGGTTATTGTATCGCTCGCAAAGTTGCTGCCAAGCGATCGTGTAGCTTTCATCGGAGTAATCCAATGAATTGATGACTTCTAATGCACTACCCTTCAATACGCTTCGTAGGTATTTATATTTTATGATTGGTTTCAAGTTACTTTGGTTGATGAGGGCATCGAATGTATCCCTAAACTCCATCCATTGCTTAACATCCCCTTCAAAACTAGGTAAATTTATTTCAGGATATTTGATAGACTCACTGTTTGACGGTGGGGGTGGCGGGGGCGGTGGCTGCGGATTTTCCTGTTTGACGGCGTCCACCAATAAATTGGCCTTTGCTATATATTTAAAAAAGATTTGTTCGAATCTTTCCCTCTCCTCCCCTTCGATGTCAGCTTCATCCTCGACACACAGGGTCTCGATTTTGTCTTGGATCTTTGTAAAGTCCTCATAAAGTTTAGGTAACAACTCTAATCGCAATTTTAAATCGAATTTTAACTCTGCATTTAATGCTGTGGGATCTAAGGAGTCGACATATTTTTTGAATAAAGTTAATTTACGTTTGTGAACTCCTCTTTTGTTTCTAAGCAATTTTAATTTCCTTTCTCCTACTTCACGATCAGAATCTTCAGATTCTGACGACATGATTGAATTGGACTAGAAATCTGATTAATCTGACTATGAACAATAATTCAGAGATCGATTTTAGAATTTGGTAATTAAGTAAAGTAGGTGGAAACGGAAAGGATGGAAAAGGAACCAGCTCACTTGCCTGCTTGATTGAAGTCCTTGCGCGGTGGATGGCTGGATGATGGTTGGTCGCACGTGTGGTGACACGTGGGTTGATTCTCGAAGCTTGGTAGCACGTCGTTGTAGCACAACGTGGATTGGTTGATCTCCTGGCTCGTTGACCGAGACTCGGCACGGTGTTGTAGCACAGGATCTTGAAGTTTTGAAGGTAAGATTAATAAGATTGGAGCACGCGGTGCACGTGCGCCACGTGGGTGGGGAAACGTCCAAGTTCTTGGTTGAAATTGGCTGCTGGATCCCCTTGGAAGCGGTGCCACGTTTTTTCTCGTGGCGTTTCAAAATGGCGTCGCTCTGACCGGGATGGATTTTCACGAGCACCGCCGACTGGAATTGATGGAAGCGGTGTCACTCGACCTCGTGACACGTGGTTGGAGATGATCGCGCTGGCGAAACTTTATTTTATCGGAGCGCGGTCTCGTGCTCGCGTAGACAAACGACGCGTGCGCTCGGTGCGCTGTCTTTCAATTTGTGTTGTACTTCACCCAAAGTCCTTGATGCTCGTGCGGCTCGCTCGATGCAACGCTGATGTAGCCGGTTGAAAAATTAGAAAGCAATATGGTTTCCATCGACATTGATTTTATATCTTTTTTCTTCTCTGGAGCTATATCTAAACTATCACTTAGAATAGGAACCGTATTTGTAAAAGTTTTGGACCTGCTTTAATTTGTTCGTCTTGTAATTTGCGCTGCAATGTTAATTTTACACTGGTTTCCATCGTAAAATTCTCGGAGTATTTAACATGATAAGTTTTTTCTGAAACTGCTTGGTAATACAAAAAAAATGGTTGTGAACATTATTATAGTAGTCATCTTATTAGCAGACTTATCTAGTGCCTAAATGACTATAAACCTCACTGGTTTTCAAAAACCTTTAAAGGGGAATGCCCATGAAATGCCAGAAATAGACAGAAAACATTACTAGCCCTATATATTCATTTATAATAAAATATGAATAATCCAAGTATTTTTGAATCTGTTTAACTAGGGTGAAAATATAACGTTTATTATAATAATAATAATAATTATTAATAATAATAATAATATTTTTTTTATTTGCAAGAAAACAGTAAAAAAGGTCTTGATTATTATTCTAATACCTGTTTTGATTTTTGTTTAAGTTCCTGTTAAATTCATTGTTCATTGAAATAACAGACATAAGGTTTTACGTCTAAAAAGTATGTAGCATGCGAACACTCAATAAAATCTAATTATTTCAAGAAATACAAAATAGTTTTTATGTCTTGGGCTCTATGAACAAAGGATACATGAAAATATGACATTTCACTCACTCGTTGATTCCATTCGTTTGCGACTTGTGTTTTTACAGATTTTTTATTACGATCTTTTCTTTTCTACTACTTTGACTATTATTTAATTATTTTGATGTTTTCTCTCCACGTGATACCGACATATTTTCAAACACGGACTTTGATTAGACCCGCCTAACATGACAACTCAGCTTTTTGTTTACAACGGATTTGAACCCAATATACACGACAACTCTGCTTTTGGTTTGGATTTGTGCCTCCGAACACATAAGTAATATAACAGAAATGTGTTGGAACATGCACTGTGCTAACTGCTATCTCGATCTTAGACGGATGAAACGTAGGCAACTCCTTCTCAATGCAAAATTATGAAGTTCTTACTCTGATGTACAATAATGGATACCACCACAAGCTGTAAGTACTGTGATAAAGCTTTAAGATATATTATTTTCTTTAAATTATAGCTCTTTACCTTAATAGGTAATCATAACAGTAACAAAAATCTAATTAATTTGACATAACCTGTCTTTTATTAAAATGTTTAAATAGCGTCTGGGCCTAGTTTTGGGATAATAAAGTAAATTGTAATGGATTTCTGTTGAATTAAGGTACAATTCGATGTAGAGTTCATCTTTGTCTATCTTAGGCATTCTTTTGTAGGGCCAATGGGCATTCCCCTTTGCTATGTATCGCGTCAACTTCTTGTATGTTTCCATGACCTGGCTCTGAAAGTTTTTGGGTATTTTTTTTATCTGAGGATTTTCGCAAATAAAATACTTCAAGGCAGTCGTCATCACTTTTTCCTATTTTGAGGCACGCATAGGTCTGACCACAAAATAACCTCCTCAATATCTGTCAAATCAAGTATTACCCTCTTCAATATTATTCGTAAAGCTGGAGCGATGCAATTAGTGTTGGGTTTAAAAATAAATGTTGGTATCCCTCAAGGTGTAAGGCAGCTGTTTAACGTTGGGTTCGCAAGCAGTTACGTCAAACTCTAAAACCCTACTGGAGCACCGATAACAGCCAAATGAACAAAGAAGTTACGCAATCGCGGAGGAAACATGCGACTTCTAGAAGAGCCCTTTCATACTCGAGTTCGTAATTAGCTAAACCAAAATTTTTGGCGACTTCTTGAAAGGTTTTACAATTTTGACCGCCAATTTTCAATAAATCTTTGAAGCCGCGGCATGGGTATAAAGCTAAAAGCATGCGCAAATATAAATGTTCAACCTTTATTTGGAGCCACCCAAAATACGCGCGGTGGATTCGCGAGCAGTTTCGTCAAACTCTAAAACTCGCCACGCGGCGTTGCAGGCACCAATGTATCGCTTGGTGACATATTGTTTAATTTCGTTGTTGCGGTGCTGTTCTTCGGTTGTCACTGCAACTCGCGCTTCATCGGCTCCCTTTGTCATGTATTTAAAAATATATTTGACAATTTTTCGCGCAGAGGAGACTTTCAAGGGAATATGAGAATCGTATTTAAGGAGAAATGCTGCATTGTATGGGACTACCCAACAATCGTTGACTTTGACTTGTCGGTTTCTATAAGTGTTAAAACCCTCGTTATTACTGTCTCTACAAAGATGAATAAAACCTTTATCGTCACTGTATGTTACGTTTGTTTTGCGTTTTGGAAAATATTTACTACATTTACTTTTTTCATTATCCTAATAATTTAAGTCAGTCCGCAAGGTCCGTGGATCATGTGATCCAGCACTGCTTTTCAGAGTCTCCCATTCGCTTCAGTTGGAGATGGAATGTCAGCTCTGACAAACCTGTCAATGTGATTGCTTTTTACGGGATGTCCACCTTCCACTCTAAAGCAAATGTGAGCATGTGGAAGTCCGCGCTTTTGAAACTCTATTACGTGCTTAATGTACATACATTTGCCAATATACCCGATCGTAGATCTCTCAACAGTTGAGCTAATTTTAAATTGAAAACTCTCGCAATAAGAACGGCAGATGCTTTATGGCCCGGTTGTAGAGATTGTTGTATTTACGGCCATTTAGGATTGCATGTAATTGGTAGGAAAAAAGACGGTGTACCGAGCCTGTTTATCTTTCATGTCTAACTTTTATGTACCGCGGTCCGCCTGTAAAAGTATTTGGCAAATAAACTCGGCCCGGAACAACACCACCTTCTCCTTGAACTGTTTGGTCATTAGTAATTTGACGTGAAATTTCGACACTATTTTCAACTTAAAGAGGAGCTGACCTAAGCGTTGCAATAGCATTACTATTTTGAACCCTATGCATGAAGCGTAAACGCTCTTCCTCTATTCTACAGTACATATCTACCAGCCATTTCTCTGATAATCTACCGATATCTGAAAATCGCGGTTCGGATAAAAATAAGCAACGGATATATTTTGTTTGTGACAGTTTGCCGTTATTGTTGTCTGGTTTTTCGACAAACTATCCTGTATTTCCATGTGGATATAATAATTGATATTGAAATGTTTCATACAGTGGATGGAAAATATCAATAGTATGAGGTTTCCTACCGCCCGTTTTCCATATCGCAATGCATCGCTGTATAAATCGTTTGCGTTCGGTACTAATAATTGCCGCTACTTCGGCCCCGACCGGCATCATGGGTTCGACGTGAAGTGTTTTCGAAAATTAGATGGGCTTCCTCTGATGTTTCTAAGCTTAAACGTTTAAAGTAGTCAATATACGGATTAACAGTATGCAAAAAATGTGTAATTGACGTTATTACTTGTCTATCAAGACTTAAACCCGCCGCGAGTCTCTCACGTTCCTCGCTATCGTCTATATAGAGCCCGATTGGATTTTTGGTCGCTGTATAAGCCAAATCGAAAACGCGATGATAAACCCTTCCTTGAATTTTAACAAAGCTTAGTCCGCTTTCTGGCATTTAAAAAGCCGTAATTTCTTACTTACTCACCTAGAGCCGAGAATGCAAACAAGTTGTTATATGCACCGCGTCCGCAACACCATTGATTTCTACTTTTTTCTTCCAAAAATAAACACGCACCGCAATGTGAACACTTAAACGTGTCACATAAAGTGAGTGAAGGTTTCTTAAGAGAAAATAATTGAACTTCCGTGGCGGCTTTTCTCCCTTTTCTATCCATTGCATTGACTCCGGATCGTACTGCCGGATCCATGTTTCATCAACAGTGACAAGGCGAGAAAAAACATCGTCAGGATTATCGCCACAGATGTCCAGGAACTCTTGTGAAGTTGTGACTCGACGCTGCTTGTCCAGCGGCGTGAGCATTTTTGGCACCCATCGCGCACACACCTTTTTCATGTGCAAATGGTTATGCAAAATGTCGCCGATTCGTTCCTTGCTGATGCCTATAGCTTCAGCTATCTGCCACAGCTTAATTCGCCGATCTCCGAGAACAAGTTTTTTCACTTTTTCAATGTTTTCTTCGGTAACGGCGGTGTTCGGGCGTCCCGGCCGGAGGTCATCTTCGAGCGATTCCCTGCCGTGCTTAAATTCTCGGCTCCAACGTTTTACGGTGGCAAATGAAGGTGCAGACTCCCCGTAAACTGCAGACATGTCTTCAAATATTTCCGTCGGCGTTTTGTTCTTCTTAGTGAGGTATTTTATGACAGCTCTGTACTCCAATTTCGTGCAAGGCGCGGATGACTCAGACATGGTGATGCTTATGGCTCAATTACTAGAAATGCAATGATTCTAATGACATGAAACTTGGTATTTATACTACTTAGGACACTCGCAATTAGTGCTGGGCAGCCCGAGTCATTAGTGATGCATTAAGGTACTTAGGCTCAAAACTTTTCAGCCGCCCCTCGTACCTATCTGGTTCGGATTCTATAACAACCGGTTGTGGAGTTGTGAAAGTGTAGTTTTGCACGGTTAAACTATGAATCGAAAATTCCTGAAATCTTTCGGTGCTCTCTACTGGAAAGCTTTCCTTTGCTATTATAAAAAATAATTACCAAACTTTCAATAGAATTGCATGTAAATAAGCGGGCTACATTCAAATCAGGATTCTGAAAATTGTATTGACCGGTATAGTCAACTGCGTGGCTATTAAATAAAAAGAAAGCATTATTACATTTTCAAAAGGAAACAGTATACCGTGATGCGGTAAATATATAATTTTGAGTATCGTTTTGGTTATCACAAAATGTGTCATTTAACATTTCTGTTAAATTTGTACGTTGATCTTTATGAAACAACCCTTTATGTACCCAGTTTACATTTACATTCGCGGAGTACCCATTAACATTAATTTGAGAAGGTAACTGTTCCGGATATAAATGATCATCATCACGTTCATTGGAGTAATAAATCAAATGCCCGCTACGTAAAATATTTTCGATTTCATTGGTAGTAAATAACTCTCTATTCTTGATGATAGAATAAGTGGTGGAGCACGCACACATGGGAGCACATTGAGCGTTTATACCTCTTAATGCCTGGGCTCCTTGATGCATTGTACCCGCTGCAAAACACCTAAACCAGTGGCGTAGCTATGTAACCAAGGGCCGGGGGCAAATTAAAAAATGGGGTCCCACTGCTATGTAAACTGATTAGGATTTATCAAATAAAAATATGAAATATACAATACAAATACTTCAAAAATGCTAAGCGACTTAAGCTCTTTTTTGTGCTCTGCAGGGCAGCTAATAAAAATATTAAACAGTAACAACATTGATTACTAATAATACTTGGTGTAGGTTTGGCTAATAAAACGAAATAGAGAAGATTCAATTGTTTATTATATAAAGGTCTGGCCTACCAACTGACTAAGTAACAATTATATTAATTTACAATGTTTTCATATAATTAGTTTTCGCAAAAGTATCAATGACTTCGTTTAAATCCAGGCTTGATGCGGTTTTGTTTTCAATTGCTATTAGCGATAAATGTCGAAGTCGAGTTGGGTCCACTTTATTTCTTAAATATTTTGTTATTATTTTTTCAGCTGCTGCAGAAGTGACAGGAATTGTAAAGAATAATAACTTCCGTTAGGTCGCATTCTAGCACTCGATATTTGCTCATTACTTCCTCACATAATTGGTGAACAGTGCCATGCTTGAGTTAGTTGAGGTAAAACTAGATGGTAATTATTATTAATTGAAGTGAAAAACTAGGGCCTATTATATCTGAATATTTTCTTTGGAATTCGCCACACTTTCGTAATAAAGTTGCTTCATCAGAACTTAGCTGATAAGTTAGATAATTCGACACTAGAATCATTTATGACCTCCATCAAGTTGAGCCACAAATCAGGGAAGAAGGACGCCGAGACCTGCAATTATATAATAGAAGTACCATCAGCTGTACGTAAAGCCCTTATAACCAAAGACAGAGTTTTTGTGAACTGGTCATCGTGTCCTGTCAGAGACTACACTCTAGTGACGAGGTGCTATAAGTGCCAGCACTATGGTCATGCGGCCAAATCATGCCGGGAGGAGGCTCACACCTGCGGCCATTGCGGTGATGTAGGCCACTCAATTAAAGAGTGCACTAAAAAGGCAGAGTCCCCAAAATGTGCCACATGTATGCAGTACAAAAAGCCGTGCAATCATAAAACAGGAAATGCTGACTGCCCTGCTAAAATATTGGCTGAAAAAAGGTACATCAACTCTATAGACTATGAAGGCGCCTAGGAGCGCCATCAATTTGTGTATTTTTAGATCTTTTTTACTTATTACCTTTAGTTATAGCTAATATTTTAATTTAAGTCTTAGGTAAGTTCTCTGTAATTAAATTTCCCATCTCTTGCAATAATGACAAACTCGACAATAACGGATCATAGAGCTGCCGTACTAACCTTAAATCGTAAACTAGGTACCTAAATTGGAACGCAAGAACGCAAAACGCCAATGTAAATAAACTAGTAGAAGATATTATTATACCTAATATTCAACATTGACTTTGACCCAGTTTACAATTGTGCTGATGACTATGTCCTACGAAGATACAGATAACTTAGTAGTAGTGTTAAAGTAAATTTATTTTAATTGTGTTACATTATTTTTGTTTATACTTTTTTATGTGATTTTAGTTTGTATGTTATTATGTGTAATTATTAAAGAAATATTTATAGCCTTGTTCGCCTGAAAAACAGGGTATCCTAGTTCAGGCACAAGTAATATTTGTGTTCTGTAGTAAGTTTTGTGCATGTTACTGTATTTTATTTTGTAAAATAGTTCAAGAATAAAGTTTTATTATTATTATTATTATCAACATGTAAAAAAAATTTGGTGTTAGAAAATCGAATATATGTCAGACTGCACTCACACTAATAAAACGTGTATCTAATTGAGATATTACTGTGTCTAGTACATAATTGAAAATCTCAATTTAAAATATTTTTTCTCGGTTTGGAAATTGGTGATCAGCAGCTAATTCATCAAAATGTTTTTTAACTTTTCTTTGCCATTTTTCTTGAAAATGGGTATTAATACCATATTTTCTTGAAAATGGGTATTAATACCATATTTTCTTGCAGTTTCACTGGCTTTGCACTTGAATAATTCGAAATCATTTCTATAAATTTGCAACTTTGCTTTGGTCTCTAAGGCCTCGGTCTCGAATTTTGCGGGCGGCGGAGCGGCAGCGGCGGCGGCGCGGGAGAGGGGCGGGCAACGCATACCTGTTCTCGAAACCAGCGGGCAGATCGCGCGGCACTGTAGCGGTGTAGTGTTGTGTTCGTGGTTGTGTTGTCGACATTCGCAAACGAAATGTCTGAAAATCGGCGACAACATCTTTTTGATTCAAATTTATTCCTAACGCTCGATTTATTGTGGGCAAAAGAAGAAGTGGATCCCTACTTTATGGCAAGGAAAATAAATGGCGAGTTTTATCGAAATTATGAAGAACAGAGACAAAATCCCGATAAATTCTACGACTACACCAGAATGAGTGTAGAAACTTTTGACTATATTCTAGAAACTATCAAGAGTGATTTAGAGTCTGGAATTAATCCAAAAAGTTTTAGAGGTATATCTCCAGCAGAAAAATTATACATAACGCTTGGGTAAGTAAAACAACGAAATTGTAATTTGTAATTGTATTTATTGATAGTTTCAAAAAGGAAGTGTTGTACCTACTAATTTAGTAAATAGTTTGGCATCGGTATTAAGTTCCCAGATACAATAATTTTAATTAAATACCTACTACACATTAATCAGCCTTAATTATTTATCTTTGGCGAAAAATATAATATAAAAACGTTTCGTATGAAATAAGTAACATAACAGTTTGTCATTTATTTTTAAAATCACAGTTTTCGTTTGTACGACGATTAATTATTTCTACAATCACAGTTTTCTTACTCATTTACAGTATTTTTATTACAAGGTCGATATACTTAGTGGTCAGTATAATTCCACGCTTATTCTAATCTTAAAACTAAATCTTCTCTCTAAAATTAAAGTTCTCATTTGTACGACGATTAGTTACCTATTTAAATCACAGTTTTGTTATTTAT
Organism: Ethmia dodecea; assembly: GCA_963855545.1. Classification (NCBI taxonomy): domain Eukaryota; kingdom Metazoa; phylum Arthropoda; class Insecta; order Lepidoptera; family Depressariidae; genus Ethmia; species Ethmia dodecea. The sequence continues at coordinate 1,766,546 of OY979447.1, forward strand.
TGACAGTATTTTCATTATAAGATTGATATACCTCTATTGTTGAGAACTATACCCATACATATATGATTCATTAGAAGGGTACGTGCTTTCATTTACACTTAACTCATCTAGAAGAGCTTGATTAATTTTTTGTCTTACTCTAAACTTTTGAACAGGCGTGAATTTTTCCATTTGTGGAAGCAAACTCATAAAAAAGTAGTAGTCATCAGACTTATTCTCATTTCTAGAAGCCTCGTTTCTACTTTGATTTGATAAATCATTTTCCAGCAGTCTTATCCTTTTCCTTTCCAATTCTAAAAATTCAGTTCTTATGTCATTCGCTGTTCTCTTTTTTCTTGATCGTTGTGACGCAGAAGCTTCTCTTGAAGGCGTAGAAATTTCTTGCGATGATGTAGAAGCTTCTTGAGAAGAAACAGGAGCCTCTTGTGAGGATGTAGAAGGTTGTTGTGGATAAATAGAAGATTCTTCATTATGACCGGTTGTATCTTCTTGAGAGTTTTCTCCGGATATGTCTTCTATCTCAAAAGAATCATTACTTATCTGATTACTTACTTCAGTACTGCTTAAATTACCCTCAGTAACATTTGGTACAACTTCATCTTGCAAAAACCTCAATTGAGAAAAATATTGCCAATTTGAGGGTTGATTAACATTTCCGGCATCTCCTGATCTAGGGGCAGGATTTTTTTTTAATTCCTTTCTATAGTGATCTTTTAAATTTTTCCATTTCTTCTTTAAATCGGTCACTGAAACAAAGAACGAACAGACTATTTATTACATACATAACTTTAACATATATATGCTTTAATTTTCAGGTTTTTGGCGAATGGGCAGACTTTCAAAAGACTGTCGTTGTCATTCAGAATGGGAAAAAACACGGTAGCCAACATAGTTTATGGCACTTGTAAAGCTATATGGAAAAATTTGGTACATTTACATATGCCAAAACCGACAGAAGAATTATTGAAAAATATATCGGAAAAATACTATGAAAAATGGCAATTTCCTAATTGCGTTGGTGCTATTGATGGCAAGCACTGTCGAATAAAAAATCCTAAGTTCGCTGGATCATCGCATTATAATTATAAACATTTCTTTTCGATGCACTTGCAAGCGGTCGCGGATGCTGACAAAAGATTCATTTGTATAGAAGTTGGAGGAAGAGGGAAACAAAGCGATGCAGGGACATTCCATTACTCTAATTTGAACCGTTTACTTCAAAGTAATAACTACAATATACCAGGTCCACAATATCTACCCACATCAGATATCGTTCTACCAATGGTTTTTATTGGAGATGAAGGATATCCACTCAAAACATATTTGATGCGACCTTATCCACAAAGCGTACTTAATGCACAAAATGAGTTATTTAATAAGCGATTATCGCGGGCTCGAAAGACTATTGAGTGTGCTTTCGGAATTTTAAGATCCAAGTGGCATATTTTCAGATCGCCCATAGAGACAAACAAATGTCATGCAAGATTACTCATCAAAACTTGCTGTTTGTTGCATAACATTATCCGAGATAAGGACGGTGATAATGACATTGCCTATATTACTGTCAATACGAATCAACAAACATTACAAACACGATTACAAACCAACGCCCGGACGTCTTATCAAGCACAATATATACGTGAAAAATTCAAAGAACATTTTGTAAATAATCCCATTAGCTACTAATTAATTTGTAAACCATAATAAACATTGTATATAACATAATAAATAATTTTTATATTCACCTACCTTCAATATTCAGTTCGTTTTTTATTTCTTCCCATAATTGGTTAATTATTCTTCTATTTTTATGGTTCACATCTTTGCTGTTCCATATGGGTCTCCTCTCAAAGATTGCCGAAATAATTTGCTCTTGCACGTCCGAGGACATTTTGATACGTCACAAAAAAAATGTACAACACTATACTACGGTCACCGCTCGACTGGAGTGCACCGCTCGTTGCCCGCCCCCGCGCCGCTCCCGCGCCGCTGTTTTCGAGACCCGGTCCATTTGACGATACGCATAAGATCCTGCCGCTCCCGCTCCGCTGCCGCCGCCGCCCCGCTGCCCGCGGAATTCGAGACCGAGGCCTAAAAGTTTACTCGCCTCGCCCGAATTCATGTCGCATTTTTGTTAAGTTTTGGATGCACAATTGATGTCGTTCAATACACTGTGCATGAATTCGCAAAGCAACACGAACTCGAAATTTAGCATTTTTGTTTTAATACTCTCTGCTTCACTACGCTCATCTTTATTAGGACTCTTTAGAACTATTTCTGATAATGCTTTGATAATATCTAAATAATGAAGTTTTATTGCAGATATCGTATCGACCCTACTGGACCATCTAGTCAGATTTAATTTTTTTTAGAGTGGTGTCCGATTCGCCAGTGAATTTTAACATTAGATCCCAACGTTTGATGCTGTCTCCAAAAAAGTTATACAAATCTTGCAACGTTGCGAAAAAATCTGTATTTCCACAAAACTGCTAACGGCATCATTTATCACCAAATTTAAATTATGAGTGGCACAATGTACGTACTCTGCGTTAGGCTGGATATCCTTAATATGTTTCTGTAGACCATTATACACACCACTCATTCACACTGGCTCCATTATAGCCTTGCCCAACACATTTTTTTAAATCAATATTTTTGTCGATAAATAATGTTGTCACTTGGTTGACTAAATCTACTTGCCATGTTTGATGGCTGTATAAAAGCCTAGAAACACTTCTTTTACTTCTATATCAATTGGCTGTCCATTTTTCGATCTGGTTATTACTGCATACCTCACAACAATGCTTAGCTGATCTACCTTCGATATGTAATGTGTCGTATCCATTATGATGGCAAAAAACGGTGACGCTCTTATTTGTTCTATTAGATGGGTTTCGAGTTTGCTCCCCAAGCTCTCAATCATTGCGCATCGGCATATTTCCTAACTACGGTCTGGTTCACCTAGGGATACGCGTCGGCATATTTCTTAACTACGACCTGGTTCACCTAAGCCTGCGCGTCGGTATATTTCCTAACCGCCGCCTGGTTCACCTCCGGATTTTTAATTATAATTTTCAAGCGCTTTCAAATGCGAATTTACTGAAGTAGCTTTTTTGACCCTATGCTGTTTTTTTGTCATCCAACAGTCTTTCGGGTACCCAACTTTTTGCTATGTTTTCGAGGACTACTATCAGTTTCATGGCTTATTTTAGGTGAGACTTAATTACCGCGGCTGTGATTTTAAGTTTTTCATATAGATGAACCAGATATATTTAAGCCCGGTTAGAGTTAAGCAGCTCCCGAGCGCAGAGAAAATCGGACATTGACCTTTGCATCCATAACCAGGGGTCAACGACATTTTTATATTGCGTTCAATGAATTATAGCAAGTAAACATATATTAACCAAATAAAATGCAGTATTTTATATATTATTGTTGAAAATATTATTTTTTCTAATAAATAATGCAAAATAATAACAGGTAGGTAATTTTTCGATTAGCATACATTGTAAACTCTATATAACGACCCTGAAGGGACCGCGCACTTTGTAGCCCTATTGAGAATTGCCGTTAAATGGAAAGAAGAAAAATTCAGTATTAAGCGGTCTACACACCAAAGCCGCTGACCCGGCGGCACAGCCCGGCGGCTTAGTGCCGGCGGGTTAACCCGGCGGCTTCAGAATGTCCAAGCCGAACGACTTTGCCGGCGGCAATGCCGGCGGCACGACAGCCGCGGCATGTGGTGTTCTAGTAATTGCCAAATAGTCGTAGAGATTGGACGTGTGTGTACGAATAATTCAGAAGTAGTATTTTCAGATTGACATGGAGGAGGACGATAACAGTGATTTAATAATAGCAGTTTGTGGAGTTATTATCGGTGGATCCCTCAACACCCGAAAGTGTTGGGTTAGGCCAAGTTTAATGAGTCGCAATAAATACAGTACTTGTCAAAGATTAAGTGATTTAAAGGAAGACGACTTGGTTCTATACAAACCCATTTCTTTTAAGACTTTCCTGTCATTAACCAGTACCGACTTTGAATATTTACTGAATATTGTTGGACACAAAATAGCTAAACAAGACACAAATTACAGAAAAGCAGTTTCACCAGTGGAAAGATTGTCTATAACGTTAAAATACCTAAGCTCAGGAAATTCTTTTAGTAGCCTGTGCGACGTCTTTAAAGTATCTCCTCAACTAATTTCAAGCATTATTCCTGAAGTATGTGATGCTTTAGTTGAAGGACTTTCAGATTATGTGAAAATTCCAAGGAGTCAGGAAGGATGGAGAGAAATTGCAGTTGAATATTTAAAAAGATGGCAAATACCCAATTGTCTTGGGTCAATGGATGGGAAACACATAAAACTTCAATGTCCCCCAAAAAGTGGAAGTGATTATATAAACTATAAAAAATATTTCAGTATTGTGCTCTTTGCTTTAGTAGATGCTGATTACAACTTTTTGTACGCTAATGTGGGATGTCAGGGTCGGATTTCAGATGGTGGGGTTTTTAATAATTCAGCATTATGTCGATTGTTAAATGATAATGAATTGAATATACCACATAAAACCCCTTTACCCGGAAGGAATCTACCAGTACCGTATTTTTTTTTGGGTGATGACGCGTTTCCTCTGCAACCCCATATTATGAAGGCTTATGATGGTAATCACACAATGGGATCATCTAAGAGGGTTTTTAACTATCGCGTATGTCGAGGGCGAAGAGTAGTTGAAAACGTGTTTGGGCAGTTAACACACAAATTTAAGATTTTTCATAGACCTATTCAGCTAATCCCAGAAAAAGCTACTACTGTAACTTTGGCGTGTATACATTTATTTAATTATATCAAACGAACCGCTGCAACTCAGCAAAACGAATACGATACTGAAAATAATCAAGGAGAAGTCTTTCCCGGTGAATGGCGTAGACATCTTGAAAACGACAGTTGCTTAGATAATATGTCAGGAGAAGACAATCAAACCTCGGATACTACAGTGACCGCTGAGGATACAAGAGTGGAGTTGACTCATTATTTTCTTTCTAGTGTCGGAGGATTAGAATGGCAATATAACCAATAACTCAACTCATATAATCAATATTATTTTTAATCATTAAGTAGTTCCATGTATTATCCATTAAATCTAAAATCGTAAATTACACATAGTGAGATACACTTTTATTGTGATTCGTATAATAAAGTTTTAAACAAAATAATAAATGTGTTTTTGTAAACCAATAACATGATATTAACTATTGGTAACAGTAGAAGTGTCACTAAACTAAAATTAAAACCTTGCTATTCCTTTCGCACGTATGTCAAGCTCTACTCGTGTGAAGGGAATAGTCAACACTAATTTTAAATTTAACTTTAATGGGGCTACCTATAGCTACCTTTATTATACTAAAAAGAAAATGAAATATTTATAACATATTTTGAAGATTACTTTATAACACTATCAGAAGGATTTAGAGCTAGGTATTCTTCAGCAAATGTTTCTAGTGACGAAGGTTGAATTGTTTGTGGATCTGGGTTTGTTTGGGCAGAGTATTCAGAAGAAGTTAAGTTATTTGTAGAAGGGCTTACAACCGTCTGTTGAAGTGAAGATGCTGTATAGTATCCTGGATGACTGTGTGAACTAGAAACACTACTTGGTCTTGCAAAATCCGTAAATGTATCGGATCTATATCCAGTTTCGGCTTCAAATATTATATTGTTGATCCGATGTCTCACAATAGCTTTCATTTGTCGATCCATTTGTCTTAACTGACCCGCAATATAATCTCCAAATAAATCATCCTCATCTTTTGTCACATTTGGTCGTTGGGAGACATTCTTCATAATATTCAATGCTTCGGATATCAACTCTTTATTAGGGTTGATTTTAGGACGTTTATTTCGTTGCCAAGTTGTATTTTCTGGCGACATCTGTGGTAAATCATTTTGATTTGATTGTGAATCTCGTTGTGAATCGTGGCTCGTCGACGGTGTGTCCTGCGAAAAAAGACGAAAAAGACTGCCCGTTTAGCCGTTTTACTTTTATTTAATAAAAAATAAATAAGTATATCTAGTCAAAATCAACATTTATTGTGTATTTTTTATTATGGATTTTATTAAAGGCACTGAATAAGTCTTCAACATTTCAATAGTTTTTTTTCAAACACATTTTATTTTGCCTGAGTGGCAACTATTTTGCCAATGCCCGGGAAAGGGTTAAAATGTAAATACAAAGATACACTAATAAATAAACTAATATAATTATATGTCTATGGGGCCCTAGTTGCCTGATTATAAATAAAAAAAAATTAAATCTTTACATACAGTATCGGTGGTTCCAATAGGCACATTTTTGTTCTGCAGAAAATTTAGTGATTTGTAGGCAAACCATTTACTATGATAAATATCATCAGTACCCGCACCAGACTTATTTGAATTATCTTCTTTTTTTTTCTCTCGGTAATAATGACTAGTTAAATTTTTTATCTTTCTCTCGATTTCCGGAACATCAGTATCAAATTCACTGGCAATTTCATTAAATGCGTCGTAACGCTTTGGCCGGCTTTTGTAGTCACGGTTTTTTGGGTTCCATAATATTTCTTTTAAATGATAGAGGTCTATTAGTTTTAAAACTGTTGCATCGTCCCACTCCATATTGGTTAGTTGATAAAAAATAAAAGTGCCGACACTTCACAACAACAGAGAATGAATAAGTGATACGTCACTACTCTATGAAAGCCGGCGGGCAACTGGCTGAGTGAGTGGAGAGGGATGCCGTCGGCATCGGCATGCTGCCCCGCCGGCTTGCCCGCGCGGGCGCAAGCCGGCGGCATGATTGTACAAAATAAGGCCGGCGGGTTGGGCCGGCGATCCGTGCCGCCGGCTCAGCGGCTTTGGTGTGTAGACCGCTTTAGGAAAAGAAAAAAATATAGATAGGCATATTATCCTAGCGCTCTTGGTGAACCCATGATAGTATAACAGTATAGATAATCATTACTCCTGGTAACAGCGGTCTACACGTGCAAACAACCCCAATTTGTAAACAAAAGAACGAATTTCTTAGAAAATTCCGTGTGCATGATGCCGACAGTCGAGTTTATTGTGGGCTAGGATAATAAAGCGACAAAAGAACGTACACCTGTGCGTTGTGTGCACACAGGTGCGCAGTTTTTACTAATTTTAGCAACTTAAAAGGTACTTTTTATTACTCAATTGTTGTCGTTATTGAGAGTGGGTGTAATTGTATGGAATACAAGCTAAACCAACCAAAGCCAATTTATTTCGACGCTTCAGAGAGTTTGTCGTTAAATCGAGTGACGTTACATGGAGTTTACACTGTATTAAACATTTCTAGACATTTTGATTAATAAAAAAGGGAGGAAAAAAAACTACTATTACTGGACTATTCTTTTATTCAGATCCACTTTCTAAATCAGTTGCCGAGGAACTCTCCGTCTCTGATGAGTCCTCGGTTGTGTTGATAATAAATGAATCTACAGTATTATCAATGTTATCATCCAGGCTTCCATACTTTTTTTCTTCTTTCTTCACATGTCCAATGCAATTCTGCCACTTTTCTGCAGTTATTTGATTTAGGCCTTCTTTTAGCAGTTTTTTTACATCTGCCATTTTGAGTGTCGTATTGTTTCTGGCCACATACCCTTTGACATCTGCCCAAATTAGCTCAATGAGGTTGAGCTCACAGTGGAATGGCGGTAACCTTAATACTTCCACGCCGGCTTCTTTTGCCATTTCAACATATGTTTGATATTGATTTCTTACGGCTTTTACTTTTTGCATCAATACTACTTTAGTGTCTTTTAAGCCAGTTCTGGATTTGCGCCTTATTCCATCTCTCTATTGGCGTTTTTTCTTTACGTCGCGAGTGGTAGCTGGCATTGTCCATAACTACCACAGCGTTGGGCTCAAGTCTTGGCAGAGTCTCTTGAAACCATTTTTCAAATTTGGAAGCATTCATGGATTCATGGTAGTCGCCCGTTCCTTTGCATTCAAATACTAATTCAGATTCTTGTATGAATCCATTTTTGCCTCCTATGTGTAAGATGATGAGCCTATTTCCTTTTGAAGTCGGGTTCTTCGCACCTGTTGATAAGCCTTCTAAGATGGCCTGCTTTCGGGATTAGACTGTGGTGTCCTCCCAAACCTTACCAACAGTGTGACCTGAAAATGAATGTATTGTCCTATATTACTTTAAGAAATCGTCAGGAAACCTGAACATACCCGCGAACCCTACATGACGAGCGGAGGCCTGAGCCCCAGTAGTGGAGATACCACAATGATTCATTATAACGATACAAAGCAAAGATTTTGAATTTTATAGTCACATTTTCATTCACGTCATACCCATTTACATTACCAATCAATACCATCCAAACAAAATCATTACCATAAGTACTATTGACGTCATTAACTCATTACCGTTGGCGTCAACAATTTTAATCCAAAAATAAACAAAAACGCGAATTCATCCATTAATACTTTATTCGAACCCGGGACTGTTAGCTTCGTCAGGGTCACCCCACTGCGAACTAACCGCGTTGTGAAATGTGAAAGTAATAATAAAACAATAATACATTCACAACGTGATTAGTAGCGTAAATATATCTGGTTATGATTCTATAACAACCGGTTGTGGAGTTGTAAAAGTATAGTTTTGCACGGTTAAACAATGAATCGAAAATTCCTGAAATCTTTCGGTGCTCTCTACTGGAAAGCTTTCCTTTGCTCTTATAAAGAAATAATTACCAAACTTTCAATAGAATTGCATGTAAATAAGCAGGCTACATTCAAATCAGGATTCTGAAAATTGTATTGACCGGTATAGTCAACTGCGTGGCTATTAAATAAAAATAAAACATTATTACATTTTCAAAACGAAACAGTATACCGTGATGCGGTAAATATATAATTCAGAGTATCGTTTTCTCTATCACAAAATGTGTCATTTAACATTTCTGTTAAATTTGTACGTTGATCTTTATGAAACAACCCTTTATGTACCCAGTTTACATTTACATTCGCGGAGTACCCATTAAAATTAATTTGAGAAGTTAACTGTTCCGAATATAAATTATCATCATCACGTTCAATGGAGTGGTAAATCAAATGACCGCTACGTAAAATATTGTCGATTTCATTGGTAGTAAATAACTCCCTATTATTAATGACATGTGGTCGCGCACGCCGACATAGCAACACATTGAGTGTTTATACCTCTGATGAATTGTACCCGTTGTTACCGTTTTTGCTAAAGGTAAAATTTTGAGTTTCGACATTTTGGGATAAAAGTAAAAAAATACGCCATATTTCTGGAATTTTTTAAAGCCTAAACTTTGAAAGATTTCTACGCGGCCGCCATTTAGTTTTTTCAACTTTTGAATTATATTTGTAAATTTGGACCGTATCGGCCGTAAAACAAAAGAAATACGATAGGCAAGCTTGGCCGCTAAAAAAAATTATCAGATGAATTCTTTAAAACGTACACTGCCAAAAAATAAAGAGAAAAAGAACTTTTTGACTGTATTGCTGACCACTCTTTATTTTTTGGCAGTGTACGTTTGATGTAAAAACTCAATAACGAGTATGACCCACTCTTGCCAAAATCACAGCTTGAATCCTTCTGGGCATGCTTTCCAATATGTTTTTGATAACGTTTTGAGGAATACGTTTCCACTCTTCTGCAATGACTTTTTTGAATTAATTATTGAATAGCTCCCTGATGTTTTGTGGAGCAGGTTGCACTGATCTTACCCGTTTTTGCACTGATCTTACCCGTTTTTGCACTGATCTTACCCGTTTTTTTAGAACATCCCAGACATGCTCAATTGGATTGAAGTCAGGACTTCGATCTGGCCAATCTAAACGACGGATCCCACCCTCTTGCAAGTACGCTTCCACGTCGCCAGAACAGTGCGGGCGAGCATTGGTGTCGATAATAATTAAATCTTTCCCAAGTGCAGTCAATGATGACTTCCATTATGTGACGGTGTGCATTTAATGCTCATTTTCTATTAAAACTAGCTCCGTACGCTCTGTCGAACTAATTGCTGCCCAAAACATAACGGAGTCTCCGCCATGAGGAGTGATTTCTTCAAAACACACTTCCGCATAGCGTTCCCGTGGTCTTCGCAGCACTCGCCAGCGTCGGTCCTTTCCACACAAAGATATTCTAGCTTCATCAGAAAACAGCACATAAATTTAACTAAAACTAGGTACTTACAGTTAAAATTTAAACTGGGTAAAGATAAAAATATATTATTAACTAATTACAACATTTAGATAAGATATAGGTGATATGTTTTTTTTTATATTTATTTACATTACATTATTTTATATTTTCTCAAATAGAAATTCTTCTATCCAATAATAGCATTTCTTCACAAGATATTTTTTTAATGATACATACATACATAATCTCAGGCCTATTACTTATTGGAGTAGGCAGAGACAATAGACTGCCACTTGCTACGAACCTAGCAGATCTCTCGTGCTTCCTCCCATCATTCGCTCAGAAAAGACAAGTCCGACACCTCTGTTGCCATATTCATCACCAGCGACCCCTGACCTGATGGCTGTGAATTGGCCACGACGCGTCAACCGTCAAACATCTTACATACTTCATTTAGTTTCCGCTCCATTCCTCCGCAGACATTCGTCCGCTTTTCGCCCCTTCGGAAAACGTTTTGGCGTGACGAGTGGCAAGCTGCCTAAGAAAAACGGGATTTTATTCCCCCCAGATACGCCGGGACTGCCCTAACCCAGCTTGCCTAAGAAAAACGGGATTTTGTTCCCCCCAGATACGCCAGGACTGCCCTCACCCAAAATGACAGGAGAAGAAAATGACCTTTCTGGGGCAATTTGTGTTTTAATGCCGTTTTCATTTTCTCGAATCTCAAAATTTAGGACATCTCTGCACGGTTATTATGCCCTATTCCCATTTGTCGCCTCTTACGACCCCCCGGGAAGAAAGAGGGACGGGTCTATTCTACTCTGACGGATACCACACAGCCATATTTTAAAGATATGAAAGATAAGTTTGATGTAAACTTGTGCGAGCCGAATCACTGGGTCTGGAACTTAATTTACTTTTGACATATTCATATGTCAAAAGTAAATTAAGTAAATCATTCATGAAACTGTTGAATTTCTGTTATTAATTCGGTGTTAAGGTATTCTGGATATTTGTTGTCGGGACACATATTTTTACCGGCATCGGGTATTTTCTGCTGTTTTTTTGTAGATCTCTTTTTTTTGCATCTCTGCATTTAATTTATCAATGATGCTATAATAACACGTTATTTTGAATTGTTCTCTTGAGGAACTGAACCATCATTGGGCATTTTCTTTCTTCGTCATTGATGGGTGTCTTTGTATTCCACATCTGTTTGCTTTTCTTTTCGTCTTACATGACCAACATGAGTACGAACTCCAATTCTTGTAGTTTAGTTGACAAATTAGCTGCTTCTCTTCTGGTTTCTCCTTTTTGCATGTCATCCTCAGAAATGACGTCTAATGCATCTATAATTTCATTAAATGTCTGTGCAATAGCTGTTGTCGCTTTAGCGTATGCCTGCCATCTCGTTTCTGATAAAAATGTTTTCATCATCATATTTTGAGTATCGGTATTATTTTCCCCTCATTATTAACTTAACTAGAACATCATTTCCACTGTCATAGCTCGTTTTAGACTTATCTTGCGCAATTTAGCTCATACTTGCTGACAGCATATAATTTTCAGAATCGGTCAAATATCTGACACTTGAAGCCGCTAGTATTGGTTTGGTACGTTATATAATGTTATAATGATTACAACGAACATTATCACAGAAGCAACCTAGTGACTTCGAGACATGTTTAATTGGGGTTATAAATATGACCCGAGACCTGATGCGCAAGAGAGTTCCTTTAGGTTTCTGCTCTTTCTCATATTCCTTGATCATTTTGGTAACTTTTTCTATGTCAACATCTTCAATAACAGAGATCTGTATATTATGACACTTTTCTCGAAGCACAGCTATAAAGTCGTACAAGTTGGTAATGTCAATTTTCTGAGCTATGAGTAAGTCTGCAGTACGTTTGCATGTAGCTCCGATTCCATCTGGTGCCCCTTTTCCATGTCCCGCCTCATGGAAATTCCATGAATTAAATAGCCAGTAGATAGCAATCCTCGATTCTGCAATCCAAAATATTAAACATTACAATTTCGATATTGGGTTACAGGACCCTCGCTCAAAAAATTCAGGTTTTCTACAGAGGCCAACCTCTGTCCTCATAGGATTGTTGGCAATCCAAGATAAATTTAACGACACGGTGCCATGAGATGTTAATTTACCCTTTGTGTAAACCACTGTATGCAAAGAAATTTGAGTCATGGTGCCGTGTAAAAAGCCATGTCTGGACTGTAGGGTGGATGATTCACTTCATCAAAGCCAGTTTCTCGAAGGGCTTGGCTCGCAATTCGCGCCGTATGGACTGGCGCATTGTCTTGCAAAAACAAAATTCCTTTGCTGATTTTTCCCCTTCTTTTTTCCACAATAAGATTGCGCACTTTTTTCAAAAGTGCTGCATAATACGCGGCGTTCATTGTAGTTTTTTTGGAAGGTAGTCAATTAGTTAAATTCCTTCTGAATCCCAAAAAATAGTGGCCATGAGTTTCGAAGTCGACTTTTCGACCTTAAACTTCTTAGGCGGCTTCTCTCCCTTTTCTATCCACTGCATTGTTTCTTGTTTTGATTCTGGATCATACTGTCGAATCCACGTTCATCCACGGTGACAATACGGTCACAAATTTCGTCCAAACTGTCCTTGCACAAGTCGATAAACTCCAAAGAAGTTTCAACTCGACGCTGTTTATCGAATGGCATAAGCATTTTTGGAACCCAACGTGCACTAATTTTATTCATGTGCAAATTCGTTCCTTACTGATGCATAAATATTAGCTAATCATCCCGTGACACAAAAACACACACACAATAACTAATGTGACTATATGAATCGCAAATGGTAGGTTGTAAGTACGTACCTTTTTAAATTCTCATTGGTAAGAGATTTTTAAATTGTCGATTTTCTTTTTTGTCGACGTTATGTTCGCGTCCGGTTGTAATTCTTTGAATTTAGAAACTAGAATTTCCATAGCATTTTTCTTTTGAGCCGGGTATTCATAAGCTTGGCACGTCAAATCCCAAAGACACGGCAAATCTCTGTGCAACTCAATGAGTTCCGAAGTATCTCACGTTCGTTGGCCATCCTTGCGCGCGCGACGCTTCTACACTCGGAGCGTGCGGATGTACGACTGTCCTTCAAATGGTTTACAGCAAGCGGTCACACTGCATTCTACCACTGTTTCTGCCAATGGTTTGATGCGCACGCCCGTCTACCAAGGTCAATCAAAATTTGGTTTAAAACCACTGGCTACATGGTTTAAGGTCACCTGGCAGAAACTGGTAGAATGCCATCTGGCACATGCTTTACGTTGGATTAAGGTTAATTTATAATTATGTGTGTTATGTTACTTATGACTTTGTAGAATCTTAGCGCTGTAATAATGAAGTTTTACTTTAAATTGTAATATTATTGTTATAAGATTCATTTTATGTAGTGATATTGAGGTTTGCAACTTATGACAGTTTTAGGGGTGTTGAGAGACCTCTTTTGGTCTCTTTGGTACTTTCATTAGGTACCTATATTTATCTGCTCTTAGATTGTTGCTTAGTAACATGTTTTGGTAACAGTAAGACATAAGACATGAGATTAAAAAGAGCTGCCCGTGAGTTTCTTGCTGGCTCTTCTCGGGGTACTGCATTTGGAACCAGCAACTCGTCGGTGGAGATGGGCTGCTGTTTACATTTAGCCAATCTTCATGGACGAGTTTAGTGTGCCTTGTTATTGACGTTTCAGTGTATTTTACATACTTACTGAAATAAATGAATTTCGTAATGCATTTGCGAAAATGGCATTTTGAGAATGTGGCATTTTTCGAAAGTGGCATTTTGAGATGTGACGTTTTGAGAGTGTGACATTTTTCGAAAATCGACTGTGTCATTTTGCGAATGTGGCATTGTGCGCCTAATCCACACTACTCTGCTCATGCGCCATAAAATAAATAACCCAACGGTGTTGAGTAGCATCGGGCTGTTTGTACCGAACAATTATACACGCACGGGCCGCCGCTGGCACTAGCTGTCCGCGCTGCCCGCGCAACACTTGCTCCACGCCGCCAATGTAAGAATCGTTAGGCGAAGACATGTGGGGTTCGTTAAATTCTGGAAGGTCGGAAGGATTAATGGACAGAAGGGAATCGAGAAATAAGTCGTTTAGGGGATATGAAGGAGACATGAGGGTATGTGCAGTATTAGCATGAACAGGAGAGGACGGAGTAGGGTATTGTAAAAATTCAGATATGGAAACAATAGGGAATAGAACAGAAGCAGGCGTTGGTGAGATAGGGACGTGAGTAGAAGATGAAAGAGCAGAAATATGATCAAAGGGAGTCAGGGAATTTGTTTAAACAAAATATGAAATATGTTTTAATAAAGGGAGAGCTAAAAGTTGTTGTGTTTGTGTGGAAGAAGAAATGTCAGTAAGGATTTCAGATATGGACGGTACAAGAGCGTCTAGGACCAGAAATTAAAGTAAATCTAATTAACAAGCTAAAGCACATACATAAGATAACGAGGATAAGGAAAATCAAATTATACTTACTGGAGGAGAGGAGGCCGCACAGCTGCGCCTTAGCAACAGCCGGCGGTAATTAGCAACCTGACGCTGTACGTCAGGCGGTTTAGGGCAGAACGTCCTATTTCACGATGAGGGTAAAATGTTTGTAACAAAACTCTCAATAAATAAATAATGACTTTAAAAAAAACGTCTCATTCGCGAAACGTCCTATTCGCAAAACGTCCCATTCTCAAAAGGTCCCATTCGCACAATGCCCCATTCGCAAAATGTCCTATTCGCATATTGTCCCATTCGCATAAAGTCCCATTTGCATAAACTCCTATTCGCACAATGTCCCATCATTACACATGATACCAGTAAACTGTAAGAGAAATAAAATATTACTCTTAATTATTACAAAAGTCGTTTTTATTATAAATTACTTGTATGATTAATTTTAAATAATATTAATAATAATTTTAAAGAAAATAATTTTACGTAAAAAAATTAGCAGAGTTTCTTTCTAATTTATTTAAGATTTTTTTTATATTCATTGTCAAAATATATATCTTTGTGTCTTCTACTTCCTTTAGATTTTTAAATAAACTTTATTTTGATTCGGGACTCCGGGAAAATTTATGTTACTTATGGCATTTAACTGCGCTGGCTCGTGCTTAAAATGTGTAATTTGAATGCCCAATTTTTCACGTAATATGTAGTAAAACGCTTATAAGTTTCTACAGTTTTTTGGGACCAGCGCATAAACGACAGTAAAATGATTTTACTGTTTATTATTAGAATAAAAACGACTTTTGTAATAATTAAGAGTAATATTTTATTTCTCCTATTTCACCTACAGTTTACTGGTATCATGTGTAATAGGACATTGTGCGAATAGGACTTTATGCGAATGGGACTTAATGCGAATGGGACAATATGCGAATAGGACGTTGTGCGAATGGGACGTTTTGCGAATAGGACGTTTCGCGTATGGGACATTTTTTTTCGGTGGGACGTTCTGCGGATAAACCCGTCAGGCAAGGTAAGGGGAACAGAGTCATGTTGGTTTAGAAGCTTTTACAAAATTCTCATGCAGCGTTTGCGGATTTTGCGGTTTCGGTAAAGGGGGTTAATTGGGTCCCAAAGCTCGGGAAATGATTTGGGAAAGGTTCATCTGAATCGGAAAAGCAAGGTTAATTAAAGAACTGACACCAAAAGGAAATCAAATAAATTTGGATTTACTTACGTTGGAACGCAATGGAGTACTGAGTTACCTGTCAAAATCTGCCTTTGTGATAAGAACGTGTGGGACGCCACACTCAGATAAGCAAAATTCACATTGGTTTTCACTTGGGCCTTTTCAAATGGTTATAAGATCAATGGTTGGTCACAAGGTCATTTAGTAGTATTTAGATGAAATTAAAAACACAGGCGCACTATAAACCAAAGAAGTTTTATTAAATCACAATCACAGTTACAACCTCGTTCAGAAACATTCTATGAGAATGGAAGTATCCCTGATGGTGGTTTGATTGAGGATCTCAAAGGTGGGAAAGGAGACGGACTCCTTTCAAATGAAATTTTACAAGTTTTCGAACGAAACCCGAGTAGTGGAGTCATTTACTTTTAGTTTAGAAAGCGAATATTGAACTTTAGCTGTGTTTTATGACTAAAAGAGATATAAGTAATATAAAATTTTAAGTCGACTGTGAAAGTGTGTGAATGAATGGATAAGAAAAAGATAGGAGATATAAAAATTGGTTTCAAAATATTTATTTTATTCCAAAGCGTTAATTTTTGTTAACTTTATCCGATACATACACTCCTTATCGACTGATCAGCCTGAGAGAAGTTATCAAATGTTTTTTACTATCAATAGTTGGTAAACAACTGGCTAAGGGCTTCAGGGGTGTTAGGTGCTAGGGCTAAATGCAAACGAAATGAATCGTTGAGACAAACACAAATATTATTACCTGAAGCTAGAGCTGCCGTCACCTAAATTGCCGACGCCGGATAAACACGGCAATTATCCCGGAGATTTGGGCGAAAAATGGTTTTTCCCCGGACACCTCTGAAAAATTATTTTTTAGCAACAAAAATAAAAACATCCTTAGGTATTTTTTATTTTTATTTATCTCTATACAACTTGTCATTCATTACAATCGTAAAGCACGTATGTAACCCTAACAAATAATAGACATTTTTATTTCATAAAATGAAACGCTCTTTTTTGATACCAAATCAATCAGATTATTATATGATGCTACTAATAACTATTATAATGTATTTTCAGTCATCTAGTTTGTAGGTAGGCGAATCCCTATAATCTTTGTTGATTATTAATTAAACATACTTAAGTAAATGCTAAAAGTTTGAATTTTAACGAGATATTTTTTTTTACTTATTTTGGTATTTTTTAGTCTACCCGATGTTTGCCAAAATATCTTTCTTTTCCAACAAGAATTTGTAAAAGTCGGGACAACTTAGGTCCTTGAAATTATACTTGATTGTGATCAGAGAATGACGAGTGTATGTTTAGCGAGTTTCTTTCTTTCGTCTATTTATCTATAAAAAAAAATGAATTTCCTCTGACTACAAAAGTGATACACCCAGACACTTTCCAAAAATCACTGTCGGACGGTCCCCGGACGCCCTTCAAACTAGGACAAATCCATTTTAATTTAACAGATACAGATGTTATTATTAATGTTCTCGTATAGTAAAAAAGACATTGTATGCCTGATGGTAGACCACAGCGCTCTCTCTTTAAATTTTAAGACCTGCATGATTTGTATAATTAATGTAACCTGTGTGTCACAATAAATGATTTGAAATTGAAATTGAAAATTACTGATCAGCTTTCTTACAGCTTAGAAAGTTCCATCATTGCGTGCGTCGCTACTGATATACGGTATCTCTATCTGATTTAGGTAGTTATAGTTAGATCTCTATTTAGGACATTGGGTTGTAGTAGAAAGTTAACGTTTAACAATCAAATCAAACTAGGTAGGCTCATTACAGGTTTTGTAACACTCGGTCTATTTTTTTTCAAGTTACTTAAGAAATTTAGACAACCCTTTAGAATGTAGACAACGATTAAACGCAGTAAGTTTGTCATAATAACATTCTTCCAAATTATTCCCCAATTTAGTTTTTATATTTAACATCTTCCGTAATGAGGATGTCCATAATTTTCATAAGTAGGAAAAGCAAATTTTAGTTAAGTCTGCGTATACATATATATTGTGTGAATACACAACAGAAGACTGGCCTTCTTAACAACGTTTAGCCGTGCCCAATGCCCATAAGTTTCGTTAAAGCGTACTGAGCAGTTTGTTTACCATCCCAGCAGTAAATCTCTGTGCACTCAAACTTTATTTAGCCAGTAGTGATTGTTTACCATCCCAGCCGTAAATTATTTTATATTATATTATATTATTTATATTATATTATTATATTATTTATATATTATATTATTTATATATTATATTATATATTATATTTAAAAAAATATATCCTTTGGCGTAGGGATTTACGGCCGTTATAGTTTGCAAGGTCTTATTTAATGTTTTAAATTAATTATTTCATTGTTGTTATGTGACTTATCCATCTTTGTTTGTTGATTTACCTGTTTCACCTGTTCTGACATATCACATCGGGGCGCATGGGCTCGAGCGGCAGCCTCGATGTAGTGGCTCGCGTTCAGGTTATTATTTCTGCATAAAGTGTGCTACTTTGGTAGAACACATAAATTTTGCTCATCAATTGACAAACGTTGCTCAGCAGGAATTGAAGCCAATTTTTCATTTAAGTATGTCATTATAGGCCTTATCTTGAGAAGCCGATCGTGATATGCATGTTCCCGGAAATAAAACTGATAAAATGAATTTATTGCAATAAAATTACAGAAAAGCTATTTATTTATTTATAATATATAAAGCTGGACTGGACTCACTGACTCACTCACTGACTGATTGACATAATTGTTCTCCCAGAAGGAGTCGTTTTGGAGAAAAGTCTTGCAGAGGAAAAGTGTTCAAGATGGCGGGGTAACCCCGCGAAAATTCCGACTTTTCAAAAAAACAAAATGGCGGCCAGGTTTGCCTATCGTATCTCTTTTGTTTTCCGGCCGATTCGGTTCAAATTTTTGGCATCTGTAGTATTGCTTAGATAATTTACGAATATTATTTAAAAAGTTGAAAAAACAAAATGGCGGCCGCGTAGTAGTGTTTCAAAGTTTAGGCTATTGTAGACCCCACTTGACCCGAATTAGACGCATAGTTGCCGACGTCGTGCAGTTACAAGTGGTACGTCATCTTTTTGGGCACATCCCGTAGTTACCGACTGAAAAAGTGGTATGAGATTTTTAATCGATACGGGAGCTAATATAACAGTTATTAATAAACCGCAGAAGGTATCAATAAAACCAAATAGTAATTATAAACTATACGCTACAAATGGTACAATTGGTACAAAAATGTGTACATATGGAGAGAGAACACTTTAAACTATCACTACTACTATAGTAGATATTGCTGGTCGAACGCTAATTGATAAAGTGTCAGAGCTTACAACGCCTGCAACTTTAAGCAAATCAATCCACCAATCAATGTGTACGGTCGATATTGGAATGAATACTCATATTAAACCAATATTGGATAAAAATATTGATATTTCGCGACCGTCTTCTCTCAAAATGGCTCCAAAACATTTGGTGCACTATTACTATCTGGATTCTTGAAATCAGTAGATCAAAGGATGAATAATCTCATCCCAATTGTAACCCATAAATCAAAGGGGGGAGTATTGTAGCGACACCGCACGTGAAGTTATGCGGCAAATGCACGGCACGTAATTGTAAGATTAGAGATAAGTTTAATCGATAGATTAACCACATCTTGTCATAGTATATAAGCAGTTGTTACGTTTAAATAAATCAGACTAAATCCATCTGCAGTCTCATTTAATCATGTACCACCAGGCTCGGTACAAACTCCTCTTTTTTCTCGATGATATAGGTAATTACTTCTGCTTCTGACGACACTTGCTTCTTAAACCCGTCGCGTAATTCTGCGCGAGAAAACTTCAAACTTGCCTTTCCTTTCCGCTTTCGCGCCGGCGACACGTTAATGACATACGTCAAAAGCATAAGGCAAACATTAACTGCTGTCTCCGAGTCGTCCTCTAAAAAAAAAGGCAATGGTTAATTTAAAAAATACGGGTTGCACTCCGGGAGTGCCGGCAGAAGTGAAAACTTGATTATAACGTTGTGCATGTTTGATATTATAGCACCGTGTGTGACCCACTTTATTGTGCACTAGCTGACCCGGCAGACGTTATCCTGCCCAGTAATCAATTCTACACCTACCCTACACCTACCATACACCTACCATACACCTACTATAAACCTACCATAATTCAATTTTGTTAGAATATGTGTATTGGAACGCAACCAATGTTTAGTTCCTTCTTTTGCCACACTGTGGCGCTCTCTCCTCCATGATTTTATGTGCGATCGGTCTCGAATAAAACAAGTTGAATTTACTTTATGCTGGGGCCGCACCTGCGCCTATCGTCCCGAAGCAATGCGTGGCGAAGCTTCGTACGATTTGCACGCTAAAAAATTGTCGCGATAAAGTTGTGGTCACATTTGCAGCTTCGTTATTTTTTACGAACTATCGTGCAATAATCCAAGATGGCGTCATCTAGGAATATGGACGACGACGAATTATTACATGTGTGTTAACAATTACATTCTGCATTTATTGAAAACTAAGAAGAAACCTCGAAAAAGAAGATGGTGGATGAAAACAATACACAGAAATCGGACACTGTAAGTATTAGTAATCCTTTTTACAAGCTTTTATTTCGCTTCACCCCGGACCCCAGGCTCCGAGGTTGTCAAGCAAGCTGAAAAACGCGAGATTTACCTTCACCTGACTCGCACTTGGCCGGTTTTTTCACATTAATTAGGTTTGGAGTGAAAATACAATATTCTTTATGACTAAAAATATTATAAATGAATGTACATAAAATTATATACTTTCTACTAAGCTGTTAAAACAAATATCTGAGTAATAATTTAAATTATCTTTCCAGATCGTCAATTAATAAACAGTTTTCTGAATTGCGGGCTGAAGATGCTGGACAATTTTTAAACTTTTTTCGCATGTCGGAAATTGATTTTGAATATTTGCTTAATGAAATTGGCCCATATATTGCGAGAAAAGATACAAGATTTAGAAAAGCAATTCCGGCCAAATTACGATTAGCAATAACTCTTCGATTTTTGGCAACCGGGGATAGTTTTCGTAGCCTTCATTTCCTATTTAAGGTATCGCACCAGCAAATATCAGAAATAGTAGAGGACGTGTGTGAAGCGCTTAATGCTACTCTTAAATGGACCGTGCAACTACCTTCGAATCAAGAAGATTGGCTTGCTTTGGAACATGAATTCCAAGACATTTTTCCTCATTGTATTGGGGCGATAGATGGCAAACACGTGCAAATTATATCACCGGATTTCAATGGTACTACATATTTTAACTATAAACATACATTTAGTATTGTCCTAATGGCTCTAGTGGACAAAGATTTCTGCTTTTTATTTGCTAACATCGGTTGCCAAGGTCGAATAAGTGACGGCGGAGTCTTCAGAGAATGTCTATTAAATAAGAAAATTCAAGAACATCGACTTGGTATTCCTTCACCAACTCCTCTACCTGGTAGACCACAACAAGACATGCCGTACGTATTTGTTGCTGATAATGCGTTTCCGTTAAATATGAATATTATGAAGCCATATCCTGGAGACCACCCAGAAGGCAGTCCTCAA
Source organism: Ethmia dodecea (assembly GCA_963855545.1). Taxonomy (NCBI): domain Eukaryota; kingdom Metazoa; phylum Arthropoda; class Insecta; order Lepidoptera; family Depressariidae; genus Ethmia; species Ethmia dodecea. The sequence continues at coordinate 1,788,053 of OY979447.1, forward strand.
AGAATATTTAATCGTAATCTATCCAAGGCACGCATTGTAGTAGAAAATGCTTTTGGTGTGATGTCAGCCATTTTTCGTGTACTTCGAAAACCTATTTGTCTCGAACCAACAAAAGCATCAAAAGTAGTGATGACATGTGTTTTGCTTCACAATTACTTACGAAAAAGCAAAACCTCCAGATTAATATACAATCCTCCTGACTATACAGACAGATTTGAAAATGGAGAAGTAATACCTGGAACCTGGAGAAATGAGGAACAAAGTCCTAATGGAGCACTAGTTGATCTACCTCCAGTGGCAAGAAGATCCTCTTTGACTCCATTACAAATAAGAGATAAATTTGCTGAATATTTTAGTGTACTGTAAATTCAAAGGTATTGACAAATAAAATAATTATGTGATAAAATTGTTTTATTATTAATTCACATTTCTCACAGAATAATGTAGAATATAGTAGTATAGTTGAAATCATTTTAGATGTCTGAATCCACTTCAGAGTTTATCTTCCTATGAATGACATTGTTTTATTTCACCCTGTACCATACCCTGCACCTGGCTGCCGCTTTCAATTTCACAAAGGACTAACTCGAATACGTTGCCGTTTAAATTTTAGAATTTTTGTTTAGGCAGTCAAGTTGCTATTGATATTAAATATTTTGTTGTTAACGCATTTCGTGGCGCACTGCTAATTAGCACTCGAACTTTACAATAGATAACAATGTCATTCATAGGAAGATAAACTCTGAAGTGGATTCAGACATCTAAAATGATTTCAACTATAAGTAATGCACATTTTTCACAGAATTAAAAATTATGTGTATTCACTTCACTCTCGAGCTGAATCATTTTTATCAATAATACTATAATAAGCTTTGGCTAGTATAAACTTATCAGAATGTATGATTTTTTGTGACAAAACATTTATATTACGGTCATTTTGTGACAAAGACAATGGCTGTGGGGATTGCACAGAAATTGAGGTACTCGGCAAAGATTGGATTTGTGTACCAGAATGTATGATTTTTTGTGACAAAACATTTATATTACGGTCATTTTGTGACAAAGACAATGGCTGTGGGGATTGCACAGAAATTGAGGTACTCGGCAAAGATTGGATTTGTGGTGATGGATGAACTGGTTGGTAGGATGGTTCTTGGGACTGTAAAAATACAATTTCATGGTCAGATGTTAATGTGAAGGGCTGTGTTGATTGTATGTTATGTGGGTTTGGTGATGGTGATGATGGCTGAACCATGAATGGTGAATTTGATGAGCTTAAAATTATGTCATGATTTAATTGTGATGGAGAAGTATAAGTCGAGGCTACCGATGCCGGTCTTTCTTTTCTAGTAGCCATAATTTCTTGAAAAACCATATTATCAATGTTGTGCATCAAAATTATTCTGCGATCTTCGTCAATTTTTTTTAATTTTTCGGCTAAAAGTTGTGCGTACAAGTCGCACTCGTGGACCCTCTCGTGTTGGTTTTGACTAGCAGCAGCTCTTTCTTTAATCATAGAAAAAGCTTCGTCCATTTGCTTCTTTGCCTGTAGTATATCAGGCACACCACCCTGTTGCCGTCTCTTTTTCGACATATAGTCCACAGTTTGACTTCTATGACTGCTACTAGTAGATTCATCGGCAGTATTAGGTTGTTCGACTTGTTCCTGAAATAATAAAATAAAGTCTCAAAGTCTCAAAATAATAAAATTAAGTCTGAAATAATAAAATAAGCCCTCAAAGTCTTTGGGAATTTTGTCTTTTTACCATTTATGTAAAGGTTTTATTTTTTTGTGTGAAAACGACGTGATCTATGAACTGGATTTCTTATGTATGATAGAGAGCCAACTATTAGCTATATAGCCAACTATTGTATTAGCACAACAAAAAAAAAATTATGCAATTATCTCAATTAGTCTTTACAATATGATCAGAAATGTGTCATTAGTCGGGATTTTGGGAAAAATCACTTAAAAAATTCATAACTTCTAAACTACGCAAAATCACGGAACATACATGGGGGTGATTCGGATAGTCCATGTGGTGCCCTACCTCTGGACCACCGCTTGACACTCTCGCGTGGGACACCCTGTATATACTGATTGATGATTGATTGAGTGATGGTACGGAACCCTTCATGCGCGAGTCCGACTATCACTTGGCCGGTTTTTTATTTTTCCAGGACCAGTACGGAAGATGGAAGATAGACATATTGTATGTTAAATTGTTTTAGGTACTATCATCATAACCTACATATACCTACTTATTACCCTACATTTAATTCAAACACAGTTAGGTACTTACTTCAGTGTTTATTGTAGCGGAGCACTCATAAATAGGCGCCAGAAAACTGTTCATTGTGGAAAATGCAAACCAATTAGTTTTGTACGCTTCCTCGGATCCCATACCAGACTTTTTACTATTTTTTATTTTGTTCAGATGTATTCTGTAATACGCCATTAAAGAATCTTTTTTCTTCTTCAATTCTTCGATAGTTGTTGAGTTTTCGAAACTTAAATTACTTTTCAAACGACGCCAAGCGTCAGCCACCAAATGCTTTTTTTTATGGTTCGCATCTTTTGGATCCCATATAATTCGCTCTGCTTCATAATTGTGAAGAAACTCTAACACCATTTCATCACTCCACTCCATTTTTATGCAATTTTTAACAAGGCAAGCACCGTCGCACAGCAGTCATCTGAACCCGCTCAAAACAAACGTCAAAATGAACAACGCTAGTCCGACCACGCAGGACGAAATATTAGCGCGCTAAATTCCTTTGACGTACCGCCACCCACGCGATAACGAAGACGCAGCCCGAATATTCGCGACGATACACGAAAACGGCCGGTCACATTTGCGTGTATCGTGTCATAGTACGAAGCTTCGTGACGATAGGCGCAGGTGCGGCCCCAGCATTATACTTTTTATTACTACAACTACTGAAATTCCTACATGGTAGCAGAGCGTGGTTGTTGTAGTACAGTTGGAATTATTGGAAAAGTGAAAATACAACTTCTGTTGGCGGATTACTTGACGACCGGAATAGAGGTTAAAGAGGTTATACCGGGTTCTACGCAGTGCGCACAACGTGGTTCTCGTAAAAGTCGTATGAAAAGAACTTTCAATCATAATGGGCTCAAATAATATTTTTAACATTGAGAAACTAATCGGAAGAGAAAACTTCGCCACCTGGAAATTCAGTATGAAGACATATTTACAGCATGAGAACCTATGGTGTTGTATCGAGCCGGCTGACAACGAAAATTGATGCTACCAAGGACATTAAGGCCAAGGCCAAGCTAATATTGCTTCTTAACCCTCAAAATTACGTCCATGTACAGGAGTGCACAACAGCCAAAGAGGTATGGGAAAGGTTACACCAGGCTTTTGACGACAATGGACTTACCCGAAAAGTCGGCCTGCTTAAGGACTTGATAAACACGACACTGGAATCATGCAATAGTGTTGAAGAGTATGTGAGCAAGATTATGACCACTGCTCACAAACTGCGTAGCATTGAATTTGATGTCAATGATGAGTGGCTCGGGACGTTAATGCTGGCTGGCCTACCTGATGAATACAAGCCCATGATTATGGGGCTCGAGAGCTCCGGCTTAAAAATTAGTGCAGACTCCGTCAAGTCTAAGCTCATACAAGAAGTTAATACATCAAAGTCAGCTGCATTTTTCACAAAATCAAAGAAGACCAAAAATTATAGTCAGTCAAGTAAACCGAAGGGGCCAAGATGTTACAATTGTAATAAGTACGGCCATTACGCCAAGTTTTGTAAGCAATCCAAGGGGACACCAAGTAAGGGAGAGAGCTCCAGTTATGTAGCCGCATTTTCAGCAACTATTGGACAAAATGTGAGCGATAAATGGCTAATAGACTCCGGTGCATCCATGCACATGACAAGCAGAAATGATTGGTTGTACAATGTCACTGAGCCATCAATTAAGAGTGTGACATTAGCAAATAGAGAGCCACTAGCTGTAAAGGGAGTTGGATGTGTTGATATACACATAAACCAGGAGGATAAAATACAAGTGAAGAATGTTCTGTTTGTTCCTGGGTTAGCTGCGAACCTCCTTTCAGTCAGCACTATTGTGAAGAGTGGATATAATGTTACATTCAATGACAAGGGATGTGATATTCAGAATTGTAAAGGAGAAGTAATATGTACTGCAATATTAAACAATAACTTATATATCATGAACACAGGTAAGGAAATAGTTTATCTGACATCAAGTTCAGCGAGTTCTAATGACGCTCATCTGTGGCATCTGAGAATGGGACACTTGAATATCTCAGACATAAGAAAATTGCCAAATAGCGTAGAGGGTGTGACTCGTAACTCCGGATAAAGGTAATGATGCTTCATGTGTGCAATGTTTTGAAGGTAAACATTCGAGGATGCCATTTAAAAATGTAGGTTCAAGAGCAGTAAGGCCTCTTGAATTAATACATTCAGATTTATGCGGCCCTATGGAGAATTTGTCATATGGAGGTATGAAATATTTTATTACTTTCACCGATGACTTCACACGAAGGGTCCATGTGTACTTTCTTAAAGATAAAACGAGTGTTCTAGAGACCTTTAAAAATTTTAAGTCTAAAGTAGAGAATGAATTGAATTATAAGATCAAAACACTTCGCACTGATAATGGTAAAGAATATTGCAATTATAATTTTGAGAATTTTTTGTCTAAGCATGGTATTGTTCACCAGACATCCACTCCATACACTCCGGAGCACAATGGCATGGCGGAAAGGATGAACAGGACGCTTGTGGAACGTGCAAGATGCATGCTGTTTTATGCCAACCTGGAGAAACAATTATGGGCTGAAGCTTTAGCAACTGCTGCATATATTGTTAACCGATCCCCCACAAAGTCATTGGAAGGTAAAACACCGTATGAGTTATGGAAAGGTAAGAAACCCAATTTATCTCACATGAAAGTATTTGGCTCCGATGCTATGGTGCATGTACCAAACCAAAAACGCCAAAAATGGGATAAAAAATCTGAGAAGTTTTCAATGGCCTATCAGGAGCAACATTCCTTATTAAACCACCGTATCCATTTAAACGTTTATCAAAAGAGGAAAGTAAACAAGTGCGGTGGTTAGAAAATAATCGTGGAATCTATTGGAGTGAAGGATTTGTTGACTATTGTGAATTCAAACGCATTGTTACTCCATATATAAGTAACAAAAAAATTTTGACAAAAGGTCTGGAAAAAATTAAGTGGATTAAAGAATTGTGTTCACACTGTAAAGTGGTAGATTTGGGTGAGAAAGGTTGCCCAAATATAATGGAATTGTATAATGATTATTCTACTGATAAAAATTCGCTTTTTAACTGTGTTCATCATACAAAAATGTGTGCACTTAAAAATGTACTTTGTATAAGAAAGTGGTATAATACAAATAATATGTGTGTATTTAATTTATTTCATTAAGTAAACTTTTTTATTCTGTAATAAACGGGTTTGAAAATTATTTTGCAAGAGTTTTAGTATCCCATATAAAATAAAACCAAATATTACAAATACAAATTTATTTGCAAAAAACATGGTATATACAGGTGGTGAGTTGGTGACAGATACATTCAGAGCATTATGACACAAATATAAGTTTAATACATTTAGTCCTATTATAGTACATTTTATTTTAATCAATTTAGAGCATAAATCAAACTTGCTAAATTATATACATTTTATTTAAGTAAATGTTAACAATATTAAGCGAAATTAAGTAATACCTAGTTATTTAAAAAAAATATATCCTATTAGTTTTTTTGAAATATTTTTAATAACACTCTCTGTTTGATCCATAATTTCATCGTGTTCGTTTGCCATCACATACTGCACGTTCATCACTTCTACATAGTCACTTTTTTAATTTTTTTGGAACAATGAAGATGAAGATATATCATGCACAGATATTTTGATTAAGCGAATCCCTTCTTGGTTCGTTAATGACATATGATTGAACTTGCGTGGGTGACTTCTTTATCTTATTCAACTAATTTTTCTTGGTTCGCTTGTTGACTGGATTCGGTGGTTGCTGGGCACAGCAACTAAGTAATCCTTGATTGGATTGTTCTAGGTCGGTTGGGTCTAGAGCGGATTCTGGGAGACATAGACCAATATCGCCGCAATCCGTCATGATATCTTTAACAATTAAAAGAACTATAATGAATAAACAAGAAAAAAATGTGTGAATAAGTAGGTATACAATTGAAATATAAATAAATAAACACTTGCTCACCTGGATTATTAACTGGATGCGCAGCGTTCTCCGATCTCAGCAGTCATTTGATTTATGAGCTGCTGAGTCCTGTAGAGAATATTGTCACCCTCATCAAAAACCAAATATTGGTATTTTCCAAGTAGTTTAAATTCTACTTCGGACGGAGAGTCTATAGTGTCCATGATTTCTAGTTTTATCACGTACTTTGGAATTTCAGAGTTCACTGCTACCGCATAACTTGCACTGACTTTATACTGGTTTTCAGACATATTAGCCATCGAATGCTACGAGTAAGAGCGTTAATTAAGAATTGAATTATTTTGTAACGGTACAATTAAAGATATAGGTACGATACCAATTGCATTTCGTTGAATGTAATATTCATGTCAGAACTTGAACAAATGCAAGCTTGCAATTCCGTTGACTTGTAAAATAACACCTGTACCCTAAGCACGAACATGCATCGAAATCGAATGGTAAACGTTATCGTATCGTCATCGAGAAATTTTGTATGGGAAATTGTACAGCGCCACGACGGGCGTAAAGAGAACTAAAAAGTTAAAGCACGAATAATTATCGTAAAGCGTTCGAATCGACTTCGAGCGGTAATCGAATAGTAAGTGAACAGTTTTTATGCTGGGGCCACACTAACGGCTAACGTCAATGCCCATTGGCGCGATAATTATTGCAATAATTTTTAACGCGTTAATGTGGGTGGCTACACTAGAACAATCAACGTGAATGCTCATTATTGGCGATAAAAACGGCGTACTTGCCAAGCAAGATGGACGGTGACAGAGCTCTGCTGTATTTCATGAGTGTGAATTTTTATTATTTGAATTTATTGAATCATTACCGAATGAAGAAAAAAAGGAAACAAAGAAAAAGAAGATGGTGGATGATACAAATGCACAGGAATCGTACACTGTAATATGTTTATTAGCTTAAATTTTGGTTTTCAAATATAACAATGACCGGTATTACCATGTCAAACTTTTTATTCTCTTCTGTTGTCAGTTTTTTTCTTCTGTCTATTTATCTGTCATTCATACATATCATAGAACAAATATCTGTTATAAGTACGAAATTTCATACATCGAAGTATACTTTTGAAGTAATACGAATATTTATTCAACTTTTTTAATGCAGGAACTCTATGGAGGAAAGATTCTCCGACCTACTAGCTGAACCAAGCAACCAGTTCAAAGGATTCGTTCGAATGTCAGCAACTGATTTCGAATTGATTTTAAGCCGAGTTGGGCCTTTGATAGAATAACAAACAACAAGATTTCGTGAAACCATACCTGCCAAAGTTCGACTAGCAGTTACTTTAAGATATTTAGCTACAGGAGATAGCTACAGAAGCTTACACTATTTGTTCAAGATGTCTCACCAAGTGATTTCCAATATTGTAAGGGAATGTTGTGCTGCTCTCATATCTGTATTGAAGGACATGATCAAGTTACCTGAAAATGAAAACGAATGGCTACAAAAGGAATCTGATTTTAGAGATACATTTCCTCATTGCTTGGGAGCAATCGATGGTAAACATGTTGTCATGGTGTCACCGATTCACAGTGGTTCTGAATATTTTAATTATAAGCATTCGTTTAGTATTGTGTTGATGGCTTTAGTGGATCGCAATTTTTGTTTTATGTTTTGCGATGTAGGCAACAAGGGTAGAATCAGTGACGGTGGAGTATTCAGAGATTGTGTTTTATTCGAAAAACTTCAAACAAATTCTTTACATTTACCACAACCTGAACCACTTTGTGATGGCGATGTAAATGTGCCTTACGTTTTTGTTGCTGACAATGCATTTCCATTGCACCCCAACATAATGAAACCGTTTCCCGGAGACCACCCCGAAGGAAGTACGCAACGAAAATTCAATCGTAAGCTTTCTTCTGTTCGTATTGTTGTGGAAAACGCATTTGGTGTTATGTCAGCACGATTTCGAGTATTTAGAAAACCTATAGCTCTACAACCAAACGAAGCTTCAAACGTCGTGATGGCATGTGCTTTATTACATAACTTTTTAAGAAAAAGTTCTAACTCGCGGTCAATTTACACCCCATCGGGCTACACTGACACAATTGTCAACGGAGAAATAACAAATTCTGGAACTTGGAGAAAAGAAATTGGAAAAGGCGAAGGCGCTTTCACGTCAATGAAGAGTATTGCACGACGTTCTGCTTTAACAGCAATCCAGGTTAGGAATAAATTCGCAGAACATTTCAGGACCATGAATAATTTGTAAGGTGTCGACAACATAAAATGTGTACTTCCTCATGCCTAGGCTCTCCGCCTAGGCATGAGGAAGTACACATTTTAGGGGGAAGTATCCTTTTGTGTTTTCAAATAAATGATTATTTTGATTTGATTATTTGATATTTTGGAAAATAAAACAACGTTCTCTGTATTTATGTCTTTCATTTATTTGTTTCTTGAAGTAATTAACATGGCTTATACATAACTTTTTAATCATTAATTATCTTTATTTCACCGGACTCTGTGATTACTATTTGTGAGGCACGGGTTGGTGGTAATTCTAGGAAATTTTCTTGGAGAGTTGGAACTGAGAATTGATCTGGAGATGGCGACGGGTATGTCGGAGGATTTGGCGATGGACTGAATGCTTGATGGTGTGGAGACTGGGATGTGGAGTGGCCTGGAGGTGACTGGTATCTCGGAGGATTTGGCGATGGACTGAATGCTTGATGGTGTGGAGACTGGGATGTGGAGTGGCCTGGAGGTGACTGGTATCTCGGAGGATTTGGCGATGGACTGAATGCTTGATGGTGTGGAGACTGGGATGTGGAGTGGCCTGGAGGTGACTGGTATCTCGGAGGATTTGGCGATGGACTGAATGCTTGATGGTGTGGAGACTGGGATGTGGAGTGGCCTGGAGGTGACTGGTATGTCGAAGGATTTGGCGATGGACTGAATGCTTGATGGTGTGGAGACTGGGATGTAGCAAACTGAGGTACTGAAGACTGTTGCTCAAGCCGATCTGCCATTCATGCACGAAATACTAAATTCTGAATATCATTCATTAATATATCACGCGTATTTGGATTTCTTATTTTTTTTAGTTTGCTTGCGAGCAGTCTTCCGAACATCTCACATTCATCATCTTTCTTCTCTTTCATGAATTCAAAAGCTTCGTCCATTTGACGTCGCGCTGCTTTGATTTCTTGAGGCAACTCGTCTCTCAGTGGTTTTCTTTTATTATAATTTTGAGAAGATTTATTTTCTCTTGGACGAGTTCCGTTTTCTTCTTGTATATTTTGTGAAGCTTCTTCTGTTTCTGTAGACAAATGAGGACTATTCTCATTTCTTTCCTCACTTCTTTCTTGAGCCTCATTGTCGTCGTGTGTCTGAAAGAAAATTAAAAGAATATTATATTTAAATAAGTTTTACAGACGGACAGTCATAAAGACACAAAGGATAGATGGATAGACGAAAGGACGGACAAACAGATCGAAAGACACATTGACAAGCAGAGCGTTAGACAGACAGCAGAGTGACGGCAATAGGGTTCCTAACTAGTATGGATCTAATTTAGAAGAAGACTTACCTCAGTATTTAATGTGCGACTACCATCATATACTCCTCGCAGGAAATTGTCCATCGTTTCGAATGCAAACCAATTAGTTGTGTACACGTCATCTTTCCCTGCTCCGGACTTCAAAGACTTTTTAATTTTGTTTAAATGGGTTCTATAGTAACCCATTAGGCTTTCCTTCTTCTTTTTCATTTCTTCAATAGTTGTTTTAAAAGGTAATAATTCCATTATTCGTCGCCAAGCATCACTTTGCGTTCCACGATTCTTGTAAGTTTTGAGTTTCGGATCCCACAAACATGGTTCTGTTTGCAGAATCTCAAGAAAAACAATTATTTTTTCGTTACTCCACTCCATAGCCATAGTACGTATTTCAAAACAAAAACGTGCGATCCCGTCGCTTAAATTACAAACATGTGCGATCCCGTCGCGCTCTCGACGCAAACTGACGATACATAGTGTGGCCGCTTCATCGCATTAATTCTCGCGTTAATCTCTTTGATGTACCGCCACTTGAGTTATCGCCTAACGCCAAACGGCAATGTTAACGCCGTTGTCAAATTATCGCGTTAAGTGGTGGCTACACCTACGGTTAACGTCCATTATCGCGATAATTATTGGCATTTCTCGTTAGTGTGGCCCCAGCATTAGGAAAACGGCAGCACGAACTCTATTTTGACGTACGGTTTCGTCTTATTCGAAAGCTGGCTATCGAGATCTTACTCACTGACAAAAACATGGTGAGAAGCTTTTCGAGTAACAAGTTGTGGTCATATTTTGTTGATAAATCTTATTTTGACTACGAAACACGGTTAGGGGGAGGGCCTTACGTTGTTTATTAGTAGATAGAACTAACCAACTCATTGAAATGCTTTGTTTTTTATTATTATTTTCTTTATTTATAATACCTAAATATATTTTCAATTTTTATTTTTTTACACATACTTACTCTTTATTTGCTGTAAAAGTTATTGTTGGTTGCTTTATTTATTTATAACCAATCCTACTAATATTATAAACGCGAAAGTTTGTAGGATGTAAGGATGTTTGTTACTATTTCACGCAAAACTTTTTTTTTTAATATTTAAGTTCTTTTATTTACAAAGAAAATATACATTCATTTACAATAATTACAGATAAAAATGGATTAAATGGATTTTAATGTAGGTAACTTTACAATAATATAGCTTATACATCAGCCAATAACAGATAAGCTATATTTTATTCCCATATTGCCACGGGAAGCGCTAGTAGTAATAAATTAATTATTTTAGGAAACTAAATTGACTGATTGTGCCATGAGGCTGAACATAAAGTAGGTAGTTACTCTAAACAACAAAGATTTATAGTTCTATGATAGATATATTTTTATTTGTCAATATTAATAACAATTTTAATATCCACCTTTTATGTCTATTCACTCTGAATATAATAAAGTACCTAAGCACTAATCACAACCACAACACACATTTTACACGACTATAACCACTTCAAAAGATTTTAACACTCAAAGGGTCCAAATCCAAACACTTAAAATAACTTACCTAATCATTTTTGTTCAATAAACAAGCTCCAAATAGTAAACGTTCGAATACTCAAATACGGCAGTCGAATCATGATCAAAACTTTAATTTTTAATCGTGAATTAAAATGTAATAACTGAAGTAGATGCTATTAAGTATTATAATATTAATAACTGAAAGGTCTAGATTGTGAAACAATATAAATTTCACTTTTTATTAACTTTTGCTATCAATAATATAAATGAACATAAATCAACACAGTGTTTTAGAACGCACCATTCGTTATCATTCAAATCTTGCGTTTAGGGGTCCGTTCAGGAACGCATTAATCCCGTGAATTTTCGCCAAATGGCGTTCAGAAACCTCCCGAGTGAAACCGAAGGTAACCGACCGATCGCATTGTATGCGTTTCTGAACGCCATCGTGAAATTAAAATTCGCCTGACAGCTGGCTATTTCTCTCATCGATTTTCTAGCGTGAAAAGGCGTGTAAACATAAATGGCGTCGTTGTTTTGACAACTCTGATGGATGTGTGTGTCGTTTTCAAGGTGTTTTCAAGCTTGCAGTTCTATTTCTTGGCGTACAGTTCATCGATTGTTACTTTGTTGTTATTATATCGTGTTGTTCGGAGTTAATGTTAAAGTTTTGTTGAGTTTTTGTTTATTCTTGTTAGTTGTTTGTGCTGTTTTTCTTGATAACTGTGTGATCGAACTTGACACCTTTATCTGCACCCTTTGAATTGTTAACGTTATACCTAGCAATGGCAATGGTTGTTATAAAAATTCAGAAGGAGGACGTAGAAGCTAGTGAACCCCTTGAAATACATATTCATGAAGAATATTTACACTCTTTTCTGCCAGGTATGCTATAAACATATTTCATAACATACATAGTATTATGTTTCATACCATATTTTTTACCCAAATTAACTCTGTTTCGTAACTTTTCAATAGAAACTAGGGTCCCTTGTCCTACTAATATTATAAATGCGAAAGTTTGGATGTTTGTTTGTGAAGCAATCACGCTGCAACGGGACAACGTAGAGGGATGAAATTTGGTATATAGGTACAGCTTATATCCCTAACATACAGGCTACGATTTACTGCGGGAATAATATGGTCAAGGTTTAACACTGAATATGAGCCGGGAGAAATATTGATTTTTATCTGGTATGTTAGTTTTTACCGTTGTTCTTAAACATACCCTCAAAGTTTTTTCCAGAAGCTTCTGTTCATCCATTTGCAGAAACATATACAGGAAAAACTTAAGGCTAATATAAATCAGCATCTTCACTAAAGTTTTTTCATTTCAGATAATGGAAAATCAAATGCAAGACACTTTTTGTTGACTACCGCAGCTGATGGACAATTACGAGATAGGCCAGATTGGGATGAGGCATCTCTGAAATCTCGCCTTTCTATTTCAATACCATCTTTGTAAGTCTACTTTATGTTTATAATATGATATTCATTAGGTGTAAGATAGAAGGCTTTCAATATTTATGTCATAAATATTTAAGCTACTTTTTTTTTCATAATCGCAAAATATATTGTCTTAATTTACGACAATATATTTTGCGATTATGAAAAAAAAAGACTCGTAAACTGTTATGCTTCAATGTTAGACATTGAATGTAGACAGAATCCCGGAAACTGAAATAGTTTAGTTTCAGAAATTCATGCTGACTTGTAGTTATCCTTATCAAACTCATGGCACTTGACTAGTTATGGTTTTCTATTACTGTAAATATATATATATATATATAAACTACTTGCTATTTATCTGTGGTTTTGCCTGCCTGGACCCAATTTTTTGTTTTCCCATGGGATATCTTGATAGTTAGCCCTAGTACTTCCTATTCCTATTTTTTCAGAAACATTGTATACACACTGCTATCTGAAGATGAAGACCAGCTACAGTGTTCACAGCAGCACCTGAAATCCTTGCAGCCACAGCCAAAACTTGCACAGCCACAGTACCCACAGTCACAGAGTTCACAGCTGCAGCTGCAAACCTTTTAGCCACAACCACGGAGTTCACAGCAGCACCTAAAATCCTTGCAGCCACAGCCAAAACCTGTACAGCCACAGAGCTCACAGCTGCAGCTGCAAACCTTGGAGCCACAACCACCGAGTTCACAGCAGCACCTAAAATCCTTGCAGCCACAGCCAAAACCTGCACAGTCACAGAGTTCACAGCTGCAGCTGCATACTTTGCAGCCACAGAGTTCACTGCAGCACCTGCAATCCTTGCAACCACAATCTTCGCATCCAGAGCCACACTGTTCTCTGACAGCACGGCAACCTTCTCAGTGAGGGAATTATGTTGTATTCAATGTTTATTTTATAATCATTGTAATTTATACATATCCAAGCTCCATATAAATTAAGAGCGCTATACCGCAGAACTAGCGCCGCCATCAGTTTTAAATATATAACTCTTTAACTATAATACTTAGATAACTTTTGCTGAGATAATCATGTAGATTTGGCTACATAGTATTTTTAACTTGTTCTAAAACTAACACAGCTTAATCCGTTAAGTTATTAGAGAAAAACTGTTAAAAGTGGCCGCTTAGCAGATTAAGCTGTGCTAGTTTTAGAATAAGTTAAAAATACTATGTATCCTAATCTACATGATTATCTCAGCAAAAGTTATCTAAGTGCGGGTTCCAGAAAGGGAGAGCAAAATTTGCTCGGCCAGTTAGCGCCTATTCTTGGATTAAGAACTGTCAGTTTGTATTGAACTGTCATTATTTGCTCAGAGAATAGGCGATATTCGGGCGAGCAAATTTTGCTCTTCCTCTCTGAAACGCAGCCTAAGTATTATAGTTTAATAGTTATTTATTTAAAACTGATGGTGGCGCTAGTTCTGCGGTATAGCGCTCTTAATGCAAATACAGGCTGTGGTTTTGCTCAACAAAGCGCTTCGCAGGGGTTGCAATATAATGTACTCAAAATTTAATTGAATATTTTCATATAGTTTTTGTATTTTATAGTTCGATTAAAAATAACATGCAATCGTCAACTGTATAGCAACAGTAGTATTTTATGCAACCGCTGAAGTCGTCCAAAATTCTGCAATTAAAAAAAAATCAACTAGAACTGTCTCCAAAAGTCTTGAAATGCATTATTTTTTCTTCCTCAGAAATCACAATCAGTTACAAACATCCGGCACTGACAGTGGGCAACAATGGAAAAAAAGAGGTATGTATTCGGTGCACTCCTTTCAACTTAATTAATTTGATTCAAAAGTTGTATACACTTCTATTTCGTCCTAGTACTTACTTCATTTGTTTGCAGGCTTCAGATGGTCGCACAACGCAACCCTAAGGCTCATTTTCCTTTGGAAAGAAAGAAAAGACCGATTTGCAAATAACATTGAAAAGAATGAGGAGATTTGGGAAGAAATATCAGGTGCTATGCAATGTGATGGTTACAGTGATATAACAGGAGGACAGTGTGAAAACAAATTTAGATACCTTAAAAGAATTTATACCGAAACCAAAGATACTAACCAAAAATCTACAGGACAACCTGAAAAATCATGTCCTTATTATGAGGAAATGGATGAGATTTTCAAGAAATCTCCACAATTCAAACCACCTAGACTGGTGTCAAGCATTGATGGCGCACCAATGTCAACAGTTTCCGAAGACAAAGAAAATGTGAACGAGCCTGCGCGTAAAAAGACTCGTCTAGAGTCCAACCTCACTAAATGGGCAGAAAGTTTTCAAGAAAGATCTATAGAAACAGAGCAGGACCGACAAAGAAAGCATGATAAAATATTACAACAAAATAGAAATATGCATGAACAAGCCCTTCAAACATATAAAGACATTATGTTAAAACTGTTGGAAAAACTTTAATGATTGCGGCCTTATAATAAATAGACTAGCAGGTGCCCGCGGCTTCGCACGCGTAGACTACAGAATTTTCATACAAACTTCAACCCTCGATTTCACCCCCTTTAAGACCGAATTTTGAAAAATCCTTTTACTGACTTCACTAAAGTATATGCATATCAAATTTCAAGCACCCCTACACTTTATAAAGAACCTGTATACCAAATTTGGAGTCTCTAGGCCCAGCAGTTTGGGCTGTGCGATGATCGTAAATCAGTGAATGTGTCAGTCAGTCACTTTTGTCTTTTAACATAACTAAATTAAATCATTACTTAATCCTCAGGCTGTCACTAATTCAATATCGTACAGGATGTCAAGCCTTTATTAGTTAAAGAGTTTTGTTATAAAAGTAGCTCATTGTGGGTCAAGATCTATGTAATGACATGCGAGAAGGCATGGCAATCCACGAGAACTGGGATGCATACCCTAGGCTAAAGGCTTTGCTGAACTTTTATCGGGCTCTGAGTGTAAACAAAGCTCCTAGAGCTTGCTCGACCCAGTCACTAACCATGTAGCACATAAATAACCTACAATTAGATACATTAGTTATGAAAAGAAAAAGTTACAAGAGGAGGAATATCTAATCTTAACTTGAGTAATCTATATAAGGCCCTTTTTGTTAATGTATCTTAGAAGTGAACTGATAGTGGTACCTAAGTAAAACATATTTGTAATTTTTAACCTGCTGCGGTGTGTATTATGCCTTTTGTTGTAATAATACTGAATGGATGCATATTTAAATGTCCATTATAATTAATTATAACTTGAAATTGCTCAAAATATTAAAACTACTGTTTTATGTTGATTTTCTAAGACTTACGTTTTCTTAGTGACTGTTTTAAATTTAAAGTTTAACATTACTGGTTCTATGTTGTTTTTTCTGTCTTATGTTTTGTGATAATACTTGTATGATTTTCTTAGTAGTAAAATAGCTGTAAGTAAAACATATTTGTAATCTGCAGCTGTATCTATTGTTGTAATATCGAAAGAATACATATTTGTGTGTCCTACTGCACTGATTAAAAGATACTTATAATTATAACTTAAAAATTATCTACTCAAATTATTAATATTTAGTAATTTATATAAAGCCGTTGTTGTTAATGTACCTATCTTAGGAGGGAACTGATAGTGTAAGTAAAACATATTTGTATTTTTTAACTTGCTGCTATGTGTTTTATGCCTTTTGTTGTAATACTGAATGGATACATATTCAAATGTCCATTATAATTAATTATAACTTCAAATTGCTCAAATTGATGTTTTATGTTGATTTTCTAAGACTAACGTTTTCTTAAAGTGACATTTTTTAATTTAAAGTTTAATTAACGTTAAGGGTGATTATTAGTTTATGATAAAACCACAGTTTACCATAAAAATAACTTTGTTTATGAAGAAAAAAAGTTTCTGTGAGAAAAACTTGTACTTTTTTTTAGAATTGGTTGTATTAAGATTAGAAGTACACAATTTTTGGTTTTATAAAGGTGATTAAATGAAGAATTGAAATACTCAATAAAAAAAACCTTTTGATGGGGCCTTTTTTAAGAAATTTCGGTTTTACTAAAATAAAACAAAAAAAAAGTACAAGTTTTTCTCACAGAAACTTTTTTTCTTCATTAACAAAGTTATTTTTATGGTAAACTGTGGTTTTATTATGTTGGCGCACTTTTCAGGATTACCCAGAATTTTGTTTGAGCTTGATACCTTACTTAGAACCGACATTATAAGATTTTCTTCAAATGGGGTGCCCGATTGCAACATAAAAAATTAAAAAAATCATAAAACGTAAAGATTTTTTTTATTTTTTTTTTGTTGATAAAAATAGGCCTAGTATCGCCCCTTTTCATATGTGCACTTTGTAAAGAATCACACTGAATATTAATGTGTTTGCACTGATTAAAGATAATTATAATTATAACTAAAAAATAACTCAAATTATTAATAACATTTGAGAAAATAACTCTGTCTGTCTGCAAAATCGATACCTTCTTTTCGCTTTTCTTTTGTTTTCTGGATCTCCACCTCTTTGTAATGGTATAATGATACGTCATAAAATCTTTTTTGCGGATCGAGTTATGCTCTCAAATGTCAAGCAACAGAACTTGTCGATTTTGGTGTCCACCAGTGTATTAAAAAATTATTAAAACTACCATATTAAACTAATCCAGTTATACTTAATTTGAGGTTGTCCCTTTTCTGGATTCCTGCAGCACTGCTGTGCTCTACTCCGTCTCTGTTATTCATTCTGTTTTGGTCACTGGTACCAGCAGCCCCATTGTAGATATACTCTTCAATGTGCTCTGGGTCATCATACAAGCCTCGGAGACATATATTGTGCAGCACACAGCAGGCAAGGATGGCAAGTGGTAACTCGTCAGTTCTGTATATCACCAAATGCTTGAGTCTTCGAAATCTGCCTTTCAATAGGCAGAAGCAACGTTCAATCACTTGTCTTGTTTGAGAAACTATTGTGTTGAACTTGAGTTCACCCTGAAATAAAATAAATTTGTCTAAATTTTATGCATCCTTTATTATTTCATAGGTAATTTGTTTAGTTTTAAGCTTCCGTAGTACTAGGAACCTTTTTAGTTTTGTCACTTTGATATCAAAAACTATTTTTAGGGTTCCCTATTTGTCGATAGTACGGAACACTTCGTGCGCAAGCGACTCTCACTTTTCTGTTTTTTTTTTCCTAATTTGTTTATATTAATTTAATCTATCACAATATTAGTGTATTAGGTATGTACCTCTGTTATATGCCCATAGTTTTTATATGGTGGGATTAGCCATGTGTATGTGGGATAGGCTTTATCTCCCACAATGTAGTCAGTGTTGTTAAACAATTGTTCTGCATCTCGATGTAGAGGGCTGTTTCTCAGGACTCTAACATCATGTACCGATCCTGGATATCCCACAAATACATCAGTCAGAACTAAGTCTGCTGTGCATACCGCTTGCAGCTGTACTGCATACTTTTTTTTTCCAGTTCTGTAAGCTGCAGGTTGGTCCTGAATAGTAATGTAATGATCATCAAAAGAAAATATCAATATAAATAAGAGAATGAAAGTATAATTTAGGTGATCAGTATGACATAAATACTCAATTTAGCTCACATAAATCCACTACTAGATGTCTATGTAATACCTACACATAGATACATGGCTTTATAACTCAAACGAATTACTAAGCTATGCCAGAGGACAAGGCAATGCCTATAATATTTTATAGTATAACATTTTCGGCCAAAAAACATATGATCAAACAACCCAAAAGAGCCTGTAAAGTAAGTTGTGTTTATTTTGAGTGTAAAATACTGTCTGCTAGCTCTAACAAAATTGAGTACAATGAAAATGAAGGTGTAATAGGCCTAATCATATCAGATTAAGGTTGCAGAAAAGTTGTCTAGTCAATGCAGTCCATTGGTAATTTATTCTGCTTTATAATAATTTGTAATATAAGAAGGCGAGGTTTGCAATCTTGGTTGTTGAATATCTCAGATGAAAAATCAGATGTAAAATACTAGGTCCTTTAAATAATTTTGAAGTACATTTCAAAATTATTTGATATTGCATAAAATAATATTTAATAATAATTGTACACAGTAATTTTACATACCTTAGGGGCATCAATCTCTATTTGGCACCCATCAATGGCCCCAATCACGTTGGGCATGCCAGCCAGTCTTTGAAATTTTTGCCTGGCTTCTTCTAAGGCATCAGGATTTTTAGGCCAGAATATCTGGTTCTTTGCCAGGCTGCATAAAGCGTACATTACGCGGCGGTAACACGCATGTAGTGTGCCTTTACTTAGGCCATATTGTTCAGCTACTGATCTAAAAAAGGAAAGGTTACTAAGGCTGCGTTCCAGAGAGAAAGAGCAAAATTTGCTCGCCCGTATAACGCCTATTCTTGGATTAAGAACTGTCAGTTCAATACAAACTGACAGTTTTTAATCCAAGAATAGGCGCTAACCGGCCGAGCAAATTTTGCTCCCCCTTTCTGGAACCCGCACTAAGTAGTTACCAATGCACCTGAAACTGTCAGGAGTGGCAAATAGCCACAAAACTGACAGTATTTGTTTTCTGGGACTCACGCAATATTGCCCTTCCTGCCCTTGTCTCGATATGCCGATCGATATTTTATTTTCAATATCCTGCACTGCAGCAGGAGTCATTCGAAAATGCATCCTGAATGTGGAAATGCTGTACGTAGGCACAATATTTTCCACATAGCCCTGCAGTCTTAATGGCTTGTTTCTTGGCCTGCACAATCGTTCCTCTTGTTCCAAGGCAATTAGGCTAAGGAGTGCCTCTTCCTCCTCATCAGAGTCACTTTCTGCTAAAGTTAGTGGCCTTGGCATAAGAGCCTTTGCTATCAGCTCACTGATAAGCAGGATCACACTTTGTCGTGAAGACATTGGTTTGGTGCAACCACCACGGGTAGGGTTGCCACCTTTTTTTAGGACGAATAAAGTATTTTTTCATTTTGTTAGGTCGAAAATAAAGTACACAGCATAAAAAAAGAGTATTTATTTATTTGTTCTTAAAAACATATTTTTGGTTGCTCTTTGCAATTTTTAGCAAATATTTATCTTTTTCAAAGACATTTAACACATCTTTGCACTCATACTTTAAATTAAAATATATAATTAACTCATTTTTAATTAAGTTTAGGGAAGCTCTATTTCTTTCATCTCTCCACTTTACATTCATAAGAGAGAAGACCCTCTCAGTGAAGGCTGATGTGGCCGGCACAGACAAGATATACGAGATGAATTTGAAAATTTTTGGAAAATCTTCACTTTTATTGAATATGTATTGCCACTTCTGAGCCGTTGATAAGTCAGAAAAATCTTTATTATTCTGCATTACTTTTTCATATGTTTCATTCAGGAGTATAGTTTCTGAATATAAATTGTCCAAGTTTATACCAAGTTATACCAAGTTTTTCTTGAATATTTAATGCTGCAATACTATTTTCAAAATGTTCAAATGAAATAGGTGACTTTAAATTAAAGTAACTTAGTGAAAATAAAAGATTTTCATTTGAAAAATTAAACCATTTCTCCAAATAGCATAAAGCTTTGTCAATGAATAATTTAAAATTTTTACAAATCCTATCTTTCAATTCAAGTGAAGATTCTTCAACCTGTCTTAGCAGTTTTTTTGTTTCATATCCAAAGAAGCAATCTTCCTTCCTTTTTGTTAATTCTTTTTTGAGCATGCTCATTATGTTGTAAACATCCAATATTGTTATACTGTTGCCTTCTAGGCATTTGACAGTTTTGTTGAATAAATTTAATATATGACTGCAGAAATGCATATAAATCTCAATCAAATCATAATTCACATCACTGTTCAATAAAAGTAAATTTTGCAAAATCATAGGGCAATCTTCTCCTAAACTTAAAAAGTAATCTCTTATTGGTTTCCAATTTAAAAGTATAGTGTCTATGCAAGGTAAAAGACTTAACCATCGGGTTCCTACATGGCGTTTAAGCTCATGGAAATCACCATCAACACTTTTAACAAAATTTTTTAGATTTTCTCTTCTGACAGCTGAATGTGAAAAGTGACTATAAATTTTCAGAATTACATTTTCAATATCATAAGATAAGAAGTTCATGGAGTGTCTCATGCAGTTATGCACTATGTGTGCATGGCAATTTCCCTTTATTAAATCAGGAATCAACTCTTTCATGTTAGTAAACAAAGAATGGTGTGTACCAAAATTAGAATTTGTGTTGTCTGCACTTAGCCCTGATATTTTATCAAAGGATAATTGATGCAATGCAATTGACTCCTGTATAGCTTGAAACATGCCATCAGCTGATTCATTGCTGTTCTCATAAAAATCAATTAATTTGTTTTGAATTCCATTTTGTGCTGTGAAATATTGCACCACCAATGGGAACAATTTTATATTTTTCTTATTTGATGCATCAGTCTGCAAACAAAAATATACATTTTCAGTATTTAAATCATCTATCACATGTTGTAATGCATATGGCCCCAACACCTCAGAAACCAAAGCCTCCATTTTAGTTCTAGCTAAATGAATACTAGTGGCTGTACTTGAATCCACATAAATAATTTTATTCAGTTTGATGGTGCAGTCCATACTGTTATATGATAAGTTGTGTTTCACAGTGTGGTATGTCAGAGCAAGTTCAGCAGCAGTTATTTTTTCTCTACTATCAGATACTTCAGATGTACTTGTAGTAGGTGTAAGAAATTTATTAAGAACTCCAGCTGTTTTCTTTAGTTTAGTTTTAGATTTGTGTATCTTTGTTTCTTGGTGTTGCTTTATCTGTGAACAAGAAAATAACCAACACCATAATAACACCAAACACACACCAACCAACACCGCAAGCAGTTTGTAGGGCAAACAAACAGATCACCCCCACCAAACAAACAGTTACTTACGTGTCCAATTCCAGCCGAAGAA
Organism: Ethmia dodecea; assembly: GCA_963855545.1. Classification (NCBI taxonomy): domain Eukaryota; kingdom Metazoa; phylum Arthropoda; class Insecta; order Lepidoptera; family Depressariidae; genus Ethmia; species Ethmia dodecea. The sequence goes on from OY979447.1 coordinate 1,809,745, forward strand.
ATACTAAAAATTACTCCACAGATTTTGCATTTCGCGTTAAAACTATTCTCTGGATCGTTTGTCAGCCATGTATATTCTTTTTCCCAGAGCTTTGTATACTTCTGGGGTCGTTTTTTTGGCTTATCTAATTTTCGTTTTTTAGGCGTGATAATCCTATCAAAGGACGCACTAGAAGCGACATCTTCTTCATCCATTTTAATTGTTAATTTTATGCATGAAATAACTGACAAATATTCACAAAAACAGTAGAAAATATAGGGAAATAATGCACTTAAACTCAATGCTGCGAGTACTCAACCTAAGAAGAATGTCATTTTTGACATTTACTTGTCAAGTGGCGTTATTTTTTTTGTTAATTTGTCCATTTCGGAAAAGGCAAAGAGATCGAGTTCATACTGCCTTGTCCTTGTCTGATGTAAGTATTATTATATAGGGTAAACGGTCAATATTATGAAACGCTGTGGATGGATAGGATTAGGGATACCATCTCACAAGGACTCGTAACAAGTAACGGGCCAGTAATAATCAGTTTTACGTAAATAGAGTATTTTAGCGTACTTTACTGGTGGCGTAGATTATAAAGTACGCCTACATGAAAAAGAGGACAATACTCTATTTTAGAGTACGGGTGGGAACCCTAACCACGGGTAGTGTCACTGTGTCACATAAAAACCTACGTATAATCAAAATCTATTCTTCAATATCTGCTCTTGACAAAGCTAGAAAAGAAACCACCACTGAGCATATAAACTACCGTTTTAAAACCACGAAAATAGCCACATTAGCCAGTTAGCCATACAGAAGATTGCTCCAGAGCAATAATAAAGATTGAGGTTATTTTTTTCACAGTTCATATGGAGCGTTCAGAATCTCATGTGAAAATCGCATCCAAGCGTTCAGAAACTCGTGAATTCTCTGTTTCGCAAACTATTTCTATCTCTTTCTAATTTCACGAATTAATTTCTCTCGTGTTGCTGAACGGACCCTAGGTATCGAGTTACTGTCGAATAGACGATAGTAAATACTTTAGGTTTCGTGCTGCTAAATTAAAAAGTAATCGAATCGAACTGGTTTTCGAATAGTAAAGTTTTACGTTTACATTTCAATTTCGATACAAGTTCGTGCTTAGGGTACTGTGCATCGGCACGTGTGACGCATTTACTCCATTCATTGACAAGTTTAAACCTGTCGAATAAACCTATTTATTACCTTTGCATTTTTGTGAAACAAACATAGAATAGATAGCTCCATTTAATTTGTTGCAAATCCAGTTCTTTACACTTAGTACTCGTTGGCTCAGTTGGTAGTGCCCCACCTTCTCAGTCAGAAGTCGTGGGTTCGATTTACAAATCGAAGGTAACATGCATAGGATATAAAATATATGATAATGTTAGGGTCGATATCTAATATTAATAAAAATATCTTGTTTAATGATTATAAAAGAATTTATTTATTATTTACAGTAAAGTTTATGCTAAAATTAATATAAATTTATAACTTAACTAACTAAGTAAATTTATAACTTAAAAATATATATAAATTTATGCGAATGATTTCACAATTACCATATTAATAATCACATTGTAATTGAATAATGCCCCCAAGATTTTGTTACAATATTATCTTTTAAAATAAACCGTTTATCATCTCTACGTGATAAAGCTACTTTGTTTTGTTCCTGAGTAAAAATAACGTTTGATGGACTTAAAATGAACATTTTTCTTTCTTATTTGCTTACCACTCGACAATTATCTGTAAATTTAATGTTTTTTGTCACACATTTTTTAATTCCTTTTGCTTTTTTGATTTCCTCATCATAAGTTCTAATGCTGTACAGTTTTGATCTTAGGCCAACAAACTCCAAAATGATATTTCCTCCCATCTCATCTTTAAAGAGTCCTGGAACCTTCTTATTATTTTGAAGTATATTGAATTTGTTATTTACGGGATAATTACTCGTATCAAAGTAACATAAAAACCATTCTTTTAAATCTTTATAAAAATCATTTGTTTTAATTAAATACAAAAAGCTGTCTGTATCAGTGTAACAGAGTGATAAGTTATCCTCATATGTTTTCTTCATTACCGAATAATGGAAATCATACATATGACTCTTTGACAGTTCCAAAACTGAAAAACCTGAAATATTGGCTTATCCAAAACAACCTTTTCACGATTTAACTGTATTGCAACAAGGTTTTCAGCAAAAATTGTTGAACTATGAAAATTAGGTCGTGCGATGAGTTCTTGCGCACTAAAATATTTCTTTGTTTTATTCCGCTTATCGCACCACTGGTTAACTAATTTTACATCAACTCTACGTTCGGTGTCTTCCAAGGTCTTACCAAAAATACTATTATTTAATAATTTAAAAAAATCTTGTTGAAATACTGACTTGGATTCTTGCCTTAACTTTGTATTTAAATCTATATATTGTTTTAAATATGGACTCTGTTTAAATTTGATTGCTCTATGGATTTTTTTAAGAATTAATCCGTTTCTAAGACATGTTTTCAAATGAATGTAATGAATAACATAATTGAATTTATCATACAAATTCGGAGTTAATTTTTTATTTTTTGATCCTGGCGGAACAAAATTTTGCGCACAAAATGGTAGGTCATCGTGTAAGGCGTGTAAATATTCAGGATAGTTAAGATCGACTTCTAGTATGTAACCAAACTCATTATCATCAGAAATATTGGTTACTTCAAGTTGTGCGCATTCATTCTCATTAAGCAAAGTAAAGTTCGAATGTGGTAAAAAGCTACACATCGCGTATCCGTACAAATTATTACAGTCAATATATACCAAAAATGTTTCTGGTTGGGACGGATTAAAATTTAATTGATATTAATTATTAGACTTAGCATATCGCCTAGGACACAAACAAATGCCGCCCTGTATACCTTTTTGTATCATTCGAATCATTTCTAAATTATTAATGAGTTCTAATTGAATTTTTGTTTTAAAAAGCATCGCATCAAAACTGAGACTCGGAGCAGTCAGATAAAACGCTGGATCCAATGAATAATTTGTTTTACAAGTTCTACGGAATTTTTCAAAAATATCGGCCAATAATAAAACATCGCTTTTGACATACAAATCAGTGTACTGTCCAAGATTTTCAATTTTGAAACTATTCCATAGTTTAACAGCGTGGTTGTAATCGCTCTCAGAAATAGTTTCATTGGTAAGTTTGTTAAAAAAACAATCTTTTGACGGTAAACATGTTTCCGTGTATTTATGACAACTGGTCATATAGTCCTATGGATACACGCCTTTTCGACAAAGCAAATCAAACTGTTCTTCGTTTATACATAACAAAAATAAATGATTGAAATCGTTCGTATCAAGATTTTTAGTTAGCTGATCAAGGCTAGTGCCTAAAAATTGGAATGAATCTACGAAACGAACTGCTGCAAATTTATTTTCCGAAATATGAATGAATTTAGTAAATGATATATAGTTTTCCTTATTTTTGGGTATAACTTTAATCATACCAGGAGTGGAACCTAGCTGACGTATAAATAAATGACAATCATAGCCTGATAAGTTATGGAAGAACAAGAACACCGGAACGAATTTAGGTATTTGAAAATTGAGGTTGCAATATGAATGAGCAGCGCCTCTGTACTTTCCAGAAAAGTGACAATGGTCTCTGACTTTATCATTTAACAATAATTTTGAACACAAGTGACAATATTCCGAATCATTAAAATTTTGCCTATCGTTATTATGAAATAATATTGGCGTCGGGTGAGCGGATTTTTCTTCTAATATATTATAGATTCGCTTGATATCCTTTTCTAATGACTCAATAAAAAATTCAGCACTATCAGCACCTCGATAAGACACAAGACTATTAAGAGAGCTGTCATAACTGCAAACAATATAATACGCAAACGCGGCTGGTACATGTTGTTGTATATTAACTGTATGACTACCTTTTTCTTCAGAACAAGGCTCTAAAAATGTTTCAAAGTCAGCATAAATAATAAAAGGTAAAGTTTGTAATCGCTAGTAATTTCTGAATTGAACAACAGCACCGTTTTCAGGTAATATAGTTTTAACACCTCCGCAAACATGGTTATTGCATTCATTAGCACTTTGAAAAAATAATAAGCAAGTATCACAGAAAAATAGTTTTCCATGATGTCTTGTTAACTGACTTCTTACTAATTTGCTTAAGTCTTACCCGCCGGTACTCGCGTCTCATTTTGTGACATAAGCGGTCGCGTGAGGGTCTAAAAGACCCCAAAGATAAATGCATTATTTTATATAAGTATACATAATTATACATTTTTTTATAAACTAAAAAGAAAAGGGGTGATAAAACAATATTGAAATCACAAATATTTATAATTTAGAAAACAATTTATATCTTTATCACAATAACAAAGATTTAAATGCTAAATCTTTGTGTTTTATGCATATGAACCAGAATCACAGTCTAACTTTTTTTATTCTAGTACAAGTGAAAAAAAAAACATTATTTTTACAAAAACTAATAAACTTTTTCCTAAAACAATCAATAAAATAAAACATTTAACATAACAAGTTTTTTAATAATCAGCTTTCAAACTTCTCATAAAAGTCTTTCTCAAAATGTTTCTTACTGGCAGCGCCCTGCGGTTTCACCCGAGTAGTTCCCGATCTCCCATGCGATAAAATATAGCCTATGTGTTATTCTGACATATAAGCTACATAACTGTAAAGTTTCATCAAAATCCGTTCAATAGTTTTTGCGTGATAGAGCAACAAACGCCCACACATCCTTATGCACAAACTTTCGCGTTTATAATATTAGTAGGATTTGTTTTCTAATTAGTCGTCTTGCAGTCCTATCGCTTTTGACTCATTGTCTGTTTACAATTAATGCATAAAAATGCGGTGTAATCTCTACATATTTGACATTGAGTTTTGGATTTTTATCCTTTTTAGGCGGGTAGATGGAACATTATCTACACTTACACAAACCGTCGCGTAAGGGTCGAAACGACCCATACTCACTTTATATGTTCATACTGTCCAAACGCCGCGCGTGAACTGAGTGAGGCGGGATGTGCGAGTAGCCTAAATTGTAGCTTAAAGGTACTGAGCGTGGCCTTGCATAGTAACCAATATTTAAAAAGTTATGGAACAAGAAACAAGGTACTGGGTCTTTTCGACCCATGCGCGACTACCCGCGGGTTAATAAGACAATAATGGAACTTTGTCTTTTTGTAACAACAACATGTTAATGTGGTTTTCTTTTCGGGTCGATGTTTTATACAGAGGTCCTATAACTTTACCATTGGTCAATCCGTAAATATTAACACTTATTTTTTCATTATTTTTCTCAAAAGTTCGAATATCTGACAATGAAACAGGAAATGTCATATTATCTAAATTGAATACGGTGTTAAAATGATAGTAAGATGAAGTGCGATTAGCGTTAATATTTGCGGGATACAAGGCAGCCATAACTGTCCACGCAAAACAAAACTCATCATCGTTCTTAATATTAAGACATGCTTTTTTGGCCTGTATTTGCTTTGGCAATGGTAAAAACGATGACCCTCTGAAAGGAGAGTATTTATTAATATTGACTTCTAAGTACAAAATATCCAAAAGAGACCACCCGCTGCCAGTCTCTTGAAATTCATCTACTTTATAAGAAAGAGTCTCAATTAATTTGTGCATAACTTCATCAAAATCATACGATTGATGTAAAGAAATATTTTGTGTGACAAAAGACTTAGTCTCGATAACGTCGTCTTTAGGCAAAATAACTTTAACAAACAATTCAAAGATTACCTTGATGTTTATGTGACTAGTCAGTGCCGTATCTAGCAGCTGACGAATCAGTGGCGCTATCGACACTGTAAATTGAGGGATAGAGCTGACAGGTGCGCTCGCGCCACCGCTGTCGCCTCCGTCCCTGTTCGCACTCGTGGCCTCAGAGTATACCCGGTAACTAGCTATACGACCTTTGAATGCGCAATTTATTTGTTCAATATTACTTTTAAGTATTACTGCTGCATTATTTTTATGTGCAATACTACGCAAATGACCAGAAAAACCTTTGCTGAAGATTGATTTATTACAAACTGAACAAAATATGGTTTTCATGATGAAATTAGAATCAAAAGTAAACTACTTGAGGAAAATTTCTATAATAAAATTATGTATAGGTTTTAACGTTTAAGTTTCAATTTAAGTACAAAAATTAAATAGTTAGTTTTATTTTTTCATTATTTATTATGTAATTATGTATCTAGTAGGTACTTAACTATACTAATTAGAAAGTACAATATATATATATATATATATATATATATATATATATATATATATATATATATATATATATATATTTCAATAATAATAATTAAAAAGAAAAAAAAAACTACGGCTTTTTATCGCCGTAAAACGTAGCCTCTGATTGATATTTTTTTTCGCGTCTGCGAAGAGACGCTTTATTATATCCCACTGTGGATCTCTCTGGGAGAGCTGCAGTCGAAGATTGGCCGTTGCCTTCTCGTATCGCTGTTTGTACGATATATGGCGGATGTCTTCGGTGTTGTACACCCTTACTTCTACAAAGAAATCCCCATCGAGTAAGGCGGCCTGGGGAAGGGTTCCATCTGCCACACGTCGCGAAAGAGATGACCACAGCGGGGATACATGCGTCTCCTGAACCGCTTCGTCCCCAAACAACTCATCTGCAGCCGAATTTCCACTAAAACAATAAGAAAACTAATATTAGACAAATTAAAAGTTCCTAATCAGATGTTTAATAATATAAGGAAATACCGTACTATTAATCTAAGAAATACTGGTGTCGACTTCATTGTACCTACCTTACAGCCGGCTGAGCTGCTTTAGATTTTTTATTTTTGGCTTGCTTGGTCTTCTGCTGCGGTGGTTTCTTTGTAGTGCTGTGGAGCAAAAGGAAAATCTACGTTAAACATCCGCATACATAAATAATTTTATAGAAGTTTAACTTTAAAGGCTTCAAAAACCGAAACAATGAAAAAACAATTGACAATTGCAGGACTAGAGAGACACAAAGTAAATTACCGTTTAGGCTCTTCCTCTGAATCGTACTCTAAATCATCGCCTGAAAAAAGCGACTGGTTTTTGTCCTTTTTAGTGGACTTTGGCGGTGTTTTCTTTGCAGGGCTGCAAAAGAATAGTAAAAACATCGTTAGTAAATAATAAAAACAAAAAGTATAAAATATGAATGTAAAACCAATGTTACCGTTTGGTTTCTTCCGACTCGTAATCAGATTCCTCTTCAGGAAAAGCGCGTTTGTACGATTTCTTGTACTCCGATTCCGACCTTCGTACAAAATATAAAAAATATGAATAAACATATTCTATTAACTGAATACAAAAAAATCAAACTTATAATATTTTTATCAAACTTACGAACATTATTGCAACACACTTGAATCGAATTTTGGATTCAAATAGGATCGAACAAATTCGAATGCAGCACCAGCTTTCACGGTGAAATCACAATAACGTATATAATTTTTAGCAATAAATATCGAGTATTTATATCATTTTCAAATGCAGTGTGTACACAAAACACACACAATTGCAATAAGTACCACACGTTCACATATTCAAGTCAGCAAAATCAATAAGTGACAAATAATTGTCTCAAATAACAAAAGAGCGCAATCCTTTTGTCGGAAACGTTCGATGAACAAAATATAAAATTTCACAGAGTAAGCACTTTGTTTTCGATTCCAATAAAGTTGGTTAATCGAAACGTTTCACATGATATTATATTATGAGTTTAGTTTTATGATTAAATTTATATATATGTTACCGGAAATGTGTTAAATCAAGGAATTGTATACAAATCCTAGGAAATGTGTACAATTCCTATGCTATATAGGAAATGTATGAAATATTTTTTGAAAAACTGTTTAATGCATAGATATCCTAGGAAATGTGTACATTTCCTCGGAATTGTATAGAATTCCAATATCGTATTAGGAAATTTATAAAATAAATGCTTTCTGTAATAAAACACGTTGTTAAAATGAGAATATTTTTTTATTATAGCACTCATTGAGACAATCGGGTAACAGTCATAATATGTTCATATTATGTTACTAATTAATGCTTCAAAAATCAACTATCTATTAACTAATTATTTTCAAATTCTGAAAGTCTTCATAATATTTTGTCAGTCCATAAGGCTATTTATTTTTGCAGGGTAAGCTCGAATGGCACTTGGAAGTACACATTACTTTATTTTTAAAACACAGACATCTTGCTGTAGCACAGTTTTTTTTGCAAAGGCACTTTTTGAATCCCTGGCCGGTTCCAGTAGATTATAGGTTGGCAACTGACCGTAGTGCAATCTCGGTACTCGGTACATCCTCTGCATCAAGAAGAACTCTTGGACACACATTAATCTGAGATCGAGCATATAATTGTTTTAAGATTCCATTCTTGGTACCAATTTGATAGAGCTCATTATCGGTTTTAGCCAAAACTACACCTATAATGTTACGTGCATCACCTCGTCCTCTATCAACCTCAGGAACTGCAATTCGTACTGAAGAGCCAATAGGTACAGGGGCCAATTTTTTTTCACTCAATTTCAGCATTTTTTCGGCCTGTTGTTGTAGGTTTTTCTTAGCACTTTGACGATTGTCTAGTACTTTATCTTTTTTTGAACATAGTGGACACAAAACTTTAGATCCAAACCCTTCTTCGGTTGATTCTTCAGCAACAGCGCAAATAGCGTGGATTGCACATCCACATTCTCTACATGTGTGAGCTTCTGTAGTTTCTTGTGAACAGACGCTGCATTGGAGGGTGCAAGTTGGAGGCTGCGTGTTTGTTTTGCGTTGATCTAAAACGTTGTTAGAAACTTGGCTTATCTCTACCTCCGTGTTCACCTTAGAGAGTTCACATGCAGTGACTTTGGAATCTTCTTCCTTTTTGGTAAGGTCCTGAATGATTTTCTCCAAATCTTCTTCAGTTTCGACATTTTGCGTGAAATCATTGGGTAACTGTAAACCAACTTTTACTTTACACCCAAAAAGAGCCTCATACGGAGATTGCTTGATACCAGCATGAAAAGCTCTGTTTTTCATCAGTTGGACAAATCTCAAACCCTCACTCCAATGTGAATTATCATTATCTTGCATCCACGTGGTCAACATATTTTCAATATCCTGATTCGCTCTTTCTACACTCCCCTGACTTTGCGAATGCCTGGGTTTACCATGAATAATTTTTAAAGTAGGCCAATATGATTTTAAATTGTCAATAATTCGGTTAGAAAATTCTCTGCCGTTGTCTGATTGAAGTATTGCAGGAGCACCAAGTAGAGTAAATATGTCCAATAAAGTGTGAGCCACTTCCTCAGCTCGTTTTGTTTTAAGTGGCCGTAAAACAACAAATTTTGTTAAATGATCCTGATACACCATTATAAACTTGTTATCACCGTCGGGCTGGGACTGAAAATCTATCAGATCTACTTGGCATCTAGAGTTAAACTCTGACGATATAATAGGCTTCACAACAATGCCTTTTTTTATGTTTTTTTGCTTTTGTTGACATGGTTCACAAAGTTCAAGATAAGTTTCTATATCCTTACGTGTTATGTTTTTGTAGTGACTCCATACCTCTTTTATCATGCGATCTCTTCCACCGTGACCAATTCGAATATGTGCCTCGTGTAATATGTCGAATAACTCGCTATCACAAGCGTAGTAAATAATCGTGCTTGTTGTTTCTTTAACAGGAAAAATAAGCTTACTTTTCTGATCAATGGTAAGAACATCGTATCGCCGCAATAACCAATAATCACGAGAAGTCTTTCTAGCAGTTGTTTTTGCCGCAGAAACCTCTTCAATTAACTTTTCATAACGTTCATCTTCAATAAAAGCAGTGTTCTTAGCGCTTGTTAACAATCTTAATGACGCTAAAGTACTATAAAATCGTTCTTTCATAAGCGAGACGCGAGATTCGGCAGCCATTTTGAACAATAGCGACGTGCGTGCGCACTGACAGTTTACGCGGCACTAGCGCGATCGCCGGATCAGGCGAAGCAATACCCTCCCCTCGTCCCGCTGTCTCTACGCTCCCCTCGTCCGAGTACGTACCCATCAATATCTCAAATGTTTTACATTTCCGATTGCTATTAAGGAAATATATAGATTTCCTAGGAAAAGTGTAAAATAAAATTTACTTCACACATTTCCGTGCGATTTTAGGATTTACATACATTTCCTAGGAATTATATACAATGACGGATTTCATACATTTCCGTTAACATATACATATATTAAACTAGCCAGCGCTCAGCGATTTAACCGGCGGCGTAGTTCCCGTTCCCGTAAGATTACGGATATAAAATATTTCGATCGGTATTTTTAAAATCGGTTCAGTAGTACAGGCGTGATTGCGTAACACACAGACAGACAAAGTTACTTTCGCATTTATAATATTGGTAAGAAAGTAAGGATAAGGTGGTAACAGTATTTTACTAGGTATCTATGTGGGAACCTTTTTTTTTTTTATCTTTTTTTTAATCGGTTAAAAATAATTTGAAAACAAGTAGAGCTAAACGCGAAACATGTATAACAAAAGTATCATGTCAAATTAGAATTGCAATCTTGCAACTCGTACGAGTGTGTATTCTTTTTTTTGCTGCATATGATAAAAATGACTGTGGGAAAAAATATACTGGAATATCATTTGTCATTATGATTAGTGAAGTGCGGACTATGTAACACTGTATTTCAAATGTACGTAAATATCTCAAATGATAGTGATTGTAAGTACGTTACGGAAAATATCTATTCGCGGCGCAGGTTATTTTAATTTTCACAGCGAAGATTTATATTTTATTAGAGAGTTGTAAGGGGTAACGTAATACCTAGCAGGACTTAGACTCAAACAAAGTTTGTGGCGAGGACCCAGGTAATACACTTTCAGTAAGTTTGGGCGAGGGTACTATAGATATATACCAACCATATCTCTCTAGGGCCGAGGGTCCCGCTGCGTAGAGGTACACTAGAAAAGTGCGCATTTTGCGAAGTGCTCATTTTGCGAAGTGCACATTTTGTGAAATGCTCATTTTGCGAAGTGCACATTTTGCGAAGTGCTCATTTTGCGAAGTGCACTAACTGCGAAATGCACCTTTTTTGTCGAGTGCTCATTTTGCGAAGTGCACATTCTGCGTCAGAGCCCCATAAATTTGTATGATTATTTTATTAATGTTATTAACAGATAAGCCCCTACATTGAATAATAGTAGATTGTACACCAAGGGGATAAAGCACTGTATTAGGTCACGGGCGCGATATTGAATCCTGAGCGTAACGAAGTAGCGAGTTAGTTATGAGTTAATTCTCGAGCGAAGCGAGGGAATTAAAATGGAGTCCTGAGAGCAGTGAAGGATTTAAGCGCCCTCAAGGCAAAATCAGTTTTATCCCTGAGGAGTGTACTCTACTTTTCTCACCTTTTGCGAGAAAATAAAAACCAAGGCTACTAGAAAAAGTATTTTATTTATTAAAATACTATTTTCATTACTAATTTTATATAATTGGCACAGTAAATAACAATAAAAAGTAAATTAAAAATTAAAATTGATGTTTGATACATTAGTCCAGTTATGTAAAGATATGGTTATATTTTTATTTGGTACGCTTATGTTAGTTGAGGTGGAATTTATTTGAGTAGCAGCACCCAATACATCAGAACCTTGCGTGTGAGGGTCGTTTGGCACAGTAAAGGTTGGGGAAGGTGGTGCTTGAGGCAGTGGGCTTGACGGGATATATTTTGAGCTAGATGGCTGTGGTGACAAAGGTTTCCAAGGATCATCAATAATGGACGTAGTTTTCAGATGAATGTTATCACCAATACGACAGCTTATTTTGTTTTGTATGGAATTCTCTATGTAGCCCTCCGCTACTGCATCGGATTTCCAGCCACCATGACGTTTTATCTGGGCCATATCTGCTCCTGAATCTGCCAACAGACTTGCCGATGTTCTCCTCAAACAATGACCCGTATAGAGCTCGGGATTTTGCAATTTGAGGTATTTAATAATAATAATAAAGGTTTATTTGCCATAAGGTTTTACAACAATAGCAAAAAATTATTAAAATATCTTAAAATATCTTGCAATTTCTTTTGGCATGGCGCTGATTTTATTCTTGCCAATGACTTGCCTGGTGCATTTGCCATTACGGTAACCGATAAAAAATCTGTTGATGTTTATATTAGAGATACACAAATAGATAGATACACTACTACATTTTTTGACCTTTATATTATAAAAAAAGCTTGCGACAAAACCTTAGAATGTGTATTTTTTAAATGTGTGCCATTAAAATACCCTTTTATTTATTAACTATTTTATAGAGCTATTATAGGTAGGTACTAGAAACGTAACTAAAAAGTAGGCAGTACTCATACTTACTTTCATGGCCAGAAAGCTGTGATCAGGAGCCTCATTCAGAAAAGTTTCCACATCTTGCGCTGTCAATACTTTTGACTTCTTTGCTCGATGACCATCTGATTTCCTCTTTAAAAATGCCAATAACTTGCTATAATATGTATTTATCTTAATGTAGTGTTTGATGCTTATTGTTAACCTAAGCATCGAATAGACACACCGTCGGCCACCAGCAGCTGCAGCACCCGCTCGCCGGCGATTTTGACGAAATTAGACTTTAAATGCATAACAATAAGAACTAAGAGAAGTGAGAATCACATTATTGACCTAGGGTTATAATGAAATTCCATACAACATTATAACCCGGCTAAAGCCAAGGAATATAATGTTTTGCTTTCGGTGACGTTTATATGATATATAATCCGGCTTTTTCGAGCATGTGGTGTGAAAAAACATTTTGATATTTCAATTTACTACCTACAACTCACTAAGTCACTAAAACATTTCTAAAGCATTAAAGTAGTAGTAGGTAGGTACCTATGCGTTAAGTCCGACAAATCACTGTTTCTATCTAATTTTGACCTTGTTTGAACCTACAAACAGCTGATTTGCTCTCTACAAGAATGTTAACTTTCCATCACACTTTTTCTAGGCTTTGGACTAACAACTTATCTAGTAAACATGTTGTTATTTATTCAAGTAATGGTAAATATGTAGGTAGGTATTTACAATTTAAACTTTTTACATTAAATGTTGAAAATGACTCTTTCATGGAGGCACTTACTTGCACGGTCGATGGAGTGTCTGCGAACTTCACTAAGCACTTCGCGTTCACTAGCCATCACGTCGAAGGCCCTCACAATGCGACCACATAGCTCGTCAACTGATCGTATCGTATGGCCGTCGTTGCCATACACAAGGTCTTTAGCCCTGACCCAAACGTGGAAATCAAGAGGTGTAAGGTCAAGGTAAGGTCAGGGCCCGCGCGCCCTATCCATCGCGTCTGGAAACTCCTGGTCCAAATGCTGCCGCACACGCAGGGTGTAGTGCGCCGGCGCCCCGACATGCTGGAAGTACAGCCACCTGCGACTCCACACTGGCACATCCATCAGTAGTTCAGGGATGATACGCTGTCGGAAGTCCAAGTAGGTAGCCCCGTTCAGACGTGGAAGGAACTGTTATATCGCAATTAGCAGTAACAAATATTAAAAATAAAAACCTTTAGTCAACCTATTGCATTGACGTCAATGCAATAAGAAACTAAGAAGTGCTAGCGATTTTCAAGTCAGTTGGAATTCAGACTTCGTGCGCGACGTTTCTTTTAGAACTCATAATTTTAAGTATTTTTCATATATAATAATTTCTTTCGTGAATAAAAAAGTCTAGGTAAAGACGAATTGTTTTTTTTAAAAACTCTCACCTGACCCAGCCCGTAACAGAACACAGGCCCTAGTAACACATCTCCTAGCACTCCCGCCCACACGTTCACACTTAACCGGTGTTGGAAGTGGTCCGGCCGGATTTTCAGTACCTACTCCAGTAATGGGCGTTGTGGATATTAAAAATTCCGCACCGAGTGAACGTGTATTCATCCGTCCACAGAACATTGTACGTTCGGTTGCGCAACAGCCATGAGCCACCGACAGAACTCAGTATTTTTGACGTGACAACGTCTTATAAATTGGTTTGCCGGGTGACACTTCAAGAAACTGCGTTACGCTCCGCTCACGTTATGCGCTCACAATGAGAGCGAGTGAGAGGCACGCGTCCCTTCCACTCGGGCATGGTTAGCCCGCCTAAGAGCGAGAGAGACAGACATAAAATCGTTGTCACGTAAAACTTTCGCCCGTATACCGACTTTACAGGCAACCAATTTTTTTTTAATTGCGTCCGCGCACTATCCTTAGGGAGGAACTGACTCAACTGACACGGCAAAATGGTAGGGATTGGGGCGTGGTGAGGTCGGCGCGGGCGCGGGTGCACACCGCGCGCGCGACCCGATGCGGCGCGGCAAGTCGGTTGCGGCTTTTGTCGGTGCCTTTTGATATTTTCGCGCGCCATTTTGATGGGGTAGTGTGCGTGTATTGTATATGTACAGTGTGCTAGTTTTTTGTAATAATCGATGTTATCTAGTAAAGTAGCGTATAAGAAAATAAAATTAAAGTGAAAAATAATTTCTTGTTCATTATTTGATCTACCCTTTAAATATTTGCACTTAATTTCATAGGTCGTTGTATATATATATGTAAGCTTTCTTATCAATAAAATTTTATAATCAACGAAATCGTTCGATCCGTTGTAATTTAGTAAAAGTACACACACCGGCACAATTAGCGGAACAGAAAAAAAAAGAAAAAAGAGGGAATTTAGAACAATGAATGTAATTTTTAAACAATATATTATTTAAAATGAAACAACAATTAAATTAACATGTTTTGACATTCATTTGTAACACCATACTTAAAATTTTATAAAAATAAAAATTAAATTAAACAAAATGCATTTTTCTTCGATTTTTAATTATAGAGAAACAGCAGAAAATTCAAGATTTTCCAAAGTTTAACAACAATTTCAATGACTGTTCAATATCGAGTGTTTCCTCCTCGTGCTCTGATGAGGGTTTCCATCCGTCTGGGCATGCTGCGGATGATGTTATCAATGGTTTCTTGGGGCAACCTCTGCCATTCTTCAAGTAATGCGTTTCGCAACTCGTTGAGATTATTGGGAGGGGGCATTCTTGACTTATACTCCTCTTTAGCAAGTCCCAGACGTGTTCTATAGGGTTCATATCGGGGGACCGTGCTGGCCACTCCATCACCGTTATACCAACATGGTTTAGGTATGTCTGTACTGTGCGAGCACTGTGAGCCCGAGCATTATCCTGCATTAGAATGAAGTTGTTACCAATAAAGGGGGCAAATGGCACAACATGTTCTTCTAAAATCTCCCTGATATACCGATCAGCATTCAGATTCCCGCCATCGACCACTACTAACTCCGTACGAGCTCCTAAACATATTCCTCCCCAGACCATAATTGAACCGCCGCCATATGCAACTGTATTTTCAAAATTAGACTGGATATACCGTTCTCCTTTGCGTCTCCATACTCGCTGCCTTCCATCAATTTGATTTAACATAACTCTGCATTCATCAGTAAAAAGAACCTGTCCCCAGTCGTCGAAGTCCCAATCACGATGTTCACGACCAAAGTGTAGACGGTTTGTGCGATGATGTCTCTCAAGTTTTGGGGCTTTGGCGGGCACATACGAGCCTATACCCACTTCTTCGAATCTTCTACGAACTGTCCGCTCACTCATCCTTACTGCTCGTACCTCTTCCAGTAAATTTCGAGCCTGCACCGCCGTTAGTCTCGTGTTCCGTCGGACTTGAAGTTGGAGAAAACGGTCATCCCTCCTTGAAGTACACCTTTTCCGGCCTTGTCCTCTCCTTCTCACTAGAGCATTCGTCAATCTGTATCGTTGGATGCTACGATAAATCGTTGATAACGATCGACGAAGGCTTCTGGCAATCGATCTGTAGGTTTGACCATTTCTCCTCATTTGATCTGCCCTAATGATTTCTGATGGCGTTAAATCAGGCATAATTAGATGCTCGTAAATTATCAATATGCGAAAAAACTCAAAAGCCTCAAAAACTGCAATTCAAAGCTTTTCAAATGGAATTCACGAACCTTCTAAAAACGGACAAGCGGTGGAAAAAATGAATCAATGAAAATTAAAACAAAAGAATGAAAAAAAGGGCAGTCGCTTAGTATTCCATTTTTAAATTAAAACCCAAATTTAAAAAAAGCTTGTTTAGCCGGCCAGTAACACGCAAAAATGCGTAAGTACTCCCTTTTTTTTCTGTTCCGCTAATTGTGCCGGTGTGTGTATTTCTCTTTTTCTCAATAAATCCGGATATTATTATGATTCGAATTAGTGTCAACCCTACGAGACCAAAATCCGGTTATTAATATAACTGACCCTTACTTCATTATTCCACGTGATTGGGATATGTTTTTTTTATGAAAGGTACAGAAAATAAAGATCTTTATTTACATATAAATAACTTTTCCCATTAGTGCGGAATGACGGAGAAAAAAAATAAAATCGAAAAACCGGAAAATATTAATATTTCGTATTTTACGATAGTCACCCGGTTCATAACAGCTCTAAATTGTGGAACATAAAATAGGCTTTTGAACTGTTTTGTTATTTTATTACAGTACTTATACCTTAGGCACAGGATATGTTTTTATAATTTTCCGGTATAAAAAAATACAAATTTAAAAATTTTCTTTCTCCCTAATTAAAAATCTTAAATTCTACTCTTACGTTTGAAATCATTAGATCTATCTGTTTTTGCAAATGATGTCCGAAAAATGGGCTCCATAATACACCGTGCGCCGTTACAGTTTTATTTTTACATAAAGCGCAGCGAAGTCTTGACAGAGCCTTTCCGATCATATGCTCCGCATAGTGTGTCCGCACCGTATGTACGCTAGTTTGCACTTTTCGAGTTGATCCAGGTTGAACTCTTCCGGTTCCGTAGTTTTGCATCAAAGTGCGGGCAATGCTACGTCGAAACTACAATGTATCAATGTCTCTTCGGTACTGGCGAGCTAGAAGTGTAGCATTATTCACCGTCAACGAGCCAAAAAGAATAGGCGTATACCATATTTTGCCTCTCATTGCGATTCTATATACGCCTACGTTGGCGTCCAATGTATCCACGCACCCCATGTATCGATTATATTCCGAAATGAGATAAGGTTGTTGTACATCTATCCTTGATTTACTTAAGTGGCAGACTACTCTGGGTCAGTTTTTTTTTTGGTTTTTAGTCTCAAATACCTCGTTTTGTATCGATCAGCTACATCTCTAATTTGCTCCATAACTGATACTGGATTTGGTGGGTTGTGTATCATCAAATATTAATTGAAAATTTTGGTGTGCTATAGCTTTTTTATTCCTAACCGTTTTACTATTTTCTTTACATTGTCTTCGCTTTTTTTTAAGTTATCTAGCATTCGTATGAATAATAGTTTTTACATGACCCTTCATTTTTTTCTTTAAATATTTTAATCTTTCTTTTTCTTTGCATTTTAGCATCGAGGATTCTACGTGTACTGCGGTTTATTTCCCTTGTAAAATCTGACATGTGAGTTTTCAAAATATCGTTCATAATCGCGCGTACATCATCATGGGTTAAAAGGGTTTGCTTCATTATTTGGTGGCGACGATAGCACTTGTCTCTTAGAAGAACGGACAGTAATGTTAGGGTTGAAACGTGCCGAAGTTTTATTGGTACGTTTTGGAACAGTACCGACGCAAATTTAGCAAAACCAATTCGGTGGTATGCTTTTAAACACTTTGTACAGTTGACTTCATCATCAAATGCTTGAAGGTCACAGTAGCCCCCGACGGAAGTAACAGCATCAGCCATATTTCGCGTGATTAAAATATTTGGTGTCAATATATGTATTATCATTCCAGATTTCTCAGCAGTTTGTTAAAAAAGACGGACTTTATTTATAGAATGGCACCGTAGTCAAGGCCCTCATATATTTTTTTCCAAGAACACAGAGTGCACAGCAATAAATGCTCCGAGTCAGCGACTTGATAAACTCAAACGAGAAGAAGGTCGTTAGCGCCGTGGATAGAGCTGAGACAGTAGTTAGCGGGTAGATGCAACTTTGAGATTAATAGTCTGGATAAATTTTAAGCACTGATTCTTTAATGACACTGTATTTTACTATTATTCTAAATTATATAATAACTACACAACACACAATAGTCACTTATATGATTGATTTTTACAGTATAGAGCACCAAAACACAGTTTATTCACAATACATAGATTAAAATTGCTGGACAACTTTGACATAGATGTTACTCGTGTGCAGACTGGTGTCTATCTCACACACTCCATTATTGGGACACACTTCTAAACGTAACTCGTTGCTTTCGTCATCTGTCATCCCCAACTACCAGTGGCCTTCAATGCGTCTTCCCTTGTTATATTTTCGTTTTCCAAATTTGCTTTCATCTATCTGCACAATTTTTGAACGTCCACCAATTTTCTGCTTCTGTGGCTGATTTTCTAGATAATTGACCGCAATTGTTTTCCTAGAGTAACAGTACCAATCACAGATAGTGACTTCTGAAACGGAAACACCAAGAGTTTTAGAGCTGCACTCTATTCTGGCCTAGTAATAGTCAAAGTCACGAACATAGGAGTACATTAGTTTAAATATTTAAGGCAGGGGCTATCTTGCATTATCAAACCATGTACCCCTAGCCCTGGATAAAAATCTATTGTTGCCCTCAAGTCCCCTCGATTTTAAAACAGTAATCGGACTACGATGATGCCTGCAGGTTTTTGAAGATAATAAAGAAGAGATAATATCAATCACCATTCTTCACTAAACGGCACGCATAGCTCAGCTGTTCCCAGTTTAGCTGCAAAATAAAATTACAGCTTAGAAAGTGTCAGACATAAATAATTCGAGAAATGAAAATGGAAAATAAGAGAGTAGAGAAGAGAAATTCTATTTTGTGATAAAAACTACTTTTGATTTAGCTCGTATGCGCTCCATATTCCACATATTCAGAACTTCCTCTGCATAGAGATGAACTAGCACATGTGCGAATAGATCCTGATTCCGATGGAGCCGGTAGCTCGTCAGAGTCCGACACCACAGTACTCCCGGATGGAGCCGGTGACTCATCAGAGTCCAACATCTACACCACACCACTGCCCGGTGGCTTATCAGAGTCCAACACCGACACCACACCACTGCTCGGTGGCTCATCAGAGTCCAACACCGACACCACAGCACTCCCCGATGGAGCCGGTGGCTCATCGGAGTCCAATATACGAAGTTGTAAGACCTCCGTGAAAGGTCTTCGTTTGGGGTGGAACGCGAAGGAAATATTTTCTTAGGACATGATCATTTTAATGAGCTTTTGTCTTGAAAATGCTGGACATTTTTCGTCTGTACCTCTGTGATTTCCTGAACGATTTAAGCATACTTCTTCAGCAACATTGCAAGTTTCACCTAAGTGGGGTTGACCACATCTCGAAGGTCGTAAGACCGTAAGGCTTCGAGCGATATTGTGACTGGATGAGGCAACGCTCTCTGAATTGCATCTTGTTAAGTTGGTACACTTTACAGGAAGAGATGTATAATAAGAAAAGGTTGTGTCCCGTGTGAAAGTCAGCACAACTGTGATTCAAGGTATCCAAGTAGTAGCACCATTAACTTTTTTTATCATTAAGGTACGTTTAGAACTTTAGACTAAGACACTATATACGGTACACTCAATGTATACATCGAGTGTCTCTGTGTAAACGCGAGTGTCTCTAATTGCAAAATTTATTGAGACAAGATAATTAGT
Organism: Ethmia dodecea; assembly: GCA_963855545.1. Lineage (NCBI taxonomy): Eukaryota > Metazoa > Arthropoda > Insecta > Lepidoptera > Depressariidae > Ethmia > Ethmia dodecea. The sequence continues at coordinate 1,829,567 of OY979447.1, forward strand.
GTCGCATCAGCCGCTGTGTGAATACGTTGTGTCCAAGTGTCTAGTCTATTTGAAAAGTTTTCGAACAGGTTTGAAATTTTCAATACGGATTAGGCGCAAAATGCCACATTTGCAAAATGCCACATTGACGCCAAATGCCTCATTCGCAAAATGACACACTAACAAAGTGCAATACCATCAAAATCAACTCCCTATCTTGAAGTTGGCCGATGATTTATGAATTAGAAAATAAAACGTAATTTAATTATTTTAGTATTTAATTACATTCTTTATTAATTTCCAGTTATTTTAAAATAAATTAAAAATGACATCATCTTTTTTGGACCAAATATGAAAGTGCCGGCTAGAAAAAAAAACGGTTTTCTGTTAGCACATGTCCCCCTAAGTAGGGGAGGGGTGGCATGAAAGGGACATTTTTGATTTCAAGGCCCTAGTAAGTGATTAAGAAAATATTTAGAACAGCTTTATGTCTAATAGGAAGGAATAATAGGAAGCGTTTAATAGTAAACTATTGAAATAAAATGCAATAATTGTCATAAATCAACTCGTAGTATTTTATTTTCGTGAGTTTTGTCCCTTTAATAATAGGACTGTTTTGAAAGGGACGCAGCAATTCATGAAAGGGACAGTACCTGATTTCAAGGAAATTTGTATACAATAACTACTTAAGTATGTTAAAAAATTGGTTGCCTGTAAAGTCGGTATACGGGCGAAAGTTTTACGTGACAACGATTTTATGTCTGTCTCTCTCGCTCTTACGCGGGCTAACCATGCCCGAGTGGAAGGGACGCGTGCCTCTCACTCGCTCTCATTGTGAGCGCATAACGTGAGCGGAGCGTAACGCAGTTTCTTGAAGTGTCACCCGGCAAACCAATTTATAAGACGTTGTCACGTCGAAATCAAATTAAAAATGACGGGAACTATTATCATTATTAAATATTACCGTTTTCATCTTAAATATTAATATAATTATGCTTTTATGTAACTCGAAAAGAGAAATCAACAATATTATAATGTTTTTGTCAGATATAATGAACTTAAAAAATATTAATAGCTTTTCTAACGACATTTATAATCAAGAGTCTCCTTATAATTAACAAGAACTGAAACACTTACAGAAAAATATATAAATAAATATAAGCTTTCTGAGTATTTTTTCTTACAAACATTACGTTGCTCATCATCTCCTCTTTTATCTTTTGTAATGCTGCGATTTGTTAATCTTGGAGCAACTTCTTCATTTTCAGAAATATCATCTACCGAGTCAGAATCTTTATCTACATTTGACAATGTATCGCTGCTGCTACCACTGCTTGCGAATTTTTGTGCAACCTTCTTCTTCTTCTGACTAGCTTTAGAATTTTTCTTAGTATCAGTTTTATTCTTTTTAGCCTTCCAGGAGGTTTCTATATTTGTAATGGCAATAAGACTTGCGTTGAAAAAAATAATTACCACTTTTTTTGCAAATAAATATACGTGCCATCACAAATCGAGATCGCTTTCCTTTCGTCTTCTGGGCTCGAGGGGTTCATAAACAGATTATTCGGTATCAGAAGGTTCCTTTGTGCTACATTCTCACGGGAAATATGATCAAACCCAACATTCAAGGGCAAAAAATCCTCTAAAAGTGCGTTACGTCCGATTCGCAGCTATGTCTGAAACGCTGTTTCGCTACTTTTAAAAGGTCATATACCTTTCGAAGCACCGGTTTAGTGGCTCAGCAACCAACGCCACTCATCACGTTGAGTTAATTTAACTACCTCACCCATGCGATGGGCCACAAACTGACTGAAATTACGTGCATCAGAGCGAATCCAACCAAGTGTAGTCTTGGAATCACTCCAAAAGACCTGCCGACTCGGGCTGAGCCGGTGAGCTTTGCAAATGGTGTCAGCAAAGCGAGCAGCAATAACAGCTGCCTGTAATTCCAGTCGAGGGATCGGAACTGGCTTTACGGGGCCTACGCGCGCCTTGCTGGCAATCAAACTAACGCGTACCGTTTGGGAGAGACTTGCCCGAACGGTGAAACGTGCGCTACACGTCGTGTTGCGGGAGAGAGCGCCGAAAGAAGCCCCTCTTGCCACTACGCTCGCCGAGATCGAGGCGATAGTCAACTCCCGACCTCTGACTTACCTTAGCACAGAAGACAAAGAGGCACTTACCCCATTTCATTTCTTGATTGGCGCTTCGTCACGAAAATTTTTGTGACGAAAATGACCTTTATGGCCGAAAGGAATGGCGAAAGGCACAAGCACTTGCTGAGGCCTTTTGGACAAGGTGGACCAAGGAATATTTGCCAGAGCTCCGTGGTCACCCTTTCGCCTCCGCTGAAAACGCGCAGAGTACAATGCGCGTGGGTGACCTGGTCTTCGTGGCAGATCCTGGACTTCCTAGAGGAACGTGGCCGATGGGTCGCATCGAAGCGCACATGTCGGGACCCGACGGCGTCGCCAGAGTGGCAGTGGTCCGCACTAGGGGAGGGTGTCTTAAAAGGGCTGTTCGTTTTTTAGCCCGCATCAATGTAACCCCAGAGAGTGGCGAGTCCGCTGCCGGGTTGCCTGAGTCAGCAGATTGAAATTAGAAATGGTCTGGCTCAGGCAGAAGGGGTTGTAGCGGGCCTCTCTAAAAAGATGACAATGTATGTCTATTATTTATTATTACTTTTAAAATGATTTGTTTTGCTTTTCACTTGGCTTTTGTTTTTTCCTTCTTCATGTATGTGATTTGATTTTATAATATGATATTTTTTCAATTTATTGCGAGTTTTCACTAAAGTAAAGGCCGCTGCCTTTACAATATTAATCTTACTGTCGGGTATATCATTTTGATTCTTTGAGTTTTGGTTTTTGTTGGTAACTTGATTGTTCAACTTTTAAAGTTTTGTTTTTCTTATCAGCCTCTCTGTATCGTCTCTTGCGGTAATGAAGGCAGTCATATGGTTTGCTTGTAGCACAGGTCTTCACTTTAATTTTGTTGTTATTTACGCAGGGAACAAAATATGTACTTATATTCGTTTATCTTTAAAATTTTATCATTTTTGGTATGAAATTAAAAGAAATAAGAATTATGGTTTACTTTTAAATAAAAAAACAAATTGCAAGTATATGTAAACAGTTTTAAAAATATGGTAGTACAGTCAACAAAGTTGTTAGTGTTACATGGCCAAAAATTAAGATTCACTTTTCTCTTAACCCTTTACAACCGAAGAAAATAATTTACTTAGACTTCCTTGAAATTTACATGACTTTTTCATAGGTGCCTAAGTATCATGTTAAAAATAAATTTAAAAATCCTGAAATCTCTGGTTTCCTGAAAACTTACCCTCACGAGCAGGGGGGTTAGGAGATAGCTCGAGAGTGAGTTTTGTCTACTTCGGAGATATTTTTGATAGTAAATGAAAATTTAACTAATTAAACAGTCTTTATAATCATCAGTCATTTATTCTCTCACTCCTAACTCAACCTTTTCCTCTTCTTCCACTAGCCTGTCCTCTTCCTCTAGCCTGTTCTCTTCCCGTAACCCGCCCTCTACCTCTTGCTCTTGACGTTTCCCTGCCTGATCTGCCTCTAGTGGATTTCCTGTTTCTGGATGGTGTTGGCTTAGGTGGTGGTGCCTCATCCACTTCGGAGAATTCATCGCCAGAGCCAGATCCACTATGTTCTAGGTGATTTAAGACTCTCGCAACAATATCTTCATCATCATCAGCAAATTCCTCAACTTCTGAGTCATTCTCATTTGCTTATATTTGTGCAACTTGGTCATCCTTGAGGGGTTTTCCTAAAAATAAAGATATTTAACGATTATACGAACAGGAAAATTATGTTTAGTTACAAAATATATGAATATATATTTAGTACGTATCACCTAACCTACACGATTGTGCGTCCTTGATTTTGAGTCACAATATACGCATAAGTAAGCATGGTAGTTTCAAATTACATACATATAGGTATAAAACAATACTTATTAAAGTAAATCACACAAAAAAAACAATAGAAATTGTATATAATTAATAAATAACTAAATACTTACCCGGGCGAGTTTTCGCGGCAAAAAATGCAGCCATCCTTCATAGTGGTTACGGGCTACTAACAGGTTCATACTCGTTCGTATGAGGCTAGCGCGTGTTTTTTTCAAGAACTAGATAGTCTCACAATAGATCGAAGCCAGTTGCGTCTCGAAAAGTCAATTTGTGTACCCGCCAGAATTTTTTAAAATCAAATCTTACTATCGTATCAAGTCGGTTGTAAAGGGTTAAAGCCTTAAACGTATTTATAGTATTTTTTTGGTAAATTATAGGGATCAAAGATACCTTTCGAAATAAACATTAATCAATAAGATTTATTTATGACTTCCCCAGAAAAATGAATTCTTAGTTACTGGCCATGTAACCCTAACAACTTTGTTGACTGTACCTTCACAAAATTGCAATATTTGGACTTTGAATTAAATTTGTATTTTGGTAATTGAATATGAAACTGAATCCAGATTACTAAAATAAGTATGGTTCTCAATTTAAATAGGTATTTTCTGACATATTAAAAAAAATATAAGACTAGTCAAGAAATCGCTACCTACGGTTTAGTTACCATAGTAAATTTGAAATAAAAATAAGAAACCGATTGTAACATTGAAATAGACTTTTCTTGAGACAACAACCTACTACTTAAACCTAACCTAAAACTAGTGAATTTTTCCATAAACCTTTTTTCAGCATCCTTTGGCACATTGCGAATAACTTTTTTTCAAACTACTTTCTAACACTTCGTTTCGGGCGTTCAATATTTATTATTTTTCTAATTTTGATATAGTGCTACTGGCTTGCCTCTGCATTCTCTTTTTTGAGAATTTAGTTTTCAGTTTTCCCATAATACTCAAATGATTTCGGCAATTTTTTATTGTCAATTTATATTTTGACAGCAGTTTTAATACATTTCATTTCTGCGAAATTATAAGCAAGCTTGCGTATCCATTGGCGATCTGGAGGAAATCCAGCCTCTTCTAGATTTTTAATATGCGCAACAAGACGTTTTTCATTTTCAAAACCAAGCACCGGATGCTTTCCTGCAGCAAAAGAGGACAAAGGATAGATAAGCATTAGTAGTGATGAGCATTATTTACCCCTAATATTTTATTTTCTAGATCCCATAGTGTGGCAACCATAGAATTTTCAGTGCACGTAACAATCCGGGGTTTTGCATTTTCTTTTCTTTTATACTTAGCTGGCATCGTAGGTCTAAAAAAAAAAGAAATATGCTTATTAGACAGAGGATAGGTGCCCCTAAGGGCGACTATAGTTTAATTTATCCGGGGCATCTATCCTTTTTGGAAAGGATAGATGCCTTTATAAAAAAGATTTAGATATGTTTGATAGCCAATCTCATTCCTACATGTATGACCTCATGGACTGCTAATTTTAATTTATCTTTGTTAATACGCTCCCGCTTTTTACTGCCTTCCTTTGTTTTGTATACGCGTTTCAAATCTGCAAATAATATACAAAAACGTCAAATACTTGAAATGTTCCTTGTTCCTACATTCCTATTTTATCTTAAGGATGTCATTCTATTCAAGAAAAAAAAAGTACCCATGTCATGCCTATGGTCGTGGCCGTGCTCGTGCCATGGTGTTAAAACTCTAACCTAAGCAACAGTAATTAAAAATACAAAAATTATAATGTAAGTAAACCGGTAAGCAAATCGAGTTCAAGGAGACTTGATCCCCTCATTGGTAGATTAGTTAAAAGAAAAATCAGAATTTAAACAACTTAGGTTTCTGAATTCACAACTAGTTATTATGGAAATACGTAATATACACAGTACTTAATTATTCTATCTCAGCAAATCCCTAATACACAATTTTTTTTAATAGTAAATTTATTAAAGCATCAAATGTAAGTACCTAATACATACAACATAATAATTATAAATAGCAGTATAAATAAGGTCGAAACATAAAACTAATTTCATTATAAGCAAAAGAAATCAAAAACTTACCGATTCTAGTTTCGCTTGCTCGTAAACAACACATGAACGCCATTTGCAAAGTTGACGGAATATTGACACATGGGTGACATTTATCATCATATTCTGTGACGTTTTCATGCGCTTATCGGTTACATATGCTGCATTTACATTGACTGGATGTCTTCCTGGAACTTTTTTTAAATTAGTTAGCTAGCACCACATCCTACGCAGTCATTATAAAAATCTATTTATCTCAAATGTTGTGTTGAGTAGCTTTTATTAATAATTTTACTATGTAAACAATTATTTCGAATGTTGTTGAATCAAAAGGAAGTACCTACGTAGGCATGTTTTTTACAACCCACCTTCGAAACTGAATCCTCTTCCCAAAACATTGAGTAAAGTGGGCTGCTTTCTTCTTTTTGTGGAGAACTGAGTCTCTGACTCAGGAGATCCAGGATTATCTGTAATTTCTTTTGTACTTGTACTTGGAGCCATTGGTAAATTATCAGATTCATCTGAACTAGAGCTTGTTCCATAAACTGTGCGATAATAGCTGCATTTCTCGATTGATTCTCTTGAGACCAGCAGGCGTATTCACGGAGCTTCGATATTCGACTTGGAATCGGAAAATCTGTCGAAGATGGGCTATACACAGATGTCGGTAAAAACGAATGTCATTTGACAAAAAGATTTGGCTAGAATACAGTTTCCGAAGTCGATAGATTCGACTTCGGAAAATATTACACTCGATCTGAATCGAACGGAAACGGTGTCGAGACTCCTTGAATACGCCTGCTGACCTGTATATGTTGATGCTACAGCTGGTGATTGCTTAGTTTGTTCTTGAGTCGTTGGTCGAAGACAATCAACAGGTGAAATATTTCCAAGCGAGACATCAGGTATTGGAATCGGTGTCAAAATTAATGGTGAATTAATGGTGAAAATATACAAGTTGCTATTATGTATCTGTACCTACTGATTGTTTAGAAAAGTACTGACTTCGTCCCTTTGACTCGTCAAGAGTTTCCAGTTTTCAAAATTTTTCATGAAAATTACTCTGTCTCCTATAATAGAAATTAATTCTTTCACCACCTCCGTGGTCAGCATACTTAAATTGTTAATTGTTATGCGGTTTCCTGAAACGATTTAAGTTGGTAAATTCTAAATAAGTTTTTTATGAATTTTAAAATTATATTACAGGATAAAATGATGTTTATTACATGTCACTTAAAGATGAAAAGGTTTAAATTTTGTTTACACCTTGTTGAACAACCTGTTAAAATGACATGTGCACTACACAATTGGCTCAGAAAAACTGCTATGGATTATGTGCAACAACGATCACTGGAAACTGAGGATTGGGTTACAGGGTCCATTATACCTGGAGAATGGCGAGATGTACCGTCTGTAGCATTAAACAATTTACCACCAACCAATGCAAAAAATCACAGTGAAAATGCCCGCCGCGTGCGTGACGTATATGCAGAAAAGATCATTACTTCATGCACTGTACCATGGCAATGGAACATGATAAGAAGAGTAGTACCTATGATGTAAAAATACTGATAAAACATATACTACTATATATACATACATTGTTTTTATTTCAATATAAGTATTAAGTACTAGATTCTGTATGCGTAGAAGTAGTTTATGGAACAGACGGACTTACTTATGCATTTATAAAATATAACTAGTCGTTCGCGTATGTCGTGGAATTCGGTTATATCGCGTATTCCTCTTCTATCCCCCGGGAACATGATAGCGGGATAAAAAAGTATCCTTTGTCCTTTCTCCCGGTCCAGACAATGTCTGTGCACAATGTCACTAAAATCGGTTCTAGTTTAACCTTGAAAGATGGACAGACAGACAGAGACATTTTCGCATTTATAATATTAGTATGGATGTATATGGATGGATCAGTATGGATTGATCGGAAAAATACTAAAAACTACCTATTCAACTTACAAGATTTGATGTACTCTGCCGTGGGACGCATACAGTGCTTAAAAATTCTGCATGTTTAAACCAGTACAGGGTCGGTACATAGACATCGTCAGAAGTACTTTTAGTCGTAGCTTTTAGTAGACTGCTTTATTTTGGTTAGTTCTGTTGTATAGCGAACCAGTACAGAGTCGGTACATAGACATCGTCAGAAGTACTTTTAGTCGTAGCTTTTAGTAGACTGCTTTATTTTGGTTAGTTCTGTTGTATAGCGAGTCCGCATCGTCTTGATTTTAAGTTAAATATCTTATTCAGTAACTTCTAACTTTAAATCCTCAATTAGAGATTTTATAGTGTTTGCCTGCAATGTCCGGTCTTTGCATTTGTGGCGACTCCGCGCGTGAAGTTATGCAGCACGTACTTTTAAGATTAGAGATAAGTTAGATAAATAGATAAGCCACATACCTATTGGACTCGATTCTGCAAACCACCTAAAATTCCTAATTTTAACCTTTGACGTCCCGTTCACGCAAAATATCAAACTGCGCTGGATCCCGAGATCAAACCGCCTGCGATAACCTGTTTGATATCGCGTCCACGGGAGTTCTCGTCCACAAACTGTGTCGCGATATCGCGTCCATAGGAGTTCTCGTCCACAAAGTATGCCGTATACAGGTTGATATTATTTGCTTATTATGCCGTATACAGGTTGATATTTTTATGCTTTCATCGTTACTTAACGATTAATCTCAGTTGGTTTTCAAATTATTTTGAAAAGTCTATTGGTTGTGGTATTTCTTAGCCTCGGGTGTAAATTTGTTCTCTCATCCTGGTAACCCAGGTGTCACAGACTCGTTTTTTAAGAAATTTTAATCACACTCGCCGCGAGGTAGAAGGAGACAGAGCAGTTGCGCTCAAATGTATTGACACCTGAGTGCGAGTGAGAGAACAGATTCGACAACTGTAGCTTTTACCATGAAGTGGTAATCGGGCCGCTTGACGGATAGATCCGGCGTCTGATTGCGAGGTCGTTCTTTTTCTGCTGGTCATCGTCAGGGCGCAAGCTCCCTTCGGGAGAGAATACTTGGATTTGGCAAGGATTGCCGTTTGATTCGCACGCCGCGAAGAATGTCCAGTTAGTCAACGCATCGGGATCATTTCCAGTCGAGTTTCACCGTATTCCAGCGGGCGTGCTGACGATGACCCGCTTTTGAAAGCATCCTGCACATTTCGAATCCACTTCACCTGGTAAGTGATTAAATCTTGTTCAGGCGTTCAATTTCGCTTACTCGAATGCGTTTCTGACGAATAATCTTGTTTCTAGGTTTTCGAAATATACCCTCCTCGGTTGACATGAATTCATCAATCAAGCCCTGTTCCTAGGCGAGATTTCTATTCCCGAGAGGTAAGTCTTTACTTTTATCACACGGCTAGGTTACCGTGCGCCGTGTAATTGTTGATTTTCATGGTTGTAATGGAAACAATGTGATTGGTTTCAGAGGGTATTTTATACCCCGGGGATGCCTGGCAATTAGCTAATTAGCCGTTTTCTCGAGGCACAGTGCGTCGCGAACCGTAAAGTAAAACCCATCCTTCTTTTATTCTCCGAGTGTCATCGGTTAAATTTAAATTGGTCTTTGACCTTTTGAGTTAAAGGCCTGGCGCCCATTTAAAAATAATTTAGTATATAAATATAAAGCAGTGAACTTGTATCACCTCTCGTCACCCACATTTGCACGACTTGAGTCGCCGTGGCTTAGAAGAACCTCATAAGTTAAAATCAAACTATCTTTTAAGAGACTTTTAAAATTTAGTACCTAAGTTAGGTTAACTTATCCACAATGTAATTAGATAATGTAAGAAGATGAATCCATTTTAACTTCACATATGGGGTGAAGTGTAGTTTAGTCCCGCTAACTCCCGATAGATGGCGCTACACCGTTTCACCGTTTAGTTTGTAAACCGCGCTATGGTTTCGTTCCCCCGCGAGTCATATAAGCTCGCGGAATATATTTGTTTGTGATCTAGCTTCGTACTAGGGACTCACCGTCGCTATAACAAAGTGTGCTCAGACTTGCGTCTAAGACTATTAGGCCTTGTCTGTATCACTAAGTAATCAGTGGCTAGTGAGACAGTAGCTCGGGAAGTGTGCTTCGCAGCCGTGGACACCTTCTCAAGCCAGCCTTACAGTTGTTGTACAATACGTTTAAGTTTTCCTAAATATATCTTTGAAGAACCTTAGTTATTCTTTCGTCTGAAATACTCTTCTTCACCATCCGCCGAGTTCCTGCCCTTACAATCTGGCGCCCAACGTTAAAAACGAAAAGAAGAAACCGAAATTCGTCGTAAGCCGATCAGGACGAGTAACGATGGTTGTGAGGAAGACTATAACTAGAAAAGAGGGAAGAACGGCTACATTGAGAAACGAACGATTCAAACTGCTCCTGGAAACATTGGGAAGCGGGGTACAATTTTCTTTCACCACCTGCACGACGTTTTATGACAGAGAAAAGGACACAGAAGCGGTAGAAGCGTTTCTTGCCGCTGTCTCACGATCTTAGCTCCTTCCTAGCAATTCAACGTCGCTATTACTTAGTCTCAGTGTGCTCAGACTTGCGTCTAAGATTTAGGCCTTGTCTGTATCACTAAGTCAGTATGTTGCGAGATCAGCAAGTGGAAGTCCTTCGCTGCCGTGAACATCTTATCTTCGCTTCGTACCATGTATTACTATACTGCCATTACTTGGTGTGCTCAGACTTGCGTCTAATTCTTAGGCCATAACTGTATCACTGAAGTTATATGCGTAGTGAGAATAGCACATGAGAAGTATGCTTCGCAGCCGTGGACGATTTCGAAATCTGGTACTGAACCATGAACTGGTATGCTCAGACTTGCGTCTAATACTTAGGCCTTGTCTGTATTACTGACTTCAGTTCCCGTTCCTACAATCTGTTACCCAACAATTCAAACAAAGAACTGTCATCAACATGTCTTAACAATGCTACGTCAAGTGTGACACCGGAGCCGGTGCAACCATTGCGGAAGAGGGGACGACCACGCAAGCAAGAAGAAGAAATAGGAGCTGCGCGTCTACCGAACTTCCCCAGAAGAGGACGCGGACGTGGCCGCCCGAACAATTATTAATTATGTCCTAACAGTCGGGACGCCATGTTGGACATAGGGGGAGATTGTAAGAAGATGAATCCATTTTAACTTCACATATGGGGTGAAGTGTAGTTTAGTCCCGCTAACTCCCGATAGATGGCGCTACACCGTTTCACCGTTTAGTTTGTAAACCGCGCTATGGTTTCGTTCCCCCGCGATTCATATAAGCTCGCGGAATATATTTGTTTGTGATCTAGCTTCGTACTAGGGACTCACCGTCGCTATAACAAAGTGTGCTCAGACTTGCGTCTAAGACTATTAGGCCTTGTCTGTATCACTAAGTAATCTCGTAAGTAAGTCTCGTAAGTAGCTCGGGAAGTGTGCTTCGCAGCCGTGGACACCTTCTCAAGCCAGCCTTACAGTTGTTGTACAATACGTTTAAGTTTTCCTAAATATATCTTTGAAGAACCTTAGTTATTCTTTCGTCTGAAATACTCTTCTTCACCATCCACCGAGTTCCTGCCCTTACAATAATATAATAAATTTACATTTATAAACAATATGTGGTTTAATTTTTATAACTTCAAAATTTATATGTAACAATGTGGATATATTAAAATAAAACATATGTAAAAATATATATATATTTTTTGCTATTATTATTATTTTAAAATTTAGAAAACAGCAAATATTTTGCAAATTTCACATGAAAACGTAAATCGCAAAGTAATCGTAAAAAAATTACAATTCACAAGACCTGGAGCGTGTGGTAGTCGATCCAACACATCCCAATGCACAACGGAACACAGCATTTCTGACACTTAGTTGTCACTTGGGTCCTGACCTGGCGTGCTGTGCACCGCACGCAACGACGCCGCACATGCTGGGACGGTTTGCCGACAATCGGCTCGGTGTGCACTGAATAGTGGTCCGGACCATTATCCAGTCGGATCAAAAAGGACGGTGCTTGCATAGGACGCGCTGGCACTGCCCTGGGGTACTGCTTGCACAATCCTTCGGCTAATGCGTAGCGGTACTGCCTGTGCGTTAAAGGACGGGTGCTCACGGGATGTTTTTGATACATAATAAAAGTGTTCAAAATACTGATGTTCAGCAGTCTTTTGAACACTTTGATGTACCATTTTAGTCCCATTTTCCTCTCCAATAAGTACATGGATAGCTTCTGATCCTTAAGATCTACGCCACCCATGTACTTATTGTAGGCGCAAATGGAAACTGGCTTTTCGACGTCGTCGCCTGCACGTCTGCCCATTACCATTTGTCCATAATGGTAAGTAGAAATAGTGGTCAACAATTTTACATCTTTCCAGACTGTAAAACTGATGTCACCACAATGGCTACTTACATGATGGCCACGCACCACAGATTCGGGGACATTTTTTATGATAGAGGGGACATGGCGCCGCCGCCTGTTCATCGTGCCAATTATGTCTGTGTCGCGTTGCTTCAAATACCTGGTGAGGGGTAACTGGTTATACCAGTTATCCATCACCAGGCAGTGACCAGCATCGAGGAACCCCTCCATAAGTTGCAGCACTACTTTCTCAGTAGGGGCTACAAACCCATGGATGGGTCCATCATGCATTGAGGAGTTTTTCCCGGCATATGTAATGCACCTGAGCAAATAATCTAACGTTGCTTCGCAGACTTCAAAACTTTTTATTCCGAATCGAGTCGCCTTAGTGCGTATGCACTGCACCCAGCTAAGGCGGCCCTTCCAGAGAAGAAGTGATTCGACAATTCTCAGGTGCTTTTCCGGGATATATATATAACTTCTCATTGCAGTGCTCCAGTAGAGGTGTAATTTTAGCTACCTTCCTCTCGTAGCTGCGAACGTTACTTGTTATCTGCTCATTATCCACAAAATGGAGAAAACGTGTAAGTATTTGGAACCTATTCCTGGACATGAGGAAACGAAATTCAGGCATGCCCAAGATGCTAGTTGTCCAGTACTCAGGTACATGTCCTCGAGAATTGAGTGACATGTAAATGAGTACTGCTAAATACCTGTACATCTCGGACACATTCTTCTCAACCCAAGTGTCCAGGTTCGCACTGATGTTATCCGTTTCCGCGAGCAACTCGAGGGTTTGCCTGGCATACTTATTTGTCTCCTCCACTATGCGTTCTATAATGGGCAGATCTCAAATAAGCCTAAAAAGCTCTTCAGGGACTTGTGAGCCGGCACTATCACAAAGCTCAGGCGTACGCCGGTATTCTTCCTCTTGCCCCAGGAAAGTTGTGTAGTCTGGGCTCCAGTTGAAAGTTTGGGGCACATTATCACCCCCACCGTCGTCTCTACTGGGCCCAGCTTCCACCATCTCCTCCGCTGCTTGTGCCGCTTCGAGTTCGCGGAGTTCTCACCACCGCTCTCATCCCCGCATAATCCTCGAACTGGTTCTCGTCGTCGTCATCTCCCATTTCAACCTCGCTGCCAGAATCTTGCTGGTCAATAGGATGACGACGTCGAGGGCGGCGGATAAGCCTGCGAGGGCGGAGTGCTCGGTTCGATGGGGTGGACGGCATTTCCGGCGTCGAAAGCATTACCGGCGTACTGGCTACTTGCGGTGTCATCGCAGGAATCCAAGGCTAAGGGAAATATGCAATATTTTTTAATTGGGAATTCTAACCATGAAACTGAACTATAATAGATACAATTATTAACACATACTATTACTCTTTCTTCGTTTTCGGTAGGTATTCGTCAGCGGTAGGCACTGGGGCGGACATCTCGGCGGGAACGGTAGCCTCCAGAGCGGGCACGACATCTGCTGAGGCATCTGATGCAGCAGTCATGCGTTCCTCGCCGTCTCCTAGTTCCATCTTAAAATAAAATAAAATAAAAAAAGTAAATTTCCCTTACAAAACTAAATCATTGAACGGCTTATTCTCAGTAATATTACAAAAATGCTAATATTTCGGAAACTAAATACCGACAACTGGTACCTTATGGCGTAAAAGCACACATAATCTAATATCGCGACGACGAGACGTCAAAGGTTAAGTAAGCCTATCCTTCTTTATAGAATACGGAAGAAAAATGACAGAAACAAACCATAGATTATGGAGTAATGTCAAACATGGACAAATGGACTAATTTGTTGTCTTATCTGACACTTTTATCCATGACCTCCTTATATCGTTGCTAAAATTGCTAAAAACGTGTATTTGAATGCGTCCGTAAGGTTCCATTTTGTAATTTTGACATTTGTGACATTGCACAGTATGGGATTTGCCATCAGTTTTTTGCACCCCTATTTTATATTTTATTTTAATGCTCTAATACCTCTTACACCCTTCAATCAAACTCCCAGTTGATTACTACTAACAGTTTTCAAGATAAAAAATTTTAAGCCGCTAAGACGTAATATATATTTTTTATTTTTTTTTATTTTCTAAAATAATTTCTAATCATTTGGGGTACCTTATTGTTTTACTGTAGGATTTAAAATATATAATCTCACGCCTTCTTTATCCCTGAGGGGGTAGGCAGAGGTATTCCATTACTGGATATACCCACATTTCACGAGATATATTGGAGCCCTAATCGTGATAGGTGGTGAGCCTATCGCCGGACCATAAATTTCTTTCGTTACTCTTCTTTCATCCATTCGTTCTAAATGACCAAACCAGCTTAACATACCCTTTTCTATCCTTGTCACTACATCTTCTTTCAAACCACACTTCTCTCGTATATCCGCATTCCTCACTCTATCACACAATTTTACTGAAATATTTAAAAAAACATATATCTGATGTCCTTCGCAATATTAATTTAATTTTTTTTTCGTTTTTAGGTCTAACAACAAACAAAAAATTAAAAAAGTTTGAGGCACCCCTTTTGAGTGGTTTCACAGAAAAAAAAAAACTGTTTTTGATGAAACTAATTTTGATGTCTCCTACAAACGTTATTTTCAACATTTGTCGATTGTAATAGGTAGTTTATTATTAACCTAATAAACATGCACTAGATTAATTAGAAATAAATAAGCGACTAGTGAAAAATTTGGATTTTATGGTTTCTATGACTTTCTATGGCTATTTCTCGATTTATTTTATTTTTTGAAAACTATGGTAGATAGAACTGCAGGACTTTCATTTTATGCCATAATTCGATAAAATGAACATAATGCAATCAAAAATGGTGGTGATCACGATTTAAGGCAAATCCCGCACTGTGCGTTGTAAATAAATATGGCGCTTATTTCTGTCCCTTTCCTTTCCAAAGCGGTGAAAAAGAATAGAGCTAACTTAAAATTTGGAATTTTAGGTGGTTTGCAGAATCGAGTCCATTGTAATAGTATATACGCAGTTGTAAGCTTTAAATAAATTAGACTTAAATTAATCCACAGTCGCTCATCGCCACAACATCTAAAAATCTACATGGGCAACCAAAGTTCAAAAGGCCAAATTATATATAACGCAGATGCCTGCCTCAACCAGGAAGAGGCTGATAAGGTAAAAAAATTAATTCTTCACGAAGTGATATACATACATACAGCCAGCTCACGCCTTCTTCCCACAGGGGAGGCAGAGACGATGGATCGCCACTTTGCCGGATCTTTGCACACTTCCCTCGCTTCCTTCACATTCATAAGCCTTTTCATGCACGCTCTTTTATTCTTTGCACTCTTGACCCCAGCTTTTTGAAGGACGTCACTAATTTGATCCGTGAACGTCCTTCTGGGGCGTCCTCTTGCCTTGTATCCTTCAACATTTGCACCATAAATCTTTTTCGTTACTGTTAGCACGCCATCTATCTTACTATAGCTGAACTACCTAACAGTTATATGTGTTTCATGGTTATGACCCCTCTTTCAACGGTGATACTAAGCCTCTATCATTGAATACTTCAACACCTATAAGATGGTCGTGCGACGATCTGGTCTTAAAAAACTAGTTTCATACTATTTGCGGAACGTATGTCTATTCCCTTCTATGTATGAAGGTATAGGAATATTTGCCGTTAGCACTGAAACAACCTTCATTGAAATTGTCGATGATCACGATCTTGGTCTGATACCTGGTCATGTCTACGCGATACGTCCCTTCCATCTTCTCGAACATCGCGCATATTCCAAAGTCCTCAATATCGTCGGTATGATCACGCTCTATACTGATAATTTCGTCTTCACTTTCGTCTTCGCTATCACTGTCTTCCCAGGACCAATTTGAATCCCCTCTTACCGGAGGCTCACTATCGTACCATACGTCCCGGTCCGACGAGTCTTGTTCGCTTTCAGTGCTATAGTCGTCCTCAGGATAAGGAAGTTCGAGCACGACTATTTGTTCAGCCTCGTTTGATATTTCGTCGTCTTGTGTACCAAAGCCGCGCGCTCCTCCTGGCAAGCGCCGACGTTTGGTACCGATTTCTCTAGATTCGATTTCCATTTCTAACGATGCAATATCGCATTTATGCGACCAGTCTCTCTTCCCGCAGATGAAGCGAGCTTTCTCACGTCTCATCGTACGATTCTTAATTCGCTCGGTATTCAGTTCAAGTTAATGAAAGAAATCCACACATTTAATCACGAATTTATATAAATCATGATCTACATCACTTGTCATTCTCGAACATTTACTAATCAAGTGGTTTTGCTGTTTACTACTAGATGGCGTTGTAAATTTCTATAAAAGCGATCGCAATGTAATTTCAAAGAACCATTAAATTCTAGAACCAGAATAAGCAACACGCTCGCAGTTTTTATTGCAATCCTACCAACTCGATATATAATCTATATCGAGAAAATACAGTTACTCTTCTTTCATCCATTCGTTCTAAATGACCAAACCAGCTTAACATACCCTTTTCTATCCTTGTCACTACATCTTCTTTCAAACCACACTTCTCTCGTATATCCGCATTCCTCACTCTATCACACAATTTTACTCCACACATTTTCCTCAAAGATCTCATTTCCACTGCGTTCACCTTGCTTTCATGCTTCTTCTGCCACACCCAACATTCACTCGCATACATCAGCGTCGGGACCAGAACAGCGTTATGCATAGCCATCCTTGCCTTCTTAGACATGAACTGGCTACTCACAAGGCTATTCAAGGCCCCATTCACTCCATTTCCTTTCAATACTCTTCTTTCAATATTTTTCTCAAACTTACCATCCCTTGTAAACACGCTACCTAAATAAACGAACTCTTTCACTTGCTCAACTTTCTCACCATCAATCTTTATATCACACTCTGTCATACACTCTTCTCTTTCAAAAATCATTACTTTCGTTTTTGCAACATTCACTTTCATGCCCTTCTTTTCAAATGCTGCATTCATTATATCCACCATCTTTTGCAACTCGGACGCCGACGATGCAAGGATGACTTGGTCGTCGGCGTACAAGAGGCATTTGATGGTGGTCTCAATCATTTTCATTCCACAATCACTCTCACGCAAATCATCCAAACAGCTGTCCATGAATAGGTTGAAGAGCCACGGCGATGCTACACAGCCCTGTCTAACACCCCTCGAGATGTTAAACCAGTCTGTGTAGGCGCCATTTAGCCTCTGACACATGCACTGGAATCCTCGTAGAGTGATTTCAGTGCATCTATCAACTGGCTCCCCAACCCAAACTTGGACAGTACATCCCACATTTCATTCCTCCTCACTTTGTCATAAGCCTTCTTCAGGTCTATAAAGGCGCAAAACACCTTTTGATGTTTGGCGAGGTGTTTTTCTGTAAGGCACCTTAGGGAGAAGACTTGATCCATACACCCCATTCCCTTTCTAAATCCCGCTTGTACATCCCATATTTTCTCATCCGGCTCTCTCATCACTCTTTCGATCAATACCTTTGCATACAATTTGCCGACAATGCTGAGAAGACTGATTCCGCGGTAATTTTTGGCATCCTGTTGCGACCCCTTTCCCTTGAAAAGAGGCACTATTACGGCGTTTCGCCAATCTTGCGGCACTTAACCGCTGGCATAACATTTCTTGAAAATGGAGTATAACCAAGAAGCTACCAGCCCTTTTCCAGCTCTCAGCATTTCGACACATATTCTGTCATACCCTACAGCCTTACCTTTCTTCATATTTTTCATCGCTCTTTCAATATCATGCATACTAATCTCGCTTTCATCTCTCTCCTCCTCAAGCACATCTACAGTAGGTGCAAGATCAGCTTGAGGTAGAGAGTCATCAGTGTCATCACATTCAAATAATCCCTCGAAATATTGCTTCCATCGCCTCAGCACTCTATCCTCTTCCGTCATCAGCTCTCCATTCTCATCTCTAAGTGATATACAAAGTGGAGCTCACAATGCCACAATAAATGAAATCGCTATCGTTACTAGTTGAATAAAGTATCATAAATTATTTATTATACACACACCGGCACAATTAGCGGAACAGAAAAAAAAAGGAGAAAAAAGAGGGAATTTAGAACAATGAATGTAATTTTTAAACAATATATTATTTAAAATGAAACAACAATTAAATTAACATGTTTTGACATTCATTTGTAACACCATACTTAAAATTTTATAAAAATAAAAATTAAATTAAACAAAATGCATTTTTCTTCGATTTTTAATTATAGAGAAACAGCAGAAAATTCAAGATTTTCCAAAGTTTAACAACAATTTCAATGACTGTTCAATATCGAGTGTTTCCTCCTCGTGCTCTGATGAGGGTTTCCATCCGTCTGGGCATGCTGCGGATGATGTTATCAATGGTTTCTTGGGGCAACCTCTGCCATTCTTCAAGTAATGCGTTTCGCAACTCGTTGAGATTATTGGGAGGGGGCATTCTTGACTTTACACTCCTCTTTAGCAAGTCCCAGACGTGTTCTATAGGGTTCATATCGGGGGACCGTGCTGGCCACTCCATCACCGTTATACCAACATGGTTTAGGTATGTCTGTACTGTGCGAGCACTGTGAGCCCGAGCATTATCCTGCATTAGAATGAAGTTGTTACCAATAAAGGGGGCAAATGGCACAACATGTTCTTCTAAAATCTCCCTGATATACCGATCAGCATTCAGATTCCCGCCATCGACCACTGCTAACTCCGTACGAGCTCCTAAACATATTGCTCCCCAGACCATAATTGAACCGCTGCCATATGCAACTGTATTTTCAAAATTAGACTGGATATACCGTTCTCCTTTGCGTCTCCATCAATTTGATTTAACATAACTCTGCATTCATCAGTAAAAAGAACCTGTCCCCAGTCGTCGAAGTCCCAATCACGATGTTCACGACCAAAGTGTAGACGGTTTGTGCGATGATGTCTCTCAAGTTTTGGGGCTTTGGCGGGCACATACGAGCCTATACCCACTTCTTCGAATCTTCTACGAACTGTCCGCTCACTCATCCTTACTGCTCGTACCTCTTCCAGTAAATTTCGAGCCTGCACCGCCGTTAGTCTCGTGTTCCGTCGGACTTGAAGTTGGAGAAAACGGTCATCCCTCCTTGAAGTACACCTTTTCCGGCCTTGTCCTCTCCTTCTCACTAGAGCATTCGTCAATCTGTATCGTTGGATGCTACGATAAATCGTTGATAACGATCGACGAAGGCTTCTGGCAATCGATCTGTAGGTTTGACCATTTCTCCTCATTTGATCTGCCCTAATGATTTCTGATGGCGTTAAATCAGGCATAATTAGATGCTCGTAAATTATCAATATGCGAAAAAACTCAAAAGCCTCAAAAACTGCAATTCAAAGCTTTTCAAATGGAATTCACGAACCTTCTAAAAACGGACAAGCGGTGGAAAAAATGAATCAATGAAAATTAAAACAAAAGAATGAAAAAAAGGGCAGTCGCTTAGTATTCCATTTTTAAATTAAAACCCAAATTTAAAAAAAGCTTGTTTAGCCGGCCAGTAACACGCAAAAATGCGTAAGTACTCCCTTTTTTTTCTGTTCCGCTAATTGTGCCGGTGTGTGTAGTTATGTAAAAATTAAAAAAGTGAAATTTTCAAACAAACTAAATATCCTAATAATGTAAACTAAAAAAACACCTTTGCGACTCACTCCGCAAGAACGGCACCGTCGCGGTCATTGCCCGCGCCTGGCGCGCGGCGCGGGCGTCGAGGCGCGTACCTAATGCCTGCCGCGGCATTAGGTACGAAGGCGGCTTCTTTGGCGGTAAAAACGGACATAGCGGCGCGGAGCACTGCTTTCGTCGTCGTGACGACTCAGTCAAATTTGAGAAATAATTTGTAAATAATTATCGCATATTCACTCACTGAACACAAAATTGATTGTAAAACCTACTTTTTAAGATATTAAGTTTATTTAAGTTAGGTACCTATGTAACTAAATCTTTAAATTTTCAAAGTGTCCACCTCTTCTAGTACACACAAATTACATCTCAATCCGAAAATCAGTGAGACTCGGGTTCTAATCCTGGCATGTACCGATGAGTTTTTCAAAACTTACGTACATATTTATCACTAGCTTGACGGTGAAGGAAAACATCGTGGGGAAACCCGCAGGTCTCAGAATTAATTCTGAGACATGTGTAAAAAGACCCGGTCCGGCGATGGGCTCACCACCTATCACGTTTAGGGGTCCAATATATCTCGTGAAATGTGGGTATATCCAGTAATGGAATACCTCTGCCTACCCCCTCGGGGATAAAAGGCGTGAGATTATATTTATTTATTTATTTATATTTATTATAAATTACATCTTCTTCTAATATTATTTCTTACTTTTCGTAGTACATCGCTGTTCGCGGCCATATTTTTCAGCTTATCAAAAGGCTCTACGCTACCCTGAGTTTGTGGGCGTCTGGGACTACCATGCACGATTTTGCCTTCAGGCCACATTGAAACGAGTTCTTCTATCACTTTCGCTGTAAACTCTCGACCATTATCAGATTGTAGAATGTAAGGAGCACCAAAAATCAAAAATATTTTCATAAGCTCTGCAGCTACTTCACTGGCTCTTTTTGTTTTTAACAGACGAAAGTTTAAAAGTCTTGGTAGTTAAGCAGCCATTTGTATTCGCCATCGGGACAAGACTGATAGTCGAAATCTATGATGAAATTTTTTTAAATACCCCTATAACTTTACAAGAAGCTGTGACCAATGAATCAAAGTTCGGGGGGCAAGGATTCCAAAAATGTAGCTGTAAACCAGCACAAAAACAATGTCGCACTTTAAGATGTGCTTGTTACAAGAAAAAAATTCTTTGTGGCTCTAAATGCCACAGTAGTCTTAAGCAATAAATAAATCATTACAATTTGGACATTTTGTTAGATAGGACAATACGCCACGTTTATGGAAGGATGGCCTTAAATACGCAGAACTGAATTTTATTGGTTAGTTTAGTGGAAATCAATCTGTGGATTGTACATGTGCAAAATTCAAGGTCATCCTGCTATAAACCTGGGGGCTGTTTATTATACCTTCACTTTGACTGCTGACGAACAAAATTCCATATTAATTAATATTGCGCAAGTGAACATCAAGAGGTGTGTCGTTAGCACACGCGAAATGCAAGGACACACGGGTGCTCAAGAACAGTCCGTCAGCGTCCTTATCACCGGCGCCCCTGTGCTCTACGACTCTCGCCTTGCGTCGATATCTGCGTCCTGCCTGTGCTCACGCGACGCTTACCGTGTGTTCATTGATAATGTAAACTGATTTGACTTATAATAAGAGTCAAAGCTATAAATAGATGGAAATTGTGACTTGATCTGAAGGTTCTAAGGTCTCTTGATCGTTACATAAATAATTTTGCAGAATAAAACGGGTTTTTGTCGTCTATAAACCACACTTGAAAAATATTTGAATTATAGTTCAAAATATTGTACCGTCATAAAGAACAATAAGTTACATTCCTTTGCAAATTTTGGTGTTTTATGACACCGCACGTGCAGCGCACTGTGTTAAAAACATTTATTGTCTTTAACACAGTGCCCAAGTCCGTTTATTGTCTTTTTGTCTAAAATCCAGAACATAATATTCACAAATATTGTTGTAGCGTTGTAGTGTACTATACCTTTGTTGATGAAGTAAAAGAGTTGTGTCAAGATCGTCTGCAGTGGCACTCCATTAGCTCTGTCTACCCCGTAAGGGAGCCGGCGTAATATAATAATAATATGGTAAATAACTAGGCAAAGCCTGTAAAACAAAACGTTCAAAACGTATATATTTAGTACCGTAACGTGAAGCTAGGTGGCGCCACTAGTTCTACGCGCTATGGTTTCGTTCCCCGGGCAGAATATATACCCGAGAATTTTATTCGACTGTAGAAATTTATTTATATACAATTTATTTATTTTACTTGTAAATATGTAGATAATCATAATGAATTTTTGGGATGTGGCGTGCGAGACACTGCTCGCGATCACACTGGCTCGAATGCCTCATCCCCACAAAATAACAATAAGTACAAAATAAGTAGTTCATGGGCTCAATAAAGTTTTCTTTATAGTAACATCATCGACAATTTTTGTACACTTGCAACTATAGGCTCATAGTTTACATATATTTTGTAGGAAATTCCAAAAAAAATCTCATCAGGTATATCGGATAATGAAGAAAAAGTGACAAACCTAATAGTATTTTTTACAAGGGTTAAGAAATGAAAAGCTAATTTTTATTAATTTAAAAATTCATTTAATTCAATCAACTTGGGAACTCGACTGACCGACTAGCCAGTCAAGCTCCCCGTACGCTCCTCATCTGCCGGCCTGGGCGCGCGTAGCGCCTGGCCTATCGCGGCGGATATTTGGGCGGCCTCTTCCGCGGCCGCTGCGATCCATTCCGCGGCCGCGGCGGCCACTTCCGTGGGGGCCAAATCCGCCGCGATGGCGGCCAATTCCGCGGCGACGGCGGTGACGGCGGCCACTGCCGCGGCGGCCACTTCCGGGGCGGCGGCCACTTCCGCGGCGACGGCGGCTGCCAGTTCCCTTTGGCTGGCAGTGCGGCTGCCGGTTTCGAAACAAAACCATGTATTAGTCACATGACATAAGGCCCTGGGTTAGATCAATGCACATATTATACAAATATTATTGAAAATGCATCCGCGTTTTAGCCCGAATTCCGGCTGACTAAAAAGTGCATGCCGTTTATCGTGCATTTTTCAGTAGGAACACCACACCAATAAATACCTTTATTACGGAGTCGCCTTTCCAGTGTAAACTGCACAAAAAACATGTTTTTATGCAATGTTTTTATCCCTAGTGTCTTCTCTACAAAGGTAATTGGATTACTTACGTTTCCGCCATTTTCGAATCTGAAATTATAAGTTATTTCATTACAAACATAACACGCAACACAACATAACAGTTTCAAACAAAAGTTTTTACGTTTTATGTATTCACTTGTTTACAGTTTATGTAAACTAACTCACCTCTCACAAACACCGCAAAGCCACAAGTGGAAGAACCACAGACAGACCATTAGCTAGCCTTCTTCTCTTTTTTTTTGTTATTTCACCTCTTACAGGGTAGGCAAAGGCATTACGTCATGCAGCCTCGTCATTAGTTGATACATATTGTTATTTTTAAATATATTTTTTATTGGCTTGTGCCTAGCCAGTTGAGCGCCCGCTCCGCTAAGCCAGAATTGCCTTGAGCGCCCGCCCGCGCGATTCACGGAAATACACATCAAGCGACCGCTACCTTTTTACATAAAACATGATAGCTGCCAAACTACTACAGCTACACCAATATAAAAAATACAAGTACAAGGTTTCATATTCAATTACTACAATACAAATTCCAAAAACTGCACTTGTAAAATGCTCATAGTTCAAATATTGTACCGTCATAAAGAACAATATCAGTAACATTCCTTTGCAAATTTTGGTGTTTTATGACACCGCACGTGCAGTCATAGTTCAAATATTGTACCGTCATAAAGAACAATATCAGTAACATTCCTTTGCAAATTTTGGTGTTTTATGACACCGCACGTGCAGCGCACTTTGTTAAAAACATTTCTTTGTTTAAATTTGCCTGCCCAAGTCCGTTTATTGTCTTTTTGTCTAAAAAGTTCGGGATGTTATGATCTATATTAGTTCTCGGTACTGCAAAAGGGTTGCGGCCAGTTGGCTATCCTTTTTGGAATGCCGACAACCGCCGCACTATGGGCCAGAGGGGTGCGTAGCGTCTCAAAAATCTGTAACTTTTTTGTTTCTTGAGATAAATGAATGAAATTTTGCACACATTATCTCAAATATATTTGCTTTATAATAGTAAAACTTTCAGTTAATTAAGTTTGTTAGTTTATTTAAAAAAATCAATAAGATTTTTTATTTTCATGAAAACTACTGCTTTTATATGAATAACATGTTCTAAAATATAATTTAAATAAAAAACTTAGGGGTTTTTTGTAAGTACTGACATGTTATATCCTTAGACGTTTTAATTGTTTTCTAGAAGCACCATTGCCTCTTCCCACGAGATCAGATTAAAGTTTCTGTGGGCTTCCTCAATCTCGAAATACATGAGTCTGATGTGCAAGTTGATCCTTTATTATTTATTATTATTATTGCCTTTTCAACCGACTTTAAAAAGGAGGAGGTACTCAGTTCGACTGAACTGTATGTTTTTTTTTATGTTTCTCAGAACTTTCGCCTGGCTGAACCGATTTCGATGAAACTTTTTTATTTGAAAGCTAGTGCTTCCTGTGTGGTCCCGTGTCAATTTGGTCCAGTTCTGACAATGGCATCCATGAGAAATCCATATAAGTTCAAGTCGTTTTTTTTACTCTTTAGAGTTCTATTTCATACATAATGTATCGAAAGCAGACGAGCAGTTATTAAAAAAAATAAATTCATACATTGTTAAGTTTGTATTTGTAGTCATAAAAAGGAAACAAATAAGAAGTTCAGAAAAGCTGATGACACGACAAGAAATTTTAAATCTAGTTTACCATTTTTGAGGTAGGTACGTGTGGAAAATAGATATGTTCTATTTATTAAAAATAGGTAAACTGTCCACCACCTGTTAGTTACTTTATCAGTTTTTGACAATCAATATGTGATGGGACCCATTATATCAAGTGAATCAGGTCATGAAACCACAAGTTAGTCTACAATACTTATATTGGAAACCACAAGAAAAGGATCAAGATTATTTGCTACGTATTATGTATTTTATTACAAACTTAGTCTTTTGTAATCGTATTCATATATAGTTTATCAAATAACTCCAAAATTTAATGATTGTAGAAATTTTTTCTTATTCGCTAATTTTGCCTCTTACCACATTTTTGATTCCAGAGTAAAGAGGGGCAGATTCGGGCAAAAAAAATAATTGGCCCCATTTTTTCATAGTCTAAGGAATATAATGATATAAATATAACGACAGCGGTAGACAGCGGTAACTATCAAAAGTCGATTTAAATTTCAAATTTTGAAATTTTTTGGGGTTTCTGAAAATTATTTATAGAAATTAATTTTCTAAATCTATAATTATGACAGAAAGGAAAAATGTATAACCATTCCAATAATATATAACACTTATATACTTTGAAACAAAATTCTTGAGAACGACTAGTTTGAACATTTAGTTTCATACAATACCCAGACGACATGTTTTTGATGGTATACTTCAAGCGCATAATATGCCGAGAATTTATTGTATCATGTGGCCTAGGTATCCTGCTACACATCCCCATTCCTCAATATATACAAATCTGACTTTTTCAAAACCTATTTTTGAGACGCTACGCACGCTTCTGGCCCATTGTGCGCCGCCGCCGATAACAGTAACAACGCAGCCTACGTGGGACACCTATAAATACAAAGCCCGTTCTCATCAGTCATCAGTTTTCACTTGTCTTTTGCGGAAGGTAGTCGTTGGCTATTCTGGTGCAAAATGTCGGATAACTTGGAGCGAGACATGGATCGCATTTTTGGTTCGGATTCCGAGTAAGTATTTTATTTTCAAAAGTGTGGTGCAAAGTAATGTGAAACATTTTAATTCAACAAATAATTTTTTCAGTGAATCGAGGCGATCCTCTGATGGTCAGAGGGAGTCTTCTTCGTCTTCATCGTCGGAGTCTGAAGAGGAAGTTCTCCCGAGCAACGAGTTGAGTGCTACAGGCACTCAGCCCACGCTTCGTTTAACAGCGGCACCACGACTCAACGTTGGCCCAGCTGAGTACCCTATAGATTATTTCAATTTATTTTTTTCTACTTCTTTCTTGGCCAGCCTTGTGTCGAGCATGAATACCCATGCTATTCGAATGCTATTAGAAAGCAGTGGTCCTCATTGTAGGATTTCGAGATGGACCGACACCAATATTGCAGAAATTCAAATCTTTTTAGCTTTGCTTTTTCACATGGGTCATATTAAAATGAACAGGATAAACGATTACTGGAGGCGCGGTAGATTATTCAGCTTGCCTTTTGCAAAATTCATGAGTCGAGATAGATTTCTGTTACTTTTACGAAACTTAAGTTTTTATACAGAGGATGATACAGTTCCACAAACGCGCAATACGAAAGGAATCATTAACTTTTTTAACAATTTAATGCATTCATTGGTGATTCCGTCTCGAAATTTGTCAATTGATGAATCACTTGTCTTATGGCGCGGTCGCTTGAGGATCAGGCAATATATAAAGGGCAAACGCCATAAATATGGAATAAAGTTGTACGCCTTAACAACTTCAGAGAGCCTTTGTCAGAATATCCATATGTATTGTGGCTCTTCGGATCTTGATGTAGGGGGAAGGGGCCATGCTAATAAAGTAGTCATGTTGCTGATGGAAAATTATTTGAATCAGGGATATTGCCTCTATATGGATAATTTCTATAATAGTGTGGGTCTTGCGGAGGACCTGTTAGATAAGAAGACTTATTTGACAGGGACTTTGAGGGCCAAAAGATTGCGGAACCCTTTTTTTGTGACCACTAAAGTTGCCAGGGGATCTTGTTTATATAAGTATAATCGCCGGGGGGTGTGCGTTGCCAATTTCCATGATAGGAGGCGTGTTTTAACTATCTCAACGCAGCATGGCGGAGAGCTAGTTGAAACACGCAACCGCCGTAATATTATTGTAAATAAACCGAAAATGATTTTGGAATACAATAAATATATGAATGGAGTTGACCGTAAAGATCAACTTCTTTCATATTATTCGTGTTATAATAAGTCAATGCGGTGGTACAAAAAAATATTGGTTCACGTTTTTCAAGTCATGTTTTTGAATTCATACCTTATGTACAGTTACTCTCCTACTTCCGAAAAAATGTCATTTTATGATTTCTGTATTAAAGTAATTAAAAGTCTTTTAAATATCACGGATGACGAACACAACAGACCGACACCTCGTAGTTCCTCAAATTCCCAGTTCAGGACCACCGATTTAGGTGAAATCATTCACTTGCCGAAAGACTGTCCGAAAGACGACAGAGGCAAACCCAAACGACGTCGCTGTGCGTGGTGTTGGGATAAAAACAAAGTCCGTAAAATGACTGCCTTTTATTGTCCCATATGTCCTAAGCAGCCAGGGCTTTGTATTAGTTGTTTTGGTGAATTTCATAAATATAAAGAATGATTATTTTTGCAGTGTCTTAGGTAGCGATATTTTTTTTGATAATTTTGAGTAGTTATTTTCATTTAGATACAAGTAATTTTCCATCTACAGTGTGTATATTTTTGTTACCATGGCATTTTCGCGAAAACTATTGAACTGATTATAACATGATTATTTAGGCGCTGCCCGCGCTGATCCCTTTTCCCCGTTTCCCTGTAAATTTTGCGTAAATCCCTGCTTAGTGCATGCCTTTTACGTTTCACCCGTATAAAATATAGCCTATGTGTTATTCTGATGTATAAGCTATATAACTGTAAAGTTTCATCAAAATCCGTTGTAGTTTTTGCGTGAAAGAGGAACAAACATCCATACAAACTTTTGCATTTATAATACTAGCAGCGCCCTGCGGTTTCACCCGCGTAGTTCCTGTTCCCGTGGGAATAAGGGGATAAAATATAGCCTATGTGTTATTCTGATGTATAAGCTATATAACTGTAAAGTTTCATCAAAATCCGTTGAGTAGTTTTTGCGTGAAAGAGGAACAAACATCCATACAAACTTTTGCATTTATAATACTAGCAGCGCCCCGCGGTTTCACCCGCGTAGTTCCCGTTCCCATGGGAATAAGGGGATAAAATATAGCCTATGTGTTATTCTGATGTATGTAAGCTATATAACTGTTAAGTTTCATCAAAATCCGTTCGGTAGTTCTTGCGTGAAAGAGGAACAAACTTCCATTCAGACATCCATACAAACTTTCGCGTTTATAATATTATATATATATATATATATATATATATATATATATATATATATATATATATATATATATATATATATTAGCAGCGCCCCGCGGTTTCACCCGCGTAGTTCCCGTTCCCGTGGGAATACGGGGATAAAATATAGCCTATGTGTTATTCTGATGTATAAGCTATATAACTGTAAAGTTGCATCAAAATCTGTTCAGTAATTTTTGCGTGAAAGAGGAACAAACATCCATACAAACTTTCGCATTTATAATATTAGTAGGATATATATATATATATATATATATATATATATAGTAGGATTAGTAGGAAGTAGGATAATTAGTCTGTAAGTCTTCCCAAAAATAATAAAATAAATATACAGATACTACATAATTTGTGTTTCAGGTCCTCTGGCGGCCGGGGGAGTTCATCAGTAGCGTTAAGTTGTAACGGTTTTTTTTTTCCAAATTGTTTAAGATATTGTTTTATATAGAATAAAGATATTGCCCTAATTGATAGACGTTAATTTTGAATGTTATGTACCCGCATATACAAATTTTGTTATAAAAGTTAATTTTGCATGTTTTGTATTGTTGTATTATAAGAAAAGGACATTTCTAAGTATATAGCTTTGACTATTCTTACAGAATATTTTATTTCTTGTAATTTTCATAACATCTATTAGATAATGAAAATTTTGCATTTATTGCAAAAGGCATAGAACCTTCTTGGCATACCTAAAGTTGCAAGTACCTACCTAAAATGTATTTCGGTGTACACCTATGAAACATACGCCAAACGACAGAGAATATGATTACAAACAACAAACATTCTTTGACAAAATGTCGTAGATGATATACTTTCTGAGATATTTCAGTTTGAAAATGTAAAATAAAATGATCTATTTTCTTAAAAAAATTATATTTCAATGATATTATAGGTACATAACAACTTATCATTTATTTTAAAAAAACATAAATTATAGAATGTAATGTTTTTACAAATAGTAAAGAAACATTTTTTTATGTACAAAACATAATAAAAAAAACCAACGCTAGCCATTGGCCTCATTTTCAACATCATGCCTAATAATTAATCTAGAAATGACATGAACCACACAACCCTCATGACGTACAGCAACCTAGTGTTCTATTACCCACTATGCAAGTGCAATAGTGTCCCTCTAGTTGCCAAACTGGCAGAGACAAGTCGAACTGACCCGTAGACTGCTCTATTGTAGTCGAACTGGCGAAGGCGGGTCGAACTGACTCCAACATTGCTTCATAATTGCCGAACTGGCAGAGACAAGTCGAACTGACCCGTAGACTGCTCTATTGTAGCCGAACTGGCGAGGGCGAGTCGAACTGACTCCAACATTGCTTCATAATTGCCGAACTGGCAGAAACAAGTCGAACTGACCCGTAGACTGCTCTATTGTAGCCGAACTGGCGAGGGCGAGTCGAACTGACTCTAACATTGCTTCATATTTGCCGAACTGGCAGAGACAAGTCGAACTGACCCGTAGACTGCTCTATTATAGCCTAACTGGCGAGGGCGAGTCGAACTGACTCTAACATTGCTTCATATTTGCCGAACTGGCAGAGACAAGTCGAACTGACCCGTAGACTGCTCTATTGTAGCCGAACTGGCGAGGGCGAGTCGAACTGACTCTAACATTGCTTCATAATTGCCGAACTGGCAGAGACAAGTCGAACTGACCCGTAGACTGCTCTATTGTAGCCGAACTGGCGAGGGCGAGTCGAACTGACTCTAACATTGCTTCATAATTGCCGAACTGGCAGAGACAAGTCGAACTGACCCGTAGACTGCTCTATTGTAGCCGAACTGGCGAGGGCGAGTCGAACTGACTCTAACATTGCTTCATATTTGCCGAACTGGCAGAGACAAGTCGAACTGACCCGTAGACTGCTCTATTGTAGCCGAACTGGCGAGGGCGAGTCGAACTGTAATGACTATAATGAATTACCTCATGTATTACAGGATACAAAAATAATAATTAACAAAACTAAGTTGACTCCCTCCTCAACCAAAATCATTACAAATAAAGTTGTCATTTAACAAAACAATCAGAATCTTAAGTCTGAGTGACAGGTTTATAAATAATTGCTTTCCAATAATACAGTACCTACACAGGAATAGGCATAACTCAATAGTTTCCAATCATTCACTTTAAAAAAAAAACCATTTATTCAAAATTCTCATTCTACAAAACATTTTTTTATTTATCATATTAACATGTATCATGTATCATATACACTGTCACCCATCATACTATCATTTTAACACTTATCATTATCAATAAAGTTTTACATAAAAAATGTATAAAATAAAATTATTTCAGAATTAACAGTAGGTAGGTTACAACTACATAAGAAAAAAAATAACTGACAGAAAATACCAAACATCAAGTCATAATACACTTTTTCGGAGTCAGTATCTGTACTATTAAGTATTATCATCAGAATTCTCTTCAACTCTAAAATAAAATGGTTTCATAGAAGTCTAGGGGTTGCCAGATGTTTTCCTGAACCGATAACAATTCTCACGATCATGACCAATTTTATTACAATATGTGCAACTTTGTTGTTCTTTGCAATCAGTGGCACTAAGGCCATATTTTGAACAACGTTCGCATCTACTAATTTCAGAATTAGTGCAGTCAGTTAATTTTTGTTTCCACTGAGACCAAGAAAAATCAATGTCATTTTGGGAGTCGTACCATAACCGAGCGTTTCCCGCTAATTTTGACGTCATTTGATGGATTAAATACCATTCGGTCCACCCATAAATTTTGGCTAGCGACTCCAAACGTTTGAGCCAATTTTGCACAGACATGGAGTGACAATTCCCCGTGAAGGCTTGTACATTGTCTGTGTTACAAAAATATTTGGACATCTGACCTTGATTCCGCTCGTATTCCTTACACACGGTCGCGTGGTCGCCTGACGTTGGTAGGATTGCTGTACCCTCGAGCCTACCGGGTCCGGGTTCCAACTCGAACGGAGCATTGTGCGCGTCGGGCAGCGGAGGAGGCGCAGGCGGCACGCCGCCCGGGCGTTCCGTATGCCGTCGGCAACGGCACAACGCCATGCGCCGCGGGCCCCATGGGCGAGGGCACGACGTTGGGTACCCGCGCACAGGGCGCCGGCGGATCATCGCCAGACGCGCCGGGTGCCGTAGGCGCGGATCCGGGCGCAACAGCGCCGATGCCCCACGCAGGTGTCGCACAACCTTCTATCACAGGCTCACCACTCGGTAACACATTAATGGCGGCGCTTCCCACGCTTTCTACACACTTTTTACGGTTACTCACTATATTTGTGGATGAAACAAACTCTTGGAACATTTTTTCTAAGTTTTCGAGACGCGAGGACACGTTTTTATCGCGGTTTTTAGACTTTCGCGACGTTTTTCTCGGAGTCGACTCTCGTGACTCGCTCGGACTTCTAGACCGTCGGCGCGATTTACGTCCCATTTTCGGATTATAACGTGGGCGACGTTCAGTGGGATGGCAAAAGTTGCACAATCCCACTTCTGAGGTTTTAACAGGAGAATAATTTATACTACACAGGCCAAAACTAAAACCGCGCCGGAGCCGACCGGCGCCATCTTTTTTCATCCGGGGCGAGAGAGGGACGCCACGCGCCGCGCATGCGCGGTGGCGGCCCGATGCGCCGTCTAGCAGTACCGTTTGTAAGCGCGGCAACTTTAAATTAGCGCGCCATATTTCAATATCTTTAACAATACCTATTATACCTATTATACATAATGGAAATAGTTGTTTTTGAGAAAATATATATTTTTTATTTTACATTTTCAAACTGAAATATCTCAGAAAGTATATCATTTACGACATTATGTCAAAGAATATCTGTTGTTTGTAATTATATTCTCTTTCGATTGGCTTGTGTTTTATAGGTGTACACCAAAATACGACTTTTTAGGTACTTGCAACTTTAGGTATGCCAGGCTCCATACAAAAAGGTTCGAAGTCTTTTTTATATTTATAAATATGTATAGATTTTAAAGATAAGCTACATGTAATGTTGACTTTCTAGTATATCTATTCTATACTATAAGATTTTACTATAAACCTTTTTCAAGATGTTATTATCTGCTACTGTAATTTGCATAGCATCTAGATGATTGTGTGATGTTTATAACTAGTAATACTCTATCTCTTCCTCTAGTATTATATTTTTTACAATGTACCCCTGAACATTTTTCAAAAAATGCAATAGCTACAGAGTTTCTTTCGCCGTTTCTTCTCTGTAGTAGGCCACCTTTGAAATGGTAGTAGAATCTCTTTTTACTATATTTGCAAATAAATTATAATATCAAATAATGTTGTTTTTTTTAACAGTACATAATAACACCTACCATTAATAAAATAAAAGGGTATTTTAAGATATCAAACACAAAACTAAGGTAGATGAATTTAATTAAAATTCAATTTTTTTCTGGCGCACTTGCCAGGACGGCGTCGACAGCGGCTCTTTGCGCAATTGGCTTTATGGCAGTGTCCAAAACATTTATTTTGCCTTTTTTTCGCCACGTAATTGTACCACGATTTTATAAATTTTTTTGTACAAATTACTTCCGGCGAATTTTCCAATGACCGCTTCCTAGTATTATTGTCCATTTTGCCTTAAAGTAAAGCAGATTTATAAAAGGTTAGTTATATCAAATACAGCTATTATTCAGAACTAAAAAACGACAAAACTATTTCTTTTGCAGTACTTATCTTAGTATGAAAATAATTTATGATGAAGTGCAGTATTATCCATAGATCAACCCTTTGCAAGTTGGATATTGCTCAAAATAATGTAGGTATAGGTACTTACTGGTTATAAGAGGGGAGAGTCCTGGACTATAAGTGGTACTTTTGTTTTGCGACTACTGCCAAGTTGAAGCACTTGCGTAATGCGTTCTAACGATAATTACTTTTTTTAGAAATGACATTGACAGGAACAAGTTTTTTTTTTCAGTCCGGAATTCGACCAAATATGTCTTTCTTTGCTATCAATCGATAGTGTCTCCGTAATACATTGATTAAAATGTCTTGTGGTATTGCAACAATTTTACAATCAATTGTTTATCTGTAAAAAATGAAATGAGAAAAACTTGAGACCAGACCTGCCAGTACGGGCTCGCTTCCCTTTGCCTTTTAAAAAAAAGGTTATGAATGAAATGAACGAACGGCAACACAACCAGCGTTGCCGATCTGGGGGGAATTCCCCTTGGTGTCTATGCCTAATCATGATGTATGATAAATCGATGACCGAAATCTCGGATTTTGGGTTTATTTTATGATACCTAGTTCGTAAGTTGTTGTTAAATCTAAGTTGAGTTGGGAAGTAAAAAGTTGTTTTCTTTTATTTTCTACAAAATAAGGTGAATTTTATTTTAAAAATGAAAAATTTTTCAACATGACGCACGGAGTATACCAAACTAACTTTGGCAACACTGAACACAACTTTGAGAACTTAGGTAGGTACCTACTTTGGTGCATTTCAAGTCTCCTACTAGTTAAAGATATCTGTGATTTCAAGAATGGACTTATTACAAGAAACGTGAGTAATGAAAACTATTTACCTATTTGCTATGAAATTTCAATAGAAGCATGGAAAATAAGACCTGACCTAATCAGTTATTTATTCGTATTATTAACAGAACGCCATTGATACCGGCGGCGGACGCCAACCGGGAAGGCAGGAGGAGTTGGCTGTGGCGGTGGCTCTGCTGCAGCCACGGCTGTGAGGCAGCACCGCCTGACGATAGGTATATGCCATAATCATAAAATTATTGACAACGAGCTTTTCTGCTCGCAACTTCTATAGGTACATACACAATACCTTTAAAAACTATAACCTATGTGTATCTTCTGATGTAGGTATTGACTATATATTGTAAAGTTTCATGTGTAGTATTTGCGTAAAAGTGGAACAAGAACCAACATCCACACATGGGCACAAACTTTGACTTAGTAATAGGTATAATAATAGGTACCTATGATTGAAATTTGCGACTTGATTCAAATATTGTTTTAGGTTTTATGAACCTATCGTCGCGGCGCCGCTGCCTCAGCCGCCACCGGCACAGCTGCCTCAGCCGCGTCCGCAGCTCAACCAACCAGATCTCCCAAGGCCCCTCCTCTAACGGAGAAAGAGTTAGAGGAGGCCAATGAAAGGTGGAGGAGGGCAGTGTCGAAGTACCTATATAAATAAATTGTACATAGGCTTCTATTTATTTCATTTACAGTTTTGCAAAAAGTGTAAGTAAGTAGGTAGGTTTGATTTGATTTAAATTCTTTATTACTAGGTACAAGATGACTCGGTGTAAGTACTTATAATAAGTAATAAATAAGTTCCTGGACACAAATGTACGTCCCGAGTGGGAATTGAACCCATAACCGGTGACACAGAAGGCAGGGTCACTACTAACTGAGCCAACGGACTATGTAAAATTCATAATGTAAATATATATATATATATATAATCTCACGCCTTTTATCCCCGAGGGAGTAGGCACAGGATTCCATTACTGGATATACCCACATTTCACGAGATCTATTGGACCCCTAAACGTGATAGGTGGTGAGCCCATCGCCGGACCGGGTCTATTTACACATGTCTCAGAATTAATTCTGAGACCTGCTGGTTTCCTCACGATGTTTTCCTTCACCGTCGAGCTAGTGATAAATATGTACATAAGTTTTAAAAAACTCATTGGTACATGCCAGGATTCGAACCAGAGCCTCACTGATTTTCGGCCGGCTTGGGAGATTGCAAAAGTAGAAAATTCCAAAAAAAATCTCATCAGGTATATCAGATAATGAAGAAAAAGTGACAAACATAATAGTAGTTTTTACAAGGGTTAAGAAATGAAAAGTTAATTTTTATTAAAAATTCATTTATAAAATTCATTCAATTCAATCAACTTGGGGGAGCTCGACTGACCGACTAGCCAGTCAAGCTCCCCTCGCGCGTAGGCTCCTCCTCCACTGCCGCCTCCGCCGCGCTCAGGCCAGGCCGCTGCCTCTCTTCAAACTCCGGCAACCGGAGCCTGGCATAAAGCCGCCATCGGCTCCGGTGGCTTAGGTCCAGCGCCTGGCCTATCCGCGCGGCGGAAGTGGTCGCCGCTGCCCCGGAAGTGGCCGCGGCGGCGTCGGCTCTCATAGCCGCGGCGACGGCCGCCACTTGCGCGGCGGCGGCGGCTGCCAGCTCCCTGCGGCTGGCAGATCGGGTGCCGGTTTCGCCTCTGA
This sequence comes from Ethmia dodecea, assembly GCA_963855545.1. NCBI lineage: Eukaryota > Metazoa > Arthropoda > Insecta > Lepidoptera > Depressariidae > Ethmia > Ethmia dodecea. The sequence goes on from OY979447.1 coordinate 1,865,106, forward strand.
AATAAAAAAAAATTCTTTTGACAATCCACACACGGTTATATAGTCCCAAACTAGACAGAGCCTGCACTATGGTTAGTAAACAACTGTTGATGAACATACATATTTACACAAAAAACACCCAGACACAACCAACAAATATTTTCATGCACACAAATGTTGGTCCCGAGTGGGAATCGAACCCACATCCTTTGACACAGAAGGCAGGGTCACTACCAATCATTTAGTTTTGTGTAACTGAAATTAACTATTTGATTGGCCCGTTGGCTCCGGTGGTGACCCTGCCTTCTGTATCAAAGGTTGAATTCTAATCTTGTATGTTAGGCATTTGTTTAGCACTAGTTTATAACCTATTTGCGGATTATCCCACCATATTTATTATTATTATTAAAATTTGGACATGTTCAATTAACCCACAAAGTGCCTCTACAAGTTATGATTTTATGAGTTTTATTCTAGAGTATTAGGCCTATATATAGTTTTACTATGAGGCAAGAATGAACAAAATAGAATCACCTGAACAAAATACAAATATACTTACGGAATGCAGCAGAGGCGCAGCCAGCCTCTCTGCCACCACCTCTGCTGCCCTTCTGCCGCAGGTAGTAGAGGGTCACTGTAAAAGTATTATGATTAGCAACCCTGCAGCCCTCCTCAGATAGAATGGACCGAAATGTTAAAACCACACATAATAGCTGGGGGCAACACAAAATTATGCAAAGTGCATATCACAAAAACCACAATAAATAAAAACAAAACCATGTATTAGTCACATAACATAAGGCCCTGGGTTAGATCAATGCACATATACAAATATTATTGAAAATGCATCCGCGTTTTAGCCCGAATGCCGGCTGACTAAAAGTGCATGCCGATATATATATATATATATAATCTATATAATATAATATATATGTATATATATATAATCTCTAATATATATATAATATATATAATCTCACGCCTTTTTTATCCCCGAGGGGGTAGGCAGAGGTATTCCATTACTGGATATACCCACATTTCACGAGATATATTGGACCCCTAAACGTGATAGGTGGTGAGCCCATCGCCGGACCGGGTCTGTTTACACATGTTGTTTTTCCTTCACCGTCAAGCTAGTGATAAATATGTACGTAAGTTTTTGAAAAACTCATTGGTACATGCCAGGATTCGAACCCTAGCCTCACTGATTTTCGGCCGGCTCTTTAACCGTCCGGGCTATCACTGCTTTTTGCTGCTGCTGCTAAAAGTGCATGCCGATTATTGTGCATTTTTCAGTAGGAACACCACACCAATAACTTACCTTAATACCTTTATTACGGAGTCGCCTTTCCAGTGTAAACTGCACAAAAAACATGTTTTTATGCAATGTTTTTATCCCTAATCTCTACAAAGGTAATTGGATTACTTACGTTTCTGCCATATTCTTTTTGATTCTCGAATCTGAAATTATAAGTTATCTCGTTAGAAACATAACACGCAACACAACATAACAGTTTCAAACAAAAGTTTTTACGTTTTATGTATTCACTTGTTTACAGTTTATGTTAGAAAAGAAAAAAATAACTCACCTCTCAATACCTACCTAACAATTTCTTTTCAACCACAGACCAGTAATAGTTTTCAACAAAAGTTCAAATTTTACTTCTTCTCTATTTTTACTAGGCATTGGCAATTTAGCCATCAGCCCTAATCACGACACAAAATTCAAGAGTTTTAGCTCTGCTTTAGAACTATGCACAAAAATACAGTGTCTTCAAAATGTTACTTGGTAATCGACAGTAAATCGATAGTTCACTTTTACTGAAGATTGAAGCGGCTTCTTGAGACAATCCAAAAATATCCATCCTACGCATTTTATCGAATTTCCAATTCACTGCACACCTTCACGGACACTTGCCACTGTATAATATACTATCACTATTATAAGTCAAAACCAGCCAAATATACAGCAAAATGAAAATTTTACAAAAAATATGATTTCCCTTTTCGGATTCCCGCCAAAAACCCCAAGGATTCTCGACTCTTAATATGACATATTGTTTTTTTTTTTGTTGGCTTGTCCAAAACGAAAAATGTACAGCGATGTACACGAGTAATTTTAGCTAGCCTTGAATAATATTTTGAGACTTTCAAAATAATGGCATTGGTTGATAGATTTTTCACCTTTGACGATGACACAATTTATTCGACGAATACCAACTTTTGTGAGTTGTTGTGATAGCACTCGAATCGAACCCACGACCGGTGACACAGAAGGCAGTGTCACTACTATACTAACTGAGCCAACGGACTATGTAAAATTCATAATGTAAAAATACAGATAATGAAATATTAAATATTTTAGTAACTACATTTTACGCTAGATGGCGCCACTAGTACTTTAAAACGCGCTATGGGTTCGTTCCCCGGGCAGTATATATAGCCGAGAATTTTATTCGACTGCAGAAATTTATTTACTCATAATTTTATTTATATTATGTAAATATGTAAATAAAATTGTAATATAAAATCAATTTTTGGGATGGGGCGTGCTTTGAGATCGCACTGCCTTGTGTGCCTCATCCCCCACAAAATAACAATAAGTACAAAATAAGTAGTTGGTGTAATAATGTAGATGGGTTTTAGACACACTCCCATCCAAAAAAAAGCTTATAAATCATTGTTCCTGGTTTTAATTTATACATTACAGTAAAAAATATATATGGACTCAAATGTAGTGTTCTGTGAGCACAGGCGCTTCTGTCCATTAGGACGCTAACGTGAGTGTCGGTGCGCATTGGCGCGCGGCGTAAATGGACGCTGCGTGAGCGTCCTGAGCACTGTGGTAATTGTAAAAAACGTGGACACGAGGTGAGCGTCGATGAGCATCGGCGACATATGGTGGTGGACGCTCACGTCTGTGTCCTTCAGCAGTTAAAGTGTTTCTAGGTTATTACCGACTTTATTGTGTTCACAATTTTTGTACCTGATTGATTACTTATTAGATTACCTATACCTACTAAGTATTAAACTTTTTAATAAATAATAATAAGAATTTATTTGATGTGTTTTTTCTTTCCTTACTTCTGCACTCTCCCGCTTTTATTTATCTTTTATTAAACTCACACCAAAGGTTGCCTGGAAGAGATTGCTTAGTGCAATAAGGCCGCCTTTATACTATTTTATATAATGAAAACTGCATCTTGTGTAATGTGCAATTTTTTTTGTATTGTTTATTTCGTAATTGTAACGCAACCTCAAAGGAATGCGCTAGTGTCAGCCAGCCAGCGAGATGATTCGGTTAAGTCCCGAAAAGTCTCCAAGCCAGCCGCGTCACTGCCCCACTAGCCAATGGTTGCCATGCCACGTCAGCACGCCCGCCTAGCCGAGTCCCGGAGTGGGGTAAAGGCAAGCCAGCCTATATAAGCCAGCCATCCTTTGCCTTTAGGTACATAAAGACCACTTCCCAATATGTCAGTTTCCCAGAATGTCCGTTTTCAAAATGACCGTTTCCCAAAATGTCCATTTCCCAAAATGACCGTTTCCCAAAATGTCCGTTTCCCAAAACGACCGTTTCCTAAAACGACTGTTTCCCATAATGTCCGTTTCCTAAAACGTCAATTTCCCATAATGTCCGTCAACGACTTACGTTAAATAATTATGCGACACTGACAGTTTTAGCATCGTCCAAGTGTCAAAATAATTTTGAGTGGCCAATACCATCAAAGCAACATCAAAGAATTATAAAAAAAGTACCTACGATTATCAATTCTCGCAAAGAGAATGCATTACAGACTTAAAAACTGAAAGCGGACATTTTGGTAAGTTGTCTTTATGTTAATAAATGCATTTTAAATAGTGGTCATCCTGGGAAGTGGTCTTTATAAAAACTAATCTTTTTAAATGTTGTCATAATGAGAAGTCGACCAACTGACTTATAAAAAAAAAGCGGACATTTTGGGAAGTGGTCTTTATGTACCTAAAGGATCCTTTGTTGGGTCGCCTTCAGTTTTACTTAGACCGTCTGAGTGAAGTGAACTAAGTGACGTACTTTTGTAATAAGTGACTCAGTTATTAAAAACACATAGAAAGTTAAGTTATTTAATTGTCTATCCCTTGTAAATTCAGAAGAGTGGGATACTAAAACCTACAAACATGCAAACACGTTCTGCGAGTGGACAGAAACGCCCGCGTAACTGCGAGACGGAACGGGACTTCCCCGGTACCAGTCGGGAATTTTCCGCGGCCAACACTGGTAATGAGGAGAGAGACAACGAGGATGGCACGTCTACACCACCGGCAAGAAAGATTTTAAAAAGTCTTTTGACACAAGAAGTACAGAAGGCGCTGCATGACCTGGAAGACGACGTACCTATTTTTCCCCGCACGAAACAACATCGAGCAGCATCTTTGATTCCTGAGTTCGACCCGGAAAACGAGGACTGTACTGTGCAGACTTGGCTCAAGAAAATCGATCAATTAGGTGAAATCCATGACTGGGACGAAAAAACTAAGTCTTTTTACCTACAAGACAAACTGAGAGGCCAAGCTCGTAAATGGTACAATCGCCTCGAAGAGTATGACTATTCGTGGGAAGAGTGGAAAGAAATGCTACTTCGAGCATTCCCAAAGCACCGTGATTACGCAAAAATTTCTTAGAAGAAATGCTCACCAGAAAGAAAATGCCTTACGAAACTATGACCAAGTACTACCAAGAAAAAAATGCCATGTGTTTTCGATGTAAACTATCCAACGCTGCTACAGTATCATGTATCATTCGGGGACTTCCCACAGCTCTACAATCAAATGCAAGGGCTTTCCAGTGCGATAGGCCGGAGGAACTATACGAAAGCTTTTTGTCCGCTCTAGACGATTATCGCGCACCGCAACAACAACAAACCGACGCTACTCGCATTACACTCAAGGGAATTACCCGCGCGGGAACAGAGAACAAAGGGAACAAAGGACCTATTAACATTGAGACAGACCCTTGTCCACGTTGTAGGCAGACTGGGCATTTGGTTCGAAATTGCCCATTACCCGAGCAGCGTACATGCTTTAAATGCGGTTCTCAAGGTCACATTGCGCCACGTTGCCCAAAAAAACATTAAGGGAAGCGATAATGAGGCCAAAATCGTAAGGGAAATAAAATTAATCCAAAACTACAACAACATTTATATGAAGACTGCTAAGATAAATGGCGTGTATGTGAAATCATATGTCGTCACCGGAAGTCAGGTGAATATACTCAATACTGAAGTTGCGAAGCTTCTTGATTTAGATGTGAAGCTTTCTTATATTGCACTAAAAGGATTTAATGGAAATAGCGTCAAGAGCAAGGGAGAAGTACAATTCAATCTACAACTAGACGGTCTTGACATGAGTTGCACGGCCCATTTGACTGACGTCGGGATGGACGGAGTAAATTTACTTATTGGTCAGCCCATCATCAACAACGAGGGAGTGTCTCTGACAGTCCAAAATGGCACTGCTGTACTCCAGATTATAGATAGAGTCCACAGATAGCACAGAGATTTTAGCATTCTTAGATGACCTATTATTAAGATCTGTTGACGTGCAATCAGGCTTAGAGCTATTAGAAAAGGTATTTATTAGTACTTCAAACAGTTGCAACTGAGAAACAATTTAGACATACACTTTGCACAATTGCTTGTCCACGAGCAAATGGACAAGTACCACGCAACCTGTACCTGACTGACGCTTTGCTCGACCCGTGTCTATCCCCTCGCCCCGCGAACTCAATTCGGTTCGAATAATGCGTGTGAGTCGGTAGGCTACTCATTTTGCGTCGCCGTGGGAATTAAATAGGACTTTTATATGAAACTGAATGCAGCAGAATTTCCGAAATTCTGCTACTCACGACTCACAAAATTACGGTCGTTTGGCCTCACTCTCATTATCACATGCACGGTGACGGTGGGAGTTTAATGTGAAGCTGGTACATTGAAGACCACGGCGGACGGCGATCATCATCCCGCCGCCGTCTCTTTAACCACTTTGAGCCTATCCCTATCACATCGATAACTAAATAGCGAAAATTTATCACTTCGTTATCACCAATGCTTGGTACTATAGTCTAAGATCCCGCTATACAACGACCTTCACCGAGATGCTTATTTGATGAGACGTATTTTTTATGTTATTAAATATGCCAATAAATATATCCTATATGGGTTGCCTAACAAATTTCAGTCCAGAGTATTTTTAATTAATAATTAAAAAAATTTTTTTTTTTAAACATTGCACCGGTGTGATTATTAAATAAATTTGATACCAATCGAAAGTTTGAAGCCCATAGAATGTGCAAACGTTAGGTTGCCTATTTTTTTCCGGTCACAACCACGGGTTGCCAGGTGTAAACAGGTAAATCTATACTAGCATTTTGCAACGGTCTGATTATTGAATCAATTTTAGATAAAATGAAAGATTATTTCATAAGGAACACGGTGGTATAGGGTTGCCTGCGAAAAATCAGTCCCGAATTACGGTTGTCGAATTTTAAATAATAAAATATCGCTGCGAGTGAATGTGTGTGAGAGAGAGGTCCCAGACCAACCATCCCATGCGGTAGAAAAGGACGCAGCGTAGCAGCTGTTTAAAGTCCGCCCATTTAAAGAAGGAGAGTGCGCATGCTATTTGTGCTTGGAAATGAAAAGGATAGCGATAGACTCGTATATGCTGTACATTATTTTGGAGTAGTTAATTATTAATATAGAGAAATAGTTATTTATTTTTTTATTTTTTAATCAATTAATTATTTATCTATGGTTATTGTTTATGTGACACTAAAGTATATACAGATCTTTAGTTAAAAAGACAGAGTAATACATATATATTACTAATCTGGCAAATTTTATCTTTATTATTAGGAGCCGAAATAAAAAACAACAATTAAAAAAATACTTCTGTTTATTGAAAAAAATTTTAAATACAAAAATTTTTAAAATTTTTCAGGTTCCGAGTCATCGGACATATAACTGTGATCTCCAACTTCTGAATCTTCTTCGTCATCACTCTCCGTTTCAGTTTTTTCGACAATGTCTTCTATTTTTAAAGGTGTATGATCCCCAATGAATCCTACTGGTTTTAAATATTCATCTAAGAACCAACCGCAGTTCTCAGGCTGAAGTTTTACGCATATTGGATCCGTTGCATTAAGCCACATGGAATTTACGAAAATAGTTCGTAAAATTTTCTGAGTTAATGATATCCAGCATGGTGGTATGGAGTTGGAGTCGGAGTCTTTTATTTTTTTTAAAAAGTGCTCGCTGTCTTCTTTTGCAGAGTAATTCTTAAAAAAATGCGATGTCTCGCATCATTCACACTGGTACAGTTCCTGATACCATACATACTAGACGTAAATTCTTGGACAGTCTTCATTTTTTCACCAATGAAAATATCAGCAGCATCTGTTAATGACGCAAAAACTGTTTGATATTTTTCATTTTTTGAAAATTGCTGAAAAGGTTTTACTTTCCCTTTGTTGTAAAATGCTGCCGTGTAATCGCAACCTGTAAATGCATGGAATGCTGGAAGACTTTGGCATAATTTAATTCCTAACTCCAACGCTAAATCGGTGCAATTAATACAATCAACAGTTTGATTATTACTCTTTTTTGTAGCTGAACTGGCAAGCCAAATTTCTGATCCGATAAGTTTGTGCATATTTCCTAACAAAATAATCAAAACGTCAGTATCAGAGGCTTGATAATAAATTTAAAAAAAATTTTGATAAGATTAGTTGATTGAAAACGTCCTCATTTAATTATTCCAAAAAAAAAAAAAAGGAAATCAGAACATTTTCTTGTTCAATTTTCAACTACCGTTTTTTAAGTAAATTACAAAAAAAATATGTGTGTCGAAAATTAACAAAACCATAAGTGAGTTTTACTAGCAATTACTTCAACATGACAAAAATATAGAAAATGTATTAGCTTAGATAATTTTAAAGATTCAATTATGATGTACTTACTGTATATTCAGCGATAAATTTAAGAAATTCTTCGTTATATTTTTTATTCAAAACAGTCACTTTTTTGTAGCACGTGGTATGATAACCTACAAATTGGAGTGACGCACTGGGTAGCTCAATAAAACTGTATTTAAATTTTTTTTTCTTACGAAAAGCTAACTTTAATGCACACTTTTCAAAAGTTTCATCATCGAAATCAATTATTCCGTCATCCGAATCACACAAAAAACACTTTTTGGCCATTTTTTCCAACAATAAATAGCAGCACGTTTTTTCACTTGTATCTATAGCGACAATCTACTCCAAAATAGTGTACAGCATATACGAGTCTATCGCTATCCTTTTCATTTCCAAGCACAAATAGCATGCGCACTCTCCTTCTTTAAATGGGCGGACTTTAAACAGCTGCTACGCTGCGTCCTTTTCTACCGCATGGGATGGTTGGTCTGGGACCTCTCTCTCACACACATTCACTCGCAGCGATATTTTATTATTTAAAATTCGACAACCGTAATTCGGGACTGATTTTTCGCAGGCAACCCTATACCACCGTGTTCCTTATGAAATAATCTTTCATTTTATCTAAAATTGATTCAATAATCAGACCGTTGCAAAATGCTAGTATAGATTTACCTGTTTACACCTGGCAACCCGTGGTTGTGACCGGAAAAAAATAGGCAACCTAACGTTTGCACATTCTATGGGCTTCAAACTTTCGATTGGTATCAAATTTATTTAATAATCACACCGGTGCAATGTTTAAAAAAAAAAAATTTTTTAATTATTAATTAAAAATACTCTGGACTGAAATTTGTTAGGCAACCCATATAGGATATATTTATTGGCATATTTAATAACATAAAAAATACGTCTCATCAAATAAGCATCTCGGTGAAGGTCGTTGTATAGCGGGATCCTATACTACTAGCAAAATCTCTGTCAAGACAATAAACAAAGTATTTAGATCGCAATCCTCTGCTATTTTAGTAGTAAACTACTAATTTATCCACTGTTTAAGTATGTAAATAAAATAATATTACTATAGAGTGCAGCATAAACATACCTTCTAAAGGCAGAGCATACGATTATTGAATTTGACAATAATATTTTTGGGTCTTGAACTCTTGTTATCGGCTCTGGGGACAAGATGTATGGATACAGTATCTTTTTTGTTTATTGGACACTTAAGTATAACTCCGATGGCCTCAAGAACATTAAGAAGATTTTCACCTCGTTTCTCCGGGAGGTTACTTATTTCGGCGTTATTTTGAAGCGCTTGTTGCTCCATAGTATTAATTTTCGACTCCAACTGAGAAATGCGTTTATCCTGAAGCACACCTGAATTGACTTTATCCTCAAGTATGTTAAGACGGTGATCAACTTCCTCAGTTTTCTAGATTAGATCATCTTATTTGTCACTCATAAACTGAATTGACTTTTTCAAATCCGTGAAGTTTTCAGTGAATTTAGAGAACTTATCGTCATGTTTTGTAAACCATGATTCCATCATCGACACAATGTTACTCTGGAACAATTACATGGTTTGACGGAAATTCACTTCACCTTTACTATGAGTGACGTACGTGAGTGATTCATCTTCTGGAGTCAAATCATCAACACTCATCTCACCTGGCGGAGGTGATACGACCGTACTGTTCAACTGATCCATAGTTAGTAGATGGCGGTCGATCAAAAACTGCAAGGGTGATTCTTCCGAATAAATAACTACTCTGTGATACCGGTGCCAAGCGACAGCACTCCGTCAGCTATGCTATGCTATGGGAGGGTTGCAAATAGTCACCGAGAAGCCGAGAACTAATGCACTTACGACCGGTTGGCATCAGAGCAGACGGCGGAATGAAATTAAGGTTATCTGGGTTTATGACACCTAACTTTTTGAGTTTCAAAAACTTGAAATGTAGGTAACTGTGTTAATTACACGCACAATGTCCCTTTCATTTAACTTTGGTATGCAAACGTAAAATGGTCTGGCTCTCCTGAATTTCGTTAATGATGCTTTCCCACCTTCCTCTTTATATTATTCTGTGATAGGCTCAAGGAGAAAGCATTTTTGAATTTTTAATCTATTTTTTGTGACGCATTCTTTCTTTCCTGCGGTAGCCTTGGTAACATCATCTCTAAAAAAAAACGTTTTTCTAGAAATTTATCCGTTCGCTTAGATTGGGCTCTGCTTATTCTACTTTTTAGACCCAGTCTTTTGTGCAAGTAGATGTAACACTCTTGTATTTCTTCGTAACTGGACTACTCACCACACTTTTAAAAATTTGTATGTTGTTATTATTACTCTTTTCGAATTCACATTCGAGAGTTGCTGTTAGAACATTCAATTCGAGAATTTGAAGTCTCACTAATATTCAATTCGAGAATTTAAAGTCTCACTACGTTCCGGTCTTCTTTAGAACTAATATTCCTGTACGTACATGTGGTCATGTTTTCTTTCTTGGTGTGTTCCATCGGAACATTAAAATTATCATCTGACAACTGAATGTTATTTGGAATATTTAAACCAGATGTTTTGAAACAGTGTTGTGGCAACGGTGATGTTATGGAATTTACAATGTGACAGTTAACATTTAATTTGACATCATTCACTGGAGAAGTTATAGTGATATTGACACTTTTATTTATTTTATTATTTTTATTTCCTATTCCAATAATATTGGTGTTCTGGAAAAAAGGATTTAAACCCAGTTCATTTTCAAGGGATGAAGTTATAAAAGAAGCTTGGCTACCAGAGTCAAGTAGCGCTCTGACAAAAAGCTCAGAACCCCGAACAGTGAATAATTTTACTTTTATAGTTGGAAGTAAAGTATTCATTGAAGAATGAATGTATAACAGTTTTAGAATTAGAACTGTGGTCTTTATGCAAAAGCGTATTGTGCCCTGCTTTACACACTTGACATTGAAAAGTGAATCTACGCTTACCGGTGTAGGATTTTAAACAAATAATGCATAACTTTTTTAAGTTAATAAATTGTTCACGGTCTGCAATAGGAGCCGTTTTAAATTTAGGACAACTATGGAGTGCATGATTTATTCCCTCACAGAAAGAACAAAAACTTGAATATTTAGTGACAACATTGCTCACTTTGTTTTGATTTTTAGTACCTACTCTTCATATGGTCAGTAGTACTACTATCTTCCAGCGCTATAGAACGCTTTTCAAAAAATGAAATAAACTCTTCCATAGTTGGCAGAGTGTCTGTGTCTATCAAGTTTATAGGCACGATTGGTATAGGTATCAATTTTTTTAGTTAAAATAGAAATTAATAGCATATCCCATTGATCCACAGGTTGCTTTAAGTTTTTAAGTGCATACAATTGTTTTTGCACTTGCGAAATAAATGACCTTATAGAGGGTGCTGTACCCTTTTGCATTGATGGCAGTTGTAATAAAATATTAATATGGTTGAATATAATGCTGGACTTGTTGTCGAAACGCTTCTTTAAAAGTTCAAGAGCCTTTTTGTATGACTCATTGACCAAATGTAAATTCACAATAAAGCATCATCAGTAAATAAAGCATCATCAGTTAAAAAACTTCGTAGGTAAAATAATTTTTGAACGTCTAAGAGCGACTTGTTTCTATGAATAACTGCTACAAAATAAGTCCATGAAAGGTGTGTATTTTGTAAAATCTTTCCCACTGAAGGTGGGCACATCAATGTTAGGCAACTTTGATGTTTAGACATTAGAACTTAGTTGCAACTCAGTAGCATTCAAATTTTTTAATGCAAAATATATTTATTTATATATTATCCTCTTATATTTCAACATTTTCACTGTCTTTCTCATCAATTGCTGAAATCTCCAACTGAATTTTCTCATAGTCTTTGAAAGTAATGTTTAACTTTTCTATACGAGCCGCTACCATCTCAGCACTGGCTGATGCAAGCGCAGTTAGATTGGATCATTAATAAAGTTCTCGATTCTAGTTACCTTTTAATTGTCCACGGGCTAGGCGTTATGTACGCTTCTTGCTTTGCAGGGTTCGACATGTTTACCGCAGATATTCACGAAACGCACTTGCACTTTTCCGCACTATACTCAAGTAGTCCAGTAAATTTGTCGGTTGAATGTATGGGCTCGTATGCGTTAAATCCGGTAGGTCTGATTTTTTGCAGACTTGTTTATGGTGTTGGCCTAATGTACAGGGTGTCCCGTGGCAGATTTAGGATTTTAAAATGAAATAAATGAACGTTATACATAAAAAATTATCATTTATTGCTTATCAAATTAAACATCAAACATGCGGATTTTACTTCTTAAAAATTACACCGTCTAGATGTCGTCCCTCAGAACGCACACACTCGCGGAATCTTTCCATGGTATTCTGAGCGACGCGCTTCAGTAGTGACTGAGGGATAGCTTGCACTTCTCGCACGATATTCGCTTTCAAATCAGAAATATCGGCTGGGTTGCTATTGTACACTTTTGCCTTCAAATACCCCCACAGAAAAAAATCCATAGGGGTGAGATCCGGTGATCTGGGTGGCCACACGATATCACCAAATCGACTTATCAATTTATCAGGGAATTTTTCGCGCAGCATGTTAATGGTGGCTCTCGCTGTGTGAGGTGTGGCGCCATCTTGTTGAAACCACGTGTGGGAGCTATACGATTGATGCTCTTGAAGCGCTGGCATGAAATATTCGTTTATCATGCGACGGTACGCTTCACCATCTACGGTTACAGTTTCGCCTCGCGAATTTTCAAAGAAAAATGGCCCGATAGTGCCATTGGCGGACAGAGCGACCCAGACTGTAACTTTTGGGCTGTGAAGTGCTTGTTGGTGTTTTAATCGCGGATTTTGTCCTTTCGGCGCCCAATAGCGGCAGTTTTGTTTGTTCACAAATTCATTCAAATGGAAGTGTGCTTCATCACTAAACCAAATCGTGTTGGCAGTTCGAAATCGGGTTAGCATGATTTCGCAGAACTCTTTACGCACTTTGAAATCATTTGGCTTCAGAGCTTGCACTAATTGGATTTTGAAAGGGTGAAGACCAATGTCTTTGCTTAAAATTCGGTGTACCGTTGTTTTTGGTATCCCCAAAGCCGATGCTCTCTTGCGCACGGACTGACGCGGATTTTCATGAACGCTGCTTTCAACCGACTGAATGTTCTCTTCCGTTCTTGAAGAGCCTGACTGGGTCCCGGTCGCGAGTCGTTTGTGGTTGAACCTGTCGTACGAAACTTCTGCACCCAGGTCCTAATCAAGTTTTCACTAGGTGCGTCACTTAATCGGCGAATATTGAACCGCGAACAGAAACGACGGCGAGCAATGACGCATGAATTATTGGCTTTGAAGTATGCCTCTACTGCAAACGCGCGATGTTCACTCGTCCAGTTCGACATCGTGACTAAGTAATCCGCATATGTGCTGAGTCGATCTGTGCCCCCTCTCCCCTCCCCCGCGCAGTGGTTGTAGAACTAAGAAGATTTTAAATCCTAAATCTGCCACGGGACACCCTGTATAATCCAAGTTTGTGACCTCGAGCGCCGAACGCAACTTTGTCAAAAATCGAAAAAACAGCGAAAAAATAGTATTGGAAAAATTAGCAACTGCAGAAAACCCCATACTTCCAAATGATTTCCAGTTACATGGTCTTGCGAATGAAATAGGCAAAATATTTACAAAAGAATCGCCACCACTGTTCTACGCGCCATATATACCTGCAGACGCTTACCAAAGTAAGCGTAACACATCGGGGTGGTTGGTGAGCGCTAGAAGAGCCCGACGGCAACATCTTGTGTCATCGGGCCTAATGCAAAAGCCAACATCTCGTTCACGATTAAAGTCGAGCCCTAGGATAGACAGCCCTGGTATCGACCTAACGAAACTTCAAGAAGATACTCACTGTCTAGACTTTTGTTTTCAGATTGGTTAAATTATCTAGGACAGAATCAGTGAAAAAGATATGTGAATTAGCTCAAAATCTCCTTCAAATTTTATAAAATATCTGAATCTAAGATCTATTATCGTTTTAAAAATTATTAATTTAATTGTTTTTCTGTGCAGGTGACGTGGAGAACGCAGCGTCAATGCTGGAGCAGTTGTCGAGTCCTTCACCTTGTCCGTGACACGAAATCAGTGCCCTCTGGGAAGCGACAGTGCGAGCCCGCCTCCGGTACGTGTACTACGAAGACGGGACATTACAGGAGTACTTTAACAAGTACCCTATCCTCAAGTCCAGTGAAGGGTGGCTGCTCCTGACTTACGATTTTAAAGCATTGTTCCCTGATAAATCGGGGGGCCTCGAAGCATTAGCAACTTCTGCAGAAAACATCATTAAAGCTGCTCAGCGTAAACTGAGCACAACAAAATACAAGTTTCTTCTGCAAAAAATTACGGGCACATTAACAAGTATTAAAGGTAAAAAAATAATGCAGGTCTGTCTCCTTTTGTCAAATGTTAAAAATCTTGAATTATTGTATGCAGGAACTTAAAACATAGATCATCCAAAACCTTGCACTGAAGGACTTTATGCCATAGACATTTTTTGTTTGTCTAAAGATCCTCTATGGATATGGATATAAAACAATTTGTACGTCTATGTCTTTGAAAGCCCAGGTGTTACAAAAATGTAAAATTTAAGCTATTAAAACCATTTTAGCAATTCAATATTTTAGGTACCCTCCTAAGTTGGATTATATTTGCTGCACATCGACGCTAAATTCAGATCGCGCGTAAGCGCAGCGTGATATATACCTGTTTTGTGTGGACGGGCTTTGAAAGACCCCACGTGACTAACCGCGTAAGTGAAAATAAATATTTTTTTTAATTTAGATTTCCTTAGTAGAAAAAAACCGGTTTTTTATGTATTTTTGTTTTAGATTTTATTAACTAGAAATGAACGAAGAACAACAACGTCGTATATTAAACTGGTTAGAGGATGGAAGTAATGATGTTTACGGTGGTAATGATGATTCGGTATATACCCGGATAAAATGCGGTATATACTAGTGTTATCGCATATAGATTGATAAAAAGGAGAAGTTCCTTCATTAAGTTAGATTTAAATATATTTTTTTGTGACTGTGATCTGAAGAAGAGAAATTGATGTTAATATTTTTAGATTGTAAGTTTAAGGCAGAAATAAAAAAATATGTTTACGTAACTAGTAGTAGTTCTATTGTAATTAAGAGAATCACCAATGATTTGCTTATATAATTAGGAATAACTAATTAAAAAGGTGTTTTTAGGCTGATTTTTTTTGGGGTCTTCAAAGACCCAACCGCGTAAACAAAAAATGCGCGACTGACCGAAGGTTAAATAACGTATAGGTATAATATTATTATTTTCTTTTCAGAAGAAAAATCGGAGACAAGATTAATAGCCGCAATATTGCTCATCGGCTGTTTATTCAATATTCCTCCTGTACACTATACACTGACCCTATTGCATCGGCACCTACTGCGTAGATGCAGAAGCTTTTAGATAGAGCTATTTGAGTAAGGACTCTGAACTTCACACCAACAGGCTCGCATCAGCCCGGGGCAGTGAATACAACTTATGCATATTGAATCCCGGTTGTCTCGGTACACATGATAACCGCGCTATTTATGGCTTGAAACAGTCATCTAGAGCGTGGTATCAACGAGTTGATGATTTGTTACATTCTCTGGGCTACAAAAAATCTTAATTGGATGGAACCATGTTTATTTACTAAAATAAATAAAGATGTAAAGATTATTATTGCACTGTACGTCGATGACTTTTTTTTTTCTCAAATAATGATAAGGAATTTAATAACCTAAAAGAAAGTTTGTCATCAAATTTCAAAATTAAGGACCTGGGTTGTATAAAGAATAATTGTTTAGGGATGACAGTAGTTGTTGATAAACAGCAGGGTTGTATTTCTATAGACCAAGAAAGTTATATTGATGAATTGTTAATGAAGTTCAATATTTCAGAAAGTAAATGTGCAGATACACCTATTGAACCTAAACTAAAAATAACTGAAAGTGAAACTTGTAATGTAAAGTTACCATATCAGAAATTGATTGGTTGTTTACATAGCTGTTCTTACTCGAGCTGATATACACTCGGCGTCAAAAAAATCGCACCTTGGGAAAATAATACTTTAAACCATTTTTAATCACATTTAGAATCTATGGTGATGGGATTATTAAGTATCATTTTAAACATTAATTTAACGACATTAAAATTAACAATCATTTATGCTATAAAAAAAACATTTCACCCAAATAACGACGTTATACAAAAATAATGCATAATTACTTTATAAAAGGGCCGCTAGTTGCGCTACTTTTTAGAGGTATAAAAGGGGGGGGGGGGGGGGTAAAACTATGTTTTAAGTAATTTTTAAGCATGTTTTTGTCTTACTTTAATTCTTTGTCAACAACCTTTTTTTTTTTCTTTTGCAATCACTTCTTTTTTTATGACCTAGCAAGACTAAAGTTCGATTTGCTGAATGTTGATGATTAGACCTATAAAATGATACCTAATAGTCCCATCATCATTGATTCTAAATGGGATTAAAAGTGGTTTTTCAAAGTTGCGATTTTTTTGACGCCGAGTGTAGTATTTTCTGTAAATTTTTTGAGCCAGTTTAATAACTGCTAGAATGACTTTAACTATTAAACCAACCGGAGACGCCACTGACAGGCGTTCCCCTCTGCCAAAAAAAAGTGTCTTTCAACACGCATACCTGTTAAATACAACTAGTTTTTTTGAGTTTACGGAGTGCTTGGATTGGTGAATGTATTTGTGTGCATCTAGTTCAAGCTAGTGTTTAATTGTTTTGTCAAAAAATGCGTTAGTTTTAGGGCGTATTTTTTAAAGTTTGTACATTGATTTTTTACAGTGTCCAACGACTTCAATTATTTTTTTAAATACTTTTGATACATAAGATTAAAACTAACTATGCTTTATTAGAATTAATATTAACATATAATTGTTTAAACATTTTTGTTTGTACTGATAAATTAATAATTATTTAATTATAGCAAATTCAATTTCAATGTTGTGGTGTTTTTGCCATGTCCTCTTCCCATTTTCCAACTTTAATGTTCTCATATTTACTCAGCCGTTGAAGAAGTGCTAATGTTTTCTATTTTGTCAAAATCTAGGTCAAAGCTATTACAATAATATTCTATAGCAATAATAATAAGTTAATTATAAGCATTTTATAATTGGTATTAAATCTTGGTCCAAAAATTTGACACAGGTGGAAATTTCCACTGACTAACAACTATTTGTAATTCTGGCGTAAATCCTACCTACTAAATTGGGAGGCATTTATACTAGCTGGCAACACTGTACCGAATTCTGTCACACTGCGCACACAGCGCCATTTTAAATTGATCAGTCTCTCGTTTACAAGTCAACGAATCGTTTGTGAATGTGAAGGTGCTTTAAGGATTTCCATTCATAAACGTCGATTTTTAAGGTAATAAACAACTTTATATTGTCTTTTTTATGTTCTATTAATAGTTTACCTTGCATTTTCATGAAAAACAGCTTTACTGCATGTTATTAGTTGAACAATGTCAGCAACGAAAATAAATTACTTTTCATGTCAGGATTTCGTTACGCTCCGCTGACCAACGATTGTGAAAACGTTAGTCAAAGGAACAAATCGTTAGTCAGCTGAACGCTAAAGTCGCGTTTGTATTGTGCAATTGTCATGGTTATTTTATATTGGTATTTTTAATAATGTGATTTATGAAATCCAAATATTTATTGACATTAAAAGTACCTAGTTGACCTTTCTGTAAAAGTTGTTCGTACCTATAAGTATTTGTACTAAATAAATAAGATTCTTATACATACTTTTTTGTTAGGGGAAGGCAATGGCTCTCACACCTGCAGAAAGGGCTAAAAGACATAGAGAAAAACTAAAAAAACGACCCCGAAAAGTTTATAGAACATAAAAAAAAACATGCGGCCCTAGTAAAGGTTACATCAAAGAAAATAGGGGAACTGAACGACCAAGAAAAAGAAAAAAGACGACAAAAATGGAGAGAACAAAAACGAAAGCAAAAAGAAAATAAAAAACAAAACACTAGTAATACTGCAAGTACTGTAACATCGATCTCAACACAAAAAAATAGTAAAAAAGGAAAAAAAAAGAACCTTGCAAAGAAATAAAAAAAAGCACGAAAAAGAATCCAGATTTAAACTACATCACTACAAACGACAAAGAAAAAGCTACACCGTTTAAATATCAAAACATTCCAAAAGATAAAAAATCTAGAAGCATATATAACTAAAATGAAAGCTAGGGAGGAAGTTTTGGAAAGTACTATAAAACAAGCTTACAAAAACTGCCAAACATTGTTAGAATATGCGTATTGGAACGCAACCAATGTTTAGTTCCTTCTATTGCCACACTGTCTGTGGCGCTCTCTCCTCCATGATTTTATGTGCGATCGGTCTCGAATAAAACAAGTTGAATTTACTTTATACTTTTTATTACTACAACTATTGAAATTCCTACATGGTAGCAGAGCGTGGTTGTTGTAGTACAGTTGGAATTATTGGAAAAGTGAAAATACAACTTCTGTTGACGGATTACTTGACGACCGGAATAGAGGTTAAAGAGGTTATACCGGGTTCTACGCAGTGCGCACAACGTGGTTCTCGTAAAAGTCGTATGAAAAGAACTTTCAATCATAATGGGCTCAAATAATATTTTCAACATTGAGAAACTAATCGGAAGAGAAAACTTCGCCACCTGGAAATTCAGTATGAAGACATATTTACAGCATGAGAACCTATGGTGTTGTATCGAGCCGGCTGACAACGATAAAATTGATGCTACCAAGGACATTAAGGCCAAGGCCAAACTAATATTGCTTCTTAACCCTCAAAATTACGTCCATGTACAGGAGTGCACAACAGACAAAGAGGTATGGGAAAGTTTACACCAGGCTTTTGACGACAATGGACTTACCCGAAGAGTCGGCCTGCTTAAGGACTTGATAAACACGACACTGGAATCATGCAATAGTGTTGAAGAGTATGTGAGCAAGATTATGAACATTGCTCACAAACTGCGTAGCATTGAATTTGATGTCAATGATGAGTGGCTCGGGACGTTAATGCTGGCTGGCCTACCTGATGATGAATACAAGCCCATGATTATGGGGCTCGAGAGCTCCGGCTTAAAAATTAGTGCAGACTCCGTCAAGTCTAAGCTCATACAAGAAGTTAATACATCAAAGTCAGCTGCATTTTTCACAAAATCAAAGAAGACCAAAAATTATAGTCAGTCAAGTAAACCGAAGGGGCCAAGATGTTACAATTGTAATAAGTACGGCCATTACGCCAAGTAAGGGAGAGAGCTCCAGTTATGTAGCCGCATTTTCAGCAACTATTGGACAAAATGTGAGCGATAAATGGCTAATAGACTCCGGTGCATCCATGCACATGACAAGCAGAAATGATTGGTTGTACAATGTCACTGAGCCATCAATTAAGAGTGTGACAGTAGCAAATAGAGAGCCACTAGCTGTAAAGGGAGTTGGATGTGTTGATATACACATAAACCAGGAGGATAAAATACAAGTGAAGAATGTTCTGTTTGTTCCTGGGTTAGCTGCGAACCTCCTTTCAGTCAGCACTATTGTGAAGAGTGGATATAATGTTACATTCAATGACAAGGGATGTGATATTCAGAATTGTAAAGGAGAAGTAATATGTACTGCAATATTAAACAATAACTTATATATCATGAACACAGGTAAGGAAATAGTTTATCTGACATCAAGTTCAGCGAGTTCTAATGACGCTCATCTGTGGCATCTGAGAATGGGACACTTGAATATCTCAGACATAAGAAAATTGCCAAATAGCGTAGAGGGTGTGACTCTTACTCCGGATAAAGGTAATGATGCTTCATGTGTGCAATGTTTTGAAGGTAAACATTCGAGGACGCCATTTAAAAATGTAGGTTCAAGAGCACTAAGGCCTCTTGAATTAATACATTCAGATTTATGCGGCCCTATAGAGAATTTGTCATATGGAGGTATGAAATATTTTATTACTTTCACCGATGACTTCACACGAAGGGTCCATGTGTACTTTCTTAAAGATAAAACGAGTGTTCTAGAGACCTTTAAAAATTTTAAGTCTAAAGTAGAGAATGAATTGAATTATAAGATCAAAACACTTCGCACTGATAATGGTAAAGAATATTGCAATTATAATTTTGAGAATTTTTTGTCTAAGCATGGTATTGTTCACCAGACATCCACTCCATACACTCCGGAGCACAATGGCATGGCGGAAAGGATGAACAGGACGCTTGTGAATCGTGCAAGATGCATGCTGTTTTATGCCAACCTGGAGAAACAATTATGGGCTGAAGCTTTAGCAACTGCTGCATATATTGTTAACCGATCCCCCACTAAGTCATTGGAAGGTAAAACACCGTATGAGTTATGGAAAGGTAAGAAACCCAATTTATCTCACATGAAAGTATTTGGCTCCGATGCTATGGTGCATGTACCAAACCAAAAACGCCGAAAATGGGATAAAAAATCTGAGAAAATGATTATGGTGGGTTACTGTGAAAATACCAAGGGGTACCGTTTAATGAACCCTATAACACACAAAATAATAAAAAGTAGAGATGTTGCCTTCTTTGAGAAGTACAATGAGAATGCCAGTGTACCCATTCAATGTGATGTTGATGTTACAGTCAAGGACAGTCAGTCAGCCAGCGCGAGCGGTGCTCCGCCTACTAACAGTGGAACGCCAGAAAGTACGTCTGCCACTCAGAATAAGAAAATAGTCACTCAGGAGTCACAAAAGAGAGAACTGAACACAGAAACAAGTAAAAGTGAAGACTCAAGTGAGTATGATACAGATTACGGGGATCTAGATGAAACCTACCAACCCCCCAGTTATGTGGGGAAGAATTATGACACTAATGTGACGGTAAGGCCACTCCGGTCACGTTATAATGAGAATAATCAAGATAAAGAAAGTTATTTGTGCTTCTTTACTGACTTGACTGATCCGCAGACTGCTGAGGAGGCATTGTCATCACCACAAGCCACTGAATGGAAAGCAGCCATGCATGAAGAGTATAGTTCTTTAATGAAAAATAAAACATGGAGTTTAACAGATCTTCCTTCAGGCAAAAGGGCTTTACCCTGCAAGTGGGTATTCAAAACAAAAACTGATCAGAGTGGAAATATTGTTCGTTATAAAGCAAGGCTTGTGATAAAGGGTTATGCCCAAAGAAAGGGTGCTGACTATGAAGAAACTTACTCACCAGTTGTCAGGTATACAACTATCCGTTATTTATTTGCTTTAGCAGCCAAATACGAGCTTCAAATAGATCAAATGGATGCCGTGTCAGCCTTTCTCCAGGGAGAAATTGATAAAGAAATCTACATGCAACAGCCAGAACAGTACAGACAAGGATCTCAGGTATGCAAGTTACATAAATCCATATATGGCCTCAAGCAAGCTAGCAGATTGTGGAATACTAAACTGAACAATGCTTTACATGAGTTAGGAATGCAACAATCAAAGTCAGATCCCTGTGTATACTATAATGCTGAGAAAAATACGTTTATAGCTATCTGGGTCGACGATTTGATATTATTTGCTGCTCAGGAGTCAATTAAAAATTTATTGAAGGAAAAATTAAAACAACACTTTGAAATGAAAGACATTGGCCCAGCAAGCCAGTGTGTAGGTCTACATATTACCAGAAATAGAGAGAAGATAGTGATAGATCAAGAAAAGTATATAAAAGAAATCTTAGCACGTTTCAGAATGTCAAATTGCAAACCTGTGAAAACACCAATTGAAGTTGGTATGAAATTCAATAATTCGGAGAATGAAGAAAAGTTTGACTGTCCCTATCAGCAAGCAATTGGTTCATTACTCTATGTGGCTCAAGGTACTCGACCAGATATATCATTTGCTGTCAATGCACTGAGCAGATTCAACAAAAATCCAAACACAGAACACTGGACTGCAGTAAAGAGAATATTTAGATATCTACAGGGTACAAAAGACTTGAAGTTAGTCTACACCAAAAATGGAAATGAAGAGATAACTGGATACTGTGACGCCGACTGGGCCAGTGACTTGCGCGACAGAAAGTCGTGCACAGGTTATGTATTTTTGTTACAGGTGCTATTTCGTGGCGGTCAGTCAAGCAACAGACCGTCGCCCTGTCGACCGCCGAGGCGGAGTACATGGCGATGTCTTCCGCGGCGCAGGAGGCGCTGTGGCTGCAGCAGCTCCATGGCGAGCTCAGTCACCAGCTAAAGAACCCGCTTCTCATCTTCAGTGACAACCAGAGTGCAATCAAACTAACCACCAATGACTGTTATCTACCAAGAACTAAGCATATATACATTCGTTACCATTTCTTGAAAAACCATGTCAATAACCTAAATATTAAGTTTTTGTATGTTAGGGGTGAACAAATGATAGCTGATAATTTAACTAAGGGCACTACTGCTGATAAACATTCATATTGTGTCACAAAAATGGGGTTGTGTTCCAGGGGAGGGTGTTAGAATATGTGTATTGGAACGCAACCAATGTTTAGTTCCTTCTTTTGCCACACTGTCTGTGGCGCTCTCTCCTTCATGATTTTATGTGCGATCGGTCTCGAATAAAACAAGTTGAATTTACTTTATACTTTTTATTACTACAACTATTGAAATTCCTACAAACATATAAAGAAAAAAGAGTTTTTAAAAGATTGGCTATACATGAAACTATTAAACAAGCTAAAAAGAAGACATTTTTGGCAAAGTTATTAGGGCTAAAAGGCAGATTAAGGATTTGGAAAGAAAAAGTAAAGAATGAAAAAATTCGCGAAGAAATAGAAGGATTTTTTGTGCGGGACGACATCAGTAGATGTACTGCTGGAAAGAAAGAATGCCGTACATTATGCAAAAAGAAAGAACAAATTAGATACCTCACTGACACATTGATAAACCTTTATGCAATTTATAGATCAGAAGGTGGAAAATACAGCGTAGCAACGTTTTACAAATATAAACCGTTTTTTGTAATACCTCCAAGTGTACAAAACAGGAATACATGCTTGTGTGTCAAACACGAAAACTTTGATATGCTATTTTGCTCTCGTCAAAAATGGGGTATTACTAAATTGCAAGACTGTGACCGATGTTATATCAAAAGTAAGTTGCAACATGTCATATCAATGCATGCATGGAGAATGTCGTGAATGTAAACAAAAAGTACCTGTATATAACATAAGAGATGGCCAGATCGATTTACCTACAGAATGGAGTCAGTGGGAAAGAATTGATCATACTTACAAAACGACTGAGAATGGTATATCTAAAATTATGAAAACTAAGAAAACCGCAAAGGTGATTAAAAAAGGGACTCTTGCTACTTTAATTCAGTGTTTTGAAAGTGCCATACCTGCATTTAAAAAGCACACTTGGAAGCATCAGCAACAAAAATATCGCGAATGTGTTAAAGGATTACAGGAAAATGAGGCACTAATACTGTGTGATTTTTCCGAAAATTATATATGCAAGCTTGCTGAAGAAATCAAATCCATGCACTTTGGGGCCTCTAAACACCAAATAACTCTACACACAGGTATGCATGCGTTATAGTTTAAAAATATTCTACCGTACGACAAATCATTGTTTTTTATGTCTTTAGTTTAGTGTTCAAAGAATTTTTTCGTCACTATTTTGATATTATTGTCTGTCAACGTTAGCAATTTATTAAAATATTTTAACATAAATATAATGAATTAGGTATGTAGAATCTACACAATACTATATTGTTGTTCTGTTCCGGAGTTTCGGTAAGTTTATATACCTGCAGAT
The DNA here is from genome assembly GCA_963855545.1 of Ethmia dodecea. Lineage (NCBI taxonomy): Eukaryota > Metazoa > Arthropoda > Insecta > Lepidoptera > Depressariidae > Ethmia > Ethmia dodecea. The sequence continues at coordinate 1,888,912 of OY979447.1, forward strand.
TAATTTGTTTACAGGAATGGTGTACTTTGCTGATAAAGGACAATCCTTTTGCACAATCTCCGATAATAATTGCGATCTGGTCTCACCTCATTCCCATAGTAAAAATGATCAGAGAAAATAAACCTGGCGTGAACGTCATCCACTTCTATTCAGATGGTCCCAGTTCCCAGTATAGACAAAAGAAAAACTTTTTTTATTGAATTTGTTCGCCAAAAAACTGAAACTTGAATATTCAACGTGGTCGTTTACGGAAAGCGGGCATGGGAAAGGTGTTGCTGGTGGTATCGGTGGTGCAGCCAAAAGAACTTTGGATCGACAAGTGAGTTACGGGCGAGATGTTACGAATGGTTCAGAAGCTTACGAGGTATTGACTAAATGTATGCCTTCTACCAAATGCTTTTATATAAAAGACTCTGAAATAGACAATATGAATAAAATAATTCCCAAAGATTTAAATACTTTGATTGGTACAATGAAAATACATCAAATTATAACGAAAACCGAAGACGTGATTCAGCACAGAACTCAGTCTTGTTTTTGTGGACCTAATAGAGGGCTGTGTGACTGCTTTTCACCACAAACACACACATTTAATAAAAAGAAGACTTTTGTGACATCTAATAAAAATTCGGAAGCCCTTGCAATTCATAAAAATAACACACAACAAAGTACTAATCAAATTTTAACACAAAAATGCAAATCCAAGAAGAAAGATATTATTTTAGCATCTCACAAAAATCAAAAAAATATTCAAGTACCATTAGATACAGCTATATCTGAACCATCTTACTCCATGAACTCTATAACTGTCGATGTCGAAGTTCACACGCCTCCTGTTGTTTTTGATAAATTGCACAATGAAGATAAACCTATTGTGAAAACTGTAAGCCATGATGTTGACAAGTTTGACGAAATCATTGCAATTGACGAAAATCTAAATAGGACATCGACTGTATCACCTGACAAGTTTGCATTACATGACAATGACGCCATACGTGACATTAAACCTACTATTCCTGACGTAGAATATACTGTCGAAATTGAGACTGATAATTCTGTATGCGATGAGGAAACTTTGAAAGTGGTTGATAAAATCTCGGATGACCCATTACAAATTAAGACTCACCTACTGACAGATAACAAAGTTCAATCCATAGAGGTAGTCGAACCAAAGTTGGATGATTCTAAAACTTCTATTAGAAAACGCACGTCACTCTTCAATATAGAAAACCAGTCTGAGCCTAAGAGAATAAAGTCTTCATATTTACCAAATAAAATAAATGTTCCTAAACACTCTAAATCCCTAAAAACTATCGTCACTCGTTCACTGGAGTGTTACAGATGCAAGACAAAGCTACCATTACATACTAATATGGTGAAATGTTTGGCTTGTAAGAAACTGATTTGTTCAATATGCAGCGACAACTCAACTTATTTTGATTACATCTGCGACACATGCTATGGTGAATAGAACTGACGGCCTGGCAAGACTAATGAATTTTGTTCTGAGATAGATTTTATAAATAATACAGCGTCAATTGTTTAATATAATCTCACGCCTTTTTTATCCCCGAGGGGGTAGGCAGAGGTATTCCATTACTGGATATACCCACATTTCACGAGATATACTGGACCCCTAAACGTGATAGGTGGTGAGCCTTTCGCCGGACCGGGTCTGTTTACACATGTCTCAGAATTAATTCTGAGACCTGCGGGTTTCCTCACGATGTTGTTCCTTCACCGTCGAGCTAGTGATAAATATGTACGTAAGTTTTTGAAAAACTCATTGGTACATGCCAGGATTCGAACCTCACTGATTTTCGGCCGGCTCTTTAACCGTCCGGGCTATTACTGCTCTTTAATTCGTCAATTGTTTGTTGGGCATTATTGGTTCTTATCGTCGCAAAATTTTGTGAAGAAGACACTGTTGCAAAATTTCTTGTAAGTACTTTGCTCTTAATATTTTTGTACCTTTTTTCTCCTAATGCATACACAAACTGAAAAAAATTCTTACTAACAGCTATGCCTTGAAAGTAAAAAGTTGTATGAGCTGTTTTCCTGATCTTTGATTTGTGTTTTTTTTTATTTCGAGTATTGGGACCATGACGAGTTAAAGCATTAAGAGCACCCATAGTAAACAAATTTAAATGATTATGGCCTAAGTCACACTTAGTATTCATTTCCTGTGCTTCTAATCTGGACATTAGTACAACTTCACGGAGAAATTTTTCTAGGCATGACATACCACAGCCACAACCATCGATAAACATCTGTTGTTCTTCATGGGTTTCCAATAAGGAAAGAAAATCGTCCGTGTCAGTAAAAAAATTACGAGAGGGTTCTTCAGATACAACCAATTCAACGTCAGTTTTTTCGCATCTATCATCGACAAGAGACTCATGTTTTTCTTCGTCAGCATGTTTTTGAATGAATCTTAAATACTCCTGTTCAAAATTCCTTAAATCTATGTCTGCGCATTGACCGTAATCACATTCCAATTTTCCATGAGAGGCACCGTCTAAAACAATAACATAAAATTTTGTAAAACAGTACCTACTTATACAAAGACAATCTACAAAATATTAGTTATTACCTGAGCGTGAGACGTGACACATACAAAATTTACATTAATCACCAATTGACCGTAATTGACCGTAATCACATTCCAATTTTCCATGAGAGGCACCGTCTAAAACAATAACATAAAATTTTGTAAAACAGTACCTACTTATACAAAGACAATCTACAAAATATTAGTTATTACCTGAGCGTGAGACGTGACACATACAAAATTTACATTACTCATCATCGAACCATCTATTCAAATTTTTCATTACTCTTAATTGTAACTCGCGTTTCCTGGCTTCTTCAGTATTTACACGAGCACTACTATCACTAACAACAGGGTTAGAGGACACTTCAGCTTGAATTTTATAATATTATTGAAAATTGTGCCAAAAGCATGAATGCGATGGTTTTCAGGCAAACGCTCTAACTCATATAAAATTATTCTGGCTATATCTTCGTTACGAGGATCTGAAATACTCTGACCAGGATAATAATTTATGTGGGGTAAGTCCCGAGTGGAATAAAGAATTTCATTTTCAGAGCACATGTTAGAAAACCTTATTTCAACTTCTCGTGTTTGAGTGCCTTTATGGGCTGTAACAAAAAAAATAAGAATGTAAACAAAAGCTACTATAAAAAATTAACCTATAAATTTAAAATGCCCCGACAATATTGGCTGAGATCCTGTCACTAGCTCCAATGAAACCTGAATATGTTAGAAATCACTTCTTTATTGCCCCCAAACATGGCTATGAAGTATGAACCAAGATTTTCTATTAAAAAAAACGCATTTAAATCGGTTCATCACCGCATTATACAATACACACACACACAGTTAAACACTCCTATTTTTGCGTCAGGGGTTAAAAATTACGGAATGAAGACTGACAACGGTAGGACACATACACATAAAATAACTAGATGTCCCGACGCGACTTCGTTCGCATTAGAAAAAAAATTGCCCGGCACACGCTTCACCAATACCCACCTTTAAACCTTCCCTGGAGTTACTACTTACTTACTCGTGGTATGTAACTCCTTGGTCCTTTTTTATTTTTATACCATAGTTTTTGCATTTTCGCACATTTACACAATGTGGCATTTTGAGGATATCGCGAGTAGTTATGATAGGCACTTCGGCACCTCACTCATTCGCTGTTATAACGCGACTAAACAGTATAGCGTTAATTAGCAACATTTATTGGCCTCAGTTATCGCGCTCTATTACGAAATCTACCTCTTTTTATATTTAACATCATTGGCTGCAGGTATAGTTAATTACTTTTATTCAAAGTTATTATTTTTAGCTTACCTATTCGGTTCGATGTGTGCTGAATGTGAAGTTGTTTGTAGTGTTTGGTTTTGATCGTCATCATTTTCAGTAAATGAAATTTGAGTATCGTCTTCTATTATGAAATTAATGTCAAAAATTTAGTACTTAAACGCAATGTACGGTCGCAAGGAAATGAAAAAACACGGCTTTTCACGGTGCGACGATGCTCAACTGACGTGTGCGTGCGAGTGCGAGCCGGCCAGCCCAATGAGTGAGTGCGCGCGCGCCCCGGGTTCCAGCCTTCGCCCCCCCCGCTGCCCGCTGCCCCTTGTTCGCGCCTCAACGATCGAGTAAAATGAAAAATACCTACCTACTTCGCTTCGAAAATATTACCTCAAAGTGGTATCCTTGGTACTAAACTTCGTGACCTATTAGGATACTGAAATATTATAACTATATGTGTGTTATTTTACACAAAATGTTATTATTTATAATCTCACGCCTTTTATCCCCGAGGGGGTAGGCAGAGGTATTCCATTACTGGATATACCCACATTTCACGAGATACATTGGACCCCTAAACGTGATCGGTGGTGAGCCTATCGCCGGACCGGGTCTGTTTACACATGTCTCAGAATTAATTCCGAGACCTGCGGGTTTCCTCACGATGTTTTCCTTCACCGACGAGCTAGTGATAAATATGTACGTAAGTTTTTGAAAAACATTGGTACATGCCAGGATTCGAACCCTAGCCTCACTGATTTTCGGCCGGCTCTTTAGCCGTAAGGGCTATCACTGCTTAGTAACAAAAACTCAATCTACATAGTTAGCGACTAATTTTTTTTAAATGCATATAACTCGGAAACTAAAATCCTCAAAGTGGTCCCTTTCACTAGACACAGTCACAAATACTGACATTGTGATACGAGCTTTACCTTTCAGCTTAGTAACATGAACGTTCCACTGACTGATTGTCCTCTTGAATAAATAATTAAAAATTAATCTTAATTTTGTAAGACTTTATTTAATGCCAAAGTAATTTGTTTATTTGTAAGATAATTTTATATAGCTCATGTAAATGTGTTCCTGGAATGTTTACGTGTTTCCAGTTCCTAGTAATTTTAAAATCATTAAGACGAGTTTGACGAAATGTGAGTCAGAGGATGTAAAGATTAAAATATTTCTAAGCCAATAGCTGCTTCCTAACATTTGGATCTGATTTTTTGTACTGTGTTATTATTATAATTACATTAAAATGTTAATTCTGAGCATATGGTTTTAATTTCATATGTAAAATGACTTTAATTTTGTGAGTCAGGGGAACATCTTTCCCCAGTTTTTTTTATTAATATACGAATAAGTCTTATTTTCCTACAGTAATCAATTAACTTTTACGTTTTTCATAAACTTAAGACTTCACTCTACAAGATTGTGGTATTAAAAAGTTGATTATTTGCAAAAAAAAAAAAACTTCAAATTTTTAACTATGTACAAACTTGAAAAAATACGCCCTTTAACATTATTTGTGTTTGTTTCCTCGTCCCCCGCGCAGAAATTGGCAGATTTGCAAAGAAACTATTGCGCGTGACGTCTCCTGTTGGTTTAATACTCAAAGTACAATGATGAACACTGGGCCTATGCAAAAACAGTTCTAAAGTATCTGAAGAATGAAATCATTCTGTTTAAAACTTTCAGCTAATGGAAATTCCCACTTGGAGGCATTTGTAGATGCAGACTGGGCCAGTAATGTCATTGACCTCAGATCTTATACTGGATATTTCGTTAGGCTGTCAAATTGTGCTATCTCTTGGGAAACCAAAAAGCAGACTACTGTAGCCTTATTTAGCACAGAGGCAGAATACATGGACATAGCAGAAAGTTGCAAAGAAGCTGTGTACATTACATACATACATACATACAGCTCACGCCTTCTTCCCACAGGGGTAGGCAGAGACGATGGATCGCCACTTTGCCCGATCTTTGCACACTTCCCTCGCTTCCTTCACATTCATAAGCCTTTTCCATCCATCAGCATACATACTTCATCTAATTTACTTCCATCCCTCCACATACATTCAGCGTCGCAAAGCGGCTCTCCTTCGCCCGCTTTTCGCCCCGTGGTACCATCTGGCGTGATGTGTGGCGAGCAACATCGCCACCTCCCTGCTTCTTTTTAATTTTAGAATGCATTGTGGTCCCACGATTAGCTAGGGAAGTAGCACTGTCCACCCGTCAGAGCCCCGCATGACGGGTAAGGCTTAATAGTGCCTGGAGTTAGCCACGTTCCAGGACGTCGGCACGCTCAAGACCAGGCTCGCCCCTGGCCACGCATCCCTAGGCACGGCAGACCTTGGATTGGCGGAGAGGGAAAAGGATTGGTAGGGGGATAGGAGGTAGGTGCATGGACAAGTGGGAGGGAAGGGACATCGCTATGACGGAAGGACAGTGGGTTGTCCTAGCGATGGCTCGGGAGGCCGGGCGCGCGTACCCGTGACTCATCTGAATAGCACCGGACAAGTGACTAGCAGACAAGACCCCTGAAGAAGCTGTGTACAATCCAATATCAATTTTTAATGACAATTAGTCAGCTCATAAATTTTCCGGTACACCATATATTCCATAAGAGGTCTAGGCATACCTCTATAGATCTGCGATATCATTTTTGTAGAGAAAGTGTTGCTAATGATATTGTAAAAATTAAATATTTGCCCAGTGAAGACATGCCTGCAGATATACTGACTAAGGGGTTATGTAAAAATAAACATTATAACTTTTTAAAAATGTTTGGTTTATTTGATAAGAATACAATGTACTAGGTAAAATCTAATTTATTTTGTTAAGAGGGAGTGTTAAGACCATTGCTTGTAACAAAATAAAAAAAAAGTTAGTCGTTCACCTGCCAAACTGCGTTTCAATATAGAAGGTACCTCACATTGGTTGTCACTGTCTTGATGTTTAACCTGCTTGTCTAGCAAAAGAGTCTAGTCTTGTTTTTTCTATTTTCAGTTTTAAGTATTCAATCATCAGTTTCGTTTTTTCTTCCTTCAATGTGGGTAATTACTTAACTTTTGGTTTTTGAATTAGTTTCTGAGCAATTGTAGGGAGTATGACGTTTCTAGATGTACATGGTTCCTTGTTTGTTCGTATATTGCCATTATCAGTTATCGCTACGATGGCTCTAGACGGCTCTGGATCTAACAACGATGGCTCTGGCTTAGCAAGTATATACATGTTACTTTCAGGTATTTCCATCCCATTTAGGACTGGACTAATCTGTTCCTATTATTAGATACACTAGTTCGTCCAAATTATTTATTTTGGCGCTAGGTCCACCAGCACTGCCAGTTTGGCGACCATTGTCTTGCTTTTTCTGGAAATCAGAAGATAGCCATTATTTAGTTAAAAAATATAAAACTTTTATTCAGTACCATTATGACCTAATTTAATAACTAAATTACAATGGCATGAAAAGGTGGATGGCTCAGCAAAGCGATTAGATTGTGTGGCAGTTATACCTACATAACATGAATTAATCTGCTATCAACACTGTTCAACGTCAGGTCAAGTTCAGCTCAATCGCAGCCACAATGCACAGGCTGACATTAATTTACCATTTTGAGCAGTGAACATAGCTATTCCTAATACGAAAATTTGCTATAGTTTTGTGTGTATTTTTGTGGTACAGAAGGGCTCGCATCAAAGGAATCCCATAATGTCGAAATATTGGAAATATTCACTTACCACTGATGCCTTTTTAATGTTTTGCCATAGGACATCCCTGGTTTAAACATAATTCTTATCAGCCGGTACCAGTTGGAGAGCTTGAGCCGCTGAATGTACTTCTTTCCAAGCCTCGGCTTTAGTTTCTTTTGTTCTTCTTGCCGTGAAAGCACCAAATAAATCTTTTTTTCTTCTTCAGTATTCCTTTTAATGACAATATTTTTAATTCTTTCCTGTTTTCCATGTTTAAAAACAACAATCAAAAGCCCAAAACACAACAGAAACCACAGACACAGACAGTTATTTGACAAGATCAACAGGCATTTACCATGACATTTACCTTTTTGAAATAGTGATGTAACCAACACTTGGTAATCGAGGAGAACAACTTGTAATACAGCAAAAAAAAAACTAGTAACTAGGCCATGTAAAATTAAGAACGTCGGTATGATCAAGTTAATTATCTTACTTTTATCTTTGGTGATATCCCATCACTCCTTCGCAAGGTCGGAAGGTGAGGAGTGAGTTTCACGATGAGGTCCCGGCACGAGGCACGAGGGCCTTGCTCACTCTGTGTTTTCACAAATTGACTCTCGAAAAGCTCCTCGAGCGAGTCCCCTATCATTCGCCTCAAGGCGCGATTTTGGCGTCGGATTCTATTATGTCTGCGAGTCCTAGCTGCCTCAGCTAACCAAGACTCGCCAACGTAGTACATATGAGGGGCGCATAGCCATTTTTACAAAAACACTTCACTTTATATAGCTTCGGTTTATACGGTATATAAAAACCTTCCTCTTGAATCACTCTATTTAAAAGTACAATAAACAATCGGTAAACATTGAGATTGAGAAAAATGGCACATCAATGACCATTCGCTGCATTGTCTCTGGCAAAAAGTCCACTGACCGAAACGTCAAATATTAGTAGAATACCGCGCGATTCCATGGTAGGAATAGTAGAATACCAAAAGTGGTGAACAACGATAGTTGAATGATTGTGTTCAAACTGACAGATAACAGAATACGAAAAGTGTCAATGGTGTTATTATATATAAAAATAATAATATATATAATATAATAATAATAATAAAAAAAAATTGTTAACAATGGGGGCTTCTTACTTGTTGCTTGTAACTAGTAGTTAACTTGAATGGGCCCCTGCTCTAAAAAAGACTGGCAAGCATCACGAGCGGAGATTTTGGATGGATTTGTGACCATTGTGGAGTCTGAAGCGGACACCAAAAGCTGCACCTTGGTATCACCCTGCAGCCTATTATTGTTTTGTGCCGTGAGTCAGGTGAAGCTTTCAGTTTGTGACAACACGTTGTACAAGTTCACAACACTGACTGAGGGGGTTGATGTGACTTAAAATATTTCACGCTACTGCAGCTATGTATCCTACTGAAAGAAGTATAACATTTGGTTTATTATCCAAATTGGTTTTTACAAAGTCAAAACATACGATCTGTGAAAGAAACATTAGTTAGTCTTGGTGTGGTTGAATTGAAAAACTTACAAAGAAAAGGCAAAAAGAGGATAATGTATGTTACTATCTTTTGATTATGTGCAGAATCTTTCTTTACCACACATTAAAACTAGTGATGTGTTTTACTCACGCCAGATGTATTATGTATTGGAGTCCACAATTTGTCAAACGATGATGAAAAAATGTACTGTTACACGGAAGTTACAGGGAAAAAAGGTGCATCTGATGTTACTTCTCTCTTACTATACTATTTGAAACTTAACATCCGAGAACCTTATATTGTTGAGTGATGGATGCAGTGGCCAGAACAAGAACCACATAATGGTATATTTCTAATACTTTCTTGTACATGTCCTGAAGCTGTTTAAAACTGTAAAGCATATATTACCTGTGAGAGGACATCCATATCTTCCAATTGAATCAGATTTCACATTAATAGGAGAGAAAAAGGGAGTGTTCCCCTGAAATACCAGCTGACTGGGATAAAATCATTGAAGCAGCAAGAAAATACCCAACCCCATTCAAGGTGGTTACTGCTACTCAAGATCTATTTTTTAATATGAAAGATGCACTGACTCCTTACTTCCTTAAAGTTCCAAGATCTGCACTTAGATTGCGCCAAGTACGTATTATCATAACTAATAAAAAATACCAGCTCATAAAAGTGAAAGAAACATTTTCAGGACCTGCTACTCGCTGTGAACTTCCCAGAAAAGTAAGATCGAACCAGTCTCTTCCAACTTCTTTACCCATTTCTTTATTAATACTGTACTCGGACACGGATTTAGGTCGTGTAAATCGTACTCAACGCGAAACAAGCGCCTTACAGTAATGAGCGAACCACTGTTTAAATAAAATTGCCTAACGCAAAAGGCGCGCTGCGGCCCTGTGCACCGATTAATGGCGACTAAATTTCCGAGAAAAGAGCTAGCCGTTTTACCTCTACCCGCGCCCCACGCTGCTTGGGTTTGCGCGGGAAATCAAATTTAAATGTAAACTTATCAGTGGCTAGGGTTGCCACCTTTTTTTAGGACGAATAAAGTATTTTTTCATTTTGTTAGGTCGAAAATAAAGTACACAGCATAAAAAAAGAGTATTTATTTATTTGTTCTTAAAAACATATTTTTGGTTGCTCTTTGCAATTTTTAGCAAATATTTATCTTTTTCAAAGACATTTAACACATCTTTGCACTCATACTTTAAATTAAAATATATAATTAACTCATTTTTAATTAAGTTTAGGGAAGCTCTATTTCTTTCATCTCTCCACTTTACATTCATAAGAGAGAAGACCCTCCCAGTGAAGGCTGATGTGGCCGGCACAGACAAGATATACGAGATGAATTTGAAAATATTTGGAAAATCTTCACTTTTATTGAATATGTATTGCCACTTCTGAGCCGTTGATAAGTCAGAAAAATCTTTATTATTCTGCATTACTTTTTCATATGTTTCATTCAGGAGTATAGTTTCTGAATATAAATTGTCCAAGTTTATACCAAGTTATACCAAGTTTTTCTTGAATATTTAATGCTGCAATACTATTTTCAAAATGTTCAAATGAAATAGGTGACTTTAAATTAAAGTAACTTAGTGAAAATAAAAGATTTTCATTTGAAAAATTAAACCATTTCTCCAAATAGCATAAAGCTTTGTCAATGAATAATTTAAAATTTTTACAAATCCTATCTTTCAATTCAAGTGAAGATTCTTCAACCTGTCTTAGCAGTTTTTTTGTTTCATATCCAAAGAAGCAATCTTCCTTCCTTTTTGTTAATTCTTTTTTGAGCATGCTCATTATGTTGTAAACATCCAATATTGTTATACTGTTGCCTTCTAGGCATTTGACAGTTTTGTTGAATAAATTTAATATATGACTGCAGAAATGCATATAAATCTCAATCAAATCATAATTCACATCACTGTTCAATAAAAGTAAATTTTGCAAAATCATAGGGCAATCTTCTCCTAAACTTAAAAAGTAATCTCTTATTGGTTTCCAATTTAAAAGTATAGTGTCTATGCAAGGTAAAAGACTTAACCATCGGGTTCCTACATGGCGTTTAAGCTCATGGAAATCACCATCAACACTTTTAACAATTTTTTTTAGATTTTCTCTTCTGACAGCTGAATGTGAAAAGTGACTATAAATTTTCAGAATTACATTTTCAATATCATAAGATAAGAAGTTCATGGAGTGTCTCATGCAGTTATGCACTATGTGTGCATGGCAATTTCCCTTTATTAAATCAGGAATCAACTCTTTCATGTTAGTAAACAAAGAATGGTGTGTACCAAAATTAGAATTTGTGTTGTCTGCACTTAGCCCTGATATTTTATCAAAGAATAATTGATGCAATGCAATTGACTCCTGTATAGCTTGAAACATGCCATCAGCTGATTCATTGCTGTTCTCATAAAAATCAATTAATTTGTTTTGAATTCCATTTTGTGCTGTGAAATATTGCACCACCAATGGGAACAATTTTATATTTTTCTTATTTGATGCATCAGTCTGCAAACAAAAATATACATTTTCAGTATTTAAATCATCTATCACATGTTGTAATGCATATGGCCCCAACACCTCAGAAACCAAAGCCTCCATTTTAGTTCTAGCTAAATGAATACTAGTGGCTGTACTTGAATCCACATAAATAATTTTATTCAGTTTGATGGTGCAGTCCATACTGTTATATGATAAGTTGTGTTTCACAGTGTGGTATGTCAGAGCAAGTTCAGCAGCAGTTATTTTTTCTCTACTATCAGATACTTCAGATGTACTTGTAGTAGGTGTAAGAAATTTATTAAGAACTCCAGCTGTTTTCTTTAGTTTAGTTTTAGATTTGTGTATCTTTGTTTCTTGGTGTTGCTTTATCTGTGAACAAGAAAATAACCAACACCATAATAACACCAAACACACACCAACCAACACCGCAAGCAGTTTGTAGGGCAAACAAACAGATCACCCCCACCAAACAAACAGTTACTTACGTGTCCAATTCCAGCCGAAGAAATACTAAAAATTACTCCACAGATTTTGCATTTCGCGTTAAAACTATTCTCTGGATCGTTTGTCAGCCATGTATATTCTTTTTCCCAGAGCTTTGTATACTTCTGGGGTCGTTTTTTTGGCTTATCTAATTTTCGTTTTTTAGGCGTGATAATCCTATCAAAGGACGCACTAGAAGCGACATCTTCTTCATCCATTTTAATTGTTAATTTTATGCATGAAATAACTGACAAATATTCACAAAAACAGTAGAAAATATAGGGAAATAATGCACTTATACTCAATGCTGCGAGTACTCAACCTAAGAAGAATGTCATTTTTGACATTTACTTGTCAAGTGGCGTTATTTTTTTTTGTTAATTTGTCCATTTCGGAAAAGGCAAAGAGATCGAGTTCATACTGCCTTGTCCTTGTCTGATGTAAGTATTATTATATAGGGTAAACGGTCAATATTATGAAACGCTGTGGATGGATAGGATTAGGGATACCATCTCACAAGGACTCGTAACAAGTAACGGGCCAGTAATAATCAGTTTTACGTAAATAGAGTATTTTAGCGTACTTTACTGATGGCGTAGATTATAAAGTACGCCTACATGAAAAAGAGGACAATACTCTATTTTAGAGTACGGGTGGGAACCCTATCAGTGGCCCACCTTGTACTTTAACATAATACATAAATTGAGTCAGAATCAGCAGCCAAAAAGTATTCTTTTGGCCGTTCGGGATTTCGTTCGAGTGATCTTAATTTTTTTCACTATTGAATTTTCAGTGACTGTATGTCTATCTTTAATTTTCCCAACACCCAACATTGAAATAATAAATTTCAATTTTGGGTGTTGGGAAAATGACAAATTGAAATAACAAATTTAAATGTTGGTTGTTTTACTGTTTTCAAAAAGTTAATTGCAAAACAATTTTCTCCGTTTTCAACACTAACATCTTCAATGAATCAAATGAGTCGTATAAAATCAAAAGCGGCAATGTAATATTGTAGGTCTGACCTCATTTTTGACAGGAGGTGAAAAACGGTTTATTCATATTTTTAGCCATTGACTATCACGGCCTAAGTGTTTCTGTAATCTGTGGACCAGAGGAATAGACAATATTAACAACAATTTCGATTAAAGAGAGGCGTTTAGTTGTCAGAACACTTCTGATTTGCTAGATGGCCGACTTTGATTGTAAATTATCAAGAATGCCGTATTTGAACCCCAGTTGGATAAAGATTGCCAACTTTGATGCCAAACTGCTTTTATATTGCCGTGTTTGATTCTTATAAATTTTACGAGAAATGGGGTTGTCAAAATAGTTAAAAAATTTTTTTTTTAACACTAATGTCTTTATTGTTAAGTTAACCTGAATATCCCACAAAAAGAATAAAGCTTACTACTAAGTATACACGTGGTGTTAACAATCCGAATCGTATTAAACTTACCTAAACACACATTCATATTACTGACGCATAAAATATGAACCAAAAAAACATGGGGCTCTCGGTCAACTTACAAACTTACAGAAATAAATGAGACCTCAATTTTTTTTAGAATTCAGCGTAGGCTGTACAAAAAGTTTTTAATGCCAACCCCTCGATGTAGCAGTGTTTCGACCATTAAAAATAAAATGGAGGTCTGTTCTGCTGTCTTGGAAGGAAAAAAATAGAGGAGTAATGCCGAAGCATGTTTTTCCGAGGCTTTTGAAGGAAACTCTGGATAATATAGAAAATACTGGAAAAAAATTGAAGTCCGGATTTGAAGCATCTGGGATATATCCAATTAATGAAAAAAGAGTCTTAGATAGATTGCCTACACAGGAAGATCCAGAAATCCATAATAATGCATCTCAGCAATGGTTAGAAACGTTTAAAATGTATCTCGAAGATATGCGAACAAAAGAATGCAGCACAGCCCCGAAGAAAAAAAAGGTGGCAGTTATTCCAGGTAAAGGTGTAACAGTGGAGGACTTATCCGAATCATTAAAGACTAAGACGAAACGTAATAAAACGAAAAAACAAAAAAAAAAGATCGTCGATGATGAAAGCACTTCCTGCAGTGATTTAGAAGAATGGAGGGAAGCAGTTTTGAATACTGCAAACTCATCATCCGATGACAATAATGAGTTCGACACAGTGTTTTTTGATGATGTTCATGACATGTTTCCTGATGATGATGAAAGATCGGCGTCACCACGTATAACTAACATCCCACATAATGAGAACCAAGAAAATGAAGATCCACTCAATGTAGACCAATCGGTCTATACTGACGAACAATTTAAAGTTTCTGTACCTAGTGATGGTGGTGCTGGTTGCTCTAAAGATATCGATACAGAAATTGTAAATAATTCGGAGATTTCACCAGATTCTTTTGTTGTTGTCGAATTACTCTACAATGAGAATACGAAAAAACAAACTGAAAAGAAGTTTATTGCTCAAGTTACGAACATGGTTAGCGACGGAAAAGTGACCTGTCGCTTCATGAGATGTTTTTCAGCTACAAAGGGTATTTACATATTTCCAGCAGTGGATGACATGATGACAATTGACACTTCTCGAATAATAAATACAATTAAGCCCACTCAAGTGAAAAGGGGAAAATACATTTTTAATATTAATATTTAATTATAAGACTAAAAAAATTGTGTAAAATAATATTTTTTTGTGCGCACTTCAAAGCGTAGGTATGCCTAGGTATAGCCTATGTATCGCAATAAAACGTTCCTAATAGCTTAGACTCGAATTTTGATCTCAATGTTTAAATTTTATTATAAGTTGCAAATGTTATTAATTTACTGAGTGTTAAAGGCTAATTTGAGACATGTGGGCAAATTGAGATCTCAAATTACCTTCGGTCTCAAAATCGAGATTTATGTTGATTTATTTTTTGACGATTTATGAAGAAGTTTGTTTTTTGTTTTTGATTTTATATAATTTTTATTTGATTTTTGAAGAACTAGTAAAAGATCTGGTAAGATTTGGAGATAATATTTTGTTTTATTTAATACCTCTAGCTATAACTGATTTATTATTGTTTTAATTTGCGCAAATTCAATATTTTGTTATTTTTTAACGTCTCAATTAACAAACATTGAAATTCTACATGGGAAACCATGACTTTTAGAAGGTGTCTTATGTTTACCGCATGTTGCAGGTAAATTGAGAAATAAATATATATAAAAAATACTACATTGATTGGCTCAATATTGCAATATGCTCCTATTACCTTAGATAGAGACTCATGTTCTAGTAAAATTTCAAACCATAATTATTAAGAATTACACCTTATACTGTGAATTGAAATTTAAACCTGTCTCATGTTGTATGCATTTACGTATTTCTGTTATCTCGTCTGGGTGTGTCTGACTTTCCTCTTTTTAAGTTTCTTTTTGATCACACCGAACTGTCGATCAGCGGGCATGAATGAATGGCCAGTAACAGGGAACACCATTTCAATTGACTTGATTGTAGGATTATCCAACAACCATTTACAACATGATCCCAGAACTCTGCAGTTCTTATTTTGGCCGCCACAGCCGTCGGCGACCAAACGAATGCTTGAGATTCCGGTTTTATCTGTGACATTCAACCTGTGGTATATAGCAGATGCAATAAGGTTTGAGTCCTTATGGAGTTCGTTTTCAGTGCAATAATATGCAAAAAGGTTGCGAGGTGACAGGGAAATCTTTCGAAGTGCCTTCAACCATTGTCAGATTGTAGTAGTAGAGTTGGCGACTGTAATAAGTTGACTGGTCAGGTAATTTCGGAAGAGGCAGATTTTTCTGACAATCGAATGAAATTATTTTGATATCGTCCTCTCGCAACTTTTCAAAGAAAGCTTTTGCTCTCAGGATGTGAACGCGTTTCTGAACCATATGCGCATTTTTTTTAATAGGATCAGTTTTTATTTTTATTTTTTCAGAAAGTTCCAGACAAGTGAAACAGACGTTTGTTTTGGGTGTACCGAATCCAATGTTGTAAGAAGTGTTAAAAATACGCCGAAAATATGACTTCTTTACTTGAGGATGAGCATCTCCACTTTCTTTGTACATTTTGTACAATTTAGTGATATTTAATTCGGAAGGAAAGTATTTTCTCTCAGCTGTCTTATATTTGCGGCAATAGTGGGACTCGACGCATTTTAGTTTTCCAATAAAGAATAACGGCAGCTTTGGTACCCACTGAAATAGACACCCACGGGGTATCACACTATGCTTGTTTTATTGACTCATAACAAGTCGAAATTTTCCATATTTTTTTTTAAATTAATCTAGCAGTTGAAAATATTGAGTCAAATAAAACAAAAATATCATAGAAACACGAATCGATCGATTGGGAAATCTATTAATACCAAAGAGATTAAAATATAATATAAGGCATAGAGGGGACAAAGCGAGGATTATTTGAAGCCAAAAGTTATTCCAAGTGGAATAAGTCTAGTACAATTTCGACCGAATGACAGCTCGCGTTCAATACTAACTGACATGACAAGGACATGACGCTTGAGCTTCAAAGTTTTGTATGAAAATATTCCCAATGCCCCCTCTATGCTATTATATTTTAATGTCTTTGATTAATACAAAAACTTTTTTTGTTGTTGTGGTAAAATTGAACGTCGTGTCATCACGTCAACCGTGTCATTCACTAGGGATGGCCAAGTGAAAAAATAAATTGATATTTATCGTATCGACATTTCTAAATACTATAGATAAAAATCGAGTGAAAAATATCGATATATCGTCAGTTTTTACATTATTATTACTACATATACATATTCCCAAATTCGTAAAAAAGGACGATGGAAATTGTATTTTTTTTAAATGCTTGAGTCAGCAAGTATCTAATACCTAACATGAAATGAAACACGAAACCAGAATTGCGTTAAAAATATATTAAAATTGATTCGAATTCGATACTGTAAAATAAATGTCGATATATCGCCATTAAAAATATCGACGATAATATGCTAATTATGTATTTGGAAAAATATAGATGTTTTAACATAGGTATCGATATTTTTTGCCCAAGCCATCATTGACTGCCACTATGTGGCATAGAGTAACTTATATGGCATGTGGTAGGCAGTGCTATTTTCTAACAAAGAGGTTGGAAGAAAATCATTTTCTTTCCTAGAGAAACTTTTTCTTTACACGTCTTTGGTACCTAAAATCTCATAATAACCTACAAAATACTCTAGGTAACGAATAACTTTTAAACCTCAACTTATAAAAATGTGGTATGATTACATATTATCTTAGTCTGTCCAAGAACTATCGATTTTACACGGTTTCGTCTTCCGTGGGCAGGTGTAAGTGGGGTACCCAAAACACATGGACTTTTGCCATTGTTCTTTGTGTACAGATTGTTTCAGTTCTTTAAGCCCGTCACAGACTTAGCTATAATATATATTAATATTTTTATAGCTAGGCATATTACTATATATTTTCTATACTATTTTCGCGTGATCGCACACTCAGCTATAATATATATTTCTGTGACGTCACCAAGCGATGCCGTAATATACATGATTGCATATTACTATATATTATGGTATAGCAAGATATATTCCGACATATTTTGAATGTACAGTGTGTTCCTCCGATTCCCGCACACCTTTCCGCTTTGCCTCGCGCGCCCGCGCCTCGCTGCCTGCCCCTCCTTCGCCTGCAGTTTCTTTTCATTCACCAAAGAACGTGCACGTCACTTTAATTATAATGGAGCATTTGATTGAAAGTGTACGAAAACGTCCCTGTTTATGGCAACTTGATTTGAAAGAGTATAAGGAGAGTAGGACAACGAATTAAAAGAAGCAGCGTGGGAAGAAGTATTTAATGAGTGAGATTTTCCAAGTGGTAAGTAAAGTAAAACATTTTTTTTCTTACATATTACGTTTTAATTACGCCTGATTTGATTTAGCCTCTCCGTAATTCGTGTTGACTGCCATGGGACTGCTCCCACTGTATTAAAATAATTACAAAATTCTTCTCGAATAAAGAAACAGTCGTTTGCAAAACTGGCATTTTGCGTATCTGACATTGAGCGTGTAACGTTATTTAAATTGTCAGGTAAGTAAGCTGAGCAACTGATGCTCGCTGTCAATTCGGACACTGCGATGATTTCGAATGTTGAAATAACCAATGGTATTGTCTATACAATAGTTGTGGAAAACACAAGTGGCCTTAACTATTTTGTCTACAAGATCAATTTTGCATTCAAATGGTCTCTTAAAGACTCTCCAACGAGTAGATAATATACCAAATGCATTTTCCACGACTCTGCGCGCTCTACTGAGTCTATAATTATAAATTTTACGACTTTTAGTTAAGTGACCCTTTGGATATGCTCTCATTAAATTTGTCATCAGCGCAAAGGCTTCATCGCCCACAAAAACGTATGGCATATTTATACCGCCCGAAGTTAAGGGTTCTTCATCAGGAAATTGTAATTCATTAGTTAACATTTTCCTTCCGAAGACACTGTCTGCAAATATTCCACCATCACTAAATCGTCCTTTTGAGCCAACATCTATTATCCTGAACTTACGGGTTGCGTCAGCTACCGCTAGCAACACAATAGAAAATGTGTTTTTGTAATTATAATAATCAGACCCTGAATTAGATGGCGCTCTAATAATAACGTGTTTGCCATCTATAGCACCGCAGCAGTGGTCAAACTGGCACGTTTCTTTAAAAACTGAAGCAATATCCTTCCAATCTTCTTTTGTAGGTTCTGCGAGAACTTTAGGCTGAAGGTGCTTCCACAAAGAATCACACACTTCTTCCACTATATTGGACACAGTAGATTCTCCAATTCTATAACTGAAGCCTATGAATCCCCATAAATGAATCCCCAGTTGAAAGATACCTGAAATTTCATTTATTATCAATTATTTTGTTGGTTTCAGTTTATGGAAGAAACTAAGAGACGGGCACCGTCAAGCGTAAAATACTAAAAAAAAAACTACGGGACAAGCAGCAGATTCTAAACCAAAATGGAAATACGAACATTTGATGGAGTTTTTGATTCCACACATGAAAAATAGACAGCAACATACAAACATAGGAACTAGTTCCAGAAACACGACAGATACCCTGAACGATGATAGCTTAACAGGCGATGAGTCCATGGATTCTTTGAAGGAATTTAGAATTAAAAAAACAAAACGATCCATGCTATGCTCGAAGATGAACAGAAAATAACGGAGAAAAGAACTGTCGAGAGAGACCACCTAAGAAGACAGTTAATGGAGAATGCTTCTAACCAGTCAAAAAATGAAACTAGTGCTATAGAAAAGTTTTTCTTGAGTATGTGCGATACCACATGCCAATTGCCGGAATATTTACAAATGAGAATACAGCGCCAAATATTTAACATTGTAATGGAAGCCAAAGATCAACATTTAATGAGATCAAACTACTCAGACAATTCTCCTGTTTGTTCAGTTTATAATTTCACCGGTGGTACTCCTTTCAAACTACAAAACAGGAATACCTACTCTACGACTAGTTTCCGCACAATCATCTTACACCTCACCAACACCTGAAGTGTACAATATCCCTGACGCAATGCAAAGTCATAATACAGATTCGGCAGAACAATCTCTGAATACACTCACATCAGAAACTGATTATCCTATTCAACAACCTTCTTTGCGACCAGTTTCTGCACAGTCATCTCACACCTCATCAACAGTTGAAGTGTACAATAGCCCTGACGCAATGCAAAGTCAAAATACTGATTCGGCAGAACAATCTCGTAATATTCGTAATTACTTCCAGGATTTCAATTATTAAAATTATTTGGTTTTCTTAACTTTAAAAGTAAAATTAGTTTTGATTAAAAATAAAAGATTTATACCTACTGTGTTGTATTAATTTTCTTCTTACCTTAAACACACAGCCAGACGTTCTTCAGAACTAATACTATTTTTCTTGTTTATATCATTTTTTATCAATTCATGTAGCTCTAGAAATGACGATCTTGAACTTCTAAAATATTGGGCAATTTTTTTTGAGGATAACTCGCGATACAAATTAAATTCGCCACGAGTTTGTTTATTTCTTATATGTGATTCGATCCATTTGGTTCTAATTTTTGTGCCTGACCGGGCAACTAACATATCGAAAGCAGCGGCGGAATCGTCTTCTGAAGAACTGTCTATTAAGTCCATTAACAATGTACTTGTTGAATTCATAATTACTGTTAGTATTTTGAAATAAGAACACCCTTAATTACAAAATACGTGCGAACACTAGGACGACCATCAATTAATGAAGGCAAAATATATATTTCTCAGTGTGTGGTAGCTTGCTATAATATATATTATAGTACGGTATATTAATATAACGATGCTGTCCCGACTTCTCCGACGTGATAAAACTTTTGCATTACATGTGCCACTCTGTGCTTGGTGATACCAAAAATGTGCAAAAAGTATTTTTGGCAAATTGGTATTCTCTTTTTATCAACGATCACTCCATATCTGATAGTTGTCTGTTTTTTTCTTTTATATTTGTGTCGATTTTTACCTTGGTTTGTTCCTTGAATTCTACACAATTTTAACAGAATGGCGTCTTGATCTTTCTTGGATGTGTGTGAATAAAAAATCCGATGTATTGTATTAAGAGTTGAATAAGAATTAAGAATTGTATGTACTAAGAATTAAAAAATAAAAACAAAATATATCAAAATTATTACAGAACAGAATATGACGGTGCTGAGCATACAGAAAGCGCCAACGTTAGCTCTTCAGCAGTCGGGGTTGGCGAAGGCGATGTAGCCCCCAGTGAGGACCACAGTGATTTAGATCTAAAATTAAAATAATGGTTAAACATGACTTATCACAAAAAAAAATATAAGTAGCAAAAATACAAATTTCAAAATATTTTACCCTGACGCCGCTGGCCTAGAGGCGGAAGGCAAAACGCGTGCATTTTTTTTTACTATGAAGTGGTCGTTCTATCTGCTCACCCTCTTGCAGATCGACCACCATCCCACAGAATATGCTGAAATCATAGTTTACCCATGTCAAGATAACAAATACAACCCATATACTAAAGTTGATAATTATAATTATTACGAGACAAAATAGAACAGAACATTAGAAACAGAAGAGGGAGGACTTTGGCCAGTTGTGGAAAAAAGGTTAGATTAGGTATATAAATATTATTAGTAGGTTTTATGAATAATAATAATATTAGTATTATTACGGGTCAGATGTAAAGGGTCTCTCTTGGCGACCACCACCCCGTGTGCGCACTCCACCTTGCCGTAAGCCACCGCGTGCGCACACTCCACCACGAGGCCGTTCTCCACTTCCCTCTTCACGTCTTCAGGATAATCAAAATGCAAAAAAACACATGCAAATTATAAATAAAATCGAAGCAACATGCATGAAACTTTCATAGCCCTGATATTCAATTGATTTCAATTTCATAGCATGAAGCAGTGATAGCCCGGACGGTTAAAGAGCCGGTCGAAAATCAGTGAGGCTCGGGTTCGAATCCTTGCATGTACCAATGAGTTTTTCAAAAACTTACGTACATATTTATCACTAGCTCGACGGTGAAGGAAAACATCGTGACGAAACCCTCAGAATTAGTTCTGAGACATGTGTAAATAGACCCGGTCCGGCGATGGGCTCACCACCTATCACGTTTAGGGGTCCAATGTATCTCGTGAAATGTGGGTATATCCAGTAATGGAATACCTCTGCCTACCCCCTCGGGGATGAAAGGCGTGAGATTATCATCATGCATGAAACTTTTTTTGTCAGAGACACTTTAAAACACGAGTAAAGGAATGTCAATATAACTATAGGTATTTAATGATTTGTATAAAAAAGAAGACAATTTTAAATCATCAGATCTATCATCAGAACATTAAGAATAGAGGGAGGACGTCCAGCATTGGGAAAACAGAATAGATTAATTGAACAAAAATGTTAGTATTATTACGGGTTAGTTAAGGAGGGTTGACGGCTCGAACCGCGTGTGCGCACTCTACCTCGTCCACGCACCCCGCATCTTCCGCCTCTTGCGCGTGCTCTTTCAGAATGCAAATTAAAATTAAAAACCAAGGAAATGTGCAAGGCAAAAAAAAATATATTGAAAAATACCCGTAAATCCGCAACACAGCAATAGTGCTCATGAAACTGAACAACATTCCCTAAAGAAGGAAGCAACATTTTTAGTGTCGTTTTTAACTTTTTAATCTAATTTTCTTGAGAGCTACCGCTGTATTTCGTATTTACATGTATTTCTGTATCACCATGTATAAAAATATTTAAAAAAATAACGAAATAAAATTCAGAAGTCGGCTCTATAGTTTTCGCTAACGTTAAAAATGAACTCATCCCGGTTGGTAGTATTCTTCGTTGAATTTTATTGAAATTTCTTACTGTTTCTGACAGAAATATACGATTTACAATACAAATATCACAACTTTAATGATATGATGTCTTATATTCAGCAGTACCTTTTGGTTTAATGTATTACGTCCAGTAAAACAAAAATAATACAACACTCATAGTTCAGTCATAGTTTGAAGACGGGTTTTTTCACTAAAAATCGAAGGAATAGCGTTGTTATTAGTAACAAATATGAAATATTACTTACTTATTTCCATGTTTCTTCTAAAATAACTGTCGAGAACACTTCTTTTCACCACAAAATCCTTCTAAAATGTACCGCAAACCAGCCGTTAGTGACGTGTTTTTAAATGACATTTCCAAACAAATTTTTCTCTCTCGATATGTAAACAATCAACAGTGATTTCAAGCTATAATGATAAACAGGTGTTAAGTGTCTTAGTACACTAATAATTGCAACAATGGGGGCATAAAACTGTTTATAATCCCAACGTGTGAAGCCAAAATCCGAAAAAATTGTACCTATTAAAAATGATAACAACGAATTTACGTTTAAAAATTAAACCCCACAAATTGCGGTTACAAATTTTTTGTAGAAACTATAATTTTTACATGTGTTGATTTGAGTGACTTGTCTTAATCGTCAAGTCATATTTGGATAGAGTGGGCCTTACTGAGCCACGTTTTAAAAATAACTGTTAGCCGATAAATATTGATTCAGGCGAACTCTATTAGAACTAAAGAAAAGAAAAGGAAAGAAAGAACACTACAGAAATAGGACTGGACACTGCAGTAGTGAAAGCTATGTGTCAACCATTGATTGATAATAATATTACATATATTCATGTGGCATTTGATAAATTTTTTTCTTCATATGAGCTGTTGGATTATTTATATGAACACAAGATATATGCTACATCAACAGTCCGCTCAAACCGAAAAAACCTGCCCATAGTAATGAAAAATAAAAAAAGTATTACATTGGAGCAAGGTAAGCATAAGTGGCGTGTAAATAATAATGTTGCATGTCTCTCATGGATGGACACCAAGCTGGTGTATGTATTGAGCACAGCATATTGCCCGACCCAGACATCCATTTGCAGAAGGACACAGAAAGATGGGAGAAAAAAAGAAATAACCTGCCCTTTGGGAGTCTTGCAATATTCAAAGAGGATGGGTGGTGTTGATAGGTTTGATCAAAAGCGTGGTGTTTACCCTGTTGCAAGAAGAAGCCATCGATGGTGGACCAGAATATCCTACTTTCTAATTGATGCTGCAATAACGAAACGAATGCACATTTCTGCATTTGACGAATCCTAGGGTACATGTGCCAATGATAAACTTGCAATTCAGGACCACATTAGGCAGAAATTTAATAAACAGTTTAACATCAAGAAAAAGGAGGATCTCCGATTTAAGAAATTTTATTGCGAAGAAGCCAAAGATCAATGAGCAGACCAGACAAAAGGCAAGATATGGAATCCCTGATGAACTGAGACTAAATATGCCAGGGCCTCTTCGAAATTACAGACGCTGCAGATTATGTAGCAACAAAAATTCCAACAAGAAGTCCAAGATACAGTGCACACGATGCCAAATTCCATTGTGCATAATCCCATGCTTTGCAAGGTTTTATACTGCCTAGATGATTAGGTGCGCGCTGTCCATATTTTAGACACCATATTTTTTTAAGAAAAATAAATATATATTTTTTTGGTTCCAAAAAATTCTAAAAAATAAAAGTATTCAACATCAAGTGTTTTTGGGTAAACCATAACATGAAAGGCTATCGCGTTATAAAATAATCCTCCTAACATCTCGGAACCGGGATAAAGAACATTCGCCTACAAAGTGGCTTGATTCGGTTTAGGTACCAAAGTCGCGTCTCACACGTGTTCATTTGTGAAAGTTGAAAAATGCCATAAAAGGACGCTAAGTAACGTAATGTATACTTCGCTGCCCAATAAAAATGTTTTTCAGATGCATAAAACATGCAAATAGGAAGTGATCCGAGCTATATAGTGTACTAATAAATTGCTGTGTCATGCTGGCTCGAGAGGTGATATCGGAAGCCATGGAAGCTGGCTGGTGATGTGCCTTGACCTTTCAAAGAGATACATACCTACACGATTCCTATCCCAAGTTGGGTATTCTCATATTGTGAAAATCGTAAGAAACGACGTGTGTCACGAGATTCAAGTTTGTTTTAAAGCTTGCTATTCAATATTTGGAATTACCTTAAGTAAAGTTCATTCAGTACCAGGAATTTCAATGACTTAGATTGTTTATTCTATGGAGTTTAGTGACTAGGTTCAGAACTTTTGCAATTATTATTGAAATAATTAATAAAGTTTATTTTTTAAGTAAAAGTTAATGAGTATGTTTATATATTGTTTCAATATCAACATAATTATTGAATAAAGTTAAAGAAATATAGACTTGATACCATAAAAAGTAGTTTTTCTCTTACTTAAAATTTTTTGACATTTATTGTTTTTCCCGAGGAGTCTTCACTTGTTCTCCAATAATTCTCACACGCTTGCCTCCGGGGCCTACACATCGTATAGTGCTTGCCTACGGGGCCTGACAGCACTTGTACTCCAATAATAATTTTCACACGCTTGCTTATGCTTGTTATGGGGCCTAAACAGCGTGGAAGTAATATTTGAGACCGAGAGTGCCAAGATATGTCGAGTAATGCCAGGTGCCTGCGAGCCCATACCCATCGAATGCTGCTTTTGAGCCTGGGATATATAGCGCATGCTTCTCGTGTCGAAGGAGATTGACAGCAAACCAAGGAACTATATAAGTTCCTCGCTGCAAACCAAGCTAGACCTACATGGTGAGCGACGGCGACGGTGACTGGTTGCCGTAGCAACGTTGTTGTTGATTTCTGATCTTTGTTTTGAAAACATTATCGTCTTTGTACATTTATTTTTAATATCGTCTTATTGCATTTAGCATCTAAAGTTCGTTCCACACCCTCGACGCGCATTACTCATAAGTTCTCGTGCACTAACTAATTATGGGGTCATGTTGCTAATGAAAGACACATGGAGCTGATAAAGAGACTGATGCTAACGAATGCCACAAGAGGCTATACTGATACACGCCGTAAGGGGCTAATACTTGACTCCTGCAAGGAGCTGACATCTGTGATTGCCTTAAGGAACTCATGCCTATGATTTGTTATTGTTAAAAATAATAATAATGTGTTGAGGAGTTTCTTCCCCCGCTTCTTCTCCTCAACTATACATACCCAAGCGGTGGAGCTACAGACTTTCGATAAGTGGACTTATAAGTCCCCTACATTGAATAAAACATTTTGATTGATAGCCGTAAGCTAAGACTTATGACTGGAGCACCTGGCTCATACACATGAATGCCGGAAGACGTATAAACTAAAACGACAAAATATTAAGCAACCATGAGAGACTAACTGCTAAAGATTTCATCGAGGATTCTCTCTACTACCGAAGATTCCATCGAGGACGATGGATTGTCAGGAAGGCCGAAGTGTTAGCCGATAAATATCGATTCAGGCGAACTCTGTTGGAACTACGTCTCTACGCGTGACGTCACGAGGAACTGTCAACAATCCCGCGCATTATGTCTGACGAGTTAAGCTGTGGCGCGTATAGTTAATTGATATAAATGTTTTCCAGTGTCCTTCTAACATAACGTACCAGGTCGCTATACGTTGAAGGGATGTCTTCAGCCACACAAGAACGTTTTGTCTTTGAGGCTCAGAAAATATTAAACGTGCTCTTACAATAGGTACTAAAGTACCTATAAAAATCATATTTTCATTTGAAAATTACGTTGGAAGGTGTTGAACCCGCCGCTATAATAAAGAAAATAATAAAAGAGTGGGTGGTTCGACACTACAATTTTTGAGGACTGATTCTTAAAAGTTATAATTCCCTACGCACAATCTAAAAGTCCCGGGGTTGTAATTGGTGATAACTCAATCCCCAAAGCCCATAATATCGTGGGTCGGAACTTTACTTTACTTTACGTTCAAGCTCAACAAATTTTCAAGTCTCCAAGAGAGAGGTTTCTTAACAGGGGGTCGTGAATTGAAAATCCCCTTCAAAGTGTGTTTAACTACCGGATGTGAACTTAAAGACTCTCCCTTGATTGGATTTGCGAATCCGCATACTACTGATTTATGCTGAGCTATTGTTCTTGGGGCCAGCTTAGAATCTCTGTGCAAATGGCATAGAAACCTAGCCAAATCTGACGCGGTAGGATCATTGACAGATATTTTATTTAATGAAGCCCATTTTTTCCACCGGATCCATGCCGGTTTATACGTTTTTAACGAGAAGTTCCGCCAAGAAGCTTTTATTATCTTCACATCAGCTTCAGACCAGCCTTCTACCTGATGGGTCCAGCCTGAATCTTCCAAACCGCTAAGTTGAACTTTTCCGCTGAGGGTGGAGGTAGCCCTGTTCTGAGGTCTGTCAGATTTTCCCGTAGATTCGGAATCAAGAGTGGAGAGCCGACGGCTCGTCTGGCGAGATCGGGTTTCCAAAAAGCTTTCTCTCAAAGAGGTGCTACTATCAGATAGGTTCCTCTTGAGGTTTGTAGGTGGTGCAGTACTCGTGGAATCAGTGCTGGTGGAGGGAACACCCAGCCCAGTTTGAACAGCCACGTTCTGCTGAATGCGTCGGTGAATTGACTCTCTAGGTCGTTTGCATCTTCGCTCACGTAAGCTGGGACCACTGCTGATCTTGCACTCGCAAAGAGTATGTCTATGTCCGGCCAGCCCAGCTTCTGAAATATTGTTGTTGTGGTTTGGCGGTTGAGGTGCCACTCTGGGAGACTTTTGGCTCGAGATAGGCTGTCTGCTACATCGTTGTAAATTCCTGGTATAAAGCGCGCTGTTATGAAGCAGTTCATTTGATGTCATAATATGAGAATGGATTTTGCCATCTGTAGGAGTTTCAGGGATCTTGTCCATCCTTCCTTTACTATATATGCTACGCTCGTGCGATTGTCTGTTTGTAGCATTATAGATTGACCTTCTAGTTGATTTCTTAGCCGATTTAGAACTTCGTAGACAGTCCAGAGTTCTTTGTTATTGCTGTGCCATTTTCTTTGTTCTGGAGACCAAAGGCCCCAAAGTTTCTGCCCGTTTACCATCGCTCCCCACCCGTTGTGGGCCGCATCGGTAGTTATAAATACTGTTGGGTGAGTATGATGTATGGGTGTGCTTTTGTGAGCGTTTTCTAGCCACCATGTCAATTCCGCACGAGCTTCGTCTGGAATACGCACCATAAGGTGTCGGTGGTTCACTGATAATTTGCTCGACTTTCGTTGTAGTATCCGGCAGTGCAATCGTCCAAGAGGGACAACGAACGACGCAAAATTTAGTTTTCCTAGTATAACTTTTGCCAGATGCCAACTCCACTGATCGGTTTTGAGGATTCGTTTTATATAAACTCTTAATGCTGTGACCTTTATTGAGGATAGGCTTTTCAGATTTTTTTCTGTATTCCATGTGATTCCTAGATATTCCAAGGTCTTTGCGGGCGTTACCGAGCATTTTCGGTGATTTACATGCCATCCTAGAAACTTCAGACGTTCTACTAGATAATGTGTCTGTTGGTGAAGAATATCCGGGTCTCTGTGGGCTATTAAGAAGTCGTCTAGGTAAACGGCGATTTTGAGCCCTTCCTGTCTGAATATGTGTGCAATCCAGTTTGTGATTTTCGCAAAGACAGATGGGGCACTTGCAAGGCCAAAAGGCTTGCTCAAAATGGATGCCATAAATTGGTCGGAGTCTTCTTTCCTGGTGTTATGCTCTGTCTGGTCTTCGGAGGGTCGAGGCGTGCTACGTCTTTTGGCACACTTTTCGTTAACTTCTTGATGAGATCTCTTCCTGTTCCGTTCAGGTTGTGAATCAGACCGTTCCGACGATAGTCTTAACTGAGACGATGCCGATTTCCGCGGTGTCACCAGCTGTTTGATGTTTTTTACGGAATCCATGAAAGGAGCGTAGCACCTCTCATGAATTTTTTTCCATCAGTTTGTGAGGTGAGTATAGTAGGGCCCGACCTAAGGGCCAGGATAAAAAATTGCGCCTTATTTGACGATATGTACGCTCCGACAAATTTGTTGCCCGAAGGGTCAAAAGCTCGGGCCAGTGCCTCCGTTGGGATAGCAAAACGCATCTTTGCTTCTATGGCCGACGGAATCTCTTGGCCGATGAGTTCCTCTAAGGAGAAATCGCAGATCTCCCAAGAGCACCAGTCATCTGATAGGAGCTCGTCTAGAGATTCAACAATGGACGACCAGGCAAATTCGTTGCCATCGGGTGGCGACTCCCTTGCAATCTCGCCCATTGTGCGTATAGTGGGCGCCATTTCTGTAAAGAACAGCCTTGAATACTGCGAATGTAAATACGTCGTATCGATTCGTTAAGTTCGATGATTTCATGCGACGTCGCACCGTTTTGAGGCGCCGTCGCATGGACCCGATGCGACGTGTGCGATGTCGCATCAACCCCTTAAGGAGTGGTGCGACACGTCGCATGGATTCTGTGCGACGTCGCCTCCAGTTGATGCGTCGAATAGAGACGACGTCGCATCATTTAGACGACACCGACCGACGCGGTGTCTCGTCGCTGGGCCATGGGCGCCGAGCGGTAGCTACGAATGAGAAATATCATTCTATGGATAATATCTTGGAAAACATACCGTGATCTCACTTTGTTTTCTTTTCTTTCACTTTTTTTAAATTTTTGCACTTTTCTTCGTGTAGACTGTTCGAGCGTTGAAAGCGTACTGAAGTCAAGATGGCGGCAGCGCTGTGTTGCAAGGTCATCCGACCGACACACACACACAAGTATAAACGTGACAGTAGAGCAGGACAGCGTTTATAAGGATAGAAAGAGACAGAAATAATTCGAGTAAAGGAGCGTAATCTCAAGTGGTTCAAGCGGAGGCTCAAACACCTAAATATCCATTTACCCGAAAATTTACCCAGGGACGACAGTGGAAACACACTTAGGCGTAGGTGCAAACAATGCAGGGTTACATCTCATACCAGAAAAAGATCCCTATACTTTTGTAATAGTTTTCAATCAAAGCCCGGCCTTGCTTGGAATGTTTTAGGCAATTTCACAATTATTAATTAATTACATACTTACATATTATATAAGTTCATTTATGTACTCGGTCAGGGTATCTCTATTTTCTGATTAATTTTTTGATGAGATGACACGTATTTTGTTTGTTCATCATTGTTAGGTACTTAGTGGACAACTGTTATTGGCCTAACTGCGAACATGTACTTTAGAATTGTATTTAATAGCTGGCTGCTGCTCCTGCTGCACCCCAATAAAATAAATAAATAAATAAATATTAGTTTATTTAGTTATATATATTTAGATTTTTTTGATATTTTTTATCAACCTATTGTAGAAATATTTTTTGTACCTATTTATTTCCTTGTGCTAATTAGTAAGTAATAAATGAGTCTTCATAAATATGGGCATCTTTTATTTTACCCATCAACTCATCTAAGTTTAATCAAACTGCAATTTCTTGCACAGCGACTCCTTGCGCACTTGGCTTCATGGCAGTGTCGATTATAGCATCGATTACGGTGTTTTTTTGCATAATTGTACAATGCT
Organism: Ethmia dodecea; assembly: GCA_963855545.1. Lineage (NCBI taxonomy): Eukaryota > Metazoa > Arthropoda > Insecta > Lepidoptera > Depressariidae > Ethmia > Ethmia dodecea. Next base: position 1,918,977 of record OY979447.1, read on the forward strand.
TCTGTTAACGCCATCTAGCGAAGGTCGATGTCACGACGATGCCTTGGGGCTGCATTGTGGACTGCGCAAGAGCATCGATGAAGCTACACTTCTGTATTATATGGAGATTCATCTAGATGGCGCTTTACTGAAGAATGACAGTTATAGGTGGCGCTGTACCACACTATATAAGGAAGCGACACGATGCCATATCCCTTTTTATTCGCCATTCAATTGCACTAACTATGTAACATTTAAAGAAATATATTTTTACAGTATCAGAATTAATAATCATGAATGATTATTAATTCTGAAAAGCCACCCTTATCTATAATATTCAGTCTCAATACCAATCATACGAGCAAAGTAAATTCCAGACAAAATCCCAAAATTAACATTGGTCCATCGCGCCAAATAATCTTCAAGAACCAGAAGGCATTGAAGATAAAGAGGGTGGCTGGCGATTCTATTCTCCTTTCTATTTCCCTATCAAGTGCTTTGTTTCTATTTTGTACTAAAATCGTGCTTTTTCTAGGAGCGGGTCTACCTATAACGTGGTATCTGGTGCGCATTAATATCACCGCCACGTGTTGCAAGGAATCGTGAGTACCTCTTCTTTACACAAAACGCCAACATGACTACACCAGAAGCAAAGCTTTCTACTCTTAAAAAGCGTCGTGCAACTATAAGGGGCATGATTACGATTTTTGAAAAGTTTGTGCATTTATTTACCGGAACGGAAGCTAGTGAGTTACAAAAAACATTGCAATTGCGTTTAGAAAATTTTAAACAATTGCATCGTGAATTCCAGGACGTTCCAAGTGCTATAGAGGGGTTAATACCAGAAAAAGATATTCTCAAAGAATTAGAAGCTAGGGATTCCTTTGATAATTCCTATTATAGCCTCGTGGCTAAGGTTGAATGTTTGTTAAAACCTAGTCGCGATGATGAACATCAACCCTCATGCAAATCTTATAATTTGATCAAGCTACCTACTATTGCGCTACCTTCCTTTGACGGTTCATACGATAATTGGTTGGAATTTCGAGATACCTTTTTGTCAATGATCCATAGATCCAAAGAGTTGGATAATATTCAAAAATATCATTATTTGCGATCGGCTCTCACTGGAAATGCTATGCAAGTGATCAAGTCGGTTGAATTTTCGTCAGATAATTATATAGTAGCTTGGGAGCTCATTGAAAATAGATATAATAACACGAAATTGTTAATTAATAACCACGTTAAGGCATTGTTTTCACTTCCATGCGTAAACAAAGAAACTCCTGGCCAAATTAGAAAATTAATTGATACGATACTTAAAAACCTACGCGCTTTAAACACTCTCGGTGAACCCACAGATTCTTGGAACACTTTATTGATCTATTTAGTTGTTTCTAAATTAGATTCATGCATTGAAAAAGACTGGGAACAATTTAAAAGCACTGTTGACAAAGATTCTATAAAAAAATTCGATTTAAAGTACCTTTTAGATTTTTTGAAAGATAAAGCAGATACATTAGAAATTATTAAATCAAATAATTCTTCCCAATCTAGTCACATTAATTCAACTACCAGTCAATTCAACAGCAGGCAAGTTAATAAGAAAACGGAGCAGGTACACAGTCTTATTTCGACACAAACTAATAAATCGAAATATAGCAAACCTCGCACTTGTATCATGTGCCACGGCGACCATTCGCTTTATACGTGCAGTCAGTTTTTGAACTCACCTTCAGCCGATAGGCTTAGTTTTGTAAAAAATAAAAATCTATGTATTAATTGCTTACGTGTAGGCCATTCTTTAAACGATTGTCTTTTTGGCCCATGCAGGCAGTGCAGTAACAAACATAATAGTTTGTTACATAACGAGTATAGGGATGGCTCTGTGCCCGCCAGGGTGCAAGCGCATTATTCTTCACCTGAGCGGCCACAGCCACAAATACAATCTTCAGTATCTAAAACACCAAACGTGGCGACTACTTTGCACACAGTCACACAAGAATCACGCATACATTCGCAACAGAATAGTACTAGCTACATAAACACGAACCTTTTAAATACAGTTTTATTGTCTACCGCGTTGATCGAAATCACGGGTGATGACAATACGTACTATAAGGTTCGTGCGTTGCTAGATAGTGGTAGCCAACATAGCATTATTACCGAATCGCTAAGTGCTAAATTAAACGTTAAATACTTACAGTCCACTTATAAAGTCACGGGAGTAGGGCATTCGGTCTTGCATACGTGAAGTTAAAATACGTTCATTAAACAATAAATACGATACGCGCCTTAAATGTTTGGTGTTACCTAATATAACTACCAACACATTGCCGGCAGTCAATTTAGAATATAGCTCTATTGACTTGCCTAAAAATCTAGATCTTGCTGATCCAACATTCTGCACATCTTCTCAAAACGATTTATTAATTGGGGCAGATTGTTTCTGGAATTTGTTACTCGATGATAGAATACGGTTGCCTACAGGACCTTACCTACAGAATACAAAACTAGGGTGGGTCATTTCGGGACCTATTTATAATACGCCTAAAATGAACTTGCGCATTAATCAAGATCAATGTAATTTTGTTCAAACGATTCAATTAAACGATCAATTAAAAATGTTTTGGGAAATCGAGGAGATTCCCAAATCAAGCGATACTAAGCATTATTCTGTTGAAGAAAATCGTTGCGAACAACTTTTTTCCGAAACAACAAAACGTCTAAATGACGGTCGTTTCTCTGTACGCATTCCACTCAAAGAATCGGCTAATGTATTAGGCGATAGCTATGATATAGCTAAGAGTAGGTTCTTATCGTTAGAGCGCAGGCTGGACCGTCAACAAGAATATAAGCAAATGTATAATGACTTTATGCAGGAGTACTTAAGGTTAGGACACATGACGCGCATTGAAAATTACACGTCACCTAATTATTTTTTACGGCATCATGGCGTTTTTCGTGAGCACAGTCTTACTACAAAATTACGTGTAGTTTTCAATGCAAGTCAAAAAACTACGTCTGGTCACTAGCTCAACGACATACAGATGAAAGGCCCTGCTTTACAAAACGATTTATTTTCTGTTCTTTTACGTTTTCGTCAACATAAATAAAATGTTTAGGCAAATTGAAATACAACAAGATCAAAGAATTTTGCAATTAATTCTGTGGCGTGAACATTCATCCGATGTGTACCGTCTTAACACGGTGACGTATGGAACTGCGTCTGCGCCATACCTGAGTATTCGTTGTGTTAGACAATTAGGGTTCGAGTGTGAGGATGAAGAGATTTCGCGTACCATTTTGGAAGATATGTATTTTGATGATCTTTTGACAGGAAACTATGATAAACATAAATTAACAGATGTTTGTGAGAAGGTAACCAAAGTTTGTAGGTCTGGCTGTTTCCCATTACGCAAGTGGATTTTTAATTCAACCAAAGTCGGTTCACACTTGGTACAAACATCTGATAATATTTCTAAGTTTTTATCGTTAGACGAAACCTATTCTAGTAAAACTTTAGGGTTAGGTTGGTTTAAGGATAGCGATCAGTTTCATTTTACGTCAAAAATAAATAACGACAATTCTAAAATAACAAAACGTTTTATTTTATCTGTAGTCTCCCAAATATACGACCCACTTGGATTATTAAGTCCCATTATAATAGTAGCAAAGGTTTTCCTACAGAAATTATGGTTATCCAAAGTGGGCTGGGACGATATTTTGCCTAATGATTTAATTTCGAGTTGGGAATGTTTTGTTCATTCACTTTCAAATTTAAATAATGTACGGGTCCCTCGCCATGCATTAGGTATCGACCGCACTCACACACAGCTGCATATGGACGCAAGTCAAACAGCCTACGGAGCCTGTGCATATATTCGCACTATTGATAATGCAGGCACCGTCACAGTTAGGCTTTTATGTTCAAAAAGCGGCGTAGCGCCCATCAAACCAGTCAGTGTGCCTCGTCTCGAGTTATGCGGTGCCCTTATCGGTGCAAAGTTGCAAGTAGTAATTTTAAATTCGATGCGTTTAGAATTTGATAGTATTCATTTTTGGACTGATTCCACAATCGTATTAGGTTGGTTACGTATGCCGCCAAATCAGTTAAAACATTCGTTCAAAATCGAGTGGTAGAAATTAACGACTTAACAAGTAACGCGACTTGGACGCATGTTAGTGGGAAGAATAATCCAGCAGATTTACTATCCCGTGGGACGACTTTAGATCAACTCATAAACTTGCCTATGTGGTGGACTGGGCCTCCATTTTTACATGAAAAGGTAATTAATCATTTCGTAAATTCGCAAAATACAATAGAATCACAAAGTTTACCTGAGTTAAAATCAAAATTAATAAGTGCAGTGCCATGTGTTGTCGAAAAAGAGTGCATCATTGACTTTCATAGATTTTCTTCATATATGAGACTTCAACACGCTTGCGCTTATATGTTTCGTTTCTTACATAATGTACGAACTAAGAACCGCGACGATCGGCGTAACGGTAGTCTATCGGCTATGGAATTAAATGACTCGGTATTATTCCTAGCTGGGAAGTCACAGATGCAATCTTTCCCCGACGAGTACGATGCGTTGATTAATAAATTACCTATTTCATCAAAATTTCGTAGTTTGACTAGCTTAAATATTTTTCTAAATGAAAAAAAATGTTATTCGCGTGGGTGGTAGATTAGAAAATTCAGACTTTTCATATAATAAAAAGCACCCTATATTACTGTGTAGTAAGAATCATTGTGCTCCTATTTCGTTATCAACATTATAACTTGATGCACGCCGGACCGCAATTACTCTTATCACATATTAGAGAAACTTGGTGGCCCTTAGGGGGTAGGCAGTTAGCAAGGCGTACTGTGCATCAATGTTTAAAATGTAATCGTATGAAGGCTCAAACAATTGAACCTATAATGGGTAATTTACCTAACGAACGGTTGCAATCTGGTTTTCCCTTTTTATATAGCGGTGTTGAGGATTCCCGAAAGTTTCGGGAATGCTTACAGAATCTTTCTTGGTCCGATATTTTCATTGAAAATGATATACATGTAGCATTTAATGCTTTTCACAACATATTTTGCCTATTTTATTATCTTGGCTTTCCTAAAATAAGGATAAAGGTAAACATTAATAATAAGAAAAAACAAAGCTGGATTAGTAAAGGACTCAAACGAAGTTGTAAGACAAAAAAAATCTACGATTTCACTATTATAAAACTAAAAATGAAATTAGTAAAGCTAAATACCTTACCTTTTCTAAAATTTTGAAAAAATGTATTTATAATGCAAAAAAAATGCAAACATAAGATTTGTAAGTAATAATCATAATAAATGTAAAGCTACATGGACAGTTATAAAAAACGAAATTCCTAACACGAACTTCAAGGATAGTATAGAACATATTAAAATCAACAATACAGTAATACAAAATCCAGTAGAAATAGCCTCAGACTTCAATAATCATTACATAAACCTACCTTATAATTTATCATCACAGAAAAATCGTACTACCTGTTGCAGTAACAATCCAACAGTCAACTGTATGTTCCTTAAACCAGTGTCAGAAAGTGAGGTCAAAAATGAAATAATGTCATTAAGAAATACGAACTCTGAAGGCTTTGACGAACTCAATACGAAAATTATAAAAGCGTGTGCCGACGAAATAATTGTCATTTTAACCCATTTAATTAATTTGTCATTCTCATCTGGAACTTTCCCAGACATATTAAGACTTTCTACTGTCAAACCCTTGTACAAAAAAGGAGATAAACATAATAATAATAATAATAATATAATCTCACGCCTTTCATCCCCGAGGGGGTAGGCAGAGGTATTCCATTACTGGAACAGATAAACATGACATCAATAATTATCGTCCGATAGCTCTAATACCAGTCATGTCCAAAATATTCGAAAAATGTATGTACAAAAGACTTATCGACTTTTGTAATAAATTTCAGATCACAAGAAACGAACAGTTTGGCTTTCAAAAGCACAAATCAACAGCATTAGCTATATTTTCTCTCACAAAAACGATATTGACGAATATTAACAATAAACGTAGGATTACAGGGCTATTTTTTGACTTAACTAAAGCGTTTGATCTGGTTTCACATGACCTATTACTCAAAAAGTTAGACACAATCGGTATTAGGGGACCTACATACCAGTGGATATCCTCATACTTAACCAAACGGCAACAACGTGTAGTCCTTACCCAATTAGACGAACACAAAGTCACAATTTCCTACTCATCTGAATATAGATATTGTAAAAATGGTGTACCATAAGGAAGTGTACTGGGCCCAATCTTATTCTTATTGTATATAAACAATATTACAGACATTACAAAACATAAATGTATATTATTTGCTGATGACATTTCCATTATAGTGACATCCAATAAAACTAATACTACAATAAGCGATCATGAAGCGGACATTAACAACACAATTGACAAACTAATTGAATGGCTAGACAATAATAATTTAAATATCAACTTAAAAAAATCTGTATATATACAATTTAATCAATCTTTGAACATAAATCACAATCATAACCTTAATATACCGAAGATTAAGGAAGTGACAGAAACCAAATTTTTAGGTGTAACAATAGATAAGGATCGAACAAAATAAATAAATTCGTATATGCAATTAGACAAGTACACATCAATGAACTTTCTGACAATGTCACTTTTTCAGAACTCACACACATGTACAAGTATTGCCGCTACTACATCGGCAGTGCATTCGGAAATGACATCACCCCGGACATATCAGCACTAGTATGCAAAACTGTAGGTATCCATCTCGGCGAGGCGGTCGGTAGAATATTGCGAGCTGACGTGGATCAACCAGACTCTGTCGTCAGATCTGCACTTCGCGCATGCGCTCTAAACAAGGCTCTACAGATTTTAGACCCAAAAACCAAAGCGGACAGGTTAGTAATACCCCATCGGTTGACCGCTCAAGAAGAATCGGACCTGGCGATGAGTTTTCCCGAGCTCGAGCTTAAATTCGAAAATAAAATTTGTCATCCACACGCTTTCGCTGCTGCGTCGCGCTTGATAGAAGAACAGATCAACATAATGAATCTGGGTGTCGATATCAAGCGTGGTGTGGTTCCGGATGGCTTTGATGTGTTGGTCAAGGATTCGGGTGGAGATCCAGTGAAGGCGGTACTACGTGGTCGTGTTAACATGCACACGTGCGCGCCTAAACTGTCGATAGCAGACCAGCACCGGGAAGCCAAAAGCAGTAATGACCTCTCCGGTATGACGAAATTTACCCGGTTACAGAAACGCGCATACTAAGTTATGCAAAAGGACTTAGAGAACAACACACACTTGTTTTCATGTGATAGACCTTCAGAACAATGCTCTATCAAAGCGCCGTACATGCTATTCCTACACTCGACTTACGACAGATCTGCTCAGTTAATCGCCGACGCTATGACCGCTGCCAATAGTGGTCGCGCCGCCGGTTCATTCATTTTCAACGTGTCGATGATGGTAGAAGACACAGGCGAAATACCATCTTTAAACGCTTACTACGAGATAAAGACACACGCTGACAAGCATAAATATATCCATTTCATTTTTAACACGACAGCTCATTAGATTACGTTCATAAATTAGCAACATACATCCAATTGATGACACATCGCGTCATTTTCGATTCTGCGGGAAAGGCGTATTTTGTCGAGATTTTGTCGAGCAGAAATTCAGTTGTTTTCTTCAGGATAGACAGATGTTTATCAAAATCAGTTATTCCAGGTACGATAACACACAAATTATGGTTTGATGTTAAAGACGTCATTCTGGTTCAAACATACGATTGGGAAGCGCGTGAATATGATACTGACAAGAACAAGATGCGGTTGGTGAGATTCCTCGCCCCATCCAAGCTAGTAAGTGACACTATGAAGCACGCCTCGGTCTCAGCCATAACAATTTTAATGTAGCGTCTATTTACGCGGCGTTGCGAAGTTTCTCCAGCAGAATTGTCGGCACAAAAGCTGTTAATGATGTCGCGTACGACATGTCACCATCGCGATTGTTTCAACTTGCGCACGCCATCTTTGTGAAGGCGTTTATCGATAGGTACGACCTGACGAAAGCCACAGCAGAAATTACCAATGAAATTCAGGCACTGCGCAATCAAACTGGTGTCAACTTCAAACGGATGATGAGAAATTTGTGGGACAAGGTGACCAGACCCTCTGAACCGGCAGTACAACACGATGTCTTCAACATCAACCGGCCCAATAACCCAGGAAATATCCCGCTCGAAGGAACCGATCCTTTGAATCGCGGTCATCACTTCTACGAGCGTGATTTAGAGTCAGTCGAAACCGAAGATTGTGGTCCTATCCCTAAAATCGCACCTACGAAATCAGAAACTGAGGATAATGCTGGTGCAGCAGATGCGAAAGACGAAGAACGTAACATTGAAACCAGCACCGTTAATAACGATATCATTGTTGAACCACAGACTCCCGAGGTAAAATCTTCACATCAGGCGCGCAAGGTGAGTCTGGACGATTTCGAATTAGTGGAGGTGCCTGGTGATGGACACTGCTTCTTTCACGCACTCAACGCTGGACTTTGCACGAAGTATGATCCGGCTCAAATGCGCACACGGTTGATTCACTCACGTCATATGCTAAGTTTTGACGTCCCCGCGATTGGCGAGATATTATCGGAATGTCGAGACAATAACTGGGTGGGAGAAAACGTGATAGCTCTTGCGGCTCGAGAGTACGGGGTGAAGATATCTATCTTAAGCGAGTCCCTGAATTACGAAGTTAGGTCCTACAACTCTGAAAGAGAAGTAGAAATTTTCATACACCATAGTAATAATCACTATAGTTCCTTGAAACGAAAACCAGCCGCAGAATCTGTATCGACACCCGGCGTGCGCCGGCTTGTACGCGGTCCCATCGATTTGGACGAATCCACCGATTCAGAAGACGGCGATGTTTCAATTGAAGAAGTAGTCGATCGCGTCTGTGCCGAGGTTGCTAAGGATAACGAAACTCCCGCGCCTGTGCTCGAGATCGCGGATTTAGTAGGCGAACAAAGTAAAGTCGAAGTTAAGGAAAACCGTAGCTTAAAAGCAATATTCAGCAAAGTGTGGAATAACACCTTCCCACCACCGACGTACTCTCGCCTTATAGACGAGGAGATCGAGCTTGTGGAATGCAAACCGGACGGACCGGCTGTGGTTGATGCGTCTCGCGTGGAAACGGTGCCGAAAGTGGTTCTCAGTGACGCTGTAGAGGACGTCATCACTGCCGTCAACGACACCACCAAGACTCTAGGCAAGTTCGTCGACAAGCACCACAAAGCGATACCACCGATGGCGAGTTTCAAACGGTGTGGGTCGATTGGTTGGACGAAAGCGTAAATCTGCGAAGGTGACTCCCACCGCTAAGTGTGATTCAATGTCTGTAATAGGTAAAGTCCTCACGAATAACAGTAAGAAAGAGATCAAAGCGCAGGAGAAGGCTAAGAAGAGTTTAAATCAGATCGAAACCGGTGCACGAGCGTACGCAAGTAAGAGAGAGATATCAGCTTCAACTCCCACAGATGAACAAGCACTGGATAAAATTGTTTTCACTAAACCACGCGAGAAGAGTGTGAAATCTAATGACGGCGACACCAGCTCAATTGCCTCAAGTGTATATAGCATGCATTCACCGAGATGTGATCGTTTAAATCTGGAAAACTTCTCACAATTAAATCACAGACCGACCTCAGCATTGAACGAGGAAGAGCCCGGAGTAGTAATCCTTTCAGGAAATTTAAATGGACCAGTAGTTGCTTACGTTAAAAGCGATAAATTCAGCGTCATCGATAACACCAACGGGTTGGAGATCCGCTTCTCGGATACCAGCAACTTAGTGGACGTCACAGACGAAATAACATACGCCCTCCCAAAGGGAAGTGTGTTTAATGTCGATCTGACGCAGATCATTGATTTGCCAACGGTGAAGGTACTGACCAACATTGTTACGGACGCGGCTGAATACTGTGAGCACGCAGTGCGCACATATATCCGGGTTCACCCGTCACTGTTGGAAGACCTTAAACCTGCCCAAACTGTGAAGAATGTCCCTAAAGCCGATGCGAGTATTAATGATTTCTGGGTTCCGATCAAACATGCAGTATATCCAGCTGCGAGATTTGAGCCAACGCGATTGCCTGAGGAGACGGGTAACGATAGCGCAGCTAACGCCATTCTCGAAGTATTGGAGATATGGAGATGCACTGTGGCTACGGCCCGGCACAACTATTCTAGGGCATTTGAAAAACTAACTGTACCGATAAGATAAGACGTTAGGCGCGATTTATTTTCAGACAAGGAAGCGTACTCCGTTTACGACATGCGAAATCGCAATTGGATTCATAAAAGTAGGAGTTTTGAAGACTATGAATTCGCATTCTATGGAGTGAAATTCGTAAACTTGGCTGAAACTCTAGAGGCCGGTGACGACGCTTCACGGTCGCGTTTGTTGCTGTGCGGAAAATATACAGTAATTATGCAAGAGCCAAGATTAATAGAGAGCGTAAGGGACATACATGATAAAATAGCTTCAGACAAATTTATGATTCCCAAAGTGGACATGATCGTCGGAGTGCCCGGTTGCGGTAAGACGACGTTCATACTTAATGAGCACAAACGCGGAGATCTTGTACTGACCACCAGTGCGGAAGGTGCTGCAAATATTAGGGAAAGGAAAAGAGTAACACTAACGCCTCAGACTACAAAGTCAATTATCGTACTATTGACTCGTATTTAATCAACGCGCGTACCCAATACAACGAAGTTTGGGTTGATGAGGCTCTGATGAAACATCCCGGGGAAATATTTATGGTGTGTGCCTACACACGGTGTACGACCTTGCATATATTTGGTGATCCGAATCAGATAGGTTACATAAACAGATTAGGAGTTGCAAGTCTTGCATACTCAAGTTTCAAGAAATTTTTCAAACCTTCGAGGACACTACGCATTTCGTATCGGTGTCCCGTTGACGTGATGGCGACCATTTCGGCCGCTTACGAAGGGGGAGCGATGTCATCTTCGCGTGTACTAAGGAGTATGAGCATGAAGAAGTTCGTAGCTGTGGCTGCGTTGCCACGTGTGTGTCCATCTGACACTAAGTATCTGGTATTTAAACAATCGGAGAAGAGCTTACTACGGAAGCACGGACTAGCGTGTTCTACTATCCACGAGTTCCAAGGGAAACAAGAAAAACATATCGTTGTCGTCAGAACATCGACGAAGGAGAAAGAGGAAATTTATAATTCAAAAACACACGTGTTGGTTGCCATCAGCAGACACACGCAGTCGTTAACGTATATCACACCTGTTAATACGGACATGATGTCAAAAATCGTGGGAAAAATGCATACGGACACAGAATTGAGTGGACATACCTTCAAAATTCGCGGCGGCGCTATTGAGGTTGTCGTACCTGAAGCACCTGCTTCAAGCGACTGTCCTCATGTTTCAGTCTTGCTGAGGAAGGTATTCGACTTAACTTATAACAAATTAAATTACCTGTCATTACCAGCTTTCACAGTGTCGGAACCCGCGGTTCAGCGCGTTAAATACACTGTCAACGGTGATCTGAACACACTAATAGATTTCCACGACATCTTTCTTCCTGGTAACGCGCAACATTATCATTACTTGGACGATATTAATTTATTGAATGGTAAAATCGACGTCGACTGGGAGGGTGTGATCAGTTCCGAATCAAAACGGGTGCCGAAACCTAAACAGTTTGACAAACTACGGCCGATGCTACCAACACTGATGCCCGTGTCGAGACGATCATCTCAATTAGAATCAATAATAGCTTTGAATAAACGCAACATGGCTGTTCCAGAATTGGACGGAGTCGTCGATCACCACAGTTTAGGAGAAAGATTAGTTAACCAGTTTGTCGCCAGTTACGTTGACGAGACGTCTATGTGGTTACTGGGTGAATACCAGAAGACAAAAATTGTCCCGAACGCAGAAGCAATAGAGGACTGGCTATCCGGTCAGCCCGACACCGTCCGAAAGTTAATAGAAGGTCCCGAAGCGGAGGTTCTGGCGTGGAACTGGTCCACTTACAAATTCATGATTAAGCCAACAGTAAAACCAACTTTAGACACAACTGCGCCATATGTTAATAATGCCTTACAGACGATAGCCTGTCAAGAAAAGTATCAGAACGCAATCTTCTGTCCAATTTTCAGGGAGATTGATAATAGAGTCATGAACGTACTTAAAAGCAGATTTAAAATCTTCACTAAAGCCACTAATGATGCATTCTGTCAGGACATGAATGAGATTATGCCTCCATGGAAGTTTGAAGAACTACTGCGGCGAGGTGCGTCAATGTTAGAGATAGATATTTCGAAATATGACAAAAGTCAAGGGCTCGCGGCACTAATTTTTGATTGCATGTTCATGCGTGCTTTTGGGGTAGACGAATTGTATATCGGGTTGTGGTTCGATGCACACGCGCACACCAGGTTAGTCGATGCACAGAATGGTGTTATGTACCGAGTCGATTACCAACGCAAGTCCGGAGACGCATCCACATTTGGTCAAAATACACGGTTTCTCATGGCAGTGGTTGCAACGATGTTCGATATGAACACCGTTCATTTCGGCATGTTCGCTGGGGATGACAGTTGGTTATTGACAAATTCCGAAGTTCACGACATGAATTCTTGGTGTGCGACATTGATGAATCTAGAGTCAAAATTTTTCAAATATAAGAAATCAGTTTATTTTTGTTCAAAATATTTTGTGCACGACGGGTTCAATTGGTTTATTGTTCCCGATCCCGTGAAACTTTTAGTAAAATTAGGTAGATCGGACCTCGCTAACTACGACCACGTTGAGGAGTATAGGGTATCACTGTCGGATCTGACAACTGTCTACGATAATCTGTTGATTACGCCAATGTTGAACGTGGCGTTACACGAGCGTTATCATAAACAGGTTGATGTTGCGTATCTATTCGCGACATTCAGATCAATTATCACATCATCACACAAATTTCGCGCACTATATTACACGACCCCAGAAGATAGGATATGTCATGATCCGTCTCGATCAAAATTTTGAACAGCTCGTATTGGGAAATAGTGTTCGTAGGTATAATGGAAAGTACTCGAGACATTGCTGCGTGTATAGCTGCCGACATCTTCGACAAGGGCGAGCGAGAATACGTCTTAAACGTAATTGATGCTAAACTTAGGTTCGACGCGACCGGTGGTAGCGTTCAAGTTTGCGCGTATCTGGATCTGTTAGTGATTTTGGCGTTTACTAGTTGTGCTGATACCATCGACAAACGTGAGCGTTTGTTGAAACGGTATCACGCGCAGCTGTTGCGGTATTATCACCCTGGATCATCCGACACCTCTCAAACGTAAAGCCGAGAACACAGAGTCGCAGTCTTCAACTGACACCGAGGTAGAGATTGGTACGGGTCGAATACTTCGTTCCGTACGCGGCAGAGCATCAAGGCGGTCTCGAAGTTCCGGAGCAGGTAAGCGCGGTAGGGGTAGCAGTAGATCAACTCGACGTAGAAGACAAGTATCAGCAGACGCAAGTGTTCCATCGCAGGAGGAAGTCTCGAATACACCCGAACGACGTAGGTCAACTTTGGAATTAAGTTCAGCAGAAACCGAATTGGTGTCTGAAGAGCAGCCCGGCCCATCAGGATTAAACCGTAGTCATAGTGAATCTTTAAACGCCAGTTACGTTAAGCATCCAGCATATATACCCGAGACCATAACACCGGCTTCGGAAGTAGAATTACTAGAAGAGGATACAGCCGTCGTAGGCTTAGACCCGGTGCGACAGGCCGAGCTAATAGCTTCTCTAACATCAGCGTTTAAGGAACTTTGCCCCGAGGCAATGACCAACCCAGACGGTGATATTGACATGCAGGCGGTCGCTAACTTGAGCACGTCTCAACTTAAGCACATAATCGCACAAACGGTTACTGGAGTGATGAGGAGATCGCCACAGATTGAATCGAACAGCGGTGCGCGGTACAGCGGTTGGGGTGTTGATCACACACCAATAGTATCGTCCACTTTCGTCTCACAACGCTTATTACTTGATAGACTTGACAACTGTCTCACCGAGCGCTTTACGGTGAATTCGGGTCGCGAAACGATCCGAGGGTACTTGCTATTGCGCGATCTTAAGAGATCTGTAAACGAAACCACTCGGTTTCCAAACAGCGAAGTTTACATAGACATAACTAACCCTGTCCCGTATATGTGTGTGCAGCGGATGCTGAACGCACTCGATTGGGGAGAACGCTCCGCCGATCACAGCGAAACAACATCAACTCAACGTAAGTACTCTGCTTGCGACGACGCCAAGCAATCTTTCTACACGGCACTTCGCGCTATGCGCACATATGTCGCATCGTGCACGGGCAATGATCCCGCGCGATCTTCGTTCGTGCAAGCGGCTTTTGAACGTCATCATAAATTAACGTGGAAACACCGGTAAATTTATATGCATGACTATCACTATTAATTTCTAAATGTATTTAGATTAAGTTAGGTTAATGTAGATTAGTTTGACATTTTGTATTTAAATTTTCTTTGTGAGCTTGTGTTGCTCTATTTCAATTTCGTTTGTTTGTTTTCTTGCATGCTTTTATTAGTAATCACTAGAGTGATTACATTTGTTTCTTTCTAAACACAAAAAAAAAAAAAAAGTAAAAAAACTGGGGAGATGTCGTTTGACACACACGAGCACAGTCACGTATAATCTCGCTCCGCATATTTTTAATTATAAACCAGTGCAATAGTGATTGGAGTGTACTAAACGATATATAGTTTTAAAGCTAAGAAAGTGACGCGTCTCGTAGTGAAAATCTTTTTACGAAATTTGGATTTGTTTAGAAGATATAGCAAAAATAAATTCAAATATTATATCCAACGGCTAGAATGGTCACTCGATCCTGACCTACGACAACTCGCAGAGCGCTCGATAGCGTGATTCATCGGGCTGCGAGCGGCCGACCGCCCATTGCCTCCTCCCGACCCCTGCGCCTGCACCTCAAAGCTCTAGAGCTCGGCTCGACAAGACTCAAGCGCGGTGTTCGTGAATCTTCGCCGGCGGCCGGACTCGAACCGGTGCCTCTCATGCACCGCTGTTCGCTCCGGATGCTTGCACGCTGATCTATGGAGCACCTACAACCCGGCGACGTAGCACTGCATTTATAGCTGCAGATAAGGTCATCTTTGTCGTTACGACTGAAGCTACTGGTAAATACGCTTCCCTGCTCTCACTGCCTCGCAGCCCCCGCATCACCTATGCTTCATTGCTACGCAGTACTTTGCTTGTGCGCGTTATAAAAGTTTTATAATACGAGCGCTTTTTCGCTATAGGGCACATTCTGGGCTGGTCTCGCCGTTTGCATGGTGAATCAATCTGGTGGTGTCGACATCTTATACTGTATTGTTTGTTTTATTTTCTGAATTTAAGTATTACTTCATCATCATCATCATCAACCCGTAACAGCCCACTGCTGAGCTAAGGGTCTTTCCTCACACATGAGGAAGTGTGGGCTATAATCTCCCACGCGAGCCCACTGCGGATTGGGAGATGGTGTTAAGCTGGTGGTGATTTTTCAAGCCACCCAAGGGTATCTGACATGGCTTAACGACTTCCATTGTGCGTAACACAACGAAAACCGGGACCAACAATTTAACGTGCCTTCCGAAACACGGAAGCGCTCGTAATATAAATGCCACTAGGCGGTCACCCATCCACTGACTGACCGCACCCAACTTTGCTTAACCAGTGTGATCGTTACAAACACACTGGCACCGCAGGGCTACGAGCGCTATATAAGTATTACTTAGGTAGCTTAATATATGTTTTTTTTTTTATATAATATAGAATTTAGTTACCAGTAAAAATCACGACCAATACTTTTGGCATACTAATGTATCTTTTTGAATATGTTTAAAATTTTTTTCAACACACTTGCTCATAAAGTGGCTCTAATTTCACTGCAATTAGGCACATAATGACACCTATAATCAAACTGAGACTTTTTGTTTGCTATTATTCACTAGTGAGTTATAGATTTTTTTTTTCAATTTTGTTGCTAGAGTTGCTTTGTTCTTAAAAAAGTTTCGATACAAAAAAGATCGTATTCAATCGTACTAATAAATTAATACACAAATATGGCTTGCTCATTTCATGCAACTTCGTATTTAAATAGATCATTTCAACTTGTACGTGTTTAATAAACAAAACTTTCACTCAAATATAACTTTGGTTTTCTCTGTAAAAACTTTAAATACCCCATTTTGTACGTGGCTAAAACGCTATCCATGAAAATCATCTCTTAAAGGGGTGAAAGAGGGGGATAAAGTTTGTATGGGATAGTGTGATTTCTG
Source organism: Ethmia dodecea (assembly GCA_963855545.1). Lineage (NCBI taxonomy): Eukaryota > Metazoa > Arthropoda > Insecta > Lepidoptera > Depressariidae > Ethmia > Ethmia dodecea. The sequence goes on from OY979447.1 coordinate 1,935,419, forward strand.
CGTGTATCAACTTTAAACTTTTTACAAATATTCTTGAAAATAAACTTGATATATTAGTTCTAGGATTTATCGAAAACCATCCTCCAAGGGGTTTCATCCCCTTGGGGGTTGAAGTTTGCATGAATACCTTCATTTTTGGATGTATCAATTCGAAATTTTGTAAAAATACTCCTCAAAACAAACAACAAGGCAAGTAGGTATATCTCGATTTTTCAAAACTCACGGGTGAAACGGGGTTGGAGATTGTATGGAAACGTGTGTTTTTTTACGTCTATCAACTTGAAACTTATCACAAATACTCTTAAAAATAAATGATGAGAAACGTATTTTTGTATTATTTTAAAATCATTCCCTAAAAGGGTGAAATTAGGGGTTGAAGTGAGTGTGTTGAGAAGAGGGGTTTTTTGCGTCTATCAACTTGAAACTTGGCACAAATATTCTTTAAAACTCTCCATACAAAGTCTAATTTTTTTTGATAATTTACTATGTTGAAAAAATAAATGTCCACCCGTGCGAAGCCGGGGCGGGCCGCTAGTTAATGTATATTTCAATTTTATGTGATTATGAGCAGCACTACTAAAATCGTTTGCCCCTATTGTCCAGAGTCCTCTAAATTGTATGTTGTTCCCAGAGGCATAAATGTACATATTAGCCGTGTTCACAAAGATGTCATCCCACAGGAATCTGTTGCAAGTCATGTCAGTGATGGTGTTAATGCCTCACAATCCACAGGTAACGTTGCGTGTAGTCTTAATAGTTTACCGGAGCTAAAGAATAAAATTCGGGTGTTAAAACACATCCCCAAGGGTGCTAGAAATTTAGCGGCTGGTAGATTGTGCACTCTCATAGACAAATGCGTGCGACTAAACGGTGTTGATGAATGGTTTGCGTTACTCTCTTTTTCATATTCAGCTCTCAGGATACCTGAGCAAAGTAGCAGTATCCGCAAATCTTTAACCACTAAAGTTAAGGAAAATATAGATCGATCAAATTTATATTTTGCTAACGAGACTGTCCATCGTTCTCAATCGATTTTTCGCACCATCGAATCTAAAGTACACGAAGGGGACTTAAGGGGAGCAGTCCGACTTCTCCTTTCGAATGACTCTTTGGCATCTCCCGATAGTAATACTTTAAATGCCCTCCAGGACAAACATCCACCTCCGTCTAGGCCACTTTCGTTACCTCCGGAACCAGATGTAACATGTCCACATTTGTCGGTTTCTGTCACTGATGTGGCTAGTGCTATCGGATCCTTTTATAGTGGTTCTGCTGCTGGCCTAGATGGTCTGCGCCCGCAACATTTAAAGGAGTTGATATCTCCATCTGCAGGTGATAATGGGCCAAAACTTCTGGAGTCAATTACTCATTAATGCAATTTCCTCCTAAAAGGAATGCTTAATCCAGAAGTATGCCCTTATCTCTACGGAGCTTCTTTGTGCGCGTTAAAAAAGAAGGACGGAGGTATTCGGCCAATCGCAGTGGGAAATACATTCCGGCGACTTGTGGCAAAGCTCGGATGTCGTGCAGTAAAAAATGAAATGTCATCCTACTTACAACCTCATCAGTTGGGTTTCGGTGCTCCGCTTGGGTGTGAGTCGCTAAAGATATACAAAAACTCATTCCGGCATTGGAGTCCATTGGTCTGGAAATTAGTGCAAACAAATGCGAGTTTTATGCTAGCGGCCAAGCTGAAATGACTTTTCAGACCTTTGAGTCCTTGGTGCCTGGAATTAAATCTCTCGAAAAGGAGTCTTTATCAATTCTAGGGGCACCGGTTTTCAAAGAGGGTGTTCAAAACGCTATTAGGGCTAAAATTGAGGCATTTGATTCAGTTAAGGATCTCTTAAATCGTATGTCTGCACACGTGTCTTTGATTTTGCTCCGCAACTGTCTCTCTGCACCGCGTCTAACTTACTTACTAAGAACAGCACCAACTTTTCTCTTCAAAGAGGACCTCCTAAATTTTGACAACAGCCTGAAAATCACTTTAGAGTCTATTATAAACGTGCAGTTGAACGACTCCCAATGGAGACAAGCTACTCTTCCTGTTCGGTATGGTGGCCTGGGTATACGCAGGGCTCAAGATATTGGCCTCATTGCTTTTCTAGCTTCGTCACATGCGGCATCGGATCTTGTCACTCGCATTTTATCTTTTGATGGTGGCAATATTTATATGCCGTTTAATACGGAAGCTCTTTCTGCGTGGTCGGCCCTTTGCCCAAGCGAAGAGAAACCCCAAAACCTTTGCGTACAGAGAGGTTGGGATGACATTGTTTCAGAACGGACGCGGAAGGATATGATTGAAACATCTGCGGGTGTTGACGTGGCTCGACTGAAGGCTTCATCAGAACCAGAATCAGGAGCATGGCTCCATGCGCTGCCATCATCACATTTGGGAACTTGGATGGACAATGATTCTCTTAGAATAGCAGTAGCTTTGCGGCTGGGATGTAAAGTTTGCGAACCCCACCACTGCATTTGTGGTACAATGGTTGAAGGCTGAAGCTAATGGACATCATGGTTTGAGTTGCTTACGATGTGCTGGAAGGTTTCCCAGACACCACGCAATCAATGATGTTATACGTCGTGCATTGGTTCAGGCAAATATTCCCTGTGTTTTGGAGCCCCTTGGTTTGAGTCGTACGGACGGGAAGAGACCTGATGGGCTGACTCTTGTGCCATGGCAAAAAGGGAAGTCTCTCTTATGGGATGCAACATGCGTATGTACTTTCGCTGCCTCACATGTTCGTCATACTACACGTGTTGTAGGATCTGCTGCAGAAAACGCGGCCAGATCAAAACATTTAAAATATGCGAATCTGCAGCCTTTATATGACTTCGTGCCGGTCGCTGTTGAAACTGCAGGTCCGTGGGGCTCAGAGGCAAAGCAATTTTTTAGGGCTCTGGGTCAACGTCTCAGGGAACGGGGTCTTGATTCCCGTTCTGAGGCGTTTCTGGTCCAACGAGTTTCCATAGAAATTCAGCGCGGTAACGCTGCTAGCGTAATGGGGACCTTTGGGCCAGGAATGGCTCATGGGGGGATCATAGATTAATTTGACGAAGTTTGTTACGGATTTTAAACTGTTCTTGTCCTGACGAAACCTGTGTGTGGATCATTCTTATGTTTAACTATTAACGACGAAGCATGTTGCGGATATAACAATGTATAGTTAATGTTATTTTCTTTGAGTAATAAATTATAGATTAATAGCGAAAGCGATTGTAAACTAAGTTCATTAGACAAGTTAAAAACATAACAAACCTGAAAACAGCTATTATATCCTACCAGGCATACGTAGAATCATTGCTACGCTATGGTCTTATAATGTGGGGTAATAGCACGGACCAGAATAGAGCATTTGTCGCACAAAAGAAATGTATTAGGGCAATATACGGGCTTGCACCCGGTGAGTCATGTAAGCCAGTATTTAAAAAACTTGGCTTACTACCGCTACCGTCTCTCTACATTTATGAGATTTGCATGTTTGTATGGAAGCACAAAGAATTGTTTAAAAAAGCATGCGACTTAAACACTCGGAGTCAACGAGACCCCTACAGACTCGTATTAGATGACAACCCTAGACTCTCCAAATATAATAAGAGCTGCTTTGTTATGTGTGTACGTATTTATAATAAGATACCAAAAGACTTTAAAATGTTAAATTTAAAAATGTTTAAAAATAAATTGCATGAATTCCTAAAATTAAATAATTTCTATAATGTGCAAGAATTCTTAGATAAGACATTTTAATATTACTGACTTTTTTGTAAAAATTTGCATGCTATATTATATTTTAGCTAAACATGTATGCTCTGAATGTATCTGTCACCACCTGTATATACCATGTTTTTTTGCAAATAAATGTATTTGTATTTGATTATGCCGGGCCTATGTACATTCTAAATCGCAGGGGAAGGGGCGCAAAATCAGAAAAGTGTTATTTATGTTTATTTGTATGTTTCGCGACCAGAGCTTTGCATTTGGAACTTGTTACGTCATTATCTTCAGAAAGCTATATTTTAGCATTAAAACGTTTTATTTCACGTAGAGGAAAGCCTTTAAAAATAATTTCCGATAATGGTAAGAATTTTATAGGTGCGGTGAAAGAATTCACAAATTTTTTAAATGATAGTTCTCGCGATATTCTCAATTATGCGTCAAATAATCAAATTGAATTTAAATTCATTCCCCCTTATGCACCTCATTTTGGCGGTTTGTGGGAAGCTGGGGTAAAATCCTGCAAACACCATATTTCGCGGGTTATGAGGAAAGCTAATTTAACATACGAGGAATTCAGCACGGTTTTAGCTCAAATAGAAGCCGTCCTGAATTCCCGTCCCATGTATCCTTTGTCTCCAGATCCAAACGACCTCTCTCCCCTTACGCCAGCACATTTCTTGATTGGACGGAGCCTGGCTGCGCCAGCTGATGATGACGTCACTGTCACGGCCACACACCTACTATCTCGCTATCGACGAGTTGAACAGCTCAGACAGCACTTTTGGAAACGCTGGTCGTTGGAATACATATCGGAGCTTCAGAGACGGACTAAGTGGAAGGAGAACCACGACACCCTCGAGCCCAACACACTCGTTTTGGTCAAGGAGGATAATCTACCGCCGCTACAATGGCGCCTAAGAAGGATCATGAGAGTTTTCCCAGGTCAAGATGGAGTGGCAAGGGTTGCCATCATTCGCACGAAGACGGGTGATATTCAGCGAGCTTTCTCCAAGATCTGCCCTCTTCCAAGTGCTGACCAAGTAACCACGTCTGTTGAGAGCAGTAAGGTACCTACTCTCAAGGCGCCCGAGGATGTTAACGCCATCTAGCGAAGGTCGATGTCACGACGATGCCTTGAGGCTGCATTGTGGACTGCGCAAGAGCATCGATGAAGCTACACCTCTGTATTATATGGAGATTCATCTAGATGGCGCTTTACTGAAGAATGACAGTTATAGGTGGCGCTGTACCACACTATATAAGGAAGCGACACGATGCCACATCCCTTTTTATTCGCCATTCAATTGCACTAACTATGTAACATTTAAAGAAATATATTTTTACAGTATCAGAATTAATAATCATTCATTGAAAAGCCACCCTTATCTATAATATTCAGTCTCAATACCAATCATACGAGCAAAGTAAATTCCAGACAAAATCCCAAAATTAACAGCTTCAGATAAAATTTTCGTCGAAATGAGTTCGGGCGAATTTTCTATGGACCGTTTACGAGATTTGTCCATTATGGCTTAAAGTAGTTAAACAGGCAGGTTAGTAAAGCAGATTTATGAAAGATTAGTTATTAAAAACGAATAGCTTAATCCGGCGATGGGCCGATGTTATGGTTGCCAAACGTTGAAGGTTTTTTTTATTGAAATAAAAGGCACTGGCGATAATACATATAGTACGAAATCTTTTTATTATAGATCAAGCATCTAACAGTTCTGCAGTTTTTCCAAAAATGCCACTTCTTAAATGTCTTTGCGTTGATCCACCGTAAATTTTTGTAATTTGTAACATTCTAGACTTGAATGGTTTTCCTTCTCACAGAAAAGACACGTTACTTTCTTTACATTTTGAGATGCATTTGTGTACAGCATGCTAGCTGTTCCTGCGGTTTCCGTTGCTTCTGGCTCTGTTTTAAATTTCATTGCCATTTTGACTCTTTGCTCATTTTCCACTTCTGTTTGTAAGAACGCCTATAGATTGGTGAGTTCTTTTTCCATATTCAAATCGTGGATTCGTGCTGTAAATGCCACTCAAAATGTAAAGAAAGTAACGTGTCTTTTCTGTTTTCAAACATGACATTTGAAAACTGGTCTGAACATAAATTTATTTATACAGATGTTTCAAAAAAAAGTAATGTGTCCTTTGCAATTTTAATAACTTCTAAACAAGGTCTTGGGTTCAGATTGGATCCACATGCCAGCATATTTACAGCTGAAGCTGTAGCAATTTTTTTGTGCTTTAAAACACATTCAGAAGCATGATATTTATTTGTGAATACTGACTGTTATAGGAACCGGTACATTCATTATTGAGACGAAGATAGTTTTTTATTCATTGTGCTTTTTAATGCCTCTCTAATTGAGTTAATTTTCAAAGGTGTGTTTTTATTTGCTATGATTTTGACAATTGTTTCTACTAGGAGATTCATAAATAAATCAGATTTAGCTAGGTTTTGTATTTGAGTATCAATCGATTTGGATGCAAGATGCGGGAATTGTTTTACATTAAATAGATCAGAATATGTAACACTGCGACTCTTTACTTAACTTTCTTAAATTTTTGCCTTTTCTAGCGGACATGATGCTGAAATAGCGATATGGTTGCCACTGCAATTTGCACACTTTTCAATTATATTTTAAATCTGTCAGGTCTTATAATTATGCCCTTCCGAACAGATAGAACAGACTTCATCATTTTTGCAAAACGTAGCAATGTGCCCAAAACGCATGCATTTAGAACATAGCTTAACAGGTGGAACACAAGGTGTGACTGTATTCCTCCATGAGTCAAGATATACGTACTCTGGCAATTGAGTGGATGAAAAAATTTAGTGTATAACGTTCTTTGAGCTTCCAATCAAACTAGCTATTTTTTATTAGATATAGAGACAGGTACGAGCTTGAGGACACCAGTGACCTCCGTGTCGGCTGCCGGGATGCTGGCCTTGTGAAACAACTCTTCATGTTTTTTTTTATTTCGAATGAAAACGTTGGCGTTATTGCTTAAGTCAAATGTTATGGCTATTTTGAATTTTTTTAATGGTCTCAGATGTAGCACCTCTGAGCAATGTTTCCTAATAGCATGCGAAATCGCAAGGCGGTCATAATCAGTAAACTGTCGTCCTTATGGGACACAAAAACAACGTACTCCGATTTTTGCGAATTTTCAGTGTATTTGCTATAATACCCATCGATTTTAAAAGGGTTCAAAGGCTCTGGTTCAAATCCTGGCATGTACCAATGAGTTTTTCAAAAACTTACGTACATATTTATCACTAGCTCTACGGTGAAGGAAAACATCGTGAGGAAACCCGCAGGTCTCAGAATTAATTCTGAGACATGTGTAAACAGACCCGGTCCGGCGATGGGCTCACCACCTATCACGTTTAGGGGTCCAATATATCTCGTGAAATGTGGGTATATCCAGTAATGGAATACCTCTGCCTACCCCCTCGGGGATATAAGGCGTGAGATTATTTATTTTTATTTATTTATTTTAAAAGGCTTGTATTTGTCCACGTCTTCTTCTTCAGAGTCAGAAGAATCGGAAAACACAGGTTCCGACTCGACTTCCTCCTCCTCATCCTTCTTGTTTTTCCGCTTCTCCGCTCATCCTATCGCGGCTATTTACAAATGTTTTACAACAACTCACCCCTCTATCGGCAAATACACACTATTCAGAACTAAATATACAAAATCTACAATATTTTAAAATCTACAAAAATATTTCTTTAAAAATTGCGCCTATTCGATTCAACGTTTCCGCTCGTTTTTCACGAGCGTTGGTACGATAATTACGATATGACTTTTTTTATATGACATTGACAGGACCAATTTTTTTCAGTCTGACATTAATTCGGAATTCGGCCAAATATGTCTTTCTTTGCTATCAATCGATAGTGTCTCCATAATACATTGATTTAAAATGTCTGTGGTATTGCAATAATTTTACAATCAATAGTATAAATTTAAACGATGATATCTAAAAAATATATTTTTAAATGATTGACGCCTTTGTGAGGCCACCTCTGTCTTTAACTTGTATCAGATGACTTTTATTTGTATCATAGGTAAGAACTTTGTTGCATTGCAATGTTCACACAATATGTTTTTCTTTAATTTTTTTACTATATAGCCGGCTAAGTAGGAAATCTCATTTTTGCTATATTCGGTAAGGAGGTTTGGGTCTGGGATATAATCATGGTCGCTATAATCGGCGATCACTTCTTCATTGATATCGACGGTGTGTTGATCTTCAAGCCATCATCCAGCATTTTAATTCGTTCAGTTGTCTGGTTTAGCGCATTTGAATGTACTGTTTTTTAGTTGTATGCAAAATTCAAATATCATCTAGAGGTAGACAGTTACCATTTTTACTGATTTTAAACTTAGCATTTACTAACAATTTTTTGTACGCTGTCATGAAGGCTTTTGCCGATGGGTTATTATTGAAGCCACCTAAGGATCGGATTGCTCCGAAAAAAAACTTAATATGTTCTTGAGATAACTTGTAGACTGGTAAGAATTTGAGATGTGGATTTGTAGGAGCAATATACACCCCCGGACACTTAAATCGAGCCACCCTACATTTTCAATTTTGATTGCTTGTAGCATAACAAAAGTGTTAGAGCAATCAAAAAGTTTTGATGCAATTATGAAACTGGTATACTTACCATTATTTCAGTATATCATTGTTCCAAATTTGAATTCAGATTATTTAAAAAAAAAAAAACAGTAAAACGCGTCTTGTTTAGTGTCTTTCAAGGGAAATATTTTTTAATGTTTTTATCAAAAAAACAATGATTTAACAGAAAAAACTTTTCTTCAGTAATTTTTGGTCCCTCCACGAGCGTTTATGACAGCAGTCATGCGATTTCGCATGGAATTAATCAATGTCAAAACGACATCTTGTGGAATATTCTCCCATTGTTCTTTGATTCCAACTCTTAGCTCTTGCAAAGTTTGAGGAGCTGGTTGGCGAGCTTGAGCACGCCTCTTTAGCTTGTCCAACAAGTGTTCAATAGGATTCATATCTGGGCTTCTTGCTGGCCATTCCATGGCTGTGATCTTGATGTCACGAAGGTATTCTTTGACAATTGCTGCAGTATCATAAACATGAATCCTTGCCCCACAAATCCAGCATACGGCATCACATGAGCCTCTAGACATTGATGAAGATGAATATTATTTAAAATTAATGGCTTTTTCTAGCCTTTCGCGGGCAAATTCCGAGAATTTAGGATGTCAAATAAATCATTAAAATATTTGAGTAATTTTATGGTGACTTCACAATTTTCAAACCCAGGTATTTGCATTTCGCAGCAAAATGTCAAGGCATCTGCCACTGATCTACTCAAGAGTTGAGTGGCAAGTTAAATTTTCATTTTCTGCTTTTCATAGTGCACATGCGCAGCTGACAATTTATTTCCAGTATGAAGCCCCTCTTCAAACTGCAAATTATTAAGCAGTTCCAAATAGTGCCAATAGTAACTTTTTTTTCGCCTAGTACGACAAGTTCTTAGTGTTTTAGGCGTATTTATAACTCTCGAGACGAAATACTCTTTGTAACTTTGATGGAAATATTATTATAATTTTAATTTATACTTGTTTTTTTACAATAAGTACATAATATTCTCAAAAATTGTAATTTTTCATTTAAGAGGCATTGAATTACACGCACACATAAACACGAAGTCTGCCATTTTTTCTTGTGTATACACGACTTACTGAGAGTGATATAAAGTATGCTCCTAGAATTCAAATTCAACCCGTTACACATAAATATATATAATGGTGGGCAGGCAGGTGGTCATAAAGCCCCAAGGAAGTCTGACGGTGGCTGGGAATGTGTTACTCGAAAGAAGTTCCTCGGGAAATCTTCGAGTGCGTAACAATTAACTTCGGATACTTCTAATGTTACGATATCTTTTGAGAGTTAAAATAGTATAAGTATGTTATTTTTATTTTAGAGTTTCCGTCCTGAAATAATTAGTGTGGAAGGAGTGTCCTTCGTAGATGAAGGAATACCTCCCCTCAGACCGCGCAACCTATTCGCTAATGAGGAAGAGCCTAATGAAACTGTAAGCAGTTTTATATTGTTAAATCTACTAACATCATTGTATGTATTGTGGGTTGAGAAGTACAATTTTATGGGTTTGTGTGCAATTAACTGTATTTTATGCATCTACTTAATCATGGTTTTAATGTTTTATTTGAACGGTGACAGCCTATTGGTGCTATATCTAACTTTGCATAGAATATTTTTGCCTGAGCATGTTTCTAATCATCTATTTAGATGGAGACAGTTCATCACCTCTTAGAAGGGATTACGGTCGTGAGTGTATGAATTTATGTAAACAACCTAATAGATACTACAAAGGAGATAGAATGGTGCGAGTTGTGTGCAACTAACTGTGTTTTGGGTGCTTTTGCATGAGCATATTTGGCATGAACATATTTAAAAGGGTGGAGACAACATCCTTGACCCGCCTCTTGGTGAGGCTCTTGCCCTGGATTCGGGGAGTGAGGCTGACGAAGACGAAATCACTATGCAAGAGCTTCAGGAAGTCTTGAAGGCCGACGATGACGAGACCGAAGATTTATCGGAGGACGGACTCACGTGGAGCGACAATTATATGAATTTTCGCGGAATACGAGAAGAGTTCCATGAGAGTGTTGGCCCCAAAATTGAAGGAACGAGCCCTCTGGGGTTCTTCACTCAAATATGGGACCAACCTCTCATGGAAACGATCGTTCAAGCCGATGTAAAGATAGATATGCATGGGACATTACAGCTCCAGCTTCTGAGACAGAAAATGGGATACCGGTGAACAGTCGAGTTCATCAATTTGACACTTCTGCAGAAGTGTATCGGCTAGTTGCGATAATTATTTTAATGGGCATGTGTGTCAGGGGCCGCATCGATGAATATTGGAGCACCGGAATCCTGGTAATGCCTGGATTCCGGCGCCTCATACAACGCGACCGTTTTTTGCTTTTGATGCGGTTCCTGCACTTCACTGACAATAACTCCATTCATAACCACGGCGTCGAGCGCAAATTAGCAAAAATAAAGCCCATATTAGATTATTTGAATTCAAAACTTCAAATCGTATACTCGCCTCGTAGGGAAGTCAGTATTCTGCTTTGGAACGGATACACTGAATCCAACTCCAGTGTCCCTTCCAAAGCAGCAACGATTCGGCATTAAAAGCTACGAACTCTACGAGGCGGTATCTGGGTCCGTAGTCAAAGTTATTATTTATACCCGAAAAGGGACACTACCCGGAAGTGCCATATTTGGCTTCACTTCATCAACAGCCAAGATACTCCTTGAGCTTTTCAAGGACTATCTTGGTAAAGGCTACACTTTATTTATGGATAATTTTTACAATTCTGTTACATTGACTAGATTTTTAAAGCGCCATAAAACTGACGTAGTTGGCACTCTAAACAGGCGCCGAAAAGATTGCCCACAGGAGATGAAATCGCTTGCTGATAAAAGAATGCGAAGAGGTACAGTGGTTAGCCGACACTGTGGTGACGTTTCCGTCGTGGCCTGGAAGGACGTGAAAGTCGTCACTACATTGTCGACTTACCACAATGCCAGCATGGCTCCTGGTGGGCGGGCGGGCCAAGACATTAAAAAACCGGAAGTTGTCTAAGAATACAACAAATTTATGGGTGGTGTGGATTTCAAGGACCAAAAATTATCTATGTGTTTATTAGAACGGAAGCGGGGCCTTAAATGGTATATCAAAGTATTCCGTCGCTTGTTAAATATATCTATTTTGAATTGTTATATTATTTATTGCTCCAACATTGGCCAACAAAAAAAAATTACTCATAGGCAATTTAGATATTGGCTCGCAAAGGAGCTTTGCGCGCAAACCGCCGGAAACATTATAACTGCTCCGCAGAGTAATCCCAGTGCCAGGTTGGATAAGCCCCAAGACCATTTTCCTGAACACAAAAAGGTTATTCAAGAGCGGGCATCCAAATTAAAGCGGTACCAGAGAGGACGTTGCGTGCGATGCGCCGCGAAAAAACAAAGGGGCCAAACCAACCACTGCAAAAGTTTTTCTTTGTGTTGACCAGTGTTGGAGAGACTTTCATAATTTGGATAACTTGTAACATATACAAATTATCCAAATTATGAAAAAAATAATGAGGTTAATTGGTTTTATTGAAATTTAATGTACTAAAAGCAAAAAAATAATTCGTAAGGTCTTAGGTACCAGTCATCACACCAATCTCCTCATCAATCTACTGCATTGGTCAGACAATATAATAAAATCTAACTTAAGTATTTATAATGATATATATATAAGCATTTATAATGATATGAGCAGTTGAGTGTTGATAGAAATTTCACACGCTCCACGATTTCATTTTTTGTCCGATCAATGTGCTAGATTGATGAGGAGAGTGGTTTGATGACTGGTAAATAAGACCTACCGAATTATTTTTTATTTTCAAGTTTTTCGTTTTTTATATTTGTGCCGGCGGCCAACTTAGATTTCAAATTTGTCATAGTGTACTATATTCTACTAGTCCAAGCCTTTTCATTTGATATCCACCCACCCATATTTACGAAGTTATGAAACAATATGTAATCCGCCATTTTGTTGGCAGCCATATTGGATTTGCATTTTTTTTTTTCATAGTGTACTTAATTCTACTAGTACTTAAAGGATCAGATGATCAGGGACAGACTAGTCGTGGGTACAAGTAGTAAGATAGCACAAGAAAGGATTTTACTAAGAAATGATTTGAGTCTTGAAGAAGCCATGAAAATATTACAAAGTGTTGAAGATTTCCAGAAAGGGACATTCGAATCTAATAAGGATTTAAATAAAATTGTAAGAGAGAACGTGCAAAACATTCAAGATAATAAAAAACATGCTGGTTCTGCGGGCGCTATCTTCATCCAAGACGGTTTTGTTAAGTTTAAAAAAATATGTATTTGAACTTTATACAAATTTAAATAGCCGATTAAAGTATTTACTTCGTTTACGGGAGGAATTCAGAGTGAGATTCAGAAGTGAATATCTCAGTTTATTGATTCATAGAGGAAAATGTAAGCAGGAGTCTCTGAAGGTAGGAGATGTAGTATTGGTGGAAGGTGATACTAAAAGAATACAATGGCCATTGGGAGTGGTGATAGAGCGGTTCTTAGGCCAGGATGGTCAATACTGAGTAGCGAAGGTGAAAACTTCTGATGGAATTAAGGTTACGCCCTTTTCAAAGACTCTATCCGTTAGAAGTGAGTAGCTACGCGTCACCACCGGGAACAAGTAGTTAGGATGACGCGACGCCATCGGGAAGTGCTGATCAGGGGGCTCCAGTGGAAGTACGTACTAGGAGTGGTCGATTGAGCAAGGTACCGCGAAGATTAATTATTTAGTTTGATATTTTTGGTTCTTTCAAGTTCTTTGTGTTTCGGAGGATGTAGAGAATGGCCTCCTTGGAGTTTTGTTTTTGAATACCTTTTTATATATTACGAATGTCTGTTGTTTTACTGTCAAATAAATATCCTGTGCTTGATGTCGGTTTTATGATTATTTTCCCATTTATTGGAGTAAGTAGTTACTAATCTGTGAACTTAACTTAGGTAGGCACCTACTTTGCTTTGCACCGCCCGATTGAATTGGGGCAAAATTGAGGGAGGACTTTGTTGAGGATTTGAAGATGGAATTGATATTAGATGAAACGTTAGTATTGAAAAGCTATGAAATTTCAATAGAAGAATAGAAAATAAGACCTGACCTAATCAGTTATTTATTCGTATTATTAACAGAACGCCATTGATACCAGTAGCGGACGCCAGCCGGCAACGCGATGGAACCAGCAGCAGTTGGCTAGGGCGGAGGCTCTGCTGTGAGAAAGCACCGCCTTACGATAGGTTTTATGAAATAGTCGTCGCGACGCCGCAGCCTCAGCTGCAGCTGCCTCAGCCGCCTCAGCTGCAGCTGCCTCAGCCGTGTCCGCCTTTGGTGCAGTACTTCAACAGTAGGCGCCTCAATGGCTACAAACAACCTCCCAGAGGTGCCACGACTTCCTCTAACAGATAGAGAGTTAGAGGAGGCCAATGAAAGGTGGAGGAGGGCGGCCGTAAATAGGGAGCTCTATAAAAGAAACGTTACTAGCGCACCTCACTGGATTTATTCATAGAGCTCCCGTGCTTATGAAATCTGAAATAGAAAAAAGAAACTAAAAAAGTGCTTAATGCATAGGTACCACATTTTATTGTTAATTGATTTAGATAGTATGTAGGTATTGGAATTATTGTAAAAATAATAATTATTAATTATTATCTCTTTATTTATTTTTGGTCTTAGATTATAAAGCTATAAAAGTAAAATATATAAAAACATTTACAAAGCAATATAAAAATTACATTATTATTATTAATGAACTCACTGTTAGAAAGAAAGGGTTATCTGTTCTTTTGTGATTGGTGATAGCTTCATGCTACTGTTGATGTCCCGAAAAACTACATTTTCTGGTAAAACCATCTTCAGGTCATCATTTTCTTCTACTTGAATGGCATCAAATTTCCGATTTCTATCATATGCCTAAAGTCTGTAAAACAAGGAATCACTGAAAGAATACCTACTAAATCAAGACAAAAAGAACTTTTTTTTATTATAGATCATTAGACGTCTAGGCTGATGTTGCAATGAATGTATGAAAAATTGTAAGAACAGTATATTATAATCAATGGATGAAAACTACAACATGAAAATTTCATATCAAAAACTCCAGATACAAAAGTAAACCAAGTAAAGGATTTCATCAATACTTTTTCCGAAATATGATTCTCACTACACAAGACACAAGAGTGAAACAAGACAGTACTTGCCTCCTCATTTGAATTTGTCAATAATGTATTCTGAATACAAAAGTAAGGTTGAAGGACCAGTTTCAAAATACATATTCGAAATAGTACATTATGATACAAGTGTGCTAAGTTGACCATTATATACAAGGCGATATTGTGTGCGCACGAGCGAAAGCGAGTGCGCCATAAGAAAGCCACGTATATTATGGTCACAGGCACACGTGTTTTATACGACGTTTTTCAACACACTTGCGAGGAAAAAACAAGACGGTATTCCATTTTAAAAATTTTTCATTGGCCGCTAATTTCACTCGATTTTGATGGCAAAAGACTATCGCACGCGTTTTTCGCTTCGTTACGTATGTCCGGCGGAGTTAATAATAGGTTTTCTTCATTTTCTTCACTTGAAGTAGACATTTTCGTTAATATTAAAAACTTCACAATTAATCCAAACTTCGTCACAGCCGACAATTATTTACGAAAAATGGCGCATTGTTTTTTTTCTTGCCGCGATACCGATGCGCGCAAGGCTAAGGTGCGAACTAGATCGACCAACAGCCAAGATTAAAAATGTAATTAAATTTAAATGTAATGTTTAAAACAGAAATTACAGA
This sequence comes from Ethmia dodecea, assembly GCA_963855545.1. Taxonomy (NCBI): domain Eukaryota; kingdom Metazoa; phylum Arthropoda; class Insecta; order Lepidoptera; family Depressariidae; genus Ethmia; species Ethmia dodecea. The sequence continues at coordinate 1,950,611 of OY979447.1, forward strand.
AAATTTTAAATGACTTTAAGTTATGTTTTAATAATAAAGCTGGATTTATCATTTACTGTTATTTTTCGCATAAATACTGTTTGTTGCTAAAATAAAAAGTTATAACCCGACTAAATTATATCGCTTCTTCTTCTTCTTACTTACAACTTGATACTAGGGTACAAATGTAAAGTGGTCGGGTTAATAAACTAAAGGCACTCGTTCAATAATATACTGAAAAAGCACGCGTGTTTAATATCTAGGATTATGAGCCAAAAATCAGTGGAATAAAAACGTCGTTTTGAGCAAGTGTGTTGAAAAAGTATTTAATGAAAATTTTAACCTCGCATTTCATGCTCCAGTATAAGCGATGTGACAATTTCAAAGTAAAAATTGACGCTTGCGACAACAACGAGCATTCTAAAAAAAATGAGCTTGCTATCGCCAAAGAACAGCACCTTAGAAAAGCAGAGTCTGCTATGAGTAATTTAAAACTGGACATGGAATATGCAAAGCAGAATAACGATACTACCGTAATAATCTTATAAAAACCTTGCCAACGCCTGTAATTTCTACGGGTATCTGTTATAACAAACGTCAGCTATGGACGTACTGTTTGGGAATTTACAATGCTGGTACAGACGAAATGTTTATGTATGTATGGGATGAATCGACAGCATCCAGGGGACCACAAGAAATAGGTGCATGCCTTCTAAAATTTATCAGAAAGCAAGTACATACAAAGAGGCTAATCATCTACTTCTGACCAGTGTGGGGGGCAAAACCCAATATAAAAGTCGCAGCGTTATGTATGCATATTGTTTCTAGTCCTCAATATACAGTGGAAAATATAGACCACAAATTTACGGTCAGCAGGCATACTTTTTCGTCTTGCGACTGCTTGGTAGAAAAGCAAAAGAAGTATTTCCCAGAGATATATGTACCCGAACATTGGAACAATGTGATACTAACAGCAAGAAAAAAGAAACCTTTTAAAATTGTGGAAATGAAACGCGACGACTTTATATCCACCAAAGCCTGGGAAACTAATATCTCAAACAGGAAGATCGGCGTGGATCGAAGTAAAGTTGAAATACAGTGGATGTTGTATAATAAAAGTCACCCATTCTCGATGTTCTTCAAATACTCCAACAAGCCAGAAGTCCTTTTTACAGAAGTCAATTTCAGCAAGAGGTCATCCAAAAATACTTTAAACTTTGAACTAGAGATTTTGTTTCCAGAGGGAAGAAAAATCAGCAGTGAGAAAAAAAAGACCTTCTGTGCCGTTTGGAATATGTTCCACCTATCCATCACCCTTTCTATCAACAACCTCCTACAATGCGGAAAACGAACTAGATGGTGCAATTAGTGATTCTTCGACTGAGTAACTGACTGGTAAATTTTAATACTTTGCCATGTTGTGCCTAAGATAGTCCTAAGTTGAAATAAAAACTATTATTAATTAAGAATGTATGACTTTACGAAAAAAACAAGAGTTTGAATTTAAAATACACAGTATTAAAGAAGCTAGCTATGTTTATTTTGTATTATTTAAGTTGAAAATGGCAATTTGCATTTAAATTAATAAAAACAGTTCAATACATATTGGCCTATTATTTATACAATGTTTATAAACATATTGGAAATGCTAAGTGCCATAGTGGCCCATCTAAAAAAAAATGCATAAATAACAAAAAATATTGATTATTCTTAAAGTTCATCTAAACTTTGGAAATAAAATTACTATCATTTGCAAGTTTTAAACACAGTGTCTATGATTTTTTTTAAGAAATAACGACCTTAACTCATAAGAACACTTTTAAATCCTTACTTATTACAAGGTTTATAAAATTCCATTCAGAAGGTAACAACTATGAAGACGGCTTAGGTGACCAATAATTAAAATGGAAAACATTATTTGACTTTCCCAAGTACCTGCAACAATGTACCCTCGGAGTAGACGAGGCAAGAAAGTCTCGCGGTGCACTTCATTTAATGCGGGATGGGTTAAAAGAAAAAAATACGAGTAAAATAAATTGTAACACCTGTAAAATAAATTGTAACACATGTAAAACATATTTGTAAGAAGAAATTAAGGAAAACGATAAAAACAAAACAAATTCGTTTATTCGTCATAAAGAATATACTAAAGAAAAGCCTAGATCTAGATAGACCTATCCTGCAGCATATTCACTGAGGGCCTTGGGTTACTATCAACACCCAAGCTAATATACGTATAAATCTTGATACTTGTTTATCAAGATTTATACGTAACGTACGTAACACACAAGGAAAATATTATCAAAACTTGAAAAGATCATTTTATGTCCATGAATCTTTTAATTTTTTAACTTGTAGTGCTCATTGTAACCTTACTGCAGAACATTTTGTCATGCCAACATTAAGGCTTATAAAATTTAATTTGTGTAATAGCATTAATAAGATTTGAAAGGGGTTTGATATATCGCGATTAAAGAGTTATTAATAGCAGAGCTATGATTTTGGCCAATTCGCAGTGGACACCTCAGGGGTATGGTATGGTGAACTGCCCGCAAAAAAAATTGTGCAGGATTTGGGGCGGCGCTTGAGGGAACGTGGCAGTGATCCCAGTGTCGGAGCTTTCCTGTAGCGCTAGCATGAGCGCCATGTTAAAATTTTGTCGTGGCATTTTGTCGAGTTTAGACTTCAAAATATAGTTCTCTTTGGTGCTAACATGGTAGTCCTTATTAGTCTTGTCTTCCTGTCAAATTTAGATAAAGGATAAAATTGTCGACAAACCCTAACATAGCATCATTATTTTATCTATTTTTATCTACTTTTGACGTTTCTGCACGACTTGTTTATCGTCGACGGTTTGTGCTGGCGACAAACCTAAAATATAATGGCAGTGCCGTATTAAAAAGCAAAATATCAGCAAGATATGAAGAACGTGAAGCCCGGGAAAATTCAAAGAAAAAGGATCCGGGACGTTTGCGATCCCTTTGATGTTCCGGATACGGAATTTCAGTCACTTTGGCGCATGTCGAAGCCCATGGCTCTGTACATTGTAGATAGGCTGAGGGTGGATTTAGAGCCTCAAAACGGCCAGGGTCTTCCAGCCCATTTAAAGGTAAGTCATTAATTATTTAGTCAAATCACTACTATGTTTGGTTATCCTATCACCTACCTACCTACTATATGTAGTAGGTAGTGGAGGATTTTTATTGTGTTAGTACTCGTATATTTAAGCATATTATCTCCAATCTAAGCAAAGCTTGGAATACCTACCTTTCTTTTATATTGAAGTTTAAGATTGTTTTTATATTTTAGGTACTTTGTTCTATACAATTTTTGGCCAATCAGCGGCAAATTGGGCAAGACCACTCGTTATGTCAGGCTCAAACAACTGTGAGCCATTTCTTGGAACAATTTGTGAAATGTGTTTATTTAAGGTATGTGCACCCACACTTTTACAAAATACTAAATTTTTATTTACAGAGTACCATTGGAAGAGGTCGAAGATGACAATAACAGAGACCCTTTAGCAATCGAGGTAGAACCGGCCGTGATGCTGCAGCGGTCTCGAGCCCGAAGACAGCAGTTAATTCAAAATTACTTTCAGTAATATATGTTGTATAATTAAACTTTTTCTTACTTGAGAAGGCGGTTTTGTTCCTCTTTCAGAGAATTAGTCCTCCGTACCTTGTTTGTAAATTCCTGAAATATTTCATATTTTTAAATTATAAAAGCCTTTCAGACATAACTTACAGTTGGTGTTTAAATGTTTGTATTTTTCATTAACACACATAAATCTGTGTATCTTTATGAACAAACTGAAAACGTAGACTTCAAGAAACTACTGAGAAAACACCGCAGTGTACATTAAAAAAGAAATTGACTTACTCTAATTAAGTCATTCAATGCTATCTGCGCATTTAGAAACTGGTCTGGCGGATGGCTTGCACGGACACGCCTTCGCGTCGCTGGCTTTGGCGCAAGTGTATTTGAGGGTGGGTTTGGTGCAGGTGTATTTAAGGAGGGCCTGGATGCGGTGGTGGATATGGAGGGTGTTGTAGGTGGTGTAGATATGGAGGGTGGTGGAGGTGGTGTGGATTTGGAAGGTGGTGTGAATGTTGTTGACGTAATTGTGCATGTCACAGGCAGTGGGGGTGTTGCTACTGGTGCTGCTGATGGTAGTGGAAAAAACTGAAAGCAGAAAAAAATAAACCAGTCAATTTCGATTTACAAATATAATATTGTTTATTAAAATTATGCATCTGTTTCCAATACCCAAAGATGTTGAGTAGGTGTTTTTAAAGATATGCTATAAAAAGCCATCTGCTTATTTAAATGCATATATATAACTACAGGTACATGCAGTTTCAATCAAACCAAACAGATGGTTCAGGACCGTGACCAACTTCCATCTAAATAATTTATCAAACCATATTAATAAACCATATATCAAAGATGACGTCACATAGATGTATCTCGCCGGCGCGAGCATGAAGACCGCGTGAGCTGTCGCTTCTGTCAGTTTAATACAGTTTGTCTATGGTTTCTCGCAACCACGAGCATGATGGTGTTATTGGTGTTTAATTTCTCGCATTATGACAGTTAAACCAAGAGAAATTTGTCTGTTGCCGTCGAAGGTGCATACAAGGCTTTTAGGTTTTAATTTCTCTTTGAGTTTGTTGCACAGATAACTAGTTTGTTGCTGTCAGTGTTTGCCGTTGCCGCGTTTGCGTGCGACTATCTTGATTTGTTTTTATTGTTTTGAAACACCTCCTTTTATCTTGAAATGGCTAGGGCGTACGTTAGGTACCTTTATGCAATGGATGAAAAGAAAGAAGCAAGAAAAAAACAGAGGACTGAAGTGCGGGAGACGTCCCTCCCAGAGGACATGCCCGATGCAGACTTCATAAAAATTATAAAGCAAGCAGGGAGATGATCAGCTATCTCTGCGAGGAGCTGCACGAAGATCTGCAGCCCAAGAGACAAGACGGATGTGAGTGCGAGGTGATTTTTAAAGTGAGTAGATTTCGAAAGTCCATAAGATGTGTGTTTATGCAATGAAAATAAATGACAATTCAGACATACTTTTGTCCCTTCTTGCAGGTTCTGAGTTCTCTTAAGATTTTGCTAACGGGTCATTACCAGCGCAGCACTGGCCAAGAGCAGAATATTAGCATTGGCCAGACCACAGTGTCCAAGTTCTTGGAGCAATTTAAGAACTCGGTCAATAGAAGGTAGAGTAGTTTTGAATCAATAGCATTTAAAGTCCGATATCAATTCAGTATTTTAGGTATATATACCAAAAGAAAATTCAATTGCAATAACTTCATTATTTTACATACACTACAGACTGTTACCGCAGTGGGTAGTGTTCCCAGGATCCTCTCAAAATGTTTTTCAGCTTCTCCCATTCCTCAATTAATTTTCTTGGGCCCAATGGGCCATTAATCTCCCCATTTGCGAATCGCTCGTTGCAGCACATGTAGCTACTAGCACATGTATTTGTTGAGCTGTGCACTTAACAACTCTGAAATATAATTTGTCCATTATCAGTCTGCACAAGTAGGATGCTGATTGTGACTGAATATGCGACCATAGCAATGACAAAATCTAAGATGAGTTTATGTGCGTTATATTATTATGTTCTTTAACATTGCCGCTGCATCTCCGGCCTCCACCGCGGAGGCTCCGCGTACGTCCATTGGATGCTATATCCACTACCGGGCGTCACGAGGGGTAGAGTCATTTAGAGAGGAAATACGTGGTGACTGCTGAGGTAGCGGCAAACTTGTAACCGGTGTACCCAAGTTTGAAAAAAATACTCGTTTTGCATTCAAGTTAATTGAAGCCCAATTATCTCGTGCAATATGTGGCTGGCGTATACTCACTTTTTTCACTGCAAATAAAACACAACACAAAACTTTGGGAACAGTCGGGAACAACGGTAGGCAGGTAAGAAGAAAAACAACGTTTTGATATTTCATTCGTACAATTATGTTCGTTGACAGATTCAGAGAAAACTATTGGGTTACAGAACAGTTCTTAAAAGAAAAAACTTGTAAACGAAACGCAGCAGAGCTAAATGAACGAATGAAATTGAATTGTTAGTGTTGTACTACAGTCAAAGTTTACCAATAGAGTGTGACAAACCAAAAAAAAAGTATTACGGTTTTTTTTTGTATAAGTGGCATCCCCATTTTGTCGCCTGCGAGAAAGACTTTAAACAGGGTTTAAATTTCTCTTTTTGTCACTTCATGCTCGCTTAAAGCGACAAAACTAATAAAGCGGCTAAGGTTTAGTCGCACCCCGCGTGAGCGGGAAAATGTGAGCGGGAAACTTGTATGGCCAACTATCGACCGATAACACTACTAGTGTTATCGGTCGATAGTTGGCCCATTATATCTAAAATTTTTGAAAAAGCGATGAAAAAACGGTTGTTGAGCTTCATAGAGAAATACAATATTTTAATACCGGAACAATTTGGATTCCAGACAAATAGGTCTACGTCTTTGGCGGTATTTCATCTAGTTCGAGATATCGTGGAAAATATTAATAATAGGATACCAACAACAGCTGTTTTCTTTGATATGACGCGTGCTTTCGATTTTGTAGCGCATAATCTACTATTGGAAAAACTACAAAAAATGGGGATTAGAGGCATAGCTCTACAATGGATATCCTCCTATTTGAGTAACAGAAAACAAGCTGTAGAAATTAATCATCTAGACTGTAATTTTTGCATAGCGTCGGGTAGGTCGGAATGTAGAGTCAATGCATGTGGTGTACCACAAGGAAGCGTACTTGGTCCCCTCCTTTTCTTGCTCTACATAAACGATCTTCCTGAGGTAACAAGACACAAGTGTGTGTTATTTGCTGACGACATTTCCGTGATAATACCTCATCCACATAAGAATGAATTTCATGAACATGACATCAATAATACAATTAACTCAATCGTAAATTGGCTAAATAGTAATAACTTGACAGTAAATTTAAAAAAACTAATTTCATACAATTTGGCACAAAACGCCAAATAAAACAAAATCTTAATATTGCATATAATGGATACATCAACAGTGTTAATTGCGTATCATGGGTACATGTCCTCTCTTATACAGTATGGACTCTTGGTTTGGGGCAACTGTAAAGATGTTGGAAATTTGTTTATTGCCCAAAAAAAATGTGTCAGGGCTATATGTGGTGTATCATCTAGAGTTTCGTGCAAACCTTTGTTTAAGGCCCTGGGCATATTGGTTGCATGTTTTGTAAAAAGCAATATCGGTCTATTTAAAAAAGTTAAAGATATGCACTCCAGAAATGTAAGAGACCCAAACAGGCTAGTATATAACAGTGCTCCAAGGATCTCTTTTTACCTCAACCAGTGTAATGGAATGTGTGTAAAATTATACAATGCCGTACCTGATGACATAAAACTATTGCCAACGGAGCGGTTTAAATTCATACTTAAAAAATGGCTTAAGGAACACAACTTTTATTCCATTAATGATATTCTGAATTATCAGCAAAAATCACATTTTACCAATATTGTATGTACCTGACTTTTGTTATTATTTTCATTGACTATTTTAAAAAGATCTTAATGTTTATCTTTGTTTTAGAATACTCTGACATTCCCTAATGTATGAGCTGAAATATTTAATTTTAAATTATTTGACTATAATTTTTTTTTTATCATAAATTGGAATCTAATTAGTTATGTTTTTGGAAATCTTTTAATTAATTGTTTTGTTAGTTATTTAATATTGAAATTTTTGCATGCCAAAATTTGGTAAAATATGCGCTCTTCTATTATATTGTATCAACTTTTGTAACCATATTTTGTGCAAATAAAGATTATTATTATTATTATTAATGTTTAGCGTGCTAAGCCTGCTGGTGTAGCAATTGTCGCTAGCTATTCAACGCGGCAATTCAGTCAGCGTAATGGGAACCTAAGGTCTGGGGGCCACCCCTATAGTTACTAAGTACTTCTATGTACTCGTGTCAGTTACTATTTGGCATTAAGAAAATTTATTTTATATTATGTTATGTCTCGTAAGTATTTTTGTATAATGTATATAGTAGATTTTAATTATAATTTTTATCTTGAATCTTCTAAAAAAAATCGCTTAGCTGGAGTGGCCTTCTCATGAAGTGACGGTAGTTTTCTTTGAATCTGCGCCAGATCAAGTATCTCACTACTATGACGATACAGAACGTTATGAACTTAAGTTCTGTTTTTTCATAAATATTTTCTTTAAGGTTGCTGCTTCTTTCCATGGACTCAAATGTGTAAAAATATATTAAGTTTAGCGTGTATTGCGGCGGCCTTTGGCAGGTGACGTCTATAGAAATTTGCCATTCCAAGATAGCGTCGTAAGTCTTTGGTCTAGGAAATGTGGTGGTTGCTTTTAGGTTCTAATCCTTCTCGTGACATGTTAAAATAAAATAAAAAACTCTGCCTTTCCAAAATAGCATTCGCTAAGTTTGTGATACCACATTTGCTTAGGCGCTCAAATATCACTTTGCACGCAATGATGACGTCATCTATGTAGATGAAACTAAAATCTAGATCGAACTTCGTCGCTGAGGAACCTTTGAAAGGTTTACTCAGCATTTTCCAGGCCGAAGGTTGTTTTAGTAAATTCATACAGGCCAAATAAAGTATTTATAGCAATTTTCTCTATATTGTTTTCTGCTACGTCAATATTAGGAAGGCATATTGCTTTAGGTATACAGGATTTTTTTTGAAACAGACCTGCCGCGTCCTAAGACGCTGTCAAGGTAGTACCAGGTCGTTGACTGCAAGCCTGGATTTACTAAAGAATCATTAGATGTTTTAAAAACCCGTAGCATAAATACAAATAAAATATTGTATTATGTGCATTGATGAAGTCGCTATTAGGAAACAGTTGCAGTGGGAAGGATTACAATATTTGAATAATAATGAAGAGTTTTTCGACGCAACTGAAACTCCCCATTTTGTCGCCTGCGGGAAAGACTTTAAACCGGGTTTAAATTTCTCTTTTCGTCACTTCATGCTCGCTAGCGACAAAACCGACATCAGATTTTATAAGGACATATATTACAAGATTATTAGTAAGGCTAAAATTTAAAACTAACACAAAATCTGCACAGACAAGTCAAACAACAAATAAGCATGGCATCTACAGACTCTACTGACGAAGAGTTGACTGTGGCCGAGGAGTTAGAAAAAGAAATACGCAAAGCCACGAAAAAAGTAAACAAATCTTCAGTAAACACAGATCTTGAGTCCATCGTTAGAGTGGAAATGTGCGTCTATGACAGCGCTGGCGCTGGTCGCGGAGTTTACCTAACAGCAGCGTATAATTATTTATTGTCAATTCCAACAACAAGTGTTGAAGCCCAACGCGCTTTTTCTTCGGCTGGTTATTTATGTAGCAAATTGAGAAGTTCATTGTGTGACGAAACATTAAATGCGTTGTCGTTTCTGAGATCTCATTTTCAGGAACAAAGAAATAAGTGAATAAGTGTTTCTTAGCCTTTTTATTATTATTATCCATTGAATATTTTATCTAATTTTAATTTTATCTAATAATTTGCAGTTCGAAGAGGAGCTTCATGCTAAAAATAAATTTCATTATGAAAGATAGAAAATGAAAGAAAAACTTGCCACTCAACTTTTAAGAAAATCAATAGAAGATGACTTGACATTTTTCTGCGAAATTCCTGGATTTGTAAATTGTAATCCCGTCAAAAAAATCCTCGAATATTTTAATGATTTGTTTGACATCTAAATTCTCGGAATTTGTCAATTAATATAAACAAAACAACATAAAAATTGCAAGAAATCGATGAATACATCACCGGATTAAAATTGGAGAATGGTACTTTAGTTATTATATCCAGAAAAAAAGACAGGATTTGTGGGTTTAAAATTTTCTCCTGCAAATCCACATTCACACACACACACACAGTTTATAAGTTATCTCAAGACCATTGAGGTTTCTTTTGGACCAATCCGATCCTTAGGTGCCTTCAATAATAACCCATCGGCAAATGCCTTCATGACAGCTTACGAAAAATTGTTAAGGCACGCAGAATATCAGTAAAAAGTCAGTAGTTCTAAAACTTATTTCGTCTATCCCACTTTGAAAATCAATTATTCTTTCAGCGTCCCCCATATTTTTTTACTTTAGCACATTTTAAAAACCACAATGACATTCATTATAAACTAGACTTTTTTTTACCAGTGGGAGCAACTCAATCGCAACTTTATAATATGAAGAAAGATTCTGATGAATTGACTCAAAAGCAGCCGCAAGTCGCCGCTTTCGGTAACTGACATATTGGGAAAAAAATATAAGAATTGTATTAAGTTTAATATAGTTTCTTCAGGCCCTGACGCTTTAAGATACGCAGATCTTAATGTAGCAGGCAGCGCAATTTAATTTACTGAAAAACAGCTGATTGATTATCCATACTCTCTAAAACTGACCATAAATCATAATCTCATAATAATCCAGCGGATCAAGATCGGGACTGGATGACGGCCGGTATACAGCTCTGATGAAGTCAGGAACGTTGTTCTAACCATGCTTAGATGGATCGAGTCTTATGACCTGGTGCTGAGTTTTGTAACGACCATTCTTGGTTATGGAACATACTGTTGTAAATAAATAAAAAATAAAAAATATTTATTTTCAGACAAAAATAGTCCATAGATGGTTAGTAGGTACAAGAAATCTTACATGCTATGTTAGTACATAAATAAGCAGATTACAACCTAGTGAGGGACGCCGTCGCAGACCGCTCACTGGCTTGCACGCCGGACGTGCAAGTCCGTGAACCGCCTGAGGACCGCCGCGTCCATCCTGTCCGCAATCATCTTCAGGATCACGTTGGGGCTCCCCCGCATCCTGTGCTAAAGTCCGAGTACGATGTCTTCGCGAGAAGCCTATGTCGAAAAATCCTTTGGCTACGTTGAAATAAAAAGAGAAAATTCTATATGTTTGGTGCAGAGTAGAGTAACCCCCAAACATAAGAGTGCGTACCAAAATGTATACTGTTGCTGTAGTTATTGAAGAGGTAAAAGAGAAGATAACAGATGTTAAGTGTCGTGACTGTGCAGAAAGTAAGGGCCGTTGTAAACATACTAGGTACTCGTATCTGTTTTTTGATGTGACTGATAAAACGCACAGTTGAGTTTTACGTGACATCTCAGACCTGTTATTGGGCTTATATGCATCGTGATGGATATTTCCATCAACCAATTTTTTTGAAATTTTTTCGTTTCACAGTGGTAGACCGTATACTTACCACAGAATTTAGGTTTTCCCCAAATCTATCACAAAGAATGATAGCTTGCCATTATTCATCTAAGACATGAGATTAAAAAGAGCTTGCCCTTGAGTTTCTTGCTGGCTCTTCTCGGGGTACTGCATTTGGAACCAGCAACTCGTCGGTGGAGATAGGCTGCTGTTTACATTAAGCCAATCTTCATGGACGAGTTTAGAGTGCCTTGTTATTATGTTATGACACTAATTATGCTACTTGCATTTTTAGGCGTGGATACCACCCACGACGATAGTAATTGAAACGCCAAGGCCAGCCTCTCCAGAGAATGCAAGTCCCGTCGCGTCCAGCTCCCTGACTTCTTCACGTGTTACACCATCCTCGCTGAAAGAGCGGTAGCGCGTAGTCTAAATGAATACATGCAGGAAAATATGGAAGATGATGTCGCCGAGATTGCTGGTGACGACGGTGGAGCTTGGCGATGGAAGCGATCCAGCTATAGGTTTCCAGTAGCTCCAACCGACTTAAGTACAGATTTTAATTGGTCGTCAGATTTTGCGACATTTGCTGGCTCGGGGGAACAATATTTGCGTTTTCCTGGACCAGCAAAGAGCTATCAAAACGGCATTGATGTTTTCATGGAGATTTGGGATGAGGAGATAATGAGCCATATAGTAAGACTAATTACTACGCCTGGCAAACTATTGCTGCACTATCGGAGCACCACGGTATTGCTAAAAAATCTTGACACCTGACGCGAAACTACCGGTGCCTGAAATTTATTGATACTTAGCCACTCTCATGTTCATGGCTGAAAATCCTCGCAGATCTGTAAATGAATATTGGACAACAGGAATTTTAGGGATGCCAGCGTTCAGATCGCTCATGTCTAGGAACAGATTTCTCGTTTCTTACACTTTATAGACAACCATTACATTCCGCATGATGTCCGATCGCACTCCAGAAAAGTAGCAAAAATACAACCGTTGCTAGAGCACTGTAATACTTAATTTCAGTCGTTATATACACCTGAGCGAGAACTGAGTCTTGATGAGTCACTGCTCCTCTGGAATGGTCGTCTGAGTTGGGTACAATGTATTCGCACTAAGGCGGCCCGAATTGGTATAAAAACCTTCGAGCTGTGTGAGGCTTTCACGGGATATATCAGGAGCATTATATATACAGGAAAGAACTCAACGATGCACGAGGGATTCATGGGTTTTCGTCTCGTACTGTTAAAGTAGTACTAAAATTGATGGATGGGTTCCTTGATATTGGCCATCTTCTAGTAATGGATAATTGGTACAATCAGTTACCTCTTACTAGATTCCTCAAACAACAACACACTAATGTTCTTGGTACATTAAACAGACTAAGGCAACATGTACCTGATATAATAAAAGTTGCCAATGAACGTCACATGCACGTTGGGGAGACAGTAAGCTGCCACTGCGGTGACATGACTTTACATCTTGGAAATCCTATCGAATAAATCACGAAGTATCACAAGGAGGGGGAGGGGTGTAATGAGATGTAATGTGTATATGATTTTCATTGAACATGCGATTTCTAAACGAAAAAGTAGCATATTGATTATTAATTTTCCAATATTTTTAACCGGTATTTTAAAGACAATATTCAGAAATTTCAATATACTTTTTTTTACTATTCTATGTCTTCTTTAGATAATGGTTTTTTTTTTGTAATGGAGAGTATCGCCTCACTCTCTTCAGTGCTTTGTTTAGGTACTTCAGTACTAAGGCTAGTAGTTACAATTTTTTCTTTCAGGTCATCGAAGGATTCCAATCTATTAAGTTTAAATTTGATGTCCAAAACATCTCTTGAAAACTTATTATTATTGTAATTCTTATTTATATACCACTTCTACTTTGGAGGTCCGGATTTTGCTCTTTTGTTGTTATGATGTTTCCTGGAGATAAACAATCTAGGTTCCTAATTGTCGTGTTTCTTGGTGAACTATCTTCGGTGGCTTGTGGAGGTAAGCAATCTTGGATGACATTCGTTAGTGAAGAACAACCTTGATTGATAATAATAATATTAATTTATTACATAAACTTAGTCTAATTACAATAATGGTTAACAGAGTAAAACTTATTGCTAATTAAATTTTCGAGATACCTAAACTAAGTTACTAAATACTTGTGTCTTAGGTATCATGTTAGTAGCACAGTTAACGGTTAGTAAAAAAAGATTTTCTTTTAATAATAACAATAAAAGAGTAAAACTATTTTACATTAATCAAATTATAAGATTATACTACTACGGCCAGTAAGTTTTCTGTTTCCTCGTATGTCTTACTTTTTAGCCAGTCTTGTACGGTTTTATTACATAAGGCTTTGTTCATTGGATAAATCTGCAGATGAAAATTTATCCTGTTATATAGAAAAGTACCGAGGAAGCAGAAAAATTTATGTGAGTGCGTTGTGCTAAAACATTCTCTGGGACATACCTTATCCACTCGTCTGTTGCTGATTAGGAAAGTGGGATCATAGGGTATTTGTGAGTGTTTTTTGATGATGATCTGTAAGATAAACAATTGACGGACAGAGAGAACATCACAATCAGTAAATAGTTCGGTTGTCGGGAAGTAAAACGGACGGAAAGTACTAACTTTGAGTATAGCTCTTTGCGCTCTTTCTAACTCAATTAGGGTACTTTTATTAGCACCGCTCCAGGACGTGATGCAGTAGAGTATTAAAGATTGACAAAGAGCGAGATAGACTGACTTTAGTAGCTTACTGCTTGCCGAATGTCTGAGATTTTTAAACACATATATCAGTTTTCGGACTCTTGCTGTTAGGGTTTCTATGTGTGATTTAAAGTTGAGGTGTTGATCAACTATGACACCCAGGTATTTTGTTGTCTTGGTGCGGGTAAGTTTAGGACATGTGCAAGGACGTTCAAGGACAATGTTTGTTGGTGGAAAATAATCCTTACATATAGTTTTAAACATAGGTGTTTTTTCGGTTGCTGACGTTGTTGCCTCTTGGTTTGACAGTTTGTTTGAGGCTTTTTTATATTTTGGTTTTCATCGGTAATTTGGTTTCTTCATTGAAGTCTTCTTGACTCGTCACTTCATCATCAATTAAGATTTTTTTTAATTATTAAGAGTTTCTTTAACGTTTTCTCTTCCTTGTTATTTCTTCATCATCGCTCTCTAAGTTTGAGGTATCTGTTGCCTTAGGTAACTTTCTTCTTGCCTCGTCAAAGGTTTCTATAAACAAAACAACAATAACTTGTTGACTTTCACCTAGAGTTTAGTGTAAATAAATAGCATTGCAGAGCAATCTACCCACATTATGAAAAATATGAATAAACTCCTAGTAGGTTAGGGTTATTTTAGGTAAATTCCTGGTTTTATTACAGGTTTGTTGCGTTCCTGTACACGCAATCATACCGCACCCGCCGCGCCGCCTCACTGTGTTTCTAAGTTTGAAAACAATGCCTTTGGAAATAAACTCATGTCTTTTTGAGGGTTTTTGTTTGTACCTATGACTTTTGATTAATTAGTATTTTTTATTTAGAAAAAAAAACCCGGGTTGCACTCTGGGAGTGCCGGCAGAAGTGAAAACTTGATTATTAACGTTGTGCATATTTGATTTATTGGAATAGTTAGGGAATAATTTTGATTGAATTGCTTTTATTATCAATATAAAAGTACTATCATTTACTCTTTTTTACGCTGACGCCATTTCCTTTGGTATTTTCGTTCTTTTCTTTTTTCTTTTATTTCTCTAAAAAAACGGAAATTATTTATTATTATCTTATTTCATTTATTTTCATTTTGGTAAACCTACACCGCACATGTGCTTATTGTGATGTTATGAAAATATAGGTTAATGCTATAAAGTATAAACATATTACAAATATTACATCTATAATGTGTTAGTACATATGTATCTATATTAATAATTTCGTCAAACAGTACGGTAGACTCGATCAAAACCTAATCTTAATAATAAAATTACATTAATTAATAAATGATGAATGAATGACGGCGATGGGCTCACCACCTATCACGTTTAGGGGTCCAATATATCTCGTGAAATGTGGGTATATCCAGTAATGGAATACCTCTGCCTACCCCCTCGGGGATGAAAGGCGTGAGATTATGTATGTATGTATGTATGTATGTAATAAATGAAAATGAATGAAACCTAACCTAACCTGAATAATAAAATTATGTTAATTAAAAAATGAAAATTAATTAAATTTTCGCAGACGAAGTCGCGGGTACCAGCTAGTACTTTATAAATATACTAGATTAGATGAAAATTTAATTAATTTTCAATTTTCTCAAATAAATTCACGAGATATCGTGAATTAATATGAGATACCCTTGTTCTATATTGAGTAATGTATGTACGTAAATTGAAACTAAGTATTTTCGATAATGTATAGGTAGCTACTCCAATATACTTCTATAAACTATGTTAAACGATTTTTTTCGTTCAGCATAAACATGCAGATTTTGCGATTTAGAAACGCTTGAGCAACCTACGTAGAGCTGGCCATGGGAAAAACATGGTGTGCCCAAATGTATGCCTGCTACCTTTAAGGTTTGACCCTGCGATTTGTTGATAGTAATTGAAAAAGCAACTTTTAATGGGAACTGCTGGCGTTTAAAATTAAATGGTAAGTTATTGGGTATGATCGGGATGCGTGGTATAAGAACATTGTCTCCCTTGGCTTCTCCAGTTAAGATTGTGGCCTTCACAATATGCCTTCGAGTACCGTTGCATAATCTTGGCGCGTCCAAGTTACGCATTAACAAAACGGGTACACCGACCTTTATTTCTAACTTATGTGATGGCACCCCAGATAACTTCAAAGAGTTTAGGAACTCCACGGGATAGCTCGTAGTGTCATCGGATGACATGGCTGTGTCGATGGAATTATACCACGCATCCCGATCATACAAGTCGCAAGGGCAAGTTGCTAGTCCTACTAATTTATTTCAGCAATGGAAAGCTTACTTTTCTGGAAATAAAAATAAATAAAATAAAATAAATAATCTCACGCCTTTTATCCCCGAGGGGGTGGGTAGGTAGATGTATCCCATTACAGGATATATCCACATTTCACGAGATATATTGGACCCCTAAGCGTGATAGGCGGTGAGCCCGTCGCCGGACCGGGTTTATTTACATTTGTCTCAGAATTAATTCTGAGACCTGCGGGTTTTTCCTTCACCGTCGAGCTAGTGATAAATATGTACGTAAGTTTTTGAAAAACTCATTGGTACATGCCAGGATTCGAACCCGAGCCTCACTGATTTTCATCCGGCTCTTTAACCGTAATGCTATCACTGCTCTGGGAGTAACATGGGCTATAATTTTTCAAAGGAAACGGGACTGACGCGGGTGAAACCGCGGGACGTTACTCACGCGTATTTCCTATTGGGGTAGACAGAAACAATAGACTGCCACTTTCTACGAACCTGGCAGATCTCTCGTGCTTCCTCCACATCCATCAAGACTCATGCATGCTCGTCGGTTTCGGGTACTCTTTATCTGGCTTTTCTTCAACACATCGGCGATCTGGTCGATGTAGGTACGCTTAGGTCGTCCTCTACCGACACGCCCATTCACAACACCCTTGTATACGTTACACCGTGCCGGGTCCGGGCCGGGCCCCGTACGGGGCACGGTCAAACATCTATATAGTATACTGCTCAATGTGACTAAACCACCTCAGCATTCCTTTTTCAATCGTAGTCATCATATTTCAAGCCGTTTACGCTGCTAAATCTTATTTACCCAAAACACAAAGGAGAAGGGAATACAAACCTGTGACACGTGATGACATTGACATGTTTACTTAGCAACACCATTAATTTAATAAAAAATTATTCATTTTTATATTGAAAATACTCGATAATCCGAATTTTCCGCCTATAAGTTGTCGACTCAGATCGACTTATTTTTTACGCTCTTCAATTTGATGTGCGTTTCGTTTGAGTCTACCGTAGACACAGTTTTTGCAGCGAACGCCAGAATAGCTCGCAGCTGGCAGATTTTTTCCGACTTATTTGATAATTATTGTGATATTTTGGAAAACTTACGCACTATCTTTAAAAATTATAGCCTATGTGTTATTCTGATGTAATAATATAATAATAATATAATCTCACGCCTTTTTTATCCCCGAGGGGGTAGGCAGAGGTATTCCATTACTGGATATACCCACATTTCACGAGATATATTGGACCCCTAAACGTGATAGGTGGTGAGCCTATCGCCGGACCGGGTCTGTTTACACATGTCTCAGAATTAATTCTGAGACCTGCGGGTTTCCTCACGATGTTTTCCTTCACCGCCGAGCTAGTGATAAATATGTACGTACGTTTTTGAAAAACTCATTGGTACATGCCAGGATTCGAACCCGAGCCTCACTGATTTTCGGCCGGCTCTCTTATTCTGATGTATAAGCTATATAACTGTAAAGTTTCATCAAAATCTGTTCGGTAGTTTTTGCGTGAAAGAGGAACAAACATCCATCCAGACATCCATACAAACTTTCGCATTTATAATATTAGTAGGACTCACTTATTTTCTTTCGCTATTTTTTCGTCACTTTTTTCATTAATAGATTCACTTTGTTCAATTTCCATATTTTAAACAGTTTATATACACTAATTTTATGAATACACAGTAGTGTCACCACTACACAGACGATCGAGCCATCAGCTGTCACCATCGATGGATGCGCGTGGCACGCTCTAACATAAACACACACGAACATTCGCGCAAGCGCTCTGCGCCGCCTAAACCGTCTTACGGTTTTTCGATCAGCACACGTGACCTGACGCGAGTTTCACAGTATTTACCCATCCCACAAAAGTGCTCAACGCCGCTAAAGAACAACAACAAAAAAAGAAGAAAATAAGTGCTGTTGCAGTTGCTTATTCAAAGGAAGTTAGAAGAGATGGGCAGGGTCATTGGGCCTCTAGTTGGATCCCTACGATGTAAATATTCAACTATACACTGTTAAAAATGCAAAGTAAATCTATGTCTGACATAATGAGCAATTTGTTCCTGACAGTTCACTACTAACTAAATAATGATGGACATTTCGAACATCCCATTTTTCTTCGAAATATAATATTTTCCTGAATTATTCCCTAATTATAGAGCTAACTCAAACAAAAAGCAAAATTCATGCATTTAAGGGCTAAGCTTTTTGTGGCTGTGACTCAGGACAGGTTTGTACTTGCAAAAGTTATGGTGAAAAGAAAGTATCAGTTAACTTTATCATTGCCACAAACCATTACCTTTCCTTACCGTTCATTTGTGAAAGAATGTAAAGAAAAGGAAAATGGGAGATTCCATTACAGTAAACTATAATTGTGTAAAAGAAACTCTGGACAAATACAGCATAATATATAACATTTTACTACAGTGCAAAATTCAGTCTAACAGTAATGATATAAATTTGCCAAATCTGAAATTATTTGCGGAGAAGATACTGACACCAGAAATAATAAAGACCCTAGAAGAACGCAGAAGGGGTCAAGCAAACAATATGCTGTGGCACACTTTAAGACAATATCGAATAACAGAACAGCATCTAAAATACATGAAGCAATTAAGTGCCATACAGATGGAACGCGCGCAATTTGCGACAAGTCAATGTATGAAAATGACAGGATGGCGCCATACATGTTGCATGCGATCCTATCACGTTAAAGGAGTCCAAAGAATATACCATACCAGTGAAACATATGTATTTCCAGAAATCGGTGATGAAAGGCGTGAAATTATTTCATTTTAAATTAAAAAAAACACGTTTGTTAAAACGGTTTTATATTATTATTCAAGTAAAAAATTATTCTTATTATAGGTGACTCCGGATATTCTTTACGTAAAACCATGATGACGCCAATACTGTATGCAGCGCCGGACACACCGGAGGCACATTATACGAATTACATGTTCGCGCTAGAAATATAATTGAGCGCACTATTGGACTTCTGAAATCACGTTCGTTGCTTACTTCTGCACAGGGTGTTACCTTATTTTCCAGAAGTAGCTGGCTCTATTGTAAATGCTTCTGTTATATTACACAATATTTGTATTAAAGCAAATGCCCCTTTGCAACAATTGAGCAACGAGGAGATGCTCCAAGAGTTCAATTTGCAAATACATCATAATGGAGAAGATGAGCCTCTTCGTGGCAATAATATTGACCTAGAGATGACCTGGGCAAGGCCCAAGGTTAGAAATCTGTAAAATTGAACTTGTTATAATAAAATAAAAAAATATATCACATTCATTAGTACAATACCTTTCAAAAGTTTAGGCCCTTAATTGAGTGAGAGGAGTGCAGGAGGGCACGTCTTGCTGCCTCCTGCGACATTGGCGGCTCTCGACGGCGCCGTGTGGGCTACTCACTACTCCCGCAGCTACAGCTCCGAGGTGTCTGGGTATTGGCTATGGGAGGCTTGGCTAGCGAGAGAGTCAACTGGGATTTCCTGAGGACCAACTGGAATCGGGAGAGGTTCCTCTAGGAGTGAATCTGGGATATGGTGCGGAGCCTTTGGTAGCTGTAATGGAGATTGCTGCGTAATAGGCTGTAAATAAATGATACGGTACATTGTTGTTAAATATACACTGAGCGGCACGGAATTTAACCCAAACTAAATTTCTGACCTATGATAATAACTAAGTTTTGTTTGACGACGGTTTTTTTTTGGTTGTCAAAAGGGGTCATGTGTGTTCGAAACACATGGTTTTTTTCAAATAATTCTTTTTTCTAATTTGCGAAAAAAATTGTTTCAATGAAAATGCATTTTACAGAAGAAAAATAAAAATGTAATTACTGGTCTAAACAAAGAAAAATAGAGAATTAAACAAAAATTTATAGCGGGTGTTGCCTCCCCTTGCTGTAATTACTGCTCGTATACGATCTGACATGCTTTGGATGATGTTTTTTATGTCATTTTGTGGAATTTCATCCCACGCGGCCACTAAAGCAGTCTTTAGTTCACGGAGGTTCTGTGGTGGGTTGGGACTCCTCTTTACTCGACGTTTTAACATGTCCCAGACATGTTCTATCGGGTTCATGTCTGGACTTCGGGCTGGCCAGTCTAATCTTCGAATACCAACCTTTGAAAGATTCTGATCCACGCAGCGAGCACTGTGCGTTCGAACGTTATCATGCATTAATAAAAAGTTGTCGGCCCCAATGAAGTCAACGTAAGGTACAACGTATTCCTGAAGGATCCTCTCAATGTACCGTGATGCATTCAGCTGACCCTCGACGATGACCAACTCTGTACGAGCGTCTGAACTTATACCGCCCCGAACCATCACAGAGCCCCTATAAAAATTTACAGTCTGCTTGGTGGTTATCGCGAGATATCGTTCATTCCGCCTCCTGTATACACATTTGCAGCCGTCTGGAGCTCTCAAGGCCACCCTGCACTCGTCCGTTAATAAAACATTGGCCCATTGTTCCCAAATCCAATTAATGTGTTCACGAGCAAAACGAAGTCGCGCGACACGATGATGTCTCTCGAGTAAGGGACCACTTGCTGGTCTACGGGCATGTAAATCACGCTCCTCCATCCTTCTTCTAATTGTACGCTCACTGACATTCACGCCTCTTATGATTTGAAGTCTCTGCCTTATCTCAACCGCAGTGAGGAAGCGGTTTCGGCGCACCTCTAGCACTATGAATCGATCGTCACGGGCAGATGTTCACCTTACGCCACCACTGCCTGGTCTTCTCGTGAAGAGGAAAGTCTCTCGGTACCGTTTTAAAGCATACTTTAAATTAGATCGCGACACATTTAATGTAGCGGCCGTCTCACGCTGAGTTCGTCCCTGTTCCACTAACAACACAGCCTAAGCAATTTGCTCTGAAGATAAGGACATCTTGTGTTGTTTTCTGAAATTAGAGTAACAGCTTTTAAAACATCAAAACAAAAAACAACACAATCGAAACACATTTGGAGTAACAATGCAAAATTAACTCACCCGTATTCCTTGCGTAAAACACTACACACAAACACAACACACAAAACTAACCTTCCTTGGCAACAAAAATTAATAAACAGTATTTTTTCTCCAATTATCCACTTGAAATACACTTAAAAGCAATGTTTACATTGTACCCTACTTGATGTTTACAACATCTTCTACAATACAAAGTCAAATAAAAAGTATTTCTTATCTAAAGTCATAAATTAAGTTTGGGTTAAATTCCGTGCCGCTCAGTGTATTTTTTTCTGTTTTTTGGGGCAGTCCCGATAAATCGCCAGATGAGCCCCACCGCAATTGATGCACATCAATATTTGTGATTCCTATTTTATAAGCGTTTATTCTGAATACGCTTGTAATGCCTTTAACATTGTCGGTGAAAAGATGCGTCAATTTAATGAGGGTTTATTTGCCCAATTTCTCCCTTTCTCTAGATTCGACATAGACCATGCACTCCATGTTGGAGTAATTTTCAAGGAACAGTCGGGTGTAATTAGTTTTGAAATAAATTTAAAACTTGTCTTCTTCAGATGTCCCTGCGATCTGCCTATATTTTTTTTCTGAACGCTCATCGTCTAGGTCGCTCTGTGACCCCATCTTAAAAAATGGGTTAAATTACCTAATTTAATCGAATTTACTCTATTGTCATAATAAAACAATTCGACGAACACTTATAACTACCGCTCAATTTCATTATTATTCATTTCATATTTTTGCCATCGGTGTTGCCAGTAAAACGATTTAAATTTTTCACTATTTTGGGAGTTTAGATAACGAAAGAATGAATGAAAGTGTGAGCCAGTAATATCTGTGTGTTTCAGTAAAAAAATATCGGCAACGAATATGCTGTGGTAATATGATTATGTGGGATTAAGAATAAGAAATTGACGGACATAATAAAATAATTTAAAAAGTAGAGCTACTTAAGTGAAGAAGAAGAAATTCAATCAAACTGATTAATGAAGAAATGTGTGTCTTACTTAACGCAAGCTTTTCAGAATTCATATCAAAAGAAAAGGTCGGTTAAAAAAAATCCTGTTGCGGTGAGAAAATTCACTTTTTAGGCTCGTAGGATTTTGCAACACAAGGCATAATGCTACGGACCTTAACCTTTAATTTTTGGGTTAGTTTTTAAAAAGTAGAATGTTACTCTCTTCGAAATAAAATGGCGAATGCCGACACTCCATCGATTTTATTTTTCCACCCAAAAACAGAAACAATGTAAAACTATTTAGAACTAAGGATCAGTGGCAACTGTTTACCACTTGAAAAAATCAATGTTTTGAAATGCACATCGGAAAATTTTATTTGATAAAATTATTTATTACAAACAAACGGAAAATTGTCCAAAAGAAATAAATATATCTACTGTCGGTCACCGAGAAGATGAAGACACTGAAGACAGAAAATGGGTCGATCAACAAACCCATTACTGGTATCATCAAACAGATTGTTGGATATATAACAGGTTTCGTTATCACAAGATTGGGAAATGAGCATTATGCATTAAAGTTTTGTTAGCCACGAAACTTTTGTGGTTTAAAAAAATCATAATTATTAGAGACAAGGGAGACCTATGCTATCCAGCGCAACAGGTTTTTGACATATGCATGTCATGTGAAGCCGTGATTAAATTTGCTATTTCTATGTCAGGCGGAAACTCTTTGCACCCTAAATATGGTGATGTATATTTAACTACGAAAACATTTAAAAAATTTCAAACAAGGACCAATGCCCTTGCCTGTCAATACAGGCTGTGGACCAAGTGCTGCCTAGGAGTGCAACAGCAACAGCTCCAGTAGTATTTTAAGCATTCAGATGCGGATGCGTTGAGAGCGCCTTAGGCAAGCATCTCATCGGCGCGCCTATATTGAAAATAACTCATACTATAGTTTGAAAAAAAAGACCACTACTTTACATGAGATCGATATTGACGGATAGATCTTACGATTACGGTTAACAATATTTCATTGAAGAAAAATGAAATTCCCTATATAATAATATCTGGCTTTACTTACACTCCAGTCGTATAAATTAAATAAGTAAATAGGATAAATAAAAGATAGATACAGATAATTTGAAATAATTTAATGATTTGTAGAAGAAAACTATTAACAAAAAGTAATATTTAAGTAAAATAAAAAGTAGTTAAAGTACAAACTAGAAAATTGTTGTTACAGCTGACAAAAGACAAACTAAAAAAAAATTCGGCGCCTACATTTCTGTCTTGCGAAATTGTCAACAACATCGTCATAGCTTAAGAATTGCAAAATATTGCTAACGAATTTAATCTGTTATCTGTCATAGTTGAGAGAAGAAAATTTTTCATTCTCTTTAGACCGGAAAAGCTCCGCTCACCACTGCAATTGCTGACTGCCGTCGATACACACGTTTTTAAAGCTATGTCAACTTTCGGATAAATTATTTTAAGTATCTATGTTAGTTTAAATTATTTTAAGTTCTTCCTTTCTTAGAATCTTTAAAATTTCGTTGGTTGTTCGGGGGCAGTTTTCTGTCTCGAGCTACCGTCGTTAAATATGAACACAGATAGATTCATCTACAAAACATTTTTCTAAATCACAGGAATACATTGTTAGTATTGTTACTAACGTACTTGCTCTATGTTGAACTTCTTCAGTGCTCAAATTGGTCAAGTTGTTGAAAAATGAAAAGTTACTGTAAATATGTATGATTCTCGATTCTTTTGAAGTTCAACCACAAGTCTATCTGCAATTACTAAAGATACTGTCACTCGGAATGTTTCCCGACCAGATAGTGAAGTAATATCTTCGGCAGATTCATCAGCTGTGAGCTTTCTTTTCCGAATCCTCTATTTATCCTTTTCATATTCTTTGGCTCTCCTTTTTATATTCTTTGGCTAGTGAGAGTTCCAAGGCTTGCTGCTCATTGTTATTAAAATTTTCCCTCTCTGCAGGAATTATGTGAATTAGACTGTCATACATTCGTATAACTGCATAAATGTCAATATCAACAGACTGTAATTTTGTATTGGTATTGTTCATGTGAACCAAAATGAAACCCCAAAACACGATCATAAAAGCAGTTTCTAGACGTTTTAATTTCAGTCTAATGCCTTTAGCTTAACATACAGTATAACGTTTTTACTCAGGATTGCTCAATAACAATCAAAGCATGTAGAATTTCTGGAAATGAAAAAAATGAAATTCAGCAGCACATTCACCCACTAGGTGCTTGACTGGCCTCTGCAGTCTGATATATTAATTTCAAACATGTGTAATAGTTTAATAGCGGCATTATCATACGACTGGCCTCTGCAGTCCGATACATTAATTTCAAACATGTGTAATAGTTTAATAATAACATCTGCAATGTTTTGTGATGTGTGACCATTATTTGGGGAAAACTTAAGATAACGTTCAACGGGCGTACCATCGTCTTGAACGTATCGGATCACGAAAGTTGGTCAATGTGGGAAATATCTGGTGTTGAATCCACAGTTATTGAATATAATATATTGAATGTTATCTATGTTAAAATTTTGTTTGCCATCAATTCAATAAATTCGTCACATATTGTAGAACTTAAGTAATTGGTACCTACATCCCTTTTCCTTACCGCCATATTGAGTAATACGTTTTCTTAAAACGGATCAAATTTCGCTATGAGTTTTAATGTTATCGGCTTCCCTTGATTATTGCTCAGAGTCTCACTTAACTTCTGATCCGTTGTGAACGCGACTGTGCATATTTTTGTCTCCTGGTGATTATTTTGACGACTCGGCTTGCTATTTGGATTTTATTTATATATTGACCTGGCTTCGGGTCTGAACTACCGATCTCAACAACTTAAGTACATACCTGTAGACTCTTGCAACAATGAACAATAGAAATAGAGTGGCTTTTTTAAATATAAATGTTGAAAAAAAAAACCAATCTCAATATTCGCGGTTATAATCGATAGCATATTCGAAGCATAGGCAGATTTATAATACAACAATATAACATGTCACTCAGTGATTTAAGAACATATAATATGCCAAATGATTATGTTCACCTATTCATGAGTAGACATTTGTCATCAAAAATCTACTATTGCTATATATTAGTTCATGCCAACAGTAGTGGACTAGAGGCCATAAAAAACTATAATTGTACGTGTTTTACGGGTTAGAGAACAATTGGTTGCTGTGCGCATACTATGTGCTTATAGTCTATTTCACGTAGCATGGGTGCGGTGACAGTTCGCCGGACGTAGTTTCAAGCAGGCTGCTCCTGCCACGTGATTTGCCTGCGTGTTTTCGACTCATACTTACAGGAACGTATCGCCATAAATAAGGAACTCCATGGTTTATATTCGTGACCTTATTCACCTTTTCTTATACAACAAAAATATACAACAAATTTGATTACCACTTATATAGTTTAGCGAATTAATTCTTTGAAATATCCGATATTTATGAATCCTTTACCACCTTTTTTTTTAAATTTCTCTTAGATTTTTTTTTTTATTAATAATAGGCAAACTATTTGTCTGCCATCTCACCTGATGGAAAGTGATGATGCAGACGACGATGGAGCATGTTTGCCTAGATAATGCCTATTCACTCTTGCCTTGAAGAGATAGATACTAGGCTAATGCTAATGTTATCTTTGCCTTGCCTTGCTTAAATTTTAAATAGGGTTTCATCATGTTCCCAGATCTGCTTTACAATTTAATACGGCTTAATTTAATCTTTGATACATAAACTTTGAAATTTACGCCTTTTTCACAAATATAAAATATCCGAAATGCCTGTTCACTACTAATAATCTTTAATATGTGCTCCTTTTTTTAATTTTTCGTGTTTTAACCGAGTTATTTGTGACATTGTACAATATAATATATGTTTTAAACATATTTTATTGATGCTAGCACGGCAGAGTGTTTGAGTGTGTCTATATTCACTCAAATGTGATAATATGCTACAGAAGATGGTAAAAAAATAATTGAATGGTCAATTGAAATCTCTAACAAAATCATTTAAAGGAGAACTAAAAATAATGAAAGAACATGTATTTAATATACTACATCAATAAACACAATATTTCGTTAACAATTTGAAACCTAATTTAGTTGCTATTCACATCGATTTTAGTGTAAATTATGTGGCAACTGAAGTCCAAACAATGCACTTTGGTGCATCAAAGACACTCAACATAGATAAGTATTCATACTGGTGTTCTGTATGTCAAAGGGCAGGAGCCAAATGGTCCGGAAGCACTTTGGGTGCACTTGAAACCTATATTAGACTACGTGAGAAATGAATATCTGCTCGTTTATGCAGTGCAGTTCTTTTCCGATGGGCCAGCTACCCAATATAACAAAAAAAACTTATATTTCTGTACGAAGTACATGAAAGACTTGGAATTTCTAAATTCCACCTGGAATTTCAATGCATCTGCACATGGAAACTGAAAAAAACACCTTTACTTTACTGTAAATTTCAGTTTTCAGTAAAGTAAAGGTGCTCTTAAAACCTTAAATAGTTACCATTATACGTAAATATACAAAAATGATCAAAATCGGGGATCCAAAAAGTTCTGGGCATATATGGGTTAAAAACTTTGACACAACTGTAATGACTTGCTATATCCGAGATGCTGATATTGCTGAATACTCTGTAGAAGAAAATCCAACTTTCGTTCCTCAGACTAAGAGTTTACATCAAATAACCAACACTGAAACAGCTAACGTACTACTATATAGATGTTTAAGCTGCTTTTGTGGCGATTTGCATAGAGGTGCTTGTCATGACACAAGTTAAGAAAAGGCAAAAAGTTGAAATTCTCCCTGAAGTTAGATACAGAGCAGAAATAATATAATCTCATAATATAATAATAATATAACAAAGTTAGAGCCGAAAATAGGGTATTTACCTAACACTTTACAAAAGCGTGAACCTATAAGACTTCAGAAACTGGAGACTTTACACAAGGACTTTAATCTCTTCAGTACAAACAAGGAAAACATAGATTATGACATTTATGACAATCCGGCATTTCCTCATGCATCTTTCAATGCGAAGTGCATTGAAAGATGCGGATTCTTGAATATTAAGAACTCCTCATCCGCAATTTAAATATTTTGAAAGCCAATAATAGTCCATAGACTTTTTTTGCATGGTCACCCACCCTACTTTCCTTTTTTTGTTGTATAACCTAAAAATTAAAACAAAGATTGGACTCGATTCTGCAGACCAGATAAAATAACTAATTTTAAGTTAGCTCTATTCTTTTCCATCGCTTTGTATAGGAAAGGGACAGAAATAAGCGCCATGTTTATTTACTTCCATGGCGCACGGTGGGGCAAGATGATTAAAATCTATACATAAAATGAAAATAATAAATTTTACGTTAGCAGGTAGCTTTGTGTGCTACGACATAATCCTATTGCTGTTTTACAACATCGCAGGTGTCCAGGCGCGAGCCACCCAACCCCCACTTCGTACCATACCACTCAGTGCGACCCGATCGCTCGCGGAACGTACAAGTGAGATCCGTGCGTCTGCGCAACTTTGAAGTGTAAATCGTTTTTTTAAATACACGTCTTATAAAACAAAACAAAAAAAATGGAGGCGTCAAGTTCAGGTATGTACCTTATTATTCGAAACTATATATATGTATTTTAATATTTGTTTGGATGGATAAAAATGTGAGTAAATGATTGCGTGAAAAATGAAGTCAGAATTAAAAACATGATAAAACTACTAGAGAATTAGTTATGCTCCGTGGCTTTGATTTCCTTTTTCTTTCTTTTTTCTTTTTTCCTTTGATTTCTTTTAGCACTAGTAACTATTACAGTTTACGATTGTATTTAAAACTTTTGCCCATGTTTGCCCGAATTAAAATAAATATCAATGTTAACGAGTTAGGTCCCTATACTACAAATAAATCGTTCTTTTTATTAAATAGTTATTGTTACTTTTTTATACAGGTACGGACTCCGATACCTTATTTATGACAAGACGTGAGTTGTTTATGATAATGAAGAACTCTGGTCATACGAAACTTCAAGATCAGATAGACTCGCTTCAAAAGGAAATTGAAAAAAGGACGGGATGTGTCGGTGACTCCCGAAAAACTATATCGCAAATGATAAATCGTTTTAAATCTGACTATAAGTCACGATGGGAAGCAGCGAACCGCATGGAAAGAAGATTTTGCGACAAAAATAACACGTGGCTAGATTCGTCAGTTTCCTTTCCTACACGTAGAATAAAACGAAGCATTTCCGGTCGTCCAGCAATACCTTTTGAGGAAAGCACAGAGAGGATAAAGCGACAAAGGACTCAAGATTTGAGAAAATCTACGCCTCTACCTGAGCTCGTTTATGCCACACAAATGAAATTGAGAGCTTCGGGCCAGGGTGCGGCTTCCAAAATAATTAAAGATGTTTTGTCTGATTCATTAAAACCTAGTGAATATTCAAAAGCCTATCGACATTCACTTGAGACAGTTACGATGATGTCAGGAGAGGATGCTGTAACGCTCTTAGTGGAAGCAAATTTATCTCGTCATCAATATAATATATTGAGATCTAAATCTCCAAAAATCTACCCGTCTTATAAAATCGTACAAGCTGCAAAAAAACAATGTTACCCTCAGCCTGATAAAATCACTGTTACTGAAACTTCTGTACATGTTAATTTACAGATAATTCTTGACCTTACCACTGAACGTTTGGTCTTAGTTCAGAGAGAAGTGTTGCATGCATACACTGAATAGTGATGAGATAGAAAATATGTGTTTATTTTCAAAATGGGGATTTGATGGCAGTAGCGGCCATAGCTCTTACAAACAAGCTTTTTTTGGTTCCGAAGCCTGTGATGCAGCTGTTTTTTTAACATGTTTTGTACCCCTACGTTTGTCATCGGGGTCAAAAGTCATATGGCAAAATCCTAGACCAAGTTCGACGAGGTATTGCAGACCTTTAAAAGTAGAATTTGAAAAAGAAAGCACCGCGGTTTCCGTGGAAGAAAAAAAAAGGATAGACGATCAAGTAAAAGATCTTCAACCTAGTATCGTACAACTAGATGGAGACAATATGAAAGTTAATCATAGGTTGATTTTTGCCATGATTGATGGGAAAGTCTGCAACGCGGTCACAAACACAACTTCAACACAGAAATGCTACATATGTGGAGCTACAATAAAAGACTTCAATGATATAGCCAAAATGCTTTCTAGACCTATCAAAACAGAAAATTTAGAATTCGGCATTTCAGTCTTACACAAATGGATACGTCTCTTTGAATGTCTCTTGCATCTGGCATACCGGCTTCCTATAAAAAAAAAACAGGCTCGGAAAAACAAGAAAAATGAAGCAGGAGTTTCAGATAAAGAAAAGGTTGAAGAAACCAAGAGAAAAATTCAGACTCAGTTCAGAGAAAGGCTAGGCTTGATAGTGGACAAGCCCAAGCCAGGATTTGGCAATTCAAATGATGGCAACACAGCGAGACGGTTTTTTAAAAATGCCACTGTGTCTGCAGAAATTACAAACCTGGATTTACAATTAATACAGAAAATGCACAATATATTAATTGCCATGTCATCTGGCTATGAGATAGATGTGGAAAAATTCCGCACATATGCAACTGATACTGCCAAATACTTTGTGCAGAAGTACCCGTGGTATGATATGCTACCCACTGTTCACAAGATTTTTATTCACGGGCCAGAAATAATAAAACATGCGCTTTTGCCGATAGGCCAATTAACTGAAGAGGCCCAAGAAGCCCGTAATAAGGACTTCAAAAAATTTAGGGAACATCATTCTCGAAAAAGCAGTCGCGAGAAATCTAACACTGATATTGTCAACCTCCTGCTGTTGTCATCAGACCTTTGAGTATTAAACCAACCGGAGACGCCACTGACAGGCGTTCCCCTCTGCCAAAAAAACATGTCGGTCTTTGAGCACACCGGTTAAATACAACTAGTTTGTTTGAGTTCACGGAGTGCTTGTATTGGTGAATGTATTTGTGTGCACCTAGTTCAAGCTAGTGTTTAATTGTTTTATCAAAAAATGCGTTTGTTTTAACATTATTTGTGATTGTTTCCTCGTCCCACCGGCAGAAATTGGCAGACTTTTTTGTAAAGAAACTAGTGCGCGTGACGTCTCCTGTTGGTTTAATACTCAAAGCATCAGACCCTGTGATAACAAGTAAAAGGAAATTGCCAAAAAAAAAGTTAACTTTACTTCCCAAAGAAGTTCTAAATCTTCTTATAGCTCCATCAATACAGCCAAGTGAAGATTCTACGGATGATGATACCCAAATTGATGATGAGGATACTGATTGTAGCGATGAAAGTGATTAGTGTAGTTATAATATAAGATGTAATAGACATATAAATATTGTATTGTTTATACTTTTTTTTTTTTTAGGAGATGAAACTTTATTATACTTATACAATATTCTGTAAATAAAGTTGATAACATATATATATACCTAACTTTGTTTGCTAAACCTATCTTGTTATATCGAAATTTCCACTCTAAAATATCGTTATGAATTAAAGACACTTTTTATTAATCTTGCCCCACTGTCTGGCGGCTCGTAGTTGTAGAACCAGTGACTTAATTGGCCAATGGAGGACCCTGTCTACGAGTAAGAACCTTTCCTGCTTTGTGCAAGTTCCGAGGTGGCATGTTTGAAGACGAACAGAGATAAATAAGAGTCTTCGTTTGTTCTTCGCCACGAAATCCGCGTTAACAACGCATAAATCTATCATGTGGAAAAATATCCTCTGATCTTTGATCTCAAGTGAATCCTGTAAAAGCCCAGCATTAAATCAAGTATGTTCAGTCAGTCAGCCAGTCAGTGTCGGAATCAAAACTAAATCACTCGAACAAATCAATCGATTGTGTTAGTATGCCTATTATGCCTTTAACAGCGCCCAGGGTCCATTCTACCACCAAGAAAGAAAAAGAAAGCTTATCATAGAGCTACAGATAGACATGCAATGCATGAGAGACGGCGAGAGATCGTGAAGAAAGTGTCCGCCTCGAACACTAATATTGACAACTCAACGTGACCACGACCGCTCTGCCAAGAGCGAACCGACAGAGAAGAAGACATGCAATCAGATTACCCGAAAGCATGACACTAGATGTTAAATGTCACATAATTGCATCTGCACCGATTGCTTGCCACTAAGTGGCATGTCGTCTTTCTATTCAACCCGAGCTATCAAACGAAATCGTAAGACTTAAAGGCATAAATGATAACGATTCTTATTGTACGATTTTAGGGTCGGTTATGATGAATTTTAATCTTCCAGACTTAACGCTTACATACAAATTTTACGTCATCGATGACGCAATTAATCTCGAGTCTGATGGAATTATCGAAGCAGACTAAATTTTTTTTTTAAAACAATTATAGATTATTCTAAAAAGTCAATGTATATAAAAGATTAAAGGTAATACTATTCCTATTTATTATACCGCTCCTAAATACGTCATACCAGCCCGAACAGAGGCCGTAATTGAAAGCATGGTTTCAAATGACTGGAAAGAATTGCATAAACTTAAAAGAATCGCTTGTGTTAGTAAGACCGCGTAATCAGTGGTACTGGTATAGTTAACTACCTGAAGATTGTATCGGTTATTCCAAAACCATTCAACTGCTACCTTCTAGTTCTCATACTATTACTGTTCAAAATCATTGAAGACTTGATTTTGTTATCACTGAAGACGATTGTTGTAAAAAGGAAACATTTAATAAAACATGATCGTCTCTTTTACCTATTTCAATAAGATCTGGATTCTCTAAAGCATGCTTCACATCAATGAAATTATTTAGAAAATTAAATTAATAAGGCTCAGAATAAATCTCTTATTGTCAAACATGAAACTTACTATTCAACTGTTACTTATTTTATTATTGTCACTATTTTTGTTTACGTATTCTATAAGTTATATCGTTATTGTAAGAGTAATAATGTACATTATTGTTGTATACAAATTTATAATCAATGCAATATTAAACGCTCTGATAAACATCAATCAATTTATTTTCAGAGTTATTCAAGATAATGTCCGATATCTTGAATAACTCTGAAAATAAATCTTTGAAGTCTTTGCCGGAACCCTCACGTCGTCCTTATTTAGGAATATATGAAAGTATTCAATCTCTTAATAGAAATCTTAGCAATAATTAAGTAAACCGTGCCGACACATTGGCCCCATCCCACATCGATGCCACCTCTGTGGGCGCTGGCGCGGCGGCTGCGGCCGCTGAACGCCTGAAGCGGCGCAAATATGCCGACCTCAATGAGGGCTACATATTTGTGCCGTTTGGGGTGGAGACCATGGGACCGTGGGGTCCGGGGGCGCGGCAGCTCCTCAAAGAGCTGTCAGTGCGTTTGGTCGAGGCTTCAGGTGACCAGAGGGCTGGCAGCTATCTCTGTCAAAGGATCAGCCTAGCTATCCAGACAGGGAATGCTGCCAGTCTTCTGGGCACTGTCCCACATGGTTCCTCTTTGGAGGACATTTTTTATCTGTAATTATTGTAAATAAATGTATATTTTCTTTGTAAACCATATTATGTATGTAAAGAAAATCACTAGGGTTAGGTATCGATTTTCTTTATAGTTTTTAATTTGCCGCGTAATCCACAGAGATTCATAGAGGTCACGTTTGAAAGTGACATCTTGACAACCGGTTGACAACTAACCTAATCTAAGAAAAATTAGAAGATAGTGAAAAGCTAATTTAAAGCAAAAGAAATATCTAGACCTGAAATAAAGGCTTTAAATGTTGTTTTTTTGTCTTTACAGGTGAGTAAGTCAATTGTATGTGAAAAATATTGTATGTAAAACATTTCGTTAATAAAATTTTGTCTTTACAGAAAAACGCAATTTTGTCTTTATTTCACTCATCAGAGTGTGATGATATTATAAAACAACATTTTCTGCAAACATTTCAAGAAATATGGAAAAGTTGAGGTTTGATTTTGCTGTGAAAACTTCGGCAGATGGAAAATCAAACATTATTTGCATAACCTCAATAGGTACGCCTAACGGACAGGTTTTTGGTATACCGGCTGAATATCAACCTGCAAGTTTACACCAAGTCATAACATCTACTTCAAACTATACCAAGATAAGAAAGACATTAAATAAAAGGCACCAAACAAGGAAAATATGGATGACCCTAACAGATGAGATATCAAACATATATTTGGATGAAGAACAAAATTTACAATTTAATGATTTTTATCTGGAAGAAATTATGGAAAACACAAATGATTCTAAATCTATACCCGGTGGCTCAAATAAAAACTTGGAAAAACTATTAGAGAAATTACTCGAAGAAAAACAAAGTAAATCTGAAACTCAGAATTTGGGGAAAATTTCAAAGGATTTTATGATTGAGAAATTCACCGGTAGAAATGCCAACGCTCACCAATGGATTAAGGAGTTCAATAAAGAATGTGAACGTTTCCATATCGAAGAAGACAAAAAGAAAATTGAAATACTAAAAAATTTTTTGGAATATTCCAGTATGGATTGGTACAGTTGTATGCTAATGAAAATTACAGTTGAATCAGAGTGGAATACTTGGGAGAAAAATTTCTGTTATACATTTGGAAATAAAGGATGGTCGCCCATCAGATATGCTCTTGCCTTTAAGTATCAAACGGGTTCACTGCTTGAGTATGCACTAAAAAAAGAAAAATTATTATTAGAAGTCAGGAAGTCAATCGATACTGGGACACTCATAGACCTTATCGCATCAGGGCTGCCTAACTATCTGATTGATAGAATCGATCGAGAGACTGTACAAGAAACCGAAGATCTCTACAATGAGTTAGGAAAATTGGAACATCTTGTCGTAAAGAATAAATATGATAAAAAACACTACTCATACACTGATACAAAAAACAAAAAAATTGAAGAGAAAAAACCATGCCAAATCTGTATAACCGAGAAAAAAGGAAAACGCTTCCATCCTGAGGAAAATTGTTGGTTCAAAGAAAGAAATCACAAAGCAATTGTGAAAAGTGTAAACAACTCAGAATTAGAAATTGAATTAAATAATGAGAATCCAAAAAACTAGAGGTTCCACCATTAATAAAGGTAAAATTGCTATTAAACGATACTTTACAAGTTTCTGGAATTTATGATTCGGGTTCAAATGTATCGTTAATTAATGCTAAATTATTGAAAATCAAAGAAAGAGAGGATACGAGTAATAAACATCCAGCAAATTTGAAAACTATTAATGGTGAGAAAAAAACTAAAGGTATGGTAACACTAAAAATAAAAATTTATGATATTGAAAGAATTATGGATATTTTTGTAATAGATAGTGAAAATTTTCATTATGATTTTCTAATCGGTTTGGATTGCATCAAAAATTTCAAACTAACGCAAAGTGAAGAATTGAATATTATACAATGTAAAAATCAAGAAGAAGAGAAGAAGTTCCTAAACAAAGATGATACTAATATTTTAAATTTAACAGAATCTCATGTCAAAATTCCTGATGTACTAGGTGACAAAAGAGAAAAAGACGTTTCTTTACACTCGTATTGAAAAAAGAAATTCATTATATAAACGGATGTGAAGTAAATTTCAACGAACATATAAATGTGGATAAATTCGAAATATCAATAAATCATCTGGATTTACACCAACAAAAAGAAATTGATAAATTGATAGGAAAATACAACTCAGTCTTTGCTAAAGATAAATACGACGTCGGCACTGTACGGGACTATGAAGCTCATATAGATTTGATGGTGGATAAATATTGTTACAAACGTCCGTACAGATGCACCGCAAGTGACAGAGAAGAAATTGAAAATCAGGTATCAACATTATTAAAGAAGAAGTTGATTGAGGAATCCTATAGTCCATTTGCTGCCCCGGTCACTTTGGCATATAAAAAAGAAGACGATAAAAAAACAAGGCTATGTATAGATTTTAGAGAATTGAACAAAATTGTCGTACCACAATCACAGCCATTCCCCTTGATTGAGGATTTAATGGTAAAAACTGTCAATTGTAAATATTTTTCTACTTTAGACATAAATTCGGCATTTTGGTCAATTCCTTTGAGGATCCAAGATAGATACAAAACAGCATTTGTCACACAAGAAGGCCATTTTCAATGGTCCTGCCTCCCATTTGGGTTAAAGACAGCTCCGGCAATGTTCCAAAGAATACTAAGTAACATAATACGAAAATACAAACTCTCTGAATTTGCAGTAAATTTTATAGATGACATCTTGATTTTTTCTAAAAGTTTCGAAGAACACATACAACATCTATCTAGATTACTTGAGGCAATACTAACAGAAGGACTTAGACTGAAATTTTCGAAATGTATTTTTGCAAAAGATTATGCCAAATATTTGGGACACATAATAGAAAATAATTCAGTTAGACCTCTCAAAGATTATCTCACTGCTGTAAAAAACTTCCCAGTTCCAGAAACAAGAAAAAATATACGCCAGTTCCTCGGGAAAGTAAATTTTCATCATAAGTTTGTACCACACAGCGCAATTATCTTAGACCCCTTACACAATTTATTACGGAAAGATGTAAAATTTATATGGTCCAAGGAATGCCAGGAATCATTTGATAAAATAAAAGACTTACTATGTTCAAAACCAGTTCTAACAATATTTGACCCTGAACAACCGATAAAAATTTACACAGATGCTAGTATTAAAGGAGTGGGAGCCGTGTTAAAACAAGAAGATAAAAACGGAGTAAATAAACCTGTAGCTTATTTCTCAAAAAAATTAACAGAAACTCAAAAGAAAAAGAAAGCGATATATCTAGAATGTCTGGCAATAAAAGAAGCCGTAAAATATTGGCAACACTGGCTTATGGGAAAAGAATTTGTGGTATATTCAGACCATAAACCATTAGAAAATCTGAACATCAAGGCTAGAACCGATGAGGAACTAGGCGATTTGACGTATTACTTATCCCAATACAATTTCAAAATAAAATATAACCCGGGACAATCAAATCAAGAAGCAGATTGCTTAAGCAGAAATCCAGTCCTAGAACCTAATGAAAATACTGATGATTTTTTAAAAGTTGTGAATCTAATAAACCTGGAAGATATAAAAAATGACCAATACACAAATATAGATCTACAAAATATAAAATCCAAGTTAATACTGGAGAATGAAGTTTACTACAAAAAGAATAAAAGAAGAAATAAAATCATACTGTCAGAAGCATTTAGCAAAACACTAATTAAAGATGTACATGATACCTACTGTCACATAGGAAGAACCCAGATGATAAATAAAATAACACCATTCTCCACAGCAAAGAATATCTTCATAAACATTAAGCAGATTTGTGATGAATGTGACATTTGTATAAAGAACAAGTCAAGAAAGAAACCAAAATTTGGCTTGATGTCACATTTAGGCCCAGCAACACGCCCATTTGAAATTATATCAATTGATACTATAGGAGGCTTCGGAGGATCACGATCTACAAAAAAATACTTGCATCTTCTGGTTGATCATTTTACAAGATATGCTTACATTTCGACATCAAGAAATCAGAACTCAAGTGATTTTATTAAGCTAATGAAAAATGTAACACAAAGCTATAATATTGATATGGTATTAACAGACCAATACCCTGGCATAAATTCCAAGGAATTTAGAGACTTCCTGAAAAAGAATAACATAACAATATTGTTCACAGCTGTAGACGCACCATTTTCAAACGGGCTTAATGAAAGGCTAAATCAAACTCTAGTTAATAGAATAAGATGTAAAATAAACGAAAGTGACAAGAAAATAGCATGGACAACTGTTGCACAAAAATGTGTAGCAAAATATAACGAAACAGAGCATACAGTCACGAAGTTTACCCCAAAATACCTTTTAGAAGGCGAAAATGTGGACATTTTGCCACTTGAATTGAAATCAAGATGCACAAAAGAAGATTTAAAAAGAGATAGGAAACTAGCCCTTGAAAATTCTATAAAATCTCATAACTATAATAAAAGAATATATGACTTACATAGGGAAGAATATAAGTTCGAAGTGGGAGATAGAGTCTTTGTAGAAAACGGAAATAGACTGAATAGAAAGAAAATGGATGAACTGAGGATTGGACCATACAAAATCATAAGGAAGATTTCCAGCTCAATATATGAAGTAGACACCGGACACAAGAAAGTAGAATCAAATCTCTACCATATTACGAAGCTATCTCCAGTAGTAGTTAGCAGTTAATCGAACAATTGCTTGCAAATTGTTCTCTTCGAGGGTGGGAGATGTAAAGAAAATCACTAGGGTTAGGTATCGATTTTCTTTATAGTTTTTAATTTGCCGCGTAATCCACAGAGATTCATAGAGGTCACGTTTGAAAGTGACATCTTGACAACCGGTTGACAACTAACCTAATCTAAGAAAAATTAGAAGATAGTGAAAAGCTAATTTAAAGCAAAAGAAATATCTAGACCTGAAATAAAGGCTTTAAATGTTGTTTTTTTGTCTTTACAGGTGAGTAAGTCAATTGTATGTGAAAAATATTGTATGTAAAACATTTCGTTAATAAAATTTTGTCTTTACAGAAAAACGCAATTTTGTCTTTATTTCACTCATCAGAGTGTGATGATATTATATGTATTTTCCCGTTTTTAGGGTTCCGTACCTCAAAAGGAAAAAACGGAACCCTTATAGGATCACTTTGTTGTCCGTCTGTCCGTCCGTCTGTCAAGACCCTTTTTCTCAGGAACGCGTGGAGGTATGAAGCTGAAATTTATATCAATTACTCAGGTCTACTGTCCCTTGAAGCTGTGAAAAAATCAAACTTCTAAGCCAACGCAATCAAAAGATACAGCCGTTTATGCCGCAAATTTTCGACACTTGCAAGGGAATCAAAACCTACAGGGTGCTTCCCGTGAATTCAGAATCTTGAAATTTGGTACGAAGCAACGTCTTATAGCATAGATAAAGGAAAAATTACGAAAACCATAAATTTGCAAGGTTGTACGGAACCCTCGGTGCGCGAGTCCGACTCGCACTTGGCCGGTTTTTATTTTAAAAAACTATCAATTTTTGACAGTAATTGACAAAAAAGTGCTCCACAGTATTCATACATATGGACACTAAAACTCTTATTCAAACATAATAAGTTCCTTGGTGTCCAGTTATTGCAAGTGGCCTGTTATACCTTGGTTTATATCTGCTCGTTATTTTTTGAGAGATGACCAGGTTTTTCACAATTACACACTGGTTTAGTATTTTTAGCATTTATCTGCGTAATGTCCCAACTTTCCGCTGTTATTACATTTTATATTCTTTTTATATGTTCCCAATCTTGTTGCCAGAGCACATAAAGTCTCTGTTTCTCGGTGATATAATCGCCCTTCCTCCATTAACAAACGTTCTGTGAAATGATTTATATTTCGTTCATTTTCATCGACTTACTCTCACGCAATAATAAAATATTTATAATCCTCAGGCAGAAACAATAATTTTGGTAATAAGCATACTGACATCGATTTGTCAAATGTTTTCATTAGGTCTTTCTGTCTTGCAGCTTTGATATAATATGTTTGCTGAAGCTGGTCCTAAGTGAAGGCTGCTGCTGTCGGACTTTTGTTCAAAAACGCTGAACAGCTTTGCCTATATATCGGCAGCAGTATTACAATTGATAATATGTTAAATCACGTTAGGAACTAACCTCGTTACAGCGACAGACTGCGCTTTGGCCTTTTTTTATACATTCTTCGACAGCCGTGCTTGGCTTTATAATCGTACTGTCGACAATCCCCCATAGCTATTAACTGTTTGGAAGAATTCCAACCTGGAACTCCCACACTAAGGCTCCAGTTGCTAACACCCTCCAACCTCGAACTTGCCGTCAGACCGTCGACAATATTTTCATTTTCAATTCCTCAGGCTTTAACCCATATAGGCCCATGAGGCTGTTATTGACCCAAAATACCTGCAACTCATTAAAAACACCGAGATACAAAGTAACAAATATTTTTAAACACATAACGCCATCTAAGAATTTTTTGGTCTACCACGTCAATAATCAGTTTGATTTTCTCAGCAAAAATTGTGCGTCGGTTCGTGGTAAAATGTAAGTATTTTTTTTTTATTTATTTATATCATGTTCCAATGCATGATATGATAAGTATAATATATAAAATGAGACTATTCCTTTTAGTCATGTGGCTGTTTACAGGCGTTTTTATATAGTAATTATCGAGAATATTTAGTTGGGTCATTACCTAGTTATTTATTAATATTATCTAGTTATTTATTAATACAATTATGTTCATTATTTCTTTCAGGTCACGTCGCGTGCTGACTACAAATAACATCGCTGACATTCTCGAAGAGCTGGTAGAAGAAGAAAATGTTCACGCCATCGATGTCTTTATGGATACAACTTGTGACGGCCAAATATCTGATGGTGATTCTGGAGATAAAGAGTGCAAAGATATTGCAAGGTTGAATCGAAATCAGCTACTCGCTCCGGCTGAGTTGATGGTCCATCGATCCCAGAACAGTGAAGAAGTCAATGAACCAGACCAAGATATCGCCACGGTGTAACGTTGTAATTTCTTAAGTCATGTAATATTATTTTGCTACCACTAGCGCCATCTGTTATCGCTGCGAGGAAAGATATTGCGTTTTGATATTACAAAATCAATACATATTTTGGTTCTACAATTTTTTATTAGATTTAAATTAAGAAGTAATTTAAACGAGACAAATTAGTTTTTTGAATATTGTTATGTAAGAAATAATTAATAGAAGAGTAAAATATTAAGTATTATGAAACAATCAGCGAGTGAACTAAACGCGAACTGTCAAGCAGAGATGATTTGCAAAATGGGAGGTTTTGGAGGTCAGTATTTTGGAATTAGCAATCATTTTAAATGGGCGTTCCACAACACCCGAAACAAAGTTACAAGATGGAAGCAGAGAGCATTTCAAAAACTAAATTAGAAAAATGTACTAGTCCAAGTACCGGGTTCAAGATAAATCACATCTTGAAAACCATGGGATATTTAAATACCTACGGATCTTTACATACAGATATTTAAATACTTACAGATAATTTAATGCAGACAGATACTTAATTTCTAATATATAATTTTCATGATAGTATCCTATTTGAATGTCAATGCCGACATTTCTCGTTTGGAGATCTGCCCCCCTAGCCAAGTGGCATTGTACAATCTAATCGAATGTTCTTTTAGATTGACAAGTATGGGATTGACATAAGCACTTGCCAACGAGCGCTAACGCTAATGTCAATCCCATACATGTCAATCTATAAGAACATTCGATTAGATTGTGCAATGCCACTTGGCTAGGGGGCTGGTCCGGCTATGAGTCTCCTGGCTGAACATCAGATGGCTGAAATTTATGATTTATGTTTCTATAGAAAAACACTTCAGTGTGAATTAATCGATGATTCCGTACTACGGCCGTCACGGATGTAAGCAGCACATTCACGGTAAACCCAATCGATTTGGCTTCAAGACTGTACTTGGAGAACACGTCGTCATAAAACTGTCAGAAGCCGTCAAGACTCATTACCC
Organism: Ethmia dodecea; assembly: GCA_963855545.1. Lineage (NCBI taxonomy): Eukaryota > Metazoa > Arthropoda > Insecta > Lepidoptera > Depressariidae > Ethmia > Ethmia dodecea. The sequence goes on from OY979447.1 coordinate 1,991,440, forward strand.
CGAAACTCTGTTTTCAGTCTATTGCGACAATTTTTTTACATCACCCTCTCTGATTTCCACTACTGGTACTGCTCGACAAAATCGATTAGACAGTTGCCCCCTAAAGGATGTTAAGTCTATAAAGAAAGAAAATAGAAGATTTTTCGACTATCGTCTTGAAAACTAATTAAAAAGACCAAGCATCACACAATAGATTTTTAATTGTGTCTCGGTTCCAATTGGAACCCGCGGTTCTTTACAGATATACATTTATATGGTTTTTGAAATTATATTTTCTGTTGAGTTAAAAAATGCAATAAAAATATTGTGTGTTTGGAAAAATACAATATTATATTACTCATCTCTGTACTCTGTGATCAGTTTCCAAAACTTATAAAATTTATTTCTTCTAATGATTTTTTTGTTGGAAACGGATCACGGTATCGGTGGATACAACTCGCCGTGATCCGTGGCTAATGCAATCTGATACCATGATCCGTGGAGACAACCCCATCGTCAGGGGTATCGTGGGTCCGTAGTGGTATGTAAAGGAAAAGAGCAGACTGGAGCTGAGCGGCAGTTCGGCTGCTAGAGCAGACCACGTCGCCCTGAGGTGGGAGAGTGGAATCTGGTGATTAAAATGGCGTTTTTGTAAGAGAGACCCAGCGGACCATATCACTGAGTGAGTGGCATCCGGTGATGTGATAATGATGTTTGCTGGAGATGGACAGAGCGGACCATGTCACCCTACGGTGGGTGAGTGGCATCTGCATGCAGACCATGTCGTTCTACGGAGGACGAGTGGTATCTGAACTGTCAAATACAAGTTGATTATTAGAGGCAATTAACCTCATATAGTAAAGGAGTATTTGGTGCTCAAGTCAGCAAAGGATTTGATTTACGTGCATATCGGAACCACTCTCGCACGGGTCTTTCCTGAGTCACATATCAGCGTGATTTGGGCTGTCCACACTGTTCTTGTTACTTACCACTTACAAGACTAGTGCTGGTGAAAAAGTGCTTTATGTGTCAACTTATCAGTAACAGTGTATAATAGACAGACAACTCTTACGTAACAAAACTTTTCTTGTGAACTTTAAAATATTAGTTTATTTAGTAATTACAGTAATAGATTAATAATGTAAAATTAGTGATCTAATAGTAATAGATTAATAATGTAAAATTAGTGATCTATTATGATAAATAACTTATTATCATAACTTTCCTTGATATTTGGTAGTGACAAATATACCATTTTGATAAATATACGACTAAAGAGCCTGATGAGTTTTGGGCGATTTTACTAAAGACTGAAGATTTCTTCGAATTGGCTAGTTTTGCCATTGCAGTTTTGTGTTTGTCTCATGCAAATGCAGACTGTGAACAAGTGTTCAGCAAAACGAATTTAGTGAAAACAGACCTCAGAAATCGTCTAATTACAGACACAGTAAATACACTCCCGGACACATATATCGGGCGGTGTTTTAAGTTTTGACGGTCCCTAGCTAAAAATAAATGTTAGGTGGAGCAATAAGTTGGTATGCAGTTTTAAAGCTGATTTATTGGTCAACCTTTTGGTATGTTTTTTTTTAAATTTCGAATTCAGAATTATGAAAAAAAATAAGAAAATTCGAGTCTGTTCATTGTTTTCAACGATGCAAGGGAGGAGAAAACTTTTTAATTTGCGAAAGTTGGTTTTTTTATTCATTCATACTCGGCCTGAAATTGCCGCCAAAGCTGTAGCACTTCTGTAGGCCGGGCATAGCCAAAGAAATGTGAGTGCACAACTGAATTTAAGCCGTACTACTGTCCGAAGAGTTTATTAAAGGTACTTAGAGACTGGCGGCTTCGTTTGTTGTCAAGCAAGACCGCGATCTCGTGTGACAACGTTTTTAGTAGGGACCGTCAAAACTTAAAACACTAGGTGGCCCGATATATGTGTCCTGGAGTGTATAATAATAATAATAATTTGTGAGACACAATTCACACACGGTTATTTAGTCCCAAACTAGGCAGGGCCTGTACTATGGGTACTAAACAACTGATAAACATACTTAAATAAATATTAAACGACCAGACACGAAGCCAACAGATATGTTCATGCACACAAATGTTGGCCCCGAGCGGGGATCGAACCCGCGACCTCCGACTCAGAAGGCAGGGTCACTACCAACTGAGCAATGGAACACTTAGCTGCCGATAGCGCCAAAGGCCCTCATCGCCAAAGAAATCGCGTTAATTTCGAACCCTCCCAGGAAATGTATTCCAAAATGACAGCTGAAAAACTATATACTAAAAACAAAGAAGATTTTACCAATGTCCCTGACAAGTAAAACAGAATACCTTTCATTCCTTATGTGTACTTATAATTAGCTTATTTTATAAAAATGTAGAATATTATAAGAATATGAATAAGTTGTTTGATTTTACATTCCAATGCGCAAGGCTTAATTAATACTTCCGTAAATTATGGATTTCATGTGTTTTCTTTTTCTTCATACCTGTACGAGATTATTTACTGAAAGTACGAGATATTTGGCATCCCCGGTACGAGAAAACATGTCCGGCATCTGGCAACCCTGTTGTCAGTCCAGCTACTCCGGCGCCGTACCTATGCTTATCCTGCCCCATTATTAGGCCGGGACTCTCGGGAGTGAGGCAACACATATTAACACACGGGACACGAAACGTGGTCTTTCTTTACATTTTAGTGGTTTTTTTTACGTTAAATTTAAAAATACACATTTGAATGCACTGTAATGAAAAATCCGTTCTCCTTAAACTAGTCGGATTATATCGGTCAATGATCCATTCGTTCATTGCATTTGACATCGATTAATGATTACCGTTATCGATAGAAAGTTATCGATGTGAACGAATGAAGTAGGATGGACTTATTACACAAAGTTATGTACCCCGTAAATGTATGTAAATGAGTCGATGAAGTATTTGCCACTTCATAAAATAAGTATCTCTGGACCATATCGAGATATTCTTTAGTAATGTCAGAAGTCATGGTGGACGCAACGATAATCCAACAGTTCGAGTAATCGAATCAATTTATAAAAAAAAAATTGGTACATTCGGAACTAATTGACGTGGATTCTGGCAATTGCATCCCTTTAGAAAATGTTTCGATATTCAATTGTTCCTCAACGTCACCTGTAGACAGAATAAATAAAATAACTGCGAGATAAAATTGTGTCCGTGATAATACCCCCGTATTGCAGGCCCAGTACCTATGACGATGAAATGTCTCTTAATCTGGCACACACGACTTATCTTTCACCTTTTGGTGTAAAAGTAGAACAGTATGTAGCTGGATTTGTCGCCTATTAACTAATTAAAAAAGCGAAATGTGATACATGTCAGTATGGAGATGGCCAACTTAGTCTTATCAATCAAAAAGATAAGGGGAAATTAGTTTATCCATCCAAATGTTACAATTATCTTAATTTGCCCTTGTTTTATATAACGAATATTTATTTTAACTCTGTTTAAATTTGACTTCTTAGCCGTAAACATTAAGAAAATTAAAAAAAAGAATGGGAATTGACGTTGCTTTATGATTGGTCTGTAGTCGATGGATATATGGAGAGTACTTATGTATGGCGGTGATTTTGGGCTAAGTAACTTTTGTGTTGATAACTGTTAGTACGATCAGTAATAAACTTGTAAGTAAGCCATCTCAACTCTTATTTCAACCCTTCGTCCTGAGATTGTTTTACAATCAGAAGTGGTACGTATTGAAGACGCACGCGACCTTCAGGTATGTTGAAATTATGAACCTCGAAACTGATACTTTTAGTCTTGTTACTTGTTATTTATTATGATAGAATGATCAATTTGCAAGTGAAGTGTTGATAGTATCGATTACAAATATGAAAAAGTATTTCAATAAAAAAAAGTGTTACCTACTTGCTTTAATTGTTGTCTACTTAAATTACCTACTACCTACCTACAGGTTTTCTTTTATGAACAGTGAATAATTTATCTAATACGTTTTTTTATGTTTGCGTTTTATCCTTTACCTACCTATTTCCTTTATTTTTGGTAATAATATCAGAGAAGTAGGTACTTTGATTCCGCGATGGTTCGGTCTGACAGGAGTGAATCTGATGGTGCAAATACACCACCGGGACGCAATTTAATAAGTTCAAGGAAAAGCCGTACCGAGCATGGATCGGCAGATAGGTCACGTCACCCTAGAAGCGTCACTCGTAGTTCGAGGTATAGACCCAGGCATCGTCATAGTTCATCGACATCCATCTCATCAACTGAACTCGAACGCAATAAACGGCGTAGACGATCCAGTTCCTCGGCTAGTCGACAGCGTATAGGAAGGCGTGCCCGTACTTACCGTCGGCGTCGTCGTCGAGATCATTCTTTGTCAGACATGAGTTCGGATGATAATCGAGGTCGTACTCGCTATAGAACTTCTAGACGGAAAAGTAACTCACCGTCTTATGAACGATCTTCTCGACGACGACGACGACATTCTGATGATGAGGAGTATCCTGGTGTAAAGAAACGTTGTGTGGGTTCTCAATCTAAGGTAACGGATTCAACATGCAGTAATAAGGTTGAAAATACGGACGTAACATTTTTTAGAAAGTTCTTAGACATCATGAATGATAAATATAACACGAGCACATTCATGGGGCCACAAAATGTTATACCAGCTTTTGACCCCGGCTCTAAAATTCAAACGGCCGAAAACTGGCTGCGCAAGGTTAATGAAACTGCCTCAATATATAACTGGCGGGAAAGGCAAATTATTTACCACGCCTTACCAAAACTAGCAGGCTTAGCAAAGCGCTGGTATGAGGGCTTATCTACAGTTGATCTTTCATGGGAGGAGTGGCAGATAAAAATTCTTAATACTTTTCCTGATGACCGTAACTACGGAGACAAATTAGCGGAAATGCTGGAACGTAAAAGTAGGCGAGACGAAACTCTCGAAGAGTACTATTATGATAAGATTACACTTATTAATGTGTGTGGGATCACTGGTAAAGATGCAGTTGATTGTGTAACCCACGGCATATTTGATAATAATATTAGACTAAACGCACAGGGCTCTAACTTTCAAAATCCTACAGAACTACTTAAATTTTTGCGTAGTATTTCAAACAGGAGTATTGCCTACATTAATAGACCAGTTACGTCTGCTAGACAAACCAATTCTGTGGAAAGCTCAGGCAAGAATCCAAATGATTTCAATAAATTCAAAAATCTGAAATGTTACAATTGCTCTGATATGGGACACACGGTGGTTAGATGTCCCAAACCATTAAAAAAATGTAGCAAATGCTCTCGACTAGGCCATAATCAAGAAAACTGTGCTCAATTTACATCTCGTATCTCTGTTCCACCAAATAAGCCGGATACAAATAATCAACCCTCTTCCACCTCTCAAAAGGTCCTTAAAATTACCGCAGCGAATACTGAAAAAAACGACAAATAAGTTAAATCCATTTCAATAAATGGATCTGACCATACTGCTTACATTGACTTCGGAAGTCAATGTTCTTTGATAAAAGAAAGTGTTGCAAATACTAAGAATCTCATATTAAGCAAAACTAACTTGCCTATTCTCAAGGGGTTTGCCTTAGGAAGTGTTTTGCCAGTTGGTAAAGTAAACATAAACGTTAAAGTAGATGCCGTGAGTGCTGAAATTGAGGCATATGTGGTAGATGATGGTCTGTTGAATAATGACATGCTGATTGGCCAATCACTGACTGAACTTCCATCAGTAGTGGCTTTTAAGACCACTACTGATTTATTTCTATATACCGATAGCTCTATATTAACAAAGGTTCAATTGTACTGTAGTGACGATGCAACTGTGAATGGTGTTGGAGTTTTAGCAGTACGCGCTGACTCTATTTTTTCTGGCACAAAGACACAGAAGAATATATGATTCTGCAAGGACTTTATCCAGTTAAGAATGGCCATGGCCACATAATAACAGCCAATCTCTCGGGTAACTATGTAAAATTTAAAAAAGATAAACTTCTGAGTAGAGCGAACTTAGTTCCAGTAGCAGCGTCAGACCAACTCAAGATGAATAAAGTACCACTGGAAAACATAAACAAAATTTATACAGCATGCCATAGTATCGACGAAACATCGATACATTCAAAGGAAATTACATTAGATATGTTAAATATTGGAGACAAGGTTGCTGAAAAGGACAAGTTGCGGCTATTGACCCTACTGAACGAGTATCGTGATTGTTTCGCATTGTCTGTTCATGAGCTTGGTCTTACTCCAATTACGGAAATGCACTACAAGCCATATCGTTTACCCTTTGCTGAGAGAAAGATCGTACGCGAAATGATTGATAACCTTCTAGCAAACGACATTGTCAGGGAATCAAATTCCCCCTTCGCCAGCCCCATAGTTTTGGTTAGGAAGAAGAATAATGATTATCGCTTATGTGTGGATTATAGGGCTTTGAATAAAAAGACCATCAAGGATCGGTACCCTATGCCAGTCATAGATGATCAGCTTGACAGACTGAGTGGAAAAAAATATTTCACAAGCTTAGATCTGGCATCCGGTTATCATCAGATACCCGTAGCTGAATCTTCACGGCATTTAACAGCATTCATAACGCCCGACGGGCATTATGAGTATACCCGGATGCCGTTTGGACTTGTGAACGCGCCTGCCGTTTTCCAACAGATGATCAACAAGGCCCTTGGTCCCAAAAGATTTGAACTGGCTATACCATATCTTGATGATCTTTTATCCGCGGCGTCCAACATTGACGAGTCCCTCGATAAGCTGGAGTTAATATTAAACTTGTTGCGTGAGGCTAATTTAACACTAAATCTAAATAAATGGTTTTTTCTCCAGTCTTCTATTGACTACCTGGGTTATGAGATTTCAGAAAATGGTCTTAAACCTGGAATCAAAAAAACTCAAGCTGTCTCCGATTTTCCAACGCCTGTTAATGTCCACCAAGTGCGTCAGTTTGTTGGCCTTGCGAGTTTTTTCCGCAGATTTGTTTACAACTTTGCTAGCATTGCTAGGCCACTTACTAAATTGACGAAATCTGATATCAGTTGGACTTGGGGGCCAGAGCAACAGTCTGCATTCGATGAAATCAAAGCTAGACTTGTATCTCGGCCTGTTCTCGCGCTATATAACCCGGAATACATCACCGAAGTACACTGTGATGCCAGCAAAGTGGGTATGGGTGCTATATTGCTCCAAAAAGTGGATGAAACCTCGCCATAATGATCCCTAATTACTGTCAGGAGAAGGGAAAAAGCACTAAATTAGCACCAAAATTTAGGGGACCGTTCAAGGTTACAACCGTTTTAGATAATGATCGGTACGAAGTATCAAGCGTTGAAGGGCATTCGATACGAAAATATAAGAACGTATTTCCTGCGGATCATCTAAAATCATGGATAACATTTCACTCTTCTCCGACTGAAAGCGAATCTGATAATGAATCTGATTGATTTAAAATACTAATACAGCTAAAATATAATTTTTGGTCACCATTATAAAACGAATTGGTTATATTATGATTCATAGTGTATCAAATTACTTATACCTATCCTGCCCTGCCCTGTCCTTTCACCTAAACCAGGTTTCAAGTGAGGCAGCACTTCAGGCGCATTCAATTTAATATAAATGTGGAGGAGGCCGAGACCCGAAGGTGGTGAGCGGTACCCACTGATTTACAAATATATATATTTATTAACTTGATTGAGAAGTTGTGTAAAGGAGGCCGAGATCCGAGGGTGATGAGCGGTACCTACACACTTCTCCCATTATTTAACGATGGAGGAGGCCGAAACCCGAAGGTGGTAAGCGGTACCCATCACAAATTTTGACAGTATTGCTAACATGATTGTGCTTAAATATTATCATAATGTTGTGTCAAGAAAAAAAAAATTGTGAAAATTATATATGTCAATTATTATTTTTTTATTATTTTTTATATTGAGATGTATATTGTTACATATTTAGACGGAATTGTTAACGATAAGTTGAAACAGAAAATTGAATTGTTATAACACTTTTAGTATTACTATTGCTAGATTAAAATTAATTAACAGTTATTTTGCACCTTAAGGTATTATATTTATAAATAGTTATGTGAAATGCTTTTATAGGCTGTTAAATAATTAACAAAAATATCATATGTTGCCAGTGTTATATATAATATAATAATATATGTTAATAAAAATAAATATATTAGTGTACGTGGACATACACTGACGCGAATGGCCGGATGTATCCAGGTATGGGGACATACCCTTACCAGGATGGCCGACTGTTACAATTATCTTAATTTGCCCTTGTTTTATATAACGAATATTTATTTTAACTCTGTTTAAATTTGACTTCTTAGCCGTAAACATTAAGAAAATTAAAAAAAAGAATGGGAATTGACGTTGCTTTATGATTGGTCTGTAGTCGATGGATATATGGAGAGTACTTATGTATGGCGGTGATTTTGGGCTAAGTAACTTTTGTGTTGATAACTGTTAGTACGATCAGTAATAAACTTGTAAGTAAGCCATCTCAACTCTTATTTCAACCCTTCGTCCTGAGATTGTTTTACACAAAGATACAATCACCATCTGCAATTGTTGTAAAACTGAGCTGAGAAAAGGGTTCGAAAATATCAAACTCAAAAAAGAGTATACAATAGACTTGTTACTTCCCCAAGTTTGCGCAAAATTTTAAACACATCAGCTTTCTTAAGATATTTGATTCAGGGTATGTACCAATGAGTAAAAAACACTCGGTTAATAACAAATTCGTACAGGATTGATTACCCTTTACTTTAGTTAAAACACGCAAAACTTGAAAAATATTTTATTATAAAAATCATTTCACATACGTCTTATTATTATTCGTGCTCGAGTGAGCAGAAAAAGGAGCAATAAACCTCAAAAGGAGCTGCTTGTGGAATACATGCATAGTAATTTACCGATGGCGTATACTAACTGACTCCGTGAAATCAGCCCCCCTAGACGCGACGCGACGATACTCAAAGAGGCCTATGATTTCGCGCTGCGCCGCGCGTCGTCGCGAGACGGATCGCAACGTCGCGAGGCGCATCTTAATATCGTAGCAGGACGACGCCGCGCTGCACGTATCTACTAACCACGGGCGCCGCGCGGCCCCGCCCGCGCCCTCCCGCAGTCTACCACTGGCAAGCGCACGAGAACGACGTATATTTGGCGGGTGTGTGCATTATGGAGATCGAGGAGAAGTTAATTTTTTTTGTGCAGCGCTACGAGTGTTTGTATAATGTATCGTCAAAACACTATAATGACAGAAATGCTAAAAATAATGCAAGGGACAAAATTAGTGAACAATTGGGTTTATCGGGTAAGTAACTTAATAACTTTGTAAATATTACTTAATCGATTTTAATAAAACCAGTCAATATCATAAAATACATTTAATGTACATACGTAGGTACACAATTAGTCAAAGAAATAGAATAAAGGACATCATCATAATATAAACTTTGATAAAATCGCATGGTGTGGTTTTTGCAGTACCTACATCGACGCTATCGTCTGTTTTGAAATTATTGTTACCTACCTACTCTTAACATCTTTCTATCATATCATTTTGCCAGTAGACCGAACCATTCGCAGAATTAAAGTAGGTCTTAAAATGGTTTCGAATAGTCATAGGTTCTTCATTATCAATTTGGCTGGCTCTAATACATTTTGTAGAATGCTGTCTCTTGGTAATGAAATGTTTTCAGGTATGTCAGCATGTAATTATGTAGACATGTAACATGCTAAAATTATGTTGTTTAAATACTTCGGCTGTATTCTTATTCTTTTTTGAAAAATTTCAAATTTCTGCTGCATAATTCCAAAAGCACTTTCCACAATGCGCCTTGCTCTGCTCAAGCGGTAGTTATAAATTTTTTTTTCTCGATCATGGGAGACTTGGGTCACTGGGAAAGGGTGGCATTATGTTTTGAGACAGTGGAAAAGCCTCATCTCCAACAAAAACATGAGGTGCGTTAGTACATGTTGTACCCGGCAAACATTTATTAGGAGGTATTCCTAATTGATTGCTTTGTAGCTTCACTCCCAATTTGGAATTAGATAAAATGCCTCCGTCGCTGTTTCGGCCATAAGATCCTATGTCAACAACAACAAATCTATATTTAGCATCTACTATTGCCAACAAAACAGTGCTAAAGTGTTTTTTGTAATTGAAGTACAGGCTTCCACTATTCCAAGGTGCTCTTATGTTGACGTGCTTTCCGTCAATAGCTCCTATGCAGTTAGGAAAGTGCCAGATGCTATCGAAATCTTTTTCTATCGACTCCCATAGCTCTCGAGTTGGTTTTGGCATAACCATAGGTTGCAATGCTTTCCAAAGTGCAGCACAGGTTTCGTGAATAATTGTTAGAACGGTACCCATGCTATAGCTTTGTGCTACAGACTTGAAGCTGATTGCTGTAGTCAAAAACCTGAAAAAATTTATAGTTTAAACTACAGTGAGACATTTTAAATAACTAACTACGGATTACTCACTGTCACTGGTTAATGTGGGAAATCCAGCTAATATCGCACGGTGATAGTGCGAGAGTAGCCGCCGCCGCGATACCGCACTCTCCGTAATCAAGGCTTTCGAAATAGGCCGAAACTAGTCGGAGGATTTCCGACATTAACCAGTAAATAATCCGTAGTTAGCTACCTGAAATTTATTTTAGAAAATACTGTATATATAGTCCGCATAAATATGATTTCTCACAGATATCATCGTCAAGCCCAAAAAGGGGCATTGGCTAAGTCGTGACAGTTATTAGAAAATATGTTATTAGTTTTTTTAAGATTTTATTTTTATTTATTTATTTATTTAACTTCATGTACCAAGAAAATGTACACATGGCGAACTTAATGCCTAAAGGCATTATCTACCAGTCAACCATCAGGCTAAGCAGAAATAATTTGGCGGAATTGGCCGCAAATAGTAAAAAAAATCAATTAAATATAACATTACGGTAAATATAAATATATATATATATATATATATTATTACGTAAATCCTAATACATATATATGTTGATAAAATAAACTAATACATACTATATATCGTAACAAACATAAAACAAAAATACTTACATAAAATAATCTAAAGATGATGATTTTCTTTCAAACAATTTATGTTTGACCTGATAAAAACGCACGAATTTTCCTCTTAAAAGAAAACTTGCATTGGGATTTTCTAATGCAAACGGGGAGGGTGTTCCACAGCCTGATGGCATGCACAGTGAAAGAGTTGGACACAAAACCAGTACGGTGAGAAGGCATATGTAATAACAGATGATTGCGAAGACTTCGACTGTGGGAGGAGCCCAAGAGCTGGAATCTACATTTCAAGTAGTTAGGAGAAAACGGATCGTTGAGAAGTGAATAAAGCATGCAAAGCATCCGAAGCTGTCTTCGCTTTGGGATGGGTAGCCAGTTAAGCTGAGAACGGAAGGTAGAGATGTGGTCATATTTGCGTAAACCGAAAATAAATCGGATACAATTATTTTGGAGGCGATCCAGTTTATTTATTTGTGCCTGGGTAAGATCGGAACAACACATTTTCACTTTATGTTACAGTTATTTTTTAATAATTTTTTCATGAGATTTTCCATGGATACATGGATAATAATTCGACGTAGTCGTTTCCGGGTTGACGTTGATTTCTGGGATATCCTGCATAAATATAGGTCAGTATTATTACAGAAAACATATATCATAATTTTATTTTTTATTTCAGCACCCGACTGTCAAAAGCGCTGGAAGAAAATCCGTGATAGTTATAGACGATCATAAAATTTAAGAAAAGATGGTAAAAGTGGTTCTGCCAGAGTAAAGGCTAAGCCCATAAAATTTGAGAAAGAATTGGAATTTCTAAAAAAATATGTTGTGCAAGAAAATTCCCAAGTCTCAAATCTAGATGACTCATCTACATACTCTATAAATGATGATTCGCAATCTATACTGTCACCATTACAAGCCAACTCACCAGTATCACGACCGGGTTCTGTATCACGGTCTCCATCACATACACCAAATATTTCACAACAGCCTAGAGCATCGAAAATATATATAATCTCACAATATATGGCATGGCAAGTAAAGTCAAAGGAATGCCTAATAAAATAAAGGCAGAAATTGAACGCAAGATCTTCCAGATATTTAATGACGCAGAAATAAAATTGACAGAACAAGAAGTTAATTTGTTATATTCACAATGTCAAGTCTCAAGTCAGTCAAGTATAAAGGAAACGGAAAAAACTAGTCACATATGTGGAAAGGAGGGTTTTTAATAAAAAAATGGAACTACGTTTACAGAAAATTTTTCAAAAGTTGACTGGACGAGTCAAGGACTTAATACCTTCTTGAAATTATTCTCGACTCTTTTTCAAAAATGTTATAAGAAGGTTAAAAAGATATTAAATTTAAAGAAAATCGACAATTTAAGATGGATTACCAAGGGAATAAAAGTGTCAAGTCAAATGAAAAAGTTTCTAGGAAATCGAGATAAAACACAATCCCACAAAGAAACTGGAGGTACAATCTGAAATAGGAAAAGTAAAGAACTATACGAAAGGAATTTTTTCAGGTTGTTAATAAATACACAAATAGGAAAACAGTTTATAAAAGGGAAAACTTTTCCATCAGATTAAACGACTGACTACTACATGATCCACAAGATATTGTTGAATGTTTTAGCGAAATTTTTGATCACAGTAGCAGTGAAGTACAAAATAATTTAGAAAAGACAATGACTATGCTTTCACATAGTACTGAACGTGTTATTAATAACATGGTTTGTTGGAGAACAAACGCTACGGAGATTATGAAGTTAGTAAATAAGATGCAAAATAAAAATTCATGTGGTTATGATGAAATGCCCATTAGAGTGATTAAAGAGAACATTGGTCCAGTAATGGAATACCTCTGCCTACCCCCTCGGGGATGAAAGGCGTGAGATTATATTATATATATTATTATTATGGTGTTTTAGCAGAACCGTTGGCTTATTTTTACAATAAATGTATGGATGAAAATATATTTCCGGACCAATTAAAGGTTGCAAGAATTGTACCCATTCATAAGAAAAACTCGAAACAGAACCCAAAGAACTTCCAACCAATTTCCTTACTCCCGACTCTATCAAAGTTATTTTAAAAGCTATTAAAAACTAGACTACTTTCGCACCTTTAATTAAATAAAATTCTAAACAGCAGACAGTTTGGCTATCAACATGGTATATACTAGTGCTGTTAACCAATTTCCATTAACAAAGATATATTTATGAAACGGAAGAGGAGAGAACATAGAGGAAACCAGAAGGAAGGACCTTAAGTGCGTCGTACAACCTAGGCTTAATGTGGTTAAACAATGTGTGCGAAATCAAACGGTTATACTGTTCAACAAGTTACCTGTAGAACTGAAAACAATTAGTTGCGTAGGAACTTTAAGTTAAAATGAAAGCTATTCTTTTGGAGAAATGTTTGTACCATATTGATGACCTTTAATGTATTACTTAAATATAAATATGTTTAATTTACTAGTGCCTTAATTGTTATTGATATGTTGTTATAGTATAAATATAAAGATATATTAATATATTTTTTTAGGATTGTGTAATATTGTAATAATAATTTTAACTTAATGTAATGATATTATGTTTGAGTATGTTATTGTTGTCAATGAATGATTTAAGGCTGATTCATGTTACAACGGGACGGGCCCCATCCGGGCCCGGACGTGCCCCGTACGGGGTGAATAAAGGCTGATTCATGTTACAACGGGACGTGCTTTGTTAGGATTATTCACCCCGTACGGGGCACGCCCGGGCCCGGACGGGGCCCGTCCCGTTGTAACATGAATCAGCCTTAATTTTATCTAATGATCTTAAATGATATTATGTTTCAATTATTAATAATTAATTTTAAGATCCGAACACAAATATATTTTGTCAACGAATAAATAAATGAAATGAAATGTTTTCTATTTCCAATAAAATAGTCAGTCTTTTTTAATTTTTTTAATCAAATTCATTTTAAAGTTGCAGTTTTTTTTTCTGCAATGGAGCCGTGCTGTAGTCAGGCCTCTACATCAAAAGAAACCATTTCGTTTATAGAATCAAAAAGAGGCGAACCCATTCGTCTTTGTAATGGTTACCAATATACAAAGAAGCGCGAGAATAAAAACGGATAAATAATCTGGAGATGTTTAAATAGAAATTGCCATGGAGCTATGACAACAATAAATAATAATGTAATCAAAATACTTCGACATGATTTGTGTATACCTAATATCGCAAAAAATAATATAAAAGAAGAAATGCATCGCTGCAAGAAAAAAAGTGGAATCTTAAAAAGGAAAATTGATCCCATCTGTCTTTGAAAAAAGTATTAGAAATCTAAAGACCAAAGGCACAAATTTAGTCGAAAAATTACCTTATTTATCTACTGTCAAAAGCAGCTTGTACCACGCTCGGAATAAAACGCACCAAATAAAAAAATCAACATTCAAAAAACCATCAGAAGTTCAAATTCCTGTTAAGTATCAGAACTTTGTGTTGTTTGATTATGGCTACAAAAAAAAGTAGGGCTTCTTTGCCACGTAAAACATTTTCTTGCTGATGGCACGTTTTAATGTGTAGTCAAACCATTTAAACAGCTACATATCATTTTAGGCGATCTTGGCAGTTCAGCTACAAAAATTCACCTAGTTCCTTTAATATATGTTTTATTAATGAATAAAAGTGAGTCATATGAAACTATGTTGAATCTAGTCAAATCACAGGTTCCAGAATGGAACCCGATTACTATAGGACAGATTACGAGAAAGCCGTCATGAACAGCATACGTAATGTAGTAACGATTCCATATCAGATATGCAAAAAGGCATTATATCATTAGGGCATTGATAGAAAAAATTAATCCTTTTGTATTTAAACTATAAAACATGCCTTGATTTTACTAAATAGGTAAATGTTTATAGGATTTGATTGTTCTTAAATATTTTAATAATGTTGATTTCTTAAACCAATTAAGCAATTATTTTTTAGATTATAATTAGAGTCTGGCCACGCTAAGTCTGCAGAAGTAAAAAAAATGTGGAAATAAAAAAACTGCACATGGTAATACTGTCTATACTACAGAAAACGTATTTGATGCTTGTATTTATTGTACCACCTATTGCAAACCATAAATAAATTTAAAATTAAAAAAATATACCTATATTGTTTAGATGTGTAAAGTGGGAATACGGAAATAAAATACAGCCCATGTTACATAAGGATATTCTAGATTTCCATTGGTAAAAGGATTTAAAAAAATTGCTCTATTAGTTTTTGAGTTTATTCGTAACAAAGATACAAATCTTTCCTCTTTGCAGTGATAGCCTTTACGGTTAAAGAGCCGGCCAAAAATCAGTGAGGCTCGGGTTCGAATCCTGGCATGTACCAATGAGTTTTTCAAAAACTTACGTACATTAGCCTTTACGGTTAAAGAGCCGGCCAAATCAGTGAGGCTCGGGTTCGAATCCTGGCATGTACATATTTATCACTAGCTCGACGGTGAAGGAAAACATCGTGAGGAAACCCGCAGGTCTCAGAATTCATTCTGAGACATGTGTAAATAGACCCGGTCCGGCGATGGGCTCACCACCTATCACGTTTAGGGGACCAATGTATCTCGTAAAATGTGGGTATATCCAGTAATGGAATACCTCTGCCTACCCCTTCGGGGATAAAAGGCGTGAAATAATTATTATTATTTCCTCTTTATAGTATTAGCACAGACCAGTTTTGTATTAGTATATATGAATACTTCCTTGACCGTGACTACTGAAATACTACAACTACTAATAAAATGTCATTCTGTACGTTAAGAATATCTCTAGAATTACTTAAGGACAGTTTATAAATAATGACGAAATTGTTTTAATAGAAATATTAGATCTTGACATATGAAATTGGCGTTTATAAGGGAGGAACTTAAAAAGAAATTTGTATAATATAATATTTATTTAATTAAAGTATACACCAATGCTCTCTATGCACTTTTGCTATCTCATAGGTAGTTCGTTGATCCCTTTACTAAAAAACATTTGGATGGGAAGCGACAAAATCTTTGAAGGCGCTTCTGACTGCCCCACCGGAGTTGAATTTTTTCCCATGCAAGAAGTTATCCAAATTTCGAAAAATATGGTAATCTGTTGGAGCAATATCCCAAGAGCCCAGGCTTGTCAGACCTTCGTCATTTTGTAAAACCTCAAAGTTTGTCTGTGTATGTCCCTACTATAGGTATAAACGATCCCCGAATATGAAGTTTGGATAACGGTTCCTTTGGAAGTTATCGAGCAGCAAAGGTCCATAAAATTGCACCTCAAATTCGTTAAAGTGTAAAGCCCAGTTTTTGTATATATTTTATTCGGATTAATATTAGAAGTCACGTCGTCCATTGTCAGACACTTGGTGCGGTGGAAACCCCCTGTCAGACACCCTTGAAACCATGGTGAATTGATATACTTATTGATATATTTTTTTACATTTCTATACTTTGACGATGTTATTGAAATGATACTTTTTATATTGTGAAATAAAGGAGCTATAAGATAATATTTTTTATTTAGTCTTAATCGTTATAGTGTACTTTTGAGCGACGAAATTCTTAAAAAATTTTTTTCAACATTTTGGTTTTTTGTAAGTTACTCCGTTTTTTTCTATCGACTGATAAAAAGTTTATTCCAGAAATGAATTCCTCATCCTTGAATTATATGAAAATGATATCAAACTTGGCCTAGTAGCTATATATGGGCAGAAATCATGTCATGAAAGTATACCCTCAATTCACCATGATTCAAGGGTCTGACAGGGGGTTTCCACCGCACCAAGTGTCTGACAATGGACGACGTGATTTCTAATATTAATCCGAATAAAATATATAAAAACTGGGCTTTAAACTTTAACGATTTGAGGTGGAACTTTATGGACCTTTGCTGCTTGATAACTTCCAAAGGAACCGTTATCCAAACTTCATATTCGGGGAACGTTTACACCTGTAGTAGGGACATACACAGACAAACTTTGAGGTTTTACAAAATGACGAAGGTCTGACAAGCCTGGGCTCTCACTCTACAAGGTTCGGAGAGTACGGTGGATGTCTTGGACATTCCAATTGGAGCTCCTCTAATTTGGTAGCCGTCTGTTGTGCACTGCAGTGTGTGGTCTAGCGTTGTCCTGAGCAGTGGCCTAGAGCGATTGACCAGCCTCGGTTGTTTGGCAGCCAGCTTTTCCATCATGGTTTGATGTTGCTGACAATATACATCTGCCGTAATCGTCTGGCCAGATTTAAGAAAGCTGTAGTGAACGACACCTTCACTAGTCCACCAAACGCTCACAAGTATTTTTTTTGCCACCTGGAATAAAAACACATAATAAGAATCATTTTAGATTTTACTGTAGATTCCAAGTGAGTGATTCTGACACCTAACCGCATCACCACAATGTTCAATGTTTTGATTTATTTACTTTTAAATTAAACTTTTATTGCCGCCGGGGCGTTTGATGAAACTTTCAAAGTGACCGAATATCAATAATGTATCAAAATCATTCAATCCACTTACTTGTCAACTCTTCTATATCTTGTAAACATTGTCTTTTTCTGCTAAGGATCAAATCTTGTTCTTCTCTCACATCATTGAATTTACGTATCATATTATATAATAAATCCCGCACGCCACTTCTTATAGGTTTCACCATTATTTTTCTTTAAAATAAGAAATAACCACAAATTCTAGCTCGATCTGACAACTCAACTACCACGAATTTGACTGACAAAAAAAATTGCCATATACAAATGTTTTTGGGGTTGCCCGTTTATTCCATTGCAGAGTTAGCGTAGCCAGACTCTATTATTATTTATTTTCTAAAACATATAAATAATGTTGATTTTCATATTTTAGTAAGTAGGTTAATAATTGTTCTTAGTTTTATTTTCATTATTAATTTGTAAAGAACCGCCGGTTCCAAAGACACAATTTAAAATATAGTGTCTCTGTGATGCTTGGTCTTACAGGTTAAACATGCCTTATATTTTACTAAATAGGTAAATGTTCATAGGATTTGATTTTTCTTATATTTTTAATTAATGTTGATTTTAATTTTTAACTAATTAGATAAGCAATTGTTTTTTTTAAACATATAACTAATGTTTATTTTTATATTTTAGTAAGTACGTTAATACTTGTTTCTTAGTGTTTTATTTTTATAAATAATAAATGTTAATTTATTGTTAGAACTTCTCTAAATAAATGATCAAATATTTGTTACGTCTTGATTAGTGTATTGAATATTGCATAAAGATATCAATCAACAAGACATTGGAAATTTTTTCTCATTGCATTACAATTTAAATCAATGTTCTAATATTTTTAAGTGCCAAAAATTGTTTCTTCATATTTGATTACATTGCTTATTTTTTATTTCATTGTCTGATTGTTTCGTCATATTTTATTTAAGCATGCCCTTCATTTATAAAAAAGTACACAATACCCTATCTACTAAACAAGTATGAGTGTAAAAAGGCAGTTTTCCCGTGGCTCCAATATATTGACCCATTCATACCCACTCATAATATCTATTTATATTTATTATTATCGACTTCAACATATATATTATATACACTTACATATATATATAATCATATGTATATACACCTATACTGCAAAAACACAACATACAACACACTTTAGGTAACATCATATTAGTGTATGAGTAATAATAATTTAAATAGCATCACGTTATGTTACAGCAACATGAAACTTTCTCACCATTTTCGTAAAATTGTAATCCTGTTCTCTGGTGTTGACGCTATAGAACAGGTTCAACCCATTTTAGCGTCAACATCAACTCGATGACGCTCGACGGTGAAGGAAAACATCGTGAGGAAACGCGCAGGTATCAGAATTAATTCTGAGACATGTGTAAATAGACCCGGTCTCACCACCTATCACGTTTAGGGGTCCAATATATCTCGTAAATTTGGGTATATCCAGTAATGGAATACGTCTGTCTACCCCCTCGGGGATAAAAGGCGTGAGATTTTTTTTTTATTTTTTTTTTATCAATTTGATATGAAATCTCAGCCCTAATCTTAAAATTAAGTGTCTTTTTTGTAATTTTTAGTTCATAAGGCTTTCAAGAAAGAAATTCAAAAAATACTTTTATTATTATTAATAATAATTTGTTACAGCGCATGAACCGTCGGGATGACGTGGTGGATTTTGCACTATGGGCGAAATGTGGAAGTGTTATTTTATTTGAAACAACATCAATGGATTAAATAGGCATGTTTCCTGTGTAAAAAGAAATCGATTTTCTTTGTCCCTGAGTTACAAATTTTTATCAAATAAATAAAAATTTACAAAGATATGTACCTACATATTTCATCAAAGCTGAATATCTATTATGCAAACTCATGTTATTGTTAGCTCCCTATTTATGATATAATTTTTGACCATTATCAAAATTATTATCGGACCAAGGATTGTTGCCTGATTTTTTAATTACAAACAAAATCTTTGTATGCCGACCAAATTATTGAAATGCTGTTTTTTTGTGGCTCACCAAAGGAGACGTTTAATGAATGTATGGAGACTGGGCCTGCACCATGTACAGTTTTTTAGATAAATATAAATAAAATATCTATAGTTTTATTCATGATTTTGCTCATATTTGTCTAGTTTCGTTGTACAATAAACTTTAATTTTCTATAAACTAGCATCGATTTACTGTAATGAAATGAAACTGTTACAAATTCTTCAACAAGATATTGATTTATATTATTGAGATAAACTTTGAGGTAAGAAAAATATTAAGTAATAATCCCTCTTACTCTCACTCGTAAGAGTAGGCCATTGCCCTGCAGTGGGACGTTATATATAGACTAATGATAATGATGAATGACTAAGCTATCTTTTGAGCAACATGATAAATGTTATTATTTTTACAGATTTATACTTAAGGAGACCAATTACATTAAACTACAAAGATAAAAGTTTTAGAAGCGTATGAAGGAAAACCGAGAAGCTGAAGAGCATAATAAATTGGATGTGATTTATTTAGATGAGACTTACATTCACAGTTCATGTTCTATAAACAAGTGCTGGCAAAGCAAAGATATTGCTGGTCCATCTAAAAGTATTTCACTTGAAGCGAGGTGGATCATTGTAAACGGTGGTGGATCATTGTAAACGGTGGTGGAGAAAATGGCTTTGAACCAGATTGTTGTCTGGTGTAAAGGTCAACAAGTGTATCTGCTGACTACCACCACGACATGAACAAGGACAATTTTACAAAATGGGTGACAGAGAAGCTAATTCCAAATCTGACAAGACCTTCACTAATTGTTATGGATAATGCTAGTTATCATTCCGTACAGATGAACAAACCGCCTACACAAGCCAACCGTATCCAATGCCATTTTAGAAGAATTCATAGAAATTTATAAGTCGGAACCTTGTCTTTGGCGCGTAAAGTGTAAAGAATATCACGACCGCGACAAACGATCGGTTGCATACGGGAAATTGATAACTAAGTTCAAGGAATTGGAGCCCACTGCTACAAAAGAAGATGTTATAAAAAAAATGAATACGTTACGTAGTAACGTTAGACGAGAGAAAAAAAATTCGATGAATCTGTGAAGTCGGGAGCATCATCTGATGACATTTATAAACCAACACTGTGGTACTTTGAATTATTCGATTTTATTGGAGATCAAGATGTTCCTCGCAGCTCGCGATCTAACATTTCGGATACTAATGAGAATGATTCCAATGTAAGTATAAATTAGTCAATTATTTCTGTTGTAATTTAACAAACAATTTCATATCAATACCGTTTCAGTTACAGTGAGATAAGTAAGAGGTACCCTCGAAGGCAACTTGTTATCCTTGATGTGTGGTCGTTATCTATACCTTCCTATGTTTTTTTTTGCAACGTAGTTCATAGACTTACAAAATGTAGGTACATTACATACGGCTACGTAGATCAAATAAGATAAACAACGCTTAAGCGGTGAGAGGTTGCATTTATTTATCAAACAATATCACTACATAAAAATAAAACAAATATATCACATTTCGATGTAACTGTCCTGCCAAGGTACTTTGCCTTCATTGACAAAGTAAGTTTGGTATTCTACTCTAAAATAAAAACAATAAAAACATCTTGGAGGTGCATATGAATTAGGAGCGTGCTCCATTAGAAAGTTGTGCAAAACGCATGTAGCCATCACCACTTTTTCTATATTGTTTGGTTCTAAATTAATTTGTGTATGGTTAATGCGAAATATTGATGCCAGTATACCAAAAGCATTTTCAACTATTCTCCTTGCGCGAGATAATCCATAATTAAAACAAAAAATCATAGTTGCTCAAATCCGCTTGTCGATATGGTTTCAGCATGTCAGGTCTCAACGGGAATGCATCATCAGCAACAAATACATATGGCAAACACTTTGAACTGTGTTGAATCGGTTCCGAGTTTGGAATATTTAAATCTTTCATTTGTAGTTTTTCAAAAAACGTTGTATTCAGCAAAACTCTTCCATTTGTACCAAAATCTGCTAATAGAAATCTGTATTTGGATTTGGCATCAACTATTGCCATAAGAACCATGCTGTGTCGTCCTTTGTAATTGTAGTAGTAAGATCCACTATCAGAAGGTGGAACTAAGTCAATATGTTTTCCGTCGATGGCACCCAAGCAGTGAGGAAAATTCCATCTTTCTTCAAAAAGTTGTGCGATTTATCAGATGAATCTGGAAACTAAATAATAAATATTATTTTGTATTGTTATATACAGTTTCTTTTGGAGCATAATATTTTTTGAAGTTGTCATTCAAAGCATTGATGAGGGGTCGTATTTTAAAAATTCTGTCGGATTTGTCCGCTGTCTCATTATTAGTGAAGTGAATCATTCTCAAAAGCAGTTCAAATCGATTCCTACTCATAACAGAAGCTGGAAAGCTTTGCCCGAATACCCTGTCTTTACTCCAGTAATAATGCGTTGATGAAAGTCAAGTGCCATTTAGAGGGCGCATCATTTTCCGGCAGTATGACGAGAGTAAGCGCCACAAATATGGCATGAAACTATTTAAGCTATGTACCATACCTGGATACACCTGCAAATTACAACTATATGCTGGAAAAATAATGAAACGGTTAACACAACACCTACCAATGTCGTAATGTCTCTTTGTGAAGACATATTAAACTTGGGTCATACAATAGCTACCGATAATTGGTACACCAATTTGGACTTGGCAAATCAACTACTGAACCAAGACACCTACCTGATTGGAACAATTAGAAAAAATAGAAGGGGTTTGCCGATAGCAGTAGTCGACGCCAAACTGGAAAAAGGCGAATCCATAGCTATGGAGAATGAACGGGGTATTTGTGTTCTCAAATGGAAGGATAAGCGCGATGTGTTAGTGCTTTCGAGGAAACACTCAAGTAATAAACGAACGGTTTTAAAGAAAGGTAGAACTGTTACAAAACCAAAAATCATTTTTGCCTATAACGAAGCAAAAAGTTCAGTCGATATGAGTGATCAAATGACCTCATATACATCACCACTAAGAAAAACTGTTAAGTGGTATAAAAAGCTAGGCGTTGAGCTTCTTTTGAACACGGCGCTTGTAAGTGCCTGGATTATGTTTAAAGAGAACAAAAATACTAATCCAAGTATAGTGCAATTCAGGCGTCAATTGGTGGAGTATCTTGTGGATTCAGGAGTCGACAAAGAGAATTTGGAACCGCAGGAGAGACCTAAAAGGATAAAACATGAAATTGCTTTTCATGAAAAAATTAATCTCTTTGATCCCATCGCGTTACCGTCATCCTTCCGTCGTCGATGAATGTCAAAGTAATTTTTAGGTTAGCTTATAACCTACACTATGGCTAATCCCTGCATAAACTAGGTGACACCAAGGCGTAACTTTTACTCCGGGAGTAGGCATGGATTAGGTTACTCCTTACTTAATCTGTGTTTATTAAAACTGAAATTCGTTAGTAATGAGTTAATACTTGGAGTAAAGTTAATCTTGCTCTAGTCTGCATTTATTAATAAGACCGACAGTGTTTGCCTTTTTGTACTCGGACCAAGTTAAAGATTGATTTAAAGGAATGCTGGGTTTGTGTATCACAATTTAGTTAGAGGCAATCTAAATTATTTTATTTATTATGATATTCAACAGATTTTTTACCACGCCGATAACAGGATATCATACTTGAAACTATCATAACTATGAAGAAGAAGAAGGACTCATGGTTTCGCAGGTAATGATTTAGTGAAGAAATGGAGAAGTATCAAAGATAATTACTTAAAAAAAAAAGAAGCACAAAAAATCGGGCTCGGGCTTTACGAATCTGAAAAAGTATCATTTATATAACCAACTTCTTTTTTCGAGAAGAGTGGAACAAAATGCGACCGAATCTAGCTTAGACTCGCCTAGAGAAATCAACACTGAATCTACGTCTACAAATGATGAAATTACTATAGACGAGTCTTCACGCTATGTTCAAGTCGCGCGCAAAACGCGACGACGCAACGCAACGCCCCGTGTGGACTGGCTCTAAGGTGAAGCATGGTAAATATTTTTTACTTGTGGTCAACCTGGGAGCCTTACCTTTTTGGTCTGGATATAATAGTAATGCATTCCTTTTTCAAGTGCATAATAATCTTCTCTTCTGATTTATGATGAGTAGGTATTTGAGGAATTAATTGTGTCGTGTCATGTTTAAGCAAAACAACAATTGATCCGTAATCCGTATAAATTTCCGTTGTTTTGCGATAAAATATTGCGTTACTGAAGGAAAATAACATTAACAACAGGACCTAAAAGCAAGGCAAAGAAAGAGTTTTACAATAAATTAACAGGAAGGGTAATTTGTATTACAACGTAAAAACCTTTAAAAATACCACTGTTCTCTGTAGATGTTCAGAATACAAAAGAAACAAATGCACTGAAAATATTATCGTTATGGTATGTTAACAAAATGACTTCAAAAGGAGTTCTTCTAGTTAAGTATTTCTTTCATAATAAGTATTAATCTTTACCAGATAGATTGTCTAAACGTAATCTTAATTACTCTTAATTTCTAATTCTTCTCTTTACTTCAATTGTTTTGTGAGTGATCGATGGCACAGTGGCATAATTTAGAGGAGGCCTATGTCTAAGAGACATCCTGACCAAATTGTTGGTGCCGCAACGAGGAATTGGTTGCACATAATGTAGATATAAGAAATATTATATAAGTCAGAGAATAAAGGCTATTTTTATTTTATTGTTATTTTTACTTCAATTGTTTTATTTTAAATCCCACTTATTAATATTTTTAGTTAATTTGTAAAAGATTTGTCTCAAACTCTTTTCGTTTTAAGTTCGCTTATCTTTAAGGATATTGCTTCGTTTTAAGGGGGAAATGATATATTCAATATTAATTATAAGTTTTTGCAAAGGTATGCAGTTCGAACTTTAATAAAAGTAACTGCAACCGCGTGGTGCAGGCAGTCCACCGGTACTTTCGATACGCGTGACATCTCAAACCGACGAGCTTGAGACAATTCTAAAATCCAAAAAAAAATATGTATCCTCTGATAAAATTTCTTGAATCAACTTAGTCTTAGTATTTGTGAGTTTTTTAAAAAGACTGACGCCAGCCGCGCTATAACAAGACGTCGAGGAACTCTTCAAGTTGTCAGTTGTCGTGTTTATACGCGTTCCAACTTAAGTTCAACAATGGAAAAATGTCACAACAAATGCTAAAGGATATAGAGTACAAATTGTTTCAAGACAAGACCCAATACTGTGGTCAATGAAAGAAGGTTTACTACTCCCTTCGGGTGCACTTTTTGTCCGATAAAAGATTACATTTTTAGTGAGGTATCCTGGATCTACATTTTTAAAAATCCTTTCAAATACTTTACTTAGAGGCATGACACTTATATCTGCACCGGTGTCCAACTTACATTTCACAGATTCATTTTCAATAATAATATTTTCATTCCAGTTCGACTGAACCAACCGGGCACTGCCGCAGAGTAATGGTTCAGAGTCCGATGAGCTGGATTCAGGCTCACTCTCCTGCTCTTCATTTTGAGTTATCTGAGGCACCTTTTTATTAAAACATGATATAGAAAAGTGATTGGTGGTCTCTTGGACCACAATTAGTACACTTTTTCCCATAAGCCGGGCACTCCTTGGGAAACATGCTTTTTTTTGCAGTCAAATTTTTCAGCAGATCTTGACTTTCCAGCAGAGCTTTTCCTGATTTGTATTTTTGTATGTTTGTCAATTTCTATGACAGGGTTCATTTCTTTTACTTGCTGAGCTCACTGGTGCGGCTCAAAATTTAGCAGCTCTCTTTAAAGTAAGGTTGTCAAATCTAAGGAGGCTTTCTTGAACTTCCTTATCGGAAATACCATGCACTATCTTGTCTCTCAATAAATGGTCCTCAATAGGCTCATCTTTGTTATCAAAATTGCAAGTTTTAACTAGCTTCTTACAGGATGTAAAAAAAAATTTTTTTTCGCTTTTCTGCTTCTTGTAATTTAATTTGTAACGTTCAAATATCTCGTTAACCCTAGGGCTTACACAGTTTTCAATGGCCTTCTGGACGGCGACACAGTCACCCCCTTATCGGACAAGGTGTACATTAATACTCTGGCAGACTCAGCACCCATCATATTCCTGAGAAGGCTGAGTTTGACAGTCTTTGGAGTAGTTTGGAGAATCTACCTAATAAAAATAATCGTTAAAAAGAGTTTTCTAAACTCTCCATTCGGAGCGGCATTCTCCGATCGTAAATGAAAATTAGGTGGTAACTTTAGAGTGCCATCCATAGCGAATACTTTTCTTAACACTTATTACAAGACGACGATATGTTTTCACTAAGACTGCGCCATGTTTTAAGATATATTTTAATAATTTGATATAAATTAAACTGCACTAAGACTTGTTGCTTGACAAAAAGAAGAGAGTTTTTTTATTTTTTTTCTATAACCCTAGATAAGTTGCTAGGCTAAGGCTGTAAGCCTTATGCATACAACACTATCTACCATACCTTCTTAAACCACCTATAAAAATGACATTATCCTGAACACTCAGCGTAAGCCCGCTGATAAACAGAAGATGACAATTATTGGCCGGTCTGGTGAAAAAAGTCATCTGCCCGCTTCACCGAAAAAGCTCTTCTATGAAACTCGGGCCTTTTCCAAGGACAAGGGGCATACATTCTGCTGGACTTCGAACTCCAAGGTATTCTTTTGTACAAAACACGGATCCAAGCGAATCCTAATAAAATCCAAACAGTGCCTAAGTGAACTTGACAGTAGTTAATGACTAAATGTTAACTATGTTCGGCCGTTTGTTAAATTAATGTTGTATAATTCGTATAACAAAAACATTCCATTATTTTCTAATTACTTATTATATTACCATTATTTACTTATCAAACTACAAATGGCTAGTTCTCAAAAAAGTGACACTGTAATAAGCCTGATACAGGATTTCTATATAGTTTATATTGTCTTAAACCTGCGCCTGTTATTATTAACTTTATATTATATACCATTATTTTTTGTTAGATTGGTTTTAGTGAAGCTTTACAAAAATTATTAGTAAATGTTAAAAAAGCAAATAGCGGCATTAATTCTATTTTGCGTTTTGATTTTAGGAACTGTTGACGAGGACTGATATTACTAGCCGAGCAAAGACTACAGCACCTAACATTATAATTTCTGGTATGTATTTATTTATTAATACATTTTGAAGCTGGTCAATTCTACTTTAACTGATTTCCATACAATTTACATATAATACAATTTTGTACTGAAAATATATATTGTTAGCTGCAAGTTCGGACCAGGAGGCGCCACCGGTCACTCTTTTTCGATCCGGAAGCGTGCGCTCAACATTGGTTTAGGACCGCGTTATTATCGTCATTTTTGTAAATTAGCCATTATCTTATTTTAGTCATTTTTCTTTGTAAATATTTGTAATTAAAATTATTTTGTGTGTCGAGTGTTATTTTTTTTTAATAAATTCTTGTCTCATTTCTAAGATCAGAAGTGGAACAATACTCATCTTCGCTATCGGTCGGTTAATAATTCACTCTCAAATCGAAAACGTACTGCTGTAAATACTGATGTCACATTTCGATGTTTTAACTGCAACCAATCCGGCCACAAAAGTAGGTTCTGTCCGAAACGATCTAAGGTCGATGTTAGCAGTCACGATACAAGCAGATCTGTGCCTACCCCCAAACCTAATAATGCTACTACGAAAGTTATATGCACTTTATGTAAAAAACCGGGACACGGCGAAAACGTTTGTTTTGCAAAGGAACGTTCTGAATCACAAAACAAAGCAAATGTGAATTTTTGTCGCGAAACGATTTGTGACCGCACTAAGCGGGATGTAACGACAGCGGTTATTTGTGGGGTACCCACAGATGTGCTAATTTCCAACAACCTAGTCAAAAACTTTTCGTGCCGCATGAATGCGGGTATCCAAATATTACGCGGCTTGGGTGGAATAGAAATGCGATCAGATTGTTTTGTCACACTACCGATCGAATTTAGTGACGTCACGCTAGAGGTAGATTTTTATGTTGTGCCCCGCGGTTACCTGACTACCTCCGTGCTCATTGGTACCGATGTACTAAACAGAGGGCATTGCGTATATACGAATGAGTGACTGCCAGCGCATAATTAGGAATAGTTCGCTTGTAAATAACGTGACATATAGTGAACCGACTGTGCAGATCGAGTCAATCAACACACCATTGTGCGGAGAGGAAAAATTACAATTAACCTCGGTGTTAAATAAATACTCCGAATATTTCTTAAGTGGTACGGCGACAACTACCGTCAATAACATAGGGATGCAAATTCGGGTCACTAGTGAGGAACCCATTTATTACCGGCCATATAAACTGTCGTATAATAAAAAATTACGCGTGCGTGAGATAGTTAAAGATTTGAAAGAGAAGGGCATAGTCCGCGAATCAAAGAGTCTTCATATGCGAGCCCAATTCTGTTGGTGCGAAAAAAGGACGGGACGGATAGAATGGTTGTAGACTATCGTGCTTTAAATAGCGTTACTATAAAAGACCGCAACCCGCTTCCTTTGATCGAGGATCACATCGATAGACTAGGAAAGTGTAATTATTTTACTGAATTAGATATGGTGACCGTTTTTCACCAAATAAAAAAAAATGAGGTCTCCGTGCACCGAACTGCGTTCGTGACGCCTGAAGGTCATTTTGAGTACCTCAAGATGCCCTATGGGTTTGCGAACGCGCCCGTTGTGTACCAACGAATAATCTACGATACGTTGAGTACTTTAACGATGCGGGTCAGTTCCTAGTATATATCGATGATGTATTATTACTGTAAAGGACGGTTTGTCTCTGCTCGACTCCGTCTTGGAAACTTTAACAAAAGCAGGATTTTCGATTAACCTGCGTAAGTGTGCTTTCCTTTCCTCCGAAGTAGAGTATCTTGGGAGAACAATCAGTAAGGGTCAGGTGCGGCCGAGTGCACAAAAAATAGATGCATTAGTGAGGTCCCCGGTTTATACGACTGTGAAACAAGTTAGGCAATTCCTCGGTCTCGGCTACTTCCGGAGGTATATCCCAGGATACGCTACAAAAGTGGCTCTCATCGCGTCTTTAACTCGTAAAGATGTGCGATTTCATCGGGGGGAAGACCAGGAGCATGCGAGACGAGAAGTCATCTCTTTGCTTACAAATGAACCAGTTCTGTTAATTTTTGATCACTCCCTCCCAACGGAGGTGCACACCGACGCGAGTTCGTTAAGCTACGGCGCTGTTTTGATGCTGATAGGTAGAGATGGTCGTCGACATGCGGTAGCGTACTGTAGCAAAGTCACTGTGTGTGCAGAACCCAGGTACCACTCCTACGAGCTGTAGACACTCGCTGTGGTCAAGGCCTTGCAACATTTTCGCTAGTACCTCATTGGAAAATATTTTAAGGTAGTTACCGATTGCAACGCCTTGAAGATGACCCAACGCAAAAAGGATCTCCTGCCTAAGTTAGCACGCTGGTGGATGTACTTACAAGACTTTGACTTTACTCTCGAATACAGGAAAGGTCAGTTCATGCCGCATGCTGACTACCTTGGTCGTAATCCAGTAAATTTGTGAGTAGTACAGAAACCACTTAATTGGGCTGAAGTGGCACAAACCGCCGATGAGATAACTGCAGCTTTACTTGAGACACTTGACCAGGGACAGTTAGATAGTTCACGATAAAGAAAAATGATATCTTGTATTAAAAATACTACCCGATAGGTGAACAATCACGGCTACTATGTTATGTTCCAAAAGGCTTTAGGCTGAGTCTATTACGCGTATTTCATGATGAACACGAACACATCAACATTGAAAAGGTACTTGATTTGATATTAAAACATTTTTGGTTCCCAAATATGCGACAATTCGTGAAGAAATATATAGCTCATTGCATTGTTTGCCTAACACATAAAAACGTACCGCGTGCTCCTCTACAGCCTATAGTCTCGTGGACAAAGCCCTCTATACCAATTAATACTGTTCATGCCGATGAACCCGGGCCATTACCCGAATCAAATGGATACAAATATGTTCTTATTCTCATAGATGCATTCACAAAGTATTGTCTCTTGTATGCTATGTATAGGCAGGATATTTCCGAACTTAAAAAGGCATTTACTAATGCAATTTCAATTTTTGGTACACCTAGATTGATTGTATGTGATAGGGGCAGAATGTTCGATAGTACCGACTTCGGCGAATGGGCGTCAAATTTTGGGGTTCAGTTACACTTTTTTACGCCAATGCACCAAGAAAATAGGCAAGTAGAGCGGTACTGTCGCACAGTTCTGAACATGGTTAGGATAGAAGTAAATCATAAACGCGAGTCCTGGTCCAATGTACTTTGGAAAATACAGCTAGTGCCCGACGTTAGCAAACAGAAACCCACTCAGTCCTCAGCGTTAAATCTACTAATCGGTTCTGAGACTTCCACCCCTGCTATTAATGCCATTATCCGTGACATCACTGTTGATGGTTCGACACCGAAACGTGAAGCAAGGCGTGATATGCGACGGCAAAGGGCTGGAGATCTATTGGCTCAAAATCAGGCTAACCAAGATGCGCAAGTTAATAAAAACAGAAAGGCACCGAGAGTCTTTGCAGTGAGCGATCTGGTTTTTGTTAAAAAATATTCTCAGACTACTAATAAGCTTGACAGTGGCATACGGGGTCCATATAGAGTCGTCAATGCTCTGCCCAATAGCCGGTATGACCTACAGCTGGTGGCCGGCTCATACGGTAAAACCACCCAAGCGGCAGCAGAGTATATGCACCCTGGGATGGAGAATGGACCCCGGACACAGCCTTCTTTGAATGTAAGAAATAATTTACATAACTATTTAATTACTCTTTTTAATTTCACTATTCTCGCACAATTCAAGTATATTTTTTTTCTTATAAGGGTGTTGCTTCTGATCGACGTGAGTTCTTTGTAAGACCTCACGTCAATACCGCTGCTTGTATCCTATAATAGGTTAAAATAATTTTAAGGAACCTCCAGGTCTGTTGTAATACCTAACATATTCTTCACATGTTTGTATAAGACTGTATGAGTTCTAAATAAAATAAAATAAAGACCTTGTGCGGCATCTGAACTCAGGCGGTAGCTCCGTATAAGACCTTGTGCGGCATCGGATGCTACCGGGATTCCAAGTAAGGCCTTGTGTGGCTTTGGAATCGGGCTCCGTATAAGACCTTGTGCGGCATCGGAAGCTATGAGGATTTCGTGTAAGGCCTTGTGTGGCATCGAAATCGGGTTTGGGTCCGTGTAAGGCCTTGTGTGGCATCGGACCAGGGGTTTTCTCCGTATAAGGCAGTGGCAGGTGAGCAGGATACAATACCATATTCTCTAGCCAAATACTCTAATGAGCAGCCAGCACCACGCCCAATTAAGCAGCTATTACCAGAAAGAAATGAGGTGATAGCATAAATGCCAGGGCCTTGCTCTATAATGGTGTTGTGTGGTAAGGTAAAAGATTTGCGACCATTTTTTTTAAATCTGTCCCATTCTACGGTATATAAAAAATCTATTTCGCCAACGAGTCAAGAGTGCGCGATAACAGCCCTTTGAGTATTAAACCAACCGGAGACGCCACTGACAGGCGTTCCCCTCTGCCAAAAAAACGTGTCGGTCTTTGAGCACACCGGTTAAATACAACTAGTTTGTTTAAGTTCACAGAGTGCTTGTATTGGTGAATGTATTTGTGTGCACCTAGTTCAAGCTAGTGTTTAATTGTTTTATCAAAAAATGCGTTTGTTTTAACATTATTTGTGATTGTTTCCTCGTCCCCCCCGCAGAAAGTGGCAGACTTTTTTTTAAAGAAACTAGTGCGCGTGACGTCTCCTGTTGGTTTAATACTCAAAGTAACAGCCGCACGGAATATGAAAGAAGAGTTTAGGATAGCATGTGCATTATAGAATGCTTTTGGTGCTAGATATAGGAACCATGATCTAGTCAGTGATATCATTCTAGAAATAACCACAAAACAAAATTCAGCCAACGTTTAATTTATGGTTAAAAGAACTTACCTTAAGTGAATTTCTACCAAAATTATACCAGATGTTACATCCGAAGAGATTTAAATTACCATGTAGTCCGTTTTCCGACGTACCGCATCGTCACACTGTTCAGAGTATTAATTCTTTAAAAAAAAGTAAATGAATCGTTGACTCTTCCGGTCGCTCGCTCAGCTGTCACTTTGCTGTCGAGTTATCTTCATTAATTTTAGAGTTCTTATTCTGCAACATTGGGTGTAATGTAATTCGAACACAACGCTATTCAATCACAGTATTATTCTGTTGAGTTTGTGTTTGAAAGGGCCGGGTGGGATCTTAAATCTCTTCGGATGTAACATCTCGTATAATTTTGGTAGAAATTCACTTAAGGTAAGTTCTTTTAACCATAAATTATACTTCGATGTTACATCCTCAAGATTTAAATTACCATGTAGATGTTCAGCATCTGTTGCAGAATAAAAGAGTTTTTTACATAATCAACAATAGTTTATTATTATGTGTAATCTCAATTTAAAGTATATATTCCTATTATACTATTATAGCAAAATATAATAAAATGCGATAAACAAGAGATGTAAAACTACTGTAAAAAGACTGCTTCAGCAAAGGATCTGTCTTCTTCTGAAGTTAATAGAGGTTGGTTATAAAATTTTGCAAAACACAATGAGTTCCCGCTCCATCCAGCTGTTCTCTTGATGATATCGATTGAGACTCCAGATCTGTATGCTGTGGAGGTTGACGCGTGACGTGTACTATGTGCAGTGAACATGTTCACATCGACGCCACTGGCGCTTAAGGTTTGTTTTATCCAACGGCTAATACTTTGAGAACTGGCATTATGTATTGGCTTCTTTATGGTAAGCAGGAGTTTATCTGTGTTTTGAAGAGTTCTAAATTGTTTAGTTTTATCGATATAAGAAGTCAGAGCCTTTGCTGGGCACACAGATTCTTTTTCATTAAAGAAAGGTACGACCAACCTTGGATTACACTTGTTAGGTGTAGAAGTTTTGATAATGTCTGTAATTGCGATAACAATGTTAGAATTCTGAATATTAACATCATTAATATTAATTAAGGATAACGTCTGTACGCGTTGTCCTGTAGACAACGCAAGCAGAGTTACCAATTTTTTTGTAAGAACTTCTAAATTCAAGGAATGATTAGGAAAAAAATCAGACAAATACACACACCGGCACAATTCGGAACAGAAAAAAAAGGGAGTATTTACGCATTTTTGCGTGTTACTGGCCGGCTAAACAAGCTTTTTTTAAATTTGGGTTTTAATTTAAAAATGGAATACTAAGCGACTGCCCTTTTTTTCATTCTTTTGTTTTAATTTTCATTGATTCATTTTCTCCACCGCTTGTCCGTTTTTAGAAGGTTCGTGAATTCCATTTGAAAAGCTTTGAATTGCAGTTTTTGAGGCTTTTGAGTTTTTTCGCATATTGATAATTTACGAGCATCTAATTATGCCTGATTTAACGCCATCAGAAATCATTAGGGCAGATCAAATGAGGAGAAATGGTCAAACCTACAGATCGATTGCCAGAAGCCTTCGTCGATCGTTATCAACGATTTATCGTAGCATCCAACGATACAGATTGACGAATGCTCTAGTGAGAAGGAGAGGACAAGGCCGGAAAAGGTGTACTTCAAGGAGGGATGACCGTTTTCTCCAACTTCAAGTCCGACGGAACACGAGACTAACGGCGGTGCAGGCTCGAAATTTACTGG
Organism: Ethmia dodecea; assembly: GCA_963855545.1. Taxonomy (NCBI): domain Eukaryota; kingdom Metazoa; phylum Arthropoda; class Insecta; order Lepidoptera; family Depressariidae; genus Ethmia; species Ethmia dodecea. The sequence goes on from OY979447.1 coordinate 2,024,855, forward strand.
AAGAGGTACGAGCAGTAAGGATGAGTGAGCGGACAGTTCGTAGAAGATTCGAAGAAGTGGGTATAGGCTCGTATGTGCCCGCCAAAGCCCCAAAACTTGAGAGACATCATCGCACAAACCGTCTACACTTTGGTCGTGAACATCGTGATTGGGACTTCGACGACTGGGGACAGGTTCTTTTTACTGATGAATGCAGAGTTATGTTAAATCAAATTGATGGAAGGCAGCGAGTATGGAGACGCAAAGGAGAACGGTATATCCAGTCTAATTTTGAAAATACAGTTGCATATGGCGGCGGTTCAATTATGGTCTGGGGAGGAATATGTTTAGGAGCTCGTACGGAGTTAGTAGTGGTCGATGGCGGGAATCTGAATGCTGATCGGTATATCAGGGAGATTTTAGAAGAACATGTTGTGCCATTTGCCCCCTTTATTGGTAACAACTTCATTCTAATGCAGGATAATGCTCGGGCTCACAGTGCTCGCACAGTACAGACATACCTAAACCATGTTGGTATAACGGTGATGGAGTGGCCAGCACGGTCCCCCGATATGAACCCTATAGAACACGTCTGGGACTTGCTAAAGAGGAGTGTAAAGTCAAGAATGCCCCCTCCCAATAATCTCAACGAGTTGCGAAACGCATTACTTGAAGAATGGCAGAGGTTGCCCCAAGAAACCATTGATAACATCATCCGCAGCATGCCCAGACGGATGGAAACCCTCATCAGAGCACGAGGAGGAAACACTCGATATTGAACAGTCATTGAAATTGTTGTTAAACTTTGGGAAATCTTGAATTTTCTGCTGTTTCTCTATAATTAAAAATCGAAGAAAAATGCATTTTGTTTAATTTAATTTTTATTTTTATAAAATTTTAAGTATGGTGTTACAAATGAATGTCAAAACATGTTAATTTAATTGTTGTTTCATTTTAAATAATATATTGTTTAAAAATTACATTCATTGTTCTAAATTCCCTCTTTTTTCTCCTTTTTTTTTCTGTTCCGCTAATTGTGCCGGTGTGTGTAGTTTAAAACTAGATTAGGATCCCAAATCGCATGATATTTTGGAAAACAAGGTTTTGTTTTAAAAACACCTTTGAAAAACCTTCCTATACTATCGTCATTACAGCAACTTTTGCCTAAGATCAACGATAACGCCGAACGATAAGAATTTAAAGTACCATAACTGGCACCTTTTTGAAACTGTTCGGTAAGAAACTTTAACATGTTAGGAATTGAGCTATCATAATAATCTAAATTGTTCAATTGACAAAAAATAAACCATTGCTTAACTGCTACATTGTATTGATTTATGGTGTTATTCGAGAGTGATTTTAGCATTATATCAACGGTGTCACTTGCTATGTCATGCCTTAAGTATGCTTGGCGGATAATATGGCGCACGCCAGGGTAAGGTGGTGCCATTGTGGGTGGTGTTCCCTGGAAGGTGATAGTAAAAGGTACTTGTTAGCTCTAAAGTACAGTATTTCCGACTTAACTAGTGATGTAAATAGTGGAAACCAAGGCTGGCTCGGCCAGTAAGGAACGACCATGATACCAGTAGACTCGTCTCTAATTATTTTCCGTAGGCATTTTAAGACAAGACCAAAGGGGGGAAATGCATAGAAATAATATTTATTCCATTTTATGGTAAAGGCATCAATATTAAAAGCTTCAGGGTCTCTTTTCCAAGAAATATAACATTTGCATTTGTTGTTAAGGCGGGATGCGAATAAATCTATATTAGGTTGACCAAATTTTAGTACAATTTTTTGAAAACAGTTTGAATTAAGGTCCCATTCTGTATCGACGTTGACGTGTCTAGAGGCTCGGTCTGCATCCGTGTTGTCACAAGATTTAATGTAGGAGGCAAATATATATATACCTCGTTCTTCACACCACTGCCAGATATTCCTGGTAATTTGATTTAGATGTGGGAATTGTATTCCTCCCATTCTATTAATATATGCAATGGCAGTGGTGTTGTCAATACGAAGCAAGACATTGATATTGTTATAGTTTTTACAAAACGCTTTTAAGCCTAAGAATGCAGCCAGAAGTTCAAGATAGTTTATATGATGTTTACTTTCTTCTGCAGACCAATGCCCTCTAGTCACTTCAGCGTCACATGCGGCTCCCCAGCCGGTAAGAGAGGAGTCTGTGTAAATTTCAAGGTCATAATTATCTTTTTGAAGTTTATTTTCAGCCCTAGTATTGACTGATGACCACCAATTGAAGTCGGCTTGTAAGTATGTTTTAATAAGCATTTTTGAGTCAAAATTATCGCCAGATTGTTGAAGAGCTAAGTATTTTTCTCGCTCAAAGTATTTTGTGTATACCCAACCATAGGCTAAACCGGGGCATGCAGCAGTTAATGTACCAATAAATTTCGCAAAATCACGAATAGTGATGAAGTTTTTCCGTCGTATGTTTTTTACCATTATGGATATTTTTTCGATTTTTTCTAAAGGTAACTGTAGGGTCATAGTGAGAGTTCAAATTAAAACCCAAAAATTTACATGTTTGTTTTGGGATCATATTGCTTTTTTCAATATTAATAAGGAATCCTAATTTTTCTAATTCTTGAATCAACACATTCACTGTATTTTTACATTTCTTATAATCGTTACCAAAGCATAATATATCGTCAAGATACGATACCACTGTATGCCCCTGTTTTCTTAGTAGATACAAAAGAGGTTTCATAAGTTTTGTGAACACGTACGGCGCTGAACATAGGCCGTACGGTAAACAATTAAATTCATATAAATTGCTGAATCTAAAGCGCAAAAATTTTCTATGGGAGACATGAACTGGCACTAAAAAATAAGCCTCTTTGAGATCAATAGTTGCCATGTAAGCATTTTCAGATACTAATTTAGCAGCCGTCCGTATGTCTTCCATTTTGAAATGGTGGGTGGTCACAAATTTGTTTAATTTCTTCAAATTGAGAATGAATCTAAATCCACCGTTACTCTTAGGAGTGAGAAACACAGGGGATATGTACTGATTAATATGTTCATTACATTGTGAAATTGCGCCTAATCTTATAAGTTTAGAAATAGCAATATCCATTTCATTTTTTGAAAATGGTGGATTTTTTGGTTCTGCGTTTTGCACTATGTGCTGTGTAAACGGTATTTTATAGCCTTTGACATAAGACAATACAATAGGGTCGTTAGTAATGGCCAACCAATTGTGTAAAAAGAATTGTACACGGCCGGCGTGTGGTACCTCTATCTGCGTCTCCGGTCGTGCGGTTTGGGTGGGGGCGGTCGCCCGCGCTGCTGCGTTGCAGTTGTCATCCTCCTCGCTGACGTTGATGGTTGCGCCTCGTTGTACCACCGGCCTGCTGCGGGTGTAGTCTTCTGATTCTGCTGGCGAGGAGGAAGTCGAGCATTTCCCGATACGGGAGGAGCTTTCCGCTGAAAATTCGGCTGAATTGAGGGTTTTTTAATCTGTTGCCCGGACTTTTCAATGTCTTTGGAGTTTTTGATGTTCTCACCAAGTTTGTCTCCAAACAGAAACACTTCCCTTTTTACACCTTGTATGGTGGTCCAAAACTTTTTGTCTAGTAATGGGACTATTAGCTTGCGCCTGTTGATTGTTTCCTCATAATGTAAATCGAGTAATATCTGACTTACTTCGGAGATCCTTTTAATAATATCCAGTTTATCTAAATCAGACTTTATTAAATCTTTAGTTAGATTGACAAGACCAGCTATTCCAGAACCCAATTGATTTTGGGCTTTTTCTAACCGCTTGTCGCGGTTTTTTATGGTGTCGGATAAGACTGCACACACTTCAGGGTTAAGTTTGGGTGCTCGAGCTAATAGAAAGTTTTCTGGGACTAACATTTTCCCTAAAATAGCCTCCTTGTGTTCTTTGCCCAGGCCATCCACTAGGATTTTCCCCCAACGTTCAGAGATCTCATTAGGTATTTTCTCACCTAGTGCCTCGTCTATTTTCTTGGCTTCACCTAGCATGTTTAGAATCTCGTCGGGGACGGCAGATGTAGACGGTTGATTCAATTCCGGCGCGGCGGCCTGTTGTGGCACAACGTCACTAGGCGCGGACGGTGCTGGTACCTCCGACGGCATCACATTTACTACCGAAACTATATTTGGTTCAGGAAAATCATCACTTTTATTTTGTGATGACTCATCTGATAATATTTCTGTATTATAGTCATAGTCTAGGGAGGATTGAGTAGATGGCGTTGCGGATCTTCGATGTCGATCTACGAAGTAAAAAGATAACATAAATATTACTTTCTGGATGGCATCAGGTACCACCACATCAAAAAAGCAAAAAAGTTATTCCAGGATGACATCTGGTATCACCACATTAAGGAATAACAAAATTACCACCAGGATAACATCAGGTGTTACCACATTAAGGCAGTAAGTAGGTAGGGTATTATTTTTCATCGAAATGAAGAAATAATATTTTTTATTTTATGTAGGTAGTGTGTACTAACCTTCGTAACGGTATAATTTTTTCTCCAAGCGTCGAATTTTTCTACGAATATCGTCCTCATCACCTTTGTATTTCCTTTTCCTTCCCATATCCGCAGTTGAAATTTAAAAAAACGTCGAAGATTGCCTGGATATATCCGGATTATTTAAGGAGTACCTACGTGATAACGATGCGGCACACGAAACACGAATGAAGATAACTCGACAGCAAAGTGACAGCTGAGCGAGCGACCGGAAGAGTCAACGATTCATTTACTTTTTTTTAAAGAATTAATACTCTGAACAGTGTGACGATGCGGTACGTCGGAAAACGGACTAAATGGTAATTTAAATCTTGAGGATGTAACATCGAAGTATAATTAGAAATAGAAACAATCGACTGCTGAACCGTCTCAATGCAGTTTTTGAAAGAATGGATGCCCTTCAAGGATTAGACGAATTCCCTATTTTATCTTTGAGTGACCTAATAATTATGGCGTTAGGTACTTACCAAATTGATCAAGCACGGAGCTACTACGGAGAGCACATCAAAGGTGCAATTGGGTATACACAATAGAAATATGCTGCGAAAATCGTTTGAATCTCTTTAGTGCTAATTCCTGGCTTCTACCAGCAAAGATCCACTCAAGTCTGGGCAACTAATATTATACTTCCCTTCAGTCCCTTATTTTTCAAAGTTTTTATTTTCTAACGCATAGGGCTTAGTTTTGTTCATTTGACCCTAAAACACTCAAAAGAATTTATTTACCGCATATGCTCATACAAATAGCGTTATAGGTGCCGCGTTAGTGTATTATTTGTCACTTTTGTTCTCGTCTTGCTATTAATGCGTATTGCTTAGTATTTAGAAGATGTCAGTGGAACTGAGAAGCTATAAAACATATTTTTCTTGGTTTGGGTCCAAAATTACCGTTGTAGCGTCAGGTATTATATGTATCGGGTGAGGCCAGTCTTCAGTAGGTAACGGGAGCGATATCATGTGTAATCAGTGTAATGCTATGTGTAATTGAGAAATAAATTGAGTGTTCAATATTAAATAGTTTTCGTGAAACATCCCTTATATTGGTGACCCCGGGACACGTAGTGAACTGTTGGTGTAGTGCATATATTTTCTGGATTGAATTGAAGACTCAGTTAAAATGGAACAACCGGATTTAATGGCCATATCGTTATCTTCAAGAATCCCAGAATTTTGCACTGAAAAAAATGGTTTGTAGCATTTACCATATTAGCAAAGGTTGGCTGAATTACATAGAAACCATGATAAATATAACAAAACCTCGCTATTGAACTTACAAAACTAAAAAGGTTAAAGTCGGTACCAGAGTTCCGGTGTAAATCAACAATGAGTATTGTACATTTTACAAAACAAATGACAACAATTTGGATTGGTAAATTTTATCATAGAAATATGAAAAATATAACAAGAACTCGCGGTTCATCTTGCAAAACTAAAAAGGTTGAGGTCAAAATATAGTCCCTACCAGAGTTCATAGTGTAAATCAACAAAGAGTATTGTACATTTTACAAAACAAATGACAACAATTTGTATTGGTAAATTTTATCATAGAAATATGATAAATATAACAAGACCTCGCGGTTTATCTTGCAAAACTAAAAAGGTTGAGGTCAAAATATAGTCCCTACCAGAGTTCATAGTGTAAATCAACAAAGAGTATTGTACATTTTACAAAACAAATGACAACAATTTGGATTGGTAAATTTTATCATAGAAATATGATAAATATAACAAGACCTCGCGGTTCATCTTGCAAAACTAAAAAGGTTGAGGTCAAAATATAGTCCCTACCAGAGTTCATAGTGTAAATCAACTAAGAGTATTGTACATTTTACAAAAAAAATGACAACAATTTGGATTGGTAAATTTTATCATAGAAATATGATAAATATAACAAGAACTCGCGGTTCATCTTGCAAAACTAAAAAGGTTGAGGTCAAAATATAGTCCCTACCAGAGTTCATATTGTAAATCAACAATGAGTATTGTACATTTTACAAAACAAATGACAACAATTTAGATTGGTAAATTTTATCATAGAAATATGATAAATATAACAAGAACTCGCGGTTCATCTTGCAAAACTAAAAAGGTTGAGGTCAAAATATAGTCCCTACCAGAGTTCATAGTGTAAATCAACAAAGAGTATTGTACATTTTACAAAACAAATGACAACAATTTGGATTGGTAAATTTTATCATAGAAATATGATAAATATAACAAGACCTCGCGGTTCATCTTGCAAAACTAAAAAGGTTGAGGTCAAAATATAGTCCCTACCAGAGTTCATAGTGTAAATCAACAATGAGTATTGTACATTTTACAAAACAAATGACAACAATTTGGATTGGTAAATTTTATCATAGAAATATGATAAATATAACAAGAACTCGCGGTTCATCTTGCAAAACTAAAAAGGTTGAGGTCAAAATATAGTCCCTACCAGAGTTCATAGTGTAAATTAACAAAGAGTATTGTACATTTTACAAAACAAATGACAACAATTTGGTTTGGCTGATTTTATCATGAAAATGTTATAAATATAACAAGACCTCGTGGTTGAACTTACAAAACTAAACATATTGATGTCAAAATATAATCTGTAGCAGAGTTCATGGGGTAAATTAATAAAAAATATTGTACACAAGCTTTTGCCCGCAGCTTCGCTCGCGTTTAAATCGGGGTAACGCGTAAAGGCTTCTGCTAGCGACTTTAGCCGCGTTAAACCCAGATTACCGTCTTGCTACCCTGATGCTACTTATTAATTGAACTAAACATTATTAACCAAAATATCAATAAATTATTGAAAATAAAAGAGTTTTAACAGGCTCCCTTTTTGAGATGGGAGGGGGTTAAGATGGCGCAAAAAATATAACCCTAACCTATCCGAGTCATTTCTGTCACTTTATTCTTTTGTAACCTCGCAGCGGTTAGTAGCACCAGGAATATTGTAAAATTTCCTGTGGTACTACCAGACAGGATAGTAGTACTACGGGGAAAAAATAATCCCCTTGGTACTACCAGCAATTCCACCGATAGTTCCAGGGATAAGAAGCTAATACATCTCTGTAATCAGATTTCTGGGTTTGCTAACACGCGAACCCGTGTGAAAATATCATAGATATCAATAGGTACTGCATCTCTTTTGGCTGCTGATAGTAGCCTGCACAATGTGCCTTCTCAGCTCTATAATGTTACGCATTATAGAGCTGAGAAGTCACATTGTGCTGGAGTCATTACTCATTACACAATCTAGGTGCATCGAGATTACGCATCAGTATTACTTAAGGGATATGGTACCCCTGACAGCTCTAGTGAGTTCAAAATCACTACATGTTATGTGGTGGCGTCGTCCATTGTCATCACTGTATCGGTTGTCGTGTAAGAAGATGTACATGATGAAATTTTTTGGTATAAAAAGTAGCCTATGTGTTAAGTTAGAGTATCTCTGTTCCAAATTTTATGCAAATCCGTCTAGCCGTTTCGGCGTGAAGAAGTAACAAATATACACATAGACAGACAGACACACACTCAAACTTTCGTCCCCTATTTCAACGCATTTAAGCCTCTATTCGTGACAGAAGCTACATCCTTCTCCAAGGTAAAATCTATCTGTGTAACAATTTTTTTCAAAAACTTTTAAGCGGTTTCACCCCTCGTATGCTTTAGGAACGGATCCGTGCTATTTTGACTTTTCGTCCGCTTTTCATGTTACAACGGGACGGGCCCCGTCCGGGCCAAATGTCGAGGCGTATTGTAGGATGGTTTGCCCCGGACGGGGCATGCCCGGGCCCGGACGGGACACGTCTGAGCCCGGACGGGCCCGTCCCGTTGTAACATGAATCAGCCTTTAATCGCCGTAAGGATTTAATAAAATGCCTAAACAAGATTGAGTGGCAAACATTCAAGTAGTAGTATTATACTTACTATATATTATACACTATTATACACAGGCGATGCATGAATTATCACTTTTTTATCCCACGGGTTCATTTTTCCGGGATGAAAAGTAGCCTATGTGCTATTCCGGATTATAATCTATCCCTGTGCCAAATTTCATCCATATGAACAGATATGCTGTTCCAGCGTGATTGAGTAACAAACATCCATCTTCACATCCTCACATCTAAACTTTCACATTTATAATTTTAGTAAGATTTTACCAAACAAATCTCAGCAATTTGGTTCGGTTGATTTTATCATAAAAATATGATAAATATAACAAGACCTCCCTATCCCTCTCATAATGAGAGGAGCCCTGTGCCCAGCAGTGGGACGTATATAGGCCGATGATAATGATGATAACAAGACCTCGCGGTTGAACTTACTGAACTGAAACGGTTATGATGATATCACAAGGAAAAAAAGAAAGAAAATTGTTATTCATGGTAAATACCATTATAATTAAATTACAATGATATGAAAAGGAAGATTTTTTTTTTGCACCAGCTGGGGTTTGAACCCAGGACCCTTGCCTTGCCTATTGCCACAGGTGAATCTTACTGTCGAAGAGATAGGGTACGCTAACTTGTCATAAAGGTAGGTAGCGTAAATATTTGTAGATTGTGGAATCACTATATAAAAAATCTCGGGATTTTGTCTTTTTTCTGTTATTATGGACATAGTTTTAAAATAGGTAGGTACTTAAGTGATTAACTGATTATTGTATTACTGATTGGTAAAATAAATTTTATGGTGTACCAATAATAGATTTATGTTTCTTTAAACCACCGTTTTTATTAGGCCCTATATTTAATAAGGATATCTGATAATGAGACGTATCTATTCTTTTTAACTGAAAAATAAAAAATAAGACAATGTAAATGTACATGAAGCTTTAACTGCTTAAATTTAATTTAAAAAAAAATTAAATATAAACTTCACTATTTCTCCCTAAAAAGGAATATGTTGAGTTACCAATAACAATTATAATGTTTTTGAAGTATTGGTCAAACGGTTTTAAAAAAAAAATATTTTTAGGGTGTAGCCACGATAGATCTTACTCTACTCTCTCTCTACTACTACTATCATATCATGGTTTTACTCTCATACCATGACAGCAATATTGCACATACGCTACTAAATTTCAAATTTTCAATGATACCACACTCTATTAATATTCTAGAAATGAAAAAAAATGTGTTTGGTAACATTTACCTAAAAAGTTATGTACATTTTACTAGTGTTAGTTTGATAAATTAACCAAACTAACACTAGTAAAATTTATGCTTTTTATTGGGTATGTTTTACTAAACCAAGACCGGTACAATTAGCAAAACAAACCTTAATAAGATATTGTAGATACTACCAGTAAAAGTTTGGTAAAAATATAGTACAAATCTGTTAATTATTACCAAACAAATTTTAGGAAAAAATACGAAACATATGATAGTGTAGCGACACTACATAGAACGCGCCAATAGACGGCCGAGTTCTAAACCGCGCTATCGAAGTTTTCTAATGATTTTGTATAAATACAACTGTCCAACATCAACCGTTGGATCGCGGTCCCCAGGCACGATCACCTCGCCTGGCGGAAGATCTTCCCTTTTCACAATGGAGGAGCATTCCACCTCCGCTCCTCCATACTGGTGACCCTCGACCCCTGGACATCAGCGCAACCTTCACCTGGACTTAAGCGAAACCTTCTGGAACACCTGGACTTCAGAAGCAGCATCGCATCGCTATCACTCATCACTCCCACAACAACCTTCACTCAAGGTCAGCAGCAGCAGTCACACAGCAAGCCAGACTCTCGCCCAATCAGGTCCATACGCAGCCGACGCACCGTGCTACCTGGTCCTGCAGGCTCACGGTACCACTCACAGGGACAGCACTCGGTCGACGCACAGTTCACCGCAGCCCACGTCCGGATCTTCAGCGGCTGGTCACCCTCCATCGAGGAGCATTCCACCTCCGCTCCTCCATAATAGATAATAATTAATGATATTTGACAAAATCTGCAATACACTTTTGGTAGATAATACAAAATTATTTTTGATAAAAAGCACGATACACATCTGATAGATTATATTAAGCTTACTTTGATGAGAACTACGTTACACATCTGGTAGATGTATCAAACAACCTTTGGTAGTTACTAAAATATAAATATGGTAATTATTACCAAATTAACGCTGATAGAATACACCGAACGTGATTAGTAAATGCTGCTAAACTTTTTTTGTCAGACTTTACCAAATGAAATAGATTATACTTACAAGTTAAATTCAGTTTTTTCTATCAAACTGATTTAATACATTCTATCATATAATAAGTGCTATTTACCAAAATTTTGTTGTAGATTTTACCAAATAACTTATGCATTTGCCACTACATAATTTCGGTAATTTGCACCAAAAACAGTAACAGTAAAACATGCAAAAGGTATTTGGTAAAAAAGAGAAGTATGTTTGGTAAAATATAAAATATCTGTTTGATAGATTGCCCCAAAGTATATTGTAAAAAAAATTACTAAAGTACTTCGATCCAAAGGTTACTAAAGTACTTTGGTTAAAAAAATACTAAAGTACTTTAGTGAAAAATGTTAATAAAGTACTTTGGTAAAAAAATATACTAAAGTACTTTGGTGAGAAATGTTACTAAATTATTTTGGTAAAAAATATACTAAAGTACTTTGGTGAGAAATGTTACTAAATTATTTTGGTAAAAAAATATACTAAAGTACTTTGGTGAGAAATGTTACTAAATTACTTTGGATAAAATGTTACTAAGTACTAAAAAAGATTGGTGTAATCTATCAAATAGATTTGGTACAATGCCAACTTATTTAGTTTAGTAAAATCAACAAAAATTCGTGATAGGACCGAAATCAACCGCTAACTTTCGTAACATTTACACAGAATCTGGTAAATCCAACCTAACATTTTTTTCAGTGTGGATGGACCACCCGCGGATTTGGTTTATTCGTATTGAAGCAGTGTTAGCACCGCAAAAGCTGAGTGACGAGGCCAAATTTGATATCGTGGTTTCTAAACTTTCGAAGGAGGTCGTCGCAGAATTCACGAGGCTGATAAATATAGAACACTGAAAGCTAAAGTTTTATCGTTATTAGAGGAGTCTAGTTTCAGACAAATTGAGAAGCTTATAAAGGAAATGGACTTAAGGGATCAAAAGCCATCTAAATTATTGAGAAAAATGAGAATTGGCTCGAGACAAAATCCCGGATGCAACTTTAACGTGTACTCTGGCAAGGTCATTTGCCACAGGCAGTGAGAGCCGTTTTGATGGTCACAGAAAGCAAAGATTTAGAGGGTCTTGCTAAAATTGCTGACAGCGTCACAGAAGTTACAAAAACTAACTATATTTCGGAAGTTGAAAGTCGTCCATCAACCTCTAAGGAGAAACAGGATGACTCATCGGTAATTTTGGTTGAAATAGCTAAACTAAGCATGAGGTTGAGCAGGGTGGAGGGGTCTCTCGAAACTACCGCGGAAGGTCACCCTCCACGTCAAGGGCAAGCAGTGCAGGATGGCAGCGTCGTACTCCAGAATCACCGGACTGGCTTTGCTTTTCTACCCCTTTAGATTTCGTGAGAGAGCCAATAAATGTGTAACTACCGTGTTCATGGAGGTCTGATCAGGGAAACTAAAAGAAGTACATTAGGCGACAAGGGTACCGTCTCTGTGTGACTGATAAGGTTAGTGGATTACGTTTTTTAGTTGATAGTAGGGCTAATGTGTCCGTTTTACCGCGTTCAGTGTGTACTAAAAGTGAAACTAAAACAGTCAATGAGAAGTACAGGTTATATGCAGCAAATGGCAGTGAAATTAGGACTTATGGACTTTAGTATTAGATTAAAATTTAAGGAAAGCGTTTAAGTGGGATTTCATAATTGCAAATGTTAAACAGCCAATTCTAGGGGCAGATTTTATCTCTCACTACAAAATTCTAGTAGATTTAAGTGCTCATAAGCTGATCGATCAGGTGACAAGTCTCAACACAATAGCGTCAGTAGTTAAGTGGGAAGAGCAGTCCATTACAACCATTGAGTTTGGTCACCCATTCTATGAAATCTTATCTAAATATCCAGATGTCACCAAACCAGCTTCGTTTAAAGAAGTACTGCAACATGCAGTATACCATCACAGTAAGACAACTGGACCACCAATACACGCGAGGACAAGACCACTTCCGCCCGAAAGGTATGTAAAAGTAAGGGAAGAATTTAGAATCATGCAAGAGATGGGAATTTGTAGACCATCAAAGAGCCCTTGGGCGAATCCTGTTGTGCCGAAAAAGGACGGGCAAATTAGGCCGTGCGGCGATTATCGGGCGCTAAACGCTGTCACTAAGCCCGATAGGTACCCAATCCCGAGATTACAGGATTTTACCTATTTATTGGCAGGAAAAAGGCTCTATTCAAGGCTGGATATTAACAGGGCGTATCATTGTATTTTAGTAGCCCCCGAGGACATTGAGAAAACAGCCATTACTACGCCATTCGGCCTGTTTGAGTTCCCAAGGATGACCTTTGGGTTACGTAACGCGGCACAAACATTTCAGAGATACATGAATAGTTCCGTATTAGAAGGGCTTGATTTTCTGTTCGTATATCTCGATGACGCCATCATTGCTATTAAAAATTTGGAAGAACATAAATTGCATATAGAACAGGTATTGAAACGGTTTAGTAAATTTGGAATCACTATAAATCTATCGAAATGCGATTTTGGGAATACGAAGGTTAAATTTTTGGGTTACGAAGTTTCAGTTGAGGGAATCAGACTGCTTAGTCACAAAATAGAGGCAATAAAAAAATTCCCAAAGCCGGAGAACGTAGAACAACTGCGCAGGTTTTTAGGAATGGTAAATTTCTATAGAAATCATTTACCAAACGCAGGAAAGTATCTAGGCGAGTTAGATAAATATTTGGCTGACACAAAAAAACGGGACAAGACTAAAATAGATTGGTCAGAAAAAGCATGTCAAGCATTTGAGCATTGTAAATTGAGTTTACAAAATGCAGCTATGTTAGCATACCCAGTATTAAATGCACAGCTAGCATTGATGACGGATGCATCAGATACATGTGTGGGCGCAGTGTTGCAACAGAGTGTCGACGGTCGTAATTGGATACCACTGGGTTATTATTCAAAGAAATTAACAGACGCGCAAAAAACTACAGTACCTATGATAGGAAATTACTCGCAATCTATTTGTCTGTAAAACATTTTCGTAATCAAGTGGAAGGTAGGCAATTCATTGTATATTCTGACCATAAACTACTAATGTTTGCTTTTAAAAAGATGGGATCGGATAGCGAAACGCCTAGACGAACTCGTCAACTTATGTTTATTAGCGAATTTACGACCGACATAAGGCATGTAAAAGGGGATTCCTATGTGGTGGCTGACTCACTATCTAGAGTAGAGGAAATAACTTGCCCATCGTTAATCAATTATAGTGAAGTGTCACAGGTACAACAGGCTGAAAAGGATCTGTTGCGGTTATTATTACGTAGGCCAGATAGTTCGTTGCGATTCAAACAGATCAAGTTACAAGACAGTGACGTAGTCGTCTGGTGTGAGGTTTCTTCGCAAAAATGTAGGCCACATTTACCACGGAGTTTTAGACGATTAGCTTTTGACTCTATCCACAATCTAAGTCAATGACCGCGACGGTGCCGTTCTTGCGGAGTGAGTCGCAAAGGTGTTTTTTAGTTTACATTATTAGGATATTTAGTTTGTTTGAAAATTTCACTTTTTTTATTTTTACATAACAACCATAATAAATTATTTATGATATTTTATTGAATTGATAATTCATTTATTGTGGTATTGTGAGCTCCACTCTGTATAGATACAACGAAGTATTTATTTCAAAAAAAGGAGAACTAATCAGTTTATTTAATGAATTAATAAATGAAGGTGGAAATGTCCTTGTTGATAATAGAGATCCAAGTGGTCACTTTAACCCTTTTCAAAATATTTTAATTGATACGTAATTTTTATGCTTCAGATTCTTTGTGAAGTGCATGATTTTATTGTAGAATAGTCTGTAGTGTACTTAGGCAGTAGAATAAAATGAATATTTTCTTTTTGTAGATTAGGTGCGTACTCCTTACGAATAAACAGTAAGTACTTATAGCTTTTATAAATTTCAGGTTAAATGAAACAGAGCATCGTCAAGTTACTACGATCTGAATCAAAAACATTAATATAATCATGAATGCTTTCAATCATGCTTAATTGTCATAGATATGATACTTAATAAAACAATATTACCTTGATGTGGTCTTTTAATGCCCTTTTAATTTCTTGACCGACTTCTAGTACAATTTTTGAAATAGTTGGTTTTGGCAATCGAAACATACGACTGAGGCTTCTGTAACTATCTCCAGTAGTGAAAAAAGAAAGAGTGACTTGTAATTTCATTTTTGCGGGTATAACATCTCTGAACAACGTATTCTTACGCTGGATATTAATCGAAACTAATGATAACAGTTCGTCAAAGTTTTCTGCTGTAATTCTCAGTGCCAGTCTATATTCATTGGGATCTTCTACCTTCAGTTGTTGCAAAAGCATTACTGACCCTCCTTTTTGATCTGTTTCGCTGATCCAATTTCTAACCCAAATCCGTTCCTTTTTTATTTAGTTCCCTACCAAACTCATTAATAACTTCTTGTAGCAAGAGTGATTGAGCACGTTTGAAACATTTTCGAAACTGATCTCTTCTTGAAATCATTGTCACTGTAGTGTTACACTTCAACGGCTTCTTAATAACTGGAATAATGTAGACGTTACAGATCCAGTCCAGCACTGGACTGGAATCTCGCTAGATCACTGGACTGGAATAATGTAAACCGGCCATAATGGAAGGCTGAACGAAGACTGAAAATAGTTCATAGTTAATTTTAAGAGAGGATCTTATTAGAAAATTATAATGCCACCTAAATAAAAAAAAGAACAAAGAAGATAAATTAGCTAAACAGAGGCTCTGCCAAAAACGGCGGTATGCAGAAATAAAAAAGGAGAAAGAGATATTTAAAAAAAAAGCGGAAAATAAGTCAAAAAAGACCCCTCGCTCTATTAAAGAGCAGCGCAAAAAGTGGAAAGAAAATTCAAAAAGATACAGGCACAGAAAAAAAGAACAAAAACAACCAACTTTCGAAGAAATTCAAATAGACACTATTACTAATTAACAAGATGCAAACAATTTGTCGGATAAAAGTTCTGTTATTAAAGAAGATCCCATACAAGTAACAAGTGCAACGGAGGAATTAGTATCAAAATTAAAGGAAGATGCGAAGAATCAAATCAAAAAAGTTAGATATGAAGAATTTAAGAAAAGAAAACGGCTTTTAAGACTCCTTATATTACAAGGCACAGGCAAAAAAAAATACCAAGACTTGGAACACTAGTTAAACACTACCAAGAGATGAATAAAGATAACCCTATAGATGGAGAATTAAATACGGAATCCTTGACATCACAAAAAAAAATCAGATATAACCTCAAATACAAATAGCCAGCAAGAAACCACTACAGATAGTAAGAAATTATCAGTAAGAGAAACTATAAAAAACTTTTACTTGCAAGATGCTAACAGCGTGCAATGTGCAGGTAAGAAAGAATAAATAACAAAAAATAAAACCCAAATGCAAAAACGGTACTTATGCTTACCACTGAAAGATCTATATCAAAAGTTTTTAATTGAGGAGAAGATAAGTCAAGTCAAGTCAAGTCAAGTCAAAATTCTTTTATTCAGTAGGTATGAAAAATACACTTTGAAATGTCAATATAAACAAGGCACACTAAACTCGTCCATGAGGATTGGCTAAATGTAAACAGCAGCCCATCTCCACCGACGAGTTGCTGGTTCCAAATGCAGTACCCTGAGAAGAGCCAGCAAGAAACTCAAGGGCAGCTCTTTTTAGTCTCATGTCTTACTAGTAAATATGGTTCACAATAATAATTATAATGAATAGCCTTACATAGCGCTGAGTCGGTTAAACCCATGCATTTTGGTCTACTAAGTAGTCGGTAATTTTATAGTAGCCTTTTTTATATAATGTTTGCTCAACTATTGTTTTCAATTTGTCAAGAGGCAAATTTTGTAATGCAATAGGAATCTTATTGTAAAAGCGTATACATTGACCCTTATATGATTTGGTAACTTTAGATAATCGACTAACATAAGCAGCCAGTTCATTCTTATTTCTAGTGTTTATACAATGTCTGTCACTATTTTTTTTGTAAAGTGATATATTCTTTTTAACATACAATACGTTTTCGTAAATATACTGTGACGCCAGTGTCAGTATATTAATTTCCTTGAATTTTTCCTTTAGAGACATCCTAGACCCCATTTTATAAATTGCACGAATGGCTCGTTTCTGCAAAATAAATATTCTCTGAACATCAGCAGCATTCCCCCACAGTATAATGCCATATGACATCAAGCTGTGGAAGTAGCTGAAATAGACAAGTCTAGCTGTTTCTACGCTTGACATATTACGTATTTTTTTTACGGCATATGCAGCAGAACTGAGCCTTTTCGCCAACGTATCAATGTGTGGTCCCCACTGTAACTTAGAGTCGAGAGTTATTCCTAAAAATACTGTAGTGTTTACACATTCTAATTTTTCGTTTTTAACTGTAACTGAGTTTAAAGTTCGTTTAACATTTGATAAAGAAAAATGTACACATTTAGTTTTTTTCTCATTGAGAAGTAATAGGAAGAATAAGATAAGAGTAAGTTACTCGTTTTTTTGTAAACCGCGACCGTTTTGGGTAACATTCCCTAAAAAAACTAACAGACACATGAGGATGCCAAATTCATGAAAATATATAACTGTTAAATGAGGGTTTGCACAATATCTCAGCAATTCGTGAAAAAACTTATGAGCAGGTGCTTTCTAAATTATCAGGTTCCCTGTCCCCATAGTGACATGAGTTTTTCACTTAAAATGTCCCCTTCTTACTTTTAATTTTTTTACCACTTACTATTTTTAGAGGGTAATTATAATATTTTGCAGCATTTATACATAATTTTGGAGTAGAATAAACCTAAAAAAATATTTGACGCACATATGATACATGAGCGTGATAGTCACTTTATCACTCTGTACGTCCCATGTATCATATATGATCTGAATCATATTTGATTCATTGGACGTATCGTAACATAATTTCATGCGCTACGCTCATGATCACATATGATTCATTAGTTTATAATCTGTGTAATATGTCAAAACAAGAAAGCATCGAGACATCCCATTCGGTCTTCTCGATCCCTCACCTCTATTAGTTTTGTCATTGGCAAAATCATAGAAACCGCCATTCTTTTTTTTTTTATAGTAGGAGTAGTAGAATAGTTTGTTGTGTTTATTTTATAAACGAAAGCAGTTAGTTGTATAGGTTATATTTTTAGAAATTTTTAATCAAAGCGGAAATAAACTGAGATAATTTGTGAAGGTTTAAATGAAAATGAGTTCTCATCGGAAGTATACGGATAAGGAGTTACAAAGAGTTTTAGAAGAACCTGAGGAAGAAGACGATTTTAGTGACGGAAGTGATGAACTGTATCAGCCTGATGACGAGGAAGAGGACGAAGAGGAAGAGGATACTGGAGATGATGGCCAAGGAGAAACTCTAAGTGACATTGAAAATGAGATTTCGAGACCTCTGTTAGAAGAAGTCGAGGAGAATTTTACTGTATTACCAGAACCTGCAGATAGTCCTGCGAGGGCTGATCAATCCGAAACTGAGCCTGAGTGTGACCCGTTAAGTGGTGACCAGAACTCCGAAAATACAGAATGGTCAGAAGATATTTTACAAATTGGAAGAGAAATATTTACAGGCACTTCTGGTCTACAAGATATTGGGGCTGTCACTAATGAAGATGGTATTATTACCATTGAAAAAATAATGGAGTATTTCATAAGTGACGATGTAATTCAGTTCATGGTGGAGAAGACAAATGCATATGCCCAACTCCTGAAGCGGCTACACACCAAAGCATTTTCTAGAATGTCACGATGGGTTGACGTTGATAACGAAGCTATGAAGAAATTTTTTGCCGTTATACTTTATATGGGAATTGATAAGAAACCTTCAATTGAACATTATTGGAAGATGGATCCGTTATACTTTATACCTTTTATTCACGAAATAAATATGTCGTACAATCGCTTTACAAACATACTGCGTTGCTGGCATTTTGAAAATGTGCAGCCTGATAACGAAAATGTTTTATATCGCATTCAACCTTTGGTTGACAAAATGGTTGCCAAATTTCGTGAAATATATGTGCCATCTGATACGATTGTCGTTGACGAATCACAGATAAATCACCAAGGACGACTGAAAATAAAGACATACAATCCGGCCAAAACTCACAAATACGGCATAAAAATTTATAAAATGTGTTCCACACATAGTTACACATGGTCCTATGCGATTCACGCTGGATCTGGCACTGCTATAGAAGGGCTTGATAAGCCTGGAACAGTTGTGGTGAAGCTGTGTCTGCCCCTTCTAAATGAAGGTAGGTTGATTGTTGCTGACAATTACTACACAGGATTGTCTTTGGCAAAATACCTGAAAGACAAAAACACAGATTTATGCGGAACTTTACGGAAAAATAAAAAAAATCTTCCAAAAGAGGTCATTACCAAAAAACTAAAACGCGGCGAAATTGTTGCGAGGCAATTGGACTCCCAAGTAACTGTACTGAAGTGGCATGACAAGCGTGACGTCTTGATGATATCAACATGTCACGGTGACGATATGACAAATGTTTCTTCTTGGCGAGGAGAGACATCAAAACCAGACATGGTAATTGACTACAATGATGCGAAAAAAGGGATCGACGTCGCAGATCAGCTGAGTAGTTATTATTCACCTCTGAGAAAGAGTATGACGTGGTATAAGAAAATTGCTCATGATCTACTATTCCAAACCTCCATTGTCAACGCCCGAGTGATTTTCAATGAAGCTACCAATTCTTCTGTAACGGTTTTGGACATACAAGAAGCAATGATTCGACACTGGCTTGGTGAAGTGGTGAAGAAAAAACAGCAGGCAAAACCACCAATACTGTCAAGGTCTTCAGGAATACATTGCCTAACTCAAATACCGCGCAAAGAAGGAAAACTTATACGACGACGCTGTGTCACCTGCTACGCGAAAATGAAAGCGGAAGGCACTCCCATGAAAGCGAAGCAAGTAAACACCAAGTGCCTAGTATGCGAGAAAAGTTACTGCTTGAAATGCTTCAACGACACCCACCAAAACCCACAACCGAGAAACCGGAATAATTAGTCTTTAGTTTAGCTTTTAGTTTTCTGTTATTTTGAACAATAAATATTATTCAGTCGTATTTCCTTAGTTTTCCTTATAAACTTTTACTAAGAAAAAAATGTACAGATTTATGTCTCCTAAATAAATAAATAAAACAAAAATCACCAGACTTTTTTTACTTTTCCGATACTAGACAATATACTCCATACGTCCCCATACTAAAAATGGCATTTATCCTTACACGTCCAACAAAAGAAAGCATGCAAAGTCGCCTATAAATTTGATCATATATGATTCATGAACTTGTAAATGTTGGTACAGAAAGAGTCCCATGTATCACATTTGATTCATTGGACAGGGAACCTGTTATGCTGTGATTCGAGGGCTCCAGACTGTCTCCAAAGAAAATGTGATGCATGCAAATCAAACCGTCTTGAATATTACGTAGAAGATGACGATTCTCTCTGTACTTTGTAGTATTATTACTACTCACGGTTACCTTTGCTCTCCCATTTTCTTCACATCATCTCATATGTCTATCGACGCATTTCTCTTAATATAATTCCTTTTCGCTGCACTCCTAGATCATTTTATAATTATATCTTGATTTTTTGAATCGGTTTGCTGTTTATTTTGCTGAAAAGGTAATTTTGACACTTCTGACATTGTTGTTTATAACGGTTGTTATGGCAATTTCTTTCTCGTTTTATTAGTGGCCTGATGTTTTGTATGTGATCTTTGGCTAAATTGTGAATTTTGGCCTGGCCATTCATAAAAATTTACTTCTAAATTCAAAATTACGAATCCTCTGTCAAAATTCTATAAAAGGCAGAGCATTCGTAAGAAGAAATGAAGTCTTACTCCAACTTTCAGAGCGAAAGTACTAATTAAAGGCCTTATCCCGGGGTCGAGTGACCCCGGGACCCTGCAGAGCCTCCTTCTCTTCATCGTGTGAATCCCTCATTGTGCGAGCAGTCACATCAAGTTCCCGTGCGTCCTTCTACGCCTGGCCGTTGCCAGACGCACGCAGACCCCTACGCCTTGCCGTTGCCAGACGCATGCTGGCCTCTCCGCCTTGCCGTTGCCAGACGCACGCAGGCCCCTCCGCCTTGCCGTTGCCAGACGCACGCAGGCCCCTCCGCCTTGCTGTTGCCAAACGCACGCAGGCCCCTCCGCCTTGCTGCGTACCCCTGCCGTGCTACATCGAGCCTGACTACATCGAGCTGTCGTGCTGCCTTCGTGCGCGCGGCTCCTTCGCCCCTGCCGTGCTGACGTCGTGCTCCCCCCCCTCTCCGAATCCATCCATCATCAACTCCACTGACATCTACACCCATTCCTTCTTACCACGACTCACCAATACACCCACTCCACAAACTCTTTTCTTTTTTTATAATAATATTGTAAATATTTTTAAAATTATTGAAATATAATTATTACTGTTGTTCTCTATATTTTCTTTTTTTATTTCGTTCTTTTCTTTCTTTTATAAATTGTCGCTTCACGACAACTTTCTATGAATGGAAAAGAATTACTAAGGAAATTTGTTTGAAAGGTGGGAGAAAGAAAAACAAATAGTCACTGAGAATAATAAAATTACCATACTTACTAAAGATGCAAAAGGAAAATTTGAAAACGATTTAGAAAAGTTTTGTCATCACACCTTCAAAATTGTGAATCAAGACAAAGTAATGAAATAAAAATATAAGCGATGCAGTTTTCGAGATTACACAATTTTCGCAAAAAAAAATATTTTTCGGAGATTCAACCACTGCCGCTAAACTAAGGCCTAAAACGCACTAGCGGCTGGCCGCAATGCGGCGTGCCGCTGCGGCAGGCCGCACATCAAATTTTATATGAAACCGCATGATAACGACGCACTGATTTGCGGCCAGCCGTCAACCGCTCCGGTTGCTCTGGGGCTGCGACGAGCCGCACCGGTTGAATGATGCGGCGCGCCGCATCCCCTCCACGCACTCGGTGCGGTTACCCGCAAACACCGCGTCCTACCCGCCAGTCGTATCGCTTGTTCCGTACGCTAAACACTAGGCAGAGTGCGCGTCATGGATTTTGACACAGAAAAGTTCATTTTAGAAATAAAAGAACGCCCCGCAATATGGGATAGCAAATGCACTGATTATGCAAACAGAAATAAAAGTTAAAATGTTGGGAGGAAATGATTAATATATATGCAAAGGAAGATGATACATCGGAAGAAAAGAAAGAACTCGGTAAGTTACGTTATTTATTAATTTCCTGTGATATTACGGGTCAATGCACATTATATTTACTTATATAAATTTATCTTGCCATTCCAGTTTTCCTTCGTGTTCAAAATACTGAGCGAAAGAGTTACGAATCCTTTCAGCGATATTATTACCTATTCGATTATATGTTCTCTGAGTTTCTGGTACATCAGACGGCATGTAACATGTTAAAGTATCTTCATAGTTATAACCGTCTCTATCTCGAACGTAGTTATGCAAAATACAACATGCTTTGATGATATCAGTAGCTAAAGTAATATCCACATTTATAGGTCTATGGAATATACGCCACTTATTGCTCAGTATTCCAAACGAGCATTCGATATATCGCCGTGCTCTACATTGCCGATAATTATATATTCTCTTAGTAGTATTTAAATTTGATTTTGCATAAGGTCGCATTAAGTTCGTGGATAAGGGAAAGGCTTCATCGCCTACTAAAACATATGGTATTGGAATAGTATTTACTCGTGATATGGGTGTTGGTTCCGGTATCTCAAGTTCTCCGGCTATCATTTTCTTGTAAAAGTTAGAGTGTTGATAAACTGCTGAGTCTCCAAATTTGCCACAAGCGCCGACATCTATTGTTATGAATTTGTAATTGCTGCCGCATATAGCCATCAGTATAATAGAAAAGAACTGCTTATAATTGTAGTACATGGATCCACTATGAGACGGTTTTATTACCCGTATGTGTTTCCCATCTATAGCCCCAATGCAATTCGGAAAATTAGCTCTTGTAGAGAAACCCTTTGCAATATCTAGCCATCTTTGATGAGACGGATTCGGTAAACAAGATTCTTTCAACAATAACCATATTGCCGAACATACTTCACGAACAAATTCAGCTATTTTACTCGCACCAATTCGAAATGTGTAATGTAGTTCAGCGAATGTGCATCCGGTCGCCAAATATCTAAAAACATAATTATTTCTTATTAATTTAAATGGTTATTGTTACAGGTAAAGTACTTATGAAAAAATGGCGGAATATTAAAGATAATTTTGTAAAAGCTTCGAAAAGTTTAAAAAACACGAAAAGCGGTTCAGATGCCAAACAAAAAATCCCATATATCTATTATAATATTTTATTATTCTTAAAAGACTCTACTATGGTAAATGAGACAGAGTCAGACATTGCCAACGATCTTTCCCAAAATCATGACGGCCCATATGAAACATCACAGAATGTAGCTAATCAGAAAAAAAGGAAGAAAAGTAGTAATGAAGACGTTATTGGACAACAATTATTATCAGTATTGAACAAAAACTTGGAGTATAAAAAAGAAATGGAAAATGACGATGACAAGTTGTTTTTGTTATCCCTTTTAAGTGAGTTCAAAAAAATTCCAGAATCCAATAAATTGGAAGTGAGATGTGAAATCATAAGAGCTATTAGAAATGCTCAACAACCATCATTTCATTATAGTTATCCTAATACCCAATTTGATCGAGGGTATCGAAACCATATGTATGAAAGTGAATATGCTGGAAGGGGATATCAAACACTTGATAGTGGCTACACTGGCCGAGGGTATGAGAGTAGACTCAATAATAGAGAATCCACAACAACAGATTACCAAAACCGTCAAAATTTACCAGGTACATCCACGCACACAATAGATACAACTGAAGAAGTAACTCAAGAATCGGCTAGCCAAGACGACTCTTCGTTGATGTCTGAATTGTTTAATTCACCGTAGTTTTTTTTTTTGCTAATATCATTCTATGTGGCTTAAATAAATGTGATTCAACTTAATAAATTGTTTCCTTACCTGATGGTTATAATGAGCTTCTCTTCTGGTGATATAGACAACCGAAATCGTGTATCCTGGCCACGAATATTTAAATATAATTTTGATAATAATTCTTCATACGATTTTACTGACATCCTAGTATATCCAAAGAACTTGTCTTCAAATTTCTTTAGGTTTGAAATAAAAATATTTAACTCTTTGCCGTCATGTCGTGTCTCCAATAGGGGATGTATCCAAAATCTGTTCTTTTTTTTACGATATTTTTTACGATGATATAAGTAAATAACTGCCGCAACTTCTTCAACGTCCATCATGTGCAATGTTTCTAGAAGCACTGACGATTGCGGCAGACCGTACAGGGTCAAAACCACACGGTTAGCCGCAATACGGCATGCCGTTACGGCAGGCCGTATATACTGCGGCCTGCCGCAGCGGCACGCCGCATCGCGGCCAGCCGCTAGTGCGTTTTAGCCCTAATACGGCGCAACCATGGGGTTAGGACATCGCGCTGGACGGTATACAAGGTACTAAAAAGAGACCGGCAACGCCCGTACTGAATACATAAAGTTCAAGCCCTGGTGTCGGGTGACGCGATGCGTAGGGTGGTTTACTGCAGATGGTTGGTGAATAAGCAACGTGAAAACCCAGGATTTGTGTCCAGAATAATTTTACCGATGAGTCCACATTTACTTGGAATGGTATGTGGAATCGACGGAACTCCCATATTTGGGCGCAGCACAATCCCCATGCGTTTCAGCAGACAAGGAACCAGACGTGCTGGTCTCTGAATGTGTGGGCTGGCGTTTATAATAATACAATTCTTAGTCCTATTTTTTTGCCATCGCGCATGGACGGGGCACTATTCCTTCACTTCTTGCAACAAGATTTCGAAACAGAGCTACAAATTCTGCGTGCCGACTTCGCTGCGGAATTGGACCTCATGGAAGATGTCCCTCTTGCACAGCGCCGCCTAGAATCTGGATTCCAGCATGATGGCGCTCCCCCAAACGTGGTACTCCCGGTAAGACAACATCTCAACGAAACCTTTCCAAATCGCTGGATTGGAAGATTTGGGCCTCATGCCTGGCCCGCTCGATCTCTGGACTTTTTTCTGTGGGGTTACATAAAAGACAGAGTTTTTGTGACCGAATGCGATACCTGTGTAATAATGCTCAGAGGCATTATTGTAAACTGGAAACAACCTACTGCTTATTCTTTCTTAGGTTCTCCAAAACATTACGAGAAATTGGAACAATGGTTGGATGAAGTTATTTTGAAACTTTAAAACATAGGGATGGAAGTAAAAGCTATTGTATCTAATCAGGGATCAAACTTCGATAACTATGCTAAACAAGTAAAACCGAGAATTTAGAAAGGGTCGCCGGAGTCGTTCCCCGCGCACCTAGCCTGCCACTAAAGTAAGTTTTGGACAGTATAATCGAAAGTTTCGTGAACCGCATTTAGACTTTTCATGCAACACCTTCCTTCTGATTCGAACATAATAACAATGGTAACCTAACAGGGGTTCATTTAACTACACAATTAACAGATTTAACTTTTTATTTATTCTTTCACATAGGAAATCACAATGACACATCGATATATACACGCCAATAATAGTAGTTGACAATGACATTAAGCAGATATTAAGGACCAACTGTCTTGTGTTTGTAGAATGGGTTTTCCAACGCGAAATCAGTAATGCTCGCTACAAACAACATTGTTGCGTCAACCCAGCCATCTCCCACAGTAAACAATAATGGTTCATTTACTAACAACACTAATAGCATTGCTGCTCTTACCCAGCCAGCATCAACCACTTACAACAATGGTTCTTCAACCGACCACTCTAGCAGCATTCTTGCTCCAACCAAGCCAGTAGCAACATATTACAATAATGGTTCATCGACTAACGACACTAACAGATGTTGTCGTTCTGAAAGAGAGCTTTAAATCTTTATATTATCGTAATCTATAGTATACGGACAGGATGTCTAATACCCGTGAAAATGAAAGGACCGGACCCGTTCAGCCTGAAAGACGGCTAAGGGAAACCGGAATGATCGCTGGGCCTATGAATACCAGCAGCGCAAAGTAGCTGAAGAGAACAGGGCCGATTCGCGAGAGTTTGAGGAAAGAACCTCAAAACCCCGGACGAACAGCGTGGAGTGAAAACTGGAAAAAGAACTAGCAAAAGAAGAAGTATGAAAAGAAATAGCGCTTCAGTCTCGGTGAACTTCACGGCTAAGGATGAAACTAGACCAGTAGA
Source organism: Ethmia dodecea (assembly GCA_963855545.1). NCBI lineage: Eukaryota > Metazoa > Arthropoda > Insecta > Lepidoptera > Depressariidae > Ethmia > Ethmia dodecea. The sequence continues at coordinate 2,050,912 of OY979447.1, forward strand.
TGAGCCATTATATGACTTAGGATCGCAAGAACTATACGGAAGGTTGTAAGGAAACTTGGTGATGATTATATGCAATTTTATTATGATAAGCTTGCCTTGTCACTTACCACAGAAATAATCATAGGTACAATCGGGAGTGAGGTGGTAAAGGTCGGTGCTTTCTCAGCGACTTGTAGTGGACCTGTTAATTTTTTAAATTACCTTTCTTCTTTACGCTCCACAGAGATAGCCAGTCACACAACGTTTTAATACCTCTATTAGAAAAAGTTTTTGTAAAAAACGCGGTTATTTGTCCTCTAATTGTAATTTCAAAGCGTTTGATAAGTCAACCTTTTGTACTTTCTGCCATAAGTCGGGCACTCAGTAGGAAAGTGTTTCCTAAGCGAAAAAGTGCTCCGGGTGCGCTAGATCTGGGCATATTAAAGAGGAGTGCCTAAAGTTGAAAGCTTGTACGATTGCCAATTATAATAATAATAATAATAATTCTAATTCAGGCGCATCGTAGGCGGTTCACACCATAAAAGATCAGTCATTCAGTGCGAAATATTATTTAACGACGAAAAAAAATTAGGTTCCTGTGAAAAAGTTTATCGACTTTCATACATATATCGTAGTAGATCTATAACAGCGGTCGGCAACCTTTTGGCAGGCAAGGGCCCCTAGGTGGCAAAATAAACTAAAGGCGGGCCGCACTTGTGATATAAACCCCAGAAACCGAATATGCCTTTATAATTCAAAAAATCCCATAGAAAAAATGAAAATGCCATTGAAATTGTTAAAACATACGGAATTTAATTCGTACACGGAATTACAATACCGTTTATAACTACAAAATAACGGAATTAAAATAGAAATCACTGAGGTTGTACTTGGGAGGCTATGGCGTGAATGTTAGCTGTCATATTTGTAGTTGCAATTCGTAGAATGGCTCTCAAATGCTCATCTGTGAGACGAGATGCATATTTCTTTTTTTCTGTAATTGACAATTGAAAAAGTTTGTACGCATCAATGAGTGCTACCAAAAATTATAATGAGCAGTTAATTAAAATTGTTGATAGCACTTATTGAGCAAACTTTTTCAAATTCTTCAAAATCAGAAGGCAAGCTACCATAAAACTTAACAAGATCATTGAGTTCATAGAAAGTGCTTTTAAGAACATCATTAGATTGGAGATCAGTCATGTTCATTCGTAAATTACTCGCACTTACTTGGCAAACACCTTTAGGTTGCTTCAAACTTTTTTAAAATCAGCAAATCTGTCGCTGAATTGAGTTTGCAGTTCTATTAAAATATCCTAATAAATTAATTATTTTAACCTAATAAGTTCCTTAATTTTATCACTTTTCCAAAGAAAATTAATTCCAGCTTCCTGAACAGCCTCTTTAAAATTCGGAAAATGATCCAACTTTTTTTCATCAATATGTTTTATAAAGAATTAATTTACAGTTAGCAACAAAAGTAGATGAATACTCTAGGACTTTGTCGTAGATTGAAAGAGGAAAAAAAAGAGGAAAATGATATAACATTGCTACAATTAAAAGACAAATATTTTAAAGAGGATCTATCCTTTGTCTACATAAAATATGAGGTACTTGTTATTTAAATATATTATGTACTCCATCTTTTACTCGTACATAATTATGAAGGATACAGCAAGCTTTCACGAAAATTATATTCACGTCCATTGGACGGTGAAAAATTCGCCATTTGTTAGCAAGAATGCCGAAAGTGCATTCAACTATGCGTCGAGCTCTAGTATGTCTATAGTTGAAAATTCGTTTGGTGTAGTAGTTTCTTTTGGCATAGGGGCGTAATATGTGATTTCCAAGACCAAATGCCTCATCTCCTACAACAGACAAGGGAATAACTTTTCAGTTATCATCGTTGGGCAAATGACTTCCGGAGGGAATACTTAACCAATTCTCTGAAAGCCGTTTTCCCATTTCAGATGTTTTATCTGTCCAAGCCATTAAAACGATCGAGATCTTCTTGTTTGTTTGCAATATACAATGGTTGAATTTCCCATTAATCAAAAGACGAATTTCGGAGCTGCTTTTAAATAAAGGCTCAAATATAAGAGCTCAATCAGCTGTCTCCGACCTGCTAGACTTGGCAACTGGTAAATAATTTAATCAATCAATTTATTATGGTTTAATTTGTTCATATACAACTGGGCATTTGTAAATTAGTTTGTAAGTTATTTTTATATGGGCTTATTTTAAAGTATTGAAATAGGTTTTATGTTATAGCCCAAAGTTTTGAATAATTCCAAAAAATATACCTACCTGCAAATTAGTAAACATGACTAACAGTCCTACCATAAATTAATTATGAAATAAAATTTACGTTACCTTGTCGATTTGGTTATCAAATATCAATAGCATTAATTAGTACAATTCGAATAAGTGCTATTTATTAATGTGAACAAACTTATATTATACAAACGCTTGAAGAAAGTGTAGCGAAGTTTTCAATAAGTACAACTCATAGCCAGCAAAAAAAAAAATTAATATTATAATGTGATATTTTTTCTAATATATATGTGTCTTTTTTGTTTTAACAGCTGGAGAAGAGCAAGGAAGTGTTGCTGCGCTAAGATGCATTCCGTATTAGGTTAAACAAGTGCCCCCAATATCGACAAAGGGCAAAGGAAAAAAGTGGAAACCTGCGCGCATTGAAGTGTCACAGGCTTTCATCAGCTATGCTACTTCACCAGGAGACATTGAAAGGTGTATTAAAGATCGCATAACCCTAATACAAACGAAAGGTATTTCCCTGGGTCCATATATAAATGCGGTGATCGCGTCCTGGACAAATATTTCACAATATAAAGTTGTGGTAACTAAAGCGTGAGATACCAGTTTTCCGACATAAAAGCCGCACTTACTACTGCTTTCAAAATTTATTTCGCTCTAGATATTGAGTATGCTGGTGATGCTGCCCTATGCTGGATGTTTGTGCAGAGGGCAATCTATAAAATTGTAACCAAGTTTGACACCTTATACGAAAAAAGTGTTACCCTAAGGGAATTGATTAAAGATTGTGAACCAACATCTTAACCAGTGCTTCCAGATTCAAATTATAGCGTAATTACTGTAAAAATGAGCTCAAGCAGTGAGGGCAGTGATGTGCGTAGTAGCGATGCTGGTCCGTCAAGATCAAGAGCTAAAAAGAAATATCGGCAACAATTCCGTGATGAATAGCTCCAAATACAAGACTTCCGTAAGTGGTTAAAGCGTGATAAAAACTCGGCTTATAAATGCATTTGCACTGTTTGAGATTCTTCTTTGATTGCTGATCTGGGTGCTATCAAAAGACACAGTGAAGGTTCTAAGCATAAACTTCGTCTTCCTAGCTCATCGAATGTGCGTACCATTGATAATATTTTTAAAACTCAGCAACGTGCAAGTGATGATGATCAGCGGAAAATCGCAGAATTGAAATTATCGGCATTTATGGCAGAACATAAAATATTTCACATAGTGATGGATCATCTCGTTGATTAACTTCCAAAACATCAAACTTAAACACACTAATTTACAAGCAGTAATAAATAACGCTATCGGGGATTCTGAAGAAGAATGTTTAGTCGAAGATGTAAAACGCGAAAAGTTCTCAATAACGGTAGACGAAAATACCGACGTTGCCAGTGTGAAAACAATGTGTGTTGTAGTCAAATATTATGATCCTAATTTAGCACGTATCGTCAGTCGATTCTGGGACCTTATTCAAATATTTGATGATAAAAAAGCTGGAACGTCTGGTGATTACTCAGCTACGGCTGAAAATATGTTTAATTCAAAAATAAAATCATTTGAAGACAAAAACATACCCTTAGAAAATACAATCGGGTTTGGATCCGATGGATGTAATTGGATGATGGGATGCCACAATTCGGTATACTCACGATTTAGACAACTATGCCCAGGTATTATCGTAACAAAATGCCTTTGCCATTCTTTACATTTATGCGCTTCCGACGCATGCCAAGAATTGCCTCACGATGCAGAAAAACTGACTCGACAATTATTTCAAAAATAGTAAAAAAAACTGACATTTCCAAATTCTGGAGAAAAGTAGGTAATTACTGTAAAAAATATTTGCAGCAACGTTTGTTTACGTTTTGAGCAAAAAAAGCATTGTCATAAAATTATAGTTTTATAAGCGCCCCATTATATATGCTCAGTAATCTCTAGTATACCCAATGCTTTGCTCAAATTTTCACAGATCATTTTAAACTTTCATACAGGAATAAAATAACACCAAAAATATTTGCTGTCAGTTTTATTTTTAGTTTGAAATTGAGAAAAGCCTTATACAACATAATATATGTGCAGCAACTGTCCATTTAAGTTTTAAGAAAAAAATATAGTGTGGTCAATTCTGAAGGTTTAAGTTGATAGACTTAAAAAAGTAAAAATATCACTGCCCCTTTTTACCGAACAAGTTAAATACTGACAGAAATATTTCAAAAGTGTCTTCTTATACGTCCAGAATTGTCACATTATCATTCATTGTTTTTACATACATACATACATGTAATCACGCCTCTTTCCCGTAGGGGTAGGCAGAGACCACATCTTTCCACTTGTTACGATCCTTACATTCTTGTTTCGCTTCGTCCACTTTCATCATTCCTTTCATACATGCTCTTCGGTTTAGGGTACTCTTGACCTGGCCTTTTTTCAAGACGTCCCCAATTTGGTCTCGAAACGTCCGCCTAGGTCTACCTCTTCCAACACTTTCATTCACACTCGCCTTATACACTTTTTTCGTCAATCGTTCTTCATTCATTCTCTCGACATGGCCAAACCATCTCAGCATACCTTTCTCAATTTTTGTCACTACATCTTCTTTCAGACCACAACGTTTCCTTATCTCACTATTTCTTTTCCTGTCACTCAGTTTAACTCCTATCATACTTCTGAACGCTCTCATCTCAACTGCATTTATTCTGTTTTCGTGTTTCTTTTGCCATACCCAACTTTCACTACCGTACATCAGTGTCGGAGCCAACACCCCCCCATGCACAGCCAAACGAGCCTTGTTAGACACCTTCCGACTGCTCATAAAGGAGTGCAAAGCTCCATTCACCATGTTTCTTGCATTCACTCTTCTTTCAATATCACTCTCACACTTTCCATCTCTTGTAAATTTTGAGCCCAAATACACAAACTCGTTCACCTGTTCAATTTTTTCGTCTCCAATCACGATATTGCAGTCAGTCACTGCCTCATTCCTTTCAAACACCATCGCTTACGTCTTCTTTACATTCATTTTCATTCCCTTTCTAACAAAAGCGTCACTCATAGCAGTTACCATCTCCTGCAACTCATCGGCCGAAGACGCAAGTAATACTTGGTCATCAGCATAGAGAAAACATTTGATGAGTAACTCATTCATTCTCAATCCACTTTCATTCTCTTTTAAATCTGTCGAGCAATTGTTCATGAACAGATTAAACAGCCACAGTGACGCTACACATCCCTGTCTAACACCTTTTCGATATTAAACCATTCAGTGTATGCCCCGTTTATCCTTACACAAGCACTGGAATCCCTATAAAGAGATTGCAATGCTCGTATGAGGATACTGCTCACACCATTCACGGACAATGCTGACCACAATTTATTCCTCACTACTCTATCATAGGCCTTTTCTAGATCCACAAACACGCAATAGACCTTGTTTTTAGCCAAACACTTTTCGGCTACGCGCCGCAAGGAAAAGACCTGATCCGTACATCCCATTCCCTTTCTAAATCCCGCTTGTGCATCCCATACTTTTCGTCTGTTTCGTTCACAACCCTTCCAATCAACACTTTCGCATACAATTTACCGACAACGCTGAGAGGGCTTAGACCGCGGTCATTTATGCAGTCCTGTCGTGACTCTTTTCCCTTATAAAATGGCACGATTACGGCTTTGCACCAGTCTCCCGGTACTTGCCCATCTTGCCAGCACAAATTGAAAAGGCGGTACAGCTGGCTAGCCACTATGCCCTATCCAGCCCTCAGCATCTCGACGGTAATCCTGTCATACCCTGCAGCCTTACCCAATCTCATACTTTTCTAAGCTTAAGCTTTCACTATTTCATCCATGCTTATCTCACTTTCATCAACATTTATATTAGTTTCCATGGAAGGTGCCGGATGTTGTACCTGCATTATATCTAATTAATCATTAAAATAAAACCAAGGATCATATAAAAGGATATATTATATTTGTAATAAAAGTATCCTTATCGTTTTGCTGATTTTAATTTCTTTTCTAGTTTTAACTGGTCTACATTCCGCAAAGTAATCATGACGATGGCATCCTTGGATCGTCTAAGGTAGTCACCTTAGACGATCTACGGTAGACACCAGTCGGGTGTTGCTGTCCCTACGTACACTGGGTGACGTCACTGCGGCTGTGTTTGTCCTTGTGAAAGTGTTGTAATGTCCCTATGTCTACGGGGTGTTGTCGCTGTGACAATAAAAGCTTATTGCAATAAAATTATTTTTGGTTTTGGATGATATAGCAATATTATAGCAACGTATTTTACTATGTTTTTTTTAAGAAATGAAGGATGTTGTCTCCGTGGAAAACATATGGTCCAATTATCATTCCAGCTGGACAACTTTAGCAAAATAATTTTTGTGAAGATTTATATAAAGAAATAATAGATCCTGCTACCGGATAGTTTACTGTGACACAAATAGAATAGAATAGAATTTATTTGTACAACAGATACACACCCATCACATAAAAAAAAACAATAAAAAGACAGGTAAGTACACACTTAATAGAGCAGCTGCATGGAGCTGAATGTAATCCAGCAAAAACACAACTAAAAGTGATACAGGTATCAAGTAAAGTAATTTTCAAATAAATTTAGGTACAACACAAAAGTAACGAATATATGCTACTCTAAAGAAAATAAGGGCCACTTACATATTTCTGTTTTTGAGTAAATTTTTAGATGTAAACTAATTAATAAGTGACTAATTAATGATGTCCGGCCTTCTTAAGTATCCAACCTCTTTAATGCTGGTGTTTAAGTCTTACAGCTGGCCAGAAATTGAAGCAAATAATAAAAACGAGTTTCAGGTCAAATTCCTTTCAGATGGAATCACAATATTATTCTGTTAAAAAACTATTTCTGTCCATCTTTTGTTTCTTTTAACATCTTTTGTTAATAATGCCACGTCAACGAAGGCATATGGATACCATTACTGCCACCAGAGCCGTTACATTGATTGCTGAAGGTCATTCACAACGGTCTGTAGCTTTTTCGTTGGGTTTCTCTCGCCGAGCCATCCAAAATGTGTGGGATCGGTTCCAAGAGACTGGCAGTGTTGCAAGAAGGCCTGGATCGGGCAGGGTGCGAGTGACTACGGCACAAGAGGATCGCTACATCCGATTGAGTGCCCGTCGAGAGCGCTCTGTGACGGCACGTAAGTTACAAAATCGCCTACGGTTGACAACGGGGACTCGTGTTAGTGACCAAACGATACGTAATCGACTGCATGAAGACCAGCAAAGGTCCAGACGCCGAGTAGTACGAATTCCTTTATCTAGGGTTCAACGTGGAAATCGTTTAAGTTTTTGCCGCGAACATTCAGATTGGAGCATGAATCAATGGGGTATGGTGCTCTTCACAGATGAGTGTTAAGTGAAGCTTTGTAGTGATGATCGGCGGATTAGAGTATGGTGACGACAGGGTGAGAGATTTTCCGATGTCTGCATTAAGGAAATTGACCGCTTTGGAGGTCCTAGTGTGATGGTTTGGGATGGGATTAGCTTACAAGGAAAAACTGAGCTGGTTTTCTTAAATCAAGGCACAGTAACTGCACAACGGTACATCGATGAAGTCATCAGGCCTCATGTGATTCCATTCTCACAGAGAGTGGGGCCAGGGTTCTGGTTTATGCATGACAATGCCCGCCCACACACAGCTCGGGCCACTCAGACTGTACTGGATGACTCCCATATTCGTGTCCTACCATGGCCAGCGTATAGTCCGGATTTAAATCCAATAGAGCATATGTGGGACCAATTAAAACGAAGGGTTAGGGAGCATGAGCGAGAGATTCACAACCAGCAACAGCTTATGGATGCTCTGACACGTGCGTGGGAAGAGATACCTGATGAAAACATCAGAAACTTAATCGAGAGTATGCATTCAAGGCTCCAGGAGTGTGAAAACAGGAGAGGAGGACACACCCGTTACTAAACCATTAAAAAAAACAGCTTGTGTCAGTTTTTGTTTTGTCTTGCAAAGAGTTTCTGTTTAGTTTTTGCTGTACAGTGTAGTCAATTGTTTCACTTATTTCAATTAACATGAAATTAGTTCCCAGGGTTTCCCAAACTTTTTTTTACTGTGACGCCCTTGGGAATTTGCCATTTTTTTGCGACGCCCCTCCCCAATCTGATCAAAACCTACCTACCATACAAGTTGAGTTCTAGCCTAGTGAAAAGTTATTAGAAAAACTCCAAATAACTTTTATATTTTTTATTAGAAAATAAGAACAAAAACAAAACATAACAATGATATTTATATTACTTTACTTTGTTGAATGGCTAGGATGTGCTTGCTTTTCTGAGCATAGCTTCTCAAAACGGGGCTCAAGTTTGGAGATTGCCACTGTCATTTATTTTCTACATTTATTTTCGATCTGTACTTGTTCTTTATTACCGCAACTGCACAGTTCTATCAATTTGTGGCGACATACAGCCACGTTAAATTACGCGCCCTTCAGGCTCGGTCGGAACTGTGAGTGGCAAGACCGCTCACACACACACGAGTAAAAAACAAGAGCGCAATGGCGGCTAGTTCGATTCCCTTACTTTAGATCGTATATGTAATCTAATTAAATCTGTACAATCTACTGTGTAATAAACGTTCAATAAGGTCACAGGGACTGTTATTTCTCCTTGCCCCTCCAGGACCTTATAAATTGTTCTTCTTCCATTGTCGAAAGTGTTAATGGTGAGGTCGATTGAAAAGGGTTTCTAACCCAGTCATATTGCTCCAGATTTTCGGGAATGTGGATCGTCTCACGACGCGACGCCCTTGGGGTAATGCCGCGACGCCCCAGGGCGTCGCGACGCACAGTTAGGGAGGCCCTGGACTACACAATTAAATGGTTATTAGCATAAGTTAAAACAAAAGCCTTGTTACATGTTATTTTAATAAATATACATTACTGTTTACTATATTTTTCACGTAGCAATCAAAATACTTAGTGGCCCCTATTTTTTTTTTGAGTAGTATATATTAGATAAGTAAATCTATGGTTTGGTGTGTGTGTAGCTGCAGTACAAAGAGGCCATAGCTCAGCTAAGCCAAATGCTAGAGGTCGAGCAAAAAAACGTCGCAGCAGAGGGCAAGGCGATCAATCGCAATGGAAACGGCAGTAAAACGCAAAAGCGAGATTAAAAGAAGAAGCATACACAGTTTCAAAAAAAGATAAACGGGGGAAGTATGTACAAATAGCGTGTAAGCCAGCAAACAGTTCAGGACAAAGTTGCATAGGGCATATTCGCGTACAAAAAACAACATGGCTTAAAAGCAGTGTTTCACTTGTAATGATATAACGTAGCTTCAACGGGAAACAATATTTAATTACTTCTGGAAGTTGCAATATTGGGAAGCTTTATGCGTTGCCTTGTTTTGAAGAAAGAACCACTGTATCGCAAAAATTTGCAGAAGCTGAGCTGCACAAGAGATGGCTAGTTTTCGAATAACGACCCTGATTACCTTCCATAATATACACATGTTTGTTGACTTCAGTTGCATCGTTAAATAATACCCACGTCCTAGGGGAGCCTAACGTCACAGCCTAGACATGATTCTTTTAAATTCAAGTATATTAAGTATTAATTTGTCACAGCCCATTTCCATACCGATAAGGAACTTAAAGCAACTGAAATCATATACAATATGTAACAATTCCTGAAATTAGTTTGTTCAGTATCGACTACAGAATTTTTATTCGAATTCTTAATCGATTTCAGAATTTTTTCCCAAAAATGAATTATCGTAGCTGAATTTAGTGCTTTCTATGGAAATCGTGCTATTATTGCACTTTATTTAAGAAAATTGGTTAGACACAACTTAAGTTAGAATGCATCATATTTTTTTTATAATAAAATACTAATTGGGGTGTATGAGGAATTGCGCTTATTTGAAAGAAAGAAAGAAGAAAGAAAAACATTTATTTGCTTGGACAACACACATACACGTACAATACATACAAAGAGAAAGAAATAAAAACCTATACACAAGAGATTGGCGTGTAGCGTATCGTGCAAGCAAAAGGGCCATGACTCAGCACTGCGTCACAGCTGGGAGACTGCGACTGGCTGTTGATTCTGTCACAGCCCAAAGGAAGCTGTCGCGCAATAATTGTACAGAATCAATAAATAGCCACAAAACAAAATTTTAATTCGGTCAATTGTGAGTAAATGTCATGGTATAGTGATTGAAATTATATAGAAAATATAAATAAAGATAGTAATGAATTAGAAATTATTCTGTTACGCGTTGTATAAACGGAGCTGCGTCTTTGTATATTTATTCTGTTAAACATTTTCCAGTCAAGACGTCTTAAGTGTTATAATTAGTAACTTGTACAACTTATATTAAAATAAAATATAAACTAATCCACAAGTAAAGCCTTGTTATTTTGAATCTGCAGTGTTGCATTCTTGCCTACAGTGTTTTATATTGAATATTGAAAATATCGCGGCGCCGTATCAAGCTTTCTATTGATATACACCTTATTATGGATACTGCATCAACCTACTGTCTAATAAGGTTGAAAAGTCACTACTTTATCGACTCTGACATGCTGGCTTCCTTCTGTTTGTTGGTCAACCCGTAGGCGCTAGCACTGCAGCAGTGTGTTGATATTTGGGGAGATAAAACAATTAATTTCAGTTAGTAGAACTTCCGTTTATTGCTTAAGATCGTGTGGGCGACTGTAATCATCCTGACCGTCGCTATTAAGATCACATCGATGCTAAAATGTATCGATGCCTTCGTCGCACTTAACTACATCATACTTCTAGATGTATCATAATACACTGGGAAAATTGTTTTATGGTATAGCCCTCTGATAATCACGTTTGCGATGATATTTTATTTGGTGACGTCCACGGTAAGTTTTTTTAAGTACCTACTTACTACTTAAATATTTATTTATTTCCCCCTCTTAACTTGAGGAACGATGAGTAAATAAAACAGAGTTATACAAAAATGCTTCTTTCATCTACTTTCGTAAATTAAAGTCTTATTATTTCTTTATCGTACCTACCTAATGTAATTTCTTTTATTTTCAGGCTACTGACCACGATTTTGCAACATTTCCGTTTTCATTGCTAAGAATAAGCAGTCTGGCGCTTAGTGAATTAAATTTAGATAACACATTTTTAAGGTTATATTATCGTAAAGACGTGCCAGTTAGTATACTCGTAATGTTGACTATCTTTATAGTCGAAAGAATATTTAGTCATATTTACTTATTATTATGTTCTGTGAAATAAATTAGGAATAAAGATTATTAAAATCAGTCATTAAGTTTTTTTTCTTTTGGGGTTTTCTCTAAAAAACTTACACTTAGGTATTTGAAAAAATATTTTAACTTGTCTCATGGGTGTTACCGTAATAGTTTACGACAGTTAAGTCCGAACAACGCCGTCAGCAATAATAAAATAGCAGAAACGTTCAGACCAGTTTCGAAAGACTTACCGGTGAAGGAGTAAAAGTCGCAAACATTATTCAAAATTCAAATTCAAAATTCAAAAATCGTTTATTTTCTATTGGTATTAAAATATACACTTAGAAACGTCAATATTTTATAATAACAAGGCACTCTAAACTCGTCCATGAAGATTGGCTAAATGCAAACAGCAGCCCATCTCCACCGACGAGCTGCTGGTTCCGAATGCAGTACCCCGAGAAGAGCCAGCAAGAAACTCAAGGGCAGCTCTTTTTAATCTCATGTCTTACTAATAAATATCGTTTACAATAATAATTATAATTAATAGCCTTACATAGCGTCGAGTCGGTTAATTTAGTTAAAAAAAGTAAAATTAGTTAAGTATTATAATATAACACTACAGCTCTGAACGTGTTTTTATACTTATACACATATATCGTGCGATTATGGGCTGCTCTACTCAAAATAAGCAATATTGCAATAAGCCGCCCATTTATACCAAGTGCACCAAGAGTGTAAATTTGGATTGAGGTTTAATATACAATCTTTAGTATTTAAGATTACATAAGTCTCGTTGTTATGTTTTGTAATATAACTTAAATTCGAATTGTACAGTTTAAACTTTGAATATATATTTTTAAGTGTTTGTTATATCTAGTTTAATATTTTTAGTGCCGATATCAAAAGTAGCACTGTAGTACACATATATATTGTGCAAGCTGCATGTACCGAGAGTACTGGACCCCTGATGTGCTGCCGGTGGAAACCTATGACAGGTCAAACCGAATCGCGCAGAATAAAGCCTCGCAGCGGGACGTTACCAAGATGCTGAGTTTGAGGCCTAATATATAATATTTAATATTAGATAAGTGTCAATGTTATGTTTTGTAAAATATCCTAAATTCGAATTATACCGTTGAAATTTTGAATAGGTACCTATATTTTTTAAAAGTGTTTGTTATATCTAGTTAAATAATTTTCGTTGTGCCAATGTCATAGAACTAAAATGGTCGAACTTTTTATTTGCGTTTATATAATTTTTGTTTGCACAAAAATAGGCAAACTATATGTTTATCTGGGTTTGCTCACAATGCAAAGCTGTACCGGAAGCTATACAATTGGCATCATCGCCAACAAAGAGAATAGACTAAAAAACATTAAGTGTGCAGTGAAAGGACACCGAGTGCAAAATGTGGAACTATAAAATTATTACAAACAACACTCGAGACACAACTTCGATGAATTTGAAAACTCGACCAGTCGCGAAACCTACCCACTAGTAACGGATGATTTAGCGAGACAAGGTGCCAGTAACCCTGTCCCCATTTAAAAAACTGGCATGGCGTTGGCGCATACTCCATCAAGAAGAACTGATAAAAAGTTAAGGGCCGGAGGATCTGTGAAATCTGTGGAAATGTTATTATTATGGGAAACAACCGTCTAGAACTCTAGACAAAACATTGATGAATTTGAAAACTCGGACAGTCGCAAAACATACCCACTAGTTTAGCGTCGTCATCAGCGCGCTTTTACAGAGTATATTGTGTACAATAAGATAGCCCAGGGCCCCACAAATTACGATCCCCCCTGCATAATATGGTAATTAGAGGTAATTTGATTAATTACAGATCCACCTTGGAGCGAACATTCAGCTAAAGGACCAACAATCGAGGAATATTCTGCATTTCGTTGTCACCAACGGGAGCTATGATCTCGAGGACTTCGCTGCCATTTGTAGGGTGTAGTGAATTATTAGTGAGAAATGAATTCAAAATATGAGAAACAGCACTCCAAATACATCGGAAACAGCGTATACTAATTATTAATTAAGAACCTTCATTTAATTTTGTTCAATTGTAGCAACCATAATTTAATATCCTTAAATATATTATTCTTCTCTACATGTGTTTGTCACCTAACTCCTCCGTTTGGACGAAATTGTGTTTATATTTGAGTAAGTCCCTAGATGGTTTAGATTCACAATTATACCCGACAGGTGGTGCTGTTGTCTGGCAGGACAACGTCTGCCTGGGCCACTATTAATAAATATAATGAATTATTGAAAGTATAGAAGTGTTATTCAAAGTAGATTCTGTGACTCCAGAGATCTTTAGAAGACGCCGCATGCGGTAGCGACTACAAAACTGGGGCAGCCTGTAGGATCTGTAGGTAAATCTCCGGGCTACGGGAATTGTACTCGTATGTTGTTCGCATGTTATTGCATAGCGAGAACTATATATGAAAACGGGTATCATTACTTAATTAATTTCGCTAAACTTAATAATTTTCATTAGTACTTATCACAATCAAAACGTTGCTAGTGTAACTGCACTATAAGTTCTGCATGCTATAGAGTGGCGGCTGATGAAGCTCATGCAGCGCTCGCAATTGTGTGTTTATATTTGAATCAGTCAGTAGAATCCCGAGCGCGAAAGCAACCGGTCGTCTCCCGACCTCGGAAACATACTCGTAGTTCGATCGTCGGAAGATTGTGTGTCCTTTTTCGCTTGTTCACTAAGGGATTTAAATAATTTTGCCTAAAAAATAATTTTTTGATGTTTGAAAAAGTTTTGGCTGTCCTATACAACACATTTATTGGCTGAACTTTTTTTGGTGAGTAAATTAATTTTAGATAGATAGATAAAAGATTTATTTACTTTTACAGCACATATAAACAGGTTCATAATACAATCATTAGGTACCTACTTTTTTCAAATTTCGTCTGTACATGTGCTGCTGAAGCAAAAGGGTCCCAACTCAGCATGATGCCTTGCCTTGATTTTTCATACCATCTATTCGAAAAGTGACGTTTCGATGCTCAATAAAACGGACCAACAATCGAGGAATATTCTGCATTTCGTTGTCACCAACGGGAGCTATGATCTCGAGGACTTCGCTGCCATTTGTAGGGTATAGTGAATTATTAGTGAGAAATGAATTCAAAATATGAGAAACAGCACTCCAAATACATCGGAAACAGCGTATACTAATTATTAATTAAGAACCTTCATTTAATTTTGTTCAATTGTAGCAACCATAATTTAATATCCTTAAATATATTATTCTTCTCTACATGTGTTTGTCACCTAACTCCTCCGTTTGGACGAAATTGTGTTTATATTTGAGTAAGTCCCTAGATGGTTTAGATTCACAATTATACCCGACAGGTGGTGCTGTTGTCTGGCAGGACAACGTCTGCCCGGACCACTATTAATAAATATAATGAATTATTGAAAGTATAGAAGTGTTATTCAAAGTAGATTCTGTGACTCCAGAGATCTTTAGAAGACACCGCATGCGGTAGCGACGACAAAACTGGGGCAGCCTGTAGGATCTGTAGGTAAATCTCCAGGCTACAGGAATTGTACGCGTATGTTGTTCGCATGTTATTGCATAGCGAGAATTATATATAAAAACGTGTATCGTTACTTAATTAATTTCGCTAAACTTAATAATTTTCATTAGTACTTTTCACAATCAAAACGTTGCTAGTGTAACTGCACTATAAGTTCTGCATGCTATTGAGTGGCGGCTGATGAAGCTCATCCAGCGCTCGCAATTGTGTGTTTATATTTGAATCAGTCAGTAGAATCCCGAGCACGAAAGCAACCGGTCGTCTCCCGACCTCGGAAACATACTCGTAGTTCGATCGTCGGAAGATTGTGTGTCCTTTTTCGCTTGTTCACTGAGGGATTTAAATAATTTTGCCTAAAAAATATTTTTTGATGTTTGAAAAAGTTTTGGCTGTCCTATACAACACATTTATTGGCTGAACTTTATTTGGTGAGTAAATTAATTTTCCATACGATCTATTCGAAAATTGACCTTTTGATGCTCAATAAAACGGAGTTAAGTAAGTCTTCAGATAGGGTTTTAATAAGTGTGAATAAAAGTGTTTTGAATTTCGAATTAAAAATATTTATTAACATTCTTAGCCAAAGAGTTTAGAAAAATAAGTTTTCATTCAATTGCAAAATATGAGAAACAGCACTTCAAATACATAGGAAACAGCGTATACTAATTAAGTACCTACATTTAATTTTGTTCCATTGTAGCAACCATAATGAAATATCCTTAAATATATTATTCTTCTCTACATGTGTTTGTCACTTAAGTCCTCCTACACGGCTGTACCTAACAATTTGGACGAAATTGTGTGTTTATATTTGAGTAAGTCCCTAGATGGTTTAGATTCACAATTTGACCCGACAGGTGGTGCTGTTGTCTGGCAGGACAACGTTTGCCCGGGCCACTATTTATAAATATACTTAATGAATTATTGAAAGTATAGAAGTGTTATTCAAAGTAAATTCTGTGACTCCAGAGATCTTTAGAAGACACCGCATGCGGTAGCGACGACAAAACTGGGGCAGTCTGTAGGATCTGTAGGTAAATCTCTGGGCTACAGGAATTGTACGCGTATGTTGTTCGCATGTTATTGCATAGCGAGAACTATATATGAAAACGGGTATCATTACTTAATTAATTTCGCTAAACTTAATAATTTTCATTAGTACTTTTCACAATCAAAACGTTGCTAGTGTAACTGCACTATAAGTTCTGCATGCTATAGAGTGGCGGCTGATGAAGCTCATGCAGCGCTCGCAATTGTGTGTTTATATTTGAATCAGTCAGTAGAATCCCGAGCACGAAAGCAACCGGTCGTCTCCCGACCTCGGAAACATACTCGTCGTTCGATCGTCGGAAGATTGTGTGTCCTTTTTCGCTTGTTCACTAAGGGATTTAAATAATTTTGCCTAAAAAATAATTTTTTGATGTTTGAAAAAGTTTTGGCTGTCCTATACAACACATTTATTGGCTGAACTTTTTTTGGTGAGTAAATTAATTTTAGATAGATAGTTAAGTGTCATCACTTTCCCTACTCCGATGACCTAGCCTTTGACCCCGGATATAGAAAGCAATATTATAAAATTATGAAATTAATTAATTATTAATTTGTTGCAAGCCTTGACAAAGGATTAACTTTGTAGTTTACGAGCGTTGCATGGATATTACGTTATCTGCATATTTTCTCTGAAACCATTTAACTTTACGACTGTCCGTGCTTGTTAACCCGATACGCATATTAAGAATATGATTTCGCAACACTCATAAATTAGATAAGAAGGCTTAGCAACCTAATCCATATATAAGGAGGAGCTGCGTCTCCAGATTCATTCCGTAGTCAACCTCAGTCTCTGCCACTTGTACTAACTATACTGATTATAATAAATCCATTTTATTGTTAAAGTATAGAAGTTTTATTTCTTAAAGTAAACTCAGTGACTCACAAAGACCATAGAAGACACCGCACCGAAAGCAACGACAAAACTGGCGCAGTCGGTAGGATCTGCAGGTAACTCTACAGGCAAGAAATTACCCAAGTAAGTGGAAGAATCAATCAACGCCGAGAAGTTATTTTCTTTTTAAAGAAGTAAAAGCAGATCCGAACCATTCAAATAAATAAGTTTTTCAAGCAACCAGTGTCACCTATAATAAGGTCCAGAAAAGTCACATAAGTAAGAAATAATCCAAAGGAGAGATCGGAAGAAGACGCGGAATCGGGAGGCTCTATATATTTGGCAATAATACAAATTTTCCTTCCTTAACAAATTCAAACCCGAGACATAAGTGCTGATCACTCTTAGTTTATCGGAATTTAGTTAAGAATTTCACCCTGTAAATAGACGTAAGTACTTAAGGGGAAATTAATTTAAATTTGATTTTTACAAACCCTGTAAATAGACATAAGTGCTTATGGGAAAATCAATTGAAATTTTATTGTAACAAACCCTGTAAATAGACATAAGTGCTTAAGGGAAAATCAATATTTTTTTTTATTTTTTTTTTGGCAAATAAATCATGTGTATAATCGAAACAGATTATGAAATAATAAAATTGAATTAAAGCGCGAATTAAAATATTATATTGTGTAAATGAACTGCGGATCCGGCAATAACAGTTCATCTGAAAATAATAATTCTAATACTGGTGATAACCACCACAATTTACAAGAAAGTCTTACAAGTGTTAATACAAGACTATTGCTAAGAGCAATCATTAATCATTTGAACGATTTAATAAGAGAAATACAAGAATTTTACTCTTATATTGTGCGCATGCTAATGCATAGCGAGTACTACAATATATGAGAAAGGGGACCATTACGACTTTAATTTTTCAAAACTCTGTAATTTTTATAATAAGAATCTTTTTAAAGCACAATAATAAAAGGTGCAATCAAAGTAAAAGATTTCCAAACTATTCTAGAATTATCTTTATACAAATCGTATATTTTCAAAATCATAACTTTGTTGGTCTAACGTTTAAAGAAATTGATTATTAATAAAAAAATATATAATGGATTACTTAGCACAAGCAGCGAATTTAGCTCAGCGAGAGATTAATAATGTAGCACAGCATGCTTTACATTCAGCTCGTCATGAAGTAGAAAATGCAGCCAATCATTTAGCAGATGCGGTTGCACAAAGGATAAATGATCCTTATCACCCTGTTAATATAACTGAAGCACTGCGAAATATTCCTCCAAGACCTATGAGTCCTGATGAAAATCGTGGTAATACTACTAGAAGCGAAGCGCTTAGTAACACTAGAAGCGAAACGCCAACCAATAATTACGCAGAGCGAACAAATTATTCACCTAGTAACCCGCCTAATAATTCTCGTTATATACCACCCAATAATAATGGTATGTCATTCCCATATGCCCCAAGGCAAATAACTACTGTTCCATCTGAACTAATTGGATTAATTCCAGATTTTGACGGAAATTCTAAAATTCTAAATCTATTTCTTAAGAAATGCGACTATGTATTGCTTCAATGCGAAGGAGATAACACAGAACAATATGATTACGTCATGCAAGCGATAACAAGCAAATTGAAAGGAAAAGCTGCAACATTGTATAGTGAAAACGACTACATAGGAAGAGATTTCGATATTTTAAAAGATACACTTATCCAACACTTTAGCGATCAAAAATCGGAAGAATGTTTAAAATTAGAACTTGAATCAATGACCATAGCCAATAATGAAAGTTATCTAGACTTCTGCAATAGAATCCAATCAAAAAGAAGTAATTTATTTTCAAAGCTTACAGCTAACAATGATATCCACACTAGAGAAATTAAAATGAACATTTTTAATAATACCGCTATGCAAGTATTTTTATATAACTTGCCACACGATTTACTAAGATTCGTACGCCTGAAAGGATCGAAAACATTAGAAGAAGCCTTACAAGTAGTGGTAGAAGAAGTAAATTTCCAACAACAATGTAAAATGAGAAGCTTAAATATTACTAACAAAAATCGAGGAAATCCACAAGTAATTCAATACTTAAGTAGGCCGACCAATAAAAGATTAATGCCTACACAAAGTTACATTAATTACCCTAATAATTACCAATATCGTAATTTTGAAAATGCGATCAGAAATCAAACAAACCAAAATAGACCTAACACGTCTTACAATTCATTTAATAAATTTAATGCGAGACCTAACTTTACATCAACTTCTAAATATAATCCATTTAATAAATATAACCCGCATAGGATTCATTCTAGTTATCACAATCGTAATTCCGTTCAGGAAGCACCTCCATTGAAACTAGAGGATATTACATACACCCCAAAACAAAATAGAATTAACTATCATTCAACTGAACCACAGCCTAGTACTTCTAAAAATACTTCGCACGAAACTCCTCAAATTATATGCGATAACGAAAATTTTCGAGTAACAGCCTCAAAATCAAGAACTCAGAAATAAATTCTCAACTACCCTATATAAATATTCCTGGCATAAAAGCCAAATTATTAATTGATACCGGTAGTACACATTCATTTATCAGTAATCGACTGACTACAAAATTTTATGAGAAATATACAAAACATGAATTGTTTCATATAATTAGTACACATGCAACTACTTCACACAATAAAATTGTATACATACCAGTATACGAATTATTTCATCAAAAGTTTTACCATAAATTTTACGTATATGACATAAGTAAGTCTTTCGACGGTCTCATTGGCTTTGACCTACTAAAGAGGCTTAGCGCCGTCATTGACATTGAAAACCAGTTACTAGTCACACCTTTCATAACAGTACCACTTTACTACCAAGTTAATACGTCACCCATTGTAGAATTTTACATAAGTCCACATTCCGAACAGCGAGTTAACATACCAACTACGCTCAAAAATGGATATGGTATTTTACCAGAAATAGAATTTTATAAAGACATTTACGTATCGAGTGTACCAGTTAAATGTCATAATAGTTTTACAAGTGCAATTATTCATAATAAAACTAATGAAAACGTATACATTAAAATTAAAAACCCCGTAAAAATCATTCCAGTAGAGAAAACAAAATGTCAAATCAATTACATAAGAAGCGATGATCAATTACTAATAGACAATTTACACAAGTTAAGAACAGATCATATGAATGACGAAGAAAAGGAAATCATCTATGATCTATGTTTTCAGTATAAAGAATTATTCTATCATGAAGAAATCCCATTAACATTTACTCATGAAGTGAAGCATAAAATTAGAACTAAAAATGAAGATCCCATTTTTATTAAGCCTTATAGGCAACCACCTTCTCAAAATCAAGAAATAAAGAATCAAGTCGAAAAATTATTAAAAGATAATGTCATCAAACCAAGTTTTTCACCGTGGAGTGCACCCGTTCATCTAGTACCAAAGAAATTAGATGCCAGTGGAGAACAGAAATACCGCATGGTAATAGATTACAGAAAACTCAACGAAATAACCCTGGATGATAAATATCCATTACCCAATATTAATGACTTGTTTGATAAATTAGGAAATAGTACATATTTTACTACTCTAGATTTAGCATCAGGCTATCATCAAATAGAAGTAGAGGAAAAAGATCAACCGAAAACAGCATTTAGTACTCAATATGGTCACTATGAATTCCTTAGAATGCCATTTGGTTTAAAAACGGCACCCGCCACCTTTCAAAGAACAATGGATAGTATATTAAAAGGACTTCAAGGAGTCGACTGTCTTGTTTATTTGGACGATATTATCATATTCTCGTCATCATTAGAAGAGCATATCCATAAGTTGAAAATAATATTTGAAACTCTTCAAAGAGCCAATTTAAAAATACAATTAGATAAATCAGAATTCCTTCGAAAGGAAGTACTCTATTTAGGACATACAATTACTAAACATGGTCTTAAACCGAACGAAGATAAAATAAATGCAGTTTTAAATTACCCTGTGCCTAAAAATATTAAGGATGTTAGAGCATTCTTAGGTCTAGTAGGTTATTATAGAAGATTCATAAAAGATTTTGCAAAAATCACGAAACCTGACCGAATTACTTAAAAAGAATCAAAAATTTCTAATTAATAAAGAATTTATAGATTCCTTTAAAACGTGTAAAATATTACTTACAAATGCCCCACTGTTACAGTATCCTGATTTTGAAAATCATTCATTCTAACAACAGACGCATCAAACATTGCCTTAGGAGCAGTATTATCTCAAGGAAGCATTGGAAACGATTTACCAATTGCTTACGCTAGCAGAACATTAAGAGACCCTGAACAAAAATATAGTACCATTGAAAAAGAATTACTTGCCGTACTATGGGCAGTAAAACATTTTAGACCATATCTATATGGAAGAAAATTTACAGTATATACTGATCACCGACCATTAGCATGGCTTTATTCATTAAAAGAACCCAATAGTAAACTAACTCGTTGGAGATTGCGTTTACAAGAATATAACTTCGATGTAATATATAAAAAAGGAAATCAGAATACCAACGCTGACGCCCTTTCGCGAATCCAATTAAATACCTTAATTACTAAAGAAATACAACCGTCTACCTCAAATTCACAAAACGACGAAGTCGAATATGTCGACATGTCTCGAAGAAATATAGAAACCGAAAGTATATCAGAAAGAACGATGACAGCTTCAGATATAGACTCTGACTTAGAAATCAATCAAGAAATTGAAACTGAATCAAATACTATTATTCCAGTTTTACACGAAGCAATAGATGTAAAATCAAATCAAATACTAGTACAACATTGGTATCGAAATGAAATAAAAATTAAAGATATTTCCAAAAATAAAATGAAAATTATAGAAATATTCACCCCTTTGAACTCCAATTTAATTAAAACATTTTTAAAAGATAACATAGACATATACAAGAAGTATTTCATTTACTTTTACACAACACAACTACGAGAAATGTTTTGCAACATTATTGCAGAATTATTCGATAAAGATACAATACACATAATCGAATGCACCAAGCGTATAACAGTAATAGACAGTGAAGAATTACAAAAAGAACTTATTATAAAATATCATGAAGGTAAAACCTGTCATAGAGGAATAAGAGAAACATTGACTAAACTCAAAAGAAATTACTATTTTCCAAAAATGCAAGAGATAGTTACAGCGATAATAAATGCTTGTGAATTATGCAAAAGAATGAAGTACGATAGAAAACCTTTAAAACCATTAATAGAACTTACACAAACACAAACTAAACCATTTAATGAAATATTCATAGATTTATTTAAAATCGATGGAAACCTATATTTAACATTAATCGATGGATTTAGCAAATTAGGACAAGCAATACCAATTCAAAATAGATCCACCCCAGAAGTTGTTAAAGCTTTATTATTATATTTTGCTAATCATTCAGTACCAACGAAAATTAGTTGCGATCCAGGATCAGAATTCAATAATGCATTATTAAAAGAATTATTAAATTTACATAAAATTGACCTACACATAGGAACTCCAAATAATCCAAACTCTATGGGACTTATCGAAAGATTCCATAGTACTATAATAGAAATCCATAGGCTAGCTAAATATGAGCAAAGATCGACAGACATTGCAAATGTAATGACATATGCAATTATTGCATATAATAATACCATACATTCTGCAACAGGATTCACACCGTTTGAAATAGTCTCAGGACATACTGATTCACGTAGCCCATTTGATATTGATTTTAACCATCAATATTATCAACAAATAATAAAAGATCATTCTAAACGAACTCAAGTACTTTATAAATATATTACTGAAAAGATGATACAATCTAAAGATCATAATAGAAATCGATTAGAACCGACAGCTTCAACAAGCGCTGACATACACACAGGTCAAGTAATTTACACAAAAATGGTTAATAAACGTTTAGCCAAAGATAAACCCCGCTATGAAAAGGCAGTTGTTCGTGACAACCCCCAAAGAAATGTAGCACCTATATTAATAAGAGGACGCGAAACCACCGTCCCAGTTAGAAATATAAAGAGACCAAATAAAGTTATGAAAGTAATAAATAAAGGAGTCGAGTTTTTAAAAAGACATGGATAACCCCCCTCTTTCTCAATATATTCCAGAATTTTGCAAGTTTGCACTTATAATTAATTGATAAATTAATTGAAAATAAATGTTAGTTAAAACATTCCAGAATTTTGCAAGTTTGCACTTATAATCAATTGTATTTGTATATGGATGATTTAGTTCACTCTGTCTCCGATTTGGAATCTGCTAAGCGTTTAGTACCAGAATTTATATCTTTATTTAAAGCTGGGGCCTTTGATTTAGTGAAATGGTCAAGTAATTCTCCCGCACTGTTAGACAGCATTCCAAACTCCCACCGCGCTTCTGTTAACTTTACAGATGGTAATAATTCGTCGAAGGTTTTAGGTATCTCGTGGGAACCGGCCGATGATAATCTTTTTTTCAAGATTTCGCCTCAAGTGGATGAAAGATGTACGAAACGTATAATACTATCTTTAATTGCCCGTTTATTTGATGTTCTTGGTATTGTAGCCCCCGTCATACTGTATGCTAAGGTATTGATAAAGGAACTTTGGCTTGCAAAATTAAATTGGGATGATATTCCGCCTGAGAGTATTGTTAAATGTTATTCAAACCTTGTCCAAGAATTCCCTTTGCTCGCCGATTTAAAAATTCCACGACACCATTTTTATGGTGTTGTGAAGCGCATCCCCCGTGGGGCGCGTATATCAGTAGCTACATCTCTGAATGTAGCCATACAAAAAGTCCTGAATCAAAATTCCAAAGAAAGCTGGGAAGAGTTACTCACTTTCGCATACCGCGTCCTTTACGCAAAAAAAGTTGATGGCTCAAGCGGCACCCTCACGCAGATTATTAGGAATAACTGTCTACACCCAAATTCGAACCCTTCTCTAAATTCCCACCGAATTCCGCGTTCTCATGGCCAATCTAAATTACACAAAAAAGTTGAATCAAAAGTTAATGACGGCGATTTAAAGGGGGCCGCTCAGCTTCTCTTTTCCAATGACACTGTAGCACCTGACACAGCGGAAACTCTCTCGGCTTTACAGTCCAAGCATCCGCAGCCTGCAGCAACACTTCGCCTCCCTGATCCGCCAGAGCCTTCTGATCCGGCAGCTCGGGCTTCGCCAGAGGATGTGCTGACTGCGATTATGTCCTTTAAGAGTGGCTCTGCCGGCGGGCTGGACGGCCTTTCCCCCCAACACTACAAGGATCTCGTATCCGGTGTTACGGGGGAGGCCGGCAGAGCACTCCTGACAAGCTTGGCGTCCCTGGCGAACCTCATGCTGTCTGGTCAGGTTTCCTCCGAAGTCACGGACATCCTATACGGCGCAAATCTTGTCGCATTGAAAAAAAAAGACGGAGGGATAAGGCCAATCGCGGTGGGCTGCACCATTAGGAGAATTGTTTCCAAAATTTGCTGCAAAAACATCCTTCCCAATGTTTCGTCCCTATTTGAACCTATTCAACTGGGGTTCGGAACCAAGGGAGGATGCGAAGCAGCAGTACACGCAGCCCGGACGTACGTCCTCAATGATGGTGGTGAAGTTTTGTTGAAGGTGGACGTCAAAAATGCTTTCAACTCAGTGGACCGGGGCGCCCTGTTGTCACAAATAAAAGAAAAGACCCCACAAATTTACAAATATCTTTGGCAATGCTATTCTAAGCCCACTAAATTAATTCACAAAAACCATTTATTGAATTCGGCTGTAGGTTGCCAACAGGGCGACCCGCTTGGCCCAGCTATCTTTAGCCTCGCCATCCACCCTATAATTTCAGAACTAAATTCAAAATTTAATATTTGGTATCTTGACGACGGAACCCTAGGAGGCGAAGCATCCGCGGTCCTTAGTGACCTCCGTTCACTAATGGATAGTTTTCGTTTAATCGGTTTAGATTTAAATTTTTCAAAATGCGAGCTTTTTGTTTCGGCGTCAGTACCGTCTGACATAAAATCTAACATCATAACGCAGTTCAATAATTTAGCCCCAAATATAAAAATTCTCGGAAATGAATCCCTTCGTCTCCTAGGAGCCCCGATTCTCGATGAATCTTTCTCGAGTTTTGTTCAGGAGCAAATTTCTAAATTTAACGACTGCTCGGACAGACTCCTCGAAATTAACCCGCATATGGCTCTGTCCATAATACGGTCTTGCCTGTTTGTCCCGAAATTGACATATGTCCTCCGCTGCTCCCATTTTTGGAAGTTTGATAGTTTATTAGATAGTCTGGACCTTTCTTTACAAAAATATCTCTCCCAAATCCTAAATAGCCCTTTAGAGGGGCGAGCCTGGGACCAAGCCACCCTCCCAGTAAGATTTGGTGGACTGGGGGTTCGCAAAATTTCCAGTATTTCCCTACCGGCGTTTCTGTCCTCTGCTCATAGTGCGTACAACCTCCACGGAAGCATAATATGCCCCTCTCTGGGTATCGTGGAGTTGTCGTACTTGACGGAGGCTAGAGATGCATGGCTGGGAGCATGTCCGGGTGTTAGTCTGCCGTCCAGTCCGCTTTGTCAGAAGCACTGGGACGGGCCGCTCTGCGAGTTGGTGCTTAAGAATCTAACGGATTCATGCACCAGCACCTCGGAGCGTGCTCGTCTCCTCGCAGTGTCTCAAAAAGAATCGGGACATTGGCTGCGGGCATTGCCTTCTGCTACCGTTGGTACTCTATTGGATAGACAGACACTTTCCCTCGCTGTCTGTCTTCGATTGGGCGTCAGGGCAAACCACCCCCATAGATGCCAGTGTGGGGAGCCTGTCGATCGACTCGGACACCACGGCCTCTCTTGCGCACGTAGCGCCGGCCGCCTGTCGCGCCATGCATGCCTCAACGACATCATCCGCAGGGCTCTCACCACTGCTGGTATCCCAGCTATTCTTGAGCCTAACGGCATCACACGAATAGGTGGCGGGAGGCCTGATGGTATGACTGTCGGGCCATGGAGACATGGCAGGTCGCTGGTGTGGGATGCCACATGTGCCGACACATTGGCCCCATCCCACATCGATGCCACCTCTGTGGGCGCTGGCGCGGCGGCTGCGGCCGCTGAACGCCTGAAGCGGCGCAAGTATGCCGACCTCAATGAGGGCTACATATTTGTGCCGTTTGGGGTGGAGACCATGGGACCGTGGGGTCCGGGGGCGGGGCAGCTCCTCAAAGAGCTGTCAGTGCGTTTGGTCGAGGCTTCAGGTGACCAGAGGGCTGGCAGCTATCTCTGTCAAAGGATCAGCCTAGCTATCCAGAGAGGGAATGCTGCCAGTCTTCTGGGCACTGTCCTACATGGTTCCTCTTTGGAGGACATTTTTTATCTGTAATTATTGTAAATCAATGTATATTTTCTTTGTAAATAAATGTATATTTCCTTTATTTTTAATCAATTGAAAAATTAATTGATTTAGTTTTTAAAAGGGCCCTGAACTAGTATAAATATGAATAGGATATGGTAGAAACCTGAACTAGAATAAATATAAATAGGATATGGTAGGAATACCCTGAACTAGTATAAATATGAATAGGATATGGTAGAAACCTGAACTAGAATAAATATAAATAGGATATGGTAGGAATACCCTGAACTAGTATAAAAATGAATAGGATATGGTAGGAATAACCTGAATAAATATAAATATGAATAGTAAAAATGGATAAGGTATGAATAACCTGAATTAGTAAAAATAAGATGAATATATAAATATCCAGTAAAAAGTAAGGATATAACAAATATTAATATATTAAAATTGTATAAACTTAGTAAGTAATGATGTATAACCCCCATCCCTTTTTCCTAAATGCCATTCGAAAAGAGCAAGAAAATCCAAGATGGAATATAACATTGAGCAAACTCTCATCGACAACATGATATAACAAAGCTGTCATGGGATATTGCCTATCGTTAAATTTCAGTACGAGGACAACACAAGAAGATAATTCAGTTACGACTGAACAACTAAATAAGTGAATCAAAGTGAATCAAAGTGAACAAAGTAAATCAAAGTGAAAAGTGTTGAACTGCCTTACGAATAAAAGAACAATTTAGAGACATTATAAGGGAATAGTTTTAAATGATTACCTGAGATACATCACTGTATGAAGTATCTTTGTACTATAATAAGTGCTAACATAATTTTAAAGCAGAGCATAAATTTTTATTCCTTATCATAGATAAATTCTTTTTGCTCGTTATCTTAGATAACTTCTTTAGTTCATTATCTTAGATAACTTCACTCTTAAGGGGATAAGAGTTAAGTGTCATCACTTTCCCTACTCCGATGACCTAGCCTTTGACCCCGGATATAGAAAGCAATATTATAAAATTATGAAATTAATTAATTATTAATTTGTTGCAAGCCTTGACAAAGGATTAACTTTGTAGTTTACGAGCGTTGCATGGATATTACGTTATCTGCATATTTTCTCTGAAACCATTTAACTTTACGACTGTCCGTGCTTGTTAACCCGATACGCATATTAAGAATATGATTTCGCAACACTCATAAATTAGATAAGAAGGCTTAGCAACCTAATCCATATATAAGGAGGAGCTGCGTCTCCAGATTCATTCCGTAGTCAACCTCAGTCTCTGCCACTTGTACTAACTATACTGATTATAATAAATCCATTTTATTGTTAAAGTATAGAAGTTTTATTTCTTAAAGTAAACTCAGTGACTCACAAAGACCATAGAAGACACCGCACCGAAAGCAACGACAAAACTAGATAGATAAAAGATTTATTTACTTTTACAGCACATATAAACAGGTTCATAATACAATCATTAGGTACCTACTTTTTTCAAATTTCGTCTGTACATGTGCTGCTGAAGCAAAAGGGTCCCAACTCAGCATGATGCCTTGCCTTGATTTTTCATACCATCTATTCGAAAAGTGACGTTTCGATGCTCAATAAAACGGACCAACAATCGAGGAATATTCTGCATTTCGTTGTCACCAACGGGAGCTATGATCTCGAGGACTTCGCTGCCATTTGTAGGGTATAGTGAATTATTAGTGAGAAATGAATTCAAAATATGAGAAACAGCACTCCAAATACATCGGAAACAGCGTATACTAATTATTAATTAAGAACCTTCATTTAATTTTGTTCAATTGTAGCAACCATAATTTAATATCCTTAAATATATTATTCTTCTCTACATGTGTTTGTCACCTAACTCCTCCGTTTGGACGAAATTGTGTTTATATTTGAGTAAGTCCCTAGATGGTTTAGATTCACAATTATACCCGACAGGTGGTGCTGTTGTCTGGCAGGACAACGTCTGCCCGGGCCACTATTAATAAATATAATGAATTATTGAAAGTATAGAAGTGTTATTCAAAGTAGATTCTGTGACTCCAGAGATCTTTAGAAGACACCGCATGCGGTAGCGACGACGAAACTGGGGCAGCCTGTAGGATCTGTAGGTAAATCTCCAGGCTACAGGAATTGTACGCGTATGTTGTTCGCATGTTATTGCATAGCGAGAATTATATATGAAAACGGGTATCATTACTTAATTAATTTCGCTAAACTTAATAATTTTCATTAGTACTTTTCACAATCAAAACGTTGCTAGTGTAACTGCACTATAAGTTCTGCATGCTATAGAGTGGCGGCTGATGAAGCTCATGCAGCGCTCGCAATTGTGTGTTTATATTTGAATCAGTCAGTAGAATCCCGAGCACGAAAGCAACCGGTCGTCTCCCGACCTCGGAAACATACTCGTAGTTCGATCGTCGGAAGATTGTGTGTCCTTTTTCGCTTGTTCACTAAGGGATTTAAATAATTTTGCCTAAAAAATAATTTTTTGATGTTTGAAAAAGTTTTGGCTGTCCTATACAACACATTTATTGGCTGAACTTTTTTTGGTGAGTAAATTAATTTTAGATAGATAGATAAAAGATTTATTTACTTTTACAGCACATATAAACAGGTTCATAATACAATCATTAGGTACCTACTTTTTTCAAATTTCGTCTGTACATGTGCTGCTGAAGCAAAAGGGTCCCAACTCAGCATGATGCCTTGCCTTGATTTTTCATACCATCTATTCGAAAAGTGACGTTTCGATGCTCAATAAAACGGACCAACAATCGAGGAATATTCTGCATTTCGTTGTCACCAACGGGAGCTATGATCTCGAGGACTTCGCTGCCATTTGTAGGGTATAGTGAATTATTAGTGAGAAATGAATTCAAAATATGAGAAACAGCACTCCAAATACATCGGAAACAGCGTATACTAATTATTAATTAAGAACCTTCATTTAATTTTGTTCAATTGTAGCAACCATAATTTAATATCCTTAAATATATTATTCTTCTCTACATGTGTTTGTCACCTAACTCCTCCGTTTGGACGAAATTGTGTTTATATTTGAGTAAGTCCCTAGATGGTTTAGATTCACAATTATACTCGACAGGTGGTGCTGTTGTCTGGCAGGACAACGTTTGCCCGGGCCACTATTAATAAATATAATGAATTATTGAAAGTATAGAAGTGTTATTCAAAGTAAATTCTGTGACTCCAGAGATCTTTAGAAGACACCGCATGCGGTAGCGACGACGAAACTGGGGCAGCCTGTAGGATCTGTAGGTAAATCTCCAGGCTACAGGAATTGTACGCGTATGTTGTTCGCATGTTATTGCATAGCGAGAATTATATATGAAAACGGGTATCATTACTTAATTAATTTCGCTAAACTTAATAATTTTCATTAGTACTTTTCACAATCAAAACGTTGCTAGTGTAACTGCACTATAAGTTCTGCATGCTATAGAGTGGCGGCTGATGAAGCTCATGCAGCGCTCGCAATTGTGTGTTTATATTTGAATCAGTCAGTAGAATCCCGAGCACGAAAGCAACCGGTCGTCTCCCGACCTCGGAAACATACTCGTAGTTCGATCGTCGGAAGATTGTGTGTCCTTTTTCGCTTGTTCACTATAGGGATTTAAATAATTTTGCCTAAAAAATTATTTTTTGATGTTTGAAAAAGTTTTGGCTGTCCTATACAACACATTTATTGGCTGAACTGTTTTTGGTGAGTAAATTAATTTTAGATAGATAGATAAAAGATTTATTTACTTTTACAGCACATATAAACAGGTTCATAATACAATCATTAGGTACCTACTTTTTTCAAA
This sequence comes from Ethmia dodecea, assembly GCA_963855545.1. Taxonomy (NCBI): domain Eukaryota; kingdom Metazoa; phylum Arthropoda; class Insecta; order Lepidoptera; family Depressariidae; genus Ethmia; species Ethmia dodecea. The sequence goes on from OY979447.1 coordinate 2,081,143, forward strand.
TTTCGTCTGTACATGTGCTGCTGAAGCAAAAGGGTCCCAACTCAGCATGATGCCTTGCCTTGATTTTTCATACCATCTATTCGAAAAGTGACGTTTCGATGCTCAATAAAACGGACCAACAATCGAGGAATATTCTGCATTTCGTTGTCACCAACGGGAGGCTATGATCTCGAGGACTTCGCTGCCATTTGTAGGGTATAGTGAATTATTAGTGAGAAATGAATTCAAAATATGAGAAACAGCACTCCAAATACATCGGAAACAGCGTATACTAATTATTAATTAAGAACCTTCATTTAATTTTGTTCAATTGTAGCAACCATAATTTAATATCCTTAAATATATTATTCTTCTCTACATGTGTTTGTCACCTAACTCCTCCGTTTGGACGAAATTGTGTTTATATTTGAGTAAGTCCCTAGATGGTTTAGATTCACAATTATACCCGACAGGTGGTGCTGTTGTGTGGCAGGACAACGTCTGCCCGGACCACTATTAATAAATATAATGAATTATTGAAAGTATAGAAGTGTTATTCAAAGTAGATTCTGTGACTCCAGAGATCTTTAGAAGACACCGCATGCGGTAGCGACGACAAAACTGGGGCAGCCTGTAGGATCTGTAGGTAAATCTCCAGGCTACAGGAATTGTACGCGTATGTTGTTCGCATGTTATTGCATAGCGAGAATTATATATGAAAACGGGTATCATTACTTAATTAATTTCGCTAAACTTAATAATTTTCATTAGTACTTTTCAAAATCAAAACGTTGCTAGTGTAACTACACTATAAGTTCTGCATGCTATAGAGTGGCGGCTGATGAAGCTCATGCAGCGCTCGCAATTGTGTGTTTATATTTGAATCAGTCAGTAGAATCCCGAGCACGAAAGCAACCGGTCGTCTCCCGACCTCGGAAACATACTCGTAGTTCGATCGTCGGAAGATTGTGTGTCCTTTTTCGCTTGTTCACTAAGGGATTTAAATAATTTTGCCTAAAAAATAATTTTTTGATGTTTGAAAAAGTTTTGGCTGTCCTATACAACACATTTATTGGCTGAACTTTTTTTGGTGAGTAAATTAATTTTAGATAGATAGATAAAAGATTTATTTACTTTTACAGCACATATAAACAGGTTCATAATACAATCATTAGGTACCTACTTTTTTCAAATTTCGTCTGTACATGTGCTGCTGAAGCAAAAGGGTCCCAACTCAGCATGATGCCTTGCCTTGATTTTTCATACCATCTATTCGAAAAGTGACGTTTCGATGCTCAATAAAACGGACCAACAATCGAGGAATATTCTGCATTTCGTTGTCACCAACGGGAGCTATGATCTCGAGGACTTCGCTGCCATTTGTAGGGTATAGTGAATTATTAGTGAGAAATGAATTCAAAATATGAGAAACAGCACTCCAAATACATCGGAAACAGCGTATACTAATTATTAATTAAGAACCTTCATTTAATTTTGTTCAATTGTAGCAACCATAATTTAATATCCTTAAATATATTATTCTTCTCTACATGTGTTTGTCACCTAACTCCTCCGTTTGGACGAAATTGTGTTTATATTTGAGTAAGTCCCTAGATGGTTTAGATTCACAATTATACCCGACAGGTGGTGCTGTTGTCTGGCAGGACAACGTCTGCCCGGACCACTATTAATAAATATAATGAATTATTGAAAGTATAGAAGTGTTATTCAAAGTAGATTCTGTGACTCCAGAGATCTTTAGAAGACACCGCATGCGGTAGCGACGACAAAACTGGGGCAGCCTGTAGGATCTGTAGGTAAATCTCCAGGCTACAGGAATTGTACGCGTATGTTGTTCGCATGTTATTGCATAGCGAGAATTATATATAAAAACGTGTATCGTTACTTAATTAATTTCGCTAAACTTAATAATTTTCATTAGTACTTTTCACAATCAAAACGTTGCTAGTGTAACTGCACTATAAGTTCTGCATGCTATTGAGTGGCGGCTGATGAAGCTCATGCAGCGCTCGCAATTGTGTGTTTATATTTGAATCAGTCAGTAGAATCCCGAGCACGAAAGCAACCGGTCGTCTCCCGACCTCGGAAACATACTCGTAGTTCGATCGTCGGAAGATTGTGTGTCCTTTTTCGCTTGTTCACTGAGGGATTTAAATAATTTTGCCTAAAAAATATTTTTTGATGTTTGAAAAAGTTTTGGCTGTCCTATACAACACATTTATTGGCTGAACTTTATTTGGTGAGTAAATTAATTTTCCATACGATCTATTCGAAAATTGACCTTTTGATGCTCAATAAAACGGAGTTAAGTAAGTCTTCAGATAGGGTTTTAATAAGTGTGAATAAAAGTGTTTTGAATTTCGAATTAAAAATATTTATTAACATTCTTAGCCAAAGAGTTTAGAAAAATAAGTTTTCATTCAATTGCAAAATATGAGAAACAGCACTTCAAATACATAGGAAACAGCGTATACTAATTAAGTACCTACATTTAATTTTGTTCCATTGTAGCAACCATAATGAAATATCCTTAAATATATTATTCTTCTCTACATGTGTTTGTCACTTAAGTCCTCCTACACGGCTGTACCTAACAATTTGGACGAAATTGTGTGTTTATATTTGAGTAAGTCCCTAGATGGTTTAGATTCACAATTTGACCCGACAGGTGGTGCTGTTGTCTGGCAGGACAACGTTTGCCCGGGCCACTATTTATAAATATACTTAATGAATTATTGAAAGTATAGAAGTGTTATTCAAAGTAAATTCTGTGACTCCAGAGATCTTTAGAAGACACCGCATGCGGTAGCGACGACAAAACTGGGGCAGTCTGTAGGATCTGTAGGTAAATCTCTGGGCTACAGGAATTGTACGCGTATGTTGTTCGCATGTTATTGCATAGCGAGAACTATATATGAAAACGGGTATCATTACTTAATTAATTTCGCTAAACTTAATAATTTTCATTAGTACTTTTCACAATCAAAACGTTGCTAGTGTAACTGCACTATAAGTTCTGCATGCTATAGAGTGGCGGCTGATGAAGCTCATGCAGCGCTCGCAATTGTGTGTTTATATTTGAATCAGTCAGTAGAATCCCGAGCACGAAAGCAACCGGTCGTCTCCCGACCTCGGAAACATACTCGTCGTTCGATCGTCGGAAGATTGTGTGTCCTTTTTCGCTTGTTCACTAAGGGATTTAAATAATTTTGCCTAAAAAATAATTTTTTGATGTTTGAAAAAGTTTTGGCTGTCCTATACAACACATTTATTGGCTGAACTTTTTTTGGTGAGTAAATTAATTTTAGATAGATAGTTAAGTGTCATCACTTTCCCTACTCCGATGACCTAGCCTTTGACCCCGGATATAGAAAGCAATATTATAAAATTATGAAATTAATTAATTATTAATTTGTTGCAAGCCTTGACAAAGGATTAACTTTGTAGTTTACGAGCGTTGCATGGATATTACGTTATCTGCATATTTTCTCTGAAACCATTTAACTTTACGACTGTCCGTGCTTGTTAACCCGATACGCATATTAAGAATATGATTTCGCAACACTCATAAATTAGATAAGAAGGCTTAGCAACCTAATCCATATATAAGGAGGAGCTGCGTCTCCAGATTCATTCCGTAGTCAACCTCAGTCTCTGCCACTTGTACTAACTATACTGATTATAATAAATCCATTTTATTGTTAAAGTATAGAAGTTTTATTTCTTAAAGTAAACTCAGTGACTCACAAAGACCATAGAAGACACCGCACCGAAAGCAACGACAAAACTGGCGCAGTCGGTAGGATCTGCAGGTAACTCTACAGGCAAGAAATTACCCAAGTAAGTGGAAGAATCAATCAACGCCGAGAAGTTATTTTCTTTTTAAAGAAGTAAAAGCAGATCCGAACCATTCAAATAAATAAGTTTTTCAAGCAACCAGTGTCACCTATAATAAGGTCCAGAAAAGTCACATAAGTAAGAAATAATCCAAAGGAGAGATCGGAAGAAGACGCGGAATCGGGAGGCTCTATATATTTGGCAATAATACAAATTTTCCTTCCTTAACAAATTCAAACCCGAGACATAAGTGCTGATCACTCTTAGTTTATCGGAATTTAGTTAAGAATTTCACCCTGTAAATAGACGTAAGTACTTAAGGGGAAATTAATTTAAATTTGATTTTTACAAACCCTGTAAATAGACATAAGTGCTTATGGGAAAATCAATTGAAATTTTATTGTAACAAACCCTGTAAATAGACATAAGTGCTTAAGGGAAAATCAATATTTTTTTTTTATTTTTTTTTTGGGAAATAAATCATGTGTATAATCGAAACAGATTATGAAATAATAAAATTGAATTAAAGCGCGAATTAAAATATTATATTGTGTAAATGAACTGCGGATCCGGCAATAACAGTTCATCTGAAAATAATAATTCTAATACTGGTGATAACCACCACAATTTACAAGAAAGTCTTACAAGTGTTAATACAAGACTATTGCTAAGAGCAATCATTAATCATTTGAACGATTTAATAAGAGAAATACAAGAATTTTACTCTTATATTGTGCGCATGCTAATGCATAGCGAGTACTACAATATATGAGAAAGGGGACCATTACGACTTTAATTTTTCAAAACTCTGTAATTTTTATAATAAGAATCTTTTTAAAGCACAATAATAAAAGGTGCAATCAAAGTAAAAGATTTCCAAACTATTCTAGAATTATCTTTATACAAATCGTATATTTTCAAAATCATAACTTTGTTGGTCTAACGTTTAAAGAAATTGATTATTAATAAAAAAATATATAATGGATTACTTAGCACAAGCAGCGAATTTAGCTCAGCGAGAGATTAATAATGTAGCACAGCATGCTTTACATTCAGCTCGTCATGAAGTAGAAAATGCAGCCAATCATTTAGCAGATGCGGTTGCACAAAGGATAAATGATCCTTATCACCCTGTTAATATAACTGAAGCACTGCGAAATATTCCTCCAAGACCTATGAGTCCTGATGAAAATCGTGGTAATACTAATACTACTAGAAGCGAAGCGCTTAGTAACACTAGAAGCGAAACGCCAACCAATAATTACGCAGAGCGAACAAATTATTCACCTAGTAACCCGCCTAATAATTCTCGTTATATACCACCCAATAATAATGGTATGTCATTCCCATATGCCCCAAGGCAAATAACTACTGTTCCATCTGAACTAATTGGATTAATTCCAGATTTTGACGGAAATTCTAAAATTCTAAATCTATTTCTTAAGAAATGCGACTATGTATTGCTTCAATGCGAAGGAGATAACACAGAACAATATGATTACGTCATGCAAGCGATAACAAGCAAATTGAAAGGAAAAGCTGCAACATTGTATAGTGAAAACGACTACATAGGAAGAGATTTCGATATTTTAAAAGATACACTTATCCAACACTTTAGCGATCAAAAATCGGAAGAATGTTTAAAATTAGAACTTCAAGTTTGTTGATTCAAGTTCAATGACCATAGCCAATAATGAAAGTTATCTAGACTTCTGCAATAGAATCCAATCAAAAAGAAGTAATTTATTTTCAAAGCTTACAGCTAACAATGATATCCACACTAGAGAAATTAAAATGAACATTTTTAATAATACCGCTATGCAAGTATTTTTATATAACTTGCCACACGATTTACTAAGATTCGTACGCCTGAAAGGATCGAAAACATTAGAAGAAGCCTTACAAGTAGTGGTAGAAGAAGTAAATTTCCAACAACAATGTAAAATGAGAAGCTTAAATATTACTAACAAAAATCGAGGAAATCCACAAGTAATTCAATACTTAAGTAGGCCGACCAATAAAAGATTAATGCCTACACAAAGTTACATTAATTACCCTAATAATTACCAATATCGTAATTTTGAAAATGCGATGAGAAATCAAACAAACCAAAATAGACCTAACACGTCTTACAATTCATTTAATAAATTTAATGCGAGACCTAACTTTACATCAACTTCTAAATATAATCCATTTAATAAATATAACCCGCATAGGATTCATTCTAGTTATCACAATCGTAATTCCGTTCAGGAAGCACCTCCATTGAAACTAGAGGATATTACATACACCCCAAAACAAAATAGAATTAACTATCATTCAACTGAACCACAGCCTAGTACTTCTAAAAATACTTCGCACGAAACTCCTCAAATTATATGCGATAACGAAAATTTTCGAGTAACAGCCTCAAAATCAAGAACTCAGAAATAAATTCTCAACTACCCTATATAAATATTCCTGGCATAAAAGCCAAATTATTAATTGATACCGGTAGTACACATTCATTTATCAGTAATCGACTGACTACAAAATTTTATGAGAAATATACAAAACATGAATTGTTTCATATAATTAGTACACATGCAACTACTTCACACAATAAAATTGTATACATACCAGTATACGAATTATTTCATCAAAAGTTTTACCATAAATTTTACGTATATGACATAAGTAAGTCTTTCGACGGTCTCATTGGCTTTGACCTACTAAAGAGGCTTAGCGCCGTCATTGACATTGAAAACCAGTTACTAGTCACACCTTTCATAACAGTACCACTTTACTACCAAGTTAATACGTCACCCATTGTAGAATTTTACATAAGTCCACATTCCGAACAGCGAGTTAACATACCAACTACGCTCAAAAATGGATATGGTATTTTACCAGAAATAGAATTTTATAAAGACATTTACGTATCGAGTGTACCAGTTAAATGTCATAATAGTTTTACAAGTGCAATTATTCATAATAAAACTAATGAAAACGTATACATTAAAATTAAAAACCCCGTAAAAATCATTCCAGTAGAGAAAACAAAATGTCAAATCAATTACATAAGAAGCGATGATCAATTACTAATAGACAATTTACACAAGTTAAGAACAGATCATATGAATGACGAAGAAAAGGAAATCATCTATGATCTATGTTTTCAGTATAAAGAATTATTCTATCATGAAGAAATCCCATTAACATTTACTCATGAAGTGAAGCATAAAATTAGAACTAAAAATGAAGATCCCATTTTTATTAAGCCTTATAGGCAACCACCTTCTCAAAATCAAGAAATAAAGAATCAAGTCGAAAAATTATTAAAAGATAATGTCATCAAACCAAGTTTTTCACCGTGGAGTGCACCCGTTCATCTAGTACCAAAGAAATTAGATGCCAGTGGAGAACAGAAATACCGCATGGTAATAGATTACAGAAAACTCAACGAAATAACCCTGGATGATAAATATCCATTACCCAATATTAATGACTTGTTTGATAAATTAGGAAATAGTACATATTTTACTACTCTAGATTTAGCATCAGGCTATCATCAAATAGAAGTAGAGGAAAAAGATCAACCGAAAACAGCATTTAGTACTCAATATGGTCACTATGAATTCCTTAGAATGCCATTTGGTTTAAAAACGGCACCCGCCACCTTTCAAAGAACAATGGATAGTATATTAAAAGGACTTCAAGGAGTCGACTGTCTTGTTTATTTGGACGATATTATCATATTCTCGTCATCATTAGAAGAGCATATCCATAAGTTGAAAATAATATTTGAAACTCTTCAAAGAGCCAATTTAAAAATACAATTAGATAAATCAGAATTCCTTCGAAAGGAAGTACTCTATTTAGGACATACAATTACTAAACATGGTCTTAAACCGAACGAAGATAAAATAAATGCAGTTTTAAATTACCCTGTGCCTAAAAATATTAAGGATGTTAGAGCATTCTTAGGTCTAGTAGGTTATTATAGAAGATTCATAAAAGATTTTGCAAAAATCACGAAACCTGACCGAATTACTTAAAAAGAATCAAAAATTTCTAATTAATAAAGAATTTATAGATTCCTTTAAAACGTGTAAAATATTACTTACAAATGCCCCACTGTTACAGTATCCTGATTTTGAAAATCATTCATTCTAACAACAGACGCATCAAACATTGCCTTAGGAGCAGTATTATCTCAAGGAAGCATTGGAAACGATTTACCAATTGCTTACGCTAGCAGAACATTAAGAGACCCTGAACAAAAATATAGTACCATTGAAAAAGAATTACTTGCCGTACTATGGGCAGTAAAACATTTTAGACCATATCTATATGGAAGAAAATTTACAGTATATACTGATCACCGACCATTAGCATGGCTTTATTCATTAAAAGAACCCAATAGTAAACTAACTCGTTGGAGATTGCGTTTACAAGAATATAACTTCGATGTAATATATAAAAAAGGAAATCAGAATACCAACGCTGACGCCCTTTCGCGAATCCAATTAAATACCTTAATTACTAAAGAAATACAACCGTCTACCTCAAATTCACAAAACGACGAAGTCGAATATGTCGACATGTCTCGAAGAAATATAGAAACCGAAAGTATATCAGAAAGAACGATGACAGCTTCAGATATAGACTCTGACTTAGAAATCAATCAAGAAATTGAAACTGAATCAAATACTATTATTCCAGTTTTACACGAAGCAATAGATGTAAAATCAAATCAAATACTAGTACAACATTGGTATCGAAATGAAATAAAAATTAAAGATATTTCCAAAAATAAAATGAAAATTATAGAAATATTCACCCCTTTGAACTCCAATTTAATTAAAACATTTTTAAAAGATAACATAGACATATACAAGAAGTATTTCATTTACTTTTACACAACACAACTACGAGAAATGTTTTGCAACATTATTGCAGAATTATTCGATAAAGATACAATACACATAATCGAATGCACCAAGCGTATAACAGTAATAGACAGTGAAGAATTACAAAAAGAACTTATTATAAAATATCATGAAGGTAAAACCTGTCATAGAGGAATAAGAGAAACATTGACTAAACTCAAAAGAAATTACTATTTTCCAAAAATGCAAGAGATAGTTACAGCGATAATAAATGCTTGTGAATTATGCAAAAGAATGAAGTACGATAGAAAACCTTTAAAACCATTAATAGAACTTACACAAACACAAACTAAACCATTTAATGAAATATTCATAGATTTATTTAAAATCGATGGAAACCTATATTTAACATTAATCGATGGATTTAGCAAATTAGGACAAGCAATACCAATTCAAAATAGATCCACCCCAGAAGTTGTTAAAGCTTTATTATTATATTTTGCTAATCATTCAGTACCAACGAAAATTAGTTGCGATCCAGGATCAGAATTCAATAATGCATTATTAAAAGAATTATTAAATTTACATAAAATTGACCTACACATAGGAACTCCAAATAATCCAAACTCTATGGGACTTATCGAAAGATTCCATAGTACTATAATAGAAATCCATAGGCTAGCTAAATATGAGCAAAGATCGACAGACATTGCAAATGTAATGACATATGCAATTATTGCATATAATAATACCATACATTCTGCAACAGGATTCACACCGTTTGAAATAGTCTCAGGACATACTGATTCACGTAGCCCATTTGATATTGATTTTAACCATCAATATTATCAACAAATAATAAAAGATCATTCTAAACGAACTCAAGTACTTTATAAATATATTACTGAAAAGATGATACAATCTAAAGATCATAATAGAAATCGATTAGAACCGACAGCTTCAACAAGCGCTGACATACACACAGGTCAAGTAATTTACACAAAAATGGTTAATAAACGTTTAGCCAAAGATAAACCCCGCTATGAAAAGGCAGTTGTTCGTGACAACCCCCAAAGAAATGTAGCACCTATATTAATAAGAGGACGCGAAACCACCGTCCCAGTTAGAAATATAAAGAGACCAAATAAAGTTATGAAAGTAATAAATAAAGGAGTCGAGTTTTTAAAAAGACATGGATAACCCCCCTCTTTCTCAATATATTCCAGAATTTTGCAAGTTTGCACTTATAATTAATTGATAAATTAATTGAAAATAAATGTTAGTTAAAACATTCCAGAATTTTGCAAGTTTGCACTTATAATCAATTGAAAAATTAATTGATTTAGTTTTTAAAAGGGCCCTGAACTAGTATAAATATGAATAGGATATGGTAGAAACCTGAACTAGAATAAATATAAATAGGATATGGTAGGAATACCCTGAACTAGTATAAATATGAATAGGATATGGTAGAAACCTGAACTAGAATAAATATAAATAGGATATGGTAGGAATACCCTGAACTAGTATAAAAATGAATAGGATATGGTAGGAATAACCTGAATAAATATAAATATGAATAGTAAAAATGGATAAGGTATGAATAACCTGAATTAGTAAAAATAAGATGAATATATAAATATCCAGTAAAAAGTAAGGATATAACAAATATTAATATATTAAAATTGTATAAACTTAGTAAGTAATGATGTATAACCCCCATCCCTTTTTCCTAAATGCCATTCGAAAAGAGCAAGAAAATCCAAGATGGAATATAACATTGAGCAAACTCTCATCGACAACATGATATAACAAAGCTGTCATGGGATATTGCCTATCGTTAAATTTCAGTACGAGGACAACACAAGAAGATAATTCAGTTACGACTGAACAACTGAATAAGTGAATCAAAGTGAATCAAAGTGAACAAAGTAAATCAAAGTGAAAAGTGTTGAACTGCCTTACGAATAAAAGAACAATTTAGAGACATTATAAGGGAATAGTTTTAAATGATTACCTGAGATACATCACTGTATGAAGTATCTTTGTACTATAATAAGTGCTAACATAATTTTAAAGCAGAGCATAAATTTTTATTCCTTATCATAGATAAATTCTTTTTGCTCGTTATCTTAGATAACTTCTTTAGTTCATTATCTTAGATAACTTCACTCTTAAGGGGATAAGAGTTAAGTGTCATCACTTTCCCTACTCCGATGACCTAGCCTTTGACCCCGGATATAGAAAGCAATATTATAAAATTATGAAATTAATTAATTATTAATTTGTTGCAAGCCTTGACAAAGGATTAACTTTGTAGTTTACGAGCGTTGCATGGATATTACGTTATCTGCATATTTTCTCTGAAACCATTTAACTTTACGACTGTCCGTGCTTGTTAACCCGATACGCATATTAAGAATATGATTTCGCAACACTCATAAATTAGATAAGAAGGCTTAGCAACCTAATCCATATATAAGGAGGAGCTGCGTCTCCAGATTCATTCCGTAGTCAACCTCAGTCTCTGCCACTTGTACTAACTATACTGATTATAATAAATCCATTTTATTGTTAAAGTATAGAAGTTTTATTTCTTAAAGTAAACTCAGTGACTCACAAAGACCATAGAAGACACCGCACCGAAAGCAACGACAAAACTGGCGCAGTCGGTAGGATCTGCAGGTAACTCTACAGGCAAGAAATTACCCAAGTAAGTGGAAGAATCAATCAACGCCGAGAAGTTATTTTCTTTTTAAAGAAGTAAAAGCAGATCCGAACCATTCAAATAAATAAGTTTTTCAAGCAACCAGTGTCACCTATAATAAGGTCCAGAAAAGTCACATAAGTAAGAAATAATCCAAAGGAGAGATCGGAAGAAGACGCGGAATCGGGAGGCTCTATATATTTGGCAATAATACAAATTTTCCTTCCTTAACAAATTCAAACCCGAGACATAAGTGCTGATCACTCTTAGTTTATCGGAATTTAGTTAAGAATTTCACCCTGTAAATAGACGTAAGTACTTAAGGGGAAATTAATTTAAATTTGATTTTTACAAACCCTGTAAATAGACATAAGTGCTTATGGGAAAATCAATTGAAATTTTATTGTAACAAACCCTGTAAATAGACATAAGTGCTTAAGGGAAAATCAATATTTTTTTTTTATTTTTTTTTTGGGAAATAAATCATGTGTATAATCGAAACAGATTATGAAATAATAAAATTGAATTAAAGCGCGAATTAAAATATTATATTGTGTAAATGAACTGCGGATCCGGCAATAACAGTTCATCTGAAAATAATAATTCTAATACTGGTGATAACCACCACAATTTACAAGAAAGTCTTACAAGTGTTAATACAAGACTATTGCTAAGAGCAATCATTAATCATTTGAACGATTTAATAAGAGAAATACAAGAATTTTACTCTTATATTGTGCGCATGCTAATGCATAGCGAGTACTACAATATATGAGAAAGGGGACCATTACGACTTTAATTTTTCAAAACTCTGTAATTTTTATAATAAGAATCTTTTTAAAGCACAATAATAAAAGGTGCAATCAAAGTAAAAGATTTCCAAACTATTCTAGAATTATCTTTATACAAATCGTATATTTTCAAAATCATAACTTTGTTGGTCTAACGTTTAAAGAAATTGATTATTAATAAAAAAATATATAATGGATTACTTAGCACAAGCAGCGAATTTAGCTCAGCGAGAGATTAATAATGTAGCACAGCATGCTTTACATTCAGCTCGTCATGAAGTAGAAAATGCAGCCAATCATTTAGCAGATGCGGTTGCACAAAGGATAAATGATCCTTATCACCCTGTTAATATAACTGAAGCACTGCGAAATATTCCTCCAAGACCTATGAGTCCTGATGAAAATCGTGGTAATACTACTAGAAGCGAAGCGCTTAGTAACACTAGAAGCGAAACGCCAACCAATAATTACGCAGAGCGAACAAATTATTCACCTAGTAACCCGCCTAATAATTCTCGTTATATACCACCCAATAATAATGGTATGTCATTCCCATATGCCCCAAGGCAAATAACTACTGTTCCATCTGAACTAATTGGATTAATTCCAGATTTTGACGGAAATTCTAAAATTCTAAATCTATTTCTTAAGAAATGCGACTATGTATTGCTTCAATGCGAAGGAGATAACACAGAACAATATGATTACGTCATGCAAGCGATAACAAGCAAATTGAAAGGAAAAGCTGCAACATTGTATAGTGAAAACGACTACATAGGAAGAGATTTCGATATTTTAAAAGATACACTTATCCAACACTTTAGCGATCAAAAATCGGAAGAATGTTTAAAATTAGAACTTGAATCAATGACCATAGCCAATAATGAAAGTTATCTAGACTTCTGCAATAGAATCCAATCAAAAAGAAGTAATTTATTTTCAAAGCTTACAGCTAACAATGATATCCACACTAGAGAAATTAAAATGAACATTTTTAATAATACCGCTATGCAAGTATTTTTATATAACTTGCCACACGATTTACTAAGATTCGTACGCCTGAAAGGATCGAAAACATTAGAAGAAGCCTTACAAGTAGTGGTAGAAGAAGTAAATTTCCAACAACAATGTAAAATGAGAAGCTTAAATATTACTAACAAAAATCGAGGAAATCCACAAGTAATTCAATACTTAAGTAGGCCGACCAATAAAAGATTAATGCCTACACAAAGTTACATTAATTACCCTAATAATTACCAATATCGTAATTTTGAAAATGCGATCAGAAATCAAACAAACCAAAATAGACCTAACACGTCTTACAATTCATTTAATAAATTTAATGCGAGACCTAACTTTACATCAACTTCTAAATATAATCCATTTAATAAATATAACCCGCATAGGATTCATTCTAGTTATCACAATCGTAATTCCGTTCAGGAAGCACCTCCATTGAAACTAGAGGATATTACATACACCCCAAAACAAAATAGAATTAACTATCATTCAACTGAACCACAGCCTAGTACTTCTAAAAATACTTCGCACGAAACTCCTCAAATTATATGCGATAACGAAAATTTTCGAGTAACAGCCTCAAAATCAAGAACTCAGAAATAAATTCTCAACTACCCTATATAAATATTCCTGGCATAAAAGCCAAATTATTAATTGATACCGGTAGTACACATTCATTTATCAGTAATCGACTGACTACAAAATTTTATGAGAAATATACAAAACATGAATTGTTTCATATAATTAGTACACATGCAACTACTTCACACAATAAAATTGTATACATACCAGTATACGAATTATTTCATCAAAAGTTTTACCATAAATTTTACGTATATGACATAAGTAAGTCTTTCGACGGTCTCATTGGCTTTGACCTACTAAAGAGGCTTAGCGCCGTCATTGACATTGAAAACCAGTTACTAGTCACACCTTTCATAACAGTACCACTTTACTACCAAGTTAATACGTCACCCATTGTAGAATTTTACATAAGTCCACATTCCGAACAGCGAGTTAACATACCAACTACGCTCAAAAATGGATATGGTATTTTACCAGAAATAGAATTTTATAAAGACATTTACGTATCGAGTGTACCAGTTAAATGTCATAATAGTTTTACAAGTGCAATTATTCATAATAAAACTAATGAAAACGTATACATTAAAATTAAAAACCCCGTAAAAATCATTCCAGTAGAGAAAACAAAATGTCAAATCAATTACATAAGAAGCGATGATCAATTACTAATAGACAATTTACACAAGTTAAGAACAGATCATATGAATGACGAAGAAAAGGAAATCATCTATGATCTATGTTTTCAGTATAAAGAATTATTCTATCATGAAGAAATCCCATTAACATTTACTCATGAAGTGAAGCATAAAATTAGAACTAAAAATGAAGATCCCATTTTTATTAAGCCTTATAGGCAACCACCTTCTCAAAATCAAGAAATAAAGAATCAAGTCGAAAAATTATTAAAAGATAATGTCATCAAACCAAGTTTTTCACCGTGGAGTGCACCCGTTCATCTAGTACCAAAGAAATTAGATGCCAGTGGAGAACAGAAATACCGCATGGTAATAGATTACAGAAAACTCAACGAAATAACCCTGGATGATAAATATCCATTACCCAATATTAATGACTTGTTTGATAAATTAGGAAATAGTACATATTTTACTACTCTAGATTTAGCATCAGGCTATCATCAAATAGAAGTAGAGGAAAAAGATCAACCGAAAACAGCATTTAGTACTCAATATGGTCACTATGAATTCCTTAGAATGCCATTTGGTTTAAAAACGGCACCCGCCACCTTTCAAAGAACAATGGATAGTATATTAAAAGGACTTCAAGGAGTCGACTGTCTTGTTTATTTGGACGATATTATCATATTCTCGTCATCATTAGAAGAGCATATCCATAAGTTGAAAATAATATTTGAAACTCTTCAAAGAGCCAATTTAAAAATACAATTAGATAAATCAGAATTCCTTCGAAAGGAAGTACTCTATTTAGGACATACAATTACTAAACATGGTCTTAAACCGAACGAAGATAAAATAAATGCAGTTTTAAATTACCCTGTGCCTAAAAATATTAAGGATGTTAGAGCATTCTTAGGTCTAGTAGGTTATTATAGAAGATTCATAAAAGATTTTGCAAAAATCACGAAACCTGACCGAATTACTTAAAAAGAATCAAAAATTTCTAATTAATAAAGAATTTATAGATTCCTTTAAAACGTGTAAAATATTACTTACAAATGCCCCACTGTTACAGTATCCTGATTTTGAAAATCATTCATTCTAACAACAGACGCATCAAACATTGCCTTAGGAGCAGTATTATCTCAAGGAAGCATTGGAAACGATTTACCAATTGCTTACGCTAGCAGAACATTAAGAGACCCTGAACAAAAATATAGTACCATTGAAAAAGAATTACTTGCCGTACTATGGGCAGTAAAACATTTTAGACCATATCTATATGGAAGAAAATTTACAGTATATACTGATCACCGACCATTAGCATGGCTTTATTCATTAAAAGAACCCAATAGTAAACTAACTCGTTGGAGATTGCGTTTACAAGAATATAACTTCGATGTAATATATAAAAAAGGAAATCAGAATACCAACGCTGACGCCCTTTCGCGAATCCAATTAAATACCTTAATTACTAAAGAAATACAACCGTCTACCTCAAATTCACAAAACGACGAAGTCGAATATGTCGACATGTCTCGAAGAAATATAGAAACCGAAAGTATATCAGAAAGAACGATGACAGCTTCAGATATAGACTCTGACTTAGAAATCAATCAAGAAATTGAAACTGAATCAAATACTATTATTCCAGTTTTACACGAAGCAATAGATGTAAAATCAAATCAAATACTAGTACAACATTGGTATCGAAATGAAATAAAAATTAAAGATATTTCCAAAAATAAAATGAAAATTATAGAAATATTCACCCCTTTGAACTCCAATTTAATTAAAACATTTTTAAAAGATAACATAGACATATACAAGAAGTATTTCATTTACTTTTACACAACACAACTACGAGAAATGTTTTGCAACATTATTGCAGAATTATTCGATAAAGATACAATACACATAATCGAATGCACCAAGCGTATAACAGTAATAGACAGTGAAGAATTACAAAAAGAACTTATTATAAAATATCATGAAGGTAAAACCTGTCATAGAGGAATAAGAGAAACATTGACTAAACTCAAAAGAAATTACTATTTTCCAAAAATGCAAGAGATAGTTACAGCGATAATAAATGCTTGTGAATTATGCAAAAGAATGAAGTACGATAGAAAACCTTTAAAACCATTAATAGAACTTACACAAACACAAACTAAACCATTTAATGAAATATTCATAGATTTATTTAAAATCGATGGAAACCTATATTTAACATTAATCGATGGATTTAGCAAATTAGGACAAGCAATACCAATTCAAAATAGATCCACCCCAGAAGTTGTTAAAGCTTTATTATTATATTTTGCTAATCATTCAGTACCAACGAAAATTAGTTGCGATCCAGGATCAGAATTCAATAATGCATTATTAAAAGAATTATTAAATTTACATAAAATTGACCTACACATAGGAACTCCAAATAATCCAAACTCTATGGGACTTATCGAAAGATTCCATAGTACTATAATAGAAATCCATAGGCTAGCTAAATATGAGCAAAGATCGACAGACATTGCAAATGTAATGACATATGCAATTATTGCATATAATAATACCATACATTCTGCAACAGGATTCACACCGTTTGAAATAGTCTCAGGACATACTGATTCACGTAGCCCATTTGATATTGATTTTAACCATCAATATTATCAACAAATAATAAAAGATCATTCTAAACGAACTCAAGTACTTTATAAATATATTACTGAAAAGATGATACAATCTAAAGATCATAATAGAAATCGATTAGAACCGACAGCTTCAACAAGCGCTGACATACACACAGGTCAAGTAATTTACACAAAAATGGTTAATAAACGTTTAGCCAAAGATAAACCCCGCTATGAAAAGGCAGTTGTTCGTGACAACCCCCAAAGAAATGTAGCACCTATATTAATAAGAGGACGCGAAACCACCGTCCCAGTTAGAAATATAAAGAGACCAAATAAAGTTATGAAAGTAATAAATAAAGGAGTCGAGTTTTTAAAAAGACATGGATAACCCCCCTCTTTCTCAATATATTCCAGAATTTTGCAAGTTTGCACTTATAATTAATTGATAAATTAATTGAAAATAAATGTTAGTTAAAACATTCCAGAATTTTGCAAGTTTGCACTTATAATCAATTGTATTTGTATATGGATGATTTAGTTCACTCTGTCTCCGATTTGGAATCTGCTAAGCGTTTAGTACCAGAATTTATATCTTTATTTAAAGCTGGGGCCTTTGATTTAGTGAAATGGTCAAGTAATTCTCCCGCACTGTTAGACAGCATTCCAAACTCCCACCGCGCTTCTGTTAACTTTACAGATGGTAATAATTCGTCGAAGGTTTTAGGTATCTCGTGGGAACCGGCCGATGATAATCTTTTTTTCAAGATTTCGCCTCAAGTGGATGAAAGATGTACGAAACGTATAATACTATCTTTAATTGCCCGTTTATTTGATGTTCTTGGTATTGTAGCCCCCGTCATACTGTATGCTAAGGTATTGATAAAGGAACTTTGGCTTGCAAAATTAAATTGGGATGATATTCCGCCTGAGAGTATTGTTAAATGTTATTCAAACCTTGTCCAAGAATTCCCTTTGCTCGCCGATTTAAAAATTCCACGACACCATTTTTATGGTGTTGTGAAACGCATCCCCCGTGGGGCGCGTATATCAGTAGCTACATCTCTGAATGTAGCCATACAAAAAGTCCTGAATCAAAATTCCAAAGAAAGCTGGGAAGAGTTACTCACTTTCGCATACCGCGTCCTTTACGCAAAAAAAGTTGATGGCTCAAGCGGCACCCTCACGCAGATTATTAGGAATAACTGTCTACACCCAAATTCGAACCCTTCTCTAAATTCCCACCGAATTCCGCGTTCTCATGGCCAATCTAAATTACACAAAAAAGTTGAATCAAAAGTTAATGACGGCGATTTAAAGGGGGCCGCTCAGCTTCTCTTTTCCAATGACACTGTAGCACCTGACACAGCGGAAACTCTCTCGGCTTTACAGTCCAAGCATCCGCAGCCTGCAGCAACACTTCGCCTCCCTGATCCGCCAGAGCCTTCTGATCCGGCAGCTCGGGCTTCGCCAGAGGATGTGCTGACTGCGATTATGTCCTTTAAGAGTGGCTCTGCCGGCGGGCTGGACGGCCTTTCCCCCCAACACTACAAGGATCTCGTATCCGGTGTTACGGGGGAGGCCGGCAGAGCACTCCTGACAAGCTTGGCGTCCCTGGCGAACCTCATGCTGTCTGGTCAGGTTTCCTCCGAAGTCACGGACATCCTATACGGCGCAAATCTTGTCGCATTGAAAAAAAAAGACGGAGGGATAAGGCCAATCGCGGTGGGCTGCACCATTAGGAGAATTGTTTCCAAAATTTGCTGCAAAAACATCCTTCCCAATGTTTCGTCCCTATTTGAACCTATTCAACTGGGGTTCGGAACCAAGGGAGGATGCGAAGCAGCAGTACACGCAGCCCGGACGTACGTCCTCAATGATGGTGGTGAAGTTTTGTTGAAGGTGGACGTCAAAAATGCTTTCAACTCAGTGGACCGGGGCGCCCTGTTGTCACAAATAAAAGAAAAGACCCCACAAATTTACAAATATCTTTGGCAATGCTATTCTAAGCCCACTAAATTAATTCACAAAAACCATTTATTGAATTCGGCTGTAGGTTGCCAACAGGGCGACCCGCTTGGCCCAGCTATCTTTAGCCTCGCCATCCACCCTATAATTTCAGAACTAAATTCAAAATTTAATATTTGGTATCTTGACGACGGAACCCTAGGAGGCGAAGCATCCGCGGTCCTTAGTGACCTCCGTTCACTAATGGATAGTTTTCGTTTAATCGGTTTAGATTTAAATTTTTCAAAATGCGAGCTTTTTGTTTCGGCGTCAGTACCGTCTGACATAAAATCTAACATCATAACGCAGTTCAATAATTTAGCCCCAAATATAAAAATTCTCGGAAATGAATCCCTTCGTCTCCTAGGAGCCCCGATTCTCGATGAATCTTTCTCGAGTTTTGTTCAGGAGCAAATTTCTAAATTTAACGACTGCTCGGACAGACTCCTCGAAATTAACCCGCATATGGCTCTGTCCATAATACGGTCTTGCCTGTTTGTCCCGAAATTGACATATGTCCTCCGCTGCTCCCATTTTTGGAAGTTTGATAGTTTATTAGATAGTCTGGACCTTTCTTTACAAAAATATCTCTCCCAAATCCTAAATAGCCCTTTAGAGGGGCGAGCCTGGGACCAAGCCACCCTCCCAGTAAGATTTGGTGGACTGGGGGTTCGCAAAATTTCCAGTATTTCCCTACCGGCGTTTCTGTCCTCTGCTCATAGTGCGTACAACCTCCACGGAAGCATAATATGCCCCTCTCTGGGTATCGTGGAGTTGTCGTACTTGACGGAGGCTAGAGATGCATGGCTGGGAGCATGTCCGGGTGTTAGTCTGCCGTCCAGTCCGCTTTGTCAGAAGCACTGGGACGGGCCGCTCTGCGAGTTGGTGCTTAAGAATCTAACGGATTCATGCACCAGCACCTCGGAGCGTGCTCGTCTCCTCGCAGTGTCTCAAAAAGAATCGGGACATTGGCTGCGGGCATTGCCTTCTGCTACCGTTGGTACTCTATTGGATAGACAGACACTTTCCCTCGCTGTCTGTCTTCGATTGGGCGTCAGGGCAAACCACCCCCATAGATGCCAGTGTGGGGAGCCTGTCGATCGACTCGGACACCACGGCCTCTCTTGCGCACGTAGCGCCGGCCGCCTGTCGCGCCATGCATGCCTCAACGACATCATCCGCAGGGCTCTCACCACTGCTGGTATCCCAGCTATTCTTGAGCCTAACGGCATCACACGAATAGGTGGCGGGAGGCCTGATGGTATGACTGTCGGGCCATGGAGACATGGCAGGTCGCTGGTGTGGGATGCCACATGTGCCGACACATTGGCCCCATCCCACATCGATGCCACCTCTGTGGGCGCTGGCGCGGCGGCTGCGGCCGCTGAACGCCTGAAGCGGCGCAAGTATGCCGACCTCAATGAGGGCTACATATTTGTGCCGTTTGGGGTGGAGACCATGGGACCGTGGGGTCCGGGGGCGGGGCAGCTCCTCAAAGAGCTGTCAGTGCGTTTGGTCGAGGCTTCAGGTGACCAGAGGGCTGGCAGCTATCTCTGTCAAAGGATCAGCCTAGCTATCCAGAGAGGGAATGCTGCCAGTCTTCTGGGCACTGTCCTACATGGTTCCTCTTTGGAGGACATTTTTTATCTGTAATTATTGTAAATCAATGTATATTTTCTTTGTAAATAAATGTATATTTCCTTTATTTTTAATCAATTGAAAAATTAATTGATTTAGTTTTTAAAAGGGCCCTGAACTAGTATAAATATGAATAGGATATGGTAGAAACCTGAACTAGAATAAATATAAATAGGATATGGTAGGAATACCCTGAACTAGTATAAATATGAATAGGATATGGTAGAAACCTGAACTAGAATAAATATAAATAGGATATGGTAGGAATACCCTGAACTAGTATAAAAATGAATAGGATATGGTAGGAATAACCTGAATAAATATAAATATGAATAGTAAAAATGGATAAGGTATGAATAACCTGAATTAGTAAAAATAAGATGAATATATAAATATCCAGTAAAAAGTAAGGATATAACAAATATTAATATATTAAAATTGTATAAACTTAGTAAGTAATGATGTATAACCCCCATCCCTTTTTCCTAAATGCCATTCGAAAAGAGCAAGAAAATCCAAGATGGAATATAACATTGAGCAAACTCTCATCGACAACATGATATAACAAAGCTGTCATGGGATATTGCCTATCGTTAAATTTCAGTACGAGGACAACACAAGAAGATAATTCAGTTACGACTGAACAACTAAATAAGTGAATCAAAGTGAATCAAAGTGAACAAAGTAAATCAAAGTGAAAAGTGTTGAACTGCCTTACGAATAAAAGAACAATTTAGAGACATTATAAGGGAATAGTTTTAAATGATTACCTGAGATACATCACTGTATG
Source organism: Ethmia dodecea (assembly GCA_963855545.1). Classification (NCBI taxonomy): domain Eukaryota; kingdom Metazoa; phylum Arthropoda; class Insecta; order Lepidoptera; family Depressariidae; genus Ethmia; species Ethmia dodecea. The sequence continues at coordinate 2,102,654 of OY979447.1, forward strand.
AAGTATCTTTGTACTATAATAAGTGCTAACATAATTTTAAAGCAGAGCATAAATTTTTATTCCTTATCATAGATAAATTCTTTTTGCTCGTTATCTTAGATAACTTCTTTAGTTCATTATCTTAGATAACTTCACTCTTAAGGGGATAAGAGTTAAGTGTCATCACTTTCCCTACTCCGATGACCTAGCCTTTGACCCCGGATATAGAAAGCAATATTATAAAATTATGAAATTAATTAATTATTAATTTGTTGCAAGCCTTGACAAAGGATTAACTTTGTAGTTTACGAGCGTTGCATGGATATTACGTTATCTGCATATTTTCTCTGAAACCATTTAACTTTACGACTGTCCGTGCTTGTTAACCCGATACGCATATTAAGAATATGATTTCGCAACACTCATAAATTAGATAAGAAGGCTTAGCAACCTAATCCATATATAAGGAGGAGCTGCGTCTCCAGATTCATTCCGTAGTCAACCTCAGTCTCTGCCACTTGTACTAACTATACTGATTATAATAAATCCATTTTATTGTTAAAGTATAGAAGTTTTATTTCTTAAAGTAAACTCAGTGACTCACAAAGACCATAGAAGACACCGCACCGAAAGCAACGACAAAACTAGATAGATAAAAGATTTATTTACTTTTACAGCACATATAAACAGGTTCATAATACAATCATTAGGTACCTACTTTTTTCAAATTTCGTCTGTACATGTGCTGCTGAAGCAAAAGGGTCCCAACTCAGCATGATGCCTTGCCTTGATTTTTCATACCATCTATTCGAAAAGTGACGTTTCGATGCTCAATAAAACGGACCAACAATCGAGGAATATTCTGCATTTCGTTGTCACCAACGGGAGCTATGATCTCGAGGACTTCGCTGCCATTTGTAGGGTATAGTGAATTATTAGTGAGAAATGAATTCAAAATATGAGAAACAGCACTCCAAATACATCGGAAACAGCGTATACTAATTATTAATTAAGAACCTTCATTTAATTTTGTTCAATTGTAGCAACCATAATTTAATATCCTTAAATATATTATTCTTCTCTACATGTGTTTGTCACCTAACTCCTCCGTTTGGACGAAATTGTGTTTATATTTGAGTAAGTCCCTAGATGGTTTAGATTCACAATTATACCCGACAGGTGGTGCTGTTGTCTGGCAGGACAACGTCTGCCCGGGCCACTATTAATAAATATAATGAATTATTGAAAGTATAGAAGTGTTATTCAAAGTAGATTCTGTGACTCCAGAGATCTTTAGAAGACACCGCATGCGGTAGCGACGACGAAACTGGGGCAGCCTGTAGGATCTGTAGGTAAATCTCCAGGCTACAGGAATTGTACGCGTATGTTGTTCGCATGTTATTGCATAGCGAGAATTATATATGAAAACGGGTATCATTACTTAATTAATTTCGCTAAACTTAATAATTTTCATTAGTACTTTTCACAATCAAAACGTTGCTAGTGTAACTGCACTATAAGTTCTGCATGCTATAGAGTGGCGGCTGATGAAGCTCATGCAGCGCTCGCAATTGTGTGTTTATATTTGAATCAGTCAGTAGAATCCCGAGCACGAAAGCAACCGGTCGTCTCCCGACCTCGGAAACATACTCGTAGTTCGATCGTCGGAAGATTGTGTGTCCTTTTTCGCTTGTTCACTAAGGGATTTAAATAATTTTGCCTAAAAAATAATTTTTTGATGTTTGAAAAAGTTTTGGCTGTCCTATACAACACATTTATTGGCTGAACTTTTTTTGGTGAGTAAATTAATTTTAGATAGATAGATAAAAGATTTATTTACTTTTACAGCACATATAAACAGGTTCATAATACAATCATTAGGTACCTACTTTTTTCAAATTTCGTCTGTACATGTGCTGCTGAAGCAAAAGGGTCCCAACTCAGCATGATGCCTTGCCTTGATTTTTCATACCATCTATTCGAAAAGTGACGTTTCGATGCTCAATAAAACGGACCAACAATCGAGGAATATTCTGCATTTCGTTGTCACCAACGGGAGCTATGATCTCGAGGACTTCGCTGCCATTTGTAGGGTATAGTGAATTATTAGTGAGAAATGAATTCAAAATATGAGAAACAGCACTCCAAATACATCGGAAACAGCGTATACTAATTATTAATTAAGAACCTTCATTTAATTTTGTTCAATTGTAGCAACCATAATTTAATATCCTTAAATATATTATTCTTCTCTACATGTGTTTGTCACCTAACTCCTCCGTTTGGACGAAATTGTGTTTATATTTGAGTAAGTCCCTAGATGGTTTAGATTCACAATTATACTCGACAGGTGGTGCTGTTGTCTGGCAGGACAACGTTTGCCCGGGCCACTATTAATAAATATAATGAATTATTGAAAGTATAGAAGTGTTATTCAAAGTAAATTCTGTGACTCCAGAGATCTTTAGAAGACACCGCATGCGGTAGCGACGACGAAACTGGGGCAGCCTGTAGGATCTGTAGGTAAATCTCCAGGCTACAGGAATTGTACGCGTATGTTGTTCGCATGTTATTGCATAGCGAGAATTATATATGAAAACGGGTATCATTACTTAATTAATTTCGCTAAACTTAATAATTTTCATTAGTACTTTTCACAATCAAAACGTTGCTAGTGTAACTGCACTATAAGTTCTGCATGCTATAGAGTGGCGGCTGATGAAGCTCATGCAGCGCTCGCAATTGTGTGTTTATATTTGAATCAGTCAGTAGAATCCCGAGCACGAAAGCAACCGGTCGTCTCCCGACCTCGGAAACATACTCGTAGTTCGATCGTCGGAAGATTGTGTGTCCTTTTTCGCTTGTTCACTATAGGGATTTAAATAATTTTGCCTAAAAAATTATTTTTTGATGTTTGAAAAAGTTTTGGCTGTCCTATACAACACATTTATTGGCTGAACTGTTTTTGGTGAGTAAATTAATTTTAGATAGATAGATAAAAGATTTATTTACTTTTACAGCACATATAAACAGGTTCATAATACAATCATTAGGTACCTACTTTTTTCAAATTTCGTCTGTACATGTGCTGCTGAAGCAAAAGGGTCCCAACTCAGCATGATGCCTTGCCTTGATTTTTCATACCATCTATTCGAAAAGTGACGTTTCGATGCTCAATAAAACGGACCAACAATCGAGGAATATTCTGCATTTCGTTGTCACCAACGGGAGGCTATGATCTCGAGGACTTCGCTGCCATTTGTAGGGTATAGTGAATTATTAGTGAGAAATGAATTCAAAATATGAGAAACAGCACTCCAAATACATCGGAAACAGCGTATACTAATTATTAATTAAGAACCTTCATTTAATTTTGTTCAATTGTAGCAACCATAATTTAATATCCTTAAATATATTATTCTTCTCTACATGTGTTTGTCACCTAACTCCTCCGTTTGGACGAAATTGTGTTTATATTTGAGTAAGTCCCTAGATGGTTTAGATTCACAATTATACCCGACAGGTGGTGCTGTTGTGTGGCAGGACAACGTCTGCCCGGACCACTATTAATAAATATAATGAATTATTGAAAGTATAGAAGTGTTATTCAAAGTAGATTCTGTGACTCCAGAGATCTTTAGAAGACACCGCATGCGGTAGCGACGACAAAACTGGGGCAGCCTGTAGGATCTGTAGGTAAATCTCCAGGCTACAGGAATTGTACGCGTATGTTGTTCGCATGTTATTGCATAGCGAGAATTATATATGAAAACGGGTATCATTACTTAATTAATTTCGCTAAACTTAATAATTTTCATTAGTACTTTTCAAAATCAAAACGTTGCTAGTGTAACTACACTATAAGTTCTGCATGCTATAGAGTGGCGGCTGATGAAGCTCATGCAGCGCTCGCAATTGTGTGTTTATATTTGAATCAGTCAGTAGAATCCCGAGCACGAAAGCAACCGGTCGTCTCCCGACCTCGGAAACATACTCGTAGTTCGATCGTCGGAAGATTGTGTGTCCTTTTTCGCTTGTTCACTAAGGGATTTAAATAATTTTGCCTAAAAAATAATTTTTTGATGTTTGAAAAAGTTTTGGCTGTCCTATACAACACATTTATTGGCTGAACTTTTTTTGGTGAGTAAATTAATTTTAGATAGATAGATAAAAGATTTATTTACTTTTACAGCACATATAAACAGGTTCATAATACAATCATTAGGTACCTACTTTTTTCAAATTTCGTCTGTACATGTGCTGCTGAAGCAAAAGGGTCCCAACTCAGCATGATGCCTTGCCTTGATTTTTCATACCATCTATTCGAAAAGTGACGTTTCGATGCTCAATAAAACGGACCAACAATCGAGGAATATTCTGCATTTCGTTGTCACCAACGGGAGCTATGATCTCGAGGACTTCGCTGCCATTTGTAGGGTATAGTGAATTATTAGTGAGAAATGAATTCAAAATATGAGAAACAGCACTCCAAATACATCGGAAACAGCGTATACTAATTATTAATTAAGAACCTTCATTTAATTTTGTTCAATTGTAGCAACCATAATTTAATATCCTTAAATATATTATTCTTCTCTACATGTGTTTGTCACCTAACTCCTCCGTTTGGACGAAATTGTGTTTATATTTGAGTAAGTCCCTAGATGGTTTAGATTCACAATTATACCCGACAGGTGGTGCTGTTGTCTGGCAGGACAACGTCTGCCCGGACCACTATTAATAAATATAATGAATTATTGAAAGTATAGAAGTGTTATTCAAAGTAGATTCTGTGACTCCAGAGATCTTTAGAAGACACCGCATGCGGTAGCGACGACAAAACTGGGGCAGCCTGTAGGATCTGTAGGTAAATCTCCAGGCTACAGGAATTGTACGCGTATGTTGTTCGCATGTTATTGCATAGCGAGAATTATATATAAAAACGTGTATCGTTACTTAATTAATTTCGCTAAACTTAATAATTTTCATTAGTACTTTTCACAATCAAAACGTTGCTAGTGTAACTGCACTATAAGTTCTGCATGCTATTGAGTGGCGGCTGATGAAGCTCATGCAGCGCTCGCAATTGTGTGTTTATATTTGAATCAGTCAGTAGAATCCCGAGCACGAAAGCAACCGGTCGTCTCCCGACCTCGGAAACATACTCGTAGTTCGATCGTCGGAAGATTGTGTGTCCTTTTTCGCTTGTTCACTGAGGGATTTAAATAATTTTGCCTAAAAAATATTTTTTGATGTTTGAAAAAGTTTTGGCTGTCCTATACAACACATTTATTGGCTGAACTTTATTTGGTGAGTAAATTAATTTTCCATACGATCTATTCGAAAATTGACCTTTTGATGCTCAATAAAACGGAGTTAAGTAAGTCTTCAGATAGGGTTTTAATAAGTGTGAATAAAAGTGTTTTGAATTTCGAATTAAAAATATTTATTAACATTCTTAGCCAAAGAGTTTAGAAAAATAAGTTTTCATTCAATTGCAAAATATGAGAAACAGCACTTCAAATACATAGGAAACAGCGTATACTAATTAAGTACCTACATTTAATTTTGTTCCATTGTAGCAACCATAATGAAATATCCTTAAATATATTATTCTTCTCTACATGTGTTTGTCACTTAAGTCCTCCTACACGGCTGTACCTAACAATTTGGACGAAATTGTGTGTTTATATTTGAGTAAGTCCCTAGATGGTTTAGATTCACAATTTGACCCGACAGGTGGTGCTGTTGTCTGGCAGGACAACGTTTGCCCGGGCCACTATTTATAAATATACTTAATGAATTATTGAAAGTATAGAAGTGTTATTCAAAGTAAATTCTGTGACTCCAGAGATCTTTAGAAGACACCGCATGCGGTAGCGACGACAAAACTGGGGCAGTCTGTAGGATCTGTAGGTAAATCTCTGGGCTACAGGAATTGTACGCGTATGTTGTTCGCATGTTATTGCATAGCGAGAACTATATATGAAAACGGGTATCATTACTTAATTAATTTCGCTAAACTTAATAATTTTCATTAGTACTTTTCACAATCAAAACGTTGCTAGTGTAACTGCACTATAAGTTCTGCATGCTATAGAGTGGCGGCTGATGAAGCTCATGCAGCGCTCGCAATTGTGTGTTTATATTTGAATCAGTCAGTAGAATCCCGAGCACGAAAGCAACCGGTCGTCTCCCGACCTCGGAAACATACTCGTCGTTCGATCGTCGGAAGATTGTGTGTCCTTTTTCGCTTGTTCACTAAGGGATTTAAATAATTTTGCCTAAAAAATAATTTTTTGATGTTTGAAAAAGTTTTGGCTGTCCTATACAACACATTTATTGGCTGAACTTTTTTTGGTGAGTAAATTAATTTTAGATAGATAGTTAAGTGTCATCACTTTCCCTACTCCGATGACCTAGCCTTTGACCCCGGATATAGAAAGCAATATTATAAAATTATGAAATTAATTAATTATTAATTTGTTGCAAGCCTTGACAAAGGATTAACTTTGTAGTTTACGAGCGTTGCATGGATATTACGTTATCTGCATATTTTCTCTGAAACCATTTAACTTTACGACTGTCCGTGCTTGTTAACCCGATACGCATATTAAGAATATGATTTCGCAACACTCATAAATTAGATAAGAAGGCTTAGCAACCTAATCCATATATAAGGAGGAGCTGCGTCTCCAGATTCATTCCGTAGTCAACCTCAGTCTCTGCCACTTGTACTAACTATACTGATTATAATAAATCCATTTTATTGTTAAAGTATAGAAGTTTTATTTCTTAAAGTAAACTCAGTGACTCACAAAGACCATAGAAGACACCGCACCGAAAGCAACGACAAAACTGGCGCAGTCGGTAGGATCTGCAGGTAACTCTACAGGCAAGAAATTACCCAAGTAAGTGGAAGAATCAATCAACGCCGAGAAGTTATTTTCTTTTTAAAGAAGTAAAAGCAGATCCGAACCATTCAAATAAATAAGTTTTTCAAGCAACCAGTGTCACCTATAATAAGGTCCAGAAAAGTCACATAAGTAAGAAATAATCCAAAGGAGAGATCGGAAGAAGACGCGGAATCGGGAGGCTCTATATATTTGGCAATAATACAAATTTTCCTTCCTTAACAAATTCAAACCCGAGACATAAGTGCTGATCACTCTTAGTTTATCGGAATTTAGTTAAGAATTTCACCCTGTAAATAGACGTAAGTACTTAAGGGGAAATTAATTTAAATTTGATTTTTACAAACCCTGTAAATAGACATAAGTGCTTATGGGAAAATCAATTGAAATTTTATTGTAACAAACCCTGTAAATAGACATAAGTGCTTAAGGGAAAATCAATATTTTTTTTTTATTTTTTTTTTGGGAAATAAATCATGTGTATAATCGAAACAGATTATGAAATAATAAAATTGAATTAAAGCGCGAATTAAAATATTATATTGTGTAAATGAACTGCGGATCCGGCAATAACAGTTCATCTGAAAATAATAATTCTAATACTGGTGATAACCACCACAATTTACAAGAAAGTCTTACAAGTGTTAATACAAGACTATTGCTAAGAGCAATCATTAATCATTTGAACGATTTAATAAGAGAAATACAAGAATTTTACTCTTATATTGTGCGCATGCTAATGCATAGCGAGTACTACAATATATGAGAAAGGGGACCATTACGACTTTAATTTTTCAAAACTCTGTAATTTTTATAATAAGAATCTTTTTAAAGCACAATAATAAAAGGTGCAATCAAAGTAAAAGATTTCCAAACTATTCTAGAATTATCTTTATACAAATCGTATATTTTCAAAATCATAACTTTGTTGGTCTAACGTTTAAAGAAATTGATTATTAATAAAAAAATATATAATGGATTACTTAGCACAAGCAGCGAATTTAGCTCAGCGAGAGATTAATAATGTAGCACAGCATGCTTTACATTCAGCTCGTCATGAAGTAGAAAATGCAGCCAATCATTTAGCAGATGCGGTTGCACAAAGGATAAATGATCCTTATCACCCTGTTAATATAACTGAAGCACTGCGAAATATTCCTCCAAGACCTATGAGTCCTGATGAAAATCGTGGTAATACTAATACTACTAGAAGCGAAGCGCTTAGTAACACTAGAAGCGAAACGCCAACCAATAATTACGCAGAGCGAACAAATTATTCACCTAGTAACCCGCCTAATAATTCTCGTTATATACCACCCAATAATAATGGTATGTCATTCCCATATGCCCCAAGGCAAATAACTACTGTTCCATCTGAACTAATTGGATTAATTCCAGATTTTGACGGAAATTCTAAAATTCTAAATCTATTTCTTAAGAAATGCGACTATGTATTGCTTCAATGCGAAGGAGATAACACAGAACAATATGATTACGTCATGCAAGCGATAACAAGCAAATTGAAAGGAAAAGCTGCAACATTGTATAGTGAAAACGACTACATAGGAAGAGATTTCGATATTTTAAAAGATACACTTATCCAACACTTTAGCGATCAAAAATCGGAAGAATGTTTAAAATTAGAACTTCAAGTTTGTTGATTCAAGTTCAATGACCATAGCCAATAATGAAAGTTATCTAGACTTCTGCAATAGAATCCAATCAAAAAGAAGTAATTTATTTTCAAAGCTTACAGCTAACAATGATATCCACACTAGAGAAATTAAAATGAACATTTTTAATAATACCGCTATGCAAGTATTTTTATATAACTTGCCACACGATTTACTAAGATTCGTACGCCTGAAAGGATCGAAAACATTAGAAGAAGCCTTACAAGTAGTGGTAGAAGAAGTAAATTTCCAACAACAATGTAAAATGAGAAGCTTAAATATTACTAACAAAAATCGAGGAAATCCACAAGTAATTCAATACTTAAGTAGGCCGACCAATAAAAGATTAATGCCTACACAAAGTTACATTAATTACCCTAATAATTACCAATATCGTAATTTTGAAAATGCGATGAGAAATCAAACAAACCAAAATAGACCTAACACGTCTTACAATTCATTTAATAAATTTAATGCGAGACCTAACTTTACATCAACTTCTAAATATAATCCATTTAATAAATATAACCCGCATAGGATTCATTCTAGTTATCACAATCGTAATTCCGTTCAGGAAGCACCTCCATTGAAACTAGAGGATATTACATACACCCCAAAACAAAATAGAATTAACTATCATTCAACTGAACCACAGCCTAGTACTTCTAAAAATACTTCGCACGAAACTCCTCAAATTATATGCGATAACGAAAATTTTCGAGTAACAGCCTCAAAATCAAGAACTCAGAAATAAATTCTCAACTACCCTATATAAATATTCCTGGCATAAAAGCCAAATTATTAATTGATACCGGTAGTACACATTCATTTATCAGTAATCGACTGACTACAAAATTTTATGAGAAATATACAAAACATGAATTGTTTCATATAATTAGTACACATGCAACTACTTCACACAATAAAATTGTATACATACCAGTATACGAATTATTTCATCAAAAGTTTTACCATAAATTTTACGTATATGACATAAGTAAGTCTTTCGACGGTCTCATTGGCTTTGACCTACTAAAGAGGCTTAGCGCCGTCATTGACATTGAAAACCAGTTACTAGTCACACCTTTCATAACAGTACCACTTTACTACCAAGTTAATACGTCACCCATTGTAGAATTTTACATAAGTCCACATTCCGAACAGCGAGTTAACATACCAACTACGCTCAAAAATGGATATGGTATTTTACCAGAAATAGAATTTTATAAAGACATTTACGTATCGAGTGTACCAGTTAAATGTCATAATAGTTTTACAAGTGCAATTATTCATAATAAAACTAATGAAAACGTATACATTAAAATTAAAAACCCCGTAAAAATCATTCCAGTAGAGAAAACAAAATGTCAAATCAATTACATAAGAAGCGATGATCAATTACTAATAGACAATTTACACAAGTTAAGAACAGATCATATGAATGACGAAGAAAAGGAAATCATCTATGATCTATGTTTTCAGTATAAAGAATTATTCTATCATGAAGAAATCCCATTAACATTTACTCATGAAGTGAAGCATAAAATTAGAACTAAAAATGAAGATCCCATTTTTATTAAGCCTTATAGGCAACCACCTTCTCAAAATCAAGAAATAAAGAATCAAGTCGAAAAATTATTAAAAGATAATGTCATCAAACCAAGTTTTTCACCGTGGAGTGCACCCGTTCATCTAGTACCAAAGAAATTAGATGCCAGTGGAGAACAGAAATACCGCATGGTAATAGATTACAGAAAACTCAACGAAATAACCCTGGATGATAAATATCCATTACCCAATATTAATGACTTGTTTGATAAATTAGGAAATAGTACATATTTTACTACTCTAGATTTAGCATCAGGCTATCATCAAATAGAAGTAGAGGAAAAAGATCAACCGAAAACAGCATTTAGTACTCAATATGGTCACTATGAATTCCTTAGAATGCCATTTGGTTTAAAAACGGCACCCGCCACCTTTCAAAGAACAATGGATAGTATATTAAAAGGACTTCAAGGAGTCGACTGTCTTGTTTATTTGGACGATATTATCATATTCTCGTCATCATTAGAAGAGCATATCCATAAGTTGAAAATAATATTTGAAACTCTTCAAAGAGCCAATTTAAAAATACAATTAGATAAATCAGAATTCCTTCGAAAGGAAGTACTCTATTTAGGACATACAATTACTAAACATGGTCTTAAACCGAACGAAGATAAAATAAATGCAGTTTTAAATTACCCTGTGCCTAAAAATATTAAGGATGTTAGAGCATTCTTAGGTCTAGTAGGTTATTATAGAAGATTCATAAAAGATTTTGCAAAAATCACGAAACCTGACCGAATTACTTAAAAAGAATCAAAAATTTCTAATTAATAAAGAATTTATAGATTCCTTTAAAACGTGTAAAATATTACTTACAAATGCCCCACTGTTACAGTATCCTGATTTTGAAAATCATTCATTCTAACAACAGACGCATCAAACATTGCCTTAGGAGCAGTATTATCTCAAGGAAGCATTGGAAACGATTTACCAATTGCTTACGCTAGCAGAACATTAAGAGACCCTGAACAAAAATATAGTACCATTGAAAAAGAATTACTTGCCGTACTATGGGCAGTAAAACATTTTAGACCATATCTATATGGAAGAAAATTTACAGTATATACTGATCACCGACCATTAGCATGGCTTTATTCATTAAAAGAACCCAATAGTAAACTAACTCGTTGGAGATTGCGTTTACAAGAATATAACTTCGATGTAATATATAAAAAAGGAAATCAGAATACCAACGCTGACGCCCTTTCGCGAATCCAATTAAATACCTTAATTACTAAAGAAATACAACCGTCTACCTCAAATTCACAAAACGACGAAGTCGAATATGTCGACATGTCTCGAAGAAATATAGAAACCGAAAGTATATCAGAAAGAACGATGACAGCTTCAGATATAGACTCTGACTTAGAAATCAATCAAGAAATTGAAACTGAATCAAATACTATTATTCCAGTTTTACACGAAGCAATAGATGTAAAATCAAATCAAATACTAGTACAACATTGGTATCGAAATGAAATAAAAATTAAAGATATTTCCAAAAATAAAATGAAAATTATAGAAATATTCACCCCTTTGAACTCCAATTTAATTAAAACATTTTTAAAAGATAACATAGACATATACAAGAAGTATTTCATTTACTTTTACACAACACAACTACGAGAAATGTTTTGCAACATTATTGCAGAATTATTCGATAAAGATACAATACACATAATCGAATGCACCAAGCGTATAACAGTAATAGACAGTGAAGAATTACAAAAAGAACTTATTATAAAATATCATGAAGGTAAAACCTGTCATAGAGGAATAAGAGAAACATTGACTAAACTCAAAAGAAATTACTATTTTCCAAAAATGCAAGAGATAGTTACAGCGATAATAAATGCTTGTGAATTATGCAAAAGAATGAAGTACGATAGAAAACCTTTAAAACCATTAATAGAACTTACACAAACACAAACTAAACCATTTAATGAAATATTCATAGATTTATTTAAAATCGATGGAAACCTATATTTAACATTAATCGATGGATTTAGCAAATTAGGACAAGCAATACCAATTCAAAATAGATCCACCCCAGAAGTTGTTAAAGCTTTATTATTATATTTTGCTAATCATTCAGTACCAACGAAAATTAGTTGCGATCCAGGATCAGAATTCAATAATGCATTATTAAAAGAATTATTAAATTTACATAAAATTGACCTACACATAGGAACTCCAAATAATCCAAACTCTATGGGACTTATCGAAAGATTCCATAGTACTATAATAGAAATCCATAGGCTAGCTAAATATGAGCAAAGATCGACAGACATTGCAAATGTAATGACATATGCAATTATTGCATATAATAATACCATACATTCTGCAACAGGATTCACACCGTTTGAAATAGTCTCAGGACATACTGATTCACGTAGCCCATTTGATATTGATTTTAACCATCAATATTATCAACAAATAATAAAAGATCATTCTAAACGAACTCAAGTACTTTATAAATATATTACTGAAAAGATGATACAATCTAAAGATCATAATAGAAATCGATTAGAACCGACAGCTTCAACAAGCGCTGACATACACACAGGTCAAGTAATTTACACAAAAATGGTTAATAAACGTTTAGCCAAAGATAAACCCCGCTATGAAAAGGCAGTTGTTCGTGACAACCCCCAAAGAAATGTAGCACCTATATTAATAAGAGGACGCGAAACCACCGTCCCAGTTAGAAATATAAAGAGACCAAATAAAGTTATGAAAGTAATAAATAAAGGAGTCGAGTTTTTAAAAAGACATGGATAACCCCCCTCTTTCTCAATATATTCCAGAATTTTGCAAGTTTGCACTTATAATTAATTGATAAATTAATTGAAAATAAATGTTAGTTAAAACATTCCAGAATTTTGCAAGTTTGCACTTATAATCAATTGAAAAATTAATTGATTTAGTTTTTAAAAGGGCCCTGAACTAGTATAAATATGAATAGGATATGGTAGAAACCTGAACTAGAATAAATATAAATAGGATATGGTAGGAATACCCTGAACTAGTATAAATATGAATAGGATATGGTAGAAACCTGAACTAGAATAAATATAAATAGGATATGGTAGGAATACCCTGAACTAGTATAAAAATGAATAGGATATGGTAGGAATAACCTGAATAAATATAAATATGAATAGTAAAAATGGATAAGGTATGAATAACCTGAATTAGTAAAAATAAGATGAATATATAAATATCCAGTAAAAAGTAAGGATATAACAAATATTAATATATTAAAATTGTATAAACTTAGTAAGTAATGATGTATAACCCCCATCCCTTTTTCCTAAATGCCATTCGAAAAGAGCAAGAAAATCCAAGATGGAATATAACATTGAGCAAACTCTCATCGACAACATGATATAACAAAGCTGTCATGGGATATTGCCTATCGTTAAATTTCAGTACGAGGACAACACAAGAAGATAATTCAGTTACGACTGAACAACTGAATAAGTGAATCAAAGTGAATCAAAGTGAACAAAGTAAATCAAAGTGAAAAGTGTTGAACTGCCTTACGAATAAAAGAACAATTTAGAGACATTATAAGGGAATAGTTTTAAATGATTACCTGAGATACATCACTGTATGAAGTATCTTTGTACTATAATAAGTGCTAACATAATTTTAAAGCAGAGCATAAATTTTTATTCCTTATCATAGATAAATTCTTTTTGCTCGTTATCTTAGATAACTTCTTTAGTTCATTATCTTAGATAACTTCACTCTTAAGGGGATAAGAGTTAAGTGTCATCACTTTCCCTACTCCGATGACCTAGCCTTTGACCCCGGATATAGAAAGCAATATTATAAAATTATGAAATTAATTAATTATTAATTTGTTGCAAGCCTTGACAAAGGATTAACTTTGTAGTTTACGAGCGTTGCATGGATATTACGTTATCTGCATATTTTCTCTGAAACCATTTAACTTTACGACTGTCCGTGCTTGTTAACCCGATACGCATATTAAGAATATGATTTCGCAACACTCATAAATTAGATAAGAAGGCTTAGCAACCTAATCCATATATAAGGAGGAGCTGCGTCTCCAGATTCATTCCGTAGTCAACCTCAGTCTCTGCCACTTGTACTAACTATACTGATTATAATAAATCCATTTTATTGTTAAAGTATAGAAGTTTTATTTCTTAAAGTAAACTCAGTGACTCACAAAGACCATAGAAGACACCGCACCGAAAGCAACGACAAAACTGGCGCAGTCGGTAGGATCTGCAGGTAACTCTACAGGCAAGAAATTACCCAAGTAAGTGGAAGAATCAATCAACGCCGAGAAGTTATTTTCTTTTTAAAGAAGTAAAAGCAGATCCGAACCATTCAAATAAATAAGTTTTTCAAGCAACCAGTGTCACCTATAATAAGGTCCAGAAAAGTCACATAAGTAAGAAATAATCCAAAGGAGAGATCGGAAGAAGACGCGGAATCGGGAGGCTCTATATATTTGGCAATAATACAAATTTTCCTTCCTTAACAAATTCAAACCCGAGACATAAGTGCTGATCACTCTTAGTTTATCGGAATTTAGTTAAGAATTTCACCCTGTAAATAGACGTAAGTACTTAAGGGGAAATTAATTTAAATTTGATTTTTACAAACCCTGTAAATAGACATAAGTGCTTATGGGAAAATCAATTGAAATTTTATTGTAACAAACCCTGTAAATAGACATAAGTGCTTAAGGGAAAATCAATATTTTTTTTTTATTTTTTTTTTGGGAAATAAATCATGTGTATAATCGAAACAGATTATGAAATAATAAAATTGAATTAAAGCGCGAATTAAAATATTATATTGTGTAAATGAACTGCGGATCCGGCAATAACAGTTCATCTGAAAATAATAATTCTAATACTGGTGATAACCACCACAATTTACAAGAAAGTCTTACAAGTGTTAATACAAGACTATTGCTAAGAGCAATCATTAATCATTTGAACGATTTAATAAGAGAAATACAAGAATTTTACTCTTATATTGTGCGCATGCTAATGCATAGCGAGTACTACAATATATGAGAAAGGGGACCATTACGACTTTAATTTTTCAAAACTCTGTAATTTTTATAATAAGAATCTTTTTAAAGCACAATAATAAAAGGTGCAATCAAAGTAAAAGATTTCCAAACTATTCTAGAATTATCTTTATACAAATCGTATATTTTCAAAATCATAACTTTGTTGGTCTAACGTTTAAAGAAATTGATTATTAATAAAAAAATATATAATGGATTACTTAGCACAAGCAGCGAATTTAGCTCAGCGAGAGATTAATAATGTAGCACAGCATGCTTTACATTCAGCTCGTCATGAAGTAGAAAATGCAGCCAATCATTTAGCAGATGCGGTTGCACAAAGGATAAATGATCCTTATCACCCTGTTAATATAACTGAAGCACTGCGAAATATTCCTCCAAGACCTATGAGTCCTGATGAAAATCGTGGTAATACTAATACTACTAGAAGCGAAGCGCTTAGTAACACTAGAAGCGAAACGCCAACCAATAATTACGCAGAGCGAACAAATTATTCACCTAGTAACCCGCCTAATAATTCTCGTTATATACCACCCAATAATAATGGTATGTCATTCCCATATGCCCCAAGGCAAATAACTACTGTTCCATCTGAACTAATTGGATTAATTCCAGATTTTGACGGAAATTCTAAAATTCTAAATCTATTTCTTAAGAAATGCGACTATGTATTGCTTCAATGCGAAGGAGATAACACAGAACAATATAATTACGTCATGCAAGCGATAACAAGCAAATTGAAAGGAAAAGCTGCAACATTGTATAGTGAAAACGACTACATAGGAAGAGATTTCGATATTTTAAAAGATACACTTATCCAACACTTTAGCGATCAAAAATCGGAAGAATGTTTAAAATTAGAACTTCAAGTTTGTTGATTCAAGTTCAATGACCATAGCCAATAATGAAAGTTATCTAGACTTCTGCAATAGAATCCAATCAAAAAGAAGTAATTTATTTTCAAAGCTTACAGCTAACAATGATATCCACACTAGAGAAATTAAAATGAACATTTTTAATAATACCGCTATGCAAGTATTTTTATATAACTTGCCACACGATTTACTAAGATTCGTACGCCTGAAAGGATCGAAAACATTAGAAGAAGCCTTACAAGTAGTGGTAGAAGAAGTAAATTTCCAACAACAATGTAAAATGAGAAGCTTAAATATTACTAACAAAAATCGAGGAAATCCACAAGTAATTCAATACTTAAGTAGGCCGACCAATAAAAGATTAATGCCTACACAAAGTTACATTAATTACCCTAATAATTACCAATATCGTAATTTTGAAAATGCGATCAGAAATCAAACAAACCAAAATAGACCTAACACGTCTTACAATTCATTTAATAAATTTAATGCGAGACCTAACTTTACATCAACTTCTAAATATAATCCATTTAATAAATATAACCCGCATAGGATTCATTCTAGTTATCACAATCGTAATTCCGTTCAGGAAGCACCTCCATTGAAACTAGAGGATATTACATACACCCCAAAACAAAATAGAATTAACTATCATTCAACTGAACCACAGCCTAGTACTTCTAAAAATACTTCGCACGAAACTCCTCAAATTATATGCGATAACGAAAATTTTCGAGTAACAGCCTCAAAATCAAGAACTCAGAAATAAATTCTCAACTACCCTATATAAATATTCCTGGCATAAAAGCCAAATTATTAATTGATACCGGTAGTACACATTCATTTATCAGTAATCGACTGACTACAAAATTTTATGAGAAATATACAAAACATGAATTGTTTCATATAATTAGTACACATGCAACTACTTCACACAATAAAATTGTATACATACCAGTATACGAATTATTTCATCAAAAGTTTTACCATAAATTTTACGTATATGACATAAGTAAGTCTTTCGACGGTCTCATTGGCTTTGACCTACTAAAGAGGCTTAGCGCCGTCATTGACATTGAAAACCAGTTACTAGTCACACCTTTCATAACAGTACCACTTTACTACCAAGTTAATACGTCACCCATTGTAGAATTTTACATAAGTCCACATTCCGAACAGCGAGTTAACATACCAACTACGCTCAAAAATGGATATGGTATTTTACCAGAAATAGAATTTTATAAAGACATTTACGTATCGAGTGTACCAGTTAAATGTCATAATAGTTTTACAAGTGCAATTATTCATAATAAAACTAATGAAAACGTATACATTAAAATTAAAAACCCCGTAAAAATCATTCCAGTAGAGAAAACAAAATGTCAAATCAATTACATAAGAAGCGATGATCAATTACTAATAGACAATTTACACAAGTTAAGAACAGATCATATGAATGACGAAGAAAAGGAAATCATCTATGATCTATGTTTTCAGTATAAAGAATTATTCTATCATGAAGAAATCCCATTAACATTTACTCATGAAGTGAAGCATAAAATTAGAACTAAAAATGAAGATCCCATTTTTATTAAGCCTTATAGGCAACCACCTTCTCAAAATCAAGAAATAAAGAATCAAGTCGAAAAATTATTAAAAGATAATGTCATCAAACCAAGTTTTTCACCGTGGAGTGCACCCGTTCATCTAGTACCAAAGAAATTAGATGCCAGTGGAGAACAGAAATACCGCATGGTAATAGATTACAGAAAACTCAACGAAATAACCCTGGATGATAAATATCCATTACCCAATATTAATGACTTGTTTGATAAATTAGGAAATAGTACATATTTTACTACTCTAGATTTAGCATCAGGCTATCATCAAATAGAAGTAGAGGAAAAAGATCAACCGAAAACAGCATTTAGTACTCAATATGGTCACTATGAATTCCTTAGAATGCCATTTGGTTTAAAAACGGCACCCGCCACCTTTCAAAGAACAATGGATAGTATATTAAAAGGACTTCAAGGAGTCGACTGTCTTGTTTATTTGGACGATATTATCATATTCTCGTCATCATTAGAAGAGCATATCCATAAGTTGAAAATAATATTTGAAACTCTTCAAAGAGCCAATTTAAAAATACAATTAGATAAATCAGAATTCCTTCGAAAGGAAGTACTCTATTTAGGACATACAATTACTAAACATGGTCTTAAACCGAACGAAGATAAAATAAATGCAGTTTTAAATTACCCTGTGCCTAAAAATATTAAGGATGTTAGAGCATTCTTAGGTCTAGTAGGTTATTATAGAAGATTCATAAAAGATTTTGCAAAAATCACGAAACCTGACCGAATTACTTAAAAAGAATCAAAAATTTCTAATTAATAAAGAATTTATAGATTCCTTTAAAACGTGTAAAATATTACTTACAAATGCCCCACTGTTACAGTATCCTGATTTTGAAAATCATTCATTCTAACAACAGACGCATCAAACATTGCCTTAGGAGCAGTATTATCTCAAGGAAGCATTGGAAACGATTTACCAATTGCTTACGCTAGCAGAACATTAAGAGACCCTGAACAAAAATATAGTACCATTGAAAAAGAATTACTTGCCGTACTATGGGCAGTAAAACATTTTAGACCATATCTATATGGAAGAAAATTTACAGTATATACTGATCACCGACCATTAGCATGGCTTTATTCATTAAAAGAACCCAATAGTAAACTAACTCGTTGGAGATTGCGTTTACAAGAATATAACTTCGATGTAATATATAAAAAAGGAAATCAGAATACCAACGCTGACGCCCTTTCGCGAATCCAATTAAATACCTTAATTACTAAAGAAATACAACCGTCTACCTCAAATTCACAAAACGACGAAGTCGAATATGTCGACATGTCTCGAAGAAATATAGAAACCGAAAGTATATCAGAAAGAACGATGACAGCTTCAGATATAGACTCTGACTTAGAAATCAATCAAGAAATTGAAACTGAATCAAATACTATTATTCCAGTTTTACACGAAGCAATAGATGTAAAATCAAATCAAATACTAGTACAACATTGGTATCGAAATGAAATAAAAATTAAAGATATTTCCAAAAATAAAATGAAAATTATAGAAATATTCACCCCTTTGAACTCCAATTTAATTAAAACATTTTTAAAAGATAACATAGACATATACAAGAAGTATTTCATTTACTTTTACACAACACAACTACGAGAAATGTTTTGCAACATTATTGCAGAATTATTCGATAAAGATACAATACACATAATCGAATGCACCAAGCGTATAACAGTAATAGACAGTGAAGAATTACAAAAAGAACTTATTATAAAATATCATGAAGGTAAAACCTGTCATAGAGGAATAAGAGAAACATTGACTAAACTCAAAAGAAATTACTATTTTCCAAAAATGCAAGAGATAGTTACAGCGATAATAAATGCTTGTGAATTATGCAAAAGAATGAAGTACGATAGAAAACCTTTAAAACCATTAATAGAACTTACACAAACACAAACTAAACCATTTAATGAAATATTCATAGATTTATTTAAAATCGATGGAAACCTATATTTAACATTAATCGATGGATTTAGCAAATTAGGACAAGCAATACCAATTCAAAATAGATCCACCCCAGAAGTTGTTAAAGCTTTATTATTATATTTTGCTAATCATTCAGTACCAACGAAAATTAGTTGCGATCCAGGATCAGAATTCAATAATGCATTATTAAAAGAATTATTAAATTTACATAAAATTGACCTACACATAGGAACTCCAAATAATCCAAACTCTATGGGACTTATCGAAAGATTCCATAGTACTATAATAGAAATCCATAGGCTAGCTAAATATGAGCAAAGATCGACAGACATTGCAAATGTAATGACATATGCAATTATTGCATATAATAATACCATACATTCTGCAACAGGATTCACACCGTTTGAAATAGTCTCAGGACATACTGATTCACGTAGCCCATTTGATATTGATTTTAACCATCAATATTATCAACAAATAATAAAAGATCATTCTAAACGAACTCAAGTACTTTATAAATATATTACTGAAAAGATGATACAATCTAAAGATCATAATAGAAATCGATTAGAACCGACAGCTTCAACAAGCGCTGACATACACACAGGTCAAGTAATTTACACAAAAATGGTTAATAAACGTTTAGCCAAAGATAAACCCCGCTATGAAAAGGCAGTTGTTCGTGACAACCCCCAAAGAAATGTAGCACCTATATTAATAAGAGGACGCGAAACCACCGTCCCAGTTAGAAATATAAAGAGACCAAATAAAGTTATGAAAGTAATAAATAAAGGAGTCGAGTTTTTAAAAAGACATGGATAACCCCCCTCTTTCTCAATATATTCCAGAATTTTGCAAGTTTGCACTTATAATTAATTGATAAATTAATTGAAAATAAATGTTAGTTAAAACATTCCAGAATTTTGCAAGTTTGCACTTATAATCAATTGTATTTGTATATGGATGATTTAGTTCACTCTGTCTCCGATTTGGAATCTGCTAAGCGTTTAGTACCAGAATTTATATCTTTATTTAAAGCTGGGGCCTTTGATTTAGTGAAATGGTCAAGTAATTCTCCCGCACTGTTAGACAGCATTCCAAACTCCCACCGCGCTTCTGTTAACTTTACAGATGGTAATAATTCGTCGAAGGTTTTAGGTATCTCGTGGGAACCGGCCGATGATAATCTTTTTTTCAAGATTTCGCCTCAAGTGGATGAAAGATGTACGAAACGTATAATACTATCTTTAATTGCCCGTTTATTTGATGTTCTTGGTATTGTAGCCCCCGTCATACTGTATGCTAAGGTATTGATAAAGGAACTTTGGCTTGCAAAATTAAATTGGGATGATATTCCGCCTGAGAGTATTGTTAAATGTTATTCAAACCTTGTCCAAGAATTCCCTTTGCTCGCCGATTTAAAAATTCCACGACACCATTTTTATGGTGTTGTGAAACGCATCCCCCGTGGGGCGCGTATATCAGTAGCTACATCTCTGAATGTAGCCATACAAAAAGTCCTGAATCAAAATTCCAAAGAAAGCTGGGAAGAGTTACTCACTTTCGCATACCGCGTCCTTTACGCAAAAAAAGTTGATGGCTCAAGCGGCACCCTCACGCAGATTATTAGGAATAACTGTCTACACCCAAATTCGAACCCTTCTCTAAATTCCCACCGAATTCCGCGTTCTCATGGCCAATCTAAATTACACAAAAAAGTTGAATCAAAAGTTAATGACGGCGATTTAAAGGGGGCCGCTCAGCTTCTCTTTTCCAATGACACTGTAGCACCTGACACAGCGGAAACTCTCTCGGCTTTACAGTCCAAGCATCCGCAGCCTGCAGCAACACTTCGCCTCCCTGATCCGCCAGAGCCTTCTGATCCGGCAGCTCGGGCTTCGCCAGAGGATGTGCTGACTGCGATTATGTCCTTTAAGAGTGGCTCTGCCGGCGGGCTGGACGGCCTTTCCCCCCAACACTACAAGGATCTCGTATCCGGTGTTACGGGGGAGGCCGGCAGAGCACTCCTGACAAGCTTGGCGTCCCTGGCGAACCTCATGCTGTCTGGTCAGGTTTCCTCCGAAGTCACGGACATCCTATACGGCGCAAATCTTGTCGCATTGAAAAAAAAAGACGGAGGGATAAGGCCAATCGCGGTGGGCTGCACCATTAGGAGAATTGTTTCCAAAATTTGCTGCAAAAACATCCTTCCCAATGTTTCGTCCCTATTTGAACCTATTCAACTGGGGTTCGGAACCAAGGGAGGATGCGAAGCAGCAGTACACGCAGCCCGGACGTACGTCCTCAATGATGGTGGTGAAGTTTTGTTGAAGGTGGACGTCAAAAATGCTTTCAACTCAGTGGACCGGGGCGCCCTGTTGTCACAAATAAAAGAAAAGACCCCACAAATTTACAAATATCTTTGGCAATGCTATTCTAAGCCCACTAAATTAATTCACAAAAACCATTTATTGAATTCGGCTGTAGGTTGCCAACAGGGCGACCCGCTTGGCCCAGCTATCTTTAGCCTCGCCATCCACCCTATAATTTCAGAACTAAATTCAAAATTTAATATTTGGTATCTTGACGACGGAACCCTAGGAGGCGAAGCATCCGCGGTCCTTAGTGACCTCCGTTCACTAATGGATAGTTTTCGTTTAATCGGTTTAGATTTAAATTTTTCAAAATGCGAGCTTTTTGTTTCGGCGTCAGTACCGTCTGACATAAAATCTAACATCATAACGCAGTTCAATAATTTAGCCCCAAATATAAAAATTCTCGGAAATGAATCCCTTCGTCTCCTAGGAGCCCCGATTCTCGATGAATCTTTCTCGAGTTTTGTTCAGGAGCAAATTTCTAAATTTAACGACTGCTCGGACAGACTCCTCGAAATTAACCCGCATATGGCTCTGTCCATAATACGGTCTTGCCTGTTTGTCCCGAAATTGACATATGTCCTCCGCTGCTCCCATTTTTGGAAGTTTGATAGTTTATTAGATAGTCTGGACCTTTCTTTACAAAAATATCTCTCCCAAATCCTAAATAGCCCTTTAGAGGGGCGAGCCTGGGACCAAGCCACCCTCCCAGTAAGATTTGGTGGACTGGGGGTTCGCAAAATTTCCAGTATTTCCCTACCGGCGTTTCTGTCCTCTGCTCATAGTGCGTACAACCTCCACGGAAGCATAATATGCCCCTCTCTGGGTATCGTGGAGTTTTCGTACTTGACGGAGGCTAGAGATGCATGGCTGGGAGCATGTCCGGGTGTTAGTCTGCCGTCCAGTCCGCTTTGTCAGAAGCACTGGGACGGGCCGCTCTGCGAGTTGGTGCTTAAGAATCTAACGGATTCATGCACCAGCACCTCGGAGCGTGCTCGTCTCCTCGCAGTGTCTCAAAAAGAATCGGGACATTGGCTGCGGGCATTGCCTTCTGCTACCGTTGGTACTCTATTGGATAGACAGACACTTTCCCTCGCTGTCTGTCTTCGATTGGGCGTCAGGGCAAACCACCCCCATAGATGCCAGTGTGGGGAGCCTGTCGATCGACTCGGACACCACGGCCTCTCTTGCGCACGTAGCGCCGGCCGCCTGTCGCGCCATGCATGCCTCAACGACATCATCCGCAGGGCTCTCACCACTGCTGGTATCCCAGCTATTCTTGAGCCTAACGGCATCACACGAATAGGTGGCGGGAGGCCTGATGGTATGACTGTCGGGCCATGGAGACATGGCAGGTCGCTGGTGTGGGATGCCACATGTGCCGACACATTGGCCCCATCCCACATCGATGCCACCTCTGTGGGCGCTGGCGCGGCGGCTGCGGCCGCTGAACGCCTGAAGCGGCGCAAGTATGCCGACCTCAATGAGGGCTACATATTTGTGCCGTTTGGGGTGGAGACCATGGGACCGTGGGGTCCGGGGGCGGGGCAGCTCCTCAAAGAGCTGTCAGTGCGTTTGGTCGAGGCTTCAGGTGACCAGAGGGCTGGCAGCTATCTCTGTCAAAGGATCAGCCTAGCTATCCAGAGAGGGAATGCTGCCAGTCTTCTGGGCACTGTCCTACATGGTTCCTCTTTGGAGGACATTTTTTATCTGTAATTATTGTAAATCAATGTATATTTTCTTTGTAAATAAATGTATATTTCCTTTATTTTTAATCAATTGAAAAATTAATTGATTTAGTTTTTAAAAGGGCCCTGAACTAGTATAAATATGAATAGGATATGGTAGAAACCTGAACTAGAATAAATATAAATAGGATATGGTAGGAATACCCTGAACTAGTATAAATATGAATAGGATATGGTAGAAACCTGAACTAGAATAAATATAAATAGGATATGGTAGGAATACCCTGAACTAGTATAAAAATGAATAGGATATGGTAGGAATAACCTGAATAAATATAAATATGAATAGTAAAAATGGATAAGGTATGAATAACCTGAATTAGTAAAAATAAGATGAATATATAAATATCCAGTAAAAAGTAAGGATATAACAAATATTAATATATTAAAATTGTATAAACTTAGTAAGTAATGATGTATAACCCCCATCCCTTTTTCCTAAATGCCATTCGAAAAGAGCAAGAAAATCCAAGATGGAATATAACATTGAGCAAACTCTCATCGACAACATGATATAACAAAGCTGTCATGGGATATTGCCTATCGTTAAATTTCAGTACGAGGACAACACAAGAAGATAATTCAGTTACGACTGAACAACTAAATAAGTGAATCAAAGTGAATCAAAGTGAACAAAGTAAATCAAAGTGAAAAGTGTTGAACTGCCTTACGAATAAAAGAACAATTTAGAGACATTATAAGGGAATAGTTTTAAATGATTACCTGAGATACATCACTGTATGAAGTATCTTTGTACTATAATAAGTGCTAACATAATTTTAAAGCAGAGCATAAATTTTTATTCCTTATCATAGATAAATTCTTTTTGCTCGTTATCTTAGATAACTTCTTTAGTTCATTATCTTAGATAACTTCACTCTTAAGGGGATAAGAGTTAAGTGTCATCACTTTCCCTACTCCGATGACCTAGCCTTTGACCCCGGATATAGAAAGCAATATTATAAAATTATGAAATTAATTAATTATTAATTTGTTGCAAGCCTTGACAAAGGATTAACTTTGTAGTTTACGAGCGTTGCATGGATATTACGTTATCTGCATATTTTCTCTGAAACCATTTAACTTTACGACTGTCCGTGCTTGTTAACCCGATACGCATATTAAGAATATGATTTCGCAACACTCATAAATTAGATAAGAAGGCTTAGCAACCTAATCCATATATAAGGAGGAGCTGCGTCTCCAGATTCATTCCGTAGTCAACCTCAGTCTCTGCCACTTGTACTAACTATACTGATTATAATAAATCCATTTTATTGTTAAAGTATAGAAGTTTTATTTCTTAAAGTAAACTCAGTGACTCACAAAGACCATAGAAGACACCGCACCGAAAGCAACGACAAAACTAGATAGATAAAAGATTTATTTACTTTTACAGCACATATAAACAGGTTCATAATACAATCATTAGGTACCTACTTTTTTCAAATTTCGTCTGTACATGTGCTGCTGAAGCAAAAGGGTCCCAACTCAGCATGATGCCTTGCCTTGATTTTTCATACCATCTATTCGAAAAGTGACGTTTCGATGCTCAATAAAACGGACCAACAATCGAGGAATATTCTGCATTTCGTTGTCACCAACGGGAGCTATGATCTCGAGGACTTCGCTGCCATTTGTAGGGTATAGTGAATTATTAGTGAGAAATGAATTCAAAATATGAGAAACAGCACTCCAAATACATCGGAAACAGCGTATACTAATTATTAATTAAGAACCTTCATTTAATTTTGTTCAATTGTAGCAACCATAATTTAATATCCTTAAATATATTATTCTTCTCTACATGTGTTTGTCACCTAACTCCTCCGTTTGGACGAAATTGTGTTTATATTTGAGTAAGTCCCTAGATGGTTTAGATTCACAATTATACCCGACAGGTGGTGCTGTTGTCTGGCAGGACAACGTCTGCCCGGGCCACTATTAATAAATATAATGAATTATTGAAAGTATAGAAGTGTTATTCAAAGTAGATTCTGTGACTCCAGAGATCTTTAGAAGACACCGCATGCGGTAGCGACGACGAAACTGGGGCAGCCTGTAGGATCTGTAGGTAAATCTCCAGGCTACAGGAATTGTACGCGTATGTTGTTCGCATGTTATTGCATAGCGAGAATTATATATGAAAACGGGTATCATTACTTAATTAATTTCGCTAAACTTAATAATTTTCATTAGTACTTTTCACAATCAAAACGTTGCTAGTGTAACTGCACTATAAGTTCTGCATGCTATAGAGTGGCGGCTGATGAAGCTCATGCAGCGCTCGCAATTGTGTGTTTATATTTGAATCAGTCAGTAGAATCCCGAGCACGAAAGCAACCGGTCGTCTCCCGACCTCGGAAACATACTCGTAGTTCGATCGTCGGAAGATTGTGTGTCCTTTTTCGCTTGTTCACTAAGGGATTTAAATAATTTTGCCTAAAAAATAATTTTTTGATGTTTGAAAAAGTTTTGGCTGTCCTATACAACACATTTATTGGCTGAACTTTTTTTGGTGAGTAAATTAATTTTAGATAGATAGATAAAAGATTTATTTACTTTTACAGCACATATAAACAGGTTCATAATACAATCATTAGGTACCTACTTTTTTCAAATTTCGTCTGTACATGTGCTGCTGAAGCAAAAGGGTCCCAACTCAGCATGATGCCTTGCCTTGATTTTTCATACCATCTATTCGAAAAGTGACGTTTCGATGCTCAATAAAACGGACCAACAATCGAGGAATATTCTGCATTTCGTTGTCACCAACGGGAGCTATGATCTCGAGGACTTCGCTGCCATTTGTAGGGTATAGTGAATTATTAGTGAGAAATGAATTCAAAATATGAGAAACAGCACTCCAAATACATCGGAAACAGCGTATACTAATTATTAATTAAGAACCTTCATTTAATTTTGTTCAATTGTAGCAACCATAATTTAATATCCTTAAATATATTATTCTTCTCTACATGTGTTTGTCACCTAACTCCTCCGTTTGGACGAAATTGTGTTTATATTTGAGTAAGTCCCTAGATGGTTTAGATTCACAATTATACTCGACAGGTGGTGCTGTTGTCTGGCAGGACAACGTTTGCCCGGGCCACTATTAATAAATATAATGAATTATTGAAAGTATAGAAGTGTTATTCAAAGTAAATTCTGTGACTCCAGAGATCTTTAGAAGACACCGCATGCGGTAGCGACGACGAAACTGGGGCAGCCTGTAGGATCTGTAGGTAAATCTCCAGGCTACAGGAATTGTACGCGTATGTTGTTCGCATGTTATTGCATAGCGAGAATTATATATGAAAACGGGTATCATTACTTAATTAATTTCGCTAAACTTAATAATTTTCATTAGTACTTTTCACAATCAAAACGTTGCTAGTGTAACTGCACTATAAGTTCTGCATGCTATAGAGTGGCGGCTGATGAAGCTCATGCAGCGCTCGCAATTGTGTGTTTATATTTGAATCAGTCAGTAGAATCCCGAGCACGAAAGCAACCGGTCGTCTCCCGACCTCGGAAACATACTCGTAGTTCGATCGTCGGAAGATTGTGTGTCCTTTTTCGCTTGTTCACTATAGGGATTTAAATAATTTTGCCTAAAAAATTATTTTTTGATGTTTGAAAAAGTTTTGGCTGTCCTATACAACACATTTATTGGCTGAACTGTTTTTGGTGAGTAAATTAATTTTAGATAGATAGATAAAAGATTTATTTACTTTTACAGCACATATAAACAGGTTCATAATACAATCATTAGGTACCTACTTTTTTCAAATTTCGTCTGTACATGTGCTGCTGAAGCAAAAGGGTCCCAACTCAGCATGATGCCTTGCCTTGATTTTTCATACCATCTATTCGAAAAGTGACGTTTCGATGCTCAATAAAACGGACCAACAATCGAGGAATATTCTGCATTTCGTTGTCACCAACGGGAGGCTATGATCTCGAGGACTTCGCTGCCATTTGTAGGGTATAGTGAATTATTAGTGAGAAATGAATTCAAAATATGAGAAACAGCACTCCAAATACATCGGAAACAGCGTATACTAATTATTAATTAAGAACCTTCATTTAATTTTGTTCAATTGTAGCAACCATAATTTAATATCCTTAAATATATTATTCTTCTCTACATGTGTTTGTCACCTAACTCCTCCGTTTGGACGAAATTGTGTTTATATTTGAGTAAGTCCCTAGATGGTTTAGATTCACAATTATACCCGACAGGTGGTGCTGTTGTGTGGCAGGACAACGTCTGCCCGGACCACTATTAATAAATATAATGAATTATTGAAAGTATAGAAGTGTTATTCAAAGTAGATTCTGTGACTCCAGAGATCTTTAGAAGACACCGCATGCGGTAGCGACGACAAAACTGGGGCAGCCTGTAGGATCTGTAGGTAAATCTCCAGGCTACAGGAATTGTACGCGTATGTTGTTCGCATGTTATTGCATAGCGAGAATTATATATGAAAACGGGTATCATTACTTAATTAATTTCGCTAAACTTAATAATTTTCATTAGTACTTTTCAAAATCAAAACGTTGCTAGTGTAACTGCACTATAAGTTCTGCATGCTATAGAGTGGCGGCTGATGAAGCTCATGCAGCGCTCGCAATTGTGTGTTTATATTTGAATCAGTCAGTAGAATCCCGAGCACGAAAGCAACCGGTCGTCTCCCGACCTCGGAAACATACTCGTAGTTCGATCGTCGGAAGATTGTGTGTCCTTTTTCGCTTGTTCACTATAGGGATTTAAATAATTTTGCCTAAAAAATTATTTTTTGATGTTTGAAAAAGTTTTGGCTGTCCTATACAACACATTTATTGGCTGAACTTTTTTTGGTGAGTAAATTAATTTTAGATAGATAGATAAAAGATTTATTTACTTTTACAGCACATATAAACAGGTTCATAATACAATCATTAGGTACCTACTTTTTTCAAATTTCGTCTGTACATGTGCTGCTGAAGCAAAAGGGTCCCAACTCAGCATGATGCCTTGCCTTGATTTTTCATACCATCTATTCGAAAAGTGACGTTTCGATGCTCAATAAAACGGACCAACAATCGAGGAATATTCTGCATTTCGTTGCCACCAACGGGAGCTATGATCTCGAGGACTTCGCTGCCATTTGTAGGGTATAGTGAATTATTAGTGAGAAATGAATTCAAAATATGAGAAACAGCACTCCAAATACATCGGAAACAGCGTATACTAATTATTAATTAAGAACCTTCATTTAATTTTGTTCAATTGTAGCAACCATAATTTAATATCCTTAAATATATTATTCTTCTCTACATGTGTTTGTCACCTAACTCCTCCGTTTGGACGAAATTGTGTTTATATTTGAGTAAGTCCCTAGATGGTTTAGATTCACAATTATACCCGACAGGTGGTGCTGTTGTCTGGCAGGACAACGTCTGCCCGGGCCACTATTAATAAATATAATGAATTATTGAAAGTATAGAAGTGTTATTCAAAGTAGATTCTGTGACTCCAGAGATCTTTAGAAGACACCGCATGCGGTAGCGACGACGAAACTGGGGCAGCCTGTAGGATCTGTAGGTAAATCTCCAGGCTACAGGAATTGTACGCGTATGTTGTTCGCATGTTATTGCATAGCGAGAATTATATATGAAAACGGGTATCATTACTTAATTAATTTCGCTAAACTTAATAATTTTCATTAGTACTTTTCACAATCAAAACGTTGCTAGTGTAACTGCACTATAAGTTCTGCATGCTATAGAGTGGCGGCTGATGAAGCTCATGCAGCGCTCGCAATTGTGTGTTTATATTTGAATCAGTCAGTAGAATCCCGAGCACGAAAGCAACCGGTCGTCTCCCGACCTCGGAAACATACTCGTAGTTCGATCGTCGGAAGATTGTGTGTCCTTTTTCGCTTGTTCACTAAGGGATTTAAATAATTTTGCCTAAAAAATAATTTTTTGATGTTTGAAAAAGTTTTGGCTGTCCTATACAACACATTTATTGGCTGAACTTTTTTTGGTGAGTAAATTAATTTTAGATAGATAGATAAAAGATTTATTTACTTTTACAGCACATATAAACAGGTTCATAATACAATCATTAGGTACCTACTTTTTTCAAATTTCGTCTGTACATGTGCTGCTGAAGCAAAAGGGTCCCAACTCAGCATGATGCCTTGCCTTGATTTTTCATACCATCTATTCGAAAAGTGACGTTTCGATGCTCAATAAAACGGACCAACAATCGAGGAATATTCTGCATTTCGTTGTCACCAACGGGAGCTATGATCTCGAGGACTTCGCTGCCATTTGTAGGGTATAGTGAATTATTAGTGAGAAATGAATTCAAAATATGAGAAACAGCACTCCAAATACATCGGAAACAGCGTATACTAATTATTAATTAAGAACCTTCATTTAATTTTGTTCAATTGTAGCAACCATAATTTAATATCCTTAAATATATTATTCTTCTCTACATGTGTTTGTCACCTAACTCCTCCGTTTGGACGAAATTGTGTTTATATTTGAGTAAGTCCCTAGATGGTTTAGATTCACAATTATACTCGACAGGTGGTGCTGTTGTCTGGCAGGACAACGTTTGCCCGGGCCACTATTAATAAATATAATGAATTATTGAAAGTATAGAAGTGTTATTCAAAGTAAATTCTGTGACTCCAGAGATCTTTAGAAGACACCGCATGCGGTAGCGACGACGAAACTGGGGCAGCCTGTAGGATCTGTAGGTAAATCTCCAGGCTACAGGAATTGTACGCGTATGTTGTTCGCATGTTATTGCATAGCGAGAATTATATATGAAAACGGGTATCATTACTTAATTAATTTCGCTAAACTTAATAATTTTCATTAGTACTTTTCACAATCAAAACGTTGCTAGTGTAACTGCACTATAAGTTCTGCATGCTATAGAGTGGCGGCTGATGAAGCTCATGCAGCGCTCGCAATTGTGTGTTTATATTTGAATCAGTCAGTAGAATCCCGAGCACGAAAGCAACCGGTCGTCTCCCGACCTCGGAAACATACTCGTAGTTCGATCGTCGGAAGATTGTGTGTCCTTTTTCGCTTGTTCACTATAGGGATTTAAATAATTTTGCCTAAAAAATTATTTTTTGATGTTTGAAAAAGTTTTGGCTGTCCTATACAACACATTTATTGGCTGAACTGTTTTTGGTGAGTAAATTAATTTTAGATAGATAGATAAAAGATTTATTTACTTTTACAGCACATATAAACAGGTTCATAATACAATCATTAGGTACCTACTTTTTTCAAATTTCGTCTGTACATGTGCTGCTGAAGCAAAAGGGTCCCAACTCAGCATGATGCCTTGCCTTGATTTTTCATACCATCTATTCGAAAAGTGACGTTTCGATGCTCAATAAAACGGACCAACAATCGAGGAATATTCTGCATTTCGTTGTCACCAACGGGAGGCTATGATCTCGAGGACTTCGCTGCCATTTGTAGGGTATAGTGAATTATTAGTGAGAAATGAATTCAAAATATGAGAAACAGCACTCCAAATACATCGGAAACAGCGTATACTAATTATTAATTAAGAACCTTCATTTAATTTTGTTCAATTGTAGCAACCATAATTTAATATCCTTAAATATATTATTCTTCTCTACATGTGTTTGTCACCTAACTCCTCCGTTTGGACGAAATTGTGTTTATATTTGAGTAAGTCCCTAGATGGTTTAGATTCACAATTATACCCGACAGGTGGTGCTGTTGTGTGGCAGGACAACGTCTGCCCGGACCACTATTAATAAATATAATGAATTATTGAAAGTATAGAAGTGTTATTCAAAGTAGATTCTGTGACTCCAGAGATCTTTAGAAGACACCGCATGCGGTAGCGACGACAAAACTGGGGCAGCCTGTAGGATCTGTAGGTAAATCTCCAGGCTACAGGAATTGTACGCGTATGTTGTTCGCATGTTATTGCATAGCGAGAATTATATATGAAAACGGGTATCATTACTTAATTAATTTCGCTAAACTTAATAATTTTCATTAGTACTTTTCAAAATCAAAACGTTGCTAGTGTAACTGCACTATAAGTTCTGCATGCTATAGAGTGGCGGCTGATGAAGCTCATGCAGCGCTCGCAATTGTGTGTTTATATTTGAATCAGTCAGTAGAATCCCGAGCACGAAAGCAACCGGTCGTCTCCCGACCTCGGAAACATACTCGTAGTTCGATCGTCGGAAGATTGTGTGTCCTTTTTCGCTTGTTCACTAAGGGATTTAAATAATTTTGCCTAAAAAATAATTTTTTGATGTTTGAAAAAGTTTTGGCTGTCCTATACAACACATTTATTGGCTGAACTTTTTTTGGTGAGTAAATTAATTTTAGATAGATAGATAAAAGATTTATTTACTTTTACAGCACATATAAACAGGTTCATAATACAATCATTAGGTACCTACTTTTTTCAAATTTCGTCTGTACATGTGCTGCTGAAGCAAAAGGGTCCCAACTCAGCATGATGCCTTGCCTTGATTTTTCATACCATCTATTCGAAAAGTGACGTTTCGATGCTCAATAAAACGGACCAACAATCGAGGAATATTCTGCATTTCGTTGTCACCAACGGGAGCTATGATCTCGAGGACTTCGCTGCCATTTGTAGGGTATAGTGAATTATTAGTGAGAAATGAATTCAAAATATGAGAAACAGCACTCCAAATACATCGGAAACAGCGTATACTAATTATTAATTAAGAACCTTCATTTAATTTTGTTCAATTGTAGCAACCATAATTTAATATCCTTAAATATATTATTCTTCTCTACATGTGTTTGTCACCTAACTCCTCCGTTTGGACGAAATTGTGTTTATATTTGAGTAAGTC
The DNA here is from genome assembly GCA_963855545.1 of Ethmia dodecea. Classification (NCBI taxonomy): domain Eukaryota; kingdom Metazoa; phylum Arthropoda; class Insecta; order Lepidoptera; family Depressariidae; genus Ethmia; species Ethmia dodecea. The sequence continues at coordinate 2,135,391 of OY979447.1, forward strand.
CCTAGATGGTTTAGATTCACAATTATACCCGACAGGTGGTGCTGTTGTCTGGCAGGACAACGTCTGCCCGGACCACTATTAATAAATATAATGAATTATTGAAAGTATAGAAGTGTTATTCAAAGTAGATTCTGTGACTCCAGAGATCTTTAGAAGACACCGCATGCGGTAGCGACGACAAAACTGGGGCAGCCTGTAGGATCTGTAGGTAAATCTCCAGGCTACAGGAATTGTACGCGTATGTTGTTCGCATGTTATTGCATAGCGAGAATTATATATAAAAACGTGTATCGTTACTTAATTAATTTCGCTAAACTTAATAATTTTCATTAGTACTTTTCACAATCAAAACGTTGCTAGTGTAACTGCACTATAAGTTCTGCATGCTATTGAGTGGCGGCTGATGAAGCTCATGCAGCGCTCGCAATTGTGTGTTTATATTTGAATCAGTCAGTAGAATCCCGAGCACGAAAGCAACCGGTCGTCTCCCGACCTCGGAAACATACTCGTAGTTCGATCGTCGGAAGATTGTGTGTCCTTTTTCGCTTGTTCACTGAGGGATTTAAATAATTTTGCCTAAAAAATATTTTTTGATGTTTGAAAAAGTTTTGGCTGTCCTATACAACACATTTATTGGCTGAACTTTATTTGGTGAGTAAATTAATTTTCCATACGATCTATTCGAAAATTGACCTTTTGATGCTCAATAAAACGGAGTTAAGTAAGTCTTCAGATAGGGTTTTAATAAGTGTGAATAAAAGTGTTTTGAATTTCGAATTAAAAATATTTATTAACATTCTTAGCCAAAGAGTTTAGAAAAATAAGTTTTCATTCAATTGCAAAATATGAGAAACAGCACTTCAAATACATAGGAAACAGCGTATACTAATTAAGTACCTACATTTAATTTTGTTCCATTGTAGCAACCATAATGAAATATCCTTAAATATATTATTCTTCTCTACATGTGTTTGTCACTTAAGTCCTCCTACACGGCTGTACCTAACAATTTGGACGAAATTGTGTGTTTATATTTGAGTAAGTCCCTAGATGGTTTAGATTCACAATTTGACCCGACAGGTGGTGCTGTTGTCTGGCAGGACAACGTTTGCCCGGGCCACTATTTATAAATATACTTAATGAATTATTGAAAGTATAGAAGTGTTATTCAAAGTAAATTCTGTGACTCCAGAGATCTTTAGAAGACACCGCATGCGGTAGCGACGACAAAACTGGGGCAGTCTGTAGGATCTGTAGGTAAATCTCTGGGCTACAGGAATTGTACGCGTATGTTGTTCGCATGTTATTGCATAGCGAGAACTATATATGAAAACGGGTATCATTACTTAATTAATTTCGCTAAACTTAATAATTTTCATTAGTACTTTTCACAATCAAAACGTTGCTAGTGTAACTGCACTATAAGTTCTGCATGCTATAGAGTGGCGGCTGATGAAGCTCATGCAGCGCTCGCAATTGTGTGTTTATATTTGAATCAGTCAGTAGAATCCCGAGCACGAAAGCAACCGGTCGTCTCCCGACCTCGGAAACATACTCGTCGTTCGATCGTCGGAAGATTGTGTGTCCTTTTTCGCTTGTTCACTAAGGGATTTAAATAATTTTGCCTAAAAAATAATTTTTTGATGTTTGAAAAAGTTTTGGCTGTCCTATACAACACATTTATTGGCTGAACTTTTTTTGGTGAGTAAATTAATTTTAGATAGATAGTTAAGTGTCATCACTTTCCCTACTCCGATGACCTAGCCTTTGACCCCGGATATAGAAAGCAATATTATAAAATTATGAAATTAATTAATTATTAATTTGTTGCAAGCCTTGACAAAGGATTAACTTTGTAGTTTACGAGCGTTGCATGGATATTACGTTATCTGCATATTTTCTCTGAAACCATTTAACTTTACGACTGTCCGTGCTTGTTAACCCGATACGCATATTAAGAATATGATTTCGCAACACTCATAAATTAGATAAGAAGGCTTAGCAACCTAATCCATATATAAGGAGGAGCTGCGTCTCCAGATTCATTCCGTAGTCAACCTCAGTCTCTGCCACTTGTACTAACTATACTGATTATAATAAATCCATTTTATTGTTAAAGTATAGAAGTTTTATTTCTTAAAGTAAACTCAGTGACTCACAAAGACCATAGAAGACACCGCACCGAAAGCAACGACAAAACTGGCGCAGTCGGTAGGATCTGCAGGTAACTCTACAGGCAAGAAATTACCCAAGTAAGTGGAAGAATCAATCAACGCCGAGAAGTTATTTTCTTTTTAAAGAAGTAAAAGCAGATCCGAACCATTCAAATAAATAAGTTTTTCAAGCAACCAGTGTCACCTATAATAAGGTCCAGAAAAGTCACATAAGTAAGAAATAATCCAAAGGAGAGATCGGAAGAAGACGCGGAATCGGGAGGCTCTATATATTTGGCAATAATACAAATTTTCCTTCCTTAACAAATTCAAACCCGAGACATAAGTGCTGATCACTCTTAGTTTATCGGAATTTAGTTAAGAATTTCACCCTGTAAATAGACGTAAGTACTTAAGGGGAAATTAATTTAAATTTGATTTTTACAAACCCTGTAAATAGACATAAGTGCTTATGGGAAAATCAATTGAAATTTTATTGTAACAAACCCTGTAAATAGACATAAGTGCTTAAGGGAAAATCAATATTTTTTTTTTATTTTTTTTTTGGGAAATAAATCATGTGTATAATCGAAACAGATTATGAAATAATAAAATTGAATTAAAGCGCGAATTAAAATATTATATTGTGTAAATGAACTGCGGATCCGGCAATAACAGTTCATCTGAAAATAATAATTCTAATACTGGTGATAACCACCACAATTTACAAGAAAGTCTTACAAGTGTTAATACAAGACTATTGCTAAGAGCAATCATTAATCATTTGAACGATTTAATAAGAGAAATACAAGAATTTTACTCTTATATTGTGCGCATGCTAATGCATAGCGAGTACTACAATATATGAGAAAGGGGACCATTACGACTTTAATTTTTCAAAACTCTGTAATTTTTATAATAAGAATCTTTTTAAAGCACAATAATAAAAGGTGCAATCAAAGTAAAAGATTTCCAAACTATTCTAGAATTATCTTTATACAAATCGTATATTTTCAAAATCATAACTTTGTTGGTCTAACGTTTAAAGAAATTGATTATTAATAAAAAAATATATAATGGATTACTTAGCACAAGCAGCGAATTTAGCTCAGCGAGAGATTAATAATGTAGCACAGCATGCTTTACATTCAGCTCGTCATGAAGTAGAAAATGCAGCCAATCATTTAGCAGATGCGGTTGCACAAAGGATAAATGATCCTTATCACCCTGTTAATATAACTGAAGCACTGCGAAATATTCCTCCAAGACCTATGAGTCCTGATGAAAATCGTGGTAATACTAATACTACTAGAAGCGAAGCGCTTAGTAACACTAGAAGCGAAACGCCAACCAATAATTACGCAGAGCGAACAAATTATTCACCTAGTAACCCGCCTAATAATTCTCGTTATATACCACCCAATAATAATGGTATGTCATTCCCATATGCCCCAAGGCAAATAACTACTGTTCCATCTGAACTAATTGGATTAATTCCAGATTTTGACGGAAATTCTAAAATTCTAAATCTATTTCTTAAGAAATGCGACTATGTATTGCTTCAATGCGAAGGAGATAACACAGAACAATATGATTACGTCATGCAAGCGATAACAAGCAAATTGAAAGGAAAAGCTGCAACATTGTATAGTGAAAACGACTACATAGGAAGAGATTTCGATATTTTAAAAGATACACTTATCCAACACTTTAGCGATCAAAAATCGGAAGAATGTTTAAAATTAGAACTTCAAGTTTGTTGATTCAAGTTCAATGACCATAGCCAATAATGAAAGTTATCTAGACTTCTGCAATAGAATCCAATCAAAAAGAAGTAATTTATTTTCAAAGCTTACAGCTAACAATGATATCCACACTAGAGAAATTAAAATGAACATTTTTAATAATACCGCTATGCAAGTATTTTTATATAACTTGCCACACGATTTACTAAGATTCGTACGCCTGAAAGGATCGAAAACATTAGAAGAAGCCTTACAAGTAGTGGTAGAAGAAGTAAATTTCCAACAACAATGTAAAATGAGAAGCTTAAATATTACTAACAAAAATCGAGGAAATCCACAAGTAATTCAATACTTAAGTAGGCCGACCAATAAAAGATTAATGCCTACACAAAGTTACATTAATTACCCTAATAATTACCAATATCGTAATTTTGAAAATGCGATGAGAAATCAAACAAACCAAAATAGACCTAACACGTCTTACAATTCATTTAATAAATTTAATGCGAGACCTAACTTTACATCAACTTCTAAATATAATCCATTTAATAAATATAACCCGCATAGGATTCATTCTAGTTATCACAATCGTAATTCCGTTCAGGAAGCACCTCCATTGAAACTAGAGGATATTACATACACCCCAAAACAAAATAGAATTAACTATCATTCAACTGAACCACAGCCTAGTACTTCTAAAAATACTTCGCACGAAACTCCTCAAATTATATGCGATAACGAAAATTTTCGAGTAACAGCCTCAAAATCAAGAACTCAGAAATAAATTCTCAACTACCCTATATAAATATTCCTGGCATAAAAGCCAAATTATTAATTGATACCGGTAGTACACATTCATTTATCAGTAATCGACTGACTACAAAATTTTATGAGAAATATACAAAACATGAATTGTTTCATATAATTAGTACACATGCAACTACTTCACACAATAAAATTGTATACATACCAGTATACGAATTATTTCATCAAAAGTTTTACCATAAATTTTACGTATATGACATAAGTAAGTCTTTCGACGGTCTCATTGGCTTTGACCTACTAAAGAGGCTTAGCGCCGTCATTGACATTGAAAACCAGTTACTAGTCACACCTTTCATAACAGTACCACTTTACTACCAAGTTAATACGTCACCCATTGTAGAATTTTACATAAGTCCACATTCCGAACAGCGAGTTAACATACCAACTACGCTCAAAAATGGATATGGTATTTTACCAGAAATAGAATTTTATAAAGACATTTACGTATCGAGTGTACCAGTTAAATGTCATAATAGTTTTACAAGTGCAATTATTCATAATAAAACTAATGAAAACGTATACATTAAAATTAAAAACCCCGTAAAAATCATTCCAGTAGAGAAAACAAAATGTCAAATCAATTACATAAGAAGCGATGATCAATTACTAATAGACAATTTACACAAGTTAAGAACAGATCATATGAATGACGAAGAAAAGGAAATCATCTATGATCTATGTTTTCAGTATAAAGAATTATTCTATCATGAAGAAATCCCATTAACATTTACTCATGAAGTGAAGCATAAAATTAGAACTAAAAATGAAGATCCCATTTTTATTAAGCCTTATAGGCAACCACCTTCTCAAAATCAAGAAATAAAGAATCAAGTCGAAAAATTATTAAAAGATAATGTCATCAAACCAAGTTTTTCACCGTGGAGTGCACCCGTTCATCTAGTACCAAAGAAATTAGATGCCAGTGGAGAACAGAAATACCGCATGGTAATAGATTACAGAAAACTCAACGAAATAACCCTGGATGATAAATATCCATTACCCAATATTAATGACTTGTTTGATAAATTAGGAAATAGTACATATTTTACTACTCTAGATTTAGCATCAGGCTATCATCAAATAGAAGTAGAGGAAAAAGATCAACCGAAAACAGCATTTAGTACTCAATATGGTCACTATGAATTCCTTAGAATGCCATTTGGTTTAAAAACGGCACCCGCCACCTTTCAAAGAACAATGGATAGTATATTAAAAGGACTTCAAGGAGTCGACTGTCTTGTTTATTTGGACGATATTATCATATTCTCGTCATCATTAGAAGAGCATATCCATAAGTTGAAAATAATATTTGAAACTCTTCAAAGAGCCAATTTAAAAATACAATTAGATAAATCAGAATTCCTTCGAAAGGAAGTACTCTATTTAGGACATACAATTACTAAACATGGTCTTAAACCGAACGAAGATAAAATAAATGCAGTTTTAAATTACCCTGTGCCTAAAAATATTAAGGATGTTAGAGCATTCTTAGGTCTAGTAGGTTATTATAGAAGATTCATAAAAGATTTTGCAAAAATCACGAAACCTGACCGAATTACTTAAAAAGAATCAAAAATTTCTAATTAATAAAGAATTTATAGATTCCTTTAAAACGTGTAAAATATTACTTACAAATGCCCCACTGTTACAGTATCCTGATTTTGAAAATCATTCATTCTAACAACAGACGCATCAAACATTGCCTTAGGAGCAGTATTATCTCAAGGAAGCATTGGAAACGATTTACCAATTGCTTACGCTAGCAGAACATTAAGAGACCCTGAACAAAAATATAGTACCATTGAAAAAGAATTACTTGCCGTACTATGGGCAGTAAAACATTTTAGACCATATCTATATGGAAGAAAATTTACAGTATATACTGATCACCGACCATTAGCATGGCTTTATTCATTAAAAGAACCCAATAGTAAACTAACTCGTTGGAGATTGCGTTTACAAGAATATAACTTCGATGTAATATATAAAAAAGGAAATCAGAATACCAACGCTGACGCCCTTTCGCGAATCCAATTAAATACCTTAATTACTAAAGAAATACAACCGTCTACCTCAAATTCACAAAACGACGAAGTCGAATATGTCGACATGTCTCGAAGAAATATAGAAACCGAAAGTATATCAGAAAGAACGATGACAGCTTCAGATATAGACTCTGACTTAGAAATCAATCAAGAAATTGAAACTGAATCAAATACTATTATTCCAGTTTTACACGAAGCAATAGATGTAAAATCAAATCAAATACTAGTACAACATTGGTATCGAAATGAAATAAAAATTAAAGATATTTCCAAAAATAAAATGAAAATTATAGAAATATTCACCCCTTTGAACTCCAATTTAATTAAAACATTTTTAAAAGATAACATAGACATATACAAGAAGTATTTCATTTACTTTTACACAACACAACTACGAGAAATGTTTTGCAACATTATTGCAGAATTATTCGATAAAGATACAATACACATAATCGAATGCACCAAGCGTATAACAGTAATAGACAGTGAAGAATTACAAAAAGAACTTATTATAAAATATCATGAAGGTAAAACCTGTCATAGAGGAATAAGAGAAACATTGACTAAACTCAAAAGAAATTACTATTTTCCAAAAATGCAAGAGATAGTTACAGCGATAATAAATGCTTGTGAATTATGCAAAAGAATGAAGTACGATAGAAAACCTTTAAAACCATTAATAGAACTTACACAAACACAAACTAAACCATTTAATGAAATATTCATAGATTTATTTAAAATCGATGGAAACCTATATTTAACATTAATCGATGGATTTAGCAAATTAGGACAAGCAATACCAATTCAAAATAGATCCACCCCAGAAGTTGTTAAAGCTTTATTATTATATTTTGCTAATCATTCAGTACCAACGAAAATTAGTTGCGATCCAGGATCAGAATTCAATAATGCATTATTAAAAGAATTATTAAATTTACATAAAATTGACCTACACATAGGAACTCCAAATAATCCAAACTCTATGGGACTTATCGAAAGATTCCATAGTACTATAATAGAAATCCATAGGCTAGCTAAATATGAGCAAAGATCGACAGACATTGCAAATGTAATGACATATGCAATTATTGCATATAATAATACCATACATTCTGCAACAGGATTCACACCGTTTGAAATAGTCTCAGGACATACTGATTCACGTAGCCCATTTGATATTGATTTTAACCATCAATATTATCAACAAATAATAAAAGATCATTCTAAACGAACTCAAGTACTTTATAAATATATTACTGAAAAGATGATACAATCTAAAGATCATAATAGAAATCGATTAGAACCGACAGCTTCAACAAGCGCTGACATACACACAGGTCAAGTAATTTACACAAAAATGGTTAATAAACGTTTAGCCAAAGATAAACCCCGCTATGAAAAGGCAGTTGTTCGTGACAACCCCCAAAGAAATGTAGCACCTATATTAATAAGAGGACGCGAAACCACCGTCCCAGTTAGAAATATAAAGAGACCAAATAAAGTTATGAAAGTAATAAATAAAGGAGTCGAGTTTTTAAAAAGACATGGATAACCCCCCTCTTTCTCAATATATTCCAGAATTTTGCAAGTTTGCACTTATAATTAATTGATAAATTAATTGAAAATAAATGTTAGTTAAAACATTCCAGAATTTTGCAAGTTTGCACTTATAATCAATTGAAAAATTAATTGATTTAGTTTTTAAAAGGGCCCTGAACTAGTATAAATATGAATAGGATATGGTAGAAACCTGAACTAGAATAAATATAAATAGGATATGGTAGGAATACCCTGAACTAGTATAAATATGAATAGGATATGGTAGAAACCTGAACTAGAATAAATATAAATAGGATATGGTAGGAATACCCTGAACTAGTATAAAAATGAATAGGATATGGTAGGAATAACCTGAATAAATATAAATATGAATAGTAAAAATGGATAAGGTATGAATAACCTGAATTAGTAAAAATAAGATGAATATATAAATATCCAGTAAAAAGTAAGGATATAACAAATATTAATATATTAAAATTGTATAAACTTAGTAAGTAATGATGTATAACCCCCATCCCTTTTTCCTAAATGCCATTCGAAAAGAGCAAGAAAATCCAAGATGGAATATAACATTGAGCAAACTCTCATCGACAACATGATATAACAAAGCTGTCATGGGATATTGCCTATCGTTAAATTTCAGTACGAGGACAACACAAGAAGATAATTCAGTTACGACTGAACAACTGAATAAGTGAATCAAAGTGAATCAAAGTGAACAAAGTAAATCAAAGTGAAAAGTGTTGAACTGCCTTACGAATAAAAGAACAATTTAGAGACATTATAAGGGAATAGTTTTAAATGATTACCTGAGATACATCACTGTATGAAGTATCTTTGTACTATAATAAGTGCTAACATAATTTTAAAGCAGAGCATAAATTTTTATTCCTTATCATAGATAAATTCTTTTTGCTCGTTATCTTAGATAACTTCTTTAGTTCATTATCTTAGATAACTTCACTCTTAAGGGGATAAGAGTTAAGTGTCATCACTTTCCCTACTCCGATGACCTAGCCTTTGACCCCGGATATAGAAAGCAATATTATAAAATTATGAAATTAATTAATTATTAATTTGTTGCAAGCCTTGACAAAGGATTAACTTTGTAGTTTACGAGCGTTGCATGGATATTACGTTATCTGCATATTTTCTCTGAAACCATTTAACTTTACGACTGTCCGTGCTTGTTAACCCGATACGCATATTAAGAATATGATTTCGCAACACTCATAAATTAGATAAGAAGGCTTAGCAACCTAATCCATATATAAGGAGGAGCTGCGTCTCCAGATTCATTCCGTAGTCAACCTCAGTCTCTGCCACTTGTACTAACTATACTGATTATAATAAATCCATTTTATTGTTAAAGTATAGAAGTTTTATTTCTTAAAGTAAACTCAGTGACTCACAAAGACCATAGAAGACACCGCACCGAAAGCAACGACAAAACTGGCGCAGTCGGTAGGATCTGCAGGTAACTCTACAGGCAAGAAATTACCCAAGTAAGTGGAAGAATCAATCAACGCCGAGAAGTTATTTTCTTTTTAAAGAAGTAAAAGCAGATCCGAACCATTCAAATAAATAAGTTTTTCAAGCAACCAGTGTCACCTATAATAAGGTCCAGAAAAGTCACATAAGTAAGAAATAATCCAAAGGAGAGATCGGAAGAAGACGCGGAATCGGGAGGCTCTATATATTTGGCAATAATACAAATTTTCCTTCCTTAACAAATTCAAACCCGAGACATAAGTGCTGATCACTCTTAGTTTATCGGAATTTAGTTAAGAATTTCACCCTGTAAATAGACGTAAGTACTTAAGGGGAAATTAATTTAAATTTGATTTTTACAAACCCTGTAAATAGACATAAGTGCTTATGGGAAAATCAATTGAAATTTTATTGTAACAAACCCTGTAAATAGACATAAGTGCTTAAGGGAAAATCAATATTTTTTTTTTATTTTTTTTTTGGGAAATAAATCATGTGTATAATCGAAACAGATTATGAAATAATAAAATTGAATTAAAGCGCGAATTAAAATATTATATTGTGTAAATGAACTGCGGATCCGGCAATAACAGTTCATCTGAAAATAATAATTCTAATACTGGTGATAACCACCACAATTTACAAGAAAGTCTTACAAGTGTTAATACAAGACTATTGCTAAGAGCAATCATTAATCATTTGAACGATTTAATAAGAGAAATACAAGAATTTTACTCTTATATTGTGCGCATGCTAATGCATAGCGAGTACTACAATATATGAGAAAGGGGACCATTACGACTTTAATTTTTCAAAACTCTGTAATTTTTATAATAAGAATCTTTTTAAAGCACAATAATAAAAGGTGCAATCAAAGTAAAAGATTTCCAAACTATTCTAGAATTATCTTTATACAAATCGTATATTTTCAAAATCATAACTTTGTTGGTCTAACGTTTAAAGAAATTGATTATTAATAAAAAAATATATAATGGATTACTTAGCACAAGCAGCGAATTTAGCTCAGCGAGAGATTAATAATGTAGCACAGCATGCTTTACATTCAGCTCGTCATGAAGTAGAAAATGCAGCCAATCATTTAGCAGATGCGGTTGCACAAAGGATAAATGATCCTTATCACCCTGTTAATATAACTGAAGCACTGCGAAATATTCCTCCAAGACCTATGAGTCCTGATGAAAATCGTGGTAATACTAATACTACTAGAAGCGAAGCGCTTAGTAACACTAGAAGCGAAACGCCAACCAATAATTACGCAGAGCGAACAAATTATTCACCTAGTAACCCGCCTAATAATTCTCGTTATATACCACCCAATAATAATGGTATGTCATTCCCATATGCCCCAAGGCAAATAACTACTGTTCCATCTGAACTAATTGGATTAATTCCAGATTTTGACGGAAATTCTAAAATTCTAAATCTATTTCTTAAGAAATGCGACTATGTATTGCTTCAATGCGAAGGAGATAACACAGAACAATATGATTACGTCATGCAAGCGATAACAAGCAAATTGAAAGGAAAAGCTGCAACATTGTATAGTGAAAACGACTACATAGGAAGAGATTTCGATATTTTAAAAGATACACTTATCCAACACTTTAGCGATCAAAAATCGGAAGAATGTTTAAAATTAGAACTTCAAGTTTGTTGATTCAAGTTCAATGACCATAGCCAATAATGAAAGTTATCTAGACTTCTGCAATAGAATCCAATCAAAAAGAAGTAATTTATTTTCAAAGCTTACAGCTAACAATGATATCCACACTAGAGAAATTAAAATGAACATTTTTAATAATACCGCTATGCAAGTATTTTTATATAACTTGCCACACGATTTACTAAGATTCGTACGCCTGAAAGGATCGAAAACATTAGAAGAAGCCTTACAAGTAGTGGTAGAAGAAGTAAATTTCCAACAACAATGTAAAATGAGAAGCTTAAATATTACTAACAAAAATCGAGGAAATCCACAAGTAATTCAATACTTAAGTAGGCCGACCAATAAAAGATTAATGCCTACACAAAGTTACATTAATTACCCTAATAATTACCAATATCGTAATTTTGAAAATGCGATGAGAAATCAAACAAACCAAAATAGACCTAACACGTCTTACAATTCATTTAATAAATTTAATGCGAGACCTAACTTTACATCAACTTCTAAATATAATCCATTTAATAAATATAACCCGCATAGGATTCATTCTAGTTATCACAATCGTAATTCCGTTCAGGAAGCACCTCCATTGAAACTAGAGGATATTACATACACCCCAAAACAAAATAGAATTAACTATCATTCAACTGAACCACAGCCTAGTACTTCTAAAAATACTTCGCACGAAACTCCTCAAATTATATGCGATAACGAAAATTTTCGAGTAACAGCCTCAAAATCAAGAACTCAGAAATAAATTCTCAACTACCCTATATAAATATTCCTGGCATAAAAGCCAAATTATTAATTGATACCGGTAGTACACATTCATTTATCAGTAATCGACTGACTACAAAATTTTATGAGAAATATACAAAACATGAATTGTTTCATATAATTAGTACACATGCAACTACTTCACACAATAAAATTGTATACATACCAGTATACGAATTATTTCATCAAAAGTTTTACCATAAATTTTACGTATATGACATAAGTAAGTCTTTCGACGGTCTCATTGGCTTTGACCTACTAAAGAGGCTTAGCGCCGTCATTGACATTGAAAACCAGTTACTAGTCACACCTTTCATAACAGTACCACTTTACTACCAAGTTAATACGTCACCCATTGTAGAATTTTACATAAGTCCACATTCCGAACAGCGAGTTAACATACCAACTACGCTCAAAAATGGATATGGTATTTTACCAGAAATAGAATTTTATAAAGACATTTACGTATCGAGTGTACCAGTTAAATGTCATAATAGTTTTACAAGTGCAATTATTCATAATAAAACTAATGAAAACGTATACATTAAAATTAAAAACCCCGTAAAAATCATTCCAGTAGAGAAAACAAAATGTCAAATCAATTACATAAGAAGCGATGATCAATTACTAATAGACAATTTACACAAGTTAAGAACAGATCATATGAATGACGAAGAAAAGGAAATCATCTATGATCTATGTTTTCAGTATAAAGAATTATTCTATCATGAAGAAATCCCATTAACATTTACTCATGAAGTGAAGCATAAAATTAGAACTAAAAATGAAGATCCCATTTTTATTAAGCCTTATAGGCAACCACCTTCTCAAAATCAAGAAATAAAGAATCAAGTCGAAAAATTATTAAAAGATAATGTCATCAAACCAAGTTTTTCACCGTGGAGTGCACCCGTTCATCTAGTACCAAAGAAATTAGATGCCAGTGGAGAACAGAAATACCGCATGGTAATAGATTACAGAAAACTCAACGAAATAACCCTGGATGATAAATATCCATTACCCAATATTAATGACTTGTTTGATAAATTAGGAAATAGTACATATTTTACTACTCTAGATTTAGCATCAGGCTATCATCAAATAGAAGTAGAGGAAAAAGATCAACCGAAAACAGCATTTAGTACTCAATATGGTCACTATGAATTCCTTAGAATGCCATTTGGTTTAAAAACGGCACCCGCCACCTTTCAAAGAACAATGGATAGTATATTAAAAGGACTTCAAGGAGTCGACTGTCTTGTTTATTTGGACGATATTATCATATTCTCGTCATCATTAGAAGAGCATATCCATAAGTTGAAAATAATATTTGAAACTCTTCAAAGAGCCAATTTAAAAATACAATTAGATAAATCAGAATTCCTTCGAAAGGAAGTACTCTATTTAGGACATACAATTACTAAACATGGTCTTAAACCGAACGAAGATAAAATAAATGCAGTTTTAAATTACCCTGTGCCTAAAAATATTAAGGATGTTAGAGCATTCTTAGGTCTAGTAGGTTATTAGAAGAAGATTCATAAAAGATTTTGCAAAAATCACGAAACCTGACCGAATTACTTAAAAAGAATCAAAAATTTCTAATTAATAAAGAATTTATAGATTCCTTTAAAACGTGTAAAATATTACTTACAAATGCCCCACTGTTACAGTATCCTGATTTTGAAAATCATTCATTCTAACAACAGACGCATCAAACATTGCCTTAGGAGCAGTATTATCTCAAGGAAGCATTGGAAACGATTTACCAATTGCTTACGCTAGCAGAACATTAAGAGACCCTGAACAAAAATATAGTACCATTGAAAAAGAATTACTTGCCGTACTATGGGCAGTAAAACATTTTAGACCATATCTATATGGAAGAAAATTTACAGTATATACTGATCACCGACCATTAGCATGGCTTTATTCATTAAAAGAACCCAATAGTAAACTAACTCGTTGGAGATTGCGTTTACAAGAATATAACTTCGATGTAATATATAAAAAAGGAAATCAGAATACCAACGCTGACGCCCTTTCGCGAATCCAATTAAATACCTTAATTACTAAAGAAATACAACCGTCTACCTCAAATTCACAAAACGACGAAGTCGAATATGTCGACATGTCTCGAAGAAATATAGAAACCGAAAGTATATCAGAAAGAACGATGACAGCTTCAGATATAGACTCTGACTTAGAAATCAATCAAGAAATTGAAACTGAATCAAATACTATTATTCCAGTTTTACACGAAGCAATAGATGTAAAATCAAATCAAATACTAGTACAACATTGGTATCGAAATGAAATAAAAATTAAAGATATTTCCAAAAATAAAATGAAAATTATAGAAATATTCACCCCTTTGAACTCCAATTTAATTAAAACATTTTTAAAAGATAACATAGACATATACAAGAAGTATTTCATTTACTTTTACACAACACAACTACGAGAAATGTTTTGCAACATTATTGCAGAATTATTCGATAAAGATACAATACACATAATCGAATGCACCAAGCGTATAACAGTAATAGACAGTGAAGAATTACAAAAAGAACTTATTATAAAATATCATGAAGGTAAAACCTGTCATAGAGGAATAAGAGAAACATTGACTAAACTCAAAAGAAATTACTATTTTCCAAAAATGCAAGAGATAGTTACAGCGATAATAAATGCTTGTGAATTATGCAAAAGAATGAAGTACGATAGAAAACCTTTAAAACCATTAATAGAACTTACACAAACACAAACTAAACCATTTAATGAAATATTCATAGATTTATTTAAAATCGATGGAAACCTATATTTAACATTAATCGATGGATTTAGCAAATTAGGACAAGCAATACCAATTCAAAATAGATCCACCCCAGAAGTTGTTAAAGCTTTATTATTATATTTTGCTAATCATTCAGTACCAACGAAAATTAGTTGCGATCCAGGATCAGAATTCAATAATGCATTATTAAAAGAATTATTAAATTTACATAAAATTGACCTACACATAGGAACTCCAAATAATCCAAACTCTATGGGACTTATCGAAAGATTCCATAGTACTATAATAGAAATCCATAGGCTAGCTAAATATGAGCAAAGATCGACAGACATTGCAAATGTAATGACATATGCAATTATTGCATATAATAATACCATACATTCTGCAACAGGATTCACACCGTTTGAAATAGTCTCAGGACATACTGATTCACGTAGCCCATTTGATATTGATTTTAACCATCAATATTATCAACAAATAATAAAAGATCATTCTAAACGAACTCAAGTACTTTATAAATATATTACTGAAAAGATGATACAATCTAAAGATCATAATAGAAATCGATTAGAACCGACAGCTTCAACAAGCGCTGACATACACACAGGTCAAGTAATTTACACAAAAATGGTTAATAAACGTTTAGCCAAAGATAAACCCCGCTATGAAAAGGCAGTTGTTCGTGACAACCCCCAAAGAAATGTAGCACCTATATTAATAAGAGGACGCGAAACCACCGTCCCAGTTAGAAATATAAAGAGACCAAATAAAGTTATGAAAGTAATAAATAAAGGAGTCGAGTTTTTAAAAAGACATGGATAACCCCCCTCTTTCTCAATATATTCCAGAATTTTGCAAGTTTGCACTTATAATTAATTGATAAATTAATTGAAAATAAATGTTAGTTAAAACATTCCAGAATTTTGCAAGTTTGCACTTATAATCAATTGAAAAATTAATTGATTTAGTTTTTAAAAGGGCCCTGAACTAGTATAAATATGAATAGGATATGGTAGAAACCTGAACTAGAATAAATATAAATAGGATATGGTAGGAATACCCTGAACTAGTATAAATATGAATAGGATATGGTAGAAACCTGAACTAGAATAAATATAAATAGGATATGGTAGGAATACCCTGAACTAGTATAAAAATGAATAGGATATGGTAGGAATAACCTGAATAAATATAAATATGAATAGTAAAAATGGATAAGGTATGAATAACCTGAATTAGTAAAAATAAGATGAATATATAAATATCCAGTAAAAAGTAAGGATATAACAAATATTAATATATTAAAATTGTATAAACTTAGTAAGTAATGATGTATAACCCCCATCCCTTTTTCCTAAATGCCATTCGAAAAGAGCAAGAAAATCCAAGATGGAATATAACATTGAGCAAACTCTCATCGACAACATGATATAACAAAGCTGTCATGGGATATTGCCTATCGTTAAATTTCAGTACGAGGACAACACAAGAAGATAATTCAGTTACGACTGAACAACTGAATAAGTGAATCAAAGTGAATCAAAGTGAACAAAGTAAATCAAAGTGAAAAGTGTTGAACTGCCTTACGAATAAAAGAACAATTTAGAGACATTATAAGGGAATAGTTTTAAATGATTACCTGAGATACATCACTGTATGAAGTATCTTTGTACTATAATAAGTGCTAACATAATTTTAAAGCAGAGCATAAATTTTTATTCCTTATCATAGATAAATTCTTTTTGCTCGTTATCTTAGATAACTTCTTTAGTTCATTATCTTAGATAACTTCACTCTTAAGGGGATAAGAGTTAAGTGTCATCACTTTCCCTACTCCGATGACCTAGCCTTTGACCCCGGATATAGAAAGCAATATTATAAAATTATGAAATTAATTAATTATTAATTTGTTGCAAGCCTTGACAAAGGATTAACTTTGTAGTTTACGAGCGTTGCATGGATATTACGTTATCTGCATATTTTCTCTGAAACCATTTAACTTTACGACTGTCCGTGCTTGTTAACCCGATACGCATATTAAGAATATGATTTCGCAACACTCATAAATTAGATAAGAAGGCTTAGCAACCTAATCCATATATAAGGAGGAGCTGCGTCTCCAGATTCATTCCGTAGTCAACCTCAGTCTCTGCCACTTGTACTAACTATACTGATTATAATAAATCCATTTTATTGTTAAAGTATAGAAGTTTTATTTCTTAAAGTAAACTCAGTGACTCACAAAGACCATAGAAGACACCGCACCGAAAGCAACGACAAAACTAGATAGATAAAAGATTTATTTACTTTTACAGCACATATAAACAGGTTCATAATACAATCATTAGGTACCTACTTTTTTCAAATTTCGTCTGTACATGTGCTGCTGAAGCAAAAGGGTCCCAACTCAGCATGATGCCTTGCCTTGATTTTTCATACCATCTATTCGAAAAGTGACGTTTCGATGCTCAATAAAACGGACCAACAATCGAGGAATATTCTGCATTTCGTTGTCACCAACGGGAGCTATGATCTCGAGGACTTCGCTGCCATTTGTAGGGTATAGTGAATTATTAGTGAGAAATGAATTCAAAATATGAGAAACAGCACTCCAAATACATCGGAAACAGCGTATACTAATTATTAATTAAGAACCTTCATTTAATTTTGTTCAATTGTAGCAACCATAATTTAATATCCTTAAATATATTATTCTTCTCTACATGTGTTTGTCACCTAACTCCTCCGTTTGGACGAAATTGTGTTTATATTTGAGTAAGTCCCTAGATGGTTTAGATTCACAATTATACCCGACAGGTGGTGCTGTTGTCTGGCAGGACAACGTCTGCCCGGGCCACTATTAATAAATATAATGAATTATTGAAAGTATAGAAGTGTTATTCAAAGTAGATTCTGTGACTCCAGAGATCTTTAGAAGACACCGCATGCGGTAGCGACGACGAAACTGGGGCAGCCTGTAGGATCTGTAGGTAAATCTCCAGGCTACAGGAATTGTACGCGTATGTTGTTCGCATGTTATTGCATAGCGAGAATTATATATGAAAACGGGTATCATTACTTAATTAATTTCGCTAAACTTAATAATTTTCATTAGTACTTTTCACAATCAAAACGTTGCTAGTGTAACTGCACTATAAGTTCTGCATGCTATAGAGTGGCGGCTGATGAAGCTCATGCAGCGCTCGCAATTGTGTGTTTATATTTGAATCAGTCAGTAGAATCCCGAGCACGAAAGCAACCGGTCGTCTCCCGACCTCGGAAACATACTCGTAGTTCGATCGTCGGAAGATTGTGTGTCCTTTTTCGCTTGTTCACTAAGGGATTTAAATAATTTTGCCTAAAAAATAATTTTTTGATGTTTGAAAAAGTTTTGGCTGTCCTATACAACACATTTATTGGCTGAACTTTTTTTGGTGAGTAAATTAATTTTAGATAGATAGATAAAAGATTTATTTACTTTTACAGCACATATAAACAGGTTCATAATACAATCATTAGGTACCTACTTTTTTCAAATTTCGTCTGTACATGTGCTGCTGAAGCAAAAGGGTCCCAACTCAGCATGATGCCTTGCCTTGATTTTTCATACCATCTATTCGAAAAGTGACGTTTCGATGCTCAATAAAACGGACCAACAATCGAGGAATATTCTGCATTTCGTTGTCACCAACGGGAGCTATGATCTCGAGGACTTCGCTGCCATTTGTAGGGTATAGTGAATTATTAGTGAGAAATGAATTCAAAATATGAGAAACAGCACTCCAAATACATCGGAAACAGCGTATACTAATTATTAATTAAGAACCTTCATTTAATTTTGTTCAATTGTAGCAACCATAATTTAATATCCTTAAATATATTATTCTTCTCTACATGTGTTTGTCACCTAACTCCTCCGTTTGGACGAAATTGTGTTTATATTTGAGTAAGTCCCTAGATGGTTTAGATTCACAATTATACCCGACAGGTGGTGCTGTTGTCTGGCAGGACAACGTTTGCCCGGGCCACTATTAATAAATATAATGAATTATTGAAAGTATAGAAGTGTTATTCAAAGTAAATTCTGTGACTCCAGAGATCTTTAGAAGACACCGCATGCGGTAGCGACGACGAAACTGGGGCAGCCTGTAGGATCTGTAGGTAAATCTCCAGGCTACAGGAATTGTACGCGTATGTTGTTCGCATGTTATTGCATAGCGAGAATTATATATGAAAACGGGTATCATTACTTAATTAATTTCGCTAAACTTAATAATTTTCATTAGTACTTTTCACAATCAAAACGTTGCTAGTGTAACTGCACTATAAGTTCTGCATGCTATAGAGTGGCGGCTGATGAAGCTCATGCAGCGCTCGCAATTGTGTGTTTATATTTGAATCAGTCAGTAGAATCCCGAGCACGAAAGCAACCGGTCGTCTCCCGACCTCGGAAACATACTCGTAGTTCGATCGTCGGAAGATTGTGTGTCCTTTTTCGCTTGTTCACTATAGGGATTTAAATAATTTTGCCTAAAAAATTATTTTTTGATGTTTGAAAAAGTTTTGGCTGTCCTATACAACACATTTATTGGCTGAACTGTTTTTGGTGAGTAAATTAATTTTAGATAGATAGATAAAAGATTTATTTACTTTTACAGCACATATAAACAGGTTCATAATACAATCATTAGGTACCTACTTTTTTCAAATTTCGTCTGTACATGTGCTGCTGAAGCAAAAGGGTCCCAACTCAGCATGATGCCTTGCCTTGATTTTTCATACCATCTATTCGAAAAGTGACGTTTCGATGCTCAATAAAACGGACCAACAATCGAGGAATATTCTGCATTTCGTTGTCACCAACGGGAGGCTATGATCTCGAGGACTTCGCTGCCATTTGTAGGGTATAGTGAATTATTAGTGAGAAATGAATTCAAAATATGAGAAACAGCACTCCAAATACATAGGAAACAGCGTATACTAATTATTAATTAAGAACCTTCATTTAATTTTGTTCAATTGTAGCAACCATAATTTAATATCCTTAAATATATTATTCTTCTCTACATGTGTTTGTCACCTAACTCCTCCGTTTGGACGAAATTGTGTTTATATTTGAGTAAGTCCCTAGATGGTTTAGATTCACAATTATACCCGACAGGTGGTGCTGTTGTGTGGCAGGACAACGTCTGCCCGGACCACTATTAATAAATATAATGAATTATTGAAAGTATAGAAGTGTTATTCAAAGTAGATTCTGTGACTCCAGAGATCTTTAGAAGACACCGCATGCGGTAGCGACGACAAAACTGGGGCAGCCTGTAGGATCTGTAGGTAAATCTCCAGGCTAATCTTCATAAGTGCATCTTACCGCCATCTATGCCAAGGTTAAGGTACTTCACTCTAAGTGTGACTGAATATTAGGACGTCCGCCATATTTTTTGTCGGTAATGAGTCAGTGCAAGATGTGACTTGATTTAGATGCATTGGAATCATGGCGTCTGCAACACAAAAGTGAGTAACTATCCACATTAACATAACTTTAGATGTGCTGTGTATTTCATAATAAAGTTAGATAAGTGTAGAATTGGTTTGTGTACTTTTGACAAGTAAATAATTGTATATAGATGCCTAAAAAGCGTGTAAATAAACAGTGTTTCGAAAACGATACATTGGGAAGATACACGGCATGCATTATACCAAAATGCATTTTGTATTTCAGGACGAGCAAGCCGTTGACGACCAATGAAATTGTTGACTATATCAATGATTTGGACTCGGACGATGATGCGACAGGTGTCGATGTCTATATTGACCCCCCCGGCGATGGATTAGTTTCAGACTCAGATTGCTAAACCAATAAATTCTAGTCTATTTATAAAAATTATGCAATATAATATCTTGTCATAAAATGTAATTATGTATTTGATAATATGAAATTGTATAATAATAATCAATTCTTGCCTACAGTGTTTTATATTGAATATTGAAAATATCGCGGCGCCGTATCAAGCTTTCTATAGATATACACCTTATTATGGATACTGACAACAACCTACTGTCTAATAAGGTTGAAAAGTCACTACTTTATCATCCTGACCGTCGCTATTAAGATCATATCGATGCTAAAATGTATCGATGCCTTCGTCGCACTTAACTACATCATACTTCTAGATGTATCATATTACACTGGGAAAATCGTTTTATGGTATAGCCCTCTGATAATCACGTTTGCGATGATATTTTATTTGGTGACGTCCACGGTAAGTTTTATTTAAGTACCTACTTACTACTTTAATATTTATTTATTTTCCCCTCTTAAC
The DNA here is from genome assembly GCA_963855545.1 of Ethmia dodecea. Lineage (NCBI taxonomy): Eukaryota > Metazoa > Arthropoda > Insecta > Lepidoptera > Depressariidae > Ethmia > Ethmia dodecea. Next base: position 2,156,794 of record OY979447.1, read on the forward strand.
TTGAGGAACGATGAGTAAATAAAAAAGAGTTATACAAAAATGCTTCTTTCATCTACTTTCGTAAATTAAAGTCTTATTATTTCTTTATCGTACCTACCTAATGTAATTTCTTTTATTTTCAGGCTACTGACCACGATTTTGCAACATTTCCGTTTTCATTGTTAAGAATAAGCAGTCTGGCGCTTAGTGAATTGAATTTAGTTAGGTAACAAATTTTTAAGGTTTTATTGTCGTGAAGACGTGCCAGTAGGTATACTCGTTATGTTGGCTATCTTTATAGTCGAAAAAGAATTCTTAGTCATATTTACTTATTATTATGTTCTGTGAAATAAATTGGGAATAAAGATTATTGAAATAGTCATTCAGTTTTTTTCTTTTGGGGTTTTTTTCTCTAAAAAACTTACACTTAGGTATTTGAAAAATTATTTTAACTTGTCTCATAGGTGTTACCGTAATAGTTTACGACAGTTACGTAAAAGTCCGAACAATGCCGTCAGCAATAATAAAATAGCAAAAACGTTCAGACCAATTTCAAAAGACCTACCGATGAAGGAGTAAAAGTCGCAAAAATGATTATATACAACAATACAGCTCTGAGCGTGTTTTTATATGCTTCGTATCGCGCGATTAAAAGGCTGCTCTACTCTCAAAAGAAGCAACATATGCCGCCCATTTACATCAAAAAGGTCAAGATCAGTGACTATTGCCATCTGGGTTTGCTCACAATGCAAAGCTGTACCGGAAGCTATACAATTTGGTATCATCACCAACAATGAGAATGTACTAAAAAACATTAACTGTACAGTGAGAGGACACCAAGTGCACCAAGAGTGTAAATTTGGATTGAGGCTTAATACAGGGTGGGCCGTAAATTTTTTCAAATAGCAACACTTGATTTCTCAAAAACCGTTAGAGATACGGGCGCGCGGGTAGCGGGAAACTGAGCGTCGCTTCATGCAGTTTTAGTCACGATGGAGCGCTTTACGGGACAACAGCGTGCTTTTTGTGTTAAGCAGTTTTACAAAAATAACGATTCCTACGTCACTGTACGACGCTTATTTAGAATTGAGTACGGATTACGTCGTGTAAATGAGTGTCCAAGTGTTAATTTAATCAAAGCTTGGATTAAGAAGTTCGAACAAACGGGATCGACAATGAATATTAAAAAAACAGGGCGGCCACGTTCAAGAAGAACCGATGAGAACGTTCGGGAGGTTGAAATTTCCGTAGGGAACGATCCAGAATCATCTACGCGTAAGCTTTCGGCGGCTTTGGCAATACCAAGGACTACTCTGCGTCGAATTTTGCATCTGGACCTTAAGCTGCATCCATATAAGCTTCAAATTGTGCAGGAGATGAAACCAAACGATTGCATTCAACGTAAGTTATTGGCTGACACTCTGCTGGAGCGATTCTCTATTCTTGAGAATGTATTGTTTACGGACGAGGCCCATTTTCACATCAATGGACATGTAAACAAGCACAATTATCGATATTGGAGCACGGAAAACCCTCGTCTTAAACACCAAAAGCCACTTCATTCACCTAAAACGACAGTATGGGCTGCCATTTCACCAAAGGGCATAATCGGTCCGTATTTCTTTGAAAATAATCAAGGAAATAACGTAACTGTGAACTCAGTGGAATATGTGAAGATGTTGCGAGTTTTTGATACCACAGTTACAGGAATTTGAAGGATACAATAGCAGAACTTGGATGCAACAAGATGGAGCAACGTGCCATACATCAAATGTGAGTTTACCAGTTGTTAAAGAAATCTTTCCCAATAAATTGATTTCTCGCAGAGGTGATATTCCATGGCCTCCAAGAAGCCCCGACCTAACACCATGCGATTTTTTCTTGTGGGGATACCTCAAGAGTCGAGTTTACCTTAATAAACCGACGACTATATCCCAATTAAAAGAAAACATCACCGAGGAGATATCCGCAATCCCTCGCAGCACGTGTCGGCGAGTTTTTCAAAATTTGCGTAGTCGTTTGCAGGAGTGCCAACGACGAAACGGGGCGCATCTTGACGACGTAATTTTTAAAAAGTAAATTTCAATAAATGATTATTACATTAAATAAATAATCAAAAAAATAATGTATGTAGTTTAATTTCTATTCATGTTTCAAATGTGCAAAAATTTACGGCCCACCCTGTACATACTATTTAATATTTAAGATTAGATAAGTCTCATTGTTATGTTTTGTAAAATATCCTAAATTCTAATTATACCGATTCATATTTTTTAAAGTGTTTGATATATCTCGCTTCGCAGCGGCAGTCGCTCCCAACTACATCGCGATGTCCAAGGAAAATATCTCCGTGTTGTGTGTGTGTTGTTGTGTGAATTTTACCGTGCTTGACAACGCCGCAGTAAATGTACGTAATCTCTTTAAAGTTAAGGCATTTTTGTCTTTCCAAGCATTTCCCATTACAAGAGTGGGATATTTCACAACATTTCCTATAAAAAAAAATATGGCGAAATAGTGGATGTAAATGAAGAAGGTACACAAAAAGTATATCAATCTGTAACAACGAGTACCATAAATAGAGGGGTACCACTGGTCTCTATAATTAGGCGAAAAGTTTTTCATTTTTTTTAAATAAATGGTTTTTCTTTTTTTTTAAATGGGAATACAGATCCCCTCTGATGATTGCAATGAAGACGAGGCCTTTGAAGAAGATGACATTTTTGAAATAACCTACGCGAAGTCCATGGAACCTAACCTAGAGATGTACAAAAAAAGTCCATACTACAGATCAGCACCTATTTATAATAAAATCCCCGACAGTTTCAAAATAGAGAATAAGCCACACCTATTTCGAAAAAAAATATAAAGTGCTACTACAACTTAAATCAATTTATGACGGATCGACTCGAAGATATTGCTCTTTGCTAAATGAAGAAATTAAATTCTCCTATATAAAAATTATGCAACATAATATCTTGTCATAAAATGTAATTATGTATTTGATAATATGAAATTGTTTAATAATAATAAATTCTTGCCTACAGTGTTTTATATTGAATATTGAAAATATCGCGGCGCCGTATCAAGCTTTCTATCGATTTAAACCTTATTATGGATACTGACAACAATCTACTGTCTAATAAGGTTGAAAAGTCACTACTTTATCGACTCTGACATGCTAGCTTCCTTCTGTTTGTTGGTCAACTCGTAGGCGCTAGTACTGCAGCTATGTGTTGATAAAACAATTAATATCAGTTAGTAGAACTTCCGTTTATTGCTTAAGATCGTGTGGGCGACTGTAATCATCCTGACCGTCGCTATTAAGATCACATCAATGCTAAAATGTATCGATGCCTTCGTCGCACTTAACTACATCATACTTCTAGATGTATCATATTACACTGGGAAAATCGTTTTATGGTATAGCCCTCTGATAATCACGTTTGCGATGATATTTTATTTAGTGTCGTCCACGGTAAGTTTTATTTAAGTACCTACTTACTACTTAAATATTTATTTATTTCCCCCTCTTAACTTGAGGAACGATGAGTAAATACAACAGAGTTATACAAAAATGCTTCTTTCATCTACTTTCGTAAATTAAAGTCTTATTATTTCTTTATCGTATCTACCTAATGTAATTTCTTTTATTTTCAGGCTACTGACCACGATTTTGCAACATTTCCGTTTTCATTGCTAGGAATAAGCAGTCTGGCGCTTAGTGAATTGAATTTAGATAACACATTTTTAAGGTTATATTATCGTAAAGACGTGCCAGTTAGTATACTCGTAATGTTGACTATCTTTATAGTCGAAAAAGAATTCTTAGTCATAAATAAACAGTCATAATTCTGTGAAATATATTAGGAATAAAGATTATTGAAATAGGCATTAAGTTTTTTTCTTTTGGGGTTTTCTCTAAAAAAATTTACACTTAGGTATTTGAAAAATTATTTTCACTTGTCTCATAGGTGTTACCGTAATAGTTTACGCCAGTTACGTAAAAGTCCGAACAATGCCGTCAGCAATAATAAAATAGCAAAAACGTTCAGACCAGTTTCTAAAGACTTACCGGTGAAGGAGTAAAAGTCGCAAAAATTATTATAATATAACAATACAGCTCTGAACGTGTTTTTATACTTATACACATATATCGTGCGATTATGGGCTGCTCTACTCAAAATAAGCAATATTGCAATAAGCCGCCCATTTATACCAAGTGCACCAAGAGTGTAAATTTGGATTGAGGTTTAATATACAATCTTTAGTATTTAAGATTATATAAGTCTCGTTGTTATGTTTTGTAATATAACTTAAATTCGAATTGTACAGTTTAAACTTTGAATATATATTTTTAAGTGTTTGTTATATCTAGTTTAATATTTTTAGTGCCGATATCAAAAGTAGCACTGTAGTACACATATATATTGTGCAAGCTGCATGTACCGAGAGTACTGGACCCCTGATGTGCTGCCGCTGGAAACCTATGACAGGTCAAACCGAATCGCGCAGAATAAAGCCTTGCAGCGGGACGTTACCAAGATGCTGAGTTTGAGGCCTAATATATAATATTTAATATTAGATAAGTGTCAATGTTATGTTTTGTAAAATATCCTAAATTCGAATTATACCGTTGAAATTTTAAATAGGTACCTATATTTTTTAAAAGTGTTTGTTATATCTAGTTAAATAATTTTCGTTGTGCCGATGTCATAGAACTAAAATGGTCGAACTTTTTATTTGCGTTTATATAATTTTTGTTTGCACATAAATAGGCAAACTATATGTTTATCTGGGTTTGCTCACAAAGCAAAGCTGTACCGGAAGCTATACAATTGGCATCATCGCCAACAATGAGAATAGACTAAAAAACATTAAGTGTGCAGTGAAAGGACACCGAGTGCAAAATGTGGAACTATAAAATTATTTCAAACAACACTCGAGACACAACTTCGATGAATTTAAAAACTTTGAGGATCTGTGAAATCTGTGGAAATGTTATTATTATGGGAAACAACCGTCTAGAACTCTAGACAAAACATTGATTAATTTGAAAACTCGAACAGTCGCAAAACATACCCACTAGTTTAGCGTCGTCATCAGCGCGCTTTTACAGAGTATATTGTGTACAATAAGATAGCCCAGGGCCCCACAAATTACGATCCCCCCTGCATAATATGGTAATTAGAGGTAATTTGATTAATTACAGATCCACCTTGGAGCGAACATTCAGCTAAAGGACCAACAATCGAGGAATATTCTGCATTTCGTTGTCACCAACGGGAGCTATGATCTCGAGGACTTCGCTGCCATTTGTAGGGTGTAGTGAATTATTAGTGAGAAATGAATTCAAAATATGAGAAACAGCACTCCAAATACATCGGAAACAGCGTATACTAATTATTAATTAAGAACCTTCATTTAATTTTGTTCAATTGTAGCAACCATAATTTAATATCCTTAAATATATTATTCTTCTCTACATGTGTTTGTCACCTAACTCCTCCGTTTGGACGAAATTGTGTTTATATTTGAGTAAGTCCCTAGATGGTTTAGATTCACAATTATACCCGACAGGTGGTGCTGTTGTCTGGCAGGACAACGTCTGCCCGGGCCACTATTTATAAATATACTTAATGAATTATTGAAAGTATAGAAGTGTTATTCAAAGTAAATTCTGTGACTCCAGAGATCTTTAGAAGACACTGCATGCGGTAGCGACGACAAAACTGGGGCAGCCTGTAGGATCTGTAGGTAAATCTCCAGGCTACAGGAATTGTACGCGTATGTTGTTCGCATGTTATTGCATAGCGAGAACTATATATGAAAACGGGTATCATTACTTAATTAATTTCGCTAAACTTAATAATTTTCATTAGTACTTTTCACAATCAAAACGTTGCTAGTGTAACTGCACTATAAGTTCTGCATGCTATAGAGTGGCGGCTGATGAAGCTCATGCAGCGCTCGCAATTGTGTGTTTATATTTGAATCAGTCAGTAGAATCCCGAGCACGAAAGCAACCGGACGTCTCCCGACCTCGGAAACATACTCGTCGTTCGATCGTCGGAAGATTGTGTGTCCTTTTTCGCTTGTTCACTAAGGGATTTAAATAATTTTGCCTAAAAAATAATTTTTTGATGTTTGAAAAAGTTTTGGCTGTCCTATACAACACATTTATTGGCTGAACTTTTTTTGGTGAGTAAATTAATTTTAGATAGATAGATAAAAGATTTATTTACTTTTACAGCACATATAAACAGGTTCATAATACAATCATTAGGTACCTACTTTTTTCAAATTTCGTCTGTACATGTGCTGCTGAAGCAAAAGGGTCCCAACTCAGCATGATGCCTTGCCTATTTATTTTCCCCTCTTTACTTGAGGAACGATGAGTAAATAAAACAGATTTATACAAAAATGCTTCTTTCATCTACTTCCGTAAATTAAAGTCTTATTATTTCTTTATCGTACCTACCTAATGTAATTTCTTTTATTTTCAGGCTACTGACCACGATTTTGCAACATTTCCGTTTTCATTGTTAAGAATAAGCAGTCTGGCGCTTAGTGAATTGAATTTAGTTAGGTAACAAATTTTTAAGGTTTTATTGTCGTGAAGACGTGCCAGTAGGTATACTCGTTATGTTGGCTATCTTTATAGTCGAAAAAGAATTCTTAGTCATATTTACTTATTATTATGTTCTGTGAAATAAATTGGGAATAAAGATTATTGAAATAGTCATTCAGTTTTTTTCTTTTGGGGTTTTTTTCTCTAAAAAACTTACACTTAGGTATTTGAAAAATTATTTTAACTTGTCTCATAGGTGTTACCGTAATAGTTTACGACACAATGCCGTCAGCAATAATAAAATAGCAAAAACGTTCAGACCAATTTCAAAAGTCTTACCGATGAAGGAGTAAAAGTCGCAAAAATGATTATATACAACAATACAGCTCTGAGCGTGTTTTTATATGCTTCGTATCGCGCGATTAAAAGGCTGCTCTACTCTCAAAAGAAGCAACATATGCCGCCCATTTACATCAAAAAGGTCAAGATCAGTGACTATTGCCATCTGGGTTTGCTCACAATGCAAAGCTGTACCGGAAGCTATACAATTTGGTATCATCACCAACAATGAAAATGTACTAAAAACATTAAGTGTGCAGTGAAAGGACACCAAGTGAGAATGGACTAAAAAACATTAACTGTACAGTGAGAGGACACCAAGTGCACCAAGAGTGTAAATTTGGATGGAGGCTTAATACATACTATTTAATATTTAAGATTAGACAAGTCTCATTGTTATGTTTTGTAAAATATCCTAAATTCTAATTATACCGATTCATATTTTTTAAAGTGTTTGATATATCTAGTTTAATATTTTTTTTTATATCATTGATACAAGCTGTCATGTACACCTAAATATTGTGTAAGCTGCGTGTACCGAGAGTACTGGACCCCCGATGTGCTGCCGGATAAAACCTATAACAGGTCTAACTGAATCGCGCAGTATAAAGCCTCGCAGCGGGACGTTACCAAGATGCTGGGTTTAAGGCTTAATATACAATCTTTAATATTTAAGATTAGATAAGTAACACTGTTATGTTATGTAAAATATCCTAAATTCGTTTAAATTTTAAACAATTTTTTTTTGTGTTTGTTATATCTAGTTTAATATTTCTTGTAATCCCTTTGTTAGTGGAAGCAGTCTTGTACATGTATATATTGTGTAAGCTGCGTGTACCGAGAGTACTGGACCCCCGACGTGCTGCCGGTGGAAACCTATGACAGATCAAACCGAATCGCGCAGCATAAAGCCTCGCAGCGGGACGTTACCAAGATGCTGGGTGAGTAGTAATTGTACCGTGTTGTAATTTTTAATCATTGTTATGTCGAATGTTCACCTACGACGGAGCGACTATTTATAATAATGTACCTTCAAAAATTTTAAAAATAGCTTCTTAGTTTCTTCAACCATCAACTTTATTCATAAAAAACTCTTTACTACTAAATAAGTATTTATTTATTCCCTTGTTGAATGTTGTAAAGTAGGACCAATATAATTTTAGCTTTAAGATGTTTAGTCTGTAATTAACTAGCGAATGTGAAAGTCGAAGTATAATTAAATAAGTTAGCTCAGTCTGCCGCCAGACAACAGCCGGGCCAGTCGCCGGGCGCTTCGCAGCGGCAGTCGCTCCCAACTACATCGCGATGTCCAAGGAAAATATCTCCGCGTGGTGTGTGTGTTGTTGTGCGAATTTTACCGTGCTTGACAACGCCGCAGTAAATGTACGTAATCTCTTTAAAGTTAAGGCATTTTTGTCTTTCCAAGCATTTCCCATTACAAGAGTGGGATATTTCACAACATTTCCTATAAAAAAAAATATGGCGAAATAGTGGATGTAAATGAAGAAGGTACACAAAAAGTATATCAATCTGTAACAACGAGTACCATAAATAGAGGGGTACCACTGGTCTCTATAATTAGGCGAAAAGTTTTTATTTTTTTTTAAATAAATGGTTTTTCTTTTTTTTAAAATGGGAATACAGATCCCCTCTGATGATTGCAATGAAGACGAGGCCTTTGAAGAAGATGACATTTTTGAAATAACCTACGCGAATTCCATGGAACCTAACCTAGAGATGTACAAAAAAAGTCCATACTACAGATCAGCACCTATTTATAATAAAATCCCCGACAGTTTCAAAATAGAGAATAAGCCACACCTATTTCGAATAAAAATATAAAGTGCTACTACAACTTAAATCAATTTATGACGGATCGACTCGAAGATATTGCTCTTTGCTAAATGAAGAAATTAAATTCTCCTATATAAAAATTATGCAATATAATATCTTGTCATAAAATGTAATTATGTATTTGATAATATGAAATTGTTTAATAATAATAAATTCTTGCCTACAGTGTATATAGTGTATATTGAATATTGAAAATATCTTTCCAAGGGGCGCCGTATCAAGCTTTCTATCGATTTACACCTTATTATGGATACTGACAACAAACTACTGTCTAATAAGGTTGAAAAGTCACTACTTTATCGACTCTGACATGCTGGCTTCCTTCTGTTTGTTGGTCAACTCGTAGGCGCTAGTACTGCAGCTATGTGTTGATAAAACAATTAATTTCAGTTAGTAGAACTTCCGTTTATTGCTTAAGATCGTGTGGGCGACTGTAATCATCCTGACCGTCGCTATTAAGATCACATCAATGCTAAAATGTATCGATGCCTTCGTCGCACTTAACTACATCATACTTCTAGATGTATCATATTACACTGGGAAAATCGTTTTATGGTATAGCCCTCTGATAATCACGTTTGCGATGATATTTTATTTGGTGACGTCCACGGTAAGTTTTATTTAAGTACCTACTTACTACTTAAATATTTATTTATTTAACCCTCTTAACTTGAGGAACGATGAGTAAATAAAACAGAGTTATACAAAAATGCTTCTTTCATCTACTTTCGTAAATTAAAGTCTTATTATTTCTTTATCGTACCTACCTAATGTGATTTCTTTTATTTTCAGGCTACTGACCACGATTTTGCAACATTTCCGTTTTCATTGTTAAGAATAAGCAGTTTGGCGCTTAGTGAATTGAATTTAGTTAGGTAACAAATTTTAAGGTTTTATTGTCGTGAAGACGTGCCAGTAGGTATACTCGTTATGATGGCTATCTTTATAGTCGAAAAAGAATTCTTAGTCATATTTACTTATTATTATGTTCTGTGAAATAAATTGGGAATAAAGATTATTGAAATAGTCATTCAGTTTTTTCTTTTGGGGTTTTCTCTAAAAAACTTACACTTAGGTATTTGAAAAATTATTTTAACTTGTCTCATAGGTGTTACCGTAATAGTTTACGACAGTTACGTAAAAGTCCGAACAATGCCGTCAGCAATAATAAAATAGCAAAAACGTTCAGACCAATTTCAAAAGTCTTACCGATGAAGGAGTAAAAGTCGCAAAAATGATTATATACAACAATACAGCTCTGAGCGTGTTTTTATATGCTTCGTATCGCGCGATTAAAAGGCTACTCTACTCTCAAAAGAAGCAACATATGCCGCCCATTTACATCGAAAAAGGTCAAGATCAGTGACTATTGCCATCTGGGTTTGCTCACAATGCAAAGCTGTACCGGAAGCTATACAATTTGGTATCATCACCAACAATGAAAATGTACTAAAAACATTAAGTGTGCAGTGAAAGGACACCAAGTGAGAATGGACTAAAAAACATTAACTGTACAGTGAGAGGACACCAAGAGTGTAAATTTGGATTCAGGCTTAATATATACTATTTAATATTTAAGATTAGATAAGTATCACTGTTATGTTTTGTAAAATATCCTAAATTCGTTTAAATTTTAAACATATTTTTTTTAGTGTTTGTTATATCTAGTTTAATATTTCTTGTAATTCCTTTGGTAGTGGAAGCAGTCTTGTACATGTATATATTGTGTAAGCTGCGTGTACCGAGAGTACTGGACCCCCGACGTGCTGCTGGTGGAAACCTATGACAGATCAAACCGAATCAGTATAAAGCCTCGCAGCGGGACGTTACCAAGATGCTGGGTGAGTAGTAATTGTACCGTGTTGTAATTTTTAATCATTGTTATGTCGAATGTTCACCTACGACGGAGCGACTATTTATAATAATGTACCTTCAAAAATTTTTTAAACATTTCTAAGTTTCTAAGGTAAGTTTCTCTCGATTGCCAGGTTATGACCATCATCTTTATTCATAAATAACTCTTTACTATTAAATAAGTATTTATTTATTCCCTTGTTGAATGTTGTAAAGTAGGACCAATATAATTTTAGCTTTAAGATGTTTAGTCTGTAATTAACTAGCGAATGTGAAAGTCGAAGTATAATTAAATAAGTTAGCTCAGTCTGCCGCCAGACAACAGCCGGGCCAGTCGCCGGGCGCTTCGCAGCGGCAGTCGCTCCCAACTACATCGCGATGTCCAAGGAAAATATCTCCGTGTTGTGTGTGTGTTGTTGTGTGAATTAAGGCATTTTTGTCTTTCCAAGCATTTCCCATTAAAACAGTGGGATATTTCACAAACATTTCCCATAAAAAAAATTTGGCGAAATAGTGGATGTAAATAAAAAAGGCACACAAAAAGTATATCAATCTGTAGCAACGAGTACCATAAATAGAGGGGTACCACTGGTCTCTATAATTAGGCGAAAAGTTTTTCATATTTTTTTAAATAAATGGATTTTCTTTTTTTTAAATGGGAATACAGATACCCTCAGATGATTGCAATGAAGACGAGGCTTCTGAAGAAGATGACATCTTTGAAATAACCTACGCGAATTCCATGGAACCTAACCTAGAGATGTACAAAAAATGTCCATACTACAGATCAGCAGCTATTTATAATAAAATCCCCGACAGTTTCAAAATAGAGAATAAGCCACACCTATTTCGAAAAAAAAATTGGTGACGTCTACGGTACGACTACGGTGACGTTGTTTTATTTCAAATCTACGGCGTGCCGCAGAAATTGGTAACCTGGGAAACAACCGTCTAGAACTCTAGACAAAACTTTGATGAATTTGAAAATACGACCAGTCGCAAAACATACCCACTAGTTTAGCGCGCATGGGGATGACATAAATGAACTTTCTTTGCAGCGCAGGATTTGGCGAGACAAGGTTCCAGTAACCCTGTCCCCATACGCAAAACTGGGATGGCGATGGCGAACAGAACATCAACAGAAACTCATGAAATTTAAGGGCCGAAGGATCTGTGAAAATGTCGTTATTATGGGAAACAACCGTCTCGAACTATAGACAAAACTTCGATGAATTTGAAAACTCGACTAGTCGCGAAACCTACCTACTGGTTACACACGCATGGGGATGGCATAAATGATCGATGTGTCAATGTGTCAAATACGTGTATTTTGTTGTGAACACGAAGTAAATTTTTGGGAAATATAATATTATGTTATAAATTAATTAATATCCCGGAACCTAACCTAGAGATGTACAAAAAAAGTCCATACTACAGATCAGCAACTTTTTATAAAAAAATCCCCGACAGTTTTAAAATAGAGGAGAAGCCACACCTATTTTTAAAAAAGAAAAAGTTTACTTATCCAAAAGTGCTAAATATCCACAACTACAATCAATTTATGATGGATCGACTCGAAGAAATATCTCTTTGCTAAACAAATAAATTCTAGTCTATTCTATAAAAATTATGCAATAATATCTTGTCATAAAATGTAATTATGTATTTGATAATATGAAATTGTTTAATAATAATAAATTCTTGCCTACAGTGTTTTATATTGAATAATGAAAATATCTTTCCAGGGGGCGCCGTATCAAGTGTTTCTATTGATATATACCTTATTATGGATAGTGACAACAACCTACTGTCTAATAAGGTTGAAAAGTCACTACTTTATCGACTCTGACATGCTGGCTTCCTTCTGTTTGTTGGTCAACTCGTAGGCGCTAGTACTGCAGCTATGTGTTGATAAAACAATTAATTTCAGTTAGTAGAACTTCCGTTTGTTGCTTAAGATCGTGTGGGCGACTGTAATCATCCTGACCGTCGCTATTAAGATCACATCAATGCTAAAATGTATCGATGCCTTCGTCGCACTTAACTACATCATACTTCTAGATGTATCATATTACACTGGGAAAATCGTTTTATGGTATAGCCCTCTGATAATCACGTTTGCGATGATATTTTATTTGGTGTCGTCCACGGTAAGTTTTATTTAAGTACCTACTTACTACTTAAATATTTATTTATTTCCCCCTCTTAACTTGAGGAACGATGAGTAAATAAAACAGAGTTATACAAAAATGCTTCTTTTATCTACTTTCGTAAATTAAAGTCTTATTATTTCTTTATCGTGCCTACCTAATGTAATTTCTTTTATTTTCAGGCTACTGACCACGATTTTGCAACATTTCCGTTTTCATTGCTAAGAATAAGCAGTCTGGCGCTTAGTGAATTGAATTTAGATACCACATTTTTATGGTTATAGTATCGTAAAGACGTGCCAGTTAGTATACTCGTAATGTATAATCTTCATGGACGAGTTTAGAGTGCCTTGTTATCATAAAATATTGACGTTTCTAAGTGTATATTTTAATACCAATAGAAAATAAACGATTTTGATTTTTTTTTTTAATGTTGACTATCTTTATAGTCGAAAAAGAATTCTTAGTCATAAATAAACAGTCATAATTCTGTGAAATAAATTAGGAATAAAGATTTATGAGTTTTGGGCATATATATTAAGTTTTTTTCTTTTGGGGTTTTCTCTAAAAAAAATTCCACTTAGGTATTTGAAAAATTATTTTAACTTATCTCATAGGTGTTACCGTAATAGTTTACGCCAGTTACGTAAAAGTCCAAACAATGCTGTCAGCAATAATAAAATAGCAAAAACGTTCAGACCAGTTTCTAGAGACTTACCGATGAAGGAGTAAAAGTCGCAAAAATGATTATATAATATAACAATACAGCTTTGAACGTGTTTTTATACTTATACACATATATCGTGCGATTATGGGCAATATTGCAATAAGCCGCCCATTTATACTAATTGCACCAAGAGTGTAAATTTGGATTGAGGCTTAATATACAGTCTTTACTATTTAAGATTATATAAGTCTCGTTGTTAGGTTTTGTAAAATATCCTAAATTCGAATTATACTGTTGAAATTTTAGATACCTATATTTTTTAAAGTGTTTGTTATATCTAGTTAAATAATTTTCGTCATCGTACTAAAATGGTCGAACTTTTTATTTGCGTTTATATAATTATTGTTTGCACATAAATAGGCAAACTATATGTTTATCTGGGTTTGCTCACAATGCAAAGCTGTACTGGAAGCTATACAATTTGGCATCATCACCAACAATGAGAATGGACTAAAAAACATTAAGTGTGCAGTGAAAGGACACCAAGTGAGAATAGACTATCCCCCCTGCTTAATATGGTAATTAGAGGTAATTTGATTAATTACAGATCCACCTTGGAGCAAACATTCAGCTAAAGGACTAACAATCGAGGAATATTCTGCATTTCGTTGTCACCAACGGGAGCTATGATCTCGAGGACTTCGCTGCCATTTGTAGGGTAGAGTGAATTATTAGTGAGAAATGAATTCAAAATATGAGAAACAGCACTCCAAATACATCGGAAACAGCGTATACTAATTAAGTACCTTCATTTAATTTGTTCAATTGTAGCAACCATAATTAAATATCCTAAAATATATTATTCTTCTCTACATGTGTTTGTCACCTAACTCCTCCGTTTGGACGAAATTGCGTGTTTATATTTGAGTAAGTCCCTACATGGTTTAGATTCACAATTTGACCCGACAGGTGGTGCTGTTGTCTGGCAGGACAACGTCTGCCCGGGCCACTAGTAATAAAGATAATGAATTATTGAAAGTATAGAAGTGTTATTCAAAGTAGATTCTGTGACTCCAGAGATCTTTAGAAGACACCGCATGCGGTAGCGATGACAAAATTGGGGCAGCCTGTAGGATCTGTAGGTAAATCTCTAGGCTACAGGAATTGTACGCGTATGTTGTTCGCATGTTATTGCATAGCGAGAATTATATATGAAAACGGGTATCATTACTTAATTAATTTCGCTAAACTTAATAATTTTCATTAGTACTTTTCACAATCAAAACGTTGCTAGTGTAACTGCACTATAAGTTATGCATGCTATAGAGTGGCGGCTGATGAAGCTCATGCAGCGCTCGCAATTGTGTGTTTATATTTGAATCAGTCAGTAGAATCCCGAGCACGAAAGCAACCGGTCGTCTCCCGACCTCGGAAACATACTCGTAGTTCGATCGTCGGAAGATTGTGTGTCCTTTTTCGCTTGTTCACTGAGGGATTTAAATAATTTTACCTAAAAAATAGTTTTTTGATGTTTGAAAAAGTTTTGGCTGTCCTATAAAACACATTTATTGGCTGAACTTTATTTAGTGAGTAAATTAATTTTCCATACGATCTATTCGAAAATTGACGTTTTGATGCTCAATAAAACGGAGAAAAGGAAGTCTTCAGATAGGGTTTTAACCCATATATGCCCAGAACTATCTTTTTATTTGGTACCTCCAACACGTACTGTTTCGAAAACGAAACAAAAATTGGCGCTTTCGTTGCAGTTCATAAACTAGTACATTTCGCTCGAAAAGTGCATCTTACCGCCATCTATGCCAAGGTTAAGGTACTTCCCTCTAATTGTGACTGAATATTAGGACGTCCGCCATATTTTTTGTCGGTAATGAGTCAGTGCAAGATGTGACTTGATTAGATGCATTGGAATCATGGCGTCTGCAACACAAAAGTGAGTAACTATCCACATTAACATAACTTTAGATGTGCTGTGTATTTCATAATAAAGTTAGATAAGTGTAGAATTGGTTTGTGTACTTTTGACAAGTAAATAATTGTATATAGATGCCTAAAAAGCGTGTAAATAAACAGTGTTTCGAAAACGATACATTGGGAAGATACACGGCATGCATTATACCAAAATGCATTTTGTATTTCAGGACGAGCAAGCCGTTGACGACCAATGAAATTGTTGACTATATCAATGATTTGGACTCGGACGATGATGCGACAGGTGTCGATGTCTATATTGACCCCCCCGGCGATGGATTAGTTTCAGACTCAGATTGCTAAACAAATAAATTCTAGTCTATTCTATAAAAATTATGCAATATAATATCTTGTCATAAAATGTAATTATGTATTTGATAATATGAAATTGTATAATAATAATCAATTCTTTCCTACAGTGTTTTATATTGAATATTGAAAATATCGCGGCGCCGTATCAAGCTTTCTATTGATATACACCTTATTATGGATACTGACAACAACCTACTGTCTAATAAGGTTGAAAAGTCACTACTTTATCATCCTGACCGTCGCTATTAAGATCATATCGATGCTAAAATGTATCGATGCCTTCGTCGCACTTAACTACATCATACTTCTAGATGTATCATAATACACTGGGAAAATTGTTTTATGGTATAGCCCTCTGATAATCACGTTTGCGATGATATTTTATTTGGTGACGTCCACGGTAAGTTTTATTTAAGTACCTACTTACTACTTAAATATTTATTTATTTTCCCCTCTTAACTTGAGGAACGATGAGTAAATAAAACAGAGTTATACAAAAATGCTTCTTTCATCTACTTCCGTAAATTAAAGTCTTATTATTTCTTTATCGTACCTACCTAATGTAATTGCAGTCTTGTACATGTATATATTGTGTAAGCTGCGTGTACCGAGAGTACTGGACCCCCGACGTGCTGCCGGTGGAAACCTATGACAGATCAAACCGAATCGCGCAGCATAAAGCCTCGCAGCGGGACGTTACCAAGATGCTGGGTGAGTAGTAATTGTACCGTGTTGTAATTTTTAATCATTGTTATGTCGAATGTTCACCTACGACGGAGCGACTATTTATAATAATGTACCTTCAAAAATTTTAAAAATAGCTTCTTAGTTTCTTCAACCATCAACTTTATTCATAAAAAACTCTTTACTACTAAATAAGTATTTATTTATTCCCTTGTTGAATGTTGTAAAGTAGGACCAATATAATTTTAGCTTTAAGATGTTTAGTCTGTAATTAACTAGCGAATGTGAAAGTCGAAGTATAATTAAATAAGTTAGCTCAGTCTGCCGCCAGACAACAGCCGGGCCAGTCGCCGGGCGCTTCGCAGCGGCAGTCGCTCCCAACTACATCGCGATGTCCAAGGAAAATATCTCCGTGTTGTGTGTGTGTTGTTGTGTGAATTTTACCGTGCTTGACAACGCCGCAGTAAATGTACGTAATCTCTTTAAAGTTAAGGCATTTTTGTCTTTCCAAGCATTTCCCATTACAAGAGTGGGATATTTCACAACATTTCCTATAAAAAAAAATATGGCGAAATAGTGGATGTAAATGAAGAAGGTACACAAAAAGTATATCAATCTGTAACAACGAGTACCATAAATAGAGGGGTACCACTGGTCTCTATAATTAGGCGAAAAGTTTTTCATTTTTTTTAAATAAATGGTTTTTCTTTTTTTTTAAATGGGAATACAGATCCCCTCTGATGATTGCAATGAAGACGAGGCCTTTGAAGAAGATGACATTTTTGAAATAACCTACGCGAATTCCATGGAACCTAACCTAGAGATGTACAAAAAAAGTCCATACTACAGATCAGCACCTATTTATAATAAAATCCCCGACAGTTTCAAAATAGAGAATAAGCCACACCTATTTCGAAAAAAAATATAAAGTGCTACTACAACTTAAATCAATTTATGACGGATCGACTCGAAGATATTGCTCTTTGCTAAATGAAGAAATTAAATTCTCCTATATAAAAATTATGCAATATAATATCTTGTCATAAAATGTAATTATGTATTTGATAATATGAAATTGTTTAATAATAATAAATTCTTGCCTACAGTGTATATAGTGTATATTGAATATTGAAAATATCTTTCCAAGGGGCGCCGTATCAAGCTTTCTATCGATTTACACCTTATTATGGATACTGACAACAAACTACTGTCTAATAAGGTTGAAAAGTCACTACTTTATCGACTCTGACATGCTGGCTTCCTTCTGTTTGTTGGTCAACTCGTAGGCGCTAGTACTGCAGCTATGTGTTGATAAAACAATTAATTTCAGTTAGTAGAACTTCCGTTTATTGCTTAAGATCGTGTGGGCGACTGTAATCATCCTGACCGTCGCTATTAAGATCACATCAATGCTAAAATGTATCGATGCCTTCGTCGCACTTAACTACATCATACTTCTAGATGTATCATATTACACAGGGAAAATCGTTTTATGGTATAGCCCTCTGATAATCACGTTTGCGATGATATTTTATTTGGTGACGTCCACGGTAAGTTTTATTTAAGTACCTACTTACTACTTAAATATTTATTTATTTAACCCTCTTAACTTGAGGAACGATGAGTAAATAAAACAGAGTTATACAAAAATGCTTCTTTCATCTACTTTCGTAAATTAAAGTCTTATTATTTCTTTATCGTACCTACCTAATGTGATTTCTTTTATTTTCAGGCTACTGACCACGATTTTGCAACATTTCCGTTTTCATTGTTAAGAATAAGCAGTTTGGCGCTTAGTGAATTGAATTTAGTTAGGTAACAAATTTTAAGGTTTTATTGTCGTGAAGACGTGCCAGTAGGTATACTCGTTATGATGGCTATCTTTATAGTCGAAAAAGAATTCTTAGTCATATTTACTTATTATTATGTTCTGTGAAATAAATTGGGAATAAAGATTATTGAAATAGTCATTCAGTTTTTTCTTTTGGGGTTTTCTCTAAAAAACTTACACTTAGGTATTTGAAAAATTATTTTAACTTGTCTCATAGGTGTTACCGTAATAGTTTACGACAGTTACGTAAAAGTCCGAACAATGCCGTCAGCAATAATAAAATAGCAAAAACGTTCAGACCAATTTCAAAAGTCTTACCGATGAAGGAGTAAAAGTCGCAAAAATGATTATATACAACAATACAGCTCTGAGCGTGTTTTTATATGCTTCGTATCGCGCGATTAAAAGGCTACTCTACTCTCAAAAGAAGCAACATATGCCGCCCATTTACATCGAAAAAGGTCAAGATCAGTGACTATTGCCATCTGGGTTTGCTCACAATGCAAAGCTGTACCGGAAGCTATACAATTTGGTATCATCACCAACAATGAAAATGTACTAAAAACATTAAGTGTGCAGTGAAAGGACACCAAGTGAGAATGGACTAAAAAACATTAACTGTACAGTGAGAGGACACCAAGAGTGTAAATTTGGATTCAGGCTTAATATATACTATTTAATATTTAAGATTAGATAAGTATCACTGTTATGTTTTGTAAAATATCCTAAATTCGTTTAAATTTTAAACATATTTTTTTTAGTGTTTGTTATATCTAGTTTAATATTTCTTGTAATTCCTTTGGTAGTGGAAGCAGTCTTGTACATGTATATATTGTGTAAGCTGCGTGTACCGAGAGTACTGGACCCCCGACGTGCTGCTGGTGGAAACCTATGACAGATCAAACCGAATCAGTATAAAGCCTCGCAGCGGGACGTTACCAAGATGCTGGGTGAGTAGTAATTGTACCGTGTTGTAATTTTTAATCATTGTTATGTCGAATGTTCACCTACGACGGAGCGACTATTTATAATAATGTACCTTCAAAAATTTTTTAAACATTTCTAAGTTTCTAAGGTAAGTTTCTCTCGATTGCCAGGTTATGACCATCATCTTTATTCATAAATAACTCTTTACTATTAAATAAGTATTTATTTATTCCCTTGTTGAATGTTGTAAAGTAGGACCAATATAATTTTAGCTTTAAGATGTTTAGTCTGTAATTAACTAGCGAATGTGAAAGTCGAAGTATAATTAAATAAGTTAGCTCAGTCTGCCGCCAGACAACAGCCGGGCCAGTCGCCGGGCGCTTCGCAGCGGCAGTCGCTCCCAACTACATCGCGATGTCCAAGGAAAATATCTCCGTGTTGTGTGTGTGTTGTTGTGTGAATTAAGGCATTTTTGTCTTTCCAAGCATTTCCCATTAAAACAGTGGGATATTTCACAAACATTTCCCATAAAAAAAATTTGGCGAAATAGTGGATGTAAATAAAAAAGGCACACAAAAAGTATATCAATCTGTAGCAACGAGTACCATAAATAGAGGGGTACCACTGGTCTCTATAATTAGGCGAAAAGTTTTTCATATTTTTTTAAATAAATGGATTTTCTTTTTTTTAAATGGGAATACAGATACCCTCAGATGATTGCAATGAAGACGAGGCTTCTGAAGAAGATGACATCTTTGAAATAACCTACGCGAATTCCATGGAACCTAACCTAGAGATGTACAAAAAATGTCCATACTACAGATCAGCAGCTATTTATAATAAAATCCCCGACAGTTTCAAAATAGAGAATAAGCCACACCTATTTCGAAAAAAAAATTGGTGACGTCTACGGTACGACTACGGTGACGTTGTTTTATTTCAAATCTACGGCGTGCCGCAGAAATTGGTAACCTGGGAAACAACCGTCTAGAACTCTAGACAAAACTTTGATGAATTTGAAAATACGACCAGTCGCAAAACATACCCACTAGTTTAGCGCGCATGGGGATGACATAAATGAACTTTCTTTGCAGCGCAGGATTTGGCGAGACAAGGTTCCAGTAACCCTGTCCCCATACGCAAAACTGGGATGGCGATGGCGAACAGAACATCAACAGAAACTCATGAAATTTAAGGGCCGAAGGATCTGTGAAAATGTCGTTATTATGGGAAACAACCGTCTCGAACTATAGACAAAACTTCGATGAATTTGAAAACTCGACTAGTCGCGAAACCTACCTACTGGTTACACACGCATGGGGATGGCATAAATGATCGATGTGTCAATGTGTCAAATACGTGTATTTTGTTGTGAACACGAAGTAAATTTTTGGGAAATATAATATTATGTTATAAATTAATTAATATCCCGGAACCTAACCTAGAGATGTACAAAAAAAGTCCATACTACAGATCAGCAACTTTTTATAAAAAAATCCCCGACAGTTTTAAAATAGAGGAGAAGCCACACCTATTTTTAAAAAAGAAAAAGTTTACTTATCCAAAAGTGCTAAATATCCACAACTACAATCAATTTATGATGGATCGACTCGAAGAAATATCTCTTTGCTAAACAAATAAATTCTAGTCTATTCTATAAAAATTATGCAATAATATCTTGTCATAAAATGTAATTATGTATTTGATAATATGAAATTGTTTAATAATAATAAATTCTTGCCTACAGTGTTTTATATTGAATAATGAAAATATCTTTCCAGGGGGCGCCGTATCAAGTGTTTCTATTGATATATACCTTATTATGGATAGTGACAACAACCTACTGTCTAATAAGGTTGAAAAGTCACTACTTTATCGACTCTGACATGCTGGCTTCCTTCTGTTTGTTGGTCAACTCGTAGGCGCTAGTACTGCAGCTATGTGTTGATAAAACAATTAATTTCAGTTAGTAGAACTTCCGTTTGTTGCTTAAGATCGTGTGGGCGACTGTAATCATCCTGACCGTCGCTATTAAGATCACATCAATGCTAAAATGTATCGATGCCTTCGTCGCACTTAACTACATCATACTTCTAGATGTATCATATTACACTGGGAAAATCGTTTTATGGTATAGCCCTCTGATAATCACGTTTGCGATGATATTTTATTTGGTGTCGTCCACGGTAAGTTTTATTTAAGTACCTACTTACTACTTAAATATTTATTTATTTCCCCCTCTTAACTTGAGGAACGATGAGTAAATAAAACAGAGTTATACAAAAATGCTTCTTTTATCTACTTTCGTAAATTAAAGTCTTATTATTTCTTTATCGTGCCTACCTAATGTAATTTCTTTTATTTTCAGGCTACTGACCACGATTTTGCAACATTTCCGTTTTCATTGCTAAGAATAAGCAGTCTGGCGCTTAGTGAATTGAATTTAGATACCACATTTTTATGGTTATAGTATCGTAAAGACGTGCCAGTTAGTATACTCGTAATGTATAATCTTCATGGACGAGTTTAGAGTGCCTTGTTATCATAAAATATTGACGTTTCTAAGTGTATATTTTAATACCAATAGAAAATAAACGATTTTGATTTTTTTTTTTAATGTTGACTATCTTTATAGTCGAAAAAGAATTCTTAGTCATAAATAAACAGTCATAATTCTGTGAAATAAATTAGGAATAAAGATTTATGAGTTTTGGGCATATATATTAAGTTTTTTTCTTTTGGGGTTTTCTCTAAAAAAAATTCCACTTAGGTATTTGAAAAATTATTTTAACTTATCTCATAGGTGTTACCGTAATAGTTTACGCCAGTTACGTAAAAGTCCGAACAATGCTGTCAGCAATAATAAAATAGCAAAAACGTTCAGACCAGTTTCTAGAGACTTACCGATGAAGGAGTAAAAGTCGCAAAAATGATTATATAATATAACAATACAGCTTTGAACGTGTTTTTATACTTATACACATATATCGTGCGATTATGGGCAATATTGCAATAAGCCGCCCATTTATACTAATTGCACCAAGAGTGTAAATTTGGATTGAGGCTTAATATACAGTCTTTACTATTTAAGATTATATAAGTCTCGTTGTTAGGTTTTGTAAAATATCCTAAATTCGAATTATACTGTTGAAATTTTAGATACCTATATTTTTTAAAGTGTTTGTTATATCTAGTTAAATAATTTTCGTCATCGTACTAAAATGGTCGAACTTTTTATTTGCGTTTATATAATTATTGTTTGCACATAAATAGGCAAACTATATGTTTATCTGGGTTTGCTCACAATGCAAAGCTGTACTGGAAGCTATACAATTTGGCATCATCACCAACAATGAGAATGGACTAAAAAACATTAAGTGTGCAGTGAAAGGACACCAAGTGAGAATAGACTATCCCCCCTGCTTAATATGGTAATTAGAGGTAATTTGATTAATTACAGATCCACCTTGGAGCAAACATTCAGCTAAAGGACTAACAATCGAGGAATATTCTGCATTTCGTTGTCACCAACGGGAGCTATGATCTCGAGGACTTCGCTGCCATTTGTAGGGTAGAGTGAATTATTAGTGAGAAATGAATTCAAAATATGAGAAACAGCACTCCAAATACATCGGAAACAGCGTATACTAATTAAGTACCTTCATTTAATTTGTTCAATTGTAGCAACCATAATTAAATATCCTAAAATATATTATTCTTCTCTACATGTGTTTGTCACCTAACTCCTCCGTTTGGACGAAATTGCGTGTTTATATTTGAGTAAGTCCCTACATGGTTTAGATTCACAATTTGACCCGACAGGTGGTGCTGTTGTCTGGCAGGACAACGTCTGCCCGGGCCACTAGTAATAAAGATAATGAATTATTGAAAGTATAGAAGTGTTATTCAAAGTAGATTCTGTGACTCCAGAGATCTTTAGAAGACACCGCATGCGGTAGCGATGACAAAATTGGGGCAGCCTGTAGGATCTGTAGGTAAATCTCTAGGCTACAGGAATTGTACGCGTATGTTGTTCGCATGTTATTGCATAGCGAGAATTATATATGAAAACGGGTATCATTACTTAATTAATTTCGCTAAACTTAATAATTTTCATTAGTACTTTTCACAATCAAAACGTTGCTAGTGTAACTGCACTATAAGTTATGCATGCTATAGAGTGGCGGCTGATGAAGCTCATGCAGCGCTCGCAATTGTGTGTTTATATTTGAATCAGTCAGTAGAATCCCGAGCACGAAAGCAACCGGTCGTCTCCCGACCTCGGAAACATACTCGTAGTTCGATCGTCGGAAGATTGTGTGTCCTTTTTCGCTTGTTCACTGAGGGATTTAAATAATTTTACCTAAAAAATAGTTTTTTGATGTTTGAAAAAGTTTTGGCTGTCCTATAAAACACATTTATTGGCTGAACTTTATTTAGTGAGTAAATTAATTTTCCATACGATCTATTCGAAAATTGACGTTTTGATGCTCAATAAAACGGAGAAAAGGAAGTCTTCAGATAGGGTTTTAACCCATATATGCCCAGAACTATCTTTTTATTTGGTACCTCCAACACGTACTGTTTCGAAAACGAAACAAAAATTGGCGCTTTCGTTGCAGTTCATAAACTAGTACATTTCGCTCGAAAAGTGCATCTTACCGCCATCTATGCCAAGGTTAAGGTACTTCCCTCTAATTGTGACTGAATATTAGGACGTCCGCCATATTTTTTGTCGGTAATGAGTCAGTGCAAGATGTGACTTGATTAGATGCATTGGAATCATGGCGTCTGCAACACAAAAGTGAGTAACTATCCACATTAACATAACTTTAGATGTGCTGTGTATTTCATAATAAAGTTAGATAAGTGTAGAATTGGTTTGTGTACTTTTGACAAGTAAATAATTGTATATAGATGCCTAAAAAGCGTGTAAATAAACAGTGTTTCGAAAACGATACATTGGGAAGATACACGGCATGCATTATACCAAAATGCATTTTGTATTTCAGGACGAGCAAGCCGTTGACGACCAATGAAATTGTTGACTATATCAATGATTTGGACTCGGACGATGATGCGACAGGTGTCGATGTCTATATTGACCCCCCCGGCGATGGATTAGTTTCAGACTCAGATTGCTAAACAAATAAATTCTAGTCTATTCTATAAAAATTATGCAATATAATATCTTGTCATAAAATGTAATTATGTATTTGATAATATGAAATTGTATAATAATAATCAATTCTTTCCTACAGTGTTTTATATTGAATATTGAAAATATCGCGGCGCCGTATCAAGCTTTCTATTGATATACACCTTATTATGGATACTGACAACAACCTACTGTCTAATAAGGTTGAAAAGTCACTACTTTATCATCCTGACCGTCGCTATTAAGATCATATCGATGCTAAAATGTATCGATGCCTTCGTCGCACTTAACTACATCATACTTCTAGATGTATCATAATACACTGGGAAAATTGTTTTATGGTATAGCCCTCTGATAATCACGTTTGCGATGATATTTTATTTGGTGACGTCCACGGTAAGTTTTATTTAAGTACCTACTTACTACTTAAATATTTATTTATTTTCCCCTCTTAACTTGAGGAACGATGAGTAAATAAAACAGAGTTATACAAAAATGCTTCTTTCATCTACTTCCGTAAATTAAAGTCTTATTATTTCTTTATCGTACCTACCTAATGTAATTGCAGTCTTGTACATGTATATATTGTGTAAGCTGCGTGTACCGAGAGTACTGGACCCCCGACGTGCTGCCGGTGGAAACCTATGACAGATCAAACCGAATCGCGCAGCATAAAGCCTCGCAGCGGGACGTTACCAAGATGCTGGGTGAGTAGTAATTGTACCGTGTTGTAATTTTTAATCATTGTTATGTCGAATGTTCACCTACGACGGAGCGACTATTTATAATAATGTACCTTCAAAAATTTTAAAAATAGCTTCTTAGTTTCTTCAACCATCAACTTTATTCATAAAAAACTCTTTACTACTAAATAAGTATTTATTTATTCCCTTGTTGAATGTTGTAAAGTAGGACCAATATAATTTTAGCTTTAAGATGTTTAGTCTGTAATTAACTAGCGAATGTGAAAGTCGAAGTATAATTAAATAAGTTAGCTCAGTCTGCCGCCAGACAACAGCCGGGCCAGTCGCCGGGCGCTTCGCAGCGGCAGTCGCTCCCAACTACATCGCGATGTCCAAGGAAAATATCTCCGTGTTGTGTGTGTGTTGTTGTGTGAATTTTACCGTGCTTGACAACGCCGCAGTAAATGTACGTAATCTCTTTAAAGTTAAGGCATTTTTGTCTTTCCAAGCATTTCCCATTACAAGAGTGGGATATTTCACAACATTTCCTATAAAAAAAAATATGGCGAAATAGTGGATGTAAATGAAGAAGGTACACAAAAAGTATATCAATCTGTAACAACGAGTACCATAAATAGAGGGGTACCACTGGTCTCTATAATTAGGCGAAAAGTTTTTCATTTTTTTTAAATAAATGGTTTTTCTTTTTTTTTAAATGGGAATACAGATCCCCTCTGATGATTGCAATGAAGACGAGGCCTTTGAAGAAGATGACATTTTTGAAATAACCTACGCGAATTCCATGGAACCTAACCTAGAGATGTACAAAAAAAGTCCATACTACAGATCAGCACCTATTTATAATAAAATCCCCGACAGTTTCAAAATAGAGAATAAGCCACACCTATTTCGAAAAAAAATATAAAGTGCTACTACAACTTAAATCAATTTATGACGGATCGACTCGAAGATATTGCTCTTTGCTAAATGAAGAAATTAAATTCTCCTATATAAAAATTATGCAATATACACACACCGGCACAATTAGCGGAACAGAAAAAAAAAGGAGAAAAAAGAGGGAATTTAGAACAATGAATGTAATTTTTAAACAATATATTATTTAAAATGAAACAACAATTAAATTAACATGTTTTGACATTCATTTGTAACACCATACTTAAAATTTTATAAAAATAAAAATTAAATTAAACAAAATGCATTTTTCTTCGATTTTTAATTATAGAGAAACAGCAGAAAATTCAAGATTTTCCAAAGTTTAACAACAATTTCAATGACTGTTCAATATCGAGTGTTTCCTCCTCGTGCTCTGATGAGGGTTTCCATCCGTCTGGGCATGCTGCGGATGATGTTATCAATGGTTTCTTGGGGCAACCTCTGCCATTCTTCAAGTAATGCGTTTCGCAACTCGTTGAGATTATTGGGAGGGGGCATTCTTGACTTTACACTCCTCTTTAGCAAGTCCCAGACGTGTTCTATAGGGTTCATATCGGGGGACCGTGCTGGCCACTCCATCACCGTTATACCAACATGGTTTAGGTATGTCTGTACTGTGCGAGCACTGTGAGCCCGAGCATTATCCTGCATTAGAATGAAGTTGTTACCAATAAAGGGGGCAAATGGCACAACATGTTCTTCTAAATACTCCCTGATATACCGATCAGCATTCAGATTCCCGCCATCGACCACTACTAACTCCGTACGAGCTCCTAAACATATTCCTCCCCAGACCATAATTGAACCGCCGCCATATGCAACTGTATTTTCAAAATTAGACTGGATATACCGTTCTCCTTTGCGTCTCCATACTCGCTGCCTTCCATCAATTTGATTTAACATAACTCTGCATTCATCAGTAAAAAGAACCTGTCCCCAGTCGTCGAAGTCCCAATCACGATGTTCACGACCAAAGTGTAGACGGTTTGTGCGATGATGTCTCTCAAGTTTTGGGGCTTTAGCGGGCACATACGAGCCTATACCCACTTCTTCGAATCTTCTACGAACTGTCCGCTCACTCATCCTTACTGCTCGTACCTCTTCCAGTAAATTTCGAGCCTGCACCGCCGTTAGTCTCGTGTTCCGTCGGACTTGAAGTTGGAGAAAACGGTCATCCCTCCTTGAAGTACACCTTTTCCGGCCTTGTCCTCTCCTTCTCACTAGAGCATTCGTCAATCTGTATCGTTGGATGCTACGATAAATCGTTGATAACGATCGACGAAGGCTTCTGGCAATCGATCTGTAGGTTTGACCATTTCTCCTCATTTGATCTGCCCTAATGATTTCTGATGGCGTTAAATCAGGCATAATTAGATGCTCGTAAATTATCAATATGCGAAAAAACTCAAAAGCCTCAAAAACTGCAATTCAAAGCTTTTCAAATGGAATTCACGAACCTTCTAAAAACGGACAAGCGGTGGAAAAAATGAATCAATGAAAATTAAAACAAAAGAATGAAAAAAAGGGCAGTCGCTTAGTATTCCATTTTTAAATTAAAACCCAAATTTAAAAAAAGCTTGTTTAGCCGGCCAGTAACACGCAAAAATGCGTAAATACTCCCTTTTTTTTCTATTCCGCTAATTGTGCCGGTGTGTGTAATATCTTGTCATAAAATGTAATTATGTATTTGATAATATGAAATTGTTTAATAATAATAAATTCTTGCCTACAGTGTTTTATATTGAATATTGAAAATATCTTTCCAAGGGGCGCCGTATCAAGCTTTCTATCGATTTACACCTTATTATGGATACTGACAACAAACTACTGTCTAATAAGGTTGAAAAGTCACTACTTTATCGACTCTGACATGCTGGCTTCCTTCTGTTTGTTGGTCAACTCGTAGGCGCTAGTACTGCAGCTATGTGTTGATAAAACAATTAATTTCAGTTAGTAGAACTTCCGTTTATTGCTTAAGATCGTGTGGGCGACTGTAATCATCCTGACCGTCGCTATTAAGATCACATCAATGCTAAAATGTATCGATGCCTTCGTCGCACTTAACTACATCATACTTCTAGATGTATCATATTACACTGGGAAAATCGTTTTATGGTATAGCCCTCTGATAATCACGTTTGCGATGATATTTTATTTGGTGTCGTCCACGGTAAGTTTTATTTAAGTACCTACTTACTACTTAAATATTTATTTATTTCCCCCTCTTAACTTGAGGAACGATGAGTAAATAAAACAGAGTTATACAAAAATGCTTCTTTTATCTACTTTCGTAAATTAAAGTCTTATTATTTCTTTATCGTGCCTACCTAATGTAATTTCTTTTATTTTCAGGCTACTGACCACGATTTTGCAACATTTCGGTTTTCATTGTTAAGAATAAGCAGTTTGGCGCTTAGTGAATTGAATTTAGTTAGGTAACAAATTTTAAGGTTTTATTGTCGTGAAGACGTGCCAGTAGGTATACTCGTTATGATGGCTATCTTTATAGTCGAAAAAGAATTCTTAGTCATATTTACTTATTATTATGTTCTGTGAAATAAATTGGGAATAAAGATTATTGAAATAGTCATTCAGTTTTTTCTTTTGGGGTTTTCTCTAAAAAACTTACACTTAGGTATTTGAAAAATTATTTTAACTTGTCTCATAGGTGTTACCGTAATAGTTTACGACAGTTACGTAAAAGTCCGAACAATGCCGTCAGCAATAATAAAATAGCAAAAACGTTCAGACCAATTTCAAAAGTCTTACCGATGAAGGAGTAAAAGTCGCAAAAATGATTATATACAACAATACAGCTCTGAGCGTGTTTTTATATGCTTCGTATCGCGCGATTAAAAGGCTACTCTACTCTCAAAAGAAGCAACATATGCCGCCCATTTACATCGAAAAAGGTCAAGATCAGTGACTATTGCCATCTGGGTTTGCTCACAATGCAAAGCTGTACCGGAAGCTATACAATTTGGTATCATCACCAACAATGAAAATGTACTAAAAACATTAAGTGTGCAGTGAAAGGACACCAAGTGAGAATGGACTAAAAAACATTAACTGTACAGTGAGAGGACACCAAGAGTGTAAATTTGGATTCAGGCTTAATATATACTATTTAATATTTAAGATTAGATAAGTATCACTGTTATGTTTTGTAAAATATCCTTACATTAAGTGTGCAGTGAAAGGACACCAAGTGAGAATGGACTAAAAAACATTAACTGTACAGTGAGAGGACACCAAGCGCACCAAGAGTGTAAATTTGGATTGAGGCTTAATACATACTATTTAATATTTAAGATTAGATAAGTCTCATTGTTATGTTTTGTAAAATATCCTAAATTCTAATTATACCGATTCATATTTTTTAAAGTGTTTGATATATCTAGTTTAATTTTTTTTTTTTATATCATTGATACAAGCTGTCATTTACACCTATATATTGTGTAAGCTGCGTGTACCGTGAGTACTGGACCCCCGATGTGCTGCCGGATGAAACCTATAACAGGTCTAACTGAATCGCGCAGTATAAAGCCTCGCAGCGGGACGTTACCAAGATGCTGGGTTTAAGGCTTAATATACAATCTTTAATATTTAAGATTAGATAAGTCTCACTGTTATGTTATGTAAAATATCCTAAATTCGTTTAAATTTTAAACATATTCTTTTTGGGTTTGTTATATGTAGTTTAATATTTCTTGTAATCCCTTTGTTAGTGGAAGCAGTCTTGTACATGTATATATTGTGTAAGCTGCGTGTACCGAGAGTACTGGACCCCCGACGTGCTGCCGGTGGAAACCTATGACAGATCAAACCGAATCGCGCAGCATAAAGCCTCGCAGCGGGACGTTACCAAGATGCTGGGTGAGTAGTAATTGTACCGTGTTGTAATTTTTAATCATTGTTATGTCGAATGTTCACCTACGACGGAGCGACTATTTATAATAATGTACCTTCAAAAATTTTAAAAATAGCTTCTTAGTTTCTTCAACCATCAACTTTATTCATACAAAACTCTTTACTACTAAATAAGTATTTATTTATTCCCTTGTTGAATGTTGTAAAGTAGGACCAATATAATTTTAGCTTTAAGATGTTTAGTCTGTAATTAACTAGCGAATGTGAAAGTCGAAGTATAATTAAATAAGTTAGCTCAGTCTGCCGCCAGACAACAGCCGGGCCAGTCGCCGGGCGCTTCGCAGCGGCAGTCGCTCCCAACTACATCGCGATGTCCAAGGAAAATATCTCCGCGTGGTGTGTGTGTTGTTGTGCGAATTTTACCGTGCTTGACAACGCCGCAGTAAATGTACGTAATCTCTTTAAAGTTAAGGCATTTTTGTCTTTCCAAGCATTTCCCATTACAAGAGTGGGATATTTCACAACATTTCCTATAAAAAAAAATATGGCGAAATAGTGGATGTAAATGAAGAAGGTACACAAAAAGTATATCAATCTGTAACAACGAGTACCATAAATAGAGGGGTACCACTGGTCTCTATAATTAGGCGAAAAGTTTTTATTTTTTTTTAAATAAATGGTTTTTCTTTTTTTTAAAATGGGAATACAGATCCCCTCTGATGATTGCAATGAAGACGAGGCCTTTGAAGAAGATGACATTTTTGAAATAACCTACGCGAATTCCATGGAACCTAACCTAGAGATGTACAAAAAAAGTCCATACTACAGATCAGCACCTATTTATAATAAAATCCCCGACAGTTTCAAAATAGAGAATAAGCCACACCTATTTCGAATAAAAATATAAAGTGCTACTACAACTTAAATCAATTTATGACGGATCGACTCGAAGATATTGCTCTTTGCTAAATGAAGAAATTAAATTCTCCTATATAAAAATTATGCAATATAATATCTTGTCATAAAATGTAATTATGTATTTGATAATATGAAATTGTTTAATAATAATAAATTCTTGCCTACAGTGTATATAGTGTATATTGAATATTGAAAATATCTTTCCAAGGGGCGCCGTATCAAGCTTTCTATCGATTTACACCTTATTATGGATACTGACAACAAACTACTGTCTAATAAGGTTGAAAAGTCACTACTTTATCGACTCTGACATGCTGGCTTCCTTCTGTTTGTTGGTCAACTCGTAGGCGCTAGTACTGCAGCTATGTGTTGATAAAACAATTAATTTCAGTTAGTAGAACTTCCGTTTATTGCTTAAGATCGTGTGGGCGACTGTAATCATCCTGACCGTCGCTATTAAGATCACATCAATGCTAAAATGTATCGATGCCTTCGTCGCACTTAACTACATCATACTTCTAGATGTATCATATTACACAGGGAAAATCGTTTTATGGTATAGCCCTCTGATAATCACGTTTGCGATGATATTTTATTTGGTGACGTCCACGGTAAGTTTTAAGTACCTACTTACTACTTAAATATTTATTTATTTAACCCTCTTAACTTGAGGAACGATGAGTAAATAAAACAGAGTTATACAAAAATGCTTCTTTCATCTACTTTCGTAAATTAAAGTCTTATTATTTCTTTATCGTACCTACCTAATGTGATTTCTTTTATTTTCAGGCTACTGACCACGATTTTGCAACATTTCCGTTTTCATTGTTAAGAATAAGCAGTTTGGCGCTTAGTGAATTGAATTTAGTTAGGTAACAAATTTTAAGGTTTTATTGTCGTGAAGACGTGCCAGTAGGTATACTCGTTATGATGGCTATCTTTATAGTCGAAAAAGAATTCTTAGTCATATTTACTTATTATTATGTTCTGTGAAATAAATTGGGAATAAAGATTATTGAAATAGTCATTCAGTTTTTTCTTTTGGGGTTTTCTCTAAAAAACTTACACTTAGGTATTTGAAAAATTATTTTAACTTGTCTCATAGGTGTTACCGTAATAGTTTACGACAGTTACGTAAAAGTCCGAACAATGCCGTCAGCAATAATAAAATAGCAAAAACGTTCAGACCAATTTCAAAAGTCTTACCGATGAAGGAGTAAAAGTCGCAAAAATGATTATATACAACAATACAGCTCTGAGCGTGTTTTTATATGCTTCGTATCGCGCGATTAAAAGGCTACTCTACTCTCAAAAGAAGCAACATATGCCGCCCATTTACATCAAAAAGGTCAAGATCAGTGACTATTGCCATCTGGGTTTGCTCACAATGCAAAGCTGTACCGGAAGCTATACAATTTGGTATCATCACCAACAATGAAAATGTACTAAAAACATTAAGTGTGCAGTGAAAGGACACCAAGTGAGAATGGACTAAAAACATTAACTGTACAGTGAGAGGACACCAAGAGTGTAAATTTGGATTCAGGCTTAATATATACTATTTAATATTTAAGATTAGATAAGTATCACTGTTATGTTTTGTAAAATATCCTAAATTCGTTTAAATTTTAAACATATTTTTTTTAGTGTTTGTTATATCTAGTTTAATATTTCTTGTAATTCCTTTGGTAGTGGAAGCAGTCTTGTACATGTATATATTGTGTAAGCTGCGTGTACCGAGAGTACTGGACCCCCGACGTGCTGCCGGTGGAAACTTATGACAGATCAAACCGAATCGCGCAGTATAAAGCCTCGCAGCGGGACGTTACCAAGATGCTGGGTGAGTAGTAATTGTACCGTGTTGTAATTTTTAATCATTGTTATGTCGAATGTTCACCTACGACGGAGCGACTATTTATAATAATGTACCTTCAAAAATTTTTTAAACATTTCTAAGTTTCTAAGGTAAGTTTCTCTCGATTGCCAGGTTATGACCATCATCTTTATTCATAAATAACTCTTTACTATTAAATAAGTATTTATTTATTCCCTTGTTGAATGTTGTAAAGTAGGACCAATATAATTTTAGCTTTAAGATGTTTAGTCTGTAATTAACTAGCGAATGTGAAAGTCGAAGTATAATTAAATAAGTTAGCTCAGTCTGCCGCCAGACAACAGCCGGGCCAGTCGCCGGGCGCTTCGCAGCGGCAGTCGCTCCCAACTACATCGCGATGTCCAAGGAAAATATCTCCGTGTTGTGTGTTTGTTGTTGTGTGAATTAAGGCATTTTTGTCTTTCCAAGCATTTCCCATTAAAACAGTGGGATATTTCACAAACATTTCCCATAAAAAAAATTTGGCGAAATAGTGGATGTAAATAAAAAAGGCACACAAAAAGTATATCAATCTGTAGCAACGAGTACCATAAATAGAGGGGTACCACTGGTCTCTATAATTAGGCGAAAAGTTTTTCATATTTTTTTAAATAAATGGATTTTCTTTTTTTTAAATGGGAATACAGATACCCTCAGATGATTGCAATGAAGACGAGGCTTCTGAAGAAGATGACATCTTTGAAATAACCTACGCGAATTCCATGGAACCTAACCTAGAGATGTACAAAAAATGTCCATACTACAGATCAGCAGCTATTTATAATAAAATCCCCGACAGTTTCAAAATAGAGAATAAGCCACACCTATTTCGAAAAAAAAATTGGTGACGTCTACGGTACGACTACGGTGACGTTGTTTTATTTCAAATCTACGGCGTGCCGCAGAAATTGGTAACCTGGGAAACAACCGTCTAGAACTCTAGACAAAACTTTGATGAATTTGAAAATACGACCAGTCGCAAAACATACCCACTAGTTTAGCGCGCATGGGGATGACATAAATGAACTTTCTTTGCAGCGCAGGATTTGGCGAGACAAGGTTCCAGTAACCCTGTCCCCATACGCAAAACTGGGACGGCGATGGCGAACAGAACATCAACAGAAACTCATGAAATTTAAGGGCCGAAGGATCTGTGAAAATGTCGTTATTATGGGAAACAACCGTCTCGAACTATAGACAAAACTTCGATGAATTTGAAAACTCGACTAGTCGCGAAACCTACCCACTGGTTACACACGCATGGGGATGGCATAAATGATCGATGTGTCAATGTGTCAAATACGTGTATTTTGTTGTGAACACGAAGTAAATTTTTGGGAAATATAATATTATGTTATAAATTAATTAATTCTCCCGGAACCTAATCTAGAGATGTACAAAAAAAGTCCATACTACAGATCAGCAACTTTTCATAAAAAAATCCCCGACAGTTTTAAAATAGAGGAGAAGCCACACCTATTTTTAAAAAAGAAAAAGTTTACTTATCCTAAAGTGCTACTACAACTACAATCAATTTATGATGGATCGACTCGAAGAAATTTCTCTTTGCTAAACGAATAAATTCTAGTCTATTCTATAAAAATTATGCAATATAATATCTTGTCATAAAATGTAATTATGTATTTGATAATATGAAATTGTATAATAATAATCAATTCTTTCCTACAGTGTTTTATATTGAATATTGAAAATATCGCGGCGCCGTATCAAGCTTTCTATTGATATACACCTTATTATGGATACTGACAACAACCTACTGTCTAATAAGGTTGAAAAGTCACTACTTTATCATCCTGACCGTCGCTATTAAGATCATATCGATGCTAAAATGTATCGATGCCTTCGTCGCACTTAACTACATCATACTTCTAGATGTATCATAATACACTGGGAAAATTGTTTTATGGTATAGCCCTCTGATAATCACGTTTGCGATGATATTTTATTTGGTGACGTCCACGGTAAGTTTTATTTAAGTACCTACTTACTACTTAAATATTTATTTATTTTCCCCTCTTAACTTGAGGAACGATGAGTAAATAAAACAGAGTTATACAAAAATGCTTCTTTCATCTACTTCCGTAAATTAAAGTCTTATTATTTCTTTATCGTACCTACCTAATGTAATTTCTTTTATTTTCAGGCTACTGACCACGATTTTGCAACATTTCCGTTTTCATTGTTAAGAATAAGCAGTCTGGCGCTTAGTGAATTGAATTTAGTTAGGTAACAAATTTTTAAGGTTTTATTGTCGTGAAGACGTGCCAGTAGGTATACTCGTTATGTTGGCTATCTTTATAGTCGAAAAAGAATTCTTAGTCATATTTACTTATTATGTTCTGTGAAATAAATTGGGAATAAAGATTATTGAAATAGTCATTAAGTTTTTTTCTTTTGGGGTTTACTCTAAAAAACTTACACTTAGGTATTTGAAAAAATATTTTAACTTGTCTCATAGGTGTTACCGTAATAGTTTACGACACAATGCCGTCAGCAATAATAAAATAGCAAAAACGTTCAGACCAATTTCAAAAGTCTTACCGATGAAGGAGTAAAAGTCGCAAAAATGATTATATACAACAATACAGCTCTGAGCGTGTTTTTATATGCTTCGTATCGCGCGATTAAAAGGCTGCTCTACTCTCAAAAGAAGCAACATATGCCGCCCATTTACATCAAAAAGGTCAAGATCAGTGACTATTGCCATCTGGGTTTGCTCACAATGCAAAGCTGTACCGGAAGCTATACAATTTGGTATCATCACCAACAATGAAAATGTACTAAAAACATTAAGTGTGCAGTGAAAGGACACCAAGTGAGAATGGACTAAAAAACATTAACTGTACAGTGAGAGGACACCAAGCGCACCAAGAGTGTAAATTTGGATTGAGGCTTAATACATACTATTTAATATTTAAGATTAGATAAGTCTCATTGTTATGTTTTGTAAAATATCCTAAATTCTAATTATACCGATTCATATTTTTTAAAGTGTTTGATATATCTAGTTTAATTTTTTTTTTTTTTATATCATTGATACAAGCTGTCATTTACACCTATATATTGTGTAAGCTGCGTGTACCGTGAGTACTGGACCCCCGATGTGCTGCCGGATGAAACCTATAACAGGTCTAACTGAATCGCGCAGTATAAAGCCTCGCAGCGGGACGTTACCAAGATGCTGGGTTTAAGGCTTAATATACAATCTTTAATATTTAAGATTAGATAAGTCTCACTGTTATGTTATGTAAAATATCCTAAATTCGTTTAAATTTTAAACATATTCTTTTTGGGTTTGTTATATGTAGTTTAATATTTCTTGTAATCCCTTTGTTAGTGGAAGCAGTCTTGTACATGTATATATTGTGTAAGCTGCGTGTACCGAGAGTACTGGACCCCCGACGTGCTGCCGGTGGAAACCTATGACAGATCAAACCGAATCGCGCAGCATAAAGCCTCGCAGCGGGACGTTACCAAGATGCTGGGTGAGTAGTAATTGTACCGTGTTGTAATTTTTAATCATTGTTATGTCGAATGTTCACCTACGACGGAGCGACTATTTATAATAATGTACCTTCAAAAATTTTAAAAATAGCTTCTTAGTTTCTTCAACCATCAACTTTATTCATAAAAAACTCTTTACTACTAAATAAGTATTTATTTATTCCCTTGTTGAATGTTGTAAAGTAGGACCAATATAATTTTAGCTTTAAGATGTTTAGTCTGTAATTAACTAGCGAATGTGAAAGTCGAAGTATAATTAAATAAGTTAGCTCAGTCTGCCGCCAGACAACAGCCGGGCCAGTCGCCGGGCGCTTCGCAGCGGCAGTCGCTCCCAACTACATCGCGATGTCCAAGGAAAATATCTCCGCGTGGTGTGTGTGTTGTTGTGCGAATTTTACCGTGCTTGACAACGCCGCAGTAAATGTACGTAATCTCTTTAAAGTTAAGGCATTTTTGTCTTTCCAAGCATTTCCCATTACAAGAGTGGGATATTTCACAACATTTCCTATAAAAAAAAATATGGCGAAATAGTGGATGTAAATGAAGAAGGTACACAAAAAGTATATCAATCTGTAACAACGAGTACCATAAATAGAGGGGTACCACTGGTCTCTATAATTAGGCGAAAAGTTTTTATTTTTTTTTAAATAAATGGTTTTTCTTTTTTTTAAAATGGGAATACAGATCCCCTCTGATGATTGCAATGAAGACGAGGCCTTTGAAGAAGATGACATTTTTGAAATAACCTACGCGAATTCCATGGAACCTAACCTAGAGATGTACAAAAAAAGTCCATACTACAGATCAGCACCTATTTATAATAAAATCCCCGACAGTTTCAAAATAGAGAATAAGCCACACCTATTTCGAATAAAAATATAAAGTGCTACTACAACTTAAATCAATTTATGACGGATCGACTCGAAGATATTGCTCTTTGCTAAATGAAGAAATTAAATTCTCCTATATAAAAATTATGCAATATAATATCTTGTCATAAAATGTAATTATGTATTTGATAATATGAAATTGTTTAATAATAATAAATTCTTGCCTACAGTGTATATAGTGTATATTGAATATTGAAAATATCTTTCCAAGGGGCGCCGTATCAAGCTTTCTATCGATTTACACCTTATTATGGATACTGACAACAAACTACTGTCTAATAAGGTTGAAAAGTCACTACTTTATCGACTCTGACATGCTGGCTTCCTTCTGTTTGTTGGTCAACTCGTAGGCGCTAGTACTGCAGCTATGTGTTGATAAAACAATTAATTTCAGTTAGTAGAACTTCCGTTTATTGCTTAAGATCGTGTGGGCGACTGTAATCATCCTGACCGTCGCTATTAAGATCACATCAATGCTAAAATGTATCGATGCCTTCGTCGCACTTAACTACATCATACTTCTAGATGTATCATATTACACAGGGAAAATCGTTTTATGGTATAGCCCTCTGATAATCACGTTTGCGATGATATTTTATTTGGTGACGTCCACGGTAAGTTTTATTTAAGTACCTACTTACTACTTAAATATTTATTTATTTAACCCTCTTAACTTGAGGAACGATGAGTAAATAAAACAGAGTTAT
The DNA here is from genome assembly GCA_963855545.1 of Ethmia dodecea. Lineage (NCBI taxonomy): Eukaryota > Metazoa > Arthropoda > Insecta > Lepidoptera > Depressariidae > Ethmia > Ethmia dodecea. The sequence continues at coordinate 2,194,526 of OY979447.1, forward strand.
ACAAAAATGCTTCTTTCATCTACTTTCGTAAATTAAAGTCTTATTATTTCTTTATCGTACCTACCTAATGTGATTTCTTTTATTTTCAGGCTACTGACCACGATTTTGCAACATTTCCGTTTTCATTGTTAAGAATAAGCAGTTTGGCGCTTAGTGAATTGAATTTAGTTAGGTAACAAATTTTAAGGTTTTATTGTCGTGAAGACGTGCCAGTAGGTATACTCGTTATGATGGCTATCTTTATAGTCGAAAAAGAATTCTTAGTCATATTTACTTATTATTATGTTCTGTGAAATAAATTGGGAATAAAGATTATTGAAATAGTCATTCAGTTTTTTCTTTTGGGGTTTTCTCTAAAAAACTTACACTTAGGTATTTGAAAAATTATTTTAACTTGTCTCATAGGTGTTACCGTAATAGTTTACGACAGTTACGTAAAAGTCCGAACAATGCCGTCAGCAATAATAAAATAGCAAAAACGTTCAGACCAATTTCAAAAGTCTTACCGATGAAGGAGTAAAAGTCGCAAAAATGATTATATACAACAATACAGCTCTGAGCGTGTTTTTATATGCTTCGTATCGCGCGATTAAAAGGCTACTCTACTCTCAAAAGAAGCAACATATGCCGCCCATTTACATCGAAAAAGGTCAAGATCAGTGACTATTGCCATCTGGGTTTGCTCACAATGCAAAGCTGTACCGGAAGCTATACAATTTGGTATCATCACCAACAATGAAAATGTACTAAAAACATTAAGTGTGCAGTGAAAGGACACCAAGTGAGAATGGACTAAAAAACATTAACTGTACAGTGAGAGGACACCAAGAGTGTAAATTTGGATTCAGGCTTAATATATACTATTTAATATTTAAGATTAGATAAGTATCACTGTTATGTTTTGTAAAATATCCTAAATTCGTTTAAATTTTAAACATATTTTTTTTAGTGTTTGTTATATCTAGTTTAATATTTCTTGTAATTCCTTTGGTAGTGGAAGCAGTCTTGTACATGTATATATTGTGTAAGCTGCGTGTACCGAGAGTACTGGACCCCCGACGTGCTGCTGGTGGAAACCTATGACAGATCAAACCGAATCAGTATAAAGCCTCGCAGCGGGACGTTACCAAGATGCTGGGTGAGTAGTAATTGTACCGTGTTGTAATTTTTAATCATTGTTATGTCGAATGTTCACCTACGACGGAGCGACTATTTATAATAATGTACCTTCAAAATTTTTTTAAACATTTCTAAGTTTCTAAGGTAAGTTTCTCTCGATTGCCAGGTTATGACCATCATCTTTATTCATAAATAACTCTTTACTATTAAATAAGTATTTATTTATTCCCTTGTTGAATGTTGTAAAGTAGGACCAATATAATTTTAGCTTTAAGATGTTTAGTCTGTAATTAACTAGCGAATGTGAAAGTCGAAGTATAATTAAATAAGTTAGCTCAGTCTGCCGCCAGACAACAGCCGGGCCAGTCGCCGGGCGCTTCGCAGCGGCAGTCGCTCCCAACTACATCGCGATGTCCAAGGAAAATATCTCCGTGTTGTGTGTGTGTTGTTGTGTGAATTAAGGCATTTTTGTCTTTCCAAGCATTTCCCATTAAAACAGTGGGATATTTCACAAACATTTCCCATAAAAAAAATTTGGCGAAATAGTGGATGTAAATAAAAAAGGCACACAAAAAGTATATCAATCTGTAGCAACGAGTACCATAAATAGAGGGGTACCACTGGTCTCTATAATTAGGCGAAAAGTTTTTCATATTTTTTTAAATAAATGGATTTTCTTTTTTTTAAATGGGAATACAGATACCCTCAGATGATTGCAATGAAGACGAGGCTTCTGAAGAAGATGACATCTTTGAAATAACCTACGCGAATTCCATGGAACCTAACCTAGAGATGTACAAAAAATGTCCATACTACAGATCAGCAGCTATTTATAATAAAATCCCCGACAGTTTCAAAATAGAGAATAAGCCACACCTATTTCGAAAAAAAAATTGGTGACGTCTACGGTACGACTACGGTGACGTTGTTTTATTTCAAATCTACGGCGTGCCGCAGAAATTGGTAACCTGGGAAACAACCGTCTAGAACTCTAGACAAAACTTTGATGAATTTGAAAATACGACCAGTCGCAAAACATACCCACTAGTTTAGCGCGCATGGGGATGACATAAATGAACTTTCTTTGCAGCGCAGGATTTGGCGAGACAAGGTTCCAGTAACCCTGTCCCCATACGCAAAACTGGGATGGCGATGGCGAACAGAACATCAACAGAAACTCATGAAATTTAAGGGCCGAAGGATCTGTGAAAATGTCGTTATTATGGGAAACAACCGTCTCGAACTATAGACAAAACTTCGATGAATTTGAAAACTCGACTAGTCGCGAAACCTACCTACTGGTTACACACGCATGGGGATGGCATAAATGATCGATGTGTCAATGTGTCAAATACGTGTATTTTGTTGTGAACACGAAGTAAATTTTTGGGAAATATAATATTATGTTATAAATTAATTAATTCTCCCGGAACCTAACCTAGAGATGTACAAAAAAAGTCCATACTACAGATCAGCAACTTTTTATAAAAAAATCCCCGACAGTTTTAAAATAGAGGAGAAGCCACACCTATTTTTAAAAAAGAAAAAGTTTACTTATCCAAAAGTGCTAAATATCCACAACTACAATCAATTTATGATGGATCGACTCGAAGAAATATCTCTTTGCTAAACAAATAAATTCTAGTCTATTCTATAAAAATTATGCAATAATATCTTGTCATAAAATGTAATTATGTATTTGATAATATGAAATTGTTTAATAATAATAAATTCTTGCCTACAGTGTTTTATATTGAATAATGAAAATATCTTTCCAGGGGGCGCCGTATCAAGTGTTTCTATTGATATATACCTTATTATGGATAGTGACAACAACCTACTGTCTAATAAGGTTGAAAAGTCACTACTTTATCGACTCTGACATGCTGGCTTCCTTCTGTTTGTTGGTCAACTCGTAGGCGCTAGTACTGCAGCTATGTGTTGATAAAACAATTAATTTCAGTTAGTAGAACTTCCGTTTGTTGCTTAAGATCGTGTGGGCGACTGTAATCATCCTGACCGTCGCTATTAAGATCACATCAATGCTAAAATGTATCGATGCCTTCGTCGCACTTAACTACATCATACTTCTAGATGTATCATATTACACTGGGAAAATCGTTTTATGGTATAGCCCTCTGATAATCACGTTTGCGATGATATTTTATTTGGTGTCGTCCACGGTAAGTTTTATTTAAGTACCTACTTACTACTTAAATATTTATTTATTTCCCCCTCTTAACTTGAGGAACGATGAGTAAATAAAACAGAGTTATACAAAAATGCTTCTTTTATCTACTTTCGTAAATTAAAGTCTTATTATTTCTTTATCGTGCCTACCTAATGTAATTTCTTTTATTTTCAGGCTACTGACCACGATTTTGCAACATTTCCGTTTTCATTGCTAAGAATAAGCAGTCTGGCGCTTAGTGAATTGAATTTAGATACCACATTTTTATGGTTATAGTATCGTAAAGACGTGCCAGTTAGTATACTCGTAATGTATAATCTTCATGGACGAGTTTAGAGTGCCTTGTTATCATAAAATATTGACGTTTCTAAGTGTATATTTTAATACCAATAGAAAATAAACGATTTTGATTTTTTTTTTTAATGTTGACTATCTTTATAGTCGAAAAAGAATTCTTAGTCATAAATAAACAGTCATAATTCTGTGAAATAAATTAGGAATAAAGATTTATGAGTTTTGGGCATATATATTAAGTTTTTTTCTTTTGGGGTTTTCTCTAAAAAAAATTCCACTTAGGTATTTGAAAAATTATTTTAACTTATCTCATAGGTGTTACCGTAATAGTTTACGCCAGTTACGTAAAAGTCCGAACAATGCTGTCAGCAATAATAAAATAGCAAAAACGTTCAGACCAGTTTCTAGAGACTTACCGATGAAGGAGTAAAAGTCGCAAAAATGATTATATAATATAACAATACAGCTTTGAACGTGTTTTTATACTTATACACATATATCGTGCGATTATGGGCAATATTGCAATAAGCCGCCCATTTATACTAATTGCACCAAGAGTGTAAATTTGGATTGAGGCTTAATATACAGTCTTTACTATTTAAGATTATATAAGTCTCGTTGTTAGGTTTTGTAAAATATCCTAAATTCGAATTATACTGTTGAAATTTTAGATACCTATATTTTTTAAAGTGTTTGTTATATCTAGTTAAATAATTTTCGTCATCGTACTAAAATGGTCGAACTTTTTATTTGCGTTTATATAATTATTGTTTGCACATAAATAGGCAAACTATATGTTTATCTGGGTTTGCTCACAATGCAAAGCTGTACTGGAAGCTATACAATTTGGCATCATCACCAACAATGAGAATGGACTAAAAAACATTAAGTGTGCAGTGAAAGGACACCAAGTGAGAATAGACTATCCCCCCTGCTTAATATGGTAATTAGAGGTAATTTGATTAATTACAGATCCACCTTGGAGCAAACATTCAGCTAAAGGACTAACAATCGAGGAATATTCTGCATTTCGTTGTCACCAACGGGAGCTATGATCTCGAGGACTTCGCTGCCATTTGTAGGGTAGAGTGAATTATTAGTGAGAAATGAATTCAAAATATGAGAAACAGCACTCCAAATACATCGGAAACAGCGTATACTAATTAAGTACCTTCATTTAATTTGTTCAATTGTAGCAACCATAATTAAATATCCTAAAATATATTATTCTTCTCTACATGTGTTTGTCACCTAACTCCTCCGTTTGGACGAAATTGCGTGTTTATATTTGAGTAAGTCCCTACATGGTTTAGATTCACAATTTGACCCGACAGGTGGTGCTGTTGTCTGGCAGGACAACGTCTGCCCGGGCCACTAGTAATAAAGATAATGAATTATTGAAAGTATAGAAGTGTTATTCAAAGTAGATTCTGTGACTCCAGAGATCTTTAGAAGACACCGCATGCGGTAGCGATGACAAAATTGGGGCAGCCTGTAGGATCTGTAGGTAAATCTCTAGGCTACAGGAATTGTACGCGTATGTTGTTCGCATGTTATTGCATAGCGAGAATTATATATGAAAACGGGTATCATTACTTAATTAATTTCGCTAAACTTAATAATTTTCATTAGTACTTTTCACAATCAAAACGTTGCTAGTGTAACTGCACTATAAGTTATGCATGCTATAGAGTGGCGGCTGATGAAGCTCATGCAGCGCTCGCAATTGTGTGTTTATATTTGAATCAGTCAGTAGAATCCCGAGCACGAAAGCAACCGGTCGTCTCCCGACCTCGGAAACATACTCGTAGTTCGATCGTCGGAAGATTGTGTGTCCTTTTTCGCTTGTTCACTGAGGGATTTAAATAATTTTACCTAAAAAATAGTTTTTTGATGTTTGAAAAAGTTTTGGCTGTCCTATAAAACACATTTATTGGCTGAACTTTATTTAGTGAGTAAATTAATTTTCCATACGATCTATTCGAAAATTGACGTTTTGATGCTCAATAAAACGGAGAAAAGGAAGTCTTCAGATAGGGTTTTAACCCATATATGCCCAGAACTATCTTTTTATTTGGTACCTCCAACACGTACTGTTTCGAAAACGAAACAAAAATTGGCGCTTTCGTTGCAGTTCATAAACTAGTACATTTCGCTCGAAAAGTGCATCTTACCGCCATCTATGCCAAGGTTAAGGTACTTCCCTCTAATTGTGACTGAATATTAGGACGTCCGCCATATTTTTTGTCGGTAATGAGTCAGTGCAAGATGTGACTTGATTAGATGCATTGGAATCATGGCGTCTGCAACACAAAAGTGAGTAACTATCCACATTAACATAACTTTAGATGTGCTGTGTATTTCATAATAAAGTTAGATAAGTGTAGAATTGGTTTGTGTACTTTTGACAAGTAAATAATTGTATATAGATGCCTAAAAAGCGTGTAAATAAACAGTGTTTCGAAAACGATACATTGGGAAGATACACGGCATGCATTATACCAAAATGCATTTTGTATTTCAGGACGAGCAAGCCGTTGACGACCAATGAAATTGTTGACTATATCAATGATTTGGACTCGGACGATGATGCGACAGGTGTCGATGTCTATATTGACCCCCCCGGCGATGGATTAGTTTCAGACTCAGATTGCTAAACAAATAAATTCTAGTCTATTCTATAAAAATTATGCAATATAATATCTTGTCATAAAATGTAATTATGTATTTGATAATATGAAATTGTATAATAATAATCAATTCTTTCCTACAGTGTTTTATATTGAATATTGAAAATATCGCGGCGCCGTATCAAGCTTTCTATTGATATACACCTTATTATGGATACTGACAACAACCTACTGTCTAATAAGGTTGAAAAGTCACTACTTTATCATCCTGACCGTCGCTATTAAGATCATATCGATGCTAAAATGTATCGATGCCTTCGTCGCACTTAACTACATCATACTTCTAGATGTATCATAATACACTGGGAAAATTGTTTTATGGTATAGCCCTCTGATAATCACGTTTGCGATGATATTTTATTTGGTGACGTCCACGGTAAGTTTTATTTAAGTACCTACTTACTACTTAAATATTTATTTATTTTCCCCTCTTAACTTGAGGAACGATGAGTAAATAAAACAGAGTTATACAAAAATGCTTCTTTCATCTACTTCCGTAAATTAAAGTCTTATTATTTCTTTATCGTACCTACCTAATGTAATTGCAGTCTTGTACATGTATATATTGTGTAAGCTGCGTGTACCGAGAGTACTGGACCCCCGACGTGCTGCCGGTGGAAACCTATGACAGATCAAACCGAATCGCGCAGCATAAAGCCTCGCAGCGGGACGTTACCAAGATGCTGGGTGAGTAGTAATTGTACCGTGTTGTAATTTTTAATCATTGTTATGTCGAATGTTCACCTACGACGGAGCGACTATTTATAATAATGTACCTTCAAAAATTTTAAAAATAGCTTCTTAGTTTCTTCAACCATCAACTTTATTCATAAAAAACTCTTTACTACTAAATAAGTATTTATTTATTCCCTTGTTGAATGTTGTAAAGTAGGACCAATATAATTTTAGCTTTAAGATGTTTAGTCTGTAATTAACTAGCGAATGTGAAAGTCGAAGTATAATTAAATAAGTTAGCTCAGTCTGCCGCCAGACAACAGCCGGGCCAGTCGCCGGGCGCTTCGCAGCGGCAGTCGCTCCCAACTACATCGCGATGTCCAAGGAAAATATCTCCGTGTTGTGTGTGTGTTGTTGTGTGAATTTTACCGTGCTTGACAACGCCGCAGTAAATGTACGTAATCTCTTTAAAGTTAAGGCATTTTTGTCTTTCCAAGCATTTCCCATTACAAGAGTGGGATATTTCACAACATTTCCTATAAAAAAAAATATGGCGAAATAGTGGATGTAAATGAAGAAGGTACACAAAAAGTATATCAATCTGTAACAACGAGTACCATAAATAGAGGGGTACCACTGGTCTCTATAATTAGGCGAAAAGTTTTTCATTTTTTTTAAATAAATGGTTTTTCTTTTTTTTTAAATGGGAATACAGATCCCCTCTGATGATTGCAATGAAGACGAGGCCTTTGAAGAAGATGACATTTTTGAAATAACCTACGCGAATTCCATGGAACCTAACCTAGAGATGTACAAAAAAAGTCCATACTACAGATCAGCACCTATTTATAATAAAATCCCCGACAGTTTCAAAATAGAGAATAAGCCACACCTATTTCGAAAAAAAATATAAAGTGCTACTACAACTTAAATCAATTTATGACGGATCGACTCGAAGATATTGCTCTTTGCTAAATGAAGAAATTAAATTCTCCTATATAAAAATTATGCAATATACACACACCGGCACAATTAGCGGAACAGAAAAAAAAAGGAGAAAAAAGAGGGAATTTAGAACAATGAATGTAATTTTTAAACAATATATTATTTAAAATGAAACAACAATTAAATTAACATGTTTTGACATTCATTTGTAACACCATACTTAAAATTTTATAAAAATAAAAATTAAATTAAACAAAATGCATTTTTCTTCGATTTTTAATTATAGAGAAACAGCAGAAAATTCAAGATTTTCCAAAGTTTAACAACAATTTCAATGACTGTTCAATATCGAGTGTTTCCTCCTCGTGCTCTGATGAGGGTTTCCATCCGTCTGGGCATGCTGCGGATGATGTTATCAATGGTTTCTTGGGGCAACCTCTGCCATTCTTCAAGTAATGCGTTTCGCAACTCGTTGAGATTATTGGGAGGGGGCATTCTTGACTTTACACTCCTCTTTAGCAAGTCCCAGACGTGTTCTATAGGGTTCATATCGGGGGACCGTGCTGGCCACTCCATCACCGTTATACCAACATGGTTTAGGTATGTCTGTACTGTGCGAGCACTGTGAGCCCGAGCATTATCCTGCATTAGAATGAAGTTGTTACCAATAAAGGGGGCAAATGGCACAACATGTTCTTCTAAATACTCCCTGATATACCGATCAGCATTCAGATTCCCGCCATCGACCACTACTAACTCCGTACGAGCTCCTAAACATATTCCTCCCCAGACCATAATTGAACCGCCGCCATATGCAACTGTATTTTCAAAATTAGACTGGATATACCGTTCTCCTTTGCGTCTCCATACTCGCTGCCTTCCATCAATTTGATTTAACATAACTCTGCATTCATCAGTAAAAAGAACCTGTCCCCAGTCGTCGAAGTCCCAATCACGATGTTCACGACCAAAGTGTAGACGGTTTGTGCGATGATGTCTCTCAAGTTTTGGGGCTTTAGCGGGCACATACGAGCCTATACCCACTTCTTCGAATCTTCTACGAACTGTCCGCTCACTCATCCTTACTGCTCGTACCTCTTCCAGTAAATTTCGAGCCTGCACCGCCGTTAGTCTCGTGTTCCGTCGGACTTGAAGTTGGAGAAAACGGTCATCCCTCCTTGAAGTACACCTTTTCCGGCCTTGTCCTCTCCTTCTCACTAGAGCATTCGTCAATCTGTATCGTTGGATGCTACGATAAATCGTTGATAACGATCGACGAAGGCTTCTGGCAATCGATCTGTAGGTTTGACCATTTCTCCTCATTTGATCTGCCCTAATGATTTCTGATGGCGTTAAATCAGGCATAATTAGATGCTCGTAAATTATCAATATGCGAAAAAACTCAAAAGCCTCAAAAACTGCAATTCAAAGCTTTTCAAATGGAATTCACGAACCTTCTAAAAACGGACAAGCGGTGGAAAAAATGAATCAATGAAAATTAAAACAAAAGAATGAAAAAAAGGGCAGTCGCTTAGTATTCCATTTTTAAATTAAAACCCAAATTTAAAAAAAGCTTGTTTAGCCGGCCAGTAACACGCAAAAATGCGTAAATACTCCCTTTTTTTTCTGTTCCGCTAATTGTGCCGGTGTGTGTAATATCTTGTCATAAAATGTAATTATGTATTTGATAATATGAAATTGTTTAATAATAATAAATTCTTGCCTACAGTGTTTTATATTGAATATTGAAAATATCTTTCCAAGGGGCGCCGTATCAAGCTTTCTATCGATTTACACCTTATTATGGATACTGACAACAAACTACTGTCTAATAAGGTTGAAAAGTCACTACTTTATCGACTCTGACATGCTGGCTTCCTTCTGTTTGTTGGTCAACTCGTAGGCGCTAGTACTGCAGCTATGTGTTGATAAAACAATTAATTTCAGTTAGTAGAACTTCCGTTTATTGCTTAAGATCGTGTGGGCGACTGTAATCATCCTGACCGTCGCTATTAAGATCACATCAATGCTAAAATGTATCGATGCCTTCGTCGCACTTAACTACATCATACTTCTAGATGTATCATATTACACTGGGAAAATCGTTTTATGGTATAGCCCTCTGATAATCACGTTTGCGATGATATTTTATTTGGTGACGTCCACGGTAAGTTTTATTTAAGTACCTACTTACTACTTAAATATTTATTTATTTAACCCTCTTAACTTGAGGAACGATGAGTAAATAAAACAGAGTTATACAAAAATGCTTCTTTCATCTACTTTCGTAAATTAAAGTCTTATTATTTCTTTATCGTACCTACCTAATGTGATTTCTTTTATTTTCAGGCTACTGACCACGATTTTGCAACATTTCGGTTTTCATTGTTAAGAATAAGCAGTTTGGCGCTTAGTGAATTGAATTTAGTTAGGTAACAAATTTTAAGGTTTTATTGTCGTGAAGACGTGCCAGTAGGTATACTCGTTATGATGGCTATCTTTATAGTCGAAAAAGAATTCTTAGTCATATTTACTTATTATTATGTTCTGTGAAATAAATTGGGAATAAAGATTATTGAAATAGTCATTCAGTTTTTTCTTTTGGGGTTTTCTCTAAAAAACTTACACTTAGGTATTTGAAAAATTATTTTAACTTGTCTCATAGGTGTTACCGTAATAGTTTACGACAGTTACGTAAAAGTCCGAACAATGCCGTCAGCAATAATAAAATAGCAAAAACGTTCAGACCAATTTCAAAAGTCTTACCGATGAAGGAGTAAAAGTCGCAAAAATGATTATATACAACAATACAGCTCTGAGCGTGTTTTTATATGCTTCGTATCGCGCGATTAAAAGGCTACTCTACTCTCAAAAGAAGCAACATATGCCGCCCATTTACATCGAAAAAGGTCAAGATCAGTGACTATTGCCATCTGGGTTTGCTCACAATGCAAAGCTGTACCGGAAGCTATACAATTTGGTATCATCACCAACAATGAAAATGTACTAAAAACATTAAGTGTGCAGTGAAAGGACACCAAGTGAGAATGGACTAAAAAACATTAACTGTACAGTGAGAGGACACCAAGAGTGTAAATTTGGATTCAGGCTTAATATATACTATTTAATATTTAAGATTAGATAAGTATCACTGTTATGTTTTGTAAAATATCCTTACATTAAGTGTGCAGTGAAAGGACACCAAGTGAGAATGGACTAAAAAACATTAACTGTACAGTGAGAGGACACCAAGCGCACCAAGAGTGTAAATTTGGATTGAGGCTTAATACATACTATTTAATATTTAAGATTAGATAAGTCTCATTGTTATGTTTTGTAAAATATCCTAAATTCTAATTATACCGATTCATATTTTTTAAAGTGTTTGATATATCTAGTTTAATTTTTTTTTTTTTATATCATTGATACAAGCTGTCATTTACACCTATATATTGTGTAAGCTGCGTGTACCGTGAGTACTGGACCCCCGATGTGCTGCCGGATGAAACCTATAACAGGTCTAACTGAATCGCGCAGTATAAAGCCTCGCAGCGGGACGTTACCAAGATGCTGGGTTTAAGGCTTAATATACAATCTTTAATATTTAAGATTAGATAAGTCTCACTGTTATGTTATGTAAAATATCCTAAATTCGTTTAAATTTTAAACATATTCTTTTTGGGTTTGTTATATGTAGTTTAATATTTCTTGTAATCCCTTTGTTAGTGGAAGCAGTCTTGTACATGTATATATTGTGTAAGCTGCGTGTACCGAGAGTACTGGACCCCCGACGTGCTGCCGGTGGAAACCTATGACAGATCAAACCGAATCGCGCAGCATAAAGCCTCGCAGCGGGACGTTACCAAGATGCTGGGTGAGTAGTAATTGTACCGTGTTGTAATTTTTAATCATTGTTATGTCGAATGTTCACCTACGACGGAGCGACTATTTATAATAATGTACCTTCAAAAATTTTAAAAATAGCTTCTTAGTTTCTTCAACCATCAACTTTATTCATAAAAAACTCTTTACTACTAAATAAGTATTTATTTATTCCCTTGTTGAATGTTGTAAAGTAGGACCAATATAATTTTAGCTTTAAGATGTTTAGTCTGTAATTAACTAGCGAATGTGAAAGTCGAAGTATAATTAAATAAGTTAGCTCAGTCTGCCGCCAGACAACAGCCGGGCCAGTCGCCGGGCGCTTCGCAGCGGCAGTCGCTCCCAACTACATCGCGATGTCCAAGGAAAATATCTCCGCGTGGTGTGTGTGTTGTTGTGCGAATTTTACCGTGCTTGACAACGCCGCAGTAAATGTACGTAATCTCTTTAAAGTTAAGGCATTTTTGTCTTTCCAAGCATTTCCCATTACAAGAGTGGGATATTTCACAACATTTCCTATAAAAAAAAATATGGCGAAATAGTGGATGTAAATGAAGAAGGTACACAAAAAGTATATCAATCTGTAACAACGAGTACCATAAATAGAGGGGTACCACTGGTCTCTATAATTAGGCGAAAAGTTTTTATTTTTTTTTAAATAAATGGTTTTTCTTTTTTTTAAAATGGGAATACAGATCCCCTCTGATGATTGCAATGAAGACGAGGCCTTTGAAGAAGATGACATTTTTGAAATAACCTACGCGAATTCCATGGAACCTAACCTAGAGATGTACAAAAAAAGTCCATACTACAGATCAGCACCTATTTATAATAAAATCCCCGACAGTTTCAAAATAGAGAATAAGCCACACCTATTTCGAATAAAAATATAAAGTGCTACTACAACTTAAATCAATTTATGACGGATCGACTCGAAGATATTGCTCTTTGCTAAATGAAGAAATTAAATTCTCCTATATAAAAATTATGCAATATAATATCTTGTCATAAAATGTAATTATGTATTTGATAATATGAAATTGTTTAATAATAATAAATTCTTGCCTACAGTGTATATAGTGTATATTGAATATTGAAAATATCTTTCCAAGGGGCGCCGTATCAAGCTTTCTATCGATTTACACCTTATTATGGATACTGACAACAAACTACTGTCTAATAAGGTTGAAAAGTCACTACTTTATCGACTCTGACATGCTGGCTTCCTTCTGTTTGTTGGTCAACTCGTAGGCGCTAGTACTGCAGCTATGTGTTGATAAAACAATTAATTTCAGTTAGTAGAACTTCCGTTTATTGCTTAAGATCGTGTGGGCGACTGTAATCATCCTGACCGTCGCTATTAAGATCACATCAATGCTAAAATGTATCGATGCCTTCGTCGCACTTAACTACATCATACTTCTAGATGTATCATATTACACTGGGAAAATCGTTTTATGGTATAGCCCTCTGATAATCACGTTTGCGATGATATTTTATTTGGTGACGTCCACGGTAAGTTTTAAGTACCTACTTACTACTTAAATATTTATTTATTTAACCCTCTTAACTTAAGGAACGATGAGTAAATAAAACAGAGTTATACAAAAATGCTTCTTTCATCTACTTTCGTAAATTAAAGTCTTATTATTTCTTTATCGTACCTACCTAATGTGATTTCTTTTATTTTCAGGCTACTGACCACGATTTTGCAACATTTCCGTTTTCATTGTTAAGAATAAGCAGTTTGGCGCTTAGTGAATTGAATTTAGTTAGGTAACAAATTTTAAGGTTTTATTGTCGTGAAGACGTGCCAGTAGGTATACTCGTTATGATGGCTATCTTTATAGTCGAAAAAGAATTCTTAGTCATATTTACTTATTATTATGTTCTGTGAAATAAATTGGGAATAAAGATTATTGAAATAGTCATTCAGTTTTTTCTTTTGGGGTTTTCTCTAAAAAACTTACACTTAGGTATTTGAAAAATTATTTTAACTTGTCTCATAGGTGTTACCGTAATAGTTTACGACAGTTACGTAAAAGTCCGAACAATGCCGTCAGCAATAATAAAATAGCAAAAACGTTCAGACCAATTTCAAAAGTCTTACCGATGAAGGAGTAAAAGTCGCAAAAATGATTATATACAACAATACAGCTCTGAGCGTGTTTTTATATGCTTCGTATCGCGCGATTAAAAGGCTACTCTACTCTCAAAAGAAGCAACATATGCCGCCCATTTACATCAAAAAGGTCAAGATCAGTGACTATTGCCATCTGGGTTTGCTCACAATGCAAAGCTGTACCGGAAGCTATACAATTTGGTATCATCACCAACAATGAAAATGTACTAAAAACATTAAGTGTGCAGTGAAAGGACACCAAGTGAGAATGGACTAAAAACATTAACTGTACAGTGAGAGGACACCAAGAGTGTAAATTTGGATTCAGGCTTAATATATACTATTTAATATTTAAGATTAGATAAGTATCACTGTTATGTTTTGTAAAATATCCTAAATTCGTTTAAATTTTAAACATATTTTTTTTAGTGTTTGTTATATCTAGTTTAATATTTCTTGTAATTCCTTTGGTAGTGGAAGCAGTCTTGTACATGTATATATTGTGTAAGCTGCGTGTACCGAGAGTACTGGACCCCCGACGTGCTGCCGGTGGAAACTTATGACAGATCAAACCGAATCGCGCAGTATAAAGCCTCGCAGCGGGACGTTACCAAGATGCTGGGTGAGTAGTAATTGTACCGTGTTGTAATTTTTAATCATTGTTATGTCGAATGTTCACCTACGACGGAGCGACTATTTATAATAATGTACCTTCAAAAATTTTTTAAACATTTCTAAGTTTCTAAGGTAAGTTTCTCTCGATTGCCAGGTTATGACCATCATCTTTATTCATAAATAACTCTTTACTATTAAATAAGTATTTATTTATTCCCTTGTTGAATGTTGTAAAGTAGGACCAATATAATTTTAGCTTTAAGATGTTTAGTCTGTAATTAACTAGCGAATGTGAAAGTCGAAGTATAATTAAATAAGTTAGCTCAGTCTGCCGCCAGACAACAGCCGGGCCAGTCGCCGGGCGCTTCGCAGCGGCAGTCGCTCCCAACTACATCGCGATGTCCAAGGAAAATATCTCCGTGTTGTGTGTTTGTTGTTGTGTGAATTAAGGCATTTTTGTCTTTCCAAGCATTTCCCATTAAAACAGTGGGATATTTCACAAACATTTCCCATAAAAAAAATTTGGCGAAATAGTGGATGTAAATAAAAAAGGCACACAAAAAGTATATCAATCTGTAGCAACGAGTACCATAAATAGAGGGGTACCACTGGTCTCTATAATTAGGCGAAAAGTTTTTCATATTTTTTTAAATAAATGGATTTTCTTTTTTTTAAATGGGAATACAGATACCCTCAGATGATTGCAATGAAGACGAGGCTTCTGAAGAAGATGACATCTTTGAAATAACCTACGCGAATTCCATGGAACCTAACCTAGAGATGTACAAAAAATGTCCATACTACAGATCAGCAGCTATTTATAATAAAATCCCCGACAGTTTCAAAATAGAGAATAAGCCACACCTATTTCGAAAAAAAAATTGGTGACGTCTACGGTACGACTACGGTGACGTTGTTTTATTTCAAATCTACGGCGTGCCGCAGAAATTGGTAACCTGGGAAACAACCGTCTAGAACTCTAGACAAAACTTTGATGAATTTGAAAATACGACCAGTCGCAAAACATACCCACTAGTTTAGCGCGCATGGGGATGACATAAATGAACTTTCTTTGCAGCGCAGGATTTGGCGAGACAAGGTTCCAGTAACCCTGTCCCCATACGCAAAACTGGGACGGCGATGGCGAACAGAACATCAACAGAAACTCATGAAATTTAAGGGCCGAAGGATCTGTGAAAATGTCGTTATTATGGGAAACAACCGTCTCGAACTATAGACAAAACTTCGATGAATTTGAAAACTCGACTAGTCGCGAAACCTACCCACTGGTTACACACGCATGGGGATGGCATAAATGATCGATGTGTCAATGTGTCAAATACGTGTATTTTGTTGTGAACACGAAGTAAATTTTTGGGAAATATAATATTATGTTATAAATTAATTAATTCTCCCGGAACCTAATCTAGAGATGTACAAAAAAAGTCCATACTACAGATCAGCAACTTTTCATAAAAAAATCCCCGACAGTTTTAAAATAGAGGAGAAGCCACACCTATTTTTAAAAAAGAAAAAGTTTACTTATCCTAAAGTGCTACTACAACTACAATCAATTTATGATGGATCGACTCGAAGAAATTTCTCTTTGCTAAACGAATAAATTCTAGTCTATTCTATAAAAATTATGCAATATAATATCTTGTCATAAAATGTAATTATGTATTTGATAATATGAAATTGTATAATAATAATCAATTCTTTCCTACAGTGTTTTATATTGAATATTGAAAATATCGCGGCGCCGTATCAAGCTTTCTATTGATATACACCTTATTATGGATACTGACAACAACCTACTGTCTAATAAGGTTGAAAAGTCACTACTTTATCATCCTGACCGTCGCTATTAAGATCATATCGATGCTAAAATGTATCGATGGCTTCGCAATCTACTTCATCATACTTCTAGATGTATCATATAACACTGGGAAAATTGTTATATGGTATAGCCCTCTGATAATCACGTTTGCGATGATATTTTATTTGGTGACGTCCACGGTAAGTTTTATTTAAGTACCTACTTACTACTTAAATATTTATTTATTTTCCCCTCTTAACTTGAGGAACGATGAGTAAATAAAACAGAGTTATACAAAAATGCTTCTTTCATCTACTTCCGTAAATTAAAGTCTTATTATTTCTTTATCGTACCTACCTAATGTGATTTCTTTTATTTTCAGGCTACTGACCACGATTTTGCAACATTTCCGTTTTCATTGTTAAGAATAAGCAGTCTGGCGCTTAGTGAATTGAATTTAGTTAGGTAACAAATTTTTAAGGTTTTATTGTCGTGAAGACGTGCCAGTAGGTATACTCGTTATGTTGGCTATCTTTATAGTCGAAAAAGAATTCTTAGTCATATTGACTTATTATTATGTTCTGTGAAATAAATTGGGAATAAAGATTATTGAAATAGTCATTCAGTTTTTTTTCTTTTGGGGTTTTCTCTAAAAAACTTACACTTAGGTATTTGAAAAAATATTTTAACTTGTCTCATAGGTGTTACCGTAATATGTAGTTTACGACACAATGCCATCAGCAATAATAAAATAGCAAAAACGTTCAGACCAATTTCAAAAGTCTTACCGATGAAGGAGTAAAAGTCGCAAAAATGATTATATACAACAATACAGCTCTGAGCGTGTTTTTATATGCTTCGTATCGCGCGATTAAAAGGCTGCTCTACTCTCAAAAGAAGCAACATATGCCGCCCATTTACATCAAAAAGGTCAAGATCAGTGACTATTGCCATCTGGGTTTGCTCACAATGCAAAGCTGTACCGGAAGCTATACAATTTGGTATCATCACCAACAATGAAAATGTACTAAAAACATTAAGTGTGCAGTGAAAGGACACCAAGTGAGAATGGACTAAAAAACATTAACTGTACAGTGAGAGGACACCAAGCGCACCAAGAGTGTAAATTTGGATTGAGGCTTAATACATACTATTTAATATTTAAGATTAGATAAGTCTCATTGTTAGGTTTTGTAAAATATCCTAAATTCTAATTATACCGATTCATATTTTTTAAAGTGTTTGATATATCTAGTTTAATATTTTTTTTTTATATCATTGATACAAGCTGTCATTTACACCTATAATATATTGTGTAAGCTGCGTGTACCGAGAGTACTGGACCCCCGATGTGCTGCCGGATGAAACCTATAACAGGTCTAACTGAATCGCGCAGTATAAAGCCTCGCAGCGGGACGTTACCAAGATGCTGTGTTTAAGGCTTAATATACAATCTTTAATATTTAAGATTAGATAAGTCTCACTGTTATGTTATGTAAAATATCCTAAATTCGTTTAAATTTGTGCAAACAGTGCCAAAACAAGTGACGGCACCAACAGCTAACCTCCTAGGCTGGCGCAGAGCCAAACCATTGAACGCCAACCAGCTACAGGAACTTCAGAACGTAGTGGATCTCGACGAGCCGAATGGTGGCATCGTATTGGATGGCAATTCCGAGTACTACCGGTGGAAGCCAGGTGCAACAAGTCATCTGGAGACCCCAACGATTCTCGATCTCGCGACACCATCTGAATATTGAGCAAGAAGGAGTAGCGTGCTCGCGGATTACTATGCCTTTACGGGCCGCTATAGCCGCGAAAGTCATGTGCTATCGCACATTGAGACGCCAGTAGGCCGACGAAGTTGGCTGAGCATAAAATCGACAACGGTAGTCATACACCGATAGCGGTGCCTCGCGGTGATCGATTGTCACCGACACGCCGTGAAGTCCTGAAGACTGAAAATGATAACATGTTGAAAGAGGGAGTAGTCGTGCAGTCCTTTTCCCCATGGTCTGCTTTAATTGTAATGGTACCCAAAAAAGACGGCACCATACGTGTTTGCGTTGATTATCGGCGACTAAACTCAATCACAACAGCGGATTCGTATCCAATGCCTTGGATTGACGACCTGTTATAAAAAGCTAAGCCAACACCATTTATGACTACTTGATATCCGCGCAGGCTATTGGCAAGTAAATGTCAAAGAGGAAGACCAGGATAAAACCAGTTTTATTACACCAGTTTGGAATTTATAAATTCACTCGAATGCCTTTCGGGCTCCGCAACGCACCCGCAAAATTTCAACGGCTGATAGATAGAGTAAAGGTAAAGGTAAGTGATGTGAAGATGCTGGCTTACTTAGATGACCTCATCATTTTATCTACCACATTTGAAGAGCACGTAAAAGACATTACCAAAGTACTGAAAATTCTAAAGTAAAATAACTTGTCAGTCAACCTTAAAAAGTGTCACTTCTGCTGCACCACAGTTAAATATTTAGGGAATTTCATTACTCCGCGTTGTTCTACAAGTCGACTCAAACAAGGTAAAAGCAATCACGGAGCTACCTTCACCTAAAAACCTAAAGCACATTCTTCGTTCATACAGACATGCTCCTGGTATCGCCGATTTATACCATTGTTTTCGAAACTTAGCGAGCCGTTAACCAGATTGACCAAAAAGAAAGTTCAATAGAGTTGGGGAGAAGCTCAGGCTAATGCTTTTAAAGACTTAAAAGTTTGTCTTACTACAGCACCAGTGCTAGGACAAGCGGATGAGACGAAACCCTATAGGATTAAGACAGATGCAATCGGGGCAGTATTAGTGCAGGGGGAGGGTGAAAAAGAACACCCCATAGAGTATGCAAGCAAGTTGCTAATAGCTGGTGAAAAAAATTATAGCACCACGGAACGGGAAGCGCTAGCCGTAGTGTGGGCGCTTCATAAATTCCGGGGCTACATTGAAGGCGTTCCTATCACCGTGATAACCGACCATCAAGCTCTCAGATGGTTATTATCTATTAAAACTTCTACTGGTCGATTATGCCAACTCGCAAATTAGCAGAAATACGACAGGAACAGCTGAAAGGCGATCAAATTGTGAGAATTATACGAGCATTTGAGACAAACACAGAGGACGCTATTTATTGGAGCGGGAAGGGCTACGTATTGAACAATGGCGTTTTATGAGAAAGATTGCGACCTCTACAGATATAAAGAAGTCAAGTGTAAGTAAAAAAAACATCATCCTAAAAAATGCAATTCGTCCAAAAACTTTGTGCATGCGTAACTTTGTGTGTTAAGGAAAACTTAAAACGTAATAGCTGTCACAAAGTTTTTGGACGAATTGCACGTACGTCCGAACGATGTTGGAACCGGACTACCAACGCCGAATCGAATTTTGTCAAAAGATGTTAAGAAGAAACAACGAAGACCATGAGTTTTTCGACCGAATTTTATGGACAGATGGATCGACATTTTATATGAACAATTATCATTCCTGGGCGACCGAAAATCCACAACTGGTTCGGCGTCACCATTTTCAACACCAAATTAGTGAGAATTTGTGGACATCGTTTGGCAGAGAACTGATTGGCCCAAGAGAACTCCCAGCGAGATTAAATAGTTTTTTTTACAATATGACTGTGGAGGCCATGGCAGATTCGGATGCCACTGTATTAACACGCCAGAACATGTTATTTCAGTGCGACGGTGCCCCTTGTCACTATGCAAGACAGGTTAGAAGTCATTTGAACCAGTATTTCCTAAACCCAATAGATTTTTTCATCTGGGGATGCCATAAGGAATTAGTGCACCATCGCGAATTCTCAAGTTAGAAGGAGTTAAAAACCAAATTAAATGAAGCTCAAGAAATAATAAGACAAAACAACCAAGCCTATGCGTACATTCAGCACAAGGTGATTTGTTTTATAATACACTTGCATTACGCTGTTGAAATCTTTTTATCTAACATTCATAATTATTCACCATGTAAGTCGCAAAAATAAAAAAAAAAGTCATTTCAAACGCATGAAATAATTTTCAGTCCTGAGCTACAAAATAATCATTCTGTTATTTCAATTTGTACCCAGACTACCGCCGACCCTTGCGTAGAAAAACTTATAGAAAAACAGCTGCACCAGCACCAACAATCTTAACTTCAAAGCGAATTGCCTTCACCTTCGAGTTGGTTCTCAACATGACCGACTTCATGTGCTTCCAAGACTACAGAAGATTTGTTCTATCTCTTTATCCCAATAACTAATTAAATAATAATAATTGTTTAATGGGAATCTATGTGTTGGGTACGGCTCCAAGCACGCCTTCCAGAGGGAATTGCCTTCACCTTCGAGTTGGTTCTCTACATGGCCGACTTCATGTGCTTCCAAGACTACAGAAGATTTGTTCTATCTCTTTATCCCAATAACAAATAAAATAATAATTGTTTAGAGGACATTTATGTCTTGGCTTAGGCTCCAAGCACGCCTTCCAAAGGGCCAAAACATAATTGCCCTAGACTTTGAAATGTAGACAACAATAATATTAATAAAAAATATTTGTGTTTTACCTTTTTTGTCCTTCTTTCGAAGGAATCCCTCGCACTACCGTGCACAGAATACTCCACAATGAGGGATTTCACCCGTATCACATGCGGAAAGTGGAAGATTTAATTGCACCGGACTACCAACGCCGAATCGAATTTTGTAAAGAGATGTTAAGAAGAAACAACGAAGACCATGAGTTTTTCGACCGAATTTTATGGACAGACGAATTGACATTCATCCGCAACGGAATATTTTATATGCACAATTATCATTCCTGTGCGACCGAAAATCCAAAACTGGTTCGGCGTCACCATTTTCAACACCAAATTAGTGAGAATTTGTGGACATCGTTTGGCAGAGAACTGATTGGCTCAAGAGAACTCCCAGCGAGATTAAATGTTTTTTTTTTTACAATATGACTGTAGAGGCCATGGCAGATTCGGATGCCACTGTATTAACACGCCAGAACATGTTATTTCAGTGCGACGGTGCCCCTTGTCACTATGCAAGACAGGTTAGAAGTCATTTGAACCAGTATTTCCTAAACCCAATGGATTTTTTTATCTGGGGATGCCATACGGAATTAGTGCACCATCGCGAATTCTCAAGTTAGGACGAGTTAAAAACCAAATTAAATGAAGCTCAAGAAATAGTAAGACAAAACAACCAAGCCTATGCGTACATTCAGCACAAGGTGATTTGTTTTATAATACACTTGCATTACGCTGTTGAAATCTTTTTATCTAACATTCATCATTATTCACCATGTAAGTCGCAAAAATAAAGAATAAAGTCATTTCAAACGCATAAAATAAATTTCAGTCCTGAGCTACAAAATAATCATTCTGTTATTTCAATTTGTACCCAGACTACCGCCGACCCTTGCGTAGAAAAACTTCTAGAAAAACAGCTGCAGCAGCACCAACGCTCTCAACTTCAAAGCGAATTGCCTTCACCTTTGAGTTGGTTCTCAACATGACCGACTTCATGTGCTTCCAAGACTACAGAAGATTTGTTCTATCTCTTTATCCCAATAACTAATAAAATAATAATAATTGTTTAATGGGAATTTGTGTTGGCTTAGGCTCTAAGCACGCCTTCCAAAGGGCCAGAACATAATTGCCCTAGACTTTGAAATGTAGACAACAATAATAATAATAAAAAAAATTGTGTGTTTTACTTTTTTGTCCTTCTTTCGAAGAAATCCCTCGCACTACCGTGCAGAGAATACTCCACAATGAGGGATTTCACCCGTATCACATACGGAAAGTGGAAGATTTAATTGCACCGGACTACCAACGCCGAATTGAATTTTGTAAAGAGATGTTAAGAAGAAACAACGAAGACCGACCGAATTTTATGGACAGACGAATCGACATTCACCAGCAACGGAATATTTTATATGCACAATTATCATTCCTGGGCGACCGAAAATCCAAAACTGGTTCGGCGTCACCATTTTCAATACCAAATTAGTCTGAATTTGTGGACGTAGTTTGGCAGAGAACTGATTGGCCTAAAAGAACTAACTCCCAGCGAGATGAAATGATGAAATTTTTATTTTTTCCAATATGACTTTGTTGAGGCCATGGCAGATTCGGATGCCACTGTATTAACACGTCAGAACATGTTATTTCAGTGCGACGGTGCCCCTTGCCATTATGCAAGACAGGTTAGAAGTCATTTGAACCCGCCTCTAACGTCGTTGATGTCACTGGCTCCGCTGGCTATTGAAGGGTCTAGGTTAGTGAGAATTAAATGGAGCTGAAATGACTTTCAATAAGAGGACTTACAAGCCCCTACATTGAATGGTAACTTTTGACTTTAACTAGAAACTTCCTACTAGAAATACGAGTATTATTATACCTATATGAAGAATGTCTATCAAGGGAAGAACTATGAATTTTGGCAAAGGAGCATAAACAAGCGCCAGTTTACAAAGTTGATGAACTTTTAAAGCAGCATAGACAAGAAGTGCTAAGACTACCGCCCCTACCTCTGCGATTTAAGTGCGATAGAATTGAGATGGAGTTTGGCGAAACGCAGATTGCCAGTAAAATTATTGGTAATCTGCGGAGGTATGTCAAAATATGTCAAAATTAATAGAAGACTCATTGAACAGCATAACATCAGAAGACTGAAAATATAATACAAGTCATGTTATTCATTTCGAAGAACAATATAAAAAAATATATTGAATTACTGCAGAGTTTGAAGAATTCATTATAAGAGTGAGAGAAAATAATATTATTTTCGAATCATCATATCAGAAGTACAATTTTTAGATTGCGATTATAATACAGATTAAGATAAAAAATATATATTGAGATTGCCATGTTTTTTCCTTCCTTTACAGTTGTTTGTTTTTGCAATCTATTTAGTGAAATATTAGGCTACCGTGAAACGAGGTGAGAAGCGATGGCGAGGTGACGAGACATCAAGGCAGATTAAAATTTAACCTTTTTAGTAGAAATGTATAGCTGTGGATTCGTACATAATTTTAGAAATATTTTTCTATATACCCTAGCAAGCCACAAAAAATTCCACTATCCGAGAGTCGCCCAGAACAAATACTAGATTACAAAAATAATTTAGGAAGTATAGAAGTCATCTAGATGTTTCTCTACAAACCGAACTCGCAGAAATAAACGATTTTAGTTTAGTTCGAATTTTTAATATATTATCGACACAATACGAGTAAGAAAGATTCGATGTCATAGTATACAACGAGGCACGAGCTATAGGTAATTTTGTTTGAAAGACACAAATTCATCGGTTTGAATTTAACTACCTACCTATATTTCAAAACTATGTCCTCTATACTAAAACAAACAGACAAATAATGAGACCCAGAGTATAGAAGTGCAAATACCAATGTCAAAGACATGTTTTTAACATCCTAAATGTTTACAAATCTGCTGTATGGTTTAGTAAGACATGAAGTTAAAAAGAACTGCGCTTGAGTTTGTTGCTGGTTCGTTTTAGGACTTTTAGGAAACTGCAATTTGAACCATAGTCCAGTCAAAATAGACAAAATTATGATTCCAGTTTGCATTAATTCCCAACAAGCTGGATTTTTGTGCAGGCCTTGGATGCGTCATTACAAATGACATGTCAAAAGTCCCATCGATCCCGCTTGTGCGTTTTTTTATTCAAGGTCAAAGGTCACAAATTTTCGTTTTTTGCTTATATCTCTAAAACAATGAAAGCTACCGAAAAATAGTTTAAACAAAGTTTGTAGATCGTAAAATTGTCTACACAAAAGATTTCAACACTTTTCTTCTACAAAGCATCTGTTTCGAGATATCGTGACTTTAGACAGCAGGAAAGTCGTATTTTCGACTATATGCACACATTTCCGCACCACCTCTGAGGTATCTGAGGATCGATGGGGACTTTTGACATATCATTTGTAGTGACGTATTCAAGGCCTGCACAAAAATCCAGCTTGTTGGGAATTAATGCAAACTGTAATGTCTATTTTGACTAGACTACCAGTAGCTCGTCGGTGGGGATAGGCTGCTGTTTACATTCACCCAACCTTTTTTAAACGAGTTCAGAGTTTTCGAGTGCAATTTTTCTTTACCTACAGAAATTTATCAATTTTGACTGACCGCTGATGGCAGATAGGAATTTTTTTGTTTATTGAAATGACAACATTACAGACGACGGGGTGTAAGACGGACCCAAAAGCCATTTCTGTATTGTTTAACAATTTTATATCGTGGTCCATGATCGACGAAATTTTTGGCTTTTCGTGACATATCGTCAAGATAGAAAAGCACAACGTATTATACTATAGATACAGCCACAACCAAAAATAGATGATTTACAAAAAAATACTGTTTTCGCTGCGATTTTTAACTCAATGAGTACCTAGGTAAATGGCACCGCAAATGACAAACATCACACATCCAGATGAACCAGCGAACAGATTATAATATGAAAAAACTAAAATCATTAATATTGCTTAACTCTATATATAACACCTGCATTCTAATCAAAAATATAATTAGCAATTCCATCTACACCAATTTACAACTAGACAGCAGAAAAATCACTCACAATTAAAGAAATAAAAACAAATTAGGTACAGTCAAGAGCACCCTAAGCTAGACACTTTGGACTTTGACCCGGCCCTGTATTCTATGGCACGCAGTACAAATCAGAGCTCAGCTTAAACTGGTAGTGTCAATGTTGACTTGCTCTTGACTGTACATCTTGCTAGCTTCCGAACTAATTACGGTAAAAAGTCGATTTTGTTTGAAGGAAAGAGCTGTACAATAATTTTACCTCATGAGATCAAGGAATGTAATAACATAAATATTTATAAAATTAAATTACTAAATACTAAATAATTAGTAATGGAATACCTCTGCCTACCCCCTCGGGGATGAAAGGCGTGAGATTATTATTTATTTATTTTTATTAGTATTCGTATTTTTGTGAGCAGAAAAATTTAATCTGTAAGCAGAAATAGCTAATTGGTCAGCAACTCATGGCCAGCAAACATTCCTAAATCAATCAGCAATTTATGTCATTCTGGATGGCTGTAATTATTTTTGTACAGCATATTAATAATATAAGCTGCAATGAGCTGCTCCTGTTTAATAAAATTCTGGTAAGCACTCAAGAGGGTAAGCGAGATAGGTGAAGGAGAGTTTAGATTATGCAACTTATTGTTGTTGTTGTCGTTGTCCATACCGTTACCGTTACAGTTACCGGTATCGTTATCGGTAAAATTATCAATATCGGTATCGTTATCATTATCATTATTTAACGTACATTGCCGATTTCAACAAAACGCAATCCAATTAGTTATTTTGCTCGCCAAGTTTTAAATATGCATACCAATCAAATACACTGGTTATATATACATGTTTTCTCTGCTATTCAATCATTAAATCTTGCTGACCAATAAGTTATTTTGCGGACCCAGTGTTATTTTATTTGCGGAACAAAGATGCTGCCTGATTTTTTTTATTGCCAAAAAAAATTTTGTATGCCGACCAAATGATTTATTTTATTAGGGGTAACAAACAATTATACAATAAAGTATTAAATGCTAAGCTTAAGCAGTCAAGTGTTAATAATTGTACAATCAGCATCGTTAACCACATATTAGTTTACAAATTATAAAGAAAACCGATCATGTGCACTAGAACTTACTTACAAAAGCACTAAATATAAATATAAAAATACTGAAGTTTGTTTCCATTGTGTCGCATGATGAGAATGCAGTAAATTGACCGAAATGAATCTAGGAGAAGGAAATAATATTGGATGTTTCTTTTTTAAAACTATTTCTAGAGAGTACAAATAGGTCAAATTTGTGTAGTTCATTATAAGACTGCATCATTCTAAAAAGAGGAGCTCATTCACCAGCGTTAGGGGCCATTTATACGAGGCCATTTCACTAAGACAATCCACTAAGACTGCATACAAAATTTTCCCGAATACGCAGAGATCTGCTAGGTAGGTATTTAAATGCTGTTTTTTTGTGGCTCACCAAATTTTAAAATTGCTGATCATTTAATTACTTCTCTTTAATTAATACACTAGCAGCTCTTGAGCTGATGACTGTATATCACTGCACTAGTGTTAATTGTTTTGAATGTTTATCGAGTCTATTTTTAAAACAATTCACTGATGGGGCACTTATCACTGTTTCTGAGAGAGCATTCCATATGTTGGTGTCGTGGTAAAAAGTGTGTTCAAGTGAGTTACTTGCACATAGAGGTTTGGTCAGCTTCAGGTAGTGCCCTCCTAACCGTTTGTTTAGATTCATTGTTTACAGGCGATAACCCATATGGACCTGCCGTTCCCAAACGAGGACACCTGTCAAAGTACCCCCAATTTTTTTATATTTCATTTTTTTTTCTGTTTTCAATGACGATAAGTGTTGTTAAATAGTTTATCTTCGTGTTATTAGACAAAACAGTCATTAGAATCTTGTAAAAGTGTTTTTATCGTGCATTTTGTGCAGCTGTTCCATGCATTAGTGAAATTCAAAAGTAAGTAATTATTATTTGTAACTTTTTCTTTTAGGTGTATTTGTGTTTTTACGTTTTATATATAAATATATCATGAACTATAAAATAAAATTATATTCCAATAGAATACTTGAACGTTGGTTGAAAAAATAGTGGTTTTATAACAGTGTCCCCAATTGAGGCCAGTGGGCACGTAAGATAGCATATAATTGGTTTTTTGTTTCCAGGTCAACATCGAATAAATAATGGACAACGGCCATTTAGCAGTCAAAATGACTACCACGGTCTTCAGGAAACACTTGATGCCGTGATGATTGTCGACGACGATGTTTCAGATATAGTTTTAGTTGCACTTCCCCTAGAACCGTTCTCACCGATGAAGAAGAAGTATAATAAGTATAATCTCACGCCTTATTAATCCCCGAGGGGGTAGGCAGAGGTATTCCATTGCTGGATATACCCACATTTCACGAGATATATTGGACCCCTAAACGTGATAGGTGGTGAGCCCATCGCCGGACCGGCAGCCTTATTGTCTAACTTTTATTTGCGGTCGCTTTAGATTATATCTTGTTCATTTTGCCATTTAAACAAGATGATATGTACTTCGGACGTCAAATTTCGTGATTTGCATGGAAGCCGTCCACAAATCCTCCGGAAGTAAATTGAGTGAACTAAAACGCTCTATTTGACAGTTTTGACAACTAAATTGGTATTGTGTAAGGAAAAATGACAGCTGGAACCGGCACGAAAGCGGTTGGGAACTGTCAGTTGAAATGGGTTGCAAATGTGCTGCCTTCTTCAATTTATTTCTCGTTTAATCAGCTAATTTACTGAAATAAAAAGAATGTGTGTAGTGTATTCCACGAATTAAAAGTGTAAAATGAATTCCTGGTGCCGATAATCAAGTTATTGTAGCTATTGTTATTCGGGAAATCAAAGTAACGTGATGTTCAAAACTTGCAAATTTTCTTTATATATGTGTTTGAAATCATAAAGCGAGATATCATTTCTTGCCCGGGAAAGGAAAATATCCCTGAAAGAATACCGGCATTCACCTGCGAAGATCACTCTGTGTTGCGATTGTTAATCACCGAGCTCACAATCCAAGTGTAGTGATTAGAGGTCAGTTGGGACTGATGTGATCATCAGTGGTCAAAAAAGTTGATAGGTATTACAGAACTCACTACGACTTAGGTACTTTACTTCCAATGTGTCTCATAAGATCAAAACTAAAGTATAGGTATTCCATTTTAAAAATAAGTCTAATAAAATGCAGCCCTATCCTCAAAGAGTTTGTCTGTTGTGTTGAGTGGCGGATTTGAAGTCTTAGCCGCCCTAGGCTCCAGGCCACGTAGTAAGTAGGAGCCGTCCCTTTCTCAATACCCATCATATGGACTACTGCCAATATAAAATAAGTAGGTATAATTTATACTATTTATTTACCTTTAGGTACGAAAGGTTTTGGAAACTTTTTTACCAGGAAAAACTATCTAATCCATAGTGATACGAACATAACTGTGTCTGTCTGTTTGAACTTATCGCTGAGCCACTCTTGATAAAATTTAAGGTTACAAAATATTACCGATATCACCAGGGAGGATATTGACAGATTTTTATTTTGAAATGTGAATAAAGTCACAAGCAAATATGTACTAACTTAAGTAGATAATAACGTTAGTATACTAAATCTATGGTAGATAATATAATCTTCTAGTCTCCTTATGTAGGAATTGTGTAGGAATTATTGTTATTAGTCCATAAACAAGAGAAACAATTCATTTAACTTACTATTTTATTTTTACTATGAAATCCCATTTACATAAGGTTATTAATAAATATGAAAGGAACAATGAAAGTTGACGAAGCAAAAGAAGTATGTAAGGATTGTAGCAAGTGGAAAGAAGTGGTCTCTGTCTACCCCTACGGGAAAGAGGCGTGATTATATGTATGTATGTATGTATTAATAAATATTATTAAAAATATTTAAATTTCTTACAGGTATACTCAAATTTCTCTAAGTGCGAAGGTGAATTCTGAATATAAATTGGAGTATCTTGGCAAGTCATAGATGAAGAAGACGCCTGATTGATAACCTTATCCTATAAATATAGGTACATATTGTTAAAGCTATATACTATAACATTATAATATTTAATTGATTGTTGTAAGTGTTTATTATTACCATTACCTTTTCAGCTAGCAGCGAGGTAGTATAAAAATTAGGTCATCTCCCAATTCATATTGGTATTTTGGTGACAATAGGACAGAATATTGAAACTAAAATAATAAAAAAATGTACTTTAATAAAATTAAAGATAAGGATTTAAATAGTTTATAATCTAACTAATCTATAAGTACTAACTAAAATGATTATAAACAGGCAAAGTTGTTTGTATTGTAGTCAAGCACTGATAGCCTAGTAGTGTAAGAGTCACTTCTCATTGGTGAGGCTTGGGTTCGAATCCTGGCATGTACCAATGAGAGAAAAGTTTACTTACATATTTATCTCTAGAGGTCAAGGAAATCATTGTGAGGAAACTCGGAGGTCCCAGATTTAATTTTAATTCACATGTAATTGACCCAATCCGGCTATGGGCTCACCACTTATCAAGTTATGCTCCAAAGAATATACTGGTGAAACATGGGTATTTCCAGAAATGGAATAACTCTTCCTACCCCCTCTGTGATAAAAAGCCAGAGTGTATTAAAGTTGTTATGTTTTAAAGATATAATAACCGTAACTAGTAGTCTAAAACTTAAGTTTAAAAATGCATTTAGATAGCTAAATCATTCCCGAGTGACAAACCAAGTGGTTAAAGCTAGTCCTTGTTAAAATAAAAATTCTTTATCATACTATAGAAGAAAACGCCTGTCATTAAAGTTTAGCAACAAAAGTACCTTAACAATATTGCTATGACAATGTTCTCAGATAGATATGGCATACTGAATTCTAACAAAGTGTTCTCATCTTAGCGATGAAAGGATCATAATTATATGTCATCAATAAAACACATACATATTTCATATTGATTTAATCAGAGGAGTGTATATGTATGTAATTATTTTAATAAATTTAAGATAGCTTCGGAGAAGTATTGTCATGTCTCTACTAATATTAAAAATGGGAATGTAACTCGTTGTTGTTACATAATATAAAAATAAATTAATTAGAAATTCGACAAACATATAATAACTTATAAATAATATTTTCATGTCAACATTAAATTAATTTAAGTCAATAAATTCACATAATATAGTATAATAATATTTTCCAACAAAAAGCATTTCACAAGATTTTTGAACACATTCACATAGTCAATTACCTTTTAATCTACCAGAAGACTAATAAACATCCTTATAGAATGGTACCTCGCTCGCACTGCGAAACAATTGTCAATTTCGGGGAGATAGATTAAGGAATGCCAATTTTCTGCGGCATAGGCGCTTTTTTGTTTGATCTGAAGTTTCATGACAGGCTGAGTTACTTCCACATTTATAATATTAAGTAGGGATTTCATTTTAGGTCCATCAAATGAAGCATCATATTATAAATAATCATTATATAATGATACAGTAGAGTCAGCACTTTGTAACGGAGGTATTAGTTAGGGGAGCCGCAGCAGTTGTGGAGACTGTTAGCGGGTTGACTGGAAGTAGTGCACCGAAGTATCCATGGAGAGTTGAGTTTCTTCCTTATGAC
Source organism: Ethmia dodecea (assembly GCA_963855545.1). NCBI lineage: Eukaryota > Metazoa > Arthropoda > Insecta > Lepidoptera > Depressariidae > Ethmia > Ethmia dodecea. The sequence continues at coordinate 2,225,120 of OY979447.1, forward strand.
ACTAGAAAAATATGTAATTTTGTCAATTTAGAATTATTATTACTGACAAGATTATTAGTAACTCGGAGACAACATAAATAAAGTATGAGTAGGGAATATGTGGTTAAGTTTAACATAGCATCCATCATATCTATCAATCTTGACATGAATGGACTGAACTATAAATTTATGGAAACTACCAAATATCTAGTAGGGATAAAAGTAGTACATGGTTTGACTTATACTTTTCAGTTAATTTAGAAGCTGAAAAACTTGTAATTCTAATAATGATTAAGTACCTATCAAGATAATAAAGAAGATATTATATGTAGGTATATGATGGATTCATACCTTAGGTATTCATACACTTTTTGTATATAAGTTCGGTGTACGACTTGATGGACTATGAATACCTAGATGGTCCATGACAAATGTTATTTTTATGGCTAAGATTGAGCATGTTAGGTCTATACTAGTAAAAGGTCCATTAGGCATAAGACTCGTGCAAGTTTGGCATTGGTGGGAATACTTACTTTAGTCCAGTGCTCTGCAATATTTCTCCTGTTGATCTCAATACATTTCGCGTCCTTAACTCGTCCCACAACATTTTGATTGCAATTGCATAAGAGTTATATTCTTATTCTCAGTTAGTTGGCCGTTGTTGTTGTTACATCGGCCGGCACAATTTCCATACATTCCATCCTTGGAGTGATGAAATAAGAGTTTTACTTTGAAATCCAATCACGCATGTTCAGAATTACAATGAAAACAGCTGCATAATTAGTAGTATTTCTGTGTTTTTATCTAAAATTTAGGTTAACCTCAATCAACTTGTAAACAAACATTTGTTTTTTTAAATTGTTTTTTCTTTTTACTGGTGTGGCAAGTGCTATGGCTACCGAAAAATACTCTCGTAACACATTTTGGATGCTTTTGTAACACGATTGTGACAATTCATTATTCGTATGGATGCTTTGATATGAATGAAAGTCCAAATTTTGATCCATGATACATAAACTCATATAAAAAATATTTTACTTACCTTATTAGATGACAACTACATGTACGCAATATGGAGAAGTTTATAATTTGGCAACACAGTATGCTTTAAGCCATGTCTAAGGCATGCAATGTGTTAGGCAAGGCCTGTACACTATAAAAAAAAAAAGACCGAGAAATTGCATTCATTTCGGTCATATAGTCGGAAGAAGATTCTATGAAAAATCCTTACACAATACCGTCAAACATGACACGATAGTATGGAGATGGATAAAGATAGAATCTAAAGCGACCGCAAATAAAAATTACACAATTAGGCCCCGGGTCTGTTTACACATGTCTCAGAATTAATTCCGAGACCCGCGGGTTTCCTCACGATGTTTTCCTTCACCGTCGAGCTAGTGATAAATATGTACGTAAGTTTTTGAAAATCTCATTGGTACATGCCAGGATTCGAACCCGAGCCTCACTGATTTTCGGCCGGCTCTTTAACCGTCCGGGCTATCACTGCACGAAGAAGAAGGTGACGCTTATATTATACAAAACAACGTTATGCTGCTGGATATACCAGGTAGAGTAGAAATATTTACACAGAATGAAGAGGACTGGGACAGTAGCGACGACGAAAACTTATCTGCAAAAGAGACGAAGAACTGGACTTGAAGAACCCCAGACCATGTTGTATTTTTATAACTTTTCCACTAGTTTTACTTTCCTCCGTGACCTTCGGCAAACTGGTTATCATGCAGCTGGTACCGTCTAAGAAGGTAGAACCAAAAAGTGTCTTCTAGTATCCATGAAGGACATGTAGAAGAAAAACCGTGTCGATTTTGATGATCGTTTTTACCAAATCAATCAAATTCTCTTCTTCAAATAGCTGGCAAACAGTATCTAAGCTATGAGGTCAAGCTACAATAGCATCCTACCTCTGGGTAAAGCAAAGAGATGGAGCTCTGTAGAGATAAGAAAAAGGTGGACACTGTTCTTCAAACCTATAACAAGGCTATGGGTGGAGTATATCAAGCTGATTAGTCGATTTCCCTGTATCGCGCTGCAATACAGGGCAAAATATTGTGGTGGGATTTGTTCACATCTAAGCTGGATCTAGCGGTTGATAACGCAAGCTTCAATGTCGTCGCTCTATTGCTCGTCACTATTTGATACATACAAAACGTGAGTCCAGCAGCTTCTGTTGTGGTGGTGGCCAAGCCTGCAGCATGATGGTGTGGGTCACTACCCTCAGAAAAATTCTCAACAACTAGGGTGTCCTGTGTGTCACAAAGAAGCTTTTTGGCTATGTAAGAAGTGTCTTGTGCGTTTAAAAATAATGTTTCGAAAATTGTGATGATATATGATCCCAGTGGCCCCATTTGAGGACGGCTTTTTTTTTTCTATAAAAATAAACAAAAAATAAAAAATTCTCGTGTTTTTCTTATAATAATATTAGTTTCTACCAATTAATGAAAAAAGTAAACATTTTCCTCGGCAAAGTTTAGCTTGGGTCCAAATGGGTTAATATTTTTTACATTGTAATGTCTTGGTAATGTCCATTTTACATTGATCAACATAATATTATATTTCATAAAATTTTTCTTTGTATTCACAACAAAAATACAAGTATTTGACACATCAATCATTTATGTCATCCCCATGCTTGCGTAACTAGTGGGTAGGTTTCGCGACTGGTCGAGTTTTCAAGTTCATCAAGAGTTCTAGACGGTTGTTTCCAATAAATATGACATTTCCACAGATTTCACAGATCCTCCGGTGGAGAGCGCCAATGCCATGCCAGTTATGTGTATAGGGGACAGGGTCACTGGAACCTGGTCTCAACAATCATGCCCTGCAAAAAAATTATGTTTTTGTAAAGGAAACGGTGAAAAGGTTTGAATGGAGACTAGGATGTCCATTATATGGGTGACAAAAATTTTGTTGCTGTAATCGAAACGCATACCCTCTAATATTTTTATATGTAGGTATTTAGCCTTACCTAAATATAAAATTTTAACTTTCTATGTCAATAACCAGTGCTGACAGTGCGATGAAGTTATAACTACTATAACTTAAGCAAAGGAAAAAGAACCATTGTGTTTTGGAACAGCAAGGAATGAAAAGCGAGCTGGAGAACACAACAAATAGGGGAAATGATGTGCAATGATTTTTATTATTTAGATCTACGAATAAGGAGTAGATTTAGATATTAATTAAGGTTATTAAAACATATATTACTATATTAATATTGGATGGGAAGGAATTTGATAAAAGAGATATGTACCTACTATGATCTGTATTCACATTGGGTGCTATATTTGTAAATTAAAATTTGAAGGGCCCAACAAAAAATGTTGCGGTGCCATGATGCTAATAATTTCGTGTTTTAATTTTGTTTCGATGTATGAAATTTTAAATATTTAATAGTTTTGAAAAAATGGGAATAAAGGCTTAAAAACTTCAATTGCAAGAGCAGTGATCATCAGTGAGGCTTGGGTTCGAATCCTGGCATGTACCAAAGAGTTTTCCAAAACTTACATACATATTTATCACTAGCTCGACGGTGAAGAAAAACATTGTGAGGAAACCCGCAGGTCCCAGAATTAATTTTGAGAGATGTGTAAAAAGACCTGGTCCGGCAATGGGCTCACCACCTATTACATTTAAGGGTCCAAAGAATATCTTATGAAAAGTGGGTATATCCAGAAATGGAATACCTCTGCCTACCCCCTTCGGATCAAAGGCTCGAGTTTTTTTTTGTTTTGAAACTTGAATTGCTCTTTTGCTTAAAAATAAATAGAGATTTGATTATACATCGACAAACCCTCATGGAAAATATTGAACGTGTAGCATACGCCTTACAGGGCAGGGTGTGGGGGTGTAGGGCGAATATGAATAAAATCTCAAGTAAAGTACGGCCGTTTTAACGTGGCTTCTTTGAACATAGGTTTCCGAATTTTGCGACAGACGGGTGCGGCCGACGTCTATCATTTTCACGGAAGTCTACCTTATCATAGCCAAAACCAAGTCAGCGCCCGTTAAAAGTATCACCATCTTATCCGACGAAAGATGTCCACAGCTGGACATGTCCCCCAAACATCGCCACAATGACCGGTCTTATGCTTCCCGTATCCGCAAAAAGTATACTGTAGTCAAATAATAGTCACTTACCAGTAAATCCATGACCCGGTTTTGCAAGCAGCTACCTCTGCATTGCAACTGCATTTGCTTTGCATGTGTGCACCTGTGCCAGGGAGATGAAAATCAATACTTAAGTGCTGTTCGCGCAAGGCCCAACCCATCATCTTGCTTACTAATTGCGTTTACAACACAGGTTTACAATGATATTTTCCTAGATGTAGAGTTGTATACAAGACCCAAACCACTGACGTGCGCGACCACAGACCAATAATCAATCAATACCCGGTAGGGATGTAAAAAATAATCGATTTTTAAAATAATCGATAATTTTTTGAAATAATCGATTTTTAATAATCGATTTCTTAAATAAAAATAATCGATTTTTAAAAAATCGATTATATAAATTACGCGTTTTAATCGATTTTTATAAATAGCTCCATCTATGCGGTGAATGAACCATAACGTTGTCGTTAAGCTTTTTTACTTATAGTTTCATTTTATTTTAATACTACGACTACTACGAGTACTCTTATTTTTTATTATTTTTCGTCTTTTGACTGTTTAAACTTAAAAAATAAAGAAAGATTTGTTTTTTATTTTAGTTTTTGAGACCTTAACGTAGTCGTTTAGTGTTTTTGATTCTCGTTTTAAGTATTTTATTTTAATACTAGTCAAATGTAAAATAGGACTGAACATTTGTGACACTAATTATTTTTAATTATTTTATTGTTTAAATTTGAAGATTATCGAAGTTTTATTTTGTTATTTCTTTATTCATATTATTTTATTTAATTTTTAAGCTGTTCAAATGTTAATATGAATCTCTTAGGATTTTATTATTAAAATATGAAAAGCATAATATATAGATTTTTTAATATGTATTAGAAAAAAATCGATTTTTTAGAATTAGAATCGGTTGTTGCTGAGGTGCCCGCCCCGCGCCCCCGCCTCCGCAGATGACGTCGCGTGCGAGCGCGGTCACGGCCCGGCCGCGTGCTTACGCAGACGCCGCTGCCGCGCCTGCCCCCGTCGCTGTCGCCGCACCTTCCCCGCTAATGAAGCGGCCCTCCCAGGAAGGGAAGAAGAGCCGGAGCAAATCTGCTGGCAAGCAAGTGCCCCCAACGGTTTTCAGGAAAAACCAGTGTGATGAGGAGGGCTTCCAAAGAGTAGAGAGGAAGAAGAAGAAGCCCTCTAGCCGCAACACCCATGGCACTGCTCCGACCGGACCGAACCATCTGCTGCGTCCTGCTGTACCGTCGACGCAGCTGTATGTGTCCCGTTTGCACTGGTCTACGAAGGTCCAAGACGTCGTAGACTACATAGTGAAGAAGTCCACTTTCTCATTGAGGGTTGAACGGTTGGAGTCTCGTCGCAAAACGAATTTTAATTCTTTTGTGGTGAGAGTACCAACCCATCATCTGGAAACCTTCATAAAGGAGGACTTCTGGCCGCAGGGAGATGTATTTCGGAAATTCCGGGGTCAACTACCTGCCGACAGCGCTCGCACGTCGCCGACACTTCGTGTAAAATAGTTTAGTTATTTATTTTTTATGTATGTATACATAATATGGGCCTCTGTTTACGTTATTTAAGATCTACTAATGTAAATATTGCCTGAAATAAAGATTATAATATCGACGGTTAAAAGGCTAATTGGTCTAAGTGACATTTTTTGCGATATTGAGTTATATACATATTCGGAATCAGCAAATTTTTCTCCGTCGTTTGAATCAGGTTTCAAATTTTTCTGAAAACTTTTTTGGCTCTTAGCACCCACAGCAAAACAGGCCTCATTTCTAAGCTCAATGATCTATACGACACAAAATTAGACAAATTTGAGGACTCGATGACTTAGGGCATTTGGCTTTTTCGCCATGGTTATGGTTTCGTCGTTTGGCCTATTTTGCATTAAACCAAAATAATAAGCTATGTCGTTTGGCCCATTTTGCATTCAACTACAATAAAAAAGTGTGTCGCTTGAACCATTTTGCATTAAGTTATATGAATTAACTAAGTCTCTTGACCCATTTAACTTCTATTAAGGATAATGAGTAATGTCACTTCGGATTTTTTGACCTAAATATCTCATTAGTGTTATGGCATTTGAAACATTTTGATTCAATTCAGTATGCGTAAAATTGGCATTTCCATCATTTTATCAAATCGGTTTTAACGCATAGGCCATCCAATAAATTATGAGATTAGCTACTACTTAGTCGCTTGGGAGTAAGTTCAATTTATTGCGCGCTTTGTGATATCTCACCTACCCACGCGGACGCGTCAGTCAGCTGTTAACATTAAAGGAAATGCGAAAGAGTGATATACCACCTTGTTCTATCTTAAGGGTTTGGTTTCCGCACTTAGTCCCTAAATTGGACCATTGAACGTGAGTAAGAAATGGCGAATATTCCAACCAGCCCACCTCCCTACAGGAGCAGATCAAACTTCCGAGTCTACTCAGGACATCCGCAAAGGATTCTAGTGTTCCAAGAATTTCCTTACGGATCTGGGCATGAGATAGATGAGATGGTAGCGCATGTGGTCTTCGAGTGCGTTGGGCACTCCAGGAGCACATGCGCTACCATCTCTTCCACCTCCATGCACGCTCAGCATAGAGGACTGTCAGTAATACCTAAGTTGTGTCGGTGTTTATTCAGTGAGCAGTGTCCGGTGATGGTCCCTAAAACCATTCACAGGCTGGGCATTCACAATGGGTACAATGGGTTCGGGTTCGATGGTCTTCGTTTCAGAACCTCTTCTGGCGAGTTCATCCGCTGCATCGTTTCCACGTCAGCCAGTGACAGGTGAAGTGTCACTGTATTGTGGTTTAGTACCGCACGTGTCATAGTGCATGATGGCACTCCAATATCAGTCTCGAAGTGATCTGGTTTTTCTTTAAGGATTGAAGGACTGAGGCACTGTGGAACAGTATACGGATATTCGTATCCGTGACTTCTCTGGCCTCTATGACCACACATTCTGCTTGATAGACAGTGTTGAGCATTCCTAGTGGTCTACTATTTAGATCATCTGAGTAGACTTTGACTCCAGTTCCAATGTTGGTTTTTGATCATTCAGTATAGATCCTTAGCACTTTTGGACCTGATTGATCATACAACTCTGCTGTAAGTTCTACGTTGTAGTGTTTTACGAAACAGTGTGTTTTCTGGGTCCTATCGCTCGGTGATGCCATCACCGGGTGTCGCGAGATTGCATCCTCTTTTAAGCGTATGTGTTTGATTCTGGAATCTCTGTTACGCCTGCCTGAAGGCCGCTAGAGTTGCTTCTTCCCTTACGTCAAGGTTCAGGGGCGGCTACCTTACCATCGCTTGTAGGGCAGCAGTAGGTGATAAATCTTTGCCTGCGTAGCAATGACCGGAAAAATAGAAATTCCCGAAGGGGCCCGTCCCGAATATCTCTGTCACAAGAGTCTCTCCAGGGTCTTCTGTAGGAATGATGTCAGACTTATAGGCCTGTTCGCCTTGGGTTGTGTGTAATCGGTTTTGCCTGGCTTAGGGATGAAAAGCCATGGTGTGAGGAAATCCACTCCCCATTGCAGTAGGGCAGGAAAGATGCCGTCTAGGCCTGCGGATTTGTATGGCTTGAAGGTTTTAATTGCCCATTTTATTTGTTCCTCTGTTACTAGGGTACGGGCTCTGGACCAATCTTGGTTATTTTTTATTAGGTATGTGTGATTACTTACATGCCCATGTATTGTCTAGGAAGTGTGTTTCTAGAAGCACTTTATTTGTTACACGGTCTGATTTAGTGTATGTATTGTCTTGGTTTTTCAGCGAGCGAAGGGTGCGGTCTTGATCCGCAGATAGGCTCTTTCTTTTCTATATAGGCCCCAGTCTTCTGGGAGCCTAGAATCTTTGCATCTGTTGAATTTTTTGCACACCGTTTGCCTGAGCTTACAAAGTTCTATGTTTCACCAAGAGTTTCCCTTGCTTTTGGTGTTTAAACCTATTTGTTTACAGCAGGCGTGGTACCTATGCTTCTGTTATATATTCTGTGCTTTCGAATTCTTTGGGCTATCCAGGCACCCAACATCCTTAAACCTAACGGACGGTTCGAGTGCCAGAAGGCGTTTGTATAACCAGGTATGTCGGTCCGGCGTGGGTAGCGTCTAGGTTTGGTATTTTTTATGTTAGCTGATAGTGAGAATCGAATCCTCCTATGTTCAGAACAGGAAGGTTCGTTAGATACATGCCAGTTAGAGATATAAGTCGTTAAGTTTTCTGAAGCTAATGTTAAGTCAATAATTATTTGTCCGCGACCTGTGACCCAAATGGGTTCCGACCCGCGATTTAAGATGTTAAGGTTAGTAGAAAAAAGGGAAATAATATACCACCTTATCTAATACTTTGCTCCAAGACACATTGAATCAACAACTTGAATGATTCCTCCACACAAAAAGGTTTTTTTTATATTAAATATACAAGACACTGTCTAAAATTGTATAAAGTGCCATACCAACCTCAAAAATATCTTATGGATGTTGCTAAATTACGATGGCCTAAGCTTCAATATCTACTACAAAATGAAAAATGAAAAAATGTTTATTAAACTATAAATTTGCTTAAAGTATACATTTTTAAGGCATCCTTTTAAGTATTATAATACTTGTGTCAGGATACCTTACTCTTCTATAGCACTACAATACTATTATATAAGCCAATAATGTTGTTAACTACTAACATTTTGTTCTATATATTTATATTACTTAAGAAACACAAACTGATACAGAAATAATTTTGCAACTGACATTTGCAAATTCTGTGTATTACATACATTCCTGCCCTACGAAAGTATTTTCTTGGGATCAGTATAGAGAACCACAGGATTGTATGTAAGGGTGTGTGGGTGTGGGGTATGTAAGGGTGTGTGTGGGGGTGTGTGGGTGAGGGGTATGTAGGTGTATGTGAGGGAGGGCGAGTGTGTGAGGGTGTGTGTGTGTGTGTTTTGAATCGTTAACTACTGTATTCCAACAACTTTTCTGTGTCAACATAATTAAGCTTCTTCAGCCACTCAGTTAGTTTCTTTTTGCAATCAATGGATAATAAAGGATATATTTCCAGCCTCTTGTTGAAAATGTTATATAAATGTGTAGATTGATGAGTAAATTGATATTTAGCAAAATACGTGTTCGCATTAAGTGTTTTTGCCACAACATCCTTCCTCCTTTTGGTAAGTATATTTGGATCAAACGTAAGTGATTTATGTTTTTTTTAAATATCTCATATCAATCATATCAATATACTATAATCTAGTAAAGGTTTGTTGTTCATTTTGTTTCATCCCGCAGTCAATCTAATGGGCATCTGTATCAAACTACTTCACTCTGGTGCGACACTATCATGTTGCTTCGGCTCATTGGGAATATTCAACTGTCAGTTGACTTGGCACTAAATTCATTTTCTCTCGTCGTATATTATTTTAGGTTGATGCTTGAGCCAGTTTACTTTCATCTATTTTATTTACGGTAGTCGTTTGAACCATTTTGCCTTTCTCAAAAAATTACTAAATTTGATGCATTTTGGGCTAACCAACATAAATTTTCTAAGATAATACACAATTTTCAACAGGTATAACTTAAAAAACTTCCTAACTTAATTAGGGATATACTGTAATAAATAAATAAAAGTCTATCAAATAGTTGCTTTTTTATGATTTTTTTTTCCAAAAAAAAACTTTAAACTGTTCTCCTGCAAGTTTAACAAAATGTCGCTTAGATCAATTGGCCTTTTAACCGTCGATATTATTATTATTAGAATAATCGATTATTTTCAATAATAATCGATTTTTACAAAATCGATTAATTTTAAAGAAAGAAAAATCGATTTTTATTAAATCGATTATTTTCCTTGAATCTTACATCCCTAATACCCGGCACAGATACCCGGCGAGGGATTAGGGAAGGGAGGGAGGGAGGCGAGGCGATGCGATCGATGCAGATTTTTTTTTTTTTGAAATTGTTTATTGGCCTTTGGATTCTAGTCCTTACAGCCTAATATTACAAGATAAAATACTATATCTAATTTACAATGTTCCTACGGTATTTACAATGTATTTATAAATAAACTTAAAATATAACGGGTTTCTTAATAGTTCCTGTAAATCGGTAGCCACTTCTGTACAAATATTTTGGAGTTCCGACACTAACAATAAACGTTGGAAATTAAACTTTTGACATTTCATAAACAGATGTTCGAGGTCAGCGACTTCATTACATTGTTCACAGTTTGGGTCCGATAGGATTTTCAATCTTGAAAGGTGGGCTTGAGTTCGACAGTGGCCAAATCTTAAACGGTTAATTGTAGTGATAAAGTTTCTACTATCAGCATCTCTGTGTTTGTTGTACCAAGGTCTTTGCGGCGGGGAATTCTGAATTTTAGCATACCACTTTCCTTTTTCTTGGCTAATAATCTTCCAATAATCATGCCATAGCTTTTTTAACTTTTCAGTTAACATCTGATTGAAATCCGTGAAAGGAACTTGCAATATTGAAGAGTGGTCCTCAGAACACACTCCACGGGCTGCCTCGTCTACTACTTCATTCCCAGAGATGCCACAATGAGATGGAACCCATTTAAAAGTAATTTTCAAGAAATAGCCGTGTGTAGTTCGTTTTAAAATAAATTTTGAACTTATCTTCTTCGGAGGTCCCTGCGATCTGCCTATATTTTCTTTTTCTTTCTGAAGGCTCATCCTCGCCGTCGCTCTGTGTCCCCATCTTGAGAGACGGGGTAAATTAACTAATTTTGCTGCAATTTACTTCTTTTATCCGTATAAATAACAATAAAACAATTCGACGAAAAATTATAGCTCCCGCTCAATTTGACTTCCCGCCAAAAAGTCGATCGATGCAGAGAGCGAGCAGTGTTGCCGTTCTACAAAATAAAAAGTTCCTAGATAATCTGAAAAATTTCGCCAAAAAGGGGAAAATATATTTTCTGAAAATCCGCTAGGTGTGTCCAAGACATTTTTTCTTACCAGATAGTTATGAAATATCTCTGTCGCTCAAGTCTAATCTTATTTTTTACTTGTCTGATGGATGCAAACAACTTTTTACTCCATAAAACGACCAAATAAATAATAATCAGAAAATAAAAAAGTGAAATTACTGAACAAATTCAGTGACAAAGGAGTTAAATATTTTAGTCCTCCAGTTAGTTTTTGTTTTTCTTTTGCAGACTTAAAAACTACGAAAACTTATTATAATGGGCAATTTACACGAGTTTATTCCATGAGCCATTCCACTAAGACAATCCACTAAGCCAATCCAAACTGTATACAAAAAAAGCTTGAGGACAATCCATTGCAGTGGACTATCTCCATTTACACGAAGCCATTAGTGTATTGGCTTAGTTAGAGGAATCGCTCAATAGAATGGCCTCGTGTAAATTGCCCATAACATAATAATACTTTGCTCACTGCGGATGAATCACATTTTTGTTTATATCAGGGGAAATCACGTTTAGCCTTATTCTATGTGAGTGATACCAGTTGCAGACTTGAAAATCAGACATACAAATAAATTAGTTTTACTTATTTGCTCATAAGCCCACGATTTTTATTATAGAAAAAAGTCACTTTATCTACGGTTCAAAAGACGCTACAAATCGCTAAATATTTTTATTTGTCGCTACAACGAAAACTTTTCCTAGATCTAGCGACTAAGTCTCTAGAACGGCAACACATAGAGAGAGCGCGCGGCCGCACGACGCGGTGGGGTGCGGGCGGGTGCCATTTCTTTGTAGGTATATAATATAGTAGCAGCGCCCCGCGGTTACACCCGCGTAGTCCCCGTTCCCGTGGGAATACGGGGATAAAATATAGCCTATGTGTTATTCTGATGTATAAGCTATATGACTGTAAGGTTTCATCAAAATCCGTTCGGTAGTTTTTGCGTGAAAGAGAAACAAACATCCATCCATACATCCATACAAACTTTCGCGTTTATAATATTAGTAGGATTTTTGCCACTTTTGTTGGACAGGCTAGGATCAAAGATCATACTGCCTCGTCTTCAGTTTTTCTAAGGTTTTTCTAGGCCGTTAAGCCACTGTTTCCCAGGACTCGGACTTAGGGCGAGAGGAGGAACAGCATGGGGGTTTTTAGTCGGTGCAAGCGTGACATAACTTTGTTGTCGTCCCCGCTACCACCAGGGCCCTATATTATAAAGCTACAGGTTACGGCTGTGGGTTACAGTTTACAGGGGGAAAAGCAGCAACAATGATAAATTGAACAGCAACACTAAGTATATAAAATTACAGGTACAGGCTAGGCGTTTTATAAAGCTACAGGTTATTTTATTTACAATCTACAGGAACGCGTGCCTGTAACTTTCCTGATTCAACCTATTATTTACAGGTGTCATGATCTGTAATATTTTAGTCGATGTTTCTAGTTCATTTGTAATATTATTGTTATTGTAAAGTGGCAACACTAATACTCGCATATGATTGGTTTATAAAATTCAACCAATCATAGCTCAGTTTGATGGACCAATCATATCCGCTTACTGTATTCCGATTTCTAGTGGGACGCTAAAAGTGGAGGGGCGATAGCTGGCGACTGTTTGAGTCATTCTGTAGCGAGATCTCGGAGAGTACAGTCGTACAATAAGAGCGAATGTAGTACTATTAAGAAATTGTGAGAAGATATAGTTTGAAGTAATAAATAGTGATTGGTATTTCATCCGAAATATTTTATTCATCACACAGGTGTTGACGGAAAAACTTGTAAAATACATCTGTAAAAAAAAATAAAAAATTGTTAATTCGAATATTTTGAGTGATGTTGCGTGTTGTGAGCTCAGACTCGGTCTCTGAGAATGGTGGACATGGTGGTCAACATCCAAGAAGACGACGGCCAAGACCTTTCGCCGTCAGACCCAATACTTATGAACCCGCAAACGATTTTCACCTTCAATGAGAAATTTATAATGCTCAAATGCAATATGTTTTGGAGAATATTGGAGGAGATATAAAAAGAGAGACGTAATAGTGTTCTGTGTGCAGAAACCATCTCCAACCTCTTACACCGAAAGAGCAACTTTGTATTAATTTTAGAGAAAATAATGTGATTTCTTTCTATACTACGTAAATAAACCATAGAAATACAAGTAGATAAACAATTATCTGTTTTTATTATAAATAAACTACCGACCCGCCCCGGCTTCGCATGGGCAAACCTTCCTCTTAAATCACACTATCTATTAAAAAAAACGCATCAAAATCCGTTGCGTAGTTTTAAAGATTTAAGCATACATAGGGACAGAGAAAGCGTCTTTGTTTCATACTATGTAGTGATATTAATATTTTATGGCGTTAAACTAGACATTTAAGCCAAAAAACAGATGTCGATAATGTATTTTTTTTATTTTTACGGTTGATTCATAGTGCTGTACTCCGACTTGTTAACTGCGCCTGTAGTCGAGATTTTCGAGCTTATAAATGCTACAATAGTAATATTACAGGGGTCTTTATAAAACACCTGTTACCTGTAGATTGTAACTACAGGAGCACTACAGGCTTTTTTTTCCTGTAGCCTGTAGCCTGTAGCTTTATAAAACAGGGCCCAGATATCGCAAAAGCGGTCAATCTAGTTAGCAGGAAGGTCGAAAACCCCACTAGAGAAGACGTCACAAAAGTCAAGAAAATATTCAAATATTTAGTGGGAACCAAAGAGAAAGGCATTTTGTTCAAACGAAACAAACCAATAGAGAACATCGATGCTTACAGCTACTCGGATTATGCTGGAGACCCATTGACGCGAAAAAGCACTTCTGGCTCCGTGCTAATGATAGCCGATGGACCAATATCATGGGCATCCAAGAGGCAGCCTATAGTAGCGCTATCGTCGACTGGAGCCGAGTATATAGCCGCAGCAGACTGTTGCAAAGAGGCATTGTATCTCAAATCTCTATTACATTAAATAACTGGTTTGGACATAAAAATAAATTTGCATGTTGATAATCAAAGTTCGATTCAACTTGTGAAGTCTGGATCCTTCAACAAAACCACGGTCGAACCACATAGACGTGCGGTACCATTTCATACATGAACACTTTGTGCATGGATTAATAAATATTAGCTACTGTCCCACAGAAATTCAGTTAGCTGACGTGATGACCAGATTAACGGGCCATTTACACGAGGGCAATCCACTAAGACAATCCACTAAAACTGCATACAAAAAAAACTTGAGGACAGTGGAATGGATTGTCCTCAAGTTTTTTTTGTTCTCTTTTACTAGTTGTTTTCTATGGTGTCATTCAATGTCTTATATTTTTCTAGGCTTTCTTTTTTTCGTTTGTAGCCGAATCAAAGTTACTGTCACATAGGTAAGGAAAAGAAGTTCCTTTTCCATTTGATGGGGAATGTATCGAACTATTTGAACACTTCCGTATCCTTCAGTTTCATTTAAGCAAATGATCGATCGTTATGTTCTCCATACACGGGAACGATCGGTCTGTACGATCCGTCGCAACAGATAGATCGTAACGACAGATCGTCCGTGTATGTGAAGATCGTTAACGATTTACTTCATCGCAAGCGATATCGCAAGCGATATCGCAGATCGCAACAAAAACCCATATCGTAACGATGAATCGACAGTGTATGGCTCTCTACCATTGAGCAACACCGGCACCGGTGTTGCTCAATGCTCTCTACGATCAACGATTCGATTTTGTCGTGTTGCCAGACTGTGGGCAATTTTACAAGCATTTATTTAATTAGCAGTGATAGCCTTACGGTTAAAGAGCCTGCTTCACATAATGAAAATCAGTGAGGCACGGGTTCGAATCCTGGCATGTACCAATGAGTTTTTCGAAACTTACATACATATTTATCACTAGCTCGATGGTGAAGGAAAACATCGTGAGGAAACCCGCAGGTCCCAGAATTAATTCTGAGACATGCATAAACAGACCCGGTCCGGCGATGGGCTCACCACCTATCACGTTTAGGGGTCCAAAGAATATCTAATGAAAAGTGGGTATATCCAGAAATGGAATACCCCCTCGGGGATAAAAGGCGTGAGATTATTTATTTATTATACAACATGTAACAGAATAAGCGCAATTCCTGAAATTAGTTTGTTCAGTATCGACTACTTATGCCCGGTTCCTATATTCAACGAATCGTTGTTGTACTTCAGCAACGGACCGTTTGTCAACTACGAGTAACGAACCGTTATAGACGATAAGCTATTTTTAATATGTGTTAAATTTTTCAAAAAAAAAGAATTATCGTAAATGAATTTAGTGCTTTCTTTGGAAGTCGTGCTATTATTAATCGATATTTAAGAAAATTGGTTAGACACAACTAAAGAATGATTACATCATATTTTTTTATATTAATATAGTAATTGGGGTGTATGAGGAATTGCGCTTTTTCTGTTACGTGTTGTATATTTTTATTTATTTTATTTGCAATGTAATATAACTATGTATGTTCATGTGGAAACTTGCTCAGTCAAGTTTTTTGTACAATTTTAATTTTGCTATATATTTCAGGTTTTACATAGATTAGAGATAGTATATTATGTGCCAAGTGTCCGTGAAAGTATGCAGTGAGTGGAAAAATTCGATAAAATGCGAGGGATGATTTTGGATTACTTTAAGAAGTCACAAAGAAGTCTTCAGTAAAAAAAAATCAAATCATTTTACTGTCGATAACTTTATTTTTTATTTTATTTATTTAGAAAAACAAACAGTCACTAACTTAAATTTCTACTTAACATATTAGGTGTAGACCTATAGCTCCCTTATTTTATATAAAACTAGAAAGCACCAAAGTAAACCAAACTAGAAATATATTCTATAGGTACATTAACCAAGGGATGAATTTAGAAATTGTTGAAGACACTGAATTTTTGTGCATGGACTTTGAAGCAGAGCCATTTAACTTAATTAATATAAAGAGCAGTGATAGTCCGGACGGTTAAAGAGCCGGCCGAAAATCAGTGAGGCTCGGGTTCGAATCCTGGCATGTACCAATGAGTTTTTCCAAACTTACGTACATATTTATCACTAGCTCGACGGTGAAGGAAAACATCGTGAGGAAACCCGCAGGTCTCAGAATTAATTCTGAGACATGTGTAAATAGACCCGGTCCGGCGATGGGCTCACCACCTATCACGTTTAGGGGTCCAATGTATCTCATGAAATGTGGGTATATCCAGTAATGGAATACCTCTGCCTAAAATTTGTCATTAGCATCGTTTGACAAGTCCAACGTGAAGTTAGTTGTGTGTGAATAAGATGTTTCATTCCGAGTGCTGTCTGATAAAATATTATCGATGTAATTTTATTTTACTAGATAAATAAAATTTAGTTTCTTCATTTATTTCACTTAATGTTATTGCCCATATTTTACCGATTCAAAGACCTTTCCGGCCTTTTGCCCGTCTTTAAGAAAAACTAAAAATGCCCATGGCGCGGGTAATTGCCCACGGTCTGGCAACACGATAGATCGCTTGCGACCGATCGTACAGAGACGGATCGTTCCGTGTATGTGGCACTTTATCGGTAAAAATATCTGTGGTAAAAATAAGGTATATTTTTTTGTTTCAAGATGCATTGGAAATATACTCATCAACCTAAATACGATCCAAATTAACTGTCACACATAAACAGTTTCTAGCTCTTCTGATGATTTAAAAATGGAATATCAAATTTATGTATGAGGGTGTTGACACTAAGTCAAAACAATATATTTTAATAAAAATAACAAATAAGTGTAAGATTTCAGTATTATGTACAGTAAAAGAAAGAAAATAAAAAGACATGATGTGGTTTATGATAATACTACTCGGGATTTGATTCCAAAAAGGGGTTATTATTCGGAGCTCGTAGCTGATATGTCGAAAGATGAGCCAACGAAAGACTTTTGCGCTAAAAAACGTATGAAACTTATACTTCAGGTAAGTTTACGTCTCTCCCTCACATTCATATTATGCTTTTGCTTTTATTTAAGTATTTAAATGATAGATAGGCTAAAACCCTGTTAACATCTGCTTAAAGTTGACAGACTGCTCGCAGATTAAAATAAGAAAAAAAAAAAATGATAGGTATATTCGGTAGCGTAGTTACCGGAGGTTTAGATGGTGCCATAGACTGAGCTCACCAAGTTTAGGGGACACGCGGCCCTGACAAGTAGATTTATGGAAATCAGATAAATATAATATCATGACATTTTAAAACTTTCCTTTGGTTGGAATCCCCCCAAATCGTATTTCTGTTGTTTGTGCAGTGTTGCCAAGTTATGGATTCACTAAGATCTATGGTTAGAGCATTTATGATAGGTCCAAGATCTATGAGAACTAATCACACTGACTAAACGAAGATTCAATCAAGTAGTTGGCGGGACAGCCGGAGGGCACTTCATGTTTCTTGTAAATTGTTGTTGTGCTGTTTTTAATGTCGGTAGTGAATATATTGATTTTGTACTATGTTGTAAATATCTATAAAAGTGTGCTTGCAACAAGCTGAAAATTTTGTTAGAAGATGAGACATGCGCTTTTTTGTATTTCGTTATGTATTAAGACGAGATTTAAATATTTGATAAAATTCCACTACACTATTAGAAGAAATAATTTATGTATTTTAACCTTTGAGTATTAAACCAACCGGAGTCGCCACCACTAATAGGCGTTCCCCTCTTCCAAGAAAAAGTGTCGGTCAACGATCATACCTGTTATACACAACTAGTTTTTTTGAGTTCACGGAGTGCTCGTATTGGTGAATGTATTTGTGTGCATCTAGTTCAAGCTAGTGTTTAATTGTTTTGTCAAAAAATGCGTTTGTTTTAACATTATTTGTGTTTGTTTCCTCGTCCCCCCCAAAGAAATTGGCAGACTTTTTTGCAAAGAAACTAGTGCGCGTGACGTCTCCTGTTGGTTTAATACTCAAAGATTTTAACGCAAGGATTCTATGATAGTTCCAACACCTTTGCGAATTCGTTCAAGGCTGATGGCTAGATTGGCAATGCCTCATTATGAAAACTAACGAATGACTGACAAGCCAACCATTTGTGCATTTTTTACATATTTAGCGGGAATTTAAAAATGTTATAAATTTCAGGCTAAAACAGAAAAACTTGCTCCGACATTAGTATCACTGCCAAAGCCTCTGAAACCCAAGTTACTACTACCGCCGGGACGCTGGACAACTTACAAGGAAGATGACAGTATTGTAAGTAATCTTTTTGTATTTCTTCCTTTGACTTCGTTGCAAGTTCAACAAAATATCATCAAATTAACAGCCTCATTTGAGCCTCATTAAATTACACAATAAATATGGAATGTTACATACATTAATTTATACGTTAAAAATTTTATATCATACATTAAATAAAATATTTTTATGATATTTATTCAATCTTTTTTTCTTATTGAATACCACCCAGGCTTTCTACACTTCACATAATATTGGCAATTATTTGTTCTCAGCAATTCCCGTTTGAGGCGTTTGTGCCTAAGCTGCAGTTCCTGGCTGTGGTGCTGCCGAAGGAGCTGCCCCGACTCGTCAAGATCGAGAGGCTGCGGAGGAAGTTCCTCGCAGCTAATATTAAGGTAAATTCCACAATAAAATTGTAATACTGTTGTTGCGGTATGTTCTATCTGACTTTCAAAAATGTTAGTAGGTATTACCGGTTATAATGAAATTAAAAAAAAAAATTGAAAGAAAAGAACCTTCCCTTGGTAGACAAGGAAAAATAGACCTCCATCCAAACACCTTTAGTTAGTACCTATACCTCTTGTGCTTCATTCACATCTATCAGATGACTTATACTGCTCATACATCCCTGTTTTAAGGTATTATCCAGCTTTTTTTAAGTACATCCTCTACTTTATCAATTTATTTTTTTATTTCCTTTTATTTGGATTAAAAAACAGTTACACAATACATTATTATACTAGGGCTATTAACATGGATAGGTAATTGTATAACCAATCTCATTAACCACATATTAATAACAATGAAAGTAGGTTTGCTATAAGACCACCCATTGTACCTACTTTAGTTACTGTTGATATCCATATTGTATTGTTTTTGGTGTACAATAAAGAGTTATTGTATATATAATAATAATAATAATATAATAATAATAATGTTTATTTTGTATACCAAAACTTAACCTAATTACAGGTAATACACTCAATTTGAGACTAAGTGCAGGTGTCGTGAGGCTAAGGTTCAAGCTAAGTTGCAGCCAACAGCTAAACTAGGAAAAACCTGTACTATAGCTGCTGACTAGTTCCCATTTAAGATGACTTGGTGTGCCTTTTCTGCCAAAGTGGCATGAACCATTACCAGTACTTAAATAAAATTTATAAAATTAGTAGAAAAAGAATTAACCTAAAATAAAAGTATAGGGTGTGCGTGTATGTGTAGTGAATGTGTAAAGGGTGTGTATGTGTAGTGATGAGATAGGGTGGGTGGATAATCTCACGCCTTTCATCCCTGAGGGGGTAGGCAGAGGTATTCCATACTTTATATACCCACATTTCACGAGATACATTGGACCCCTAAACGTGATAGGTGGTGAGCCCATCGCCGGACCGGGTCTGTTAACACATGTCTCAGAACTAATTCTGAGACCTACGGGTTTCCTCACGATGTTTTCCTTCACCGTCGAGCTAGTGATAAATATGTACGTAAGTTTCTGAAAAACTCATTGGTACATGCCAGGATTCGAACCCAAGCCTCACTGATTATCGGCCGGCTCTTTAACCGTCAGGGCTATCACTGCTAAAGAGTTATTGTATTGTATGCTAATCAATGTAGGTACCGCCCTAGGTTGCTTTCTGGTGACTCACTGTTACATATAAAAAATTTAAAAGAAATATTACAGAAAATGCTTCGAAAACTGGGTATCCAACCGTTCTGGCTGTTGCCACCCAAGGAGTATGAGCTGACCGACCAGCAGTACTACGGTCTGTACAGCCAGTTCCCGAAACTACCACTTGAGATATTCGACAATACAGACTTTGATTGCAGGTTAGTCTGTTATCTATTAAGTAATGTAGGTAAGTCATTAACCCGTAACGACACAGTGATGCGCCAAGGGTCAAATTAAATCACAATCTATTTCTGAAAGTGGGAAAGCCATGCTTCTGCACGCTTGGGCCGGCTCGACCGGAGTGATACCACGCCCACGGCCTCACAGAAAACCAGCGTAAAGCAATGCATTGCGTTTCGTTGAGTGAGTGAGGTAACCGGAGGCCCCAATCAGTACATAACTTCTCTTCACTTCACCAATTTCATTATTTCACAAAGTTGTGGTAAAACAATTAAAATTTTCAAATAATATAAACAAATGCAATCGAGAATTTAATTCATCATCATCATCAACCCGTAACAGCCCACTGCTGAGCTAAGGGTCTTTCCTCACACATGAGGAAGTATGGGCTATAATCTCCCACGCGAGCCCACCGCGGATTGGGAGATGGTGTTAAGCTAGTGGCCATTTAACAGTCAGAATTTTTCAAGCCACCCAAGGGTATCTGACATGGCTTAACGACTTCCATTGTGCGTAGGTACACACAACGAAAACCGGGACCAACAATTTAACGTGCCTTTCGAAACACGGAAGCGCTCGTAATATAAATGCCACTAGGCGGTCACCCATTCACTGACTGACCGCACCCTTTGCTTAAGCAGTGTGATCGTTACAAACACACTGGCACCGCAGCTACGAGTGCTTCGTACATATCTACTCTTCACTTCACCAATTATAATATTTCACAAAGTTGTGGTAAAACAATTAAAATTTTCCAATAATATAAAAAAATGCAATCGAGAATTTAATAAGTGGCTTACTTAACTACAAGTTAAATTACATTAATACATACGCTCATGCCTTTTTCCCGCCGGGGTAGGCAGAGACAATATAGGTAAATTAAGTGAAATTACCTGAAGACTTGTGTCCTCCTTCACCAACCTGTGATGTGCTAGGTAGTGCACACGAAATGATTGAGCATTTTCATGCATGCTGTACAGTACGGCCGTTTTACATTGGCAGCTCTAAAGTTGCGCAAATGGCTGCTCAATTAAAAAAAAATTGGGCATTTGGCGGTATGAGGCGGTTTACAGGCGGAGCCTATGTTCAGAGCGCTGAGGCAGTTCAGCAGACGTATTCACGGAGACTCGATACCGTTTCCGTTCGATTCAGATCGAGTTTATTTCAGGCGTTTCTGACAGCCACGGAAAATTTTCTGAATCCTTATGTCACATATGACATTAGTTCCATACCAACATCAGCCCATCTCGAAAGTGTTCTACAGATTTTCCGATATCGAATATCGAAGCTCCCTGAATACGCCTGCTGTTCTGCCGTGCGTGCCTCGTTTGGTGATCATAGGCTTTAGTATCAACAGAATTTGGCGGCAATGTTTTTAAATGATGACCAATATTCAGCAGTGGTCTGATGAAGCATATTTCATCAATGATGACTAGTGCAAGTGCGAGTTCCATCTCCTATTGAGAATGCATGGTTGAGATGATAAACTATATATATATACTCGTATGAGTATATAAATTAGTATATACTCGAGGATTAAAGCACTTATTACACTTACTACCCAATTTGCCCTTATTACCCAAAGAGCAGTGATAGCCCGAACGGTTAAAGAGCCGGCCGAAAATCAGTGAGGCCCGGGTTCGGATCCTGGCATGTACCAATGAGTTTTTCAAAAACTTACGTACATATTTATCACTAGCTCGACGGTGAAGGAAAACATCGTGAGGAAACCCGCAGGTCTCAGAAGTAAAAAGACCCGGTCCGGCGATGGGCTCACCACCTATCACGTTTAATAGGGGACCAATATATCTCGTGAAATGTGGGTATATCCAGTAATGGAATACCTCTGCCTACCCCCTCGGGGATAAAAGGCGTGAGATTATATTATTATATTATTACCCAATTTGGTACAGACTGCTGCTTTTGCTACGCGACTAACGACTAGTTATAAGTCTGTGCCGCAATGTATGCCGAATAGGGCCTGAAATCGCAAAATACTATAGGTACTATAGATTTATATTTAGGCAAATCCGTACTTGACGAAAGTATTTTGTCAGAGCGAATTAATTATGCAGGTACCTACCTATGTTG
This sequence comes from Ethmia dodecea, assembly GCA_963855545.1. Classification (NCBI taxonomy): domain Eukaryota; kingdom Metazoa; phylum Arthropoda; class Insecta; order Lepidoptera; family Depressariidae; genus Ethmia; species Ethmia dodecea. The sequence goes on from OY979447.1 coordinate 2,247,358, forward strand.
GCCTGAGCAGATGGGATACTCTAAGAAAAATAAAAAATAAAAATGTATTTATTTCCCTAGGTAATTGCTAATTATACTTAGAAAAGTCAATCGTCTAATATTAAGGCACTTTGAACTAGTCCATGAAGATTGACTAAATGTAAGCAGCAGCTCATCTCCACCGACGAGATGCTGGTTCCAAATAGGTACCCCGTAAGGCCCAGCGCACACCGCTGGAAGCGCGGCGGAGCGCATTTGAAGACAACAATTTAATATAAACCTTAACGTTTTGGGCATTCGGTCAATAATTGCATGAAAAGAATAAATACGCGTGCGGCTATAGGAGCGCCCCTTTCTTTGTTTCTTCTATTATATCTATATCTAATATGTTATGTTTGTGTCTGAATTTTTTTTATATGGACTCTCACTCGTACAAGAAACTCTGATATTTATACTTAACATAATAGGTAAATAGCAAAGAGATTTAAATATAATAGGGCATAAAGGGGGCATTGGAAATATTTTCATACAAAACTTTGAAGCATGTTTGAAGCTCAAGTCAAGCGCCATGTCAGTTAGTATGAACGCGAGCTGTCATTCGGTCGAAATTGTACTAGACTTATTCCACTTGGAATAACTTTTGACTTAAAATTTTCCTCGCTTTGTCCCCTCTATGCCTTATTATATTTTAATCTCTTTGGTAAATAGCTATAACAATCTTATATAGCTTGTAAACACAAGTTCTCTACTTCTAAGGATACCTGAAGAGTGGCTCAGCCTGGGATTGATAGAGGGTGAGCAGTACCCGTGCCCCGCCCTCGCGTTCATCCCCAAGGAGGCGGGGAAGGCTTTCAAAACTTCCAGCGACACCATACAAATGCTCAATAGCTTGTATGAGGTAAGTTTTTTAACCGCCTTAAAAAAGGGGGAGTTTATCAATACGACTGTATGTTTTTTTTATGTTTGTGACTGGGTGAACCAAAAAATTCAAAAATCGTTTATTTTCTATTGGTATTAAAATATACACTTAGAAACGTCAATATTTTATAATAACAAGGCACTCTAAACTCGTCCATGAAGATTGGCTAAATGCAAACAGCAGCCCATCTCCACCGACGAGCTGCTGGTTCCGAATGCAGTACCCCGAGAAGAGCCAGCAAGAAACTCAAGGGCAGCTCTTTTTAATCTCATGTCTTACTAATAAATATCGTTTACAATAATAATTATAATTAATAGCCTTACATAGCGTCGAGTCGGTTAATCCCATGCATGTTGGTCTACTAAGTAGTCTGTAATTTTATAGTAGCCTTTTTTACGTAATTTTTGCTTAACTATTATTTTAAATTTGTCAAGAGGCAAATTTTGTAATTCAATGGGAATCTTATTGTAAAAGCGTATACATTGACCCTTATATGATTTGGTAACTTTAGATAATCGACTAACACAAGCAGCCAGTTCATTCTTATTTCTAGTGTTTATACAATGTCTGTCACAATTTTTTTTGTAAAGTGATATATTCTTTTTAACATACAATACGTTTTCGTAAATATACTGTGACGCCAGTGTCAGTATATTAATTTCCTTGAATTTTTCCTTTAGAGACATCCTAGACCCCATTTTATAAATTGCACGAATGGCTCGTTTCTGCAAAATAAATATTCTCTGGACATCAGCAGCATTCCCCCACAGTAAAATGCCATATGACATTAAGCTGTGGAAGTAGCTGAAATAGACAAGTCTAGCTGTTTCTACGCTTGACATATTACGTATTTTTTTTACGGCATATGCAGCAGAACTGAGCCTTTTCGCCAACGTATCAATGTGCGGTCCCCACTGTAACTTAGAGTCTAGAGTTATTCCTAAAAATACTGTAGTGTTTACACATTCTAATTTTTCGTTTTTAACTGTAACTGAGTTTAAAGTTCGTTTAACATTTGATAAAGAAAAATGTACACATTTAGTTTTTTTCTCATTGAGAAGTAGATTATTAACGTTAAACCAACTGACAACATCATTAATTGCACTGTTCACTTCGTCATAAGACTTAATAGGTCGTTTAATTTTAAAAAGTAGAGATGTATCATCTGCGAACAGTACAATATCATGTTGCACTCGGTTGGGTAGGTCATTTATATAGACCAGAAATAGAAAGGGGCCTAAAATGGAACCCTGCGGTACACCAATACAAACCGCCGATCCAGACGATCTTGAACCGTTTACATCAACAACCGATTTGGATGATTCCTTTTTTATTTGAAAGCTGGCGCTTCCAGATTGGTCCCATTTTAATTTCGTCCAGTTTTGACAATGCCATCCATGAGAAAACCATATTTAAAGTATGTGCGCGACAAATGGACGTATAACTCAATATCACGTCAAACGATTTCGATGATTCTTTTTTTAACCGACTTAAAAAAAGGCAGAGGTTCTCAATTCGACTGTATTTTTCATTATTATTCGTATAAGTCGGTTTTTTACTCTTCCGAGTTCACGTTCACATTTCACGAGATACATTGGACCCCTAAACGTGATAGGTAGTGAGCCCATCGCCGGACCGGGTCTATTTACACATGTCTCAGAATTAATTCTGAGACCTGCGGGTTTTGTCACGATGTTTTCCTTCACCGTCGAGCTAGTGATAAATATGTACTTACGTAAGTTTTTGAAATACTCATTGGTACATGCCAGGATTCGAACCCGAGCCTCACTGATTTTCGGCTGGCTCTTTGACCGTAAGGGCTATCACTGCTCATAGTTACAAGTGAAGTAACATAAAGCTTGTAAAAATAATTTATACAATTCGTAACAGAAAAAGCGCAATTCCTCATACACCCCAATTAGTATATTAATATAAAAAAATCATGATGCAATCGAACTTTAGTTGTGTCTAACCAATTTTCTTAAATATCTATTAACAATAGCACGATTTCCATACAAAGCACTAAATTCAGCTACACTAATTTATTTTAATGAAAAATTTAACACATAATTAAAAATAGCTGAAATCGAATAAGTAGTCGATACTGAACAAACTAATTTCAGGAATTGCGCTTATTCTGTTACATGTTGTATAAGTTGAACTCGGTTTTTTACTCATTCGAGTTCTATATAATTTTTTCAGTGGACGAACGTGGCTGTCTTCAGCTACGACAAGGTGTCTGACACTTGGGCAATAATGACTTTGGACGGCACTAAACGACATTTCAAGTGAGTGTTAATCCATACTTATATTTTGTCTAGCTGCTTTCATAGATTCTACAGGACTATTACAGTATATTACACATCTAGGGGAGTAAAATAAGAAATGTCTCAAATCACATGTAATTGTCGACCGAGGCGACTGTCGGCAGAGGTCTACAAACGTGTTATCTGAAGCTTACTTCCCGAGGTGTGTATACTTTTTTTCTTTTCGACGGAGGCGGAAAGCGGCAACTTCGTTTGGCGCAGCGGGCCGAAATTTGCCGCTTTCCGTCCGGAGAAATAAAAAATATATATTATTTGTTCACTCGATCTCTAGCCTTACCTTTTAATATGAAATTTTGAGACCCCTTCGGGGATAACGGCGTGAACATATTTTTCTTTACATTTTAAGAAAAATATTTTGCGAATGAGACTTTGTTCGCTGTATTAATAACAGTCTAATGCAGAAGCAAATTAAGTTGAATTTTAATCGTTACAAAATTAGTCTCTTCGCCGCCATACATGTACTTTGTAGCTTACATGAGCGCCGTGACATAATACCTACATATTTTAGACGCTTATCGTGCATATAAGATAAGATAAGATACATTTATTGCAAATCATAATTAATAAGTACATTCTTACGAGTAAATACAGGTCTTCTATAAGTAATTATGACATATGTCTCGTACTCGCATAACAATCTAATCAATTTAATCGTGGGAGAGCCATGCTTCGGCACGCTTGGGCCGGCTCGACCGAAGTGATACGACGGCCTCACGGAAAACCAGCCTAAAGCAATGCTTGCATTGCGTTTCATTGAGTGAGTGAGGTAACCGGAGGCCCAATCCTCCCCTCCCCCCTCCCACTATGCCCACCTCCTATTGCAGGTGTTCATGGGCGATGGACGTCACTTACCATCTGGTGACCCGTCTGCTCGTTTGCCCCTTTTTCTTATATAAAAAAAAAACAAAGTGAGACAAATAGTAGACAAATTGTAGTGGACCTCATGTCAGTGACACTTGTCACTTAAGAGCAGCCCTCGAGTTTGTTGCTGGTTTTTCTCGGGGTACTGCATTTGGAACCAGCAACTCGTCGGTGGAGATGGGCTGCTGTTTACGTTCAGCCAACCTCAATGGACTAGTTTAGAGTCTCTTGTTATTACAGTATTGACGTTTCTTAGTAATTTCATTTTACCTACAAAAATACCTAAATAAATAAAATGATCTCACGCCTTATATCCCCGGGGGTAGGCAGAGGTATTCCATTTCTGGATATACCCACATTTCACGAGATATATTGGACACCTAAACGTGATAGGTGGTGAGCCCATCGCCGGACCGGGTCTGTTTACACATGTCTCAGAATTAATTCTGGGACCTGCGGGTTTCCTTACGATGCTTTCCTCCCTACAGAAATAAATGATTTGATTTTTGTGCACCCTCTTATAGCATTCCTCGCATCCGGCTAATGTTCAAAGCGGACGATCCCGAAACGTTCACGCAGCGAGTAAAGTTCGCCGTTGATCTGCGCAACGAGATCGAGAACAATCTCCGGTGAGTTCTTTTCGAACGACTTCAAAAAGGAGGAGGCTATCAAGAAGAAGAAGAAGAAAAATAAAAAACAAAACAAATAATCTCACGCCTTTCATCCCCGAAAGGGTAGGCAGAGGTATTCCATTACTGGATATACCCACATTTCACGAGATAAATTGGACCCCTAAATGTGATAGGTGGTGAGCCCATCGCCGGACCGGGTCTTTTACACATGTAAGAAGAAGAAATGTATTTTATTCTGTAGGTAATAAGAATTACACTTACAGTCACAAGGCCGCAAGGCACACTAAATTCGTCTGTATGTTTTTTTTATGTTTGTTAGGTACCTCAGAACTTTCGACTGGGTGAACCAATTTTAATGATTCTTTTTTATTTGAAAGCTGGTGCTTCCAGATTGGTCCTTTTGACAATGGCATTCATGAGAAAACTGTGTAAGTCTTAAATTTGCATTAAGTATGTGGGCGACAAATGGACGAATAACTCAATATCACACCAACTGTCGGTGTTTTTTTAACCGACTTTCTAAAAAGTAGGAGGTTCTTCATTCGACTGTTTTTTTAGTGTTATTCGTATAAGTCTGTTTTTTACTCTTTAGAGTTGTTTTTGTTCTTTAGAGATGTTTTGTTTTTTTGAGTTCTATGTTACTCTTACATCTAGGGGCAGTTCCACTAAATGTCAACGGTTACAGTTGGATGACAATGACATATCAATGGTCAGTCGTGTTATTTGCTTTGACCATTGACATCTCATTGTCATTCAACTATAAACGTTGAGATTTAGTGGAATTGGCCCCCTGGATATGCATCGTTTATCAAGGTTCTACCTGTACCTGGACTGCCTGCTCCTGGACGGACTGCCGCATATGCCTCTGGCCTTCATGCCTGACATCATCAAGATGGTCCGCATCCACAAGCAGGCGAAGGAGGTGGATGAGATGCACCTGGGCGCCCTGAAGAAGGAGGTGAGCCTTTTAGGAGGTGGTAGGGCTTCATAGGAACATGGCAGGTCACTGTTGTAAGGCTTATTTATAGTTCAGTTAATAAAACCAAAGTGATACAAAAAACAAAACAAATTACATTAGGTATAATAATAATATAATCTCACGCCTTTTATCCCCGAGAGGGTAGGCAGAGGTATTCCATTACTGGATATACCCACATTTCGCGAGATTGGACCCCTAAACGTGATAGGTGGTGAGCCCATCGCCGGACCGGGTCTGTTTACACATGTCTCAGAAATAATTCTGAGACCTGCGGGTTTCCTCAAGATGTTTTCCTTCACCGTCGAGCTAGTGATAAATATGTACGTAAGTTTTGAAAAACTCATTGGTACATGCCAGGATTCGAACCCGAGCCTCACTGATTTTCGGCCGGCTCTTTAACCGTTCGGGCTATCACTGCTCTATATTAGGTATATCTATACTAATCTATACTAATATTATATAGAGGAAAGATTTGTAATTTTGTATCTTTGTTACAAATAAACTCCAAAACTAAACCGATTTTAAAAATTGTTTCACCACACCACCACACAGAAAGCTAGAATATCCCTGAGTAACATAGGCTATATTTTATTCCCGTATTCCCATGGGAACCGGTACTACGCGGGTGAAACCGCGCAGAACCGCTAGTAAATAAATAAAATAAGTAAAATCACGCCGTATTATATATAACGGCCAGTCAAAATACAAAACTGTTACAAAGCGGTGAATTATATTTCACCAAAATAATGAAAATGAAATGAAAATGTATTTTATTCTGTAGGTACAAAAAGTACACTTAGAAAGGTCAATAGTCTAATAACAAGGCACACTAAACTCGTCCACGAAGATTGGCTAAATGTAAACAGCAGCCCATCTCCACCGACGAGTTCCTGGTTCCAAAATGAAGATGATGTTACCGTTGCAGGCAGACGTCCAATTTCGTAAGATGGAGGGCAAGATGAAGATTATCTTCATGATACAGAGGCACGGGGACATATACAACTTTATCGATGTACCCACAAAGGAATACATAGCGCCAGTGCCTGATTACGGTGAGTACGAGTACCCTCGCCTTGTTCGTCATACAATCACACCTTATCCCCGAGGGGAAAAGCAGAGGTGTGATGAACCCATAGTCTAAATATGAAGCTGTGTTAGGATTACGAGATTATGTCAATGAGGATCAGTACAGTTATAGCAAATCCATTAGAAATATTATCCACGTTATTCTTTATGATATAAGAATGATATCTCTTTTTGAATTATCCAAATCGGACCATTACTAACGAAGATATTAAATAATAAACATACTCAATGATCGCGAGAGCGTGTACGTCACTGTGAGGGAACCAAGTACGGCCGGCCGGCACTCAATGATCGCGGGAGCGTGATGACGTCACAATGAGGGAACCAAGTACGGCCGGCCGGCACTCAATGATCGCGGGAGCGTGATGACGTCACAATGAGGGAACCAAGTACGGCCGGCCGGCACTCAATGATCGCGGGAGCGTGATGACGTCACAATGAGGGAACCAAGTACGGCCGGCCGGCACTCAATGATCGCGGGAGCGTGATGACGTCACAATGAGGGAACCAAGTACGGCCGGCCGGCACTCAATGATCGCGGGAGCGTGATGACGTCACAATGAGGGAACCAAGTACGGCCGGCCGGCACTCAATGATCGCGGGAGCGTGATGACGTCACAATGAGGGAACCAAGTACGGCCGGCCGGCACTCAATGATCGCGGGAGCGTGATGACGTCACAATGAGGGAACCAAGTACGGCCGGCCGGCACTCAATGATCGCGGGAGCGTGATGACGTCACAATGAGGGAACCAAGTACGGCCGGCCGGCACTCAATGATCGCGGGAGCGTGATGACGTCACAATGAGGGAACCAAGTACGGCCGGCCGGCACTCAATGATCGCGGGAGCGTGATGACGTCACAATGAGGGAACCAAGTACGGCCGGCCGGCACTCAATGATCGCGGGAGCGTGATGACGTCACAATGAGGGAACCAAGTACGGCCGGCCGGCACTCAATGATCGCGGGAGCGTGATGACGTCACAATGAGGGAACCAAGTACGGCCGGCCGGCACTCAATGATCGCGGGAGCGTGATGACGTCACAATGAGGGAACCAAGTACGGCCGGCCGGCACTCAATGATCGCGGGAGCGTGATGACGTCACAATGAGGGAACCAAGTACGGCCGGCCGGCACTCAATGATCGCGGGAGCGTGATGACGTCACAATGAGGGAACCAAGTACGGCCGGCCGGCACTCAATGATCGCGGGAGCGTGATGACGTCACAATGAGGGAACCAAGTACGGCCGGCCGGCACTCAATGATCGCGGGAGCGTGATGACGTCACAATGAGGGAACCAAGTACGGCCGGCCGGCACTCAATGATCGCGGGAGCGTGATGACGTCACAATGAGGGAACCAAGTACGGCCGGCCGGCACTCAATGATCGCGGGAGCGTGATGACGTCACAATGAGGGAACCAAGTACGGCCGGCCGGCACTCAATGATCGCGGGAGCGTGATGACGTCACAATGAGGGAACCAAGTACGGCCGGCCGGCACTCAATGATCGCGGGAGCGTGATGACGTCACAATGAGGGAACCAAGTACGGCCGGCCGGCACTCAATGATCGCGGGAGCGTGATGACGTCACAATGAGGGAACCAAGTACGGCCGGCCGGCACTCAATGATCGCGGGAGCGTGATGACGTCACAATGAGGGAACCAAGTACGGCCGGCCGGCACTCAATGATCGCGGGAGCGTGATGACGTCACAATGAGGGAACCAAGTACGGCCGGCCGGCACTCAATGATCGCGGGAGAGTGATGACGTCACGATGAGGGCGACGCTACCGCGGCGGCTACTCGGTGAACTTCGCTAGGAATTCGGTCATAACTTTGGCAATTTTTGTCGTAGAACAAAAATTTTTGTACTGTATGTTAAGGATTTCTTAGCTCTATAAATCTGCATTCTCAACTAAAAACGTTACGGATCCTCATTGCGCGAGAATAGGGTGGTTGAATAGGGTAGTAGCAGTGATAGCCTTACGGTTAAAGAGCCTGCTTCAGATGATGATAATCAGTGAGGCTCGGGTCCGAATCCTGGCATATACCAATGAGTTTTCAAGACACTACACAAGCTACATTATCACTGAGTAACACAGGCTATATTTTATTCTCGTATTCCCACGGGAACGGGAACTACGGAACCGCTAGTAGTTATTAACCTGCGTAGTTCCCGCTTTTACTCAGGGATCTTTTAGCTTTCCATTGGTAAAATAATTTTTAAAATCGGTTCAGTAGCTTTTGACTTTATTCGTAACAAATATACAAATCTTTCCTCTTTATAATATAAGTATACATATAGATTATATTAAATAACAGTATAAGAATAAAAGAGCGTGCATGAAAAGGCTTATGAATGTGAAGGAAGCGAAAGAAGTATGCAAAGTGGCGATCCATCGTCTCTGCCTACCCCTGTGGGACAACGGCGTGAGCTTTATGTATGTATGTATGTACCATACAATAAGAGTGAGTAAATGTCAGTTGTTAAACTCCTGCCTCTCGTTCCCATAGGAAGGTACCCTTGCGTGATGGACGACTTCCAAGAGCGCATGCACCACAACCAGTGGTACTCGCTGTACGTGCTGTACGAGTCCGTCTCGTGCATACACATGGTCGTGGACGAGTGTCTCAAGGTCAGTGAAGGTTAAACTTCCTGAGCAGGTTGAGAATAGGGATGCCTCGATACGCCTTTTTGCCGATACGATACCGATACTCTTATAAAAATATCGACGATACTGATACCGATACCGATACGCTTATAGAATTCAAAAAGGAAGGTAGTATGAATAAAACAAAATTATTAATAGTTTTAGTTAATCAAAGTTATATATATATATATATATATATATAATAAATATGAAGCGCGGGGTTTCCCCGAGCATTATTAGTTCGTGCCTAGTTTGCAACGGAATAGATGGGACAACACGCGCGTTTACATTACATTTTAAAGCGCGAATTTTGAAAAATATCGTTGCATCTGCCATAAAAATATCGTCGGTGCCGATATATCGGCAAACCCGAAGTATCGCCGATATATCGGTATCGGTATCGGATGCATCCCTAGTTGAGAAGTTGTATAGACTCTGGTATCTTAAGCCTAGTTCGCACTAGGCCAGTAATTTAGTCGAGTCCTCGTTCAGTATGTAGTACAGGAGTTAATATTATTATTTATTTATTAAACAAATTTCATTCTTATATTCTAACTAGCGGATGCCCAGCGGCGTTGCCCGCGCGGATTCCGTTTATTCCCGTTCCCGTGGGAATTTCCGAAAATCCCTTCATATTGGTTGCCTACGACATATTTAAAACACCTACATACCATATTTCAAATATCGGGTGCCCACCGGCGTTTTCCCGCTTGGATTTAGTTTATTCCCGTTCCCGTGGGAATTTCCAAAAATCCCTTTGTACCAATTTTCTATGACATATCAGACACCTCCATACCATTTTTCAAGTTTCTAGGTGTTATCGTTTCGAAGTAGTACGTATTTCTCTTTTTAACCCGTTTTTATATTTTCCCGTGGGAATGAGATATTTTCCTGGAATAAAAAGTACCCTAGATGTTGACCCGGGTACTCAGTTATCTCCATACCAAATTTCATAAAAATCCGTCCAGTAGTTTTTGAGTGATGCGTGCACAACCAGACAGACAGACAGACAGACAGACAGACAAAAATTCTAAAAATTGGTGTTTCGGTATTTATATCGATAACTATATACACTACCGTTAAAATTTTCAAAAAATTGTACAGACACGGCCCCGTTAGAGTTTTATTATATGTATAGATACAGTTCCCTGCAAAACTGTTTATGACAGTTTGTCTGCAGGTATGAGTCTCTGGTATAATATTATTTTTACATTTTAATTTATTCTGTGAGTGTCTCTAAAAGGTGTTTTTTAAGTAAAATTTTAAACTTATTTTTGTTTGGCTCAAGGCGGATATCCTCGGGTAAACTGTTTAGCAGATATGGTATTCGTTTCTTTAAAGTCCTATCACCAAAGTAGTTACCAACTCTGGGTACATTAAATTTACAACATTACCCGACAAATAAATTTGTCGAGTTGTATATGTTGTATATGTGTACTATGAACAAGGACTCTACTAAATTACTGGCATAGTGCGAACTAGACTTTAGTGATCTCTTACTTACGTCATAAAGAACGATTTCGGCTGTGAGTTGATCAATCAGTTAGCCAGTCAGTTTTTTCTTTTATATAATATTGACTAGCCCAGTGCCCGCGCGGATCTAGTTTATTCCCATTCAAGTTTAAATTTTCAAAACCATACCACACCATAAATACCATATTTTAAGTTTCTAGTCGTTATCGTTCGGAGTGTTTTTTTTTTAATTTTCCCGTGAATATGAAACATCTTTATTTTATGAAATATTTGATATACAGACTAGGTCTTGTTACAGTTTTATTATATTTAAAACTAGTGACCCACCCCGGCTTCGCACGGATGCAATGCTAATACTAAAACCTACCTCTTGAATCACTCTATCTATTAAAAAAACCGCATCAAAATCCGTTGCGTAGTTTTAAAGATTTAAGCGACTTTGTTTTATACTATGTAGTGATGAATAAAATAAAACATGTTTCAGGTGGAGTCCATGTTGTTTTTCACCACGAATTACGGCAGGAACGTGAGTCTATCTGAGTTTGACGCCGCCCAGCAGCACTGCACCTCCATGGTACGTACCCCCCCCCTTTCTTTCCTTTTTTTATATTGCTGACGGGCTTACTCTTGGCTGCAGGCTTGCCCGAAGGCAAAGACGGTGCCTACGATAGGACCAGCTAGCCTGCTTTGTAACAGACTTCAAAAAAGAGGGGGTTTTCAATTCGTTACGTATATTTTTTATATGATAAGTTTTGTGAAAATCTGATTAAGAGCTTCAGGTGGACCATGGTACTCTTCAACGGCAACGGCAAATCACTCGTTATTCGCGTAACAGGTTTAATAAAAGTAGGTAATGGATGTTTAATATGCAAATAATAGTCTTTAGTGTGCTATTCTTTAAAGTCAGTTTGTATTTTTGTTTAAAATTTTGATGATATTATTTATGGTTTTAATGATGACATGACGTTTTAAGGTGTGAATACTTTTCTGATACTTGCATCTTGAATTTAAGAGTGACGTTGAATTCGCGAATGTTTCGGAAGTTTTGGAACAAAAGTAATCGATGTTGAAATTCGCAAGATAAGCCAACCATTGCTAGTAGATACTAGGTCGATGGTACACGAAACCATCGTGAGGATACCACATGGGCCCAGTATTGATTCTGAGGCATGTGTAATAGCACCCGGGTCCGGTGATGGGCTTACCAGCTATAACGTTTGGGGGTCCCTAAAATATATCGGTGAAAAGTGGGTATTTCTACTACTAAAATACCACTGAATACCCCATCGAGGATGAAGTCATGAACATTTCCGAAAATATCCACTTTTCACTTAAATCAAATTGAAGGTCAAAATGTTTTATTTAAAGTAACTCATAGGCTACCCGCACACATTCAATATTATTGTCAATAATAGAAGTATTGTCAAAAATATTGAGCGTATTCGGATTGTATTGTCATATTTTGCAGTATGCGGGGCCATATATTGATAAGTAATATTGACAATTTTAGTTTGACAATTTTGTGTGTGCGGGTAGCCATAAGCAATGAGTCCACATATCGAAAGTCATTTCAATTCCACCGCTTCAGCGTGTGTGCTTGAGGAGAGGAAGATGTTATTATTATTTAATCAAAATTCCAGATGCTGAAATACTTGAACATCACGTGGCTGAACAACACCGCGCACGCCATTAGAATGTGTTTCAGAGACGTGGGAAAGGGGTATGTACTATTAGTAAAAGTTGTGTCTGGTACACCTAAAAGTCATTTTTGCGAGAATCTTTTGTGAACTTTTTGAGGTAATCGCAGTTAGACAGACGAGGCGAAGGGACTTTTTTATATAATACTTAATGATTTTTTATGAATTTCATTGGGCAGTTGGTTCAACATATACGAGAAGAAGTGGCCGTTTTACGAAGTCAGCAAGCTGAGCAGATTCATGCAGTTGGTTCGATTCCGGATGCAAGTATGTTTTTATTGGAACGTAGGCAATTTTATTGTTATCAAGACATTTGTAAATCTATCAACCAAAGATTATACTGGTGACATGTGATTGTGGGTATTTCCTGAAATGGAATACCTCTGCTTACCCCTTTGGAAATAAAAGGCGTGAGATTAGTTATATCAATACTTATATCATAAAGAGGATTTTTTTGGTGAGTTTATATGTTTGTAAGAAATAATCTCTTGAACTGACCTGAACTGAACTGTTTTTTTTTATCTGCAAATCGACGCCATTCCCAGATAAGGCATAGACTATATTTTATTGACCCGATTATCTAATATAAAGTTATAAAGTATTAAAGGTATAAAGAGTAATAGTTAGCCTTATATGTGTTCTCTAAGTTATTATTATTCGATAAATAAACAAATAGCTCCAGTTTCCATTGCTTTTGCGTTGTTTAATGTTTTTCTGGCTCTTGAGATTTTCCTCGATGTTTTCCTTCACCGTCGAGCTACTGATAAATATGTACGTAAGTTCTTCTTCTCCTCAATCATACATGCTGAAGCGGTGGAGTTAAAATGACGTTCAATAAGTGGATTTGTAAGTTCCTACTTTGAATAAAACATTTTGACTTTGACTTTGATAATCTCATTGGTACTTGCCCTCACTAGGATTCGAACCCGAGCCTCACGCATGATAGGCAGGTTCACTAACCACAGGGATACAGATATTAATAAAATATTTTGCGTATCCGACATTTAATTTAGTGTACCCGACCTTTAGTGTATCCAACATTTAGTGGATCCGACATTTAGTGTATCCGACATTTAGTTTACACGACATTTTGTGTATCCGACAGTTAGTGTATCCGACATTTAGTGTATCCGATATTTTGTGTATCCGACATTTTGTGTATCCGACATTTAGTGTATCCGACATTTGTGTATACGACATTTTGTGTATCAGACAGTTAGTGTATCCGACATTTAGTGTATCTTAAAGGTGATGTTCAGAAAATCTATCGAGGGTGGTATAATAATAAATGAAAAATACTATAAAGATCTGAGTTAGTAGAGCGGTAAGAAGATATTATTTTAAACAAATATGTCCTACAAAACACCCCCCAGAATGCCCCCTGACTTGTAAAATTCTTCAAAGTACAAAAATCTGCTTGCAACATTATCAAAATACTGGTAACCCATCCAACATACATTTTTGTACATGAAATCAAAAAAGCTTGAATCCAGAGTCGTAAAAAGAAATATTTAAAAGATATAAATATTTGTTTGCACGAAAGTAGCGATTGATGTGGTATGTGAAAGAAATAGCGCTCTACTTTCTTTCTCACTCTTATCTCTCATTAGCCTTTATGCGGAAGTGAAATAAAACACAATTATTTTTTTATTATGTTGTCGGTCTGCCACTCTGCCAATGTCAATATGACATTTTTTCACCTACATGGAGCACAGAACACTGTTACTCCTTGGACCTTGGACCACGAAACGAACATACCACTTTGACTAACAAAAAAAATATAATTTTATAATTCAGGGAATACAAAATAATCATACAAATTCGATTAGCCTAATTGAACACTTAACTAAATAATTCTAGGCCCACAGGTTAAATCATTTTGGGTCCCTAGACCAAAAGGGTGACGTTCGTTTCTCAGTGACCTAAACCCTCATATATTACTGAATTTTTCAAACATAGGGTGGCATTTAAAAAAAAATTATTATGTTATCAAATAGCCCAGTAAATTAGCTTTACAATGATATATATATGGTTCTGGTAATAAAATACGAGGAATAAAATACCACTATTATTATTCTCTTTTAGCGTATCTGACCTTCTGCGATGATTCTGCAAACATTGATTCCAGTACGCCCTCCGCTACTGCATCGAGCAATCTATGGCTATGTTCGTATACCTCTGCGAGACTCCCTGCCTTTGCACGTACTGGTGCGAAGATAGCTACAAGTGGGACCCCACGGACCTCATCAACACGCCGTTCCGGTCGCCGACTGTCACGCTCTTCTACTTCTACCTCATGATGGCCAACGACGGCCCGTATTACACCACCAACCCCGCGCAGTTCGAGGTGAGTGCTTCGGAAGGCACGTACGGTTGGTATTTTTTGACTGACAGGGATAAACCCAATTTCAGCATTCAAATAAAATGTTAGGTTTTGACAGAGACTTCTTTCCGGTTCCGAGATTAGACAGATTAACGCTAGCTCCTTGCTAAATTTTGTCACGATCGGTTCAGCGGCTTAACTAAATATACCATGTAATAAATATACATTGTAACCGCCCATTTTTGCTCTCTATTTTATTGAGCAATTTGAATCGCCCACATAACTACACCTTAATATTTTTGTATGTTTGAATATATATTGATATCTATTTTATGGATGAAGGCGTTGTTATACAAGTGTGTTTGTAACGATCACACTGCTCAAGGAAAGTTTTACGAAGTCTGTCAGTCAGTGCCTGCGTCTTCGCGTTTCGGAAGGCAGGTTGTGTTGAAGGAAAACATCGTGAGAAACCCGCTCTCTACGCACAATGACCAATTGGTCATGACCCTGAAAAACGATCGACCAATCGCGACCAATTGCGAAATGACACATACCAGAATTCTGACGCATGTGTAACCGACCCGGTCCGGCAATGGGCTCACCTATCACGTTTAGGGGTCGAATATTCTCGTGAAAAGTGTGTATTTCCAGAAATGGAATACCTCTGCCTACCCCTTCAGGGATTAAATTCGTGAGATAATTTTATTTACTCACGTGTGAGGAAAGAACCTTCAGTTTCTGAAAGAACGGTTTCTTTTTTCAATATTATGACCGAACTACTGACATTTTACATTTGTTTTTTGTGCTAAGCTAAAGATACTGAAGATTTCTACACAAATTCTTAAATTTTGACTTGATAAAATGATTTTTATAGTCACTATGTTGAAATACCTACAAAATGCACGAGCCCAGTGGCTTTGCTGGCGAGTTCAGTTGCGAGGTTGCGACGTCACGCGCACTAGTTTCTTTGCAAAAAAGTCTGCCAATTTCTGCGGGGGGACGAGGAAACAAACACAAATAATGTTATACAAAAGCATTTTTTGACAAAACAATTAAACGCTAGCTTGAACTAGATGCACACAAATACATTCATCAATCCAAGCACTCCGTAAACTCAAAAAAACTAGTTGTATTTAACAGGTGTGCGCGTTGACCGACACTTTTTTTTGGCAGAGGGGAACGCCTGTCAGTGGCGTCTCCGGTTGGTTTAATACTCAAAGCACACAAATAATGTTAAAACAAACGCATTTTTTGACAAAACCATTAAACACTAGCTTTAAATAGATGCACACAAAAACATTCACCAATCCGAGCACTCCGTGAACTCAAAAAAACTAGTTGTAAGTATATAACAGGTTTAAACGTGAGAAAGCCATGTTTCGGCACGCTTGGGCCGGCTCGACCGGAGTGATACCACGGCCTCACAGAAAACCAGCGTAAAGCAATGCATTGCGTTTCGTTGAGTGAGTGAGGTAACCGGAGGCCCCAGTCCCCCCTCCCCCTCCCCTCCCCTACTCCCACCTCAAAAGCCGGCAACGCAGTTGTGACTCTCGAGTTGCAGGTGTCCATGGGCGACGGACGTCACTTACCATCAGGTGACCTGTCTGCTCGTTTGCCCCCTTTTATATCATAAAAAAAAGGTATGATCGTTGACCGACACTTTTTTTTGGCAGAGGGGAACGCCTGTCAGTGGCGTCTCCGGTTGGTTTAATACTCAAAGGCTGGCGCTTACTAAATCAAGCAATTAATGGCATATTTCGTCAACAGATAGTGATCCAGCGGTTGTTCAGGGAGATGCTGTACCGGTGCCACTTCATCCCTCAGGTTCATCCGATGATTATGACCGGGCTGGTCTTCGACAAGGAGCTTTTCCTCACCTCCATTGGTACGAGTACTAGCACTATCTTTATTGTCTACTACTCGCGCACGTTTATTTTTTCACCCCCTGAATTTTGCAAAATCCTTTCTTAGTAGATGCCTACACTGTATAAGCTATCTATGTGAAGAATTTCAAGTCTTTAGACCCAGCGGTTTAGGCTATGCGTATACATCACCAATCAGTCAGTCATTTTATCATATAGACATAAGATGTGTAAGATGTGTGTGTGTGTAAGATGTGTATACAATATAAGATTTAATAATGGAATGGGAATGGTTTTTATTTGACACTGGCTGTTCGGCGCGATTTCACCTGCGTTGTTCCCGTTCCCGTGGGAATACGGAAATAAAATACAGCCTATGTTACTCAGGGATATTCTAGATTTCCATTGGTAAAAGACTTAAATTCGGTCTAGTAGATTTTGAGTTTATTCTTAACAAACATACAAATCTGTCATCATAATATTAGAATAGATATCATTGACAGTTTTTTTTATTTTTATTGTGGGACACAACTCACACACGGTTATTTAGTCCCAAACTAGGCAGGGCCTGTACTATGGGTACTAAACAACTGCGACTCCAACAGACACGTTCATGCACACAAATGTTGGCCCCGGGATCGAACCTGCGACCTCCGACTCAGAAGGCAGGGTCACTACCAACCAGCGTTGCCAGACGTCCCGGTTTTGGTGGAACGTCCCGATTTTTAAATCAAAATTTAATGTCCCGTGCGGGACAGGCTCAGTCCCGCTTTTCGGGTATAACTGGAACGTGCTGAGGAAGCACGGGCGGGAGGCACAGATAAGTGTGGACTGGCCGCCAGCTCTGCTTTTCTATGGCTATTTTGGCTATAATTGTCACGTAAACGTAATTTGAACTCAAATAAAATGATACTTATTTCAAAACTTCTGATTATATAAGTACGTTCTTTATTATGTCTCGCTTTCGACGAAAGAATCCCGCTTTTTTCAATTAAAAAGTTCCAAAATCCCGACTTGGCAAAAAACAAATCTGGCAACGCTGCTACCAACTGAGCCAACATATCCGTCAAAATGTTAGCTCTCTTAGTCCCTCCCATTACTCTGCCGCAGGTCTAATGGAACCCAACGTGGTGGACTACCGCGAGCGACTTCTGAAGGCATACCGCAAAGCCATCATCCCACTGATCGCGTATATGCACGAGTACGACTGCTACAGGGAGATATACGTGCTCGATATAGAGGCCTACGTCGAGTTAGTACCCACGCCAAGACTTTACGCCTGAAGGCGAGATATACAACGCGTAACAGAAAAAGCGCTATTCCTCATACACCCCAATTAGTATAAAAAAAATATAATGCAATCAAACTGTAACTGAACCCCCCATCTACTACTTTATCTCTCTATACATTGGAACCACCAATTCCAACGTAATAGATTTAATTCCCAGCCATGCAAAGCTAAACATCATATAATGCTAAGCAAGTATTGCACAGCTCTAAGCAAGGATCTCATTCACAAGATATCGTTTCAATATTTTGTTATCATGTTCTCTTGCACGGAATTAGAGAGAATCCACTGTATGACATTCCGCTGCTAACTCGTAGCAAACGAACATCAATTTTACACGTATAGACGTAAATGAGTAACCATCATCTACGTCCTACGCATAGCTTTTAAACGACCTCAAGATTTAGCTTCATGATGATCTCCAAAGTATTCACTTTGGAGGCATCGCTAAATAGGTCGACACCGTCAAATATCTCCTGCAATTTTGGCCTTTTAATTAAGTTATTTGATCGTCTAGAGTGTAGGACACTACTTTGTGAATAGTAATCCAGATCCTTTTTGAGGATCATGCTTTGCCATCAAAAGAAATCTTAACTTGAATCAACCTATACCATTAATTATCTATCGCGTATTTATAAAATTGTCTTTCGCTTTTAATCTTTAATATTTAATAACGCTGCCCACTTCAGCGTCATTCATGCCTAAGGCAATAATTTCATGAAGGACACTTCATGTTCCCCTCCCCTGCTATCTCTTATCTGATGACAGACTCGAGATAAAATCGCCTTCCCCACATTCTCACCTCCTTTCAAGAAAAGAAATAAAAATGTGGTTGGTGGGAAGAGTAGGAAGCTCCGCCTCGCTTCATACGGTGATCGCCGACCCGCAACATTCCACAATTGCGTTTGCGACCCCCCCGAACGTCCCGGTTTTGCCGGACATCCGGTCTTATATCCCGCCGAAGCGGGACCGTTGCAGCCGAAGCTGATTGTTGCGGCCTTAGCCGATTGTTGCAGCCGAAGCTGATTGGTGCGGCCGTAGCCGATTGTTGCGGCCTTAGCCGAGTTTTGCCCCGAAGGGACCGGTGCGACCTTAGTCGATTGGTGCGGCCGTAGCCGTATTTTGCCCCGTAGGGACCGGTGCGACCGTAGTCGTGGTTTCCCCGAAGGCGAGTTACGCCAGTCATTAAGACCTCGGGTGCATTTGCAGCAAGCCCCGTAAGGCAATCTCGAACATGTTTGAATTGGTCTTTACGACCTCAGGATCATTTGCAGTAAGCCCCGTAAGGCAATATTTCTCATAGGACAACTAGTTCATAGGTCTTAATGCTTAACATAACCCGACCTCGGTCCCTACGAGCCATCGATTCTCGTTCAGCCGTCAGAGGCACTGTCACACCCTGAATGATCTTATAATGGTAAAACCATTAATTTATATTAGTACGCGTTGCGCGCGCACTCATATGATAGTATGGAGTAACCGATGTACGTTCTGCAAAATACATGGTTATCATAGGATATATGAGGCGTTCCCCTTTCTCGATCATTCGTGGTATCACTTTATTGCAATATCAAACTCAACAGAATAGTGACAGACATCCCCGTCAAGCTAATCAAGTCTCTAGACCCTTAACCATGCCAACACGAATGCCAACATGACTCCAGTTCCAGACCCCGAAGAGCTTACTCCTGAAGATTTGGTCGAGTGTTCGCGTACTAGACCAACAATACTCCTCGAAGATAACTTATGTTAATGCCCATTTCGCACCGTCAGGTCTACGATCAAGCTAGATGTTGCTTTTCACATTTCAATGAGAGACGTTATCAACCTCCATCAATTAAGTGTTAGTCGATACCATCGTCTCCGTTACTTAGCATCAAGAAGCTCAGAAGCAGTCCCGGGGTATCTACTGTGAACCACAAGACAGCGCTAAGAGGTGCGTCGTCGGTCATTCCACTACTAGCCCCAATGTGTAATATTTGAGCGATCGTTACATCCAACAAAGCTTATGGACTATGTCCAAAAACTAAGTCTATATAACATCACCTTGCCGTACCGTAAGGCAGTGCTCGAGGCACGGACTTTTTACCTTTTCGCACTTTGTCGCCAAACAGTGTTGAACAAGATCGTTGTGTCGAAGCGTAAGCCTCTGCATCACAAAGAAGTCATAATGCAAGTCAAAGATCAGAGGTGCCGCCACCGCCAAGCTAACATTGGTATGTGCTGACATAACACCATCCGCGGTACGGTGTAACGTGCTGACATAACACCGACCATGGAACGGTGAAACGTACTAACACAACCGCTGCACCACTCGGGCAGTACTACACACTCCTTCAATAACTCAAACACTACAACCCCTACCTTGTCCCGATATTTTCGTTCAAGCGGACAGCGTTAGCTGCCCTATAAGCGGGAGAGAAACCAGATGTATTATAAGTCCAGCTCTGTTATTTACTTTTATTCGCCCTGCTTTCATATATTCGGTTCGTCTAGAATATCGCATAAAACTATCATATTCCATTAATCAGACAGGGTACCCATACCTGCCTTGTCCTCATAACTTCTGTTATTAACGAACCTTCCAGCCAATAACGCCATATGAAAATTTTATAAATTTATTTTATTTATAAATTTATTTATTTATTTATTTATATATTTATATATTTATTTACCATTTTGCTCAACATCGCTCAAAACAGACCGACCTATGTATCATACATCTTAAGTCCAACCTATGGTTGAGGTGGCAGCCTCGCATCCCGGCTGCGCACCCTCCCTCACCATATATGCCAAGACTTTATCTTCGTGTCCCGCAGCGGAAAATTGGAAAAACCCGACCATCTCCGATTTCGATGAAACCTCTTTCATATCGTAGTGTCCCTCAACAGTACCACAACGATATGCTTCCCATCTCTCTAACTCCATTAGTTCCGGAGTTATAACCGATTAATGGTTTATTTCAATACGAGACCTGTTTCGCATTTCCTTCCATGGGAAGATGTTTTAACTTTTCCTAAACCCTACTGAAACCTAATTCTAACTACTTTTATGAAACTTTTATGCTATCTTAACATCTCTTTGACCAATCAAAGTTCTACTTTACTGATTTTTCATTATTTTTGAACTTTTCCTAAGTTTTGATAATTTTCTATTTCTGATTATATTTACATGTGTTTACATGTTTACAGCCCCACCAAGCTGTTTTATATTCTTTCAGTATTTAATATTTGTTATTAGGGACAGGGTGTTACAAAACTTTAGTTGTGTCTAACCATTTTTTTTAAATATCGATTAATAATAGCACGATTTCCATAGAAAGCACTAAATTCTGCTACGATAATTCATTTTTTTTTAATTTAACACATTAAAAATAGCTGAAATCGAATAAGTAGTCGATACAGAACAAACTAATTATATAATTATAAGAAATTAGTTTGTTCAGTATCGACTACATATTCGATTTCAGCAATTTTTAATATGTGTAAATTTTTTTCCGAAAATGAATTAGCGTAGCCGAATTTAGTGCTTTGTATGGAAATCGTGCTATTGTTAATAGATATTTAAGAAAATTGGTTAGACACAACTAAAGTTCGATTGAATCATAATTTTTTATGTTAGTATACTAATTGGGATGTATGAGGAATTGCGCTTTTTCTGTTACGCTTTGTATAAAATTAAATTAATAGCAGTAATAGCCTTACGGTTAAAGAGCCTGCTTCACATGATCAAAATCAGTGAGGCTCGGGTTCGAATCCTGGCACGTACCAAGAGTTTTTCATAAACTTACGTACATATTTATCACAAGCTCGACGGTGAAGGAAAACATCGTGAGGAAACCCGCAGGTCCCAGAATTAATTCTGAGACAAGTGTAACAGACCTGGTCCGGCGATGGGCTCACCACCTATCACGTTTAGAGGTCCAAAGAATATCTCGTGAAAAGTGGTTATATCCAGAAAATTAATAAAAAAAAATCATTTTATTTCAGACTCGAGGCGCATAGAATTTACATTCAAATAATAAATAACAATTGCAATTAAATTAATTTAAATTAATTATTTCAATAAAATAAAATTACATACTTTACATGGTAAAGTTAATGTCAACATTTCATAATTAATCCATGAATATATTATCATTATTATATAATGCCAATATTCGTCAAATTTACTTTGTGAAGCTACACAACACAACAAGAAAAACCTTAGTAGTCATTAACATATTTCTCTATTCGTTTTATCAACACAGAACATTTTTTCATGACGGTACACTGTGTGGAAAACAGCTTTGACGATCTCGTTTTCTTTACTTACTACTACTTACAGAGGAACTTATTCTTTAATGGAAAGAGACTGTTAGTCTTTCTATTAATTAGTGCAAAGAAATCGTCAACTCTGCTCTTAATACCTCTGCCTACTCCCTCAAGGATAAAAGGCGTGAGATTATTATTATTATTATTTAATATATCTTTACCGCTTTAAGTAACAATGCCAAATGAAAAATACACTTACACTATCACCCCATATTTATTTCCAGAAAAAACTTCCAGTATTTATTACGAGTATTTAAATCTTAAATAATGTATTTATTTCTGTTTGCAATCCTGCAAGTAGATACATACACACACGAATTGCTCGTTCAAAGTAATATGATTATGAGTATGTTGCGACACTACATAGAACGCGACAATAGACGGCCGAGCTCTAAACCGCGCTATCTGAGTTTGTATAAATACAACTGACCTTGGTCCCCAGGCACGATCACCTCGCCTTAAGGAAGATCTTCCCTTTTCACGATGGAGGAGCATTCCACCTCCGCTCCTCCATAAGTATATCGAAATATAATCGATAATTTGCCCATCCTTATTCTGTGCGGCCTTGTGCCGTACTAGAATAGTATATTACTCGTACATACCTAGGGAAGTATTAAATAAGAAATGTCTCATAACACATGTAATTGTCAACGGAGGCGATGCCGAGGTCTACAGACATGTGATCTGAAGCTTTCTTATTTACTTCCCGAAGTGTGTATATAATATATAAACACCTCGGGAAGTAAATAAGATATTTTTCTTCTCGACGGATGCGGAAAGCGGCAACCGGGCGAAAGTTGACACTTTCCGCCCGGAGAAATGAAAAAACTATATCTCCCTTATCTCTAACGTTCTAGAACGTTCCGCGAGGAAAAGCACTCAGCATCCGAGGTCCGGGAGGAGATCCAGATGCACTACGACGCCAAATGGGACCTCATCTGGCGCCTGCCTCAGTACATCAACATCGGGCCCTTCGCCCTCAACATAGACACCTTGAAGGTACGTTTTTGGTTCGCCAATATTTATTTTCGTATAAGCTAGATAACTGTAAAGTTTCATTAAAATCCGTTCAGTAGTTTTGCGTGAAAGAGGAACAAACATCCATCCATACATCCATCCATCCATCCATACAAACTTTCGCATTTATAATATTAGTAGGTAAGATATGATATTAGTAGGAAGTGTAGATGTAACAGAATAAACGCAATTCCTGAAATTAGTTTGTTCAGTATCGACCACCTAATCGATTTCAGCTATTTTTATTGGGTTATTTTTTTCCGAAAAATGAATTAGACTAGTTAACTGAATTTAATACTATTGACGTGATATATAATTTCCATTGATGTTATTTGATGATGATTTTACAGCAAACGCTGGTGCAGAAACGGACGGACATAATGAAGGCGTTGCTTACGATGTGGGCGGAGGAGATCCGGCTGGTGGTGGATGACGTCATCATGGCCTACAAGTCGATCATGCGCAAGTTAGGCGAGAAGCCCAACTCGATCGAGCACATCTTCGAGATCAGAGAGTGGATGGAGTCGATACCGTTCTCCCTCGGACAGCAGTTCGAGATCATGAAGAAGGTGCACTCGGTGAGTGACCAGTGTAGCTTTTTATTAATAATAATAAATTAGGGGACACTTCACACACGGTTATTTAGTCCCAAACTAGGCATGGCCTGTACAGTGGGTAATAAACAACTGATAAACATACTTAAATAAATTTTAAACGACCAGACACGAAGCCAAGACATTCATGCTCACAAATGTTGGTCCCGAGCGGGAATCGAACCCGCGACCTCCGACTCAGAAGGCAGGCTCACTACCAATTGAGCCAACAGGCCCGTAATTTTGGGTGCCGTGAGAGTTTTTTTCGACGCTTATCTTGTGCATTTGTCTCGTTTTCGCACAAGATCTTTCAATGCACAATGAGAAATAACAGTAGTTTTTTTTTTGTCGTGGTGCACAGTTTGATTTGTGTGCTGTCGTCAGACTGCTGACTTTTTTGACTACGGCGTTAAGTTTATAGCGATCCAAAAAATATGCTGGTGAAGGTGGGTATTTCTAGGAATGGAATACCTCTGCCGACACTCTAGGGAATAAAGACGTAAGTATAATTTGCTTTATTACCCACTAGCTTTTACCCTCGGCCTCGTTTATTTCACCCCTTTAGGGGTTGAATTTAGCAAAATCCTTTCTTAGTGGACGCCTAGATATACTGTTTAAGCTATCTATGTGCAAAATTTCAAGTCTCTATACCCAGCGGTTTAGGCTGTGCGTTGATACATCACCAATCAGTCAGTCAGTTTATAATTTTATATATATATATATATTTGTATCGGATATTGACCAGTGCAGTACAATGTTTTGTTATGCAGGACTACGAAGTGCTGGACGTGTTCTACACGCCGCTCGAGAACGACGACTTCGCGGCTCTCTGGGAGGCCATCGGGTGGCCGCTGGTCATCACCAAACAGGTCACTGTAGTATTCAATGTAAAAAGTATATACCCTAGGCAAGTAAAATAAGAAATGTCTGTCTAAGAAATGGAGTAAAAAAAGAAATGAAGTAAGAGATTGGTTACTTCCCGAGTTGTGTATACATTTTTTTCTGCTCGCCGGAGGCGGAAAGCGGCGGTTTCGTTTAGCGCAACGGGCCGAAAGTTGACGCTTTCCGCATACAGATGAAAATTATAGTGCTAGTTTACAGCGGTAGTGTGATTCGTCTTCAATAGTACTCTCAGATTTAAACTTTTAATATAGAATTGTTTATAGAAAGAAATATTTTTTTACTCAGTACCTCAGTCACTAGACGTACGTAGGTACGATAGTTTGCCTACAATTAATCCTGTCAGATGTAAAGCGATGCAATTTTTTTATTTCCCATTATATTTTCTCTTTGTGTAATTTATGTGTATAAAAATACGTGACCATAGATTTATTTCTACTTAAGTATTGTATGAACATAACATATTTTTTTTATTATTGTTTTTAGGACTCCAGTAAATTTAAGTAGCAGTGACATTTCGATTGAAATAGTCATATTCTTGTTTTCCGTTTGAAAGAAGCAACGTTTGAATAGACCTTAAGTTTTATTATGTAAATCAGGTGGACGTCACGACCGACTACCTGGAGGAAGAACAGGAGAAGTTCTGGAGGCTGCACCAGCAGGACGAGCAGACTCTGCTGGACAAGATAGACATGTTCAGCGCACAGTGCATGGCGCTGACCCTGCAGAACGACATCACCAAGGTACGGTGCATCATCAGGCTGATGAGCTAAGGGTCTTTGCTCGCTTAAGCCGTATACAGAAAGAAAGCCGAAAGCTTGTCGGCGCCGGTCCATTCTACAGAAAGCAAGCAGATTGAAGCAGAGCGAGCAAAATGTCGTACGATGATTGGCGGGCGGCACCAGCGCCGACCGGCGCGAGTCGGCGCCGATCGGCGCCCATCAGCGCTTGTTCATATAAATGCCTCCGCCGGTTACCTGCGTAGACCGGCGCCTGTAGGCGCCGATGGGTTTTCGGCTTTCTTTCTGTATACGGCTTTAGGGCCAGCGCTGGAAACCGGGCGGAGCGCATTTTGAAGACAACAATTTAATATAAGCCTCAACGACTTGGATATACGGTCAATAATTGCATGAAAAGAACGAAGAACGGGGCGCTCCGATAGCCGCGCGCGTAGCCCTGCGGTGGCAGTGTGTTCGTAACGATCACACTGGTTAAGCAAGGTTGGGTGCGGTCTGTCAGTGAATGGGTGACCGCCTAGTGGCATTTATATTACGAGCGCTTCCGTGTTTCGGAAGGCACGTTAAATTGTTGGTCCTGATTTCCGTTGTGTTTACGCACAATGGAAGTCGTTAAGCCCTGTCAGATACCCTTGGGTGGCTTGAAACATTCTGACTGTTAAGTGGCCACTAGCTTAACACCATCTCTTAATCCGCGGTGGGCTCATTTGGGAGATTATAGCCCATACTTCCTCATGTGTGAGGAAAGACCCTTAGCTCAGCAGTGGGCTGTTACGATTTGATGATGATGAATCTGTCCTAAATTTACAGACTAAGGTACAACACATTTACAGCAATCTCCTCTGAATAGATATCTTTAATTAAAGGAATTTCCTCTAAATGCAAGGATTAAGATACAATACATTTAATACAATCTCCGCCCTAAATGTACACATTAAGGTACATTTATGGCCATCTCTCCTCTAAACATAAGAACCAAGGCACAATACGCTCAGTATATGGGATACATACATGTAGTTTATTTATGTAATAGTATGTAGGAGTATGTTCAATAATGTGGTTTTAAGTACTTTAGTGCACCGTCTACCCTAGTCCTCTACTCTCAGTTTCATCCATCCTAAAGTTGTCTGGAAGAGATCTCTAAAAGCAATAAGACCGCCCATTGTACTTTGGTTCATGTTGGTATCCATATTGTGTTATTTTTGGTGTACAATAAAGAGTTGTATTGTATTGTACATACAAAACCGCACTAACACTGACCTCGTCGCCCCAGGTCCACGAGATAGCGAACGACATAAAGAAGGCGTGGAAGGGCATGAAGGACTCCCAGGACTGGGGCAGGATCCTGAACCAGCGCCAGAAGCTCTTCGGGCAGCCCGTGGTGCCCTTCGCGGACCTCAACAAGCTCGTCAAGGAGTTTGAGCCATACAGGAACCTGTGGGTCACCGCCTCCGGTCAGTCTACAATTATATTATTGTCAAATAGCGGGTGCCCAGCGGCGTTGCCCGCGTGGATCCAGTTTATTCCCGTTCGCGTGGGAATTTCAAAAATCCCTTTACAGTGGTTGCCTACGACATTTAAGCCACCTACATACCGTATTTCAAGTTTCTATGTGTTATCGTTTCGGAATAGTACGTATTTCTCTTTTTATCCAGTTTTTATATTTTCCCGTGGGAATGAGATATTTTTCTGGAATAAAAAGTACCCTAGATGTTGACCCGGGTACTCAGTTATCTGCATACCAAATTTCATCAAAATCCGACCAGTAGTTTTTGAGTGATGCGTGCACAACCAGACAGACAAAAATTAAAAAAAAAATGGTGTTTCGGTATCTATATCGATAACTATATACACTACCGTTAAAATTTTCAAAAAATATTTCATGTACAGACACGGCCCCGTTAGAGATTTATTATATGTATAGATACAGCTATCTATATCCTCGTGATTTTACCGTCCCGTTCCCGTGGGAATACGGGAATAAAATATAGCCTATTTTACTCAGTGATATTGTGGCTTTTCATTAGTGAAATAATTTTTAAAATCGGTCCAGTCATTTTTGAGTTTATTCGTTACAAAAATATAAAAATACAAATCTTTTCTCTTTATGATATTAGTGTAGATGTAGTAGATTACTTTATAGTACGAGTAAATAGTGGACTAGCGGTTCTGCGCGGTTTCACCCGCATAGTTCCCGTTCCTGTGGGAATACGGGAATAATATATAGCCTGTGTTACTCATGGATATTCTAGCTTTCCATTGGTGAAAGAATTTTTAAAATCGGTCTACTGGTTTTTGAGTTTATTCTGCTCATTGTATAAGGTGATATACATGAGTAAGCTCGATTGCATTATTTTGGATGAAACAGACTTCCTGAAGGCGAAGGAGCTGTGGTTCGACAACCCTCTGATGTACGTGGATGCGGACACAATCGAGCCGCTGGTCAACGAGTACTACAAGACCATCGTCAAGTGCGTGCGCACATTCGCAGACATGCCCAAGATACAGTCAGTCGCCATCATCATCAGGGTCAGTAATACTACAAGTTTACAGTTTAACTGAGACGGTTAAGCTTGGTTTTCCCAGGATAGCGGTGCCGGACATGCATCTGTGAATAAGCGCAAGGCGAAATATCTCTGTCTCTTTCGCACGTGACAGATATTGTTATTGTTTTGTTTCTGCTTCTGTTATAGAATACAACGTGATGTTTTGAACCCGTTCGTAGGTTATTACCCATCTGATTTATAGATTTTAAAAACATTGCGTTTTAAAACATGCCGTAAGTATGACATAATCTTTTTTCTTCTCTTTATTTTCGGGATCTTTTTTTTAAATCAGTCAGTAGTTTTTGAGTCGTTTACTTACAATAATACAAAATTTGCCTCTTTATAATATGAGTGTAGATTAGTGTAGATGTAGATAAAACGAAGTACCCAATATACTGAGGGAATAAAACCGTTGAATTTAAGTATGTAATACTGTACCGTTCATTGTGCTTGTTCAGGACGAGATCGACGAGTTCCGTCCGCTGATATCAATAATCCAGGCGGTGCGCAATCCCGGCATGAAGGAACGCCACTGGAACGAGTTCATGGAGAAAGCGGGTTCGTAAACTTTAATAGGATATTTCACTGTGAAAAATTAAGCAATTTATATTCTAGTTTGCATGGTAGTTGATTATGGGCTCTATAGTGAATTGCATTATTCAGAGAAAATGCTGTTTTAAGAAAGTTGCATATTGAAATGAATTTAGATTTTTTAAATCATTTTAACACGTACAGAAAAACTATAAACTTTAATAGAGCATACGTTTTTTTACATTTTAATTGGTTCTAAATCTTATTTTAATTACATAGAATTTATGGTGGTAACTATTGTACCACTGCCTTATTAAGGGTCAAACATAGCATTCATAGACAAGTAAAGTTTCTGAACCAAAATACTTTTTAGAAAAGGACATTTTGAGAAATAACATCAGTGTCCCTAACGCCATCTGCCGGTGAGAGGTCGTATTATTGTAAAAAAAATATTGTGTAAAATTGCATTAAGTATACAAAATTTTATCGAAATCTTTAGAGCCGTTACCGAGATTTGAATACATAGATACAAAAATAACTCGTTTAATTTTAATGAAGTAATAAATAGGATATAACGTAATAAAATTTCCTCTGTAACAGGTATAACGGTGACGATGAACGAGAAGCAGACATTCCAGATGTGCCTGAAGCAGGGCGTGGCGGAGTTCGGGGAGCTGATCGCGGAGATCGGGGAGCTGGCCAGCAAGGAGTACGTCATCGAGCAGTCGCTCGACAAGATGCTCGGCGAGTGGGCCGCCAAGACCATGGAGCTGTCGCCGTACAAGATGACCGGTCAGACTTATATTATATTACAAGGCGTCTAATAGCAGACCAGTCTCATTTTGAACATTACGAACTATTTCACACTTTGACCACTATTTCTCACTTTGACCTCTATTTCTCACTTTGACCACTATTTATCACTATGACCAAAACTATTTATTTCACTTTGACTCGGTAAGTCTAACGAAGCATTCAATACAGGGCGTCTAATAGCAGACAATTCTTATTTTGACATAACTATACGAACTATTTCTCATTATGACCACTATTTATCACTATGACCAAAACGAGTAATTTCACATTGACTAGGTCAGTCTAACGAAGCATTCAATACAAGGCGTCTAATAGCAGACAATTCTCATTTTGAACATTACGAACTATTTCTCACTTTGATCACTATTTATCACCATGACCAAAACGAGTAATTTTACTCTGAAGAAGTGAATATTCTAAATTTATTCCCGCTTTCACCATTACTCACTATTTATTACTTTTACTATAACCTACACGCTGTTTACTTTGACTACTACTATTTATCATTTTGACTATTACTCACTATTTCACACTTTGACTATCACCCTAATTTTTTTACCTGGCTACCTCAGGATGTTGTCATTGTAACCTTTTCTTATTTTGACCTTTATTTAATATTTCTCTAATTAACCATAACTTTTACGGTGCGGGTATAAAGAGTCGGAGTTTACTTGCTAAGTAGACTTATCAGACACTGGTGAAACAGGCTATCAGGGACTTTATCAGCAACTTAAGAACCCTAAGGGCTCCTACACAAAACTGCGAACTTGCATCGAAAATATCTGCGAACTCGCACGAATGCACCGCAAGAACGTCCGATCTCATTCGCATCGCGCATTCCTGCGATATTACTTCATACTTGGAGACGCGCCTGTCCTCTCTGAGACAGCTTTAGAGAAAGAAACTCAAAAGCTCTTCAAATTAGTTCAGTTAGTTAAATTAGTTCAATTAGTTCAGTTCTCAACCCATAGTACGTTCGAGTAAAATAGTTCCCATCAGAGTTCATAATCGTAATAAATGGATGAACCCAGAATCTTCTTTTTCTTTTATATTTATTTAACAATAACAGCATTGCAATAATCTTTTTGCGATCCATCTTACGCTTCCTAAAATACACGTCCAATACGGCTGACTACACTTGAAGGTACCATACCTTGCCCTACCAAACGGTTTGCCGCACAAAATCGTATCGCCGAAATTCGCATCGCAAGTTCCTGCGATGCGGCATCGTATCGCAGTTTTGTGTGGGAGCCCTAAACCCCAAACTAATGTATGACATGCTATTGTCCTATTTCAGGCACGTTCATAATGAAGATCCCCGACGAGACCCTCCAGCTGCTGGACGAGCACCTGCTGCAGACCCAGCAGCTGGGCTTCAGCCCCTTCAAGGCGGCCTTCGAGCTGCGCATCCAGGAGTGGGACGACAAGCTGAGGCTCACTCAGAAGGTCGTCGACCAGTGGATAGAGTGCCAGAAGTAAGTCACAAAATTCGAAAGGAAACCCGCAGGTCCCAGAATTAATTCTGAGACATGTGTAACAGACCCGGTCTGGCGATGGGCTCACCGCCTATCACGTTTAGGGGTCGAATATACTCTAAAAAGATAGGTGGAGTACCTCGGCCTACCCCCTCGGGGATGTAAGGCGTGAGATTTTTTTTCTATACGTACAAAAAATACACTTGACACAGTTGTATTGGCTGGGTGCGCGATGACAGCGCCAACTAGTGGTAAGAATTAGGGCGGACTTTGAAATGTCAAATGTCTGGCTGTCATTACGAAAAGTAAGTAAACACAAAAATAATTTCAGTGAAACAACGTTATTTACTTAGGTCCTGTTGGATATTGTAAGTCTATAGCGTCGATAATAATGTTGACCGTTTTTATGACCCGTCAAAAATGCCACAATCAGTAGATTTCAGGCAGTATATCTACACGGACTTTCTCATGGCTTCACGGTAAATAAGTAAAGAAATGGACAAAATTTATCGACTAGAGCGTTTCATGTATCTTGTAGACCATTATTTATAGCAGTACTGTCGATAATAATGCAGACTGTTGTGTAATTTCAGTTCAACATGGCCAAATTGATTATAAAAACTGGATTCCGGACAATAACGCACAATATAGTTTTTCAGTCACAAACCACCACAAAAGGCAAACAGTTAGTTTTGGCTCAACATGTGCAAGATGTAAAAGAAATAAAATGTGAAAATCAATTGAGCCACACCATTGAAGCTAGTGTAAATAGACAAACTTCAGTGACATCAACGCCATACAAAAGATCATTGAAGTCGTTGATCTTGTTTTCAACTTGCTCTTGGAAATTTTTTGAATTTCCGATCACTATTTTTGCCATTATTCTTGCAGTTGATTATGCAGCAGGTTTCGTTACCTATGTTCAAGTATTTATTTTCACTAAGAATGCACGAATACGCAAATTTCTCTAGTAAAAAGTGACAGTTCGTCCGTCCCTAGTTCCTTTTTTAGCCACCATGGGCGCTGCGATCGATTCGTGGTTCCCCCACCACCTACTTCGCACCCAGCCAATACTCGTACTCGTACTGTAAGCGTTGACGCGTTCCTTCAGGGAGTGGATGTATCTGGAGCCCATCTTCACGTCGGAGGACATATCGAGGCAGCTGCCGTTAGAGGCCAAGAAGTACAGCACCATGGAGCGCATCTGGCGGAGGATCATGGGAACCGCCTCCGCTTGCAACAAGGCCAGTACAATAATCATAATAAATTGTGGGACACAATGGGGTAGTTGACAGCATCGAATTTAAATTGCGAGTCATTCATTAAAAACATCATCCCAAAATACCCGAAAATATTTATTTTGATTTTCAATTTACATTAATAAGAAATTTAAAAATGGTTAAACAATAAAAAAGTGCTGCAATTGAGTACTAGAAACTATGACGTCACGGCTTGCTGTTTCAGTACATTTTCCATAGTAAAATTTCGTTTTGACATCATAAAAAGTAACTGATTTGACTAGGTAGAACACTACCCTATTCACACACGGTTATTTGGTCCCAAAATAGGCAGAGTCTGTACTATGGGTAGGCTGAACAACTGATAAACATACTTAACCGGTCAATAATAATAATAATTTTATTTCAGACAAGTCACATCCATATAGTTACACAAAAAAAAAAAATTAAAAAATAAAAATACCAATGACCAGCTACATCAAGCGATGTCGCAAAAATGTAGGTAGGTCCATACGATGCTAATGAGTCAATAGCATAGTAATGACATTCGGAAGGCGAGAGGTTAAATAAATATTAAACGACTAGACACGAAGCCAACAGACATGTTCATGCACACAAATGTTGGCCCCGAGCGGGGTCGAACCCGATATCTCAAGGCAGGGTAACTACCAACTGAGCCAACAAGCCAGTCAGTCAATCAAAACAAAATAAAACACATATGTTCAAGTCTTTATCATACCCTATTGATACACACATTCACCCCACTTGAGATACAAATAATAATAATAATATAGCCTTTTATCCCCGAGGGGGTAGGCAGAGGTATTCCATTACTGGATATACCCACATTTCACGAGATATATTGGACCCCTAAACGTGATAGGTGTTGAGCCCATCGCCGGACCGGGTCTATTTACACATGTCTCAGAATTAGTTCTGAGACCTGCGGGTTTCCTCTAGATGTTTTCCTTCACCGTCGAGTTAGTGATAAATATGTACGTAAGTTTTTGAAAAACTCATTGGTACATGCCAGGATTCGAACCCGAGCCTCACTGATTTTCGGCCGGCTCTTTAACCGTAAGGGCTATCACTGCTTGAGATACAAAGTACTATGTTTAGGCAGTACGGCGGAATCTTGTTTAGGAGACAGCAGTTTCATCTCAACTGTTTGTTTTGAGCACTGGTGTTATTACCTTGATTGTTAAACATTAATATAATGTTGGTGAAATAAAGAATTATACAAGAGTAGGGGATTCCAATTCCATTCCTGGATATACCCACTTTAAAAAAATATGGGACCCTCACACTTGGTAAAGTTGAATGTTTTCATTTGTAAGTACACATACAATAACAAATCTTTCTTTATAATATTAGTATAAGAAAAAAAAATTACGCCTTTATCCCCGAGGTGGTCAGCAGAGGTATTCCATTCCTTTAGGCTTTAAAGTGCTCATTTTTAGTCGTACATTTTCTAACTGGCTTGACGGTAAAGGAAAAGACTGAGGAAACCCGCAGGTCCTAGAGCTGCTTCTGAGGCACAGCTAATATTGTGTAACGGGACCCCGGCCTGGCGGTGGGCTCACCACCTGTTACGTTTAGGGGTTCAACGAATATATGTACTGGTGGGATCCAGGAATTCAATACCTCGGGGATGAAGGCGTAGGATTCGACTGCCTGGTCAAATAAGTTTGACTTTTAGTCATCTATCAAAACTGGAATTTTTTAAGTATGGAAAATCTACTGAATATTAACCTGTGACGATATCAATCATAATCTCTAGTTTTTAATTACATCAATATTTTGATTGCTTTTGTTTGTTTTTTTTTTTTAGAAAATCTATTATTGTAAAGTGGAAAACGATAAACACTTTTAGAAATGTTTTTATGTCTACTCCGTTCGGGGTAAAAGGCGTAAGCATGTTTTTTGGTATAAAATTGAGGTTCCTAAAATATCATCGAAAACATATAATAAAAATAGGCAATAAATTAAACCACATCCGTTAGGTACAACGTACATTGACAAATTGATTTTATAAACTACCAACACCAATTTATAATCAAAATATGGCATAAAATAATAAAGTTCCTTAAATACATATTTAATACAACAGCATTACAAATTATAAAAATACGATATAATTATAATACGCCTATAATAAGAATTAATATAGAAAAGTATTATATTTTACTCTAGTAAAAATAAAAAAATCCACAAATCTGGCGAACTTAATACGGTATGTTCCACCAAGGATGACTTAAACTTGTACATGCTGCTTTGGGGACATTGCGATAATTGTATGAGGTGACAGCAGAAATTCCTTCCCAGTTTGTTAAGTTACCATCTGCAGTGTACAATCTTACTGATAACAAGAAATCTGACGGTCTCCGCACATTATTTTGCAAGTTGTCATAAATAACGGCCAGAGTCCAACGTACATACCCATTTGTGGCACAAATATAACTTTGTATTAAGTGTTCTACATCAAACAAGGTCCGTTGACGTGCGCAGCTTCCAATCACAGAAAATCTTCGATTTAGCAAAGGACTTTGTGGAACAAAATTATACGGCAGTCCTGGACCACCTAGAGAATCTGGCAAAAGACGACCCGCTTCATCATCGTTTTCCCTTCCCAAGTCTCGTAAACGATCACGTACGTTAACTATCGGCT
Source organism: Ethmia dodecea (assembly GCA_963855545.1). Taxonomy (NCBI): domain Eukaryota; kingdom Metazoa; phylum Arthropoda; class Insecta; order Lepidoptera; family Depressariidae; genus Ethmia; species Ethmia dodecea. Next base: position 2,282,273 of record OY979447.1, read on the forward strand.
GTCTCACATTATTTAGATGCCTGCGATGTATTTCAGCTTCTACAGCTACTGTTAAATCAATAGAGACATTATTATTTTGATCAGCACGAACTGAAAATACCGAATACGAATTTATGGCATTTGTAGTATCATTATTATTTGCTGTAAGATAAAAGTTGTTATTTCTGATATCCTTTACATATTCTTCGACATAATTCAATTCTTGGTTCAACGGTTTCGTCGCGTTATCACAATTTTCACAGCAATTGTTGTTGTCAAGTTGTGTTTTTATTTTTGTATTTGAAACGCTATTTTCTTCAGTTGTACAGTATTCTCGTGTGTTGGCTAAAATAGGCCGAAATGCGGGTTCTTGTTCAAATTTTTGTATAAACCAACTAAAGCCATCAGTGCCATACAAATATTGAGTTCCATCGATTTTAAACGTAAATCTCGTGGCATAATTAGATTGCCACGTACCTTTGGCTTTCTCGGAACCCATTTTACCCGGCAATAGTTCTCGAATTAACAAATCAGTCAAAGCATAAAAATACTGCTTGCCGTGTATATCAAACGGCAAAAACAGTATATGCGTCGAGGGCCAATATCCGTTATCTGTTTCCGTGCCCATTTTGCCATTATCTAAAATATCCTGAATAAACCAGTATTTATGACTTTCACTGAAGCAATAAATATATTGCCTGCCATTAATCGAAAACGGAAATCCAGTGGTATATAAATACTTCCATGTTCCTTCATCTATTACTGATCCCAATTTTCCATTCGCAGTTAATTGTTTAATGGACCAATCATTACCGGAAAGACTAAATACGTAGTGTTTACCATGAACATTAAGCGGGAATATAATGGAGGGTTTTGCTTCCCAGTATCCGGAGTTTGTTTCTTCACCCAATTTTCCACCTGGTAAAATTTCTTGGATAAACCAAAAATTTCGGTCGTTGATGCCATATAGATATTGTGTACCATTAATTCTATATTGGAATGCTTTGATAAAAGTATTGATAAATATACCGCTGCTCGTTTCTACACCCATCTTTCCATCACGTTGCAATTCTCGAATGAACCAATTTCTTCCACTAAAACCAAAAAAGTAGTTTGTACCTCCAACGAAGAGAGGAACCGATAGGGTATTTTCTCTGGTCCAGTTTCCATTGTCAGTTTCTGCACCCAATTTTATTCCAATACAATTAATATCCACAGCCGAGAGTAGGAGTATAAGAAACCACAACATTTTTGAATCGTCTCACAACGGAGTTTGAAATCCGTCTCCGAATGATTTATATAAGTATGTACTATTTTTGGACACCGACGGTACCCTTCTGAGGGTGTGAACACGAAAATGTTATATTTATACAAAAAGCAAACGATCAATTTATGCGAGTAATAAATATTTATAAAACTAAATTAATTTATCTTAATGAATTCACGAACGCCACACAGTGATTTGTAAAGTAAAAGTGTAAAGATTGTTATCGCATTATTATAGCTTTGCCTATAGTCTAGGCAATAAATGTAGTGGACCCCCACATTAATTCTTCAGTCGATGAAACTTTGCAGGATTGTAGTATAGGATGAGACAATACTTGCATAAAAAAATAAAAAAAAAAACAATGGCGAAGTTAGGTTTTTATACCTAAAAGTACAAATAGCCTAATAAATTCGTCGGGATTAGGCGCACAATGCCACATTCGCAAAATGCCACATTCGCAAAATGCCACACAGCAAAATGCCACACTAACAAAGTGCTATACTTGTCCAACTCCCTTTCTTGCAGTATGTAGGCCGATGATTTATTAATTAGAAAATAAAACTAATTTAATAATTTTAGTATGTATGTATTTAATCACATTATTTATTTATTTCCATTTATTTTAACACATAATAAATTGAAAGTGTTAACTGAAATTATGAATGCCGCTGAGAATCATAAAAACTTAATAACAAAATATTATAACTTTTTTTCAAAAAAGCATCTTTTTTTGTATTTACTTCATTCAGCTGTTTTATTGTTTTATGTACTTATAATAGTATTTAATCACATCACACAGATTAGTACGAGAGTGTGGCATTATGCGAAAATGGCATTTTGATAATGTGACGTTTTGATAATGTGACATTTTGCGATGTAGCGTTTTGAGAATGTGGCATTTTGAGAATGTGGCATCTTGCGAAAATCGAATGTGTCATTTTGCGAATGTGGCATTATGCGCCTAATCCATTCGACGGAGTAATTCCTCAGTCAAAAATTGTTTTACTAGATGACTTAATTACATCATTATGTGGTACATGATAAAAATCCAAAACTATGTCCAAACAGAACTAATAGTTACTGGACAAAATACCTATTATGGTCCGTCATTTCGCTGGGAAAATTGCTTTGTCAAATTTTATTTCTCTCGTGTCTGTGTCCTAAACGTGATAGGTGGTGAGCCCATCGCCGGACCGGGTCTATTTACACATGTCTCAGAATTAATTCTGAGACCTCCGGGTTTCCTCACGATGTTTTCCTTCACGCTTCGAGCTAGTGATAAATATGTACGTAAGTTTTTGAAAAACTCATTGATACATGCCAGGATTCGAACCCGAGCCTCGCTGATATTCAGCCGGCTCTTTAACCGTAAGGCTATCACTGCTCTATTGAAATACTAATTGCAACACAAATACGGTGCAAGGACGTGTTTTTGTGGAGGTTCATGCTGCGCGATTCTCCTCAGCTATTACGACACAAATTCCAAAGCGCTACAACTAGCATCAATGATCTCCAATAAGTTGACTTATAAGACCCTACATTGAAAAACTTGTTTGTTTTATTTGTTCAAAATATAGAGGTCCTTCCTAGTCTCTGTCTATACATCCGTCTGTCAATGGTCTGCATCTCATAAGCCGTAATAAGTTGGCAGTTGAAATTTTCACGGAATGACTATTTCTATTGCAGCTATAACAACAAATTTAAATGCAATAAAATGGAAGCACAAAATAAATTTGAATTAAATCGAGTTTATTTCCTTCTGCCCCACACTTAAAAATGGATAGTTACGGACATGTGTAAAGATAGGTTCAAGGAAACCGAAAACTTTATATGCATGTTATGCACAGACATTTTCCCTACCAAATAGCTACCTAGTACAAAATTCAAATGCGCATAAATTCAAATGCTTTAACTATGCGTTGCTAAGACTATTTATAATGCAATGATATTTTGGCAAGTTTTGAGCACGTGGAGCGGGCTTTCTGGTTTATCAATGACATAGAACTCCAAAGAGTAAAAACCGACTTTAACGATTAATGCTAAAAAATACAGTTGTATTGAGAACCTCTTCCTTTTTTGAAGTCTGTTAAAAAAATAATCATCGAAATCGGTTGGCGTGATATTGAGTTATTCGTCCATTTGTCACGCACATTCTTAATGCAAATTTAAGACATGGTTTTCTCATGGATGCCATTGTTAGAACGGGACGAAATTAAAATGGGACCAATCTGATGCACCAGCTTTCAAATAAAAAAAGAATCACCCAAATCGGTTCACCCACTCGAAAGTTCTGAGGTAACATAAAAAAAAAACACCCGAATTGATAACCTCCTCCTTTTTGAAGTCGGTTAAAAAACAGGGCCTCGAGCGCGTTAAACTCGCGCACCGAGGACTCTGTACAAGCTTGTAGCATGTAATTGGGTGAATTAACTTATTTTTGTCACTTGTTTTCGACCTTTTCTCAAATGACGTCTTATAAGACCCGAAATACTGGATGATTTTTTTTTACCGTCTGTAAAAAAATATGACGTATAAGGTATCTAGAGCCGAAGTTATACACGAGATTATTTGTTAAATATAGTCATGTTTAATGCAATTTACAAAATCTAGAAAACTACGCACATTACTACGCGCTGCTGGCGGTTGTAAGTAAATTGCGCATAAATGAAAGCTACGAGCCTGTTTCTTTTTAAAATATATATCTTTTTAATATATTATTGACTACAATTGAGTAATGTATATTAGTTTAAGCCAGAAAAAAATTTTTTGAGAAAAAAAAAGTTTTTTAAGTAACATTGCCAAATGAACGAAATAACATGACTATATTTAACAAATAATCTCGTGTATAACTTTGGCTCTAGATACCTTATACGTTAAAAAGAAACAGGCTCGTGGCTTCCATTTATGCGCAATTTACTTACAACCGCCAGCTGCGCGTAGTACTGTGCGTAGTTTTCTAGAGTTTGTAAATTGCATTAAACATGACTATATTTAACAAATAATCTCGTGTATAACTTCGGCTCTAGATACCTTATACGTCATATTTTTTTACAGACGGTAAAAACTAACATTCAGTATTTCGGGTCTTATAAGACGTCATTTGAGAAAAGGTCGAAAACAAGTGACAAAATTTTTTTTAACATTGCCAAATGAATTTATTACACTTACCTATCACACCAAATTTTTTTCCAGACGGTAAAAAAGTCACCCTGTATATTTAATTTCAAGTACGTAAGTAAGTATTTTTAGAACACATTTCGACGTAATTTATCTTTTATAAGTAAGTTATAACCTGCAAAGTCCGTGACTCACCGGATTTGTATGGGAAAAATAGTTTGTCGACTAGACCACCACCATTGTTGTATGTTTTAGTATTGTTATGTTGGTATTACCATACCAATACATGTGTGGGTTAATCCTACTAATATTATAAATGCGAAAGTTTGTTTGGATGGATGTTTGTTCCTCTTTCACGCAAAAACTACTGACCGGATTTTGATGAAACTGAACAGTTATATAGCTTATAAAACAGAATAACACATAGGCCATATTTTATCCCCGTATTCCTATGGGAACGGCACTTGCACGGGTGAAATCAGCGGCTAATAACGAATAAACTTAACTACTGACCCGATTTTTTAAAATTCCATCACCAATGGAAAGCTTACTTTTCTAGAAATAACATGGGCTATTTTCCTACGCTTCGTAGAACAGCTAGTGTTGAACACAAACATGAATATTTTTATTATTGACATTTTATTTTATTTTGATATCACTACATAGCTCGTATAAAACAAAGTCGCTTTCTCTGTCCCTATATCCCTTTGTCCCTATGTCCTTATGTTCCTTTGTATGCTTAAATCTTTAAAACTACGCAACGGATTTTGATGCGGTTTTTTTAATAGATAGAGTGATTCAAGAGGAAGGTTTTAGTGTTAGCATTGCACCCGTGGAAGCCTTGGCGGGTCTTTAGTAATTAATAAATATAATTGGTCTGTTTGCATGCTAATCTTAAATTTAGCAAGACATATTAATTATATTATTTTCCAACTTCTCATGTACTATGTTTGACGCAAATCTTATCTTCATCATCATCATCATCATTTCAGCTAATTGCTGTCCACTGCTGGACAAAAGCCTCCCCCAAGGAGCGCCAACCATTCCGGTCTTGGGCAGCCCTCATCCATCCACTGCCAGCCACCTTCTTTAGGTCATCGGTCCATCGTGCCGCAGGGCGCCCTACACTTCGTTTGCCTAAGCGCGGTCGCCACTCCAATACGTGTCGACTCCAGCTTATCTTATCTTATTTATTTATTTTAACATCTTTGGAAAACTTATATTAATGTAATAGAAGAGATATATTTATCTACAAGCCATTTACAAAGTTTTCTCATGTACATCTAAAATGAAATGTAACACTCAAAAGCAATATTTCCAACAGATAATGGTGATATGCCCGGACAGCCGTCTGCTGGACAGCCTGGTGGAGGCCCGTCACCTGCTCGACGTGGTGGCTCGGGGGCTGGCCGCCTACATGGAGCTGAAGAGGCTGAGGTTCCCCAGGATGTTCTTCCTCAGCGACGACGAGCTGCTGGAGATCCTCTCGCAGTCGAGGAACCCTCGGGCGGTCCAGCCCCACCTCAGGAAGTGCTTCGAGAACATTGCCAAGGTAGGCTGATGAGGAGCTTTTAGCGGCAGCGATGGTGACTGCCACTAGGCGAGGTCGAGGGCGATGAGGGTTGTAGAATGAAAGATGTTGCTCGTGTCGAGAGTCGACATCGAATGTGATCAGTGAACGGATCCGACCTCTTTTAATAGGCTACCCCTATTTATACTGGTTAAGTATGTAACTAAAGAGGGTAGATATATAATAAACCCTGTAGGTGGGTACCTACAAGCTTTCCAGGTGTTCAATGGGCATGTACGCTCTTGTTGAGTTAGTGTCTTGCTGGCTCTTCTCGGGGTACTGCATTTGGAACCAGCAACTCTTCGGTGGCGATCTAGTTGTATTTTTTCTACCTGCTGAAATAAATAAATAAATTAAGGGGCACAATTCACACACGGTTATTTAGTCCCAAACTAGGCAGGGCCTGTAATATGGGTACTAAACAAATGATAAACATACTTAAATAAATATTAAACGACCTGACACGAAGCCAACAGACATGTTCACACACATATAGTTGGCCCCGATCGGGGATCGAACTTGCGACCTCTCACTCAGAAGGCAGGGTCACTACCAACTGAGCCAACAGGCCCGTCATAAATAAATAATATTTGATTTGTCTATGGGCTTGTAGGTGACGTTCGAGCACGACCTGAAGATATCAGAGATGCACTCGAGCGAAGGCGAGATCGTGGAGCTCAAGTACAAGTTCTACCCCTCCTCAAACGTGGAGCAGTGGCTGCTGCTGTTGGAAGACACCATGAGGCACACCAGTTAGTCATATAACCATCATCATCATCATCAACTTGTAACAGTTCACTGCTGAACTAAGAGTATTTTCTCACACATATGAGAGTATAGGCTGTAGTTTCCAACGCTAGCCCACTGCGGATTTCGAGATGGGGTCAGGCTGGATTCCACTTAACTGTCAGAATTTTTGTCCATAAATACAACGAAAACCAAGACCAACAATTTAACGTGCGTTCCGAAACAGGACCGCGCTCGTGATATAACGCCACTAGGCTGTCACCTATTAAATTATGTACTAGCTGTTCCGCGCGGTTTTAATTTCGTTTCCGTTTCCGTAGGAAGACGGGAATAAAATATAGCCTCTGTCACTCCCTGATAATGTAGCATTCTTATGGTGAAAGAATTTTTGAAATCGGTTTAGTAGATTTTGAGTTTATTCGTTACAAACATATAAATATTGTAATCTTTCCCCTTTATAATATTAGTGTTGAAGTGTAGATACATTACAATAACATTTAGGCTGGAAAAAGCTAGTCTACACTAAAATAATAATTTTAAAGAGAAAAGATTTGTATGCTAGTAACAAATAAACTCAAAACCTACTGGACCGATTTCAAAAATTAATTATCGAATGGAATGCTACATTATCACTGAGCAACATAGACTATATTTTATTCCCGTATTCCCACGGGAACGGGAACAACGCGGGTGAAACCGCGCGGAACAGCTAGTAGGGAATAAACTCAAACACTACTTGACCGATCTCAAAAATTCTTTCACCAATAGAAAAAGCTAACTTCTCTGGGAGTAGCATGGGACAATATACCCACGGTAACGGCAACGGCCCGTATTGAATAAGACAATTTCTCAAAGAGATTAAAATATAATAGGGCATAGAGGGGGCATTGTGAATATTTTTATACAAAACTTTGAAGCCTAAGCGTCATGTCCTTGTCATGTCAGTTAGTATGAACGCGAGCTGTCTTTCGGTCGAAATTGTACTAGACTTATTCCACTTGGAATAACTTTTGAGTTCAAATTTTCCTCGCTTTGTCCCCTCTTTGCCTTATATAAATAAATAAATATATATCATCTCACGCCTTTTATCCCCGAGGGGGTAGGCAGAGGTATTCCATTACTGGATATACCCACATTTCACGAGATATATTGGACCCCTAAACGTAATAGGTGGTGAGCCCATAGCCGGACCTGGTCTTTTTACATATGTCTCAGAATTAATTCTGAGACCTGCGGGTTTCCTCACGATGTTTTCCTTCACCGCCGAGCTGGTGATAAAACTGGACGTAAGTTTCTGAAAAGCTCATTGGTACATACCAGGATTCGAACCCGAGCCTCACTGTTTTCGGCCGGCTCTTTAACCGTCCGGGCTATCACTCCTCTAGGCCTTATTATATTTTAATCTCTTTGCTATTTCCGTCTGTCAGTCCGTCTGACGCTGATCGCGGGCATGGAGGAGCTGTGGCGTCTGCCCCGCAACCAGTGGGTGCTCCGCTGGCCGGGGCAGGTGGTGATCGCTGGCAGCCAGACGGCTTGGACAGCTGGAGTCGAAGACGCTATTACGGAGTACCGCATGGATGACTACTTCGAGGAGATGCTCAGCTGCGTGAGTAGGAAACATCGATTTGTACTACACTCTGACGCACGGTATGAAAAGGAGACGTTTCAGGAATGCATGGAGACTGGGCCTGCACCATGTACACGAGCTTTTTAGATTGGTTTTATTATAGTTTTATTCATGATTTTGCTCATATTTGTCTGGTTTCGTTGCACAATAGACTTACATTTTTATTGAACTGGTGACGCGACGAAGGAAAATAAGTATGGCGACCGGACCGGTAAAATGACAATTGACATTATTTTGACGTTTGTCGGACTAATTCAGGATAACATGGAAATTAGGTTTTAGGAGTTAGAAATACCCCTATAATTTATTTTATTTTATTATGATTCCATAAATCATCATCGAAGTAAAATTACTTTTGTGCAAGTTAAATAGATGGAAATGATTTTTAAAAATATTTTGATCTCTTCTCTTCTCACTGCATTTTCCATAGTAAATTTCCGTTTTGACATACCATAAAAAGTAACTCAATCGAATAGATTAGACAGTCAAAAATCAACTACCCTATGGAGGAGTGTAGGCGGAATGCTCCTCCATCGTAAAAAGGAAGATCTTTCTTTAGACAAAGTGATCGTGCCCGGAGACCGCAGCCCAACGGTTTATATGTATCCAAACTCATTCGATAGCGCGGTGTAGAACAGTTTCAATGTGGTACCGCTAGGTGTCCCTACAACACTGTTGTCACCAATAGGGTAGTGTCCTAGTCAAATCAGTTACTTTTTATGATCTGTCAAAACGAAATTTTAGTATAGAAAATGTACTGAAATAGCAAGGTGTGACGTCATAGTTTCTAGCACTCAATTGGAACACTTACTTTGATTATTTTATAATTTTTAAATTTGCTATAATTGTAAAGTGAAAATCGAAATACATGATTAGAGGTGTTTTGGGATAATCTCTCTAGCAATTTAATTTCGATACTGTCAACTATCCCATCGTGTGTGCAGCTGGACAGCCTCCGCGCTCTGGTGAAGGGCGAGCTGACGTTCTTCCAGCGAGAGATACTGTGCGCTCTCATCGTCATCGAGGTGCACGCCAGGGACGTGACAAGGACACTCGTCGAAGAGAAAGTGAAGAGCATCAGCGACTTCCAGTGGACTTGCCAGCTCAGGTATGCACAAACATATTCAGACACACCACACAGACCTCACGCTTGTCCCTCTCTCTCCCACACACACACACGCACCCCAACACTCACCCCTGTTAAGGGTTGTGCCTAAGCTATGTTCGCATCAAAAGGAGGGTGTTGCATGAAAAGTCTTAATGCGGTTCACGAAACTTTCCGTTATATTTATCAAAACTTATTTTAGTTCAACATGTACAGTCAAGAGCAAGTCAAGCCTTACAGTACCAGTTTATGCTGACCTCTGATTGGATTAGGCGCATAATGCCACATTCGCAAAATGACACATTCGATTTTCGCAAAATGTCACATTCTCAAAACGCCACATTGTAAAATGCTACATTATCAAAATGCCATTTTCGCATAATGCCACACTCTCGAACATACTGCAAGAAAGTGAGTTGAACAAGTATGACATTTTGTTAGTGTGGCATTTTGCTACTGTGGCATTTTGCTGTGTGGCATTTTGCGAATGTGGCATTTTGCGAATGTGGCATTGTGCGCCTAATCCAATCAGAAGTCAGCATATCTGATTTATATATATATAGAATACAGGGCCGGTTCAAAGTCCAAAGTGTCAAGCTTAGCGTGCTCTTGACTGTTCTTGTGACATGAGTGGCAAACTAGGTGCGCGGGGAACGTCTGGCGCGACCGCGCAGAGTGCTATATAAAATGCAGCGTAAGCTCTATGGTAGGTAAATTTGCCCCTACACACCTGTATTCATGCACACTCAAACAATCTCTCAGATTGATTTTTCAGAGTCTTTGTGTATATTGCAGTGAAGTGGATATATTTTGGATAAAAAAATAATTTACTCCACACATTTTCCTCAAAGACCTCATTGAGGAATGCGGATATACGAGAGAAGTGTGGTTTGAAAGAAGATGTAGTGACAAGGATAGAAAAGGGTATGTTAAGCTGGTTTGGTCATTGGATGAAATGATGAATGGATGAAAGAAGAGTAACGAAAGAGATTTATGGTGCGAATGTTGAAGGATACAAGGCAAGAGGACGCCCCAGAAGGACGTTTACGGATCAAATTAGTGACATCCTTTAAAAATCTGGTGTCAAGAGTGCAAAGAATAAAAGAGCGTGCATGAAAAGGCTTATGTATGTGAAGGAAGCGAGGGAAGTGTGCAAAGATCGGGTAAAGTGGCGATCCATCGTCTCTGCCTACCCCAGTGGGAAGAAGGCGTGAGCTATATGTATGTATGTATGTATAAAAATAAGTAAATGGAATTTCGTCCCGAAAATCATTTTTTTTTTTACTAAAAATACTAGCGGCCATATTTTGATAGGGCATCCTGGTAGATATATTATATTCTCCTAATCATGAATATGCGTAAATATTTTGTTTTTAGCATATACTCGATCCCTACAATTTTTGCAGCCGGATTTTAGGATATTAGGGACAGACAGACAGGGGGAAGCGACTTTGTTTTATACTATGTAGTGATGACCTTGTCCCTAGGGATGTGACATTGATTCAATAAAATCAATTATTTAAAAATCGATTTTTTATTAATAATAATTTTAATAAAAATACTCGATTACTAAAAATCGATTATTTTTACTATCCCCCTCCCCGCCCAGATACTACCACATGAAGAAGCCCCCGTTCCCCCTGGAGGAGGGGGAATCAGCGGAGATCTACCAGGACGAGACGCGATTGGACACGTCGGCCTACTACAGGCAGTTCAGCCTGGATACGTGCGACGTACGTGCCGTCAACGCCGTATTCACGTATCAGAACGAGTACCTCGGGAACAGGTGACCTTAATGACTTTCACGTCTAGATCACATCTCTTAAGTACCTACTACATAGGATAGTTCAAAAAAAAACTCACGCCATTTATCCCTTTGAGTATTAAACCAACAGGAGACGTCACGCGCACTAGTTTCTTTGCAAAAAAGTCTGCCAAGTTCTGCGCTGGGGACGAGGAAACAAACACAAATAATGTTAAAACAAACGAATTTTTTGACAAAACAATTAAACACTAGCTTGAACTAGATGCACACAAATACATACACCAATACGAGCACTCCGTGAACTCAAAAACACTAGTTGTATATAACGGGTTTGATCGTTGACCGACACTTCTTTTGGCAGAGGAGAACGCCTGTCAGTGGCGTCTCCGGTAACCAACCGGAGACGCCACTGACAGGCGTTCCCGTTGCGTGAATATTCAAAGATTTATCCTCGAGAGGCAGAGGTATTCTATTTCTGGATATACGAACTTTTCACGAGATATTCTTTGGACCCATAAACGTGATAGGTGGTGAGCCCGATGGAGGAGCTAAGGTGGAATGCTCCTCCATAGTGAAAAGGACGATATTCCTTTAGGCGAGGTGATCGTGCATGGAAACCGCAGTCTAACGGTTGATGTTAGACCAGTGGCGTAGCCTGCCTTGGCGGGGCCCCGTATAAAAATTTGTTAGGGGTCCCTTATGAAGGGTAAAGATTTCTCACAAAAGAAAAAAGAATTGCAAAAATTTAAAAGAAATATTTATTCATCATATAATGAATGTGTGTGTGTGTTTAATATTTATTTAAGTATGTCTATCAGTTATTTAGTACCCATAGTACAGGCTCTGCCTAGTTTGGGACTGAATAACCGTGTGTAAATTGTGTCCCACAATTTATTTATTATTTATTTATTTTATCATAATTATCTACCTGTCGCTTTTTCCAATTTTTTTACAAACCTTGCCTTTTTTTTCGGCAAACTGATTTATTAAATCATTTATAGCTGATGATGACTTTAGTTTTTCTAAAGCTTCTGCCTCTATAGACAATAGTGACAGGTCTGACAGGCGTTCATGTCCCATCGAAGTTCTTAGGATTTTTTTTATCAGATAAAAAGTTTTTATTAATTTTTGCTTACGCACGTCGGGGGCCCCGTATAATTGATATGGCTGATACGGCGGTAGCTACGCCCCTGTGTTAGACACTTGTCTTTATACAAACTCATTAGAAAACTTCGATAGCGCGGTTTAGAACTTGGCCGTCTATTGGCGCGTTCTATGTAGTAGTACTAGACTTATTCCACTTGGAATAACTTTTGACTTCAAATTTTCCTCGCTTTGTCCCCTCTATGCCCCATTATATTTAAATCTTTTTGGTTTACACATGTCTCAGAATTAATTCTGGGACCTGCGGGTGTCCGCACGGTGGTTTCTTTCACCGTCGTCACCGTCGAGCTAGTGATAAATATGTAGTCCAGTAAAGGCTACTGGACTACATATTTATCAGAGTATGAGTTTATTCGTAACAAAGATACAAAAATGCAAATCTTTCCTCTTTATAATATTACTAGCGACCCGCCCCGGCTTCGCACGGGTGCAATACTAACACAACCTTTCTCTTGAATCGCTCTTTCTATTAAAAAAAGGCGGATCAAAATCCGTTGCGTAGTTTTAAAGATTTAAAGCATACATAGGGACAGAGACAGCGACTTTGTCTTATACTATGTAGTGATTAGTATAGAGCATAGATATTAGTCTAGATGTACTGATCAACTAAGTTGAGCAAAGAATAGTTAGCTATAGAGCATAATATGTTCGTAAATACAATGTGCTTGAGCAATCTGGTTGTTATCTGGTTGATAGCGGGCGACTGGTGATAACTCCTTTGACGGACCGCTGCTATCTGACGCTGATGTGCGCGATGCACCTCAAGTTCGGGGGAGCCCCCGCCGGGCCAGCGGGCACTGGCAAGACGGAGACCACCAAGGTTACCGCTACATAGTAATAATAATATAAAAATAATAATCTCACGCCTTTTATCCCCGAGGCGATAGGCAGAGGTATTACATTTCTGGATATACCCATTTTTCACGAAAATTATCGACCCCTAAACGTGATAACCCCATCGCCGGATTGGGTCTGTTACATATGCCTCAGAATTAATTCTGGGACCTGCGGGTTGCCTCCCGATGTTTTCCTTCACCGTCGAGATAGTGATAAATATGTACGTAAGCTTTGAAAAATCGTTGGTACATGTCAGGATTCGAACCTGGGTTCTTGAAGATAATAAAATAATAGTTTCGAATAATAATATTTACCCTCAGGACTTGGCGAAGGCGCTTGCGGTGCAGTGCGTGGTGTTCAACTGCTCGGACCAGCTCGACTTCATGGCCATGGGCAAGTTCTTCAAAGGACTGGCTGCGTGAGTACACATTCGAGTAGACTAGGCTGGTCGGACCGAAGGCGCAAATACAGTGTGAGTCTCCATAAAGTGTACATATGAAAATGGGTGAAACTAGACACATTTTTATCCACTGAAAAAAAGTTAAAAAAAATCTGAGATTTTATTTTTTTATATTTTATAGATATTTTTTTCTTCAGATTACTTACTGTTGACTTTATGTAAAGAAAACGTTATAACTTTTAAACTATGAAGTATATCGTGATAAAATAAAAACAGTAATGATGTCAAATAACAGAAGATACTAATAAAATAAAAGTAAAACCCAAAAAACGGCACTAAGAAATAATAAAATGGGACAAACTAGAACGAAGCGTTAAATGGTGCACCCGGAATGACTTAGTTCAAACACTCATAGTAAACGTTGTGATTCATATCACAACGTTATTCATATAAAGATACGGGATTTTTGTTTTTTGAAAATTAATACGATGGAAAATAACATAAAGTAATAAAAACTACATATTATATAGACATTATTTAGAGAAATTTGATAATTAATTAAAAAACACGATTTTTGAGAAAAATACAGATTTTCCTCAAAAAGTCCCTTTTTATTACTTCTTGGTACAGTTTTTTGGGTATTTTTTTATTTTATTAGTATCTTCTGTTATTTTAAATCATAACTGTTTTTGTTTTATCACAATATACTTCTTAGTTAAAAAGTTATAACGTTTTATTTACATAAAGTCAACAGTAAGTAATCAAAAGAAAAAATATTTATAAAATATAAATTTAAAAAATCAGATTTTTTTTTACATTTTTTCCGTCGATAAAAATGTGTCTAGTTTTACCCATTTTCATATGTACACTTTATGGAGACTCACACTGTATACTGACCTTAATGAAGGCTATATGTATGTACAGTCAAAAGCACGCTAAGCTTGACACTTTGGACTTTGACCCGGCCCTGTATCCTATGGATGGCGCGCAGTATAAATCAGAGCTCAGCTTAAACTGGTAGTGTAAAGTTTGACTTGCTCTTGACTGTACCCTTTGGGGTAGAGACAATTTGACCGGGGTCTGGAGGGGCGCCAACTTGTATAATATAGGTTAAAGCTTCATGTGATTCTTTGAGAAAGAAAAACTAGCTATCCAGAGAGAGAATTCATCCAGTCTTTCGGCGTACTGATGCACCGTAGAAAATATATGTTAATATTGTTAAACATATATATTTTTTTCTTAATAAATGTATTTTTAAGCCAATTCATCTTTTACTTGATTTGTGCGCAGCTCCGGTGCATGGGCGTGTTTCGATGAGTTCAACCGCATCGACATAGAAGTGTTATCGGTCGTGGCACAGCAGGTACACTATTAACTAAACGTATTTTGTCAATTTTATAATAGCTTAGTTTTCGTACTATAATCTGAGAGTATTTACACTAATATTATAAAGAGGAGTTTTTAAAATTTTTCTATGTAACGAATAAACTCAAAAACTACTGGACTGATTTTAAAAATTGTTTCACCAATAGAAGGCTACAATATCCCCGAGTAACATAGGCTATATTTTATTCTAGTATTCCCACGGAAACGGGAACTACGCGGATGAAACCGCGCGGAATAGCAAATTATTTTTTAAAATATATTTTTTAAGGATAGAAAAGGGTATGTTACGCTGGTTTGGTCATTTAAAACGTATGGATGAAAGAAGAGTAAAGAAAGATATTTATGGTGCAAATGTTGAAGGATGCAAGGAGCAAGGAAAGAGGACGCCCGAGGAAGGACGTTCACGGATCAAATAAGTGACGTCCTTCAGAAAGCTGGGGTTCGGAGTTCGAAGAATAAAAGATCGTGCATGAAAAGGCTTATGGATGTGAAGGAAGCGAAAGAAGTATGCAGAGATCGAACAAAGTGGCGATCCATAGTCTCTGCCTACCCCTGGGGACAATGACGTGAGCTTTATGTATTTGTATGTATGTATATATTGTTTTCCTTTACTAAATGTTTTCTCCAGGTGGTGACGATCCAGAAGGCGCAGGTGGCCCGCCTGGAGCGGTTCATGTTCGAGGGCGTGGATTTGCCGCTGAAGGCTTCGTGCTCCGTCTTCATCACCATGAACCCTGGTTACGCAGGTCTGCCTTCCAGATGGGCACTTTTACTGAAATATTTCAGCCCAAATAAATAAATATAACTGACAGACAGGCACATAAAACTTGAAATCTTAAGATGTAAATACTCAATAAAAAAGGGTTTTTCGAAATTCGAAAGGTAACGTAAAAAAACATTTTCGAAAACAACACCGTTGGACGCATGCTAGTGAACTTATTGAACTGTTTCTGCATGCTGCAGTTTTTCGTTAAAAAAATATTTAATAACATGAACTCTAAAGAGTAAAAAACCGACTTTAACTTATATGGTTTTCTCATGGATGACATTGTCAGAATTTGACACTGGACCACACGAGAAGCACCAGCTTCAAATAAAAAAATAATTTTTAAAATCAGTTCACCCAGTCGAAAGTTATGAGGTAACAAAGATGAAAATAAACATTCAGTCGAATTGATAACCTCCTCCTTTTTTGAAGTTGGTTGAAAAGTGATTAAATCCGCGTTATTGCGGAACGAGTGCACTCGGACGGAGTGCGTCAACTGGTAGAAATAGGACCCCATACGATCCACTTATTGGATATATTGCTGTCATGAGAGTTCACTTGGATCACGATTTTCCATGATACGAGTAGTCATACGAGCAGATAGTCTGCTCACGTATACCATGATAATTTTAAACAAAAAAAAACTGAACTCAAACAAGAAACTAAAAAAGCACTAATTGCCACTTCGATTTTCGAGGGTTTCCCTCGATTTCTCTGGGATGCCATCATCAAATCCTGGTTTCCATATCATGGTACCTCACTTCGTACCCTGGTAACTCCTTTCCAACAAAAAAAGAATACTCAAAATCGGTTCATATACGACGAAGTTATCCGCGAACACACATAAAAAAAACGGTCGAATTGTGAAACCCTTTTTCGAAATCCTTTTTTTAAGTCGTTTAAAAACACTGTTTTAACACTGTTTTAATTTTATAATATTATTATTGTACGTCCGAAAGGGGCAAACTGTTGAAATTACTTATGAATTCTAATATCTACTAACACACAGTACTCAATCAAGATTTGTCTATCTAATTGACCATTCCCAGGTCGCACGGAACTCCCAGACAACTTGAAGGCTCTTTTCCGGCCTATCGCCATGATGGTGCCCAACTACGCGCTCATCGCCGAAATATCGCTGTTCTCGTACGGCTTCTCCGAGGGCAAGATCCTGGCTGGGAAGATCACCACCACCTTCAGGCTCAGCTCCGAGCAGCTCTCAGCCCAGGTACGAAAACTTTTACCTCTTAAGCCAAGAAAATGAGACACAGTTGATTTTTAATTGTTCTGTAGCGCATTGATTGATAGACTGATGACAGTCAATCACCGTCCGGTTCCATCGGTCGGCGGTTATAGTTTAATTTTCTTAGTTAAATAGCTCTGGTTTCAGAGCGAGAGAGAGAGAGAGAGAGAGAGAGAGAGAGAGAGAGAGAGAGAGAAATACAGTGTCTTCACTAAACAGATTTATTAAGTGCAGAGTGGTTTCTCCAGTTAGATGTCCCTGTAAAATTGTAACTTTTAACTAGTTTTCCCTCACTAAAGTTCAGACTCTGAAAAGGTGAAGTGTGAGGAAATAAATAAAATTCAGAAACGATTATACAAAATCGGTTATAAATAGGTTAGGTTACATGACCACACGTACTAGACGGTGGGCAACGACTGCTCCCCGTGTTGCATTGCTCACGAGTTAGGAATGTTTCGCCACATACTAAGACAAGCCACTAAGAATGCATACAAAAAAAACGTCAGGACAATGGAATGGATTGTCCTCACGTTTTTTTTGTATGCAGTCTTAGTGGATTGTCTTAGTGGACTGGCCTCGTATAAAAGGCCCATTATTCTCGAGCAAGTTAGCTACTTACGTCCATAATTGTAATACTAGCTCGACGGTGAAGGAAAACATCGTGAGGAAACCCGCAGGTCTCAGAATTAATTCTGAGACATGCGTAAACAGACCCGGTCCGGCGATGGGCTCACCACCTATCACGTTTAGGGGTCCAATATATCTCGTGAAATGTGGGTGTATCCAGTAATGGAATACCTCTGCCTACCCCCTCGGGGACAAAAAGGCGTGAGATTATATTATTATATATATATAATTGTAATATTACTATGGCCGCTACAAACAACACGAGAGACATGTATTTTTTTATACGGAACGCTTCCTGACAGAGTCTGACTCGCACTTGGCCGGTATACAAGTATAAATACTACAAGTATTTACTTGCTTCACTTATTTTTTAATGTGGTAATTATTTTTAAATTTGCTATAAGTTCCTAATTTTAAAATGGAAATCGAAATAAATTGTTAGAGGTATCGTCGGGCTGGTGATAAAAATGTACGTAAGATTTTGAACAACTCATTGGTAGATATCAGGATTCGAACCCGAGCTTTATACGAATGTACCACCGGAGCGCCAAACCTACCCGATTTTGATGAATGAGTTGTCAATCGATTCGTTATTACGACCAGGGTGACGTAGGCTACATTTTTCCGTAGTCTAGTTTTAGTTTTAGTTGTAACATAATCGTACAGGACCACTACGACTTCGGCATGCGAGCAGTGAAGACTGTGATCCTGGTGGCGGGAAACCTCATCCGGCAGATGCCCGACGGAGACGAGCGGCAGATCGTGCTGCGGGCACTGAGGGATGTCAATGTGCCCAAGTTCCTCGTCGACGACCTCATTCTGTTCAACGGTACATACACCGATTAGATCGGCGGTGTATAACCGAAACCGACGAGCATGTATGAACCGAGTGATGGATGCGGATGAGGCGCGAGAGGTGTGACAGGACCGTAGAAGATGGCGGTCTATTGTCTCTGCCTACCCCTTCGGGAAAAATGCGTGAGCGTGTGTATGTATGTTCAACGGTGGGGAGACCATATGGCTCAGTTGGTAGTGACCCTGCCTTCTGAGCCAGAGGTCGCGGGTTCGATCCCGATCGATCCAACATTTGTGTGCATGAACGTGTCTGTTGGCTTCGTGTCTGGTCGTTTAATATTTATTTAAGTATGTTTATCAGTTGTTTAGTACCCATAGTACAGGCCTGCCTTCTTTGGGACTAAATAACCGTCTGTAAATTGTCCCACAATTCTATTATCAGTGATAGCCCGGACGGTTAAAGAGCCGGCCGAAAATCAGTGAGGCTCGGGTTCGAATCCTGGCATGTACCAATGAGTTTTTCAAAAAACTTACGTACATATTTATCACTAGCTCGACGGTGAAGGAAAACATCGTGAGGAAACCCGCAGGTCTTAGAATTAATTCTGAGACATGTGTAAATAGACCCGGTCCGGCGATGGGCTCACCACCTATCACGTTTAGGGGTCCAATATATCTCGTGAAATGTGGGTATATCCAGTAATGGAATACCTCTGCGTACCCCCTCGGGGATGAAAGGCGTGAGATTATTTATTTATTTTTCTATTATCAGTTTCTCTTATACATACCACATACATACACCTAATCCGCCAAATGGCGACGATTAGAAGGTTCCTTCTGCGCGCGCTGAGGGACATTAACGTGCCCAAGTTCCTCGTCGACGACTATACTGTTCAACGGGTGGGGAGACCATAAGAGACACGGATAGACTCTATCTATCTCTCTTACACATACCACACCCCCTCACACACACATACCACACACACATACCTATGATCCGCTCTGAGGGACGTCAACGTGCCCAAGTTCCTCGTCGACGACCTCGTACTGTTCAACGGTGGGTCTTCTTCTTATAAATCGGTGAACGCCGCCTGCTCGCATGAAGTAGCTCCGCCTGGATTAGGCGCACAATGCCACATTCGCAAAATGACACATTGGAATTTCGCAAAATGCTACATTCTCAAATTGTCACATTCTCAAAACGCAACATTCGCAAAATGCCACACTATCAAAATGCCATTTTCGCATAATGTCACATTCTCGAATTTTTTTTTATGTTTCACAGAGGCATTCACAGTTTCAGTTTAATTAATTTATTTATTTTATGTTAAAAAAATGAAAATTAATAAAGAATGTAATTAAATACAATTGTTATTTGATAATATTATGGCACTTTGTTAGTGTGGCAATTTGCTGTGTAGCATTTTGCTAGTGTGGCATTTTGCGTCAATGTGGCATTTTGCGGATGTGGCATTGTGTGCCTAATCCGTTCCGCTTCAGCATTTAATTACGGAATAGGCTACTAACTTATTCAAAATAATGAATTACCCATGTATACTGATTTATGGAACAAACTACAGGTTTACCGCTTAACTGAGACAGTTCCTAAAGTAGATGGGGGGGGTCTGTTACGTCATCTGTCACCCGACCCGCGCAGGTACATCAGGAACCTTCCCAGTTAAAAAGTAGAAGGCTTTTTGGCGGGAATCCGAAGAGGGACGTCATGTTTTTTGTATAATTTTCCTTTTGCTGTGTATTTCGGATTTTGACTCATATTAGTGATAGTATATGTGGCAAGTGTCCGTGAAAGTGTGCAGTGAATAGGAAATTCGATAAAATTCGAGGGATGATAGTTTTTGGATTTCCTCAAGAAGTCACAACGAAGTCTTCAGTAAAAGTGCTATCATTTTACTGTTGTTAAGGAAGGGAGGGATGTTGAAAGTGCGGAAGACACTTAATTTTAAACTAAAGAAGACTTAAAAACTGAATTACTTGACATTGGCAAAATTCTAAATGCCATTATACAGGATGTCCCAGAAGTCAACGATAAGCCTGAAACCAGCGATAGGCCTAGTCATGAGGGTAATCAGAAAAATATAAAAAAAAATCTATGTTCTTTTTTCAAAATGTTATGAAGGTTTAAAAAAAATCCTAAAAAACGGACACCCTGTAATGAACTTTCTTGTACCGTGACTGTAAATATTAACTTTTTGAATAATTTTTTTTGTAATGCTATAATTTACAATAAAAAAATAATACATAACTGCCTCACTTTTAAGTAAAAAGTTAAATTTGTTTCCAACATTGAATTCTAAATAATTTCATCAACCAACTTAAACCAGCTGTACTTACTGTAAAAAAAATGTATGGCTACTATTTTGGCAAGTATACTTAAAAGTTGACGCATTTAGTCTTAATTCTAAAATGGTATAACACATGCCAGGTTTTGCTATAGTTGAGGCATGAAAAATTTTTTTCTCGATGAATCCGGATTCTATGCCAATCTAATTTAATGAGGTGAAATGTTGGTAACGCAACCTTCTTTGGTAAATCCAGGTTAAAATCTTTTTGAATGGAGACGGACTATCGCTGGTTTCCGGCTTATCGTTGACTTCTGGGACATCCTGTATATATACAAGGTGACTTTTTTTACCGTCTGGAAAAAAATGTGGTGTGATAAGTAAGTGTAATAGATTATTTTGGCAATGTCACATAAAATTATTTTTTTCTCAACACTTTTTTTTCTTGCTTAGACTTTTATACATTACTCAATTGTAGTCAATAATACACACTGAGATATTTGAAATAGTATTTTAAAAAGAAACAGGCTCGTAGCTTCCATTTATGCGCAATCTACCTACAACCGCCAGCTGCGCGTAGTACTGTGCGTAATTTTCTAGATTTTGTAAATTGCACTAAACATGACTATATTTAACAATTAATCTCGTATATAACTTCGGGTCTAGATACCTTATACGTCATATTTTTTTCCAGAGGGTAAAAAATATCATCCAGTATATAAAAAAAAAGTATAGCTATAACCCGTTCGATTCATATATGATAGTGTTCAAGATGTGACGCAGGTATCATATCCGATCTGTTCCCACGCGTGGAGATCCCAGTCGTAGACTACGGCATCATGGAGCAGTCGATACGGAACGTCCTCCTCAAGCGCGGCTACGACGACCTCTACAGTGGGTATTCTTAAACTTTCTAAATTAATATTTATAACACATTTGCTCGTAAAAGGTCTCTTATTTCACCAATTTCAATATCGTATTGTATCTCATTGCAACAAGTGCGGTAATGTAATGTAAAACGCACGGTTTATCAAGATGATCCGTCTAAAAACGAACGGTACTTTTTTAAATCTTAGCAAAGAGTTTTTATGTCAGAAGAGTGGTCAACATTTTATGAATAAATTAACTTTGGGAGATAAAATATAATAAATAAACATTTACGATTTAAAAAAAATATCCGTATGTATGAAAAACACAAAAATATAAATTTACTTTATTAGTAATACTGACAGTTTTTTGTGCCTTTGCCTAAAAAAAATGCTGATGCGCGCACATCGCTAATTTGTGAACAAGTATTGTTTTTATTCGTTTAAGAAAGTCCGAGTTTTATTTATTTCCTCGCAAATATGTTATAAAATATCGTATATAGCAATATCGCCTCGGCTGTAATTTTCAACCTACCGCACTTATATCATAATGTACTATTATATCTAATCACATTCAAGCGCTCTACTATGTAATGTTGTTACAGCGTTTGTCTTCAAGGTGATTCAGCTGTACGAGACGACGGTGGTGCGGCACGGGCTGATGTTAGTGGGGCCTGCTGGCTCTGGGAAGACCAAGGTGTGTACTTCGGCATTTCTGAGGGCTAGCTAGCTAGATGTCAATAAGGAAGGAAGGCTTATTGTATTTTTACAGGGCGGCAGAGATTATAAAATGTTATAAAGGAATCGCTGCTAAAATAACAATTTTAAATTTAAAAGTAACTGTCTAGTATTACTAAGTAGTACTGACAGTGACAGTTTGCATCTTAATAAAGAAATTTTTTATCTCGTATCCCTAGGTTAAAAAATGACACGTTTGTAGGGGTACAGTGCACGGTCAGCGATTTTTGGCGCGAGGCGGAGCGTCACTGGGCCAGTCGTCCCTAGCCATTGACCGGGCACATACGCTTATAATGTAGCTACATTATAAGCGTATGTGCACTGTACAATTATGGGTAAATAAATACCCATTGAAGTCGAAAGATTATTAATAATACATTTTAAACCATACTATATATAATAAAAATGCTTTGGTGTGAGTACTGTGAACGTGCCAGCTTTCAGTAACGGACCAGTATGTAGGACCAATAGAAGTGTACAAAACTTGCTTATAAACCCTTTAGCCGAATTCACATTACCAAACTAGCATGGGCGTAGCTAGGGGGTGGCCAGGGTGGGCAATCTGTTGGCCCACCCTAGAAAAATACAAAGGGTATTTTTCTCTTACATAAAATTACTTCATCCTCAATTACCGAAACCGAAAAACGTCTTCAAAAGCTAAAATAATTACCTACTCATCACTTGTGTCTATCTCGCTAGCCAACCTGCGATCCACAGATACAAACGAACAATCTGCATATTAAAAAAATGTTACAATACACGTATGATGATTGATTTACTTTGTTGTTGGTAATTTAAGAGCGGAGCTCTTGTCGTGTATACCTAGCTATATTAGCGACTTAAACTTCATAGTTTTGGTCAGCACACAGATAAAAGAAAAGTATAATAGGATAGGATAACTGAAATCCATACTTGATACCTATCATAGTTGCGCATGCGGCGATAGTCGGATTCATGTCTGGGGCCATGGCCCCCCTAGAAAAAATCCCTAGCTACGCCAATGCAAACTAGTGTTATGCATGATGAAATTAGTTTCATGTAATTATGTTTCAGTACCTACTGCTGAAAGTAGTTTCGTGACATTAATAGTGTCGTGAAATCAACAGTATCGCTAAGATCATGGCTCCGTCAGCATCTAAACTTTATTACTCGCATGAGCTTTCTACTTATGCGAAACTACTTCAGTCATCATCATCATCAACCCGTACAAGCCCACTGCTGAGCTAAGGGTATTTCCTTACACATGAGAAAGTGTGAGCCATGATCTCCCACGCGAGCCCACCGCGGATTTGGAGATGGTGTTAGGCTAGTGGCCACCGTCAGAATTTTTCAAGCCACCCAAGGCTACCTAACATGACTTAACGACTCCCATTGTGCGTAAACACAACGAAAACCGGGAGCAACGGTTTTACGTGCCTTCCGAAACACGGACGAATTATCGATGAAATTAGTTTCGTGCCACTAGTTTCGTAATGTGAATTCTTCAGTGTTACGAGGTGCTCCGAGACGCGCTGACGGCGATAAAAGGCAAGCTGGCCCCCGACGGGTTTCCGTTCACTCCGGTGCACACGTTCGTGGTGAACCCCAAGTCGATCACAATGGGCCAGCTGTACGGCGAGTTCGATCTGCAGACTCACGAGTGGTCAGTAGATTATATGCTCATCAAATATATGGTAAAATAAAACATTTATTTACAAAGATAATATTATATACATTGTGTAATTGCATTTACAATAATTCAAGGATATTGTATACTAGCGGTTCTCGTGGTTTCTCCCGCGTTGTTCTAGTTCCCATGGGAATATGAGAATAAAAGATAGCTTATGTTACTCAATGATATTGTAGCTTTCCATTGGTAAAAGAATTTTTTTAAATGCTCCAATAGTTTTTGAGTTTATTCGTTAAAAACAACATACAAAAATACAATACTTTCAGATTATCATGCGTGAAAATTTCTTTTACCAATGAAAAGCTTATTTTCCTTGGAGTAACATGGGCTATATTCTATTCCCGTATTCCCACAGTAGGAACTACGCAGGTGAAATCGCGAGGTACAGCTAGCTATCTATATAAAAATAAGTGGGGTTTTCCTTCCTGACGATATAACTCAAGAACGCGCGAACCGATTTCCACGGTTTTGCATTCGTTGGAAAGGTCTAGGGCTCCGCGAGGTTTATAGCAAAGAAAATTCAGCATTGCACCTAGTTATCTATAAACTCGACCTGTTCCCCGCGGCCGCGGTTTCACCCACGTAGTTCCCATTTCTGTGGGAATACGGATTTAAAATTCAGCCTATGTTACTCAGGGATATTGTAGCATTTTAATGATGAAAGGTGAAGTTACAAAAATAAAAATGTTTACTTTTTATAATTGACGGGCTTGTTGGTTGATTTCGTAGTGACCATGCCTTCGGAGTCGGAGGTTGCGGGTTCGATCTCGCGGTGGGCCAACGTTTATGTGCATGGACGTGTCTGGTCTTTTAATATTTATTTAAGTATGTTTATCTGTTCAGTACCAATAGTACAGGCTCTGCCTAGTTTGGGACTGAATAACCGTGTGTAAATGGTGTCCCACGATTTATTTATTAGATATAATATTAGTGTGATAGATTATTAGTGTAGATAAACAACATTGCTGGCAGGACCGACGGCATCCTGTCGAGCCTGGTGCGCTCGGGCATCGCGGTTGAAGACATGGACAAGCGCTGGTACGTCTTCGACGGACCCGTCGACGCCGTCTGGATAGAGAACATGAACACCGTGAGTGATTACGATGCATGTCACAAACAAAATTACATAACCAACACATTTAACTCTTTAACGGGCATAAGCAGTTTAAATTTTTCATTGGTTGAATCTTATTTCAATTACATAGAGTTCAATATTTGGTGGTAACTAAGTAAGTCAAAACGGATGGGCTCCACCTATCCCGTTTAGGGGTCCAAAGAATATCTCGTGAAAAGTGGATATACCTAGAAATGGAATACCTTTGCTTACCTCTTCGGGGATATAGGGCGTGAGTTCTTTTTTCAAAACATATTCGTTCACGATCTTTTTATTTGACGGGCCTGTTGGCTCAGTTGGTAGTGACCCTGCCTTCTGAGTCGGAGGTCGCGGGTTCGATCCCCGCTCGGGGCCAACATTTGTGTGCATGAACATGTCTGTTGGCTTCGTGTCTGGGTGTTTAATATTTATTTAAGTATGTTTATGTGTTGTTCAGTTGCACAGGCTACCTTGTTTGGGACTGAAACAGTGTGTGAATGTGTCTAAGTTTTGCGATTTCTCGAGTATTTCCAGTTTTTGGGTCTCGAGAACTCACGAGCCCGATTTCTCGGGTCTTCTCGGGATATCGAGAAATTAAAATTTACGTATAGGTATAGTATATATAATTTACGTGTATAAATTTAAATTTAGGTATATTTATATAACGCGTAACAGAAAAAGCGCAATTCCTCATACACCCCAATTAGTAGGTAATTAATATAAAAAAAATAAGACGCAATCGAACTTTAGTTGTGTCTAACCAATTTTCTTAAAGATCGATTATTAATAGCACGATTTCCATAGAAAGCACTAAGTTCAGGTACGATAATTCATTTTTTTAAATTTAACACATTAAAAATAGCTGAAATCGAATAAGTAGTCGATACTGAACAAACTAATTTCAGGAATTGCGCTTATTCTATTACATGTTGTATGTATGAGGAAGGGTTGACGGGTATTTTTCTATTGCCAGGTGCTGGACGACAACAAGAAGCTGTGTCTGTCGAGCGGCGAGATAATGAAGCTGACGGAGCGCCAGCGCATGATCTTCGAGGTGGCCGACCTGGTGGTGGCCTCCCCCGCCACCGTCTCCCGCTGCGGGATGGTGTACCTGGACGCCAGCGTGGTGGGGCTGCCCCCCCTAGTCAGCGCATGGCTCAAGGCCAACCTGCCGCCGGTAACTGATCACCACATCATATATTTTTTATTTATAGCGCCGTCTGATCCGGCGATGGGCTATAACCTAACCTATCACGTTTAGGGGTCCAAAGAACATCTCGTGAAAAGTGGGTATATCCAGAAATAAACCTCTCTCGAGGATAAAAGTTTGTGATTTTTTTTCTTAATCTTAACCCGAACTTAATGGCCGATTTCATGACAAATCCGCTAAAAATTGTTGCGAATGAATCTGTTAATTTAATTATTTCACGGATCACAACATAGTATAAAACAAAGTCGCTTCCCGTGGTGGGGCTGCCCCCTTTAGTCAGCGCATGGCTCAAGGCCAACCTGCCGCCGGTAACTGATCACCAGAGGGTGGACCTCATATTTTTCATACCATCTATTCGAAAAGTGACGTTTTGGTCCTCAATAACAGGGATCAAAGTAATTCTTTTCCGATAGGATTTTAATAAGTGCGAATAAAAGTGTTTTGAATTTGGAATGAAAAATATCCCGCAACATTCTTAGCCAAAGAGATTAACAAAATAAGTTTGCATCTAAGGTTGGCGCCACTGTAGCTTAAGTACTATAACAAAACATTAGTTACATTTTTCGCCGCATTAGGCTGACAAGCATAGAGTAACTTATATGCTGACGAGGCTGAATGGGGTTCGATGGTTGTGCCACACTGCCAGAAAAATTGCTGTGGCAATGCGCGCGCTTTCATACTTATTTTTCACAATTTACATTTTATTTTACGCCAAATTTTCGAATTCCGACATCGAATTGTTTATGAGTGACTGCAGTGATAATTAAACACCGGAAAAATATTTAAAAAAAGAAGCAAACAATGTCATCAACAATTTTTCTCATAGAGAGGTATGAAAAGCAGAGTGTATCATTCGGTCGCAAAATTATTTTTACCTTGGGCTACGTACTTTAAACCCCTCACTTCGTTCATGATTCTACATTAGAATCTAGAATCATTCACTATGTTCGTGATTTAAAAAAACGCCCTCGCCGTAAAAATATAGTTTTGCTCCCTTATGACACAATCTACTATTTCATACCATCTATTCGAAAAGTGACGTTTTGCTCCTATTGAGGAAAAAGACTTGCTCCCTTTTATTGAAAAGGGAGCAAGTCTTTTTCGATAGGATTTTAATAAGTGCGAATAAAAGTGTTTTCAATTTGGAATCAAACTTTCTTAGCCAGAGATTAGCAAAATAAAATGGCATCTAATGGTGGCGCCACTGTAGTTTACATCGAACTTTTTTTGTATACATAACAAAACATTAGTTCCATTTTTCGCCGCACTATTTTGACATGCCCCAATGGCGTTTGATGGTTGTGTCACAATGTAAAAAAAAACTGGCTATGGCAATGCGCGCGCTTTCGTAGTTATTTTTTCTCATAGAGAAGTATGAAAATTAGAGTGTATCATTCAGTCGCAAAATTATTTTTACCTTTCGCTACATACGTTATACCACTCACTTCGTTCATTATTTAAAAAAACCTCTCCGTAAAAATATCGTTTTGCTACCTTACGACACAATCTACTATTACTAAATCTATTAGTGTAGTGATGCTATATGTATATTCGGCTCTTTGCAGATGGCTGAGAGCATCCGCAAGTTGCTTGGCCCTCTGATAGCGACATACTTGTACCCCGCGTTGGAACTGTTACGCGCAAAGCTTACGGAGGTGAGACCAAACATGAGGGGCGTAGCTACTGCCGTTCAATTATAGGGGGCCCCCGGGCCATGAGGACTGATATAATAATATCGGTTGTCTGTAAAGTCGGTTTACTGACGATAGTTGAACGTGACAACGTCGTACTTTTTGGATTGTGCCCCTTTGTCACTCGTTGGGCGCTCTCGCTTGCACTGGAACTCCGCATACGTCATAGTGCATGCAGCCGGCTCCATCGAATTATAAGACGTTGTCACGTCAAAAATACCTAAGAACTTCAATGGGATATGAACGCCTGTCAGACCTGTCACTATTGTCCATAGAGGCAGAAACTCTAGAAAAACTTAAGTCATCATCAGCTATAAATGATTAAATGATTTTTGCCGGAAAAAAGGCAAGGAGAGTGTATGTTTAATTTGAATGGTTTGTAAAAATTTTGGAAAAGACTTGAGTCACAGATAGTTAATTATGATGAATAAATATTTCTTTTAATTTTATGCGAACATTTTTTTTTCTTTTATGAGAAATCTTTACCCTTCATAAGGGCCCCCAAACAAATTTTTATACGGGGCCCCGCCAAGGCACGCTACGCCACTGCCAAACATTGGAATATTCTGTACCACAAAGATATTCAAGTAAGAATGAGTTATATTCATACTGCGCGCGTTTGAAAATTGATTCGCTATGAGTGGCTACAACGTATGTACTTACATACTTCTTATCATATCTAGAAGATACAATAATGACGGATGAGTGTGGTTGTTGGGCGTACATTTGCGTATAGGGTTGTGTCCTATCTAGTCAAATCAGTTACTTTTTACGATCTGTCAAAACGAAATTTTACTATGGAAAATGTACTGAAATAGCAAACCGTGACGTCATAGTTTGTAGTACTCAATTGCAGCTCTTTTTTTGATTGTTTTATTATTTTTAAATTTGCTATAATTGTAAATTGAAAATCGAAATACATATTTTGAGGTGTTTTGGAATAATCTTTTTAATGTATGACTACTCGCTATTTAATTTCGATGCTGTCAACTACCCAATTGATACTGTAGGTGGTGGCGTCGATCGACTCGTCGCTGGTGCTGAAGTTCCTGGAGCTGTTGGACTACCGGCTGAGGCCGCTCACGGGCAAGGACGACCGCCCGCCGCCCGCGCCGCCATTCCTCGCGCTCATGCGTACGACTATATCACTATAAAAAAAACTCACGCCTTATATCCCCGAGGGGGGTAGGCAGAGGTATTCCATTTCTGGATATACCCACTTTTCACCAGTATATTATTTGGACCCCGAAACGTGATAGGTTAGCCCATCGCCGGATCGTTTAAACATGTCTCAGAATTAATTCTGGGACCTGCGGGTTTCCTCACGATGTTTTCCTTTACCATCGAGCCAGTGATAAATACCGTGTAAAGTGCCAGGTTCGAACCCGAGGATCAATGATTATTGTACTAAACAACTGATAGACATACCTACTACACCCAAACACCAAGTTGTCGAACACTTATCATCAGCCCCCCACTCGTTCAATCTATTAGATTTCTCAGTCAATATATTCTACTGACCTGTCTCGTGCTCTATACTCGCTCGAGGCCAACATTTGTGTTGGAACATGTCTGTTGGCTTCGTGTCTAGTCGTATAATACTGATTTAACTATGTCTATCAGTTGTTTAGTACCCGTAGTACAGGCCCTGCCTAGTTTGGGACTAAAAACCTTACGTGAATTGTGTCCCACAATATATTATTATATTGAATCGATACTACTTTTTCTATAAGTTTAAAATCATGTTTTATTTTGAAGGTAGTCGACTAAATGAGATCTCAATGTAATTTGTTCTTTTAAATAGTGGAACTCTAGGTCTGTGTAATAATACCATTATTGTTACTATTTGTGTTTAAACCTCTCAAGACAATTCTCAGAACATAATTGATTTTTATTTTCAGATTTAAATCACAGACATAATTGATTTTTAATTGTGTCTGGGTTCCAATCACAGACACAATTGATTTTTAATTGTGTCTGGGTTCCAATTGGAACCGGCGGTTCTTTACTGATTAATTGTTACGGGTGCGCATTGGAACCGCGCGGTGCTCGACAAATAGACTGTATGTTTCCTGAATAAAAAACATTCGATAGATGTCCCCGCAGACCTAATAATAGGGTCAGTTTTTCGATAGTAATCTGTGGTGTTGTCCAGCTGGTCTGGCGGGCGCGTGGGTGGTGTGGGCGGTGATCTGGTCGGTGGGCGCGACGTGCGACCACACGGGCCGAGCCGCCTTCTCCGAGTTCATGCGGTCGCTGGCAACACAGAACGGCCTCAAGCCCGCCTTCCCCAACGAGGGGCGCGTCTACGACTACACGTATGTATACAATATGTAACAGGATAACCGCAATTCCTGAAATTAGTTTGTTCAGTATCAACTAATTAATCGATTTCAGCTGTCTTTAATATGTGTTATTTTTTTCCCAAAAATGAAGTCAGTGATATGTATGGAAATCGTGCTATTGTTGATCGATATTTAAGAACATTGGTTAGACACAACTAAAGTTTGATTGCATCAAATTTTTTTTATGTTAATATACTTGGGGTGTATGAGGAATTGCGCTTTTTCTGTAACGCGTTGTAAGTACAGCGCGGCCGGTTTTACTTCGCCGCTCTGAAGTTGCGCAACTTGTCGGTGGAGTGCTGCTGTTAATATACTCCCGGACACATCTATCGGGCCACCTAGTGTTTTAAGTTTTGACGGTCCATAGTTAAAAACGTTGTCACACGAGATCGCGGTCTTGCTTGACAACAAACGAAGCCGCCAGTCTCTAAGTACCTTTAATAAACTCTTCGGACAGTAGTACGGCTTAAATTCAGTTGTGCACTCACATTTCTTTGGCTATGCCCGGCCTGCAGAAGTGCTACAGCTTTGGCGGCAATTTCAGACCGAGTATCCATATTTTTTGGTCAAAACTGGCTCAAAGTTTGGAGTAGCCATATTATTGAACCAATGATCAGAAACATAAATTAAAAAATCCAACTTGCATCGTTGAAAACAATGAACAGACTCGAATTTTCTTATTTTTTTTCACAATTCTGAATTCGAAATTTAAAAAAAACATACTAAAAGGTTGACGAATAAATCAGCTTCAAAACTGCATACCAACTTATTGCTCCACCTAACATTTATTTTTAGCTAGGGACCGTCAAAACTTAAAACACTAGGTGGCCCGATAGATGTGTCCGGGAGTGTATTTAGCCAACCTCCATGGACGAGTTTAGTTTGCCTTATTATTAGATTATTGACTTTTTAAAGTGTATTTTCTATACCTACTGAAAATAAATGAAATTGAATTTGGCTGTGCAATGACATTTTTTAGCGACCATTTGGCGGTTTGCGCAGGCGGAGCCTGTGTTCAGAGCAGCCAAGTTAAAGCGGCCGTACTAAACATTCTAAGTGTATATTCAATACCTATAGAAAATAAATTATTTTGAATTTGAATTTAAGAATTTGAATTCAACTAATTTGGCCCACGTAAATTACAGCCACATCGGCTGTAATTTACGTGGGCCAAATTAGACACACTCCAGAAAAGTTAGCTTGCCGTTGGTGAATTTTTTAAATCGGTTCAGTAGTTTTGTGTTTATTCGTTACAAACATACAAAAATACAAATCTTTCCTCTTTATAATATTAGTGTAGATGTAGAGTATCTTCGACGGTGAAGGAAAACATCGTGATGAAACAATAACAATAACTCTTTATTGTACACCAAAAACAACACAATATGGATACCAACATTAACTAAAGTAGAAACCCGCAGTAAAAATATTTATTTAACTCCTCTTCTATTTATTCTTTGTAATAAAATGTAGTTACTGAACAAAGTAGTTTCTGCTTACTGGTTAATCCTGTTACTCATTGTACAGTCAAGAGCACGTGGAACTTGACACATTGCACTTTGCAACGATCTTATTACGATCGCTTTAGAGGTCAAACTCGCACTACAAGTGTAAAACTTCATATACATCAGATGAATGTATGGAAGCTATGTCCTTAATTAATTCTGAGACATTCACGTTTAGGTCCAAACAATATCTCGTGATAAGTGGGTATATCCAAAAATGGAATACTCGGGTATAAAAGGCGTGAGATTTTTTATTCTATGTCCATAATGATTTGCTCGTCGTGCTTCCAGTTTGAACGACGGCGGGTTCACTGACCTGACGGAAGACGGTGAGCCAGCGGCGGCCTTTTGGTACAACTGGATGGCCAACCTGCCCGCCTACGAGGTCGACCCCGAGTGGCAGTACGCGGGTACTAACTAGTCTAAACTATGTCGTCGGTTGCGTATTTTATGGTCCTATAGCTCACTCAATGCCAGATTTTTCCATAGCTTTATCCTAAATTGACGAAATTACGATACACAATTATATTTGGAATAATTATATCCTTACTAATATTATAAATGCGAAAGTAACTCTGACTCTCCGATTTATCCGAAATTTGGTTTGTATGGAAATTTCTACTAATTTAATTAATTGGCTGTAAGGGTTGTATGGAAATTACGTCATTTTCAAAGATAGAAGGTTGAAACTTATTTTTTAGGCTCAGAATAACACATAGGCTATATTTTGTCCCCGTATTCCCAGGAGAACAGGAAATACTCAGGGCAAACCGCGGGGAACAGCTGGTTTAGAATAATTAGATAAACACGGTGGTGAACAAATCTATTAGGGTGTCAATAATTGGGTAGTTGACAGCATCGAAATTAAATAGCGAGTAGTCATACATTAAAAAGATTATCCCAAAACACCTCAAAATATGTATTTCGATTTTCAATTTACAATTATAGCAAATTTAAAAATAATAAATCAATCAAAAAAAGTGCTACAATTGAGTACTACAAACTATGACGTCACGGTTTGCTATTTCAGTACATTTTCCATTGTAAAATTTCGTTTTGACAGATCGTAAAAAGTAACTGATTTGACTAGGTAGGACACAACCCTATTGGGTGTTGTACTAGTGTCCGACCGTAACTGGTTTTCCAGCCGAAACCGAATATTCGGCCATGGCTTCAGTTTCGGCCGAAACCGAAACCGAAACTCACGTGGTCAAGTATAAAATTCCTTAAAATACTGAAATTTGGTGCATTTTACCAATGATTCTGCATTAATATATTTAATATAATATTAAAAAATTACAATTCCAGGGGTGCCAGCGTCCGCCATAGCGTTTCCGCGAGAAACAAAGTTAGGGGAGCGTGCACGACAACTTCC
The DNA here is from genome assembly GCA_963855545.1 of Ethmia dodecea. Classification (NCBI taxonomy): domain Eukaryota; kingdom Metazoa; phylum Arthropoda; class Insecta; order Lepidoptera; family Depressariidae; genus Ethmia; species Ethmia dodecea. The sequence continues at coordinate 2,315,460 of OY979447.1, forward strand.
GAAACCAGTTTCGGTTTCGGCCAATTTTATCTGAAACCGAAACTGCCGCCGAAACATGATTTTTGACCGATACTCGGCCGTAACCGAAACCGAACTTTCGGTCAAACACTGTTGTACCCTAGTAATAATTCCGCAATATTTGCAGACATCGAAGTGCCGACCCTGGACAACGTCCGCAGCGCGGCGATCCTCGGCTACAAGATCGCCAACTACAACCACGTGATCTGCGTCGGGCCAACGGGCACCGGCAAGACGGTCACGGTCAACGCGAAGCTCTCCCACGGGCTGCACAAGAAGTTCATCTGCGAGTTCATCGTCTTCTCCGCGAGGACATCCGCCAATCAGACGCAGGTGAGGTGCTACGTCAGTTTTTTTTAGGCACTGCATTTTGCAACATCAAGTACAAGTCAAACAAAAATTATACAAAAATTCTGTGTCGTCAACACTTTCTACGTCCCTCCTTTTGGTTATCAACAGTAAAATGATAGCACTTTTACTGAAGACTTCATTGTGACTTTTTGAGGCAATCCAAAAAAGTCCCATGCATTTTATCGAATTTCCCATTCACTGCACACTTTCAAGGACACTTGCCACATAATATACTATCACTAAGATGAGTCAAAACCCGAAATATTCAGCAAAATGACAATTATACAAAAAGCATGACTCGTCGGATTCCCGCCAAATTCGTGGGAAAGTGATGACGAGATAGTTGACAATATCGAAATTAAATTGCGAGTAGTCATATTCATTAAAAAAATTAAACATGTATTTCGATTTTCACTTCACAATTGTAGCAAAATTATAAAAATAAAATAAATTGTCTCACGCCTTTTATCACCGACGGGGTAGGCAGAGGTATTCTATTTCTGGAAATACCCACTTTTCACAAGATATTCTTTGGACCCCTATACGTGATAGGTGGTGATCGCCGGACCGTGTCTGTTACACATGCCTCAGAATTAGTACCTGGAGCTGCGGGTTTCCTCGCGCTGTTTTCCTTCACCGTCAAGCTAGTGATAAATATGTACGTAAGTTTTTGAAAAACTCATTGGTACATGCTAGGATTCGAACCCGTCCCTCACTGATTATCAACATGTGAAGCAGACTCTTTAACTGCATGGCTATCGATGCTCTAATTTATTTTTTACTAGCGACCCGTCCCGGTTTCGTACGGGTGCAATGCTGATACTAAAACCTTTTGAATCACTCGATCTATTAAAAAAAACCGCATCAGAATCCGTTGCGTAGTTTTAAAGATTTAAGCATACATAGGGATATAGGGACAGAGAAAGCGACTTTGTTTTATACTATGTAGTGATGTTTGAATGTCTGATAATGTGAGTGTCGTGCAGGACGTGATCGACAGCAAGCTGGACCGTCGCAAGCGCGGCGTGTTCGGCCCGCCGCCCACCAAGCGGCAGGTGTTCTTCATCGACGACCTCAACATGCCCGCGCTGGAGGTGTACGGCGCGCAGCCGCCCATCGAGCTGCTCAGGCAGTTCATGGACTTCTCCGGTTAGTTATAGGCTCTTTGCTCACACACGAGGAAGTATGCGCTCTCTATGGGATACTATCCGGTGGTGGTAATGACCCTGCCTTGTGAGCCGGAGGTCGCGGGTTCGATCCCCGCTCGGGGCCGAAGTTTGTGTGCATGAACACGTCTGTTGGCTTCGTCTCTGGGTGTTTAATTCCGTCCCCGTGGAAATACGGGGATCATTGGCGTAGCTAGGGATTTTCCCTAGCTACGCCAATGAATAGCTAGGGAAAATCCCTAGCTATTCATTGGCCCCAGCCATGCATCGGCTGGCAACGGCAAGGTGGTCACTGACTCATCTCATCCCGCATACGCAACTATATAGTATCGAGTATGGATTTTAGTTATCCTTTCATATTATACTATTCTTTTTCTTTTATCTATGTCCTGAAATGTCCTATGTCTACCAAAACTATCCTAATGATGTAGGTATAAACTATATAACTAAAAAGTTTCATCAAACTATTACATCTCAAAATCTAATTCATACGTTAGGTTTGTAGCGACACTTAACGGTATTCTCAGATTAAATAAAAAGTAAAGATGGAGCGCTGCGAAGGATAAACTGAAGCCAGGAAAAGTACGCCACGCTCTGTGCATACACGCATGCACAGATATATACCTAAGCAAACTACTCAACCCACAACGATCAGTTAGAACTAGTTCGTACTCGTAATACGTACGAACAAATTTGCTACCCCTTGGCACACAATGTCACAATTCGTCGACTCCCTTCCTCCCATTTAACGTGTGACGTAATTTATGGTTGGCCACTAACTAGACTATAACTAAAAACTAAGTTACTAGAGTAAGTACATAATTTGAATGAAACGGCTAAACTCAGCATAACTGCTGCTTTTCAGACCCTGCCCTAATTTAAAATGTTTTATAGCCTGCGCAGACGAAACACTTTTGTCCCCGTATTTTTTTGTCCTCCAAAATAGATCGCTTACAACTGTATCGAGTAATGCACACGAGGGATTAAAAGTATGGCGTACAAAAAGTCCCCCGAATAATCGCGGACACCGAGGGGCGGTACAGGACAAAAACAGACGGACATATTTTTTTACGATTCGGGGGACTTTGTCCTCCGGGGACAAAGTCGGGGGACTTTGTCCCCGGAGGACAAAGTCCCCCGTTTAATAGGATTTCTTACGGTTTCGAATTTGGCCATCAAGGCCCACTTTAAATGATCCCTAACGATAAGTGGTGTTGTACGCAGGCTGGTACGACCGCACGAACATCGGGGAGTTCCGCACGATCGTGGACGTGAACATAGTGGCGGCCATGGGCCCGCCGGGGGGCGGGAGGAACCCCGTCACCATGCGGCTCATGAGGCACTTCCACTACGTCTCCTTCACGGAGATGGAGTACTCCAGCAAGGTACGTGCCAACGAACCCACTAATACTATGAAGGGGGAAATGAAAATTGACGAGTTTTTTTTATAAGAGAAAAGGGGGCGAACGAGCAGACGGGTCACCTGGAGTGCGATTTTTGAATCTCACTGGTGATACCAAAATCACCGGTGACTAAAATTATTAACGATGAATTTTATGTCACCATTTTCCAAAAGCCGTATTTTTGAAAGTCACACGCTGTTTTCAATAAATCGTCGCAATCACAAAATATCACAATCGAGCCCCGCTGCTAATTCTTCCAAAAAACATACTTTGGCACTTGATGGCACTACGTCAACTGGGTAGGGGCACTCGTAAATCGATATCATAGGTATAACAAATGTAAGTCACCGATGAGTTTTAAAAATACGAACTTTCGGAAATCACTCACATCGGTGAGAATTAGTCACTTGGTGAGATTCAAAAATCGACCCCCTGATGGTAAGTGACTACCGTCGCCCATGGACACCTGCAACTCGTGAGTCACAAGTGTTTTGCCCACCTTTGAGGTGGGAGTAGGGGGAAGGGGGGGGGGGGGGGGCTCCAGTTACCTCACTCACTCAGCAGCATTGCTTTACGCTGGTTTTCTGTGAGGCCGTGGTATCACTCCGGTCGAGCCGGCCCAAGCGTGCCGAAGCATGGCTCTCCCACGTACAGTTCTTGCCCCCCTTCTCCTCAACTATACATACAGCGGTGGAGTCGCAATGACTTTCGATAAGAGGACTTATAAGCCCCTACATTAAATAAAAACTTTTGACTTTGACATTAATTTGTATTTTTCAAATCAAATCACATTTTGTATGTTTGTAACGAATAAACTCAAAAACAAGTGGACTGTTTTTTTAAAATTCTTTCACCAATGGAAAGCTACGTTATCACGGAGTAACATAGGCTATATTTTATTCCCGTACTCCAACGGGAACAAGAACTACGCGGGTGAAACAGTTAGTAATATTAGCATAAGGAATTATGATCTTTTTATTTGTTTATATTTTGTATGAGTTTTTCATAAATTACGTACATATTTATCACTAGCTCGACGGTGAACAAAAACATCGTGAGAAAACCCGCAGGTCTCAAAATTCTGAGAATAAATAAATAAACCTGGGGGTCGATTTTTGAATCTCACCAAGTGACTAATTCTCACCGATGTGAGCGATTTCCGAAAGTTCGTATTTTTGAAACTCATCGGTGACTTACATTTGTCATACCTATGATATCGATTTACGAGTGCCCCTACCCACTCGAAATTGAAATCACCATGCTATTGTTTTTGACAGTTGACGTAGTGAAAAGTGCCAAAGTATGTTTTTTGAAAGAATTAGCAGCGGGGCTCGATTGTGATATTTTGTGATTGCGACGATTTATTGAAAACAGCGTGTGACTTTCAAAAATACGGCTTTTGGAAAATGGTGACATAAAAGTCATCGGTGATAATTTTAGTCACCGGCGATTTTAATATCACCAGTGAGATTCAAAAATCGCACTCCCGGTCCGGCGATGGGCTCACCACCTATCACGTTTAGGGGTCCAATATATATCTTGAAAAGTGAATCACAAGACCAAATGATCACGAACAGTTGACCTCACTAACTTAAGAGCATCACCTACCTTCATCTGTTATCTGTTTATCTCAGTTACATCCATTCTCAAGTTGTCTGATAAAACCTCTTTTTTTATTATTGTGTCACTTATTGCATATTTTTATTGTTGTACAGTCACGAGCGCGTGGAGCTTGACACATTGGACTTTGTAACGTTCTTATTATAATCGCCTTAAAGGTCAGACTCGTACCACAAGTGTAAAGCTTCATGTGCTCTTGACTGTACAATAAATACATGTTACTTACTTGCATAATTAAATCTGATTCATGTTATAGTACAACGGGACGGGGCCCGTCCGGGCCCGGGCGTGCCCCGTCCAGGGCACGGTCAAACACTTTTAGTATGAAGCGCTGGCCCGGACGTCGCTGGCCAAATGTCGAGGCGTATTGTAGGATGGTTCGCCCCGGACGGGGCACGCCCGGGCCCGGACGGGGCCCGTCCCGTTGTAACATGAATCAGCCTTTACTCTACCGCCTACCTACTACCGCCCCTGTCCCCAGTACGGCATATTCAACGTGATCCTGAAGTCGTGGACTCGCCATCTGGAGCCGACCGTGAAGATCCGCGAGGAGCCCTTCCTGAAGGCGTCCCTGGACATCTTCGCCGCTCTGGTGGAGGAATTGCTGCCCACGCCCACCAAGTCCCACTACACCTTCAACCTGAGGGACCTCAGCAAGGTGTTCCAGGGGATCCTCATGATGGACCCGCGGACTGTTCAGGTCAGTTTGTGCTGAATAATGGATAATCTGGCGTTGCCAGAGCGTATCAGGTTTTTTCCCTTTCCATGGGAATCCCTTCTTTACCGGCACCTAGATCAATAAGACTGCTGTCCTTATCTCAAGTCTCCAGCTTCGGTAGTTTCGACCGGGCGTTGATGAGTCGGTCAGGTTTTCTATTATTACTTTACTAGCAGTTCTGCGCGGTTTCGCCGCTTATTTACCATTCCCGTGGGAATACGGGAATAAAATATAGCCTATATTACTCAGGGATCTTATCTAGCTTTCCATTGGTGAAAGAATTTTGAAAACCGTTCCAAAAATAGAAATCTTTCCTCTTTATAAGAGTAGTATAGATAAAGAGAAGTGATATGATAGTCAAGCGGTTAAAGAGCCCGCTTTCCATTTTTGAGGCTCAGGTCTCGACGATGAAACAAAACATCGCCATTAATTCTGAGGCATGTACAACAGACCCGGTCCGGCGATGGGCTCACGTCCAAAGAATACGGTGAAACGTGGGTATTTCTAGAAATGGATTACCTTTTCCTACTCCCTCGGGGATAAAAGGTGTGAGATTATATATATTTATTTATATAAAGATATAGAGAAAACCTGATTAATTGTCTGACTATACTATATAACAGTTACACATGCGTCTTGATAGACACCCACCAGCAGTGGACTGCTATTGGTTGATGATGATGATATGTCGCCTTTCCAGGACGAGGAGACCGTGATCCGGCTGTGGTACCACGAGCACCAGCGCGTGTACCAAGACCGGCTCACCAACGACGAGGACCGCAAGTGGTTCGTCGCGTGAGTACCACCGCCTTGCAGTAGCTAAGCGAATTCACATTGAGTTTTTCAACTCTGTTGCTGATGTGCTGGCCGCTTGGTTTTATATGCAATTTATTTGGAACATTTTACCTTTTTTACAATTTGTAGTGAAACACTGCTATACGTTCCAATTATTTAATATATTATACCTTCAGTCGATACAAATTACTATATTTAGCACATAATAGTGAAACACGAAATAGCACACGATGTTTTACAATTATCTTTCAGACCGTCCGTTCTCAACCGTTGTCGCGTCCAGAATGCCTCCACCTGACAATTCAAACATGGCCGCCAACCGCCAACATAGTGTTGCCAGCTTCTGATTCGATTTTCCCAAGTGATATTTGCGATATATCACTTAAAAATATCGATAAAAATCAATCGAACCTTACATTCGACCATCCTGATCTCGTGTGTGTCCCCACACACGAACCCAGGTGGAACCCAAACCTTACATTCGGCCTGTGGTGAAAGCATTCTTGATACGAAATATTAACTTAAACGTTTTCCTATTACAACCAAATTCAATGATATACTCTTCAATACTGATTTACAATCTATTTACAATAAGTAGTACAATTTTATACAATATTTACAAACTCCTCAATTACCTAGTAAGGCATCTCGAAAATTCTTTACAATTAATGAAATCATAAAGGCAAATTAAACTGTTTTCTATAATGCTTCATTAATTAAGATACTATCTATTAAAGTTAACCAACTTCAAGATTTTGGTGGCTGTGTTGTTTAAAACTAATTATCAATAGATACTTGCTAACCCCTTCCATTCTAGCAAGATCACTCTAACTCGAATTGAATGATCACAGCCGTAAACCCATTCCATTCTTACAGCTATGATCTCTTCATAACTAGTAATACTTGCTAACCCATTCCATTCTAGCAAGATTACTCTAATTTAACTTAATCATCTATCACAACCGTAAACCCATTCCATTCTTACGGCTATGATCTCTATGGAACTGGCAATACTTGCTAACCCTTTCCATTCTAGCAAGATCACTCTAATTCCACTTAAATTATCACAATTCAATTATAACTTCTCATTACTATTTCTTAATACTCTAATTTACCTTACTTTATTATTTATTATCTTTGTAATTTTTACATTTATACATTTTATTTATTTACTAGCGGATGCCCAGCGGCGTTGCCCGCGCGGATTCCGTTTATTCCCGTTCCCGTGGGAAATTCCGAAAATCCCTTCATAGTGGTTGCCTACGACATACTGAAGACACCTACATACCATATTTCAAATAGCGGGTGCCCAGCGGCGTTTTCCCTCTTGGATTTAGTTTATTCCCGTTCCCGTGGGAAATTCCGAAAATCCCTTCATAGTGGTTGCCTACGACATACTTAAGACACCTACATACATATTTCAAATAGCGGGTGCCCAGCGGCGTTTTCCCGCTTGGATTTAGTTTATTCCCGTTCTCGTGGGAATTTCCAAAAATCCCTTCATACCAAATTCCTATGACATATCAGACACCTTCATACCATTTTTCAAGTTTCTAGGTGTTATCGTTTCGGAGTAGTACGTATTTCTCTTTTTAACCAGTTTTTTTATTTTCCCGTGGGAATGAGATATTTTCCTGGAATAAAAAGTACCCTAGATGTTGACCCGGGTACTCAGTTATCTATATACCAAATTTCATCAAAATCCGTCCAGTAGTTTTTGAGTGATGCGTGCACAACCAGACAGACAGACAGACAGACAAAAATTCCAAAAATTGGTGTTTCGGTATCTATATCGATAACTATATACACTACCGTTAAAATTTTCAAAAAATATTTAATGTACAGACACGGCCCGGTTAGAGTTTTATTATATGTATAGATATAGATGTATAGATTATTTTCTACATAATTATTATTTATTTGGCTATATACATCTACCTAACTATATAATGACATAAATCTGTACATATGCATATATCGCTATCTACTTATGAATCTCATTTTATGTTACGGCATTCCATGTGATTTGTATTTACAATTTATAGGCACATAGTGTGCTTGCGACTTAATTGTTTGGAAATATTACAATCAATATTTACACTAATATGTATAAGGTAATCATTACAATGAAAACTCTAATTATCATCAATCTCCATAGTACTGGTGCTGTCAGACTCATTATCGTCACTTTGAACCTCTAACGAAGCCACGTGTACCCAAGGCAACATTCTGTCGGAAGCAACAGTCGTCTTGCGCTTATTTTTCTTACCTGTCAGTCCTGGTATAGATGCTAATCGATATCGATCGTTACCGAGCACACCAACCACGCGGTATGGCCCTATATATGACGGCAGAAGCTTTGCACTTTTGCCGTCATTTTTAAAGCAAACCCTAGTTATCTTAACTAAGTCACCAACAGAATAGGTTCGCGCCGGGTGCCTGTTTTTGTCATAATTGAGCTTTTGTCTCTCCTGCTCTTTCTGGATGCTGTCCTTAACTTCGTTACGAATGGAAACTAAATCGCTACTCTCACAAGTTTCGCGTCTAATCTCATTTAGTCTAGGATCTAGTTCAGCATTCATAGAAGTCCCGAACATTGCTTCAGCTGGACTTCGCCCTGTAGTCTTTTGACAAGTATTGTTTAGTCCCCACTGTACGCGACCCACCTTCACGTCCCAATCCTTCTCGTCGTAGTTTAAATTCTGGGCAGTTAACGAACTCAAGATCGTACGGTTGTACCGTTCTACCTGGCCATTGGATCTTGGGCTGGCCACCGCATTCAAAACATGCTTTATGCCTTTGTCCAGACAAAATCGACGAAAAGCATGAGACGTGAAACACGATCCGCGGTCACTGATAAGGCGATCGGGTACCACCCAACGAATCTTAGTCTTATCGTCATTGTCGATGTATTTGTAAAGCCTATCTTCCTTAAGCACGTAATTATCGCGAATATATTTTAGGTCCTCCTCATCGACTTTAGACGTAAGGATGTTCCTTATCCTGTTTAATTCAGTGTCTCCTAATTGCAGCGTTTGGAGCCAATCCTCCTGGCTTATGGACATAACCGTCGGATAATGTTCCAACGTATCGCTAGCATCGTCTCCACGAACTGGGTTACGCGATAGAGCATCGACATGGGACATCTTAGTTCCCTGTCGATACTCAATCGTGCAGTTGAACTCTTGCAAGAGGAGCCACCATCTTGCTATTCGCGGAAGAATATCACGCTTTGAGAAAGTGGACCGTAAAGCGCTGCAGTCCGTGACTATTTTAAACGTTTGACCCAGGAGATACACTCGGAATTTTCGCAACGAGCAGACTACGGCTAGCGTCTCCAATTCGTACGCGTGAAAATACTTCTCTTCAGGTGTCGTCTGACGGCTATAAAAACTCACTGGCTGAAACGAATCTTTGCCTTTAGCTCGTTGCAACAAAATTCCGCCTACACCGATTTGACTGGCGTCTGTGTGGAGCTCGGTCTCAGCACTAGGATCGTAAATAGCCAGAATAGGGCGGGTTACTAAACATTCCTTCAATGCTTGAAAGGCATTTTCCTGTTCCTCCTCCCAACTCCACTCCACGTCTTTTCTCAACAACCTATTCAAGGGATTGGCGATCTGGGCAAAGCCCTTAACAAACTTGCGGAAATACCCGACCAAGCCTAAAAACTGCCGTACGCAGTGTACATTGGCTGGACGAGGAAAATCCACAACGCAACGAATTTTCCTGTCACCTGACCTGACCCCAGCTAAACTTATCTCGTAGCCCAGATATTCTACGTTATCGCGCAGGAACTCACACTTGGACAAGTTTAAGGTAAGGTTAGCACTTTCCAATGACTTCAAAACCTTCTCCAAGCGCTCAAAACACTCTTCCTTGTCCTTGCCATAGATAAGTACGTCATCAATATAGGCTGTGGCCCCAGTATACCGAGAAGATCCCAACACCCTATTCATCATCCGCTGGAATACAGCAGGGGCGTTCGCCAGGCCGAACGGCATACGATTAAATTCGTACTGGCCGTCCGGCGTGACGAAAGATGTTAAAGCCTTGGACTGTTCCGATATCGGAACTTGATAGTAGCCCGATGCCAAATCAAGAGTTATGAAAAACGATTGACCGGAAAGCCTAGCAATCTCGTCCTCGATTATTGGCATCGGGTAACGCTCCTTCACGGTCACCGAGTTCAACAACCTATAGTCCACACATAACCGCATTTTGCCGTCCTTTTTACGCACCAAGATTATAGGGCTCGCATACTCGGACACCGATTCCCTTATTATTCCGGCATCAAGCATCTCGTCCACCATTTCACGAACCTGTTCCCGTTCCTTATGCGATAGGCGGTACGGACGGTAAACTACTGGTTGCTTACTATTTAACTCGATGGTCATTTCGGTTAGACTAGTGCATCCTAGCTGTTTTAATGTATTTGCAAAACAGTGTTTGTACCTGTTTAGTATATCGAGTAACTTCTGCTTATCTTGCTCATTAGCCCTGTCACCTATCTTTACCAATTGCTCATCAATATTATTGCACCCCGAAATAACATCTTCAGACAAAGGCGTCGTGATTCGATTAACCACCTTTACCTTAGAAGCACGACCTAAAGTAGTACCCCTCATCAATCTACAAGATGGTGCCATAGGTGTAACGCAAATATAGAACACATCATCCTTTACCTCGTATAACCCACCACAAATCAGTAACTCCTGTAAAGGTTTTCCAATGATCTTTGTGCTCACTAACACCGTGCCACTCGTGGTCGGTTCCGTAACTACCCTTATCGAAGCTGGGCCGTATATATCGACACAAGAGGCTAGCCTAAACTTGATCATTTCATTGTTGCTGACGCCGCAATCAGCAAATGGCATCTCTTTACCGAAGCTAAGAAACCGTAACCTCTCAGAATTTTTATAGACCTCAACATGTGGCTGTTCGGTAAAGGATTGCCCAACAAGCAGGGGCAAATCTAAGAACTCATCTTCAACTACTAAAAACTTTACACTAGCGACAACATCATCAATTTTCAGGTCAACAATCACGCTGCCCAACGTATACACAACCTCATTCCCGAACCCCTTCAATACAGAGGTATCGCCGTTATTATACTTGAGACCTAGTACCGGAGCAAGAGAACTCGCCATTAGCGACACCTCACTACCAAAATCCACGAACGCCTTGGTTTGTACCCCGTTAACAAGTACATCCTTATTAAACTTTTTGCTAGAACCTGATGACGAAATACACATAGTCTTATTGACAGTAACGTTTTTACCGCCCTTGTGGTCGGATGTCTTATCCCTACAATTGTCAGCCTGATGTCCTATTCTATTGCATATGGTACATTTTAAAAGAGGCTTGGGGCACTTCAAGTAAGGATGTCCCTTTTCTTTGCAGTTGAAGCAAAACAAACTAGCGTTAGCCGAGAACGGAGTAGGTAAAACTTTGTTTTTATTAGAAAAATTATTATTAGCTGAGTTGGTTTCGCTGCCTGATTTGGGTTTATAATTTTGAGAAAATCGATCCGAATTATGAGACAAGTCCTTATTGCTCATGAGAAACTGTAATAATTGATCGGGTTTGGTGCAGCGCAATGCTAGGGCGCTAGATTTCATTGTTCTGTCACTTAGCCCATGAATTATGCAATCGACTGCACGCTTACCGAGGATGTCGCACTGGTTCAAAAGAGATAGTTTCTCGTAATAGTACGCTTCTATGGGCTCATTGTACCTGCTCTTGCGCCGCAACATATCCTCCAGGGTTTGTCCAAAATTCTGCTCGTATGGGAAAGCGCTCAAAAGTTTTTCCTGCCATTCCGGCCAGGTGTATAATATGGTATCTAGACTTTCGTACCAAGTCTTGGCCAAACCCTGGAGTTTTTGTAAGGCAAAATGCACAATCGTTTTATCGTCCCAGCCATAGACGGTAGCACACTCATTTATTTTTTTGAGCCATATGTCGATTCTTTGATTTTTAGAAGAAGGGTCGAATTCTGGAAGCATATTCTTTTGATTTAAGTGGAAATTCGCGGGAGTAGTGTTTACCGTCTGTGGCTGTGTTAGAGGCTGTGATTTAAGCGCTTTTAACAGGTTCATGACATCATCAGTACTAAAACTAGGATTAGTGAAATCTTTTTAAGTTGAAAACGAGGGTACCTCTCGTCGATCTTCGCGTTGGGCTGTTTGACCACGAACCGACGGGCCCCTTGGTGGCGGAGTTGTGCTCTGGCGGCGGCGACCGCCCACACTGTCGTCACGTCTGCGGCTACCTCGCTGGCTCGGAGAACGCCGCAGGCGGCTCCGCGATCTCTCCAGGTCACCTTCCAGAACCCGAAGTTGCCTGCGCTGCCGTTCCACTTCAAGTTCCCGCTGTCGTAGACTAAGGCTCCGTCGGTCGTCCCGTATAGGGCTGCGACTTCGCCGCCTCGCAGCACTTCCTTCGCCACGAGTATCATCACGACGACTTCGCCTACTCCTTCCCCGAGGTGCTTCGGGAGTAGACAAGCGACGTCGTGTTTCGTCTTCGTCGTTCATTTATCTGAAACTCACACACGGAGAGAAAATATTAGAATAATGACTAACAGATGAAATGTCAAATATCTCGTAAAGGGTGCATAAAATCGCAAAAATAACAAAATTTCCCACAGACACGCATATACCCCTTAGTTTCCACTACTAAAAAGTGACCTCGAGTGACCTTAATATTATGTTTAGTTTAGTTTATTTATCTCAAAATATAATGTTCTTGTAAATATAAAACGTCTGTCAAATTTACAATATGTAATTGCAAAAAGATAAAAAATATATATATAAATCAAGTAACCATAACTATTGAATATTTGTAAAACCTTTCATATAATTATCACGGCAAATGAGATTAAGAATATTCGATTTAATTAAGTATCAAGTAAAGATCAAGATGGTTTATTAATTTCCTCGTTAAGACCACGTGTGAATATTTGTTGAAGAAAAATAAAAATGGGCGTGCACTTACCACTTCTGAATTGTAGTGAAACACTGCTATACGTTCCAATTATTTAATATATTATACCTTCAGTCGATACAAATTACTATATTTAGCACATAATAGTGAAACACGAAATAGCACACGATGTTTTACAATTATCTTTCAGACCGTCCGTTCTCAACCGTTGTCGCGTCCAGAATGCCTCCACTTGACAATTCAAACATGGCCGCCAACCGCCAACATAGTGTTGCCAGCTTCTGATTCGATTTTCCCAAGTGATATTTGCGATATATCACTTAAAAATATCGATAAAAATCAATCGAACCTTACAAATTTGACTTTTGTTCTGCTTAATGTCTATTAAAAAATATATGGAAAAAAAATATTGGTTTTCTTCAATAAGAACAAACTCTATGGGTGATTTTTTTTCTTCCTGATGGATATTCGCGTTCTTTCGATACGGCAATTTCATAAGATAATTATAGTGACATTTCACTCTTTTCTATAGATTACCAGAAGCGCCCCGCGGTTTCACCCGCGTAGTTCCCTTTCCAGTGGGAATATCGGAATAAAAAGTATCCTATGTCCGTCTCCTGGTTCTAAGCCCCACCAACTTTCAGCCAAATCGGTTCAGCCGTTCTTGAGGTATAAATAGTGTAACAAACAGGACTTTATTTTATATACTTACATATATAGATGTGTTGCCTGAGACATTCAATCGAATAAACGCTAAGCTAATAGCTGAAATGATTGCTCTATCACGAAATTATTAATTGAATCGAATTGTTTCTATTTTTCACGGAAATTATGGATTTTTCTAGACCTTTTTAAGTACTGTACGTAAATGAAACTGCCTCAAAATAGAAAAAAATATAGATAGATAGACAGACAGACTTGTACGTCTCAAATCTTTAAACCGTAGAACAGAACCAATTTGTTTAATTTTAATATTTTTATTATATCTTTAATTATGGACTCAACTTCTTCAAATAAACCAATAGTTTTATTATTTACTTTTGTAAAATTAAGTTCCTTAATTTAGTTCGCCATGTGTACGTTGTCTTGGTACATGAAGTTAAATATATAAATGAAACAGCCTCCTGAACAAGAAGATCCGTACGGACTTCAACAAGAAGGCGAACGACGTGATCGGAGGGCGGCTGATGCTGTTCGGGGACTTTATGGACCTCTCCAGCGACGAGCGGAAGTACGTCGAGATCAACGACCGAGAGGAGGTGCGTTCACTCTGAATAGGGTACATAGTAAATGTAATTGCGAATTAAATTCATTAAGACAATATCCCAAAACACTTGTAAACATGTATTTCGATTATTACAAATTGTAGTATTTTTTAATTATAAAAGTGAAAAAAATGAAGCAATTACATAAATAAATAAATTGTGGGAGACCACTTACACTCGGTTATTTAGTCCCAAACTAGGCAGGACCTATGGGTACTAAATTAATAAACATACTTAAATAAATATTAAGCGACCAGACACGAAGCCAACAGACATGTTCATGCACACAAATGTTGGCCCTGATCGGGGATCGAACCCGCGACCTCCGGCTCAGAAGGCAGGGTCACTACCAAGTGAGCTAACAGGCTTGACATCACAGCTGGCTTCATTTATTTACTGTAGGTACAAAAACATTTACTTTGAAACGTCAATAGTCTAATAACAAGGCACACTAAACTCGTCCATGAAGATTGGCTAAATGTAAACAGCAGCCCATGTCCACCGACGAGTTGCGGGTACCAAATGCAGTACCCCGAGAAGAACTAGCAACAAACGCAAGGGCAGCTCTTACTTGTTTTGGATTTTTACATTATCTGTCAAAGCCTCAATTAAAAAAATACGCTTACCTTATTATTCTATTCCTGGAAAGGTCCAGGAACGAGACTTTGACCATTTAAACTGCTTCCTCAAACTACCTTCCACCTTGGTTCCCAGATGGGGGAGGTCCTCCAGCACTACATGGAGGAGTACAACCTGTCGACGACCGTCCCTCTGGACCTGGTGCTGTTCGAGGACGCAGTGGCCCATCTCTGCCGAGTGGCCAGGATCATGCGCCAGCCCATGGCCAACGCGCTGCTGCTGGGCATGGGCGGCTCCGGTGAGACTACACATACATTGGTCCAGCTCCTTCTTTGCCCACTGCTGAACTATGGGTGTCACATGTAGTGAAGTTTAGCTCCCCCTTTACAACTCATTGCTGAACTATGGGTGTCACATATAGTGAATTTTGCGCCAGCTCATGGCCAACGCGCTGCTGCTGGGCATGGGCGGCTCCGGTGAGAGGCACTTCCATTGTTTAGTGTTCCCGTGGGAATACAAATTAAATATAGACTATGTTATTCAGTGATGATGTAGGTTTCCATTGATGAAATAATTTTTAAAACCGGTCCAGTAGTTTTTGAGTTTATTTGTAACAAAGATAACAACATACAAATCATTCCTCTTGTGTGGATTGGGAAATTTTATAAAGTCTAGCTCCTCCTTTACAACTCGTAACTGCCCACTGCTGAACTATAGGTGTCACATATAGCGAGATTTGCGCCAGTCTATGACAAACGCGCTGCTGCTGTGCATGGGCGGCTCCGGTGAGAGGCTGCTTCAATTGTTTAGTGTTCCCGTGGGAATACGGGAATCAAAGGTAGACTTCGCGATCTATCGCGCGCGGCTGCTATCGGCCGCAACCGACGGAAGTCTACCTTAAATATAGCCTATGTTACTCAGTGATGATATAGCTTTCTATTGGTGAAAGAATTTTTTAAATCGGTTCTGTAGTTTTTGAGTTTATTCGTAACAAAGATACAAAAATACAAATCTTTCCTCTTTATAATATCAGTGTAGATCGGGAAATTCTATAAAGTCTAGCTCCTTCTTTACAACTCGTAATTGCCCACTGCTAAACTATGGGTGTCACGTATAGTGAAGTTTGCGACAGCCCATGGCCAAAGCGCTGCTGCTCGGCATGGGCGGCTCCGGTGAGAGGCTACACATACATTTGTCCAGCTCCTTCTTTATAACTCGTAACTGCCCACTGCTGAACTATGGGTGTTACAGTATGGCCGTTTTAACTTGGCAGCTCTGAAATTGCGCAAATGGCTGCGAAATAAAAAAAAATTGCGACCATGTGGCGGTTTGCTCGGGCGGAGCCTATTTTCAGAGCAACCAAGTTTAAACGGCCGTATTGTTTTTTTTTGGCCCGCATTTTACATTTTACCAATGTCAAATAATTTAGTTTTCAAGTCTTTATTTTATACTTTAATATTAGTTAAATTGCTCTGCTTCAGAGACCATGCACGAAAATTCCGTGTCTTCAACACTTTCTACATCCCTCCCTTGGTGATCAACAATAAAATTATAGCATTTTTACTAAAGACTTTATTGTGACTTGAGGCAATCCAAATATTGATATTATTATTTCTGCAGGTCGTCAGTCGCTGTCCCGTCTGGCGGCCAACATGGGCGAGATGCAGTGCATCCAGATCGAGATCACGAAGGCGTACGGGCAGGCCGAGTGGCGGGACGACCTGAGGCAGACCATGATGCGAGCGGGGGCGGACAACAGGGGCACAGTGTTCCTCTTCTCAGACGCACAGGTACAGGCAACAGGGGCACAGTGTTCCTCTTCTCAGATGCACAGGTACAGGCAACAGGGGCACAGTGTTCCTCTTCTCAGACGCACAGGTACAGGCAACAGGGGCACAGTGTTCCTCTTCTCAGACGCACAGGTACAGGCAACAGGGGCACAGTGTTCCTCTTCTCAGATGCACAGGTACAGGCAACAGGGGCACAGTGTTCCTCTTCTCAGATGCACAGGTACAGGCAACAGGGGCACAGTGTTCCTCTTCTCAGACGCACAGGTACAGGCAACAGGGGCACAGTGTTCCTCTTCTCAGATGCACAGGTACAGGCAACAGGGGCACAGTGTTCCTCTTCTCAGACGCACAGGTACAGGCAACAGGGGCACAGTGTTCCTCTTCTCAGACGCACAGGTACAGGCAACAGGGGCACAGTGTTCCTCTTCTCAGATGCACAGGTACAGGCAACAGGGGCACAGTGTTCCTCTTCTCAGACGCACAGGTACAGGCAACAGGGGCACAGTGTTCCTCTTCTCAGACGCACAGGTACAGGCAACAGGGGCACAGTGTTCCTCTTCTCAGACGCACAGGTACAGGCAACAGGGGCACAGTGTTCCTCTTCTCAGACGCACAGGTACAGGCAACAGGGGCACAGTGTTCCTCTTCTCAGACGCACAGGTACAGGCAACAGGGGCACAGTGTTCCTCTTCTCAGACGCACAGGCACAGACAACAGGGGAACAGTGTTCCTCTTCTCAGACGCACAGGTACAGGCAACAGGGGCACAGTGTTACTCTTCTCAGACGCACAGGTACAGACAACAGGGGCACAGTGTTACTCTTCTCAGACGCACAGGTACAGACAACAGGGGCACAGTGTTACTCTTCTCAGACGCACAGGTACAGACAACAGGGGCACAGTGTTCCTCTTCTCAGACGCACAGGTACAGGCAACAGGGGCACAGTGTTCCTCTTCTCAGACGCACAGGTACAGGCAACAGGGGCACAGTGTTCCTCTTCTCAGACGCACAGGTACAGGCAACAGGGGCACAGTGTTCCTCTTCTCAGACGCACAGGTACAGGCAACAGGGGCACAGTGTTCCTCTTCTCAGACGCACAGGTACTATAGCCTATTTCACGTAGCATGGGTTCGGTGACAGTTCACATTTTTCCGGTTTACGCTTACTTACTTTCGACTAATAAAAACATTGGATTAAAAAACTATTTATTTTATTATTTTATCGTTGCAAAAATACAATATTTTTTATCAGTCAACAGTATTATTAGTGAAATGGAAAAATGGAAAAATCTCACCGAACCCATCCTACGTGAAATAGACTATAGCATTCGTTTATTGCACACAAGCGGTACTGCGTGGTTTCATCCGCCTAGTTCCCGTTCCCGTTTGAATACGGGAATAAAATATAGCCTATGTTATAGCCTGATAATGCAGCTTTCCATATTGGTGAATTATTTTTTAAAATCGATCCAGTAGTTTTTGAGTTTAACAAAGATATAAACATACAAGTCTTTCCTGTTTATAATACATAAGTACAGAAGTATAGATTGTATTACTACAAAGGTAAATACAGACCCTGTCGGAGTAGCAACCTATTTTATATTAGGTAAATAATTATCATTCCGAAAGTCTTCTATTTTGTAGTAAAAGTTTGCTTTTAAAGGCTTTTAAATTTATTATAAAGAGGAATGATTTGTATTTTTATATATTTGAAACGAAAAAACTCAAACTACTGGACCGATTCCAAAAATTCTTCACCAATGGAAATCTTTCTTTTTAGGAATAACATGGGCTATAATTTTTTCTACGGGAACGGACCTTCCGCGGCTGAAACCGCGCAGAACTGCTAAAATAATAAAATAATCTAAGAGAGACAACGTTCTCGTGACGTCATTCACCGCTGTATTACGGCCGCTATATGACGGCACCGCTATCCTAGGAAACCAAAGCTCAACAAAACAATGCTTTTTTGGTAGCGCTAGATTTCTATTTTTAAATTTTCTCTTACGGCTCTAAATGAAAATCGATTCATAATGAGTGAACTTAGAATAATTGTGCAGATAAAAATGGAGTCATTCCTCGAAGACCTGAACAACATCCTGAGCTCCGGCGACGTGCCCAACATATACGAGGCGGAGGACTTCGACCGCATCTTCCAGTCGGTGAGGCACGCCGTCATGGAGATGAACCTCGCCGCCACCAAGACCAACCTCTTCTCCTGCTACCAGAAGCGCGTGCGCAGCAACCTGCACATCGTCATCGTCATGAGCCCCGTCGGCGAGGTGAGGATGGTTTTGGAGTTGTATTTTTTTCTTTATTGTACAAATAATAGGCTTTCATTAGGGCCTAAGGTCACGGTGGGCTCGCGTGCGAGATTGTAGCCCATACTTCCTCATGTGTGAGGAAAGACCCTTAGCTCAGCAGTGGGCTATTACGGGTTGATGATGATGATGATGATGATGAGGTCCTATTAAACAATATTTTACTAATTTTTGTGTTTTGAATTTCTGTAATATTCTGATTAACCTCGAGATTATAACTTACTTTTAAAAATCTATTCTTAAAACAGAGTAGAAGACGGTAGCGGACATAACGATTATTGATGATATTATATCGTAAGCAGTCATAGCCTTAAGGTCACAGCACACTTATAAACTCTGAAAGGGATCGTCACCGTATGGCCTCGAGCCGTTTAGTATTGTTTATATGAAACTCCCTACTGCAACGCACACTAATTGGAAACGTAACGTAATCGCCTCGCCTCGGAACAGGCTCCGAACCGCGATGCGGGGAGTGGTTAACTTACAGTTCCCGCGCTTACGGCTCGCTGTCCCCCCGCTTACGTCTCTCCGTACGCGAGCTCACGGCTCTTCGTCCACCCTTGCCCGTGTCCCCTCCCGCGACTTGCCTGCCGACCGTGCCGCCGCCCGCCATTCGCAAGGCAACTTCCTATGATAGCCATCTCACGTAGGTATTGTAAACCGAGACATAACCGTGCGCAACACTCAACGTTTGGATTTTGAATCCAATGATTTGGTGCCAACCCGGTCAGCCAGCGGTATGCGAGGCGTAAGCGCGGTGACGCCTAGCCGTAGCCGAGTTGACGTACAGGAGCCACTGCTACGCTTTGGTTACATGCATACGTTAGGTTGACGCCTGGTTGGCGGCGAGGTGAAAGGCGATACGGTGCCGATCCCTTTCCGAGTTGATATGTGTGCTGTGACCCTTATACGGTTAAAGAGCCTGCTTCACATGATAAAAATGAGTGTGGCTCGGGTTCAAATCCTGGCATGTACCAATGAGTTTTTCAAAACTTACGTTACGAGGAAACCCGCAGGTCTCAGAATTAATTCTGAAACCTGCGGGTTTCCTCACGAAATCCTGATTCTGAAAAGCAGGTATTTCCAGAAATGGAATACCTCTGCCTGCCCCGGAGATATTAGGCGTGAGATATTTTTTTTTATCATCTTAACGAGTTGTTACTTACTCAGCTAACGCCTTATTGTTCTCCAGGTATTCCGCGCTCGACTTCGCCAGTTTCCGTCGCTGGTGAACTGCTGCACTATAGACTGGTTCAGCGAGTGGCCCAAGAAGGCACTCGAGTCTGTCGCCAGCCACTTCTTCGAGAACATGGTCGAGCTGGAGACCACGGCAGAGGTCTACGAGGGCATAGTGGTGAGCTGGATACATATACAACATATAACAGAATAAGCGCAATTCCTGAAATTAGTTTGTTCAGTATCGACTACTTATTCGATTTCAGCTATTTTTAATATGTGTTAAATTAAAAAAAAAATGAATTATCGTAGTTAAATTTAGTGCTTTCTATGGAAATCGTGCTATTATTAATCGATATTTAAGAAAATTGGTTAGACACCACTAAAGTTGGATTGCATCATATTTTTTTATATTAATATACTAATTGGGGTGTATGAGGAATTGCGCTTTTTCTGTTACGCGTTGTATAGAAATAAATATCTATCCTACTGATATTATGAAGCCGAAAGTTTGTCTATCGAAAGATTCTTATTGAAACTTGACAATAATATACAACGGATGTTTTTTTAAATGTAAAAAGTCTTATTGACTCCGACTCTCGGAACCTTCCTATAAAACTGAGAATATATTATTAAAGAAGAAGAGCAGTGATAGTCTTGCAGTTAAAGACCCTGCTTCACATGATGATAATCACATAGACTGGGTTCGAATCCTGGCATTTAGCAATGAGTTTTTCTGAACTTACGTACGTATTTATCACTAGCTCGATGGTGAAGGAAAACATCGTGAGGAAATCCGCAGGTCTCAGAATTAATTCTAAGTCATGTGTAACAGACCTGGTCCGGCGATGGGCTCACCACCTTTACGTTTAGGGTTGAAAAGTGTTTTTTTTTATATAAGGGGGCAAACGAGCAGACGGGTCACCTGATGGTAAGTGACTACGGTCGCCCATGGACACCTGCAACTCAAGAGTCACAACTGCGTTGCCGGTTTTAGGAGGTGGGAATAGTGGGGGGGGGGGATTGGGGGGTTTATCCAGAAATGGAATACCTCTGCCTACCTCCCTACTGGAAATAATGAACGTTCGCAGGCGGTCTGCTGCTACGCCCACGAGAGCGTGGTGGAGGCGAGCAGCAAGTTCCTGGCGCAGCTGAACCGGCTCAACTACGTGACGCCGATGTCCTACATGGAGATGCTCGGCGCGTACGCAGATATGTTCCGCAAGAAACAGAGCGCAATTCTCAAGGAGTCCAACGCGCTCAAGACTGGTACGATCAGGCTATGTCATATTCGCAAAATTACATTAATTGTCAGAATGTCACGTTCGCGTGAAAATGACACATTCGCGCAATGTCGTTTGTCAATAAAACACATTTGTAGTCTCAATTGAGTACTCGAAACTATGACGTCACACCTTGCTATTTCAATACATTTTCAATAATAAATTTTCGTTTTGACAGCTCTTATAAAGTAACTCTACTGACTAGGCAGGACGCTACCCTATTGCACATTACACTTGGAAACGTCAATATTAAATCCATGACCGTTATTTGAAGCTTACTAGTTTGAGATAGGCCCTCTCTGTTTTCCGCTTACTTGCCCTCCTTTTCTACCCTATATGTGTGTCTCTTTTACGCACATCCGCCTTTTCCCCACCACCAGCAGTGTGCTCGACTATGTTGTCGAGAACGGCTATGATCATTGGCGTCCTGTTTTCCGCCGCGTACGGTCGTACAAAAGGCCGTGAAATATGTAGATAAAGTCCATTAAAATAATTATAATTATTTTATCAAGACACTGATAGTGTATAACTTATACAGTGGTGAGTGCTAAAATCTGCCGTTATTTGCACGTGAGTACTTTATGGACTTTTTAAATAACGGTGTTACCGTTCGGAACTGTTTTAACAGTTCATTATTTTATTAGTTTACTACATTGTAGCCCTTCTTTAACACTACGATATATTTTATGTAGACAATTTTTTCTTTCTACCTACTTTATCTATATGGTTTTTAATTCCACTAAATTACTACTTCTACCCATTTTATTTTCAATAATACTAGCGTATTAGATAATGTTAATCTATAATAATTAATTGATTTTCTTTTCACATCTACCTGTTCGAGTTATTTCGAGTAGATATTTTTAATGTTAATCTACCTACCTGTGCCGTGATTTTTGCGAAAGTGTATATGTATATCCACTTATTTTAGAATTAGGAACTGTGATGGATGATTAGCGTGTTGAGAAGGATAATTCTCCACATACTACAATAACTAAGGCGCACCGCGTTTTAAAAGGCGCAGTAAGTCGAAACGGAGTGTCTCATCCAACAGTTTTTCGAGTAAAAGTACGTTCATTACGTAAAATTCTACGTCGCCACGTGGGAGAAAAAGATCACAACGCCGCCGACATAACAAACGAAGGGGGGGCAAACAAAATAAGGACATCTTGCAAAAGCTAATTCTGGAGGTATGTGAACTCCTGAAACATATTTGGTACTTCTCGCAAGTGGTATTATTACTGTAATCTGTACTGGACTCTGTGCTGTAATGAAATTGATAATTGTTCTTTGATTTATGACATTACTTGTGGTATACTTTACAATCTTTGGAGTGGTTCAGAGATTAAATTGGTGAAATGTGGGTATTTCTTGAAATTAAATACCTCTGCCTTCACCCTCGGGAATAAAAGGCGTAAGATTATTTCTTTTTATTTTATTTTATACTTTACAATAATGAGCGGCAAAATGCTAATAGTGGCAAGCAGTTACGCACAATCGCCCTTTGTCCTTTAATTTGAACTTATTTTTGAAAGGTGCAACTACCCACGATTCATAAAGAGGTCTTAAGTGGGACCAAGGTATAAAAGCTTTACAATCATACTCCTGGCTCTAAAGAGATTAAATCATATGATCATCACGGCATTTTATTTACGCAGATAAAGCATATGCTGCTTTTACATTCTGCATTCTCAAAACAGATTTGCAGTCAAACATTCGTGAATTTAAGTTGTAGGCACGAGATTCAAAAGAAAAGGGAACTTTTTTCTAAAAATTATACTACCTACCTAGGAAAAAAATATCTTCGGATTTATTGCAAATGGTTTGCGGTCAGTGTATAAACTATCGATCCATCGTCTCTGCCTACCCCTGTGGGACAATGGCTCGGGCTTTATGGATGTATGTATGTATAAACTACTCAAATGTGAAGAGATGGGGTTATCGAATCTGAGCGTGACCCTCTGATCAAATCGGTGTTTCGTAAAATACCACCAACCTGTCGGAGTTTGTTTTAACCCTGAGTCCTTGGTCTCAACACTGGGAGAAGCTGGTGGAGTGAGAAGGGCAATAATGCCTTTAAAGAACCAACAGTAATGGTCCTGCTACACAAGCGGTTTTCAACAAAACCAATCGTCACCCCCCGCAGGGGTCGACTCAATACCATATGCCTTCGCAGGGTACAAATCACGGATGCTGTGCTAATGCGCAAGCTCATCGTAGTTGCAACCATATCGTCCCTCGCAGGGACAAGACAACAGTTTCGCTGACCGTCGCACGGGTTTTCCGCTCAAGAGGTTCCATTCGGCCCCGATAAGGCAACAGGTTGCCAAATCAAAACAAGGGCAACCGCAACGTTGCAACGCTAATCTTCCCTCGCAGGGACAAGGCAATAATTTCGCTGACCGCAGCACGCGGTTTTCGGCTCTTCGACTCCGACAAGGCAACAGGTTGCCAGGTCAAAACATTGGCAACCGAAACGCGAGTTGCAATCATAATCGTCCCTCGCAGGGACAAGGCAGCAATTTCGCTGAGCGTCTCACTCGGTTTTTCGGCTCAAGAGGTTCCTTTCGATCCCGAGGTAAGCAACAAGTGGGCAAATCAAAACAAGGGCAACCGTAAGCGTTTTACAAACGGAGTTGCAACCATAGTCGTCCCTCGCAGGGACAAGGCAACAATTTCACTGACTGTCGCATGGTTTTCAGCTCAAGGTTCCGCCCCCTACAAGGCAATAAGTTGCCAGATTAAAACACAGGCAACCATAAGCGTTCCGCAAACACTCCCGATTACAATAGGGTATTTTATTGTACAATCAAATGAATTACTGTGTCAAAACGAAAATTTACTATGGATCCCAGCACCTCTACCGAAATGTACATAATGAGTACGGAATTTCTGACCTCGTCATTTTTAATAAGTACTTTATTGCATCACTTTCTTGATTGCTTTAACAATTATTTATTTTTTAAATATGATATAATTGTAAAATTAAAATCGAAATGCATTTTTAGAGGTTTTGGGATAAGCCTTTTAATTAAATAATTACTCGCAATTTAATTACGTTGCAGTCAAATACCCTATTCTGAAAAAATACATAAGTACTGACTCGGACATTTTCAAGGCTAGTCAGCTGGGGTTCTTTCGCAGTCGATGGGAATATATTCATTCGCCGTATGTTAAAAGGGTACCGCATACCTTTTGTACAAAGACCGCCTCTAGTGGTGCCAAAATTGTCCGTGAACCCTTACTGCACTCGGAATCCAAATTAATGACCATGGTCATAGACGAAATGAAAGAACAGGGTGTTCTAGAGGAATTACTAGTGCCCAAAAGCTTGGCTCGCCCCATATTCAATTTGAGATAACTAAACGATTAGTTACATCATCACAGAGCCATTGAAACTTGTAAATGTTTTTCGAATCCCAGGGTTCGTCCCTACTGTCATGTGCCCATTGCCGGGGCCACAGATATTTTCTTCGTCTGATTTACAGAAGAAAACTACTGCAGATGACTTTTCTTTTAGCACTGCACAAAGGCCGTTAGGCCTTTATGCAGCACCCAAAGTATTTGCCTCGCTCACTAATTGGGTCGCTCGCAGTCTGAGAGATCAGGGAATTTGTTTCCCTCGTTGACAGAAGACGACCCTCGTTGTGCTTCAAACAAGGAGAGCTTGCGCTCCCAGGTGTATATTTTAATGGACAGACTGCTGTTCCTAATGTGGACAATGCACTTAGAGAAGTTCGTAATATAAAGGAATCTCGTATTTCTAGGAGTACAGTGGGATACTTGGTCCTACTAAAAAAAAAAAAAAAAAAAAAAAAAAAAACTTCCAAAGGAAAATATTCAAATACCTGCCAAAGTCTCGACCATAATTGCAACACGACAAGGCAATCATTAAAGAATTGCAGAGCGTGATCGGGCCAGTTTCGTCGTAGCCAGGGGCAAACTACATTACCGAGCCTAGCATGGCTGTATGTTTCATAATGCTGTATTTTAATAACAATAATATAAAAATAAAAGCTTAAAGTATTTTCTACGAATTTTTGCATTACACAATGGAAAGCAAGCTGGCCTCTTCAATAAAAATGTTTTGTTGAAACATATTCTGAAATCAATAGCCTTGAAAAAATCGAGATTAACTAAAGCATTTCAGTCTGCTTAGTGTAAATGAAAATTAACTGTTCGCAACGGCTACACATACCGCCTCTATATTATTACTGTGTTCGGGTGGAAGGATCGACGACTAAACCTTGTTTTCGGTAGACTCACAGCACCTTATTAAAATACTGATTCTATTACTTTCTCGCTAATATTTGCATCAAAAATCGACGGTGTCGATTATAGACAGTCGGAATGGAAACTGATTATCAATCATGAAAACAAAAACCTGGATCCTGTTTATTGGGTTAAGAGAACCTTAAAACTATGTATTTAAGAATAAACGTATAGCTGCTAAGATTAGTAATTTATTTATAAATTTATATTATAGATATTAGGCAACCTAAAGCTGCCTTTTCAGCTACTATTGCGAGATGGGTTAAATCATTGATGTCTGTAGCCGGATTAACAGCTTCTCCAGGTAGCATGGGTTCTGCTATAGCAACCTAAAATTGGTTGGATAATTTCCTGATTGAAGAAATTTTACCTAGGGGAACCGGGATATCTGGTAATGTCTTCGATAGCTAAGGTTTTCTTAAAGCGATAAGATCGCTCTTTGTACTTATTTCTTAAATAAGTGTGTCTCGTATTGCATATTTTTATTGGAGTACCTGCAATAAAGTTGTTAGCTACTATTTACAAGTTATGCTAGCTCCAGACAACATTCTTAATAATAGCATGGGATTTTATAATCCATTTAATCAGTGTTCATTCAAAAGTCAAGTGTTTTTATTCAAAGTAGGGACTTATAAGTCCACTTATTGAAACTCAATTGTAAATCAATTGAAAGTCATTGCAACTCCACAGTTTCAGCAAGAATATTATGTCAGTTCTAATAATCAAGTAATTGAAAACAAGCTTTGTTAATGAAATACTTATGTTTGGTAACAGTATTACCTATATTACATTTAATTAAAATGCAATTTTTCTAAGTTTTCAAATATAACTAACTATTTGTTTATGCACATCCTCCTTCTGTTCTGTGGTATCCTATACCCACTAGCATTTTCTCCAAAATAGCTATCTGGCTGGTCTTCACCTTGGCGTCCTCCACCACCAGGCGATAACAAACACGTCTCAAACTAGTAAGCTTCAAATAACGGTCATGGATTTAATAGAAGCGTTTTACCTGAAAATAAAACGCATATTAAATACTTACCTTATTTGAAGCTTAACTTTAATTCCTGCCTGGTATTTTGCGACTCAATGATCATAGCCGTTCTCGACAACATAGTCGAGCACACTGCTGGTGGTGGGGAAAAGGCGGATGTGCGTAAAAGAGACACACATATAGGGTAGAAAAGGAGGGCAAGTAAGCGGAAAACAGAGAGGGCCTATCTCAAACTAGTAAGCTTCAAATAAGGTAAGTATTTAATATGCGTTTTATTTTCAGGTAAAACGCTTCTAGTAAATAACAAAGCACTCTAAACTCGTTTACGAAGATTTTCTAAATGTTAAAAGCAGCCCATCTCCACCGACGTAGGGTAAAACACTCAATTGTTGACATCCCACCAATTAATTGACACCCCAACTGTTTTATTCAAAATTAACGAAATTACCATACATAATTTATATTTAGAATAATAAAACAAACACAGTGGTTTTATCTAATTATTCTAAATATTTTTGTTTATCGTAATTGCGTTAATCTATACATATAATAAAACTCTAACGGGGCCGTGTCTGTACATTAAATATTTTTTGAAAATTTTAACGGTAATGTATATAGTTATCGATATAGATACCGAAACACCAATTTTTGGAATTTCTGTCTGTCTGTCTGTCTGTCTGTCTGGTTGTGCACGCATCACTCAAAAACTACTGGACGGATTTTGATGAAATTTGGTATGGAGATAACTGAGTACCCGGGTCAACATCGAGGGTACTTTTTATTCCAGGAAAATATCTCATTCCCACGGGAAAATATAAAAACTGGTTAAAAAGAGAAATACGTACTACTCCGAAACGATAACACCTAGAAACTTGACAAATGGTATGAAAGTGTCTGATATGTCATAGGAAATTGGTATAATGGGATTTTTGGAAATTCCCACGGGAACGGGAATAAACTAAATCCAAGCAGGAAAACGTCGCTGGGCACCCGCTATTTGAAATATGGTATGTAGGTGTCTTAAACGCGCTGGGCATCCGCTAGTTTTCAATAAATCTGTCGGGGTGTCAATTAATTGGTACGGTAAAATAGAGTTTTTTTTTATGATAAAAAGGGGGCAAACGAGCAGACGGGTCACCAGATGGTAAGTGACTACTATCGCCCATGGACACCTGCAACTCAAGAGTCACAACTGTGTTGCCGACCTTTGAGGTGGGAGTAGAAGGAGGGGTAGGGAGGGGGGATTGGGGCCTCCGGTTACCTCACTCACTCAACGAAACGCAATGCATTGCTTTACGCTGGTTTTCTGTGAGGCCGTGGTATCACTCCGGTCGAGCCGGCCCAAGCGTGCCGAAGCATGGTTCTCCCACGTCGAATAGTAGTAGAGTGTAAATAATTGGGCGTTTTGGCCTGAATGTGTGATGACCTCAGGCCTGGAGAAGCTGGACCAGACGGAGGTGGAGGTGAAGCAGCTGCGCATCGAGCTGGCCGAGCTGAAGCCGCTCATGGAGGCCGCCGCCAGGGAGACGGCCGTCGTCATCGAGAGGATCGCCGTCGACACGGTAACTCCAACTCAAAAGTCAAACTCAAAATGTTTTATTCAAACTAGGAAGTCCACTTATTAAACGTCATTTCGACTCCACCGCTTCAGCATGTATGGTTGAGGAGAAGAGGGCAAGAAACTCCTCTTCACAATATTATTTTAATCAATGGTATTACTTCGTTTCTGCACCTCCCAATATCCTTTTGTAACACAACAGTGAAACAGCTGAGTCATAAAATGACGTTGTAGAAATAATAAATAGAAATAAATAAATAATAATACATAGAAATAACCAAAGCGCTAATGGACGGCCAAGTTCTAATCCGCGCTATCGAAGTTTTCTGATGAGTTTGTATAAATACAACTGTACAACGTTAACACGGAGGTGGACACGTCATACTCTTAAATATTGCACCTATTTAGTACGTACGATATTTATTAGTAACTAGCTGTCATATTTACGCTCATCGTACTTTATTTTTTTAATACATACATACATACATAATCTCACGCCTATTTCCCATTGGGGTAGGCAGAGACAACAGATTGCCTCTTGCTACGAACCTGGCAGATCTCTCGCGCTTCCTCCACATCCATCAAACGACTCATGCATGCTCGTCGGTTTCGGGTACTCTTTATCTGGCTTTTCTTCAACACATCGCCGATCTGGTCGATGTAGGTACGCCTAGGTCGGCCTCTACCGACTCGCCCATTCACAACACCCTTGTATATTTGTCTCGTTAAACGACTTTCATTCATCCGCTCAATGTGTGTATTTTTTTAAATAAACAGATAATACAGATCTGCTTTTTCAAGCGTGGTTACCGTTCCCGTGAATAAAATGTAGCCATGTGTATGTATGTGTAAAGCTAGAATATCCCTTAGTGTATGTTACTAAGGGATATTCTAGCTTTCCATTGGTGAAAGAATTTTTGAAATCGATCCAGTATTTTTGAGTTTATTGGTAACAAAAGTTTGTTTTGTTGAAGCGAGAGCGCGGAACAAGCGATAGAGAGGCACGATCGGCCAAAGCGTTCGGCTTCCGTAGTATGCAATTTCTCATCAATATTTTCTTATGAGGTTATCACGTGAAATTATTCCGTAAACCGACTTTACAGACAACCAATTTTTCTAATAAATAGATAGGCAGATCTACTTTTTCATTATTATATTTGATGCATTAATGTCCATAGGCGATAGCAGAGGAGGCTCGCATCAAGGTGGAGAAGGAGCAAGCGATCGCGGCCAAGATGGCCACGGAGACCACCGCCATGGCCGAGGACGCACAGAAGGACCTAGGTAATTATATATAGGTCGAAAAAGGTATCTTAAAATGATGATCTAATCTAAAGTTAAAAAACGCTCACATTGAGGTCAGCAAAGGTATTCAATTCTTCATCAGTTTTGATTTTTTATAAGCTTTTATTTAACATATAATAATAATAAATTGTGGGACACAATCACACACTATTATTTAGTCCCAAACTAGGCAGAGCTTGTAGTGTGGGTAACTAAATATCTGATGGACATACCTAAATGAATAATAAAAACCCATCACGAAATAAATTTAAAAAATCGTGCACACAAATGTTCGTATACCCAAGTAGGAATCGAACCAGTGACCTCCGGGTCTGAAGGCAGGGTCACTACCAACTTAGCCAACAGGCCTGTCAAGTTTGTAAGTTAGTTTCAAAATATCTTACAACTGAATTTTAGACCACTTAAGCCCACTTGCACGGTCTAGGGTTAAAAAATTAAATCGTTAAGCCTGGGTTAAGGTTGACTGTTCCATACATTTTGACACTAGTTAACTCTGGTTTAGCAGTTAACTCAGTGTCAAATGGTTTAACTCTGGTTCGTGCAAGTCCGCCTTACTGACTGAATTTGGTATACTAACTCTTATTTCGATAAAAGCAATTAAACTAAAAAAACATGCATACAATCCAGAACTTCCTTTTATAAAGTCGGCTAAAACAAAATTGAAATTACTAAAAACCATCTCACTTTACCATTTTACTGTGTAACCGTTCCGTCTGCCAACCCTCGGAAATATGGCTTCATTGTGTAGATTCTCTTGGTGCGTGAAGTTAATTAAATAAATAATTTTTTCACTTTTTTTTTTATTTCCTTAATGAGAAATAGACAGCCTCAAACAGCCAGTAAATATCTGTAGAGTGTGGACCATCTTCATTGCGAAAATGTGAAGAGTTTTAGTTCCATGGTTTTTCCGCGAAGAAGGTGGCGCCATGTGTTTTAAATTGTTTACCTGCAAAGAGATTTAAATCTCTTTGTTAATCTGTGACAGCCTGACAGGTTTAGAAGAAAAAACGAACTGCGAAAATTTCTGAATTTTTGTCGAGTGTAAATTTGTTGGGTTTTAAATAAATTTGTACTAAATTGTCAATTTTTCTCGCACTCAAAGTGAAAAGTACAGTTTCCACCTCGAGACTAAACGCCAACTTAATATACCCTCGGTTTCATGACTCCCTCGCAAGCTCGGGAGTCAAACCACCTCTGGTATATAATGGCTTCGTTTAGTCCCTCGATATAAAATATACTATTCGGTTCCTTCAGACGAGGCGATGCCGGCGCTCATGGCGGCAGAGAAAGCGCTGCAAGAGCTCAACAGGAACGACGTGGTGGAAGTGAAGGCCATGAAGAAGCCTCCCGCTGGTGTGTTGCTCGTCATAGAATCGCTCTGCGTCGTGTTCGACATCAAGCCCGTCAAGGTGCAGACACAGTAAATAAATTAGCCAAAGCAGTACGGTAAACTGCGTACAAAAATTGTTATTTTATTTTTATAATTTTGACATGAGTATATTTTTTAGTTATATTAAAAAAACGTACAATAGGAATACCTCTGCCTACCCCCTCGGGGATAAAAGGCGTGAGATTACCTATTTATTTATATATAAATAATATATAATATAATATATATAATATAATAATAATAATATAATCTCACGCCTTTCATCCCCGAGGGGGTAGGCAGAGGTATTCCATTACTGGATATACCCACATTTCACGAGATACATTGGACCCCTAAACGTGATAGGTGGTGAGCCCATCGCCGGACCGGGTCTATTTACACATGCCTCAGAATTAATTCTGAGATCTGCGGGTTTCCTCACGATGTTTTTCCTTCACCGTCGAGCTCGTGATAAATATGTACGTAAGTTTTGAAAAACTCATTGGTACATGCCAGGATTCGAACCCGAGCCTCACTGATTTTCGGCCGGCTCTTTAACCGTCCGGGCTATCACTGCTCTCATTTATCATCTATTATTCTATTTCTCATTCTCATTCATCTATTTATTTATTTTATTTTATTTTCTTTCATGGTACAGTCAACAAAGTTGTTAGTGTTACATGACCAAAAACTAAGATTCAGTTTTCTCTTAAAGCTGTAAATGTATTTATAGTTTTTTTTTTTTGGAAATTGTAGGGATCAAAGATACCTTTCGAAATAAACATTAATCAATAAGATTTATTTATAAGTAGTTACCCCAGAAAAATGAATTCTTAGTTACTGGCCGTGTAACCCTAACAACTTTGTTGACTGTACACAGGCAAAGTCACGGCTTCAAAGACAAACCAATAGCGGTGTATAAAAGACTAATAAAAAATATATTTTAGAAAACTGTTTTTATAGTGTTAAAGAATTCATTGAATTTAAAAATAGTGTACATAATTATATCTAGGCTACTTTGTATTGTATTGTATTTAGTATAGTTAAACTTTAATAGTAGATTAAAAATAGTAGTAAAGTTAAATATTAGTCGAGGTCGTCGAAAAGTAAATGTGTGTGTACACCCAAAAGGGTAGGATTTGATGAAACCCTGTAAAGGCAACTGTAGCTGCTCAAAATTGTACTCAAATTCCATACACAATAAAAAAAAAATATTTTTATAAAAACTAGTATTAATTTGAATATAACCAAAATGAGACATCGTGTATGAACTGACTCAGGAACCTGGCGCGACGTTCGGCGAGAAAGTCCTGAACTACTGGAAGCCAGGGTCGCTGATGCTGTCCGACCCCAGCGCCTTCCTGGAGTCGCTCATGAAGTTCGACAAGGAGTCCATCACCGAGGACATGATCAAGAAGCTGAAGCGGTTCATCACCAACCCGGACTATGATCCCATCAAGATTATGAAGGTATGGGCTTTCAGCTTATATTTACATTATGCATCGTATAGAGAAACACTTGTTTCTGAAATCTAGCATTTCTCTGACGCGATATCACTATGCACTAAAAATGGTTACGTTAAAAAATAGGGTGACTGTAAATTATGTTACAAGTCTATATTTCTACTTATACTAATATTATAAAGATGAAAGATTTTTATTTTTGTATGTTTGTTATGAATAAACTCCATACTGGACTTATGGAAAACTATCGGTCCAGTCGTTTTTGAGTTCATTCGTAACAAAGATACAAATTTTTCCTCTTTATAATATTAGTTATAAAGTATATTTACTATATATATAGAGCAGTGATAGCCCTTACGGTTAAAGAGCCGGCCGAAAATCAGTGAGGCTCGGGTTCGAATCCTGGCATGTACCAATGAGTTTTTCAAAAACTTACGTACATATTTATCACTAGTTCGACGGTGAAGGAAAACATCGTGAGGAAACCCGCAGGTCTCAGAATTAATTCTGAGACATGTGTAAATAGACCCGGTCCGGCGATGGGCTCACCACCTATCACGTTTAGGGGTCCAATATATCTCGTGAAATGTGGGTATATCCAGTAATGGAATACCTCTGCCTACCCCCTCGGTGATAAAAGGCGTGAGATTATATTATTTATTATTATTATTTTATGTACTTACTATAGTAACTAAGTTTTTAGTTTTAGTATAGTTATAGCTACGTTTAGTATAGTTACGTTATTTAAGATCTTTTAATGTAAATATTGCCTGAAATAAAGATTATTATTATTATTATTAATAGCATTGTGTGGATGAATAAACGTCTTATTTTATTGGATTTTTTTAGTATAGATTATTGAAATACTCACATACCCCATTGACCTACTGTCTGTGTGTATAGGTGTCGAAGGCGTGCATGTCTCTGTGCATGTGGGTGCACGCGATGTACAAGTTCTACCACGTGAACAAGGGCGTGGCGCCCAAGAAGGCCGCCCTCAAAGCAGCCACTGACGAACTAGCCGCCGTCGAGGGTACGTACTGTCAGGACAATAGGGTATTTGACTGTATCGAAATTAAAATGCGAGTTATCATTTACTAATATAAGACCTCTCAAAGTATATTTCCATTTTTATTTTACAATTATTATTATTTTATATGTAACAAAAAAACTGTGTCGCAATTTATATCTAAAAATGATGATGTCCCATCTCAATATTCCGTACATTTTTCGTTTTGACAGATCATAAAAAGTACCTCATTGGACTGAGTTAACAAAACGTGACACGTCGAAATGCTGTATTTGGTACTTGTCGGTGGAGATAGGATCTCCATGGACAAATGTAAAGTGCCTTATTATTAGACTATTGACATTTGTATCAATACTTAATTTAACCATTTTTTTATATTTATTTTTTCGTTTTTTATGGCTGCCTACGATACACTATTCCGCTCTCATACCATCTTATAGAATAAAAAGGGGAATAATAAAAACCAGCTCTACTGAGCCAAGTATTATGGCGTGCTGGGACAAGCTGATTTTCCCCTTTTGCCAAGTTATCACTTGTCACACACAGTTTCCCCTTTTGCCAAAGAGATTAAAGTATAATAGGACATAGAGGGGGCATTGGGAATATTTCCATACAAAACTTTGAAGCATGTTTGAAGCTTAGGCGTCATGTCAGTTAGTATGAACGCGAGCTGTCATTCGGTCGAAATTGTACTATACTTATTCCACTTGGAATAACTTTTGGCTTAAAATTTTCCTCGCTTTGTCCCCTCTATGTCCTATTATATTTTAATCTCTGCTGCCAGCTCTTGGATCTTGTGTCGCCTCGATGAGACGCCTTGAGAGCTCAGTTGCAAGTTTTTTTTCTGGGCCCCATGGACCCAACGTCTCAATTTCAAATGGAACGAAATTATAAGTTTGAACCAGATCCAGATATTTTCTTTTTTTAAGTGTCTCAGCCGCTAAAGCTTTGACTCGTTGACTCCCACAGCGATACTAGCGACGGCCGAGGCGAAGATGCGGGCTTTGCTGGAGGGCATCGAGAAGCTGAACGCGTATTTGCAGGAGAAGGAGGACGAGAAGTGGCGCATGGAGACCGACATCAACCAGTGCCTCGACCGGATGGACCGCGCCAACAGGTACATACATAGTCTCACGCCTATTTCCCACTTGGGTAGTATTGGGGTGAAGAGCAGTGATAGCCCTGACGGTTAAAGAGCCGGCCGAAAATCAGTGAGGCTCGGGTTCGAATCATGGCATGTACCAATGAGTTTTTCAAAAACTTACGTACATATTTATCACTAGCTCGACGGTGAAGGAAAACATCGTGAGGAAACCCGCAGGTCTCAGAATTAATTCTGAGACATGTGTAAACAGACCCGGTCCGGCGATGGGCTCACCACCTATCACGTTTAGGGGTCCAATATATCTCGTGAAATGTAGGTATACCCAGTAATGGAATACCTCTGCCTACCCCCTCGGGGATAAAAGGCGTGAGATTATATATATATATATATATATATATATATATATATATATATATTGTTATTACCCCGACCCTAATTAGTAGTAAGCCAGATAAAGAGCATGAGTCGTTTGATGGATGTGGAGGGAGCACGAGAGTTCTGCCAGGTTCGTAGCAAGTGGCGGTCTGTTGTCTCTGCCTACCCCAGAGGCGGATTAAACTTGAGAGCGCCCGTAGGCAAGCATCTCATCGGCGCCCCCATATTGAAAATAAATTAAGAGTAAAAAATAATTTTTAAAACAAGCTTTTATTTTAATGCGCTAAAAAGAATAAAATAAAATTTTCCTTTAAAACTTTTACTATCTAAAAACGTCATTACACAATTTATTATGTAATAAAAGCTTGTCGCGAGATTTAAGTACCTTTAAAAGTTTATTTTATTATTTTTGGCGCATTAAAATAAAAGCTTGTTTTAAAAATTATTTTTTACTCTTAGTTTATTTTTTACTTCTTAGTTGGATTTTGAATGACGTCACATGGCTTACCATGCATTGTCATCCAAAGTAAACGTACAAAAATCAAACGAGCCCAAACTCGGTGGGATTGTGTCGTTTAGTTACCGAGTTCCTATGGCCATCTTCCAGCTTCATTATCAGACGAAGTAACTATTCTCTAATCTGTGCCCTGGTGACCATCTAGTACCAAAGTATTTGTCAAGACGAATCATACGAGCCCAAACTCGAGGGGTTTACGAGTAGTCATTGAGGAGTTACGATATCCACCTCCTGGCTCCATCATCAGATTAGCTGTCAATGATACCATAATATTGCATTGTCACCGAACTTACATAAGTATACCAAATTTCAGCTCAATCGGTTGAAGATATCTGCTTCAAAATTGACTTGCAAGATTCCACCCGAACATAACATTCATACATACATACCCTTTAGTTTCTTAAATCTGTGATACATACATTGCAAGTTAAATAAAAGCTTTTAATTTAATAATAATAACTAGTACTATAGTTTGACCGAAACCGATGTACCGCGCCTCAGGAAAACGCGGTGAGATGGGGGACAAGGGAAAAAGAACATGAGTTTACATGAGATCGATATTTTCGGACAGATCTTACGATTTCGGTTTACAATATTTTCAAAGCTTTAAGGTGCGACTTTCATGTAAACCCCAAAATTATGAAAATCCCTATATAATATATTTGGCTTTACTCGCCACTCGTATGAATTAAATTATTGAACAGGATAAAAAAATAACTAAAGCTCCCGCCCCCACGCCGCACCTTTGTCCTCGCAATTTTAGATGCAGGAATGTCCGATAGGGTTTGTACACAAAACTGCGATGCGAATTCGCAACGCAGAAATTGCAATACAAAAATTGCAAATTTAAATTGCAATTTTTGCGATGCGACGACGCATCGCAGTTTTGTGTACAGTCAAGAGCACGCTAAGCTTGACACTGGACTTTGACCCGGCCCTGTATTCTATGGCGCGCAGTATAAACCAGAGCTCAGCTTACACTGGTAGTGTCAAGCTTGACTTGCTCTTGACTGTACAAGCCCTTAAATTTGCTATTTTTGTATTGCAATTTCTGCGTTGCGAAGTCGCATCGCAGTTTTGTGTACAGTCAAGAGCACGCTAAGCTTGACACTTTGGACTTTGAACCGGCCCTGTATTCTATGGCGCGCACTATAAATCAGAGCTCAGCATAAACTGGTAGTGTAAAGCTTGACTTGCTCTTGACTGTACAAGCCCATACTCACTCGCGGTCGACGCGACGAACATTGCAATCGTATCATTCCAACTTCAATCAGAGTTCATGTACCATCGACAAGGTGCCTACCACATAACACTTTTACCAAGGCGTAAGTTTTAGTCAATCCCATCCGATCCCATGCGTTAAATTTATGTTTTCTTATAAATTGAAGCAAATTGAGGTTGTAGGCAAAAGTTGGTGGCTTACTTACTGGCGCAATAAGTTTTAAGCTATATTAGGTATATATTTTTATTTATTACATTTCCGCCCGTGCGCCCCTTTGTACCTCGCGCCCCTAGGCACATGCCTACTTTGCCTTACGGGTAATACGCCACTGGCCTACCCCAATGGGAAATAGGCTTGAGATTATGTATGTATGTATGTAATTAGTATTAAACAATCAGAAGTCTTTTTTTTCCATTTCTATCCCTTCATGGACACTAAATGGTCATAAACATGAAAGAAACACTTTTTTGTAATTGTCATTGTGGGAAAATCATTCAGAGGTATGAAAGGTAGAGTATAAGGAGAACGATCTCTGTTGTGAAAAGTGTCCGTCAAACTGCATTATAGTGGCGCTACAGTAGCAACAGGGTAAATTCAAAGAAAGCGCCATTTGTTAGATTTCGATTTATTAATTAAATATCTTGGACTGCATACATAAACAGTAGTAAATAGTTGAGGTTTGATATTAAAATAATAAAAAAATAACTTCACGCTTTTTATCCCCGAGGGGTTAGATATATCCACTTTTCACAAGAATATTCGACCCCTAAACTTGATATGTGGTGAGCCCATCGCCGGACCGGGTCTGTTACACATGCCTCAGAATGAATTCTGAGACCTTCGGGTTTCCTCACGATGTTTTCCTTCACCGTCGAGCTAGTGATGAATATGTACGTAAATTGTGAAAAACTCATTGGTACATGCCAGGATTTGAACCCGAGCCTCACTGATTATCATCATCTGAAACCTTCAATGAAAAAAATAGGATTTTTATTTGATTATGCTAGCTTATAACACCAACTAACCTACCGCAGGCTACTGAACGGGCTGTCGAGCGAACGAGTCCGCTGGATCAACACAATCAAGGACTTGGACGTGGCTCTGGTTAACCTCATCGGGGACATACTCCTCAGTGCTTGTGAGTATTGTGGTACTATATACGTACACTATTCCGCTATTATAACATCTTATAGAGTAAAAGGCAATAATGATAATAAACAACTTTAAAAAGTAAAAAAAGCGATTTCAACGCACGCAAAAGCACTTAAGTGCTTTTCGTACATATAAACGATTTAAAAATTTGTTGATTTAAAAAAATCGCTGTTGATAAAGTTTGTTGATTTAAAAAAATCGCTGTTGATAAAATTTGTTGATTTAAAAAAATCGCTGTTGATAAAATTTGTAGATTTAAAAAAATTGCTGTTGATAAAATTTGTTGATTTAAAAAAATCGCTGTTGATAAAATTTGTTGATTTAAAAAAATCGCTATTGATAAAGTTTTAATAGGACCCATCTCTGAAGTATGATCTACAAAAAACAAGAATCATTAAAATCGGTTTATTATTGGCTGATTACGAAACATACATACACAAAAAAACTGTCTGTTGAAAACCAGCTCTAAGTATCAAGCATAGATTTGCCGTCTTTGGCGCTTTAGTTAATTCTATGTAGTTCCGCTAGATGTCGCTACAAGGTTGGTAGAGGCCGTAGACAGTTAGTACTCTGTCTACGGTAGAAGCTGATAATGATTTCGGAATGTTGTTCAGGTGCCGTCGGATATGTCACTCCGTTTACGGACGAGTTCAGAAGGGAGCTTCTTAGTCAGTGGATAGAACGTATCAAGGTAAGCGAAGAATGGATTTTAAAATTTATTAGCTTACTAGCGACCCGCCCCGGCTTCGCACGGGTGCAATGCTAATACTAAAACGTTCCTCTTAAATCACTCTATCTATTAAAAAAAACCGCATCAAAATCCGTTGCGTAGTTTTAAAGATTTAAGCATACAAAGGGACATAGGGATATAGGGACAGAGAAAGCGACTTTGTTTTATACTATGTAGTGATTATATTCTTATAGGTACCCACTTCTACACTGATATTATAAAAAAAAATGTTTGTTTGAATCGAATAGGCTCTGAAACTACCGACCAATTTGAAAAAATCTTTCACTAATGGAAAGCTACATTATCACTGTGTAACATAGGCTGTATTTTATCCCCGAAATCGCGCGAACCAGCTATTATCTTAATAAAGTACGTAAAAAAACTCTTTACTTTATGTATTACTTATATAAAAAGAGAGCATTTTTTTTTCTATTTCAGGCAAATGGAGTGCCTCATACGGAGGGCGGCACACCACTTACAATACTTGGAGACGCGGTGCAAATCAGGTGCGTAATTAATTTTCTATTTTTATTTTTTTTTATAAGAGAAAAGGGGGCAAACGAGCAGACGGGTCACCTGATGGTAAGTGACGTCCGTCGCCCATGGACACCTGCAGCTCAAGAGTCACAACTGCGTTGCCGACCTCTGAGGTGGGAGTAGGGGGAGGGGAGGGGAGGGGATATTTGTTTTTTTTTTTGCTTCGCACCCCCAAAAAAGATCAAAGTAGGATTTCTAAAATATGCCTAGTTTTTATTGCCTTTTAGCCTATTATTCTACAACTAGAGGATGCCCGTGATTGCGTATGTATCCATAAATAATTCTGCTTCTATCAAGCTGCTGTATGAAGATGTTACATTTAAGTGATTTTAAATTAGACCGGCAACAAAAAAACTGAAAAACCAATCCTAT
This sequence comes from Ethmia dodecea, assembly GCA_963855545.1. Classification (NCBI taxonomy): domain Eukaryota; kingdom Metazoa; phylum Arthropoda; class Insecta; order Lepidoptera; family Depressariidae; genus Ethmia; species Ethmia dodecea. The sequence continues at coordinate 2,354,893 of OY979447.1, forward strand.
TTTGTCCCGTAGTGACTGTAAACATTCGGTCAGCCATTTTACAGTAGACGGCTCAAGTAAAAAATATTACGAAAATAGTATTTTTTAACAGACTTCAAAAAGGAGGAAGTTATCAATTTAGTCTATATGTTATTATTGAATCCAATTACAACTTGTGAATGTTTGTATACATAACTCATAGCTTCTATTGACTAATATCTTTTTCGCCGAACCAAGCAAAATTAAATATGTAAGCAGCTCGTCCTAGTGCAAGTCAATATCGCTACGTACAGTACGGCCGTTTTAACTTGGCTTCTCTGAAAATAGGCTTCGTCTACGCAAACGCCCTCGTACCGCGAAAGGGTCGCAAAAAAATGTTATTAACCAAAGAGATTTAAATATAATAGGGCATAGAGTTGGCATTGGGAATATTCAATTCTATTCATACAAAACTTTGAAGCCTAAGCGTCATGTCCTTGTCATGTCAGTTAGTATGAACGCGAGCTGTCATTCGGTCGAAATTGTACTAGACTTATTCCACGTGGAATAACTTTTGACTTCAAATTTTCCTCGCTTTGTCCGCTCTATGCCCTATTATATTTAAATCTCTTTGTTATTAACCATTTGCGCAACTTCAGAGCTGGTAAGTTAAAACGGCCGTACTGTACAGGAACTGGCAGATGTACGGCCTGCCCCGAGACCCTCTATCTGTGGAGTCGGCGGTGTTGATGTCCAACTCGCGCCGATGGCCGCTCATCATCGACCCGCAGACGCAAGCGAACAAGTGGATACGCGCCATGGTCAGCACTAGCCCTTAGATCTAACGTCCCGTTCCCGTAGGAAAATTATAGCCCAGAAAAGTAAGGTTTGGTCATTTAGAACGTATGGATGAAAGAGATTTGTGGTGCAAATGTTGAAGGATATAAGGCAAGAGGACGCCCCAGAAGGACGTTCACGGATCAAATTAGTGACGTCTTTCAAAAAGCTGGGGTCAAGAGTGCAAAGAATAAAAGAGCGTGCATGAAAAGGCTTATGGATGTGAAGGAAGCGAGGGAAGTGTGCAAAGATCGGGCAAAGTGGCGATCCATCGTCTCTGCCTACCCCTGTGGGAAGAAGGCGTGAGCTGTATGTATGTATGTATAAGTAAGCATACCATCGGTGAAAGAGTTTTTAAAATCGGGCCAGTAGTTTTAGAGCCTATTTAATGCAAACAAACAAACGAATTCAATGTAAAATTAGCCCCCTAGCCAAGTAGCGAACGAAAGTTTTATTCGCTTATGTGGCGTTCGCTTTTGTAATAGGGTAAACACCCAATTATTGACACCCTAGTTCACCCTGCCAATTAATTGACTAGTTCTACCAACAACAAACATATTTTTTTTCAAAATTAACTAAATTAAGGGCTGATTTTTTAATAGTCAGTTAAAAGTTATCTGAAGAATAAACATCACTTGTCACTTTTTCTTTCTATTGTGTCAGACAGTGACAGCATCAATATATTCTCCAGATGAGATTTATCTGACGATTGAAAAATCAGCCCTAAGATACACAACTATATCTATATCTATACATATACCTAATAAAACTCTAACGGGGCCGTGTCTGTACATTTAATATAGATATGTAATTCGATATAGATACCGAAACACCAATTTTTGGAATTTTTGTCTGTCTGTCTGTCTGTCTGTCTGGTTGTGCACGCATCACTCAAAAACTACTGGACGGATTTTGATGAATTTTGGTATGGAGATAACTGAGTACCCGGGTCAACATCTACGGTATTTTTTATTCCAGGAAAATATCTCATTCCCACGGGAAAATATAAAAACTGGTTAAAAAGAGAAATACGTACTACTTCGAAACGATAACACCTAGAAACTTGAAAAATGGTATGTAGGTGTCTTAAATATGTAGGCACTATGAAGGCATTTTCAGAAAGTCCCACGGGAACGGGAATAAACGGAATCCGCGCGGGCAACGCCGCTGGGCATCCGCTATTTAGAATAATTAAATAAAACCACCGTGTTTATTTGTAATGTAATTTTGAATAAAGCTGTTTTTTGACAACAATTGGGTATTATTTTTACCACCATTAATTAAAAAAGGGGATAGGCAGAGGTATACCAATTTCGGAAATACCCACTAAACTACTTACTAACACTACTTAGTTAAACATTTACTGTGCAGGGCAAAATCGAGGGGCTGATAGTGTGCAAGCCGAACGACCGAGATTTACTGCGCAGCTTCGAGTCTGCTTTACGCTTCGGGAAGCCGATACTGCTGGAGAACGTGGGCCAGGAGGTGGACCCAGCGCTGGACCCCGTGCTCAAGGTGCCCACGGCCTAGGAAATATACCTTTTCATATCTCCGGGCGGAAAGCGGCAACTTTCGGCCCGCTGCGCAAAGAGAAGATGACGCTTTCCGCCTCCGTAGAAAAGAAAAAAGTATACACGCCTCAGGAAATAAATAAAAAAGCCTCAGATCATATGTTTGTAAAACTCAGTTTTGCATCGATCGACAATTACATGTGATCTGAGACACTTCTTATTTTACTTCCCTTGGTGTATTTCTTGGAACTTAATATATTGAGAACATATTATTATGCCTAGCTATCATGCGTGAGGCTTGGATTCGGATCCTGGTGAGGGTATGTATGTACCAATGAGTTTTAAATCATATTTATCACTAGCGGTGAAGGAAAACATCGCGAGGAAACCCGCAGGTCCCAAAATTGCAGGTCATGTTTAGGTATCCAAGAAATATACTCGAATATGGAAAGTATAATATACAGCGTGATGTTTCTTTGAACTCGTCAAACAGTAAACCCTCATGCACAACTTTAAAAAAATGCTGATCAAAACATACTGTTGTATACCATTCCATGAAATAGTCTAATAACCTAACCTAACCAAATCATGAAGGGATTTCTATGATCTGGGAACAAAATATATACAACGCGTAACAGAAAAAGCGCAATTCCTCATACACCCCAATTAGTTTATTAATATATAAAAAAATATGACGCAATCGAACTTAAGTTACGTCTAACCAATTTTCTTAAATATCGATTAATAATAGCACGATTTCCATAGAAAGCACTAAATTCAGCTACGATAATTCATTTTTTTTGCAAAATTTAACACATATTAAAAATAGCTGAAATCGAATAAGTAGTTGATACTGAATAAACTAATTTGAGGAATTGCGCTTATTCTGTTACATGTTGTATACATGCCAGCTTTAGCTAACAGATCTGTGTTGTTTGTTTCTCCTCCAGCGGCAATACTTCCGGCAAGCCGGTCAGCTGGTGCTGAAGCTGGGCGACTCCCTCATCCCGTTCATGCCCGGCTTCCGGCTGTACATCACCACGAAGCTGCCCAACCCTCGGTACACGCCAGAGACCTCCGTCAAGGTGCAGGTCGTCAACTTCGCGCTCGTGCCAAGGTATACAGTATACTTACAACGCGTCACAGAATAAGCGCAATTCCTCGGGGTATCAGGGGGTCTAAAAAGGCCGTTTCGGGTGAATCATAATACGATCCTATTTCGATTCATATTCGAAATTTTCACCAAATACGAATCTGCTAATGAATTAAATTGTCAGTGAATCACTAAAATGAGCGACCATTTTACGAAATTTAGAGGAATTGCTTAGGATTTGCTGGGAATTCATGAAAGGAGGAATTGCTCAAAGTGGCCATTTTAGACTCACAGTTCAGTAGTCTTTGAGTTTATTCGTAACAAACATAAAAAAATATAAGTCTTTCCTCTTTATAATATTAGTATTTAGTATAGATTTTTAACAAAAGACGGACTTCAAGTACGAAACAGGAAACTAGAAAAAGTAAAAAAGCCACAAATAGTAGCCACTACGATTTTTGAAGGTTCCCCTCGATTTCTCTGGGATGCCATCTTCAGATCCTGTTTTCCTTATTATAGCAACACATCATTTTTCCAAAAAAAAAGAATCACCAAAATCGGTTCATAACCGTGAAGTTATCGGGTCGAATTGAGAAACCTCTTTTTTACCCGACTGCACCAGAAGGAGTGTTATGTTTTTCGAGAGTATGTATGTATGTATGTATAATTGTTTGGCACGCTCTGCACCCTGAACGTCTCGATGGATTTTAGCTTGAGAGGTGACTCTAGATTCGTATTTACAGTGAGAGTGACACTGGGTATATCATATTGAAAAAAAATGGCGTATTTATTTCGCCAAATAGTGAAAAAGAAAATCTAAGAAATATGTTAAGTGGGGTATCATTGAATAGGTAGGTATTTGAAACCACTTTCCATTGACCATTTAGGACTTATTAATTTTAAAAATCAAAAACGCGACTGCCTAAAAAGCTGGAAAGTGGAAACAAGACCTACACTCGGCGTCAAAAAAATCGCACCTTCGGAAAATAATACTACTACTTTTAATCACATAATTTTTTTTTTCTTTGAAAGGGGAATATAATTAAAATTAAATTTAAAAAAAACATTAAAATTAACAATCATTTCTGCCATAAAAAAAAAACTTCACCCAAATAACGACGTTATACAAAAATAATGCATAATTACTTTATAAAAGGGCCTCTAGTTGCGCTACCTTTTAGAGGTATTAAAGGGGGGGGGGGCTAAAACTAAGGTTTTAAGTAATTTTGAAGCATTTTTTTGTCATACTTTAATTGTTTGTCAACAAACTTTTTCTTCTTCTTTTGCAATCACTTATTTTTTTATGACCTAGCAAGACTAAAGTAAGATTTGATGAATGTTGATGATTAGACCTATAAAATGATACCTAATAGTCCCATCATCATTGATTCTAAATGGGATTAAAAGTGGTTTTTCAAAGGTGCGATTTTTTTGACGCCGAGTGTATTAGTGAAGTGGAAAGTAAAGACCATGTGCTGCACAATCTTACAACAATCTCGTGCAGTCGGCGGCAATAAGTCTTTATTGTTGAATTGAGAAGATACCGCCGATTTTATAAATTAATTTTTTTAAGTCGGTTTAAAAACACTTTATTTACTTGAACAATACACACAATTAACATTTCACTCCTCAGCGGTCTAATAGAGCAGCTGCTATCTATAGTGGTGGCCCAAGAGCGGCCGGATCTAGAGGAGTTGCGCGGTCAGCTGATCGTGTCGAGGGCTCAGATGGCCACTCAGCTGGCCGAGATGCAGTCGGACATACTCTATGGGCTGTCCAACAGCGAAGGGTCGCCTGTAGACGATTTGCCGCTCATCCTGACTCTGGAAGCTATTAAGATCAAGAGCGCTGAGATTACGGTGAGTTAATTAATATGTTTTAAATTGGGAATTGTCACGTACGAAAAAAAATAAACAAAAAATTTTTTCGTAAAAAATAGCAAGCATTTTACAAAAACTGAGCTACTAATCATTTTTGAGTAAATGAGTCTATTATTAATTACAATATTATAATTGGTTATTTATTAAGTAAGCATTTATTATTTATTTAATTAACAATTTATTTGTTGTACACCGGAGATTAAAAGAGGAGGTAATATAATTCATAACACATTTGCTCGTAAAAGGTGTCTTATTTCACCAATTTCAATATCGTATTGTATCTCATTACGCCCAAGTGCGGTAAGTGTAAAGTAAAACGCACGGTTTATCAAGATGCTCCGTCTTAAAACGAACGGTACTTTTTAAAATCTCAGCAAAGAGTTTTTATGTCAAAAAAGTTGTCAACATTTTATGATTAAAATTAACTTTGGGAGATAAAATATAGTAAAGAAATATTTTATGTACATAATTATTTAATTTAATCAATTTTGACAGTAAATTACAACCAATTAATCAAAAAACCAAAAACACAAAAATATTAATTTACTTTATTAGTAATACTGGCTGTTTTTTGTGCCTTTGCCTAAAAAAAAAACGATGATGCGCGCCGCGCGCTTTTTCTTAAAGCTGTATTGTTTTTATTCGTTTACCATAGTCGGAGTTTTATTTTATTTCCTCGCAAATGTGATATAAAACGTCGTATGACATACGTGCACTTTGATAATTACAGCCTCTGCTTACTTTTAGCCCTCGCCTACGGCTCAGGCTAGCAATATCGCCTCGGCTGTAATTTTCAATCTACCGCACTTATATCATAATGTACTATGAGATAATCTTTGCAATTAATGATGAGGTAGTCGCAATTATGTTTTTAGATTGTTTTATAATTTTAGATTAGAACTCGCTGTTCTTTGCAATTTCACCCGCGTTAGTTCCGTTCCTGTGGGAAAATTATAGCCCAAATTACTCCCAGAAATGTAAGCTTGCATTGGCAAAAGAATTTTAAATACCGGTCCAGTAGTTTTTGAGTTTATTCATAACTAGCGACCCGCCCCGGCTTCGCACGGGTGCAATGCTAATACTAAAACTTTCCTCTTGAATCACTCTATCTATTAAAAAAAACACATCAAAATTTTACAAATTTAAGCATACATAGGGATATAGGGACAGAGAAAGCGACTTTGTTTTATACATGTAGTTACTAACATACAGAAATAAAAATAAGTCTTTCCTCTTTATAATATTAGTGTAGGTGTAGATTGGTACAGTCAAGAGCACGCTAAGCTTGACACTTTGGACTTTGACCCGGCCCTGTATTCTATGGCGCGCAGTACAAATCAGAGCTCATCTTAAACTGGTAGTGTCAAGCTTGACTTGCTCTTGACTGTACCTACCTTAATTTTGTATTTGCACCAAACTGTATAATAGCTTGTTAGTGTAGTAGCACACATTTGCATGTACCTTTGCAAGTCAAAACAGTGGATGATATACTTACAATTGATCAAATTACATAATCAAATGAGTCACTTTTTATAACAAAGTTTATATAGAAAATGTACTGAGTATTTGAGGTCATCTTCTAGTAGTCAATTGTTTTTATTTTTTTGATTGTTTTATTAATTATCTTTTTCCATTCCTGCAAATACCCACACAGCATATTTTTGTAGTGAGCCCATCGCCAGATCGGGTTGCACATGCTACAGAATCAATTCTGGGGTCTCCTATGATTTCCTTTACAGTCAAGCCAGTGATAAACTGTATAATATTAAAATCCTACTAATATTATAAACGTGAATGTTTGTATGTATGAAAAAACTACTGAACGGATTTTTATGAAACTCTACAGTTATATAGCTTATACATCAGAATAACACATAGGCTATATTTTAACCCCGTATTCCCACGGGAACGGGAACTACGCTGGTGAAACCTCAAGGCGCTGCTAGTTTACAAATTTGACCGGCCTGTTGGCTCAGTCGGCCCCTGCCTTCTGAATCGTGGGTCATGGGTTCGATCCCCGCTCGCGGCCAATATTAGTGTGCATGAACAATTGACCATTTCTGTTGGCTTTGTCTGCGTGTTTAATATGTATCAGTTTTTAGTACCCACAGTACAACTACTTGGGGACTGAATAACCGTGTGTGCTTCCCAAACTAGGCAGTCCCACAATTTATTACTTATTTATTTAAGTATGTATTTAAGGTTTTTTTTATACACCCGTCATCACAGGGCGTTCTGCTTCTACCTCTGACATGGAGGTCAGAGACTTTTATTTCTCATTTACTTATTCTTATTTACATTTTCATTTTCTTTACTCCTTAGCCTACTCTGTATGTATGTATTTAAGGTTTGAGGATAATCTCTTCAATTAATGATTTCTCGGAATCGAATTTCGGTACAGACAAATAGCCAAGTAATTTGACCTATCCAGATCAAAGTGGAGGACATAGAGCGGACGTCGATAGAGATAGACGCGGCTCGCTCGATGTACGTGCCGGTGGCCAACCGCGGCCAGATCCTGTTCTTCTGCCTGTCCGGGATGGCCACCGTGGACCCCATGTACCAGTACTCGCTCGAGTGGTTCGTCAAACTGTTCGTCCGGAGCATGGCTGAGACAGAGCCCAACGGTGAGTTGTAGGTACATTATTGTAGCGGCCAGCAAAAGTCCATCAATGCCTAGTTGTGGCCAAGGTTTGTATAGTACTTTTCTCAAATAATACGCGAAAATTAAAACTGAGTGCCTAGAATGTTTTATTTAAAAATACGATTTATTTTCAAAATTAATGACGAACATTGACCAACACACTGTTTGCTTGAACAATACACAATATACTCAAAATAGAAACAGTTAACAAATTAGTACGGAAGACATCTTTTGCAGCTCGAACGCCGACAATGCAAGGATGACTTGATCGTCAGCATACAAGAGGCATTTGATGGTGGTCTCACTCATATTCAATCCACAATCACCCAAATCATCCAAACAGCTGTCCATGAATAGGTTGAAGAGACACGGCGATGCTACACAGCTATGAATGTTGACAAATATGTTTAATTCCAAATTCAAAACACTTTTATTTGCACTTATTAAAACCCTATCGGAAAAGACTTACTTTTCTCCCTGTTATCGAGGAGCAAAACGTCACTTTTCGAATAGATTGTATGAAAAGTATTTTTTCCAGACAGTTTTTCAAATAAAGTTTATATAAAAAGTAATAATTTCTAAGTTGTGTGGGTATTCTGGGTATTTAATTTCATTTTGATAATGATGGCTCATTTTTGGTGGGCAAAACTATCATTATGCGATAACTATCCAATTAACATTATCTCTAAATCACTGCGTTGCGTTTGTGGATTAATTAATATAAATTAATTTAGTTTTATAAATATTTATTACTCGCATGAATTGATCGTTTGCTTTTTGTATAAATATAACATTTTCGTGTTCACACCCTCAGAGGGGTACCGTCGGTGTCCAAAAATAGAACATACATAAATAAATCATTCGGAGACGGATATCAAACTCCGTTGTGAGACGATTCAAAAATGTTTTGGTTTCTTATACTCCTTCTCTCGGCTGTGGATATTAATTGTAATGGAATAAAATTGGGTGCAGAAACTGACAATGGAAACTGGACCAGAGAAAATACCCTATCGGTTCCTCTCTTCGTTGGAGGTAAAAACTACTTTTTTGGTTTTAGTGGAAGAAATTGGTTCATTCGAGAATTGCAACGTTATGTAAAGATGGGTGTAGAAACGAGCAGCGGTATATTTATCAATACTTTTATCAAAGCATTCCAATATAGAATTAATGGTACACAATATCTATATGGCATCAACGACCGAAATTTTTGGTTTATCCAAGAAATTTTACCAGGTGGAAAATTGGGTGAAGAAACAAACTCCGGATACTGGGAAGCAAAACCCTCCATTATATTCCCGCTTAATGTTCATGGTAAACACTACGTATTTAGTCTTTCCGGTAATGATTGGTCCATTAAACAATTAACTGCGAATGGAAAATTGGGATCAGTAATAGATGAAGGAACATGGAAGTATTTATATACCACTGGATTTCCGTTTTCGATTAATGGCAGGCAATATATTTATTGCTTCAGTGAAAGTCATAAATACTGGTTTATTCAGGATATTTTAGATAATGGCAAAATGGGCACGGAAACAGATAACGGATATTGGCCCTCGACGCATATACTGTTTTTGCCGTTTGATATACACGGCAAGCAGTATTTTTATGCTTTGACTGATTTGTTAATTCGAGAACTATTGCCGGGTAAAATGGGTTCCGAGAAAGCCAAAGGTACGTGGCAATCTAATTATGCCACGAGATTTACGTTTAAAATCGATGGAACTCAATATTTGTATGGCACTGATGGCTTTAGTTGGTTTATACAAAAATTTGAACAAGAACCCGCATTTCGGCCTATTTTAGCCAACACACGAGAATACTGTACAACTGAAGAAAATAGCGTTTCAAATACAAAAATAAAAACACAACTTGACAACAACAATTGCTGTGAAAATTGTGATAACGCGACGAAACCGTTGAACCAAGAATTGAATTATGTCGAAGAATATGTAAAGGATATCAGAAATAACAACTTTTATCTTACAGCAAATAATAATGATACTACAAATGCCATAAATTCGTATTCGGTATTTTCAGTTCGTGCTGATCAAAATAATAATGTCTCTATTGATTTAACAGTAGCTGTAGAAGCTGAAATACATCGCAGGCATCTAAATAATGTGAGACAGCCGATAGTTAACGTACGTGATCGTTTACGAGACTTGGGAAGGGAAAACGATGATGAAGCGGGTCGTCTTTTGCCCGATTCTCTAGGTGGTCCAGGACTGCCGTATAATTTTGCTCCACAAAGTCCTTTGTTAAATCGAAGATTTTCTGTGATTGGAAGCTGCGTACGTCAACGGCCCTGGTTTGATCTAGAACACTTAATACAAAGTTATATTTGTGCCACAAATGGGTAAGTACGTTGGACTCTGGCCGTTATTTATGACAACTTGCAAAATAATGTGCGGAGACCGTCAGATTTCCTGTTATCAGTAAGGTTGTACACTGCAGATGGTAACTTAACAAACTGGGAAGGAATTTCTGCTGTCACCTCATACAATTATCGCAATGTCCCCAAAGCAGCATGTACAAGTTTAAGTCATCCTTGGTGGAACATACCGTATTAAGTTCGCCAGATTTGTGGATTTTTTTATTTTTACTAGAGTAAAATATAATACTTTTCTATATTAATTCTTATTATAGGCGTATTATAATTATATCGTATTTTTATAATTTGTAATGCTGTTGCGGTGTAATTGTATTAAATATGTATTTAAGGAACTTTATGTACTTATAAAGTGGAGTGGTTATGTCATATTTTGATTATAAATTGGTGTTGGTAGTTTATAATAGTTTATAATCAATCTGTCAATATACGTTGTACCTAACGGATGTGGTTTAATTTATTGCTTATTTTGATTATCTGTTTCAAGGTCGTACCCTGGATTTCAGCTGGTGGGGGGGGGGGGGGGCAGCTCATACCTGTAGGTAGTTGCAACACGTTTTTAATTCCTCTAAAAGTGTACATCTTTTTGCATTTTACAATAATAGATTTAAAAAAAAAACACAATCAAAATAGTCAGATAATATCATAAAACATTAAAATAAAATAAATGTTCTCACACCTTCAACCCCGAGGTATTGAATTCCTGGATATTCTCACCAGTACATATATAAGTTTAACCCGGAAACGTAAAATGTGGTGAGCCCATCGCCAGGCTGAGGTCCCGTTACACAATATTAGCTGTGCTTCAGAACCAGTTGTAGGACCTGCGGGTTTCCTCAGTCTTTTCCTTCACCGTCAAGCCAGTGAAAGAAATGTACGACTCTAGTAAAAATGTGCACTTTAAAGCTTAAAGGAAAGGAATACCTCTGCTGACTCTCTCGGGGATAAAAGCGTGAACGTTTTTTTTATATTAATATTATAAAGAAAGATTTGTTTTCTTACAGATCAAAACATTTGATTTTGTCAAGTTTAAGAGTAAACTTTGCATGTACTGGAGTTTTTCAAAAACTTACGTACATATTTATCATTAGCTCGACGGTGAAGGAAAACATCGTGAGGAAATTCTGAGACATGTGTAAATAGACCCGGTCCGGCGATGGGCTCACCACCTCTCACGTTTAGTGGTCCAATATATCTCGTTTAATGTGGGTATATCCAGTAATGGAATACCTCTGCCTACCCCCTCGGGGATAAAGGCGTGAGATTATTTATTTATTTATTTTCTCGTTCCAGAGGACATAGTCGAGCGCGTGGAGGTGATAATCAACCACTTCACGTTCCTGCTGTACCAGAACGTGTGCCGGAGCCTGTTCGAGAGGCACAAGCTGCTGTTCGCGTTCCTGCTGTGCGTGCGCATCCTGCTCGACCGCGGCGTCATCCGCTCGGCCGAGTTCAACTTCCTGCTCAACGGCGCCAAGATCGAACAGGTGGCCACTGGGCTGGCACACGGAGTGTCTTAGCAGCCCACTTTAATAAATAAAATAAATAATGTTACGCCTTTTATCACCGGGTAGGCAGAGGTATTCCATACATACATAAATACAGCTCACGCCTTCTTCCCACAGGGGTAGGCAGAGACGATGGATCGCCACTTTGCCCGATCTTTGCACACTTCCCTCGCTTCCTTCACATCCAAAAGCCTCTTCTTGCACGCTCTTTTATTCTTTGCACTCTTGACCCCAGCTTTTTGAAGGACGTCACTAATTTGATCGGTGAACGTCCTTCTGGGGCGTCCTCTTGCCTTGTATCCTTCAACGTTTGCACCATAAATCTCTTTCGTTACTCTTCTTTCATCCTTTCGTTCTAAATGACCAAAACAAATGAGGTATTCCATTTCTGGATATACCCACTTTTCACGAGAATATTCGACCCCTTAACGTAATAGGTGGTGAGCCCATCGCCGGACCGGGTATCTTACACATGCCTCACGATGTCTTCCGCCATGTACGTATGTTTTTGAAAACCTCATTATAACAAGCCTTCGCCAGGATTCAAACTATACAGAAAGAAAGCTGACAACTTATCAGCGCTTATAAGCACCGGTCTACGCAGGTAACCGGCGGAGGCATTTATATGAACAAGCGCCGATAAGCGCTGGTAGATCGGCGCCGATTACCAGTTTTCTTTCTGTATACGGCTTTACGCATGATAGTGTACCCCTGTATCCAAATAGCATCTCGTTTGCCACCAGGAGTTGGAGAACCCGGAGCCGAAGTGGGTATCGCAGCGGATCTGGCTGGACATGCAGCAGATGGCCAGCCTGCCCACCATGAACCAGTTTGTCACCAAGGACTTCGCCGCCAATTTGGGCTTCTTCAAGACATACTACGACGCCTGGAATCCACACAAGTTGGTGCTTTCTCCTCGCGTTTGGTTCTTTTAAAAACAATCAATAGCAAGGTGAACGAGAGTCACCGACATTGCGCTGAGAAACAGTACGCTGAAGAGGAAATGGGCCCGTTATGTCTCCAGCAAAGAGATTAAAATAAAATAAGGCATAGAGGGGACAAAGCGAGGAAAATTTGAAGTCAAAAGTTATTCCAAGTGGAATAAGTCTAGTACAATTTCGACCGAATGACAGCTCGCGTTCATACTAACTGACATGACAAGGACATGACGCTTAGGCTTCAAGGTTTTGTATGAAAATATTCCCAATGCCCCCTCTATGCCCTATTATATTTAAATCTCTTTGGTCTCCAGGCAAACTGATGGCCGCTGGAGCCGACACGTATTTATTTATTTAGAAACACACAGTCATATGTTGTTATAAATAGTATTGAAAATAAATTGCACAAGATCTAGACTTACATTTTCCTCACTATGTATAGAAACTCAAAGATTTAACTGCATTAAAGTACAGATGACAATGATATAAAAGATCAAAAAGATATCTTAGTTAGGTGATACATTGCAGGGATAACTTTTTAAAACTATTTAGGGTGTCACTAAAAATATCGACATCTACTAACTTATCGTTATAAAGCCTGCCAGCCCGCTTTATGAAACTTTTGCTTGCATAAGACGTTCGACTACGAGCTATATTAAATAGAGGCTTTTTTCTACGTATTGGAGTGGTGACCGCGTTTAAGCAAACGAAGTGTGTAGTAGGTAAAGAAGGTGGCTGGCAGTATACCGGAATGGTTGGAGCTCCTCGGGGGAGGCTTTTGTCCAGCAGTGGACATCAATTAGCTGAAATGGTAATAGGAATGCTAAAAACCGGCCAAGTGCGAGACGGACTTGCACGCGAAGGACTCCGTACCGGGGTACAATAAAAAACATCTATGTTTTTGTTTACTTTATTGTTAGTTATTTTATTTGCAACTAGCGACCCGCCCCGGCTTTGCACGGGTGGGAGGCTTTTGTCCAGCAGTGGACATCAATTAGCTGAAATGGTAATAGGAATGCTAAAAACCGGCCAAGTGCGAGACGGACTTGCACGCGAAGGACTCCGTACCGGGGTACAATAAAAAACATCTATGTTTTTGTTTACTTTATTGTTAGTTATTTTATTTGCAACTAGCGACCCGCCCCGGCTTTGCACGGGTGCAATGCTGATACTAAAACCTTCCCCTTGAATCACTCCATCCATTAAAAAACCGCATCAAAATCTGTTGCATAGTTTTAAAGATCTAAGCATACATAGGGACAGACAGACACAACTGGAAGCTTCTTTGTTTTATACTATGTAGTGATAGAAAAACACATTTTGTGAAAATTTTGACTTTCTACCTATTATGGTTCATGAGATACACTTACAGACAGATGGAGGACAACGGAGGTTTAATAATAATAAAGTCCCGTTGGCACCCTTTGGGTTTGTTCGTATTATAATTTCCTATACCATTCGTCCGATTACGATGAAAATTAAGAGAGTTGTATTAATAAAGTGAGGGAAGGTTTCTGAGAGAGCTCCCCTCTTTCCTTCTATTAACATTAAGTTTAGTGCTCGAAGAATTAATAGGACAAATAAATACTTCTTTCTTTCAGGCTGCCGCTGCCCAAGCCGCTGGACTCGCAGCTGGACACTTTCCAGAAGCTTCTAGTGCTCAAGTGCGTGCGGCCTGATAAGCTGGTGCCTGGCATGCAGGTATTGTACCTCCACCGAAGTCTCAGCAAAATTACCAGTTTTAATAATGACCAATTTATAGAATTTGAAACTTACAGAATGTTTTAGAATGGCTGAATTATTTCTGCGTAGACTGATGGTTGACTGGTAGATAATGCCTTTAGGCATTAAGTTGGCCATGCGTATATGAAATTAAATAAATAAATGTAATTTTTTTATCAGTCCCCTTTTCAGAGCAGTGATAGCCCTTACGGTTATAGAGCCGGCCGAAAATCAGTGAGGCTCGGGTTCAAATCCCGGCATGTACCAATGAGTTTTTCAAAAACTTACGTACATATTTATCACTAGCTCGACGGTGAAGGAAAACATCGTGAGGAAACCCGCAGGTCTCAGAATTAATTCTGAGACATGTGTAAATAGACCCGGTCCGGCGATGGGCTCACCACCTATCACGTTTAGGGGTCCAATGTATCTCGTGAAATGTGGGTATATCCAGTAATGGAATACCTCTGCCTACCTCCTCGGGGATGAAAGGCGTGAGATTATTTATTATTATTCAGAATGACCAATTTATTTATGGATTTATTCATTTATATCTATCTATAAAAATACAAACTATATTATATGAGTTTCGAGTGTATGTCTGTTTGTTCATGTGGGTACCACTAGCAAGGACAGTAGTATTGTAATCCAGATATGAAGTCAGACGCCTCATTGTCCATTTAGAATCGCAATCAGAACAGTATTTGTTTGATATTTATCACGGGGCTAAAGCTTGCTCTATAGACACTGACGGTAACGACAGATGTACGTCAGAAGCAATGTTCATCAAAATGAAGCCGATTGCGATTAAGGTTGTCATTGTCAATTGAAAATAGGCCCCCCGAAGAGTTGATGGTAAATAAATAAATTGTGGGACACAATTCAGGCACGGTTATTCAGTCCCAAACTAGGTAGAGCCTGTACTATTATACACCCAGACATGAAGCCAACAGACATGTCCATGCACACAAGTTGGCCACTAGCAGGAATCGAACCCGCGACCTCCGGCTCAGAAGGCAGGGTGACCTACTGAGCCAACAGGTCCGTCATGATGATGATGAGTTGATGATGATGATGATGCAGGACTACGTGGTGCACGGCATGGGCGCGCGGTTCGTGGAGCCTCAGCCTGCAGACCTGGCCGCGCTGTACGGGGAGTCCGACCCCCTGGCTCCCATCATCTTCGTGCTCTCCACGGGCACAGATCCCGCCGCTGGTAAGCACTCGAAATAGTACATTATGATATAAGTGCGGTAGGTTGAAAATTACAGCCGAGGCGACATTGCTAGCCCGAGCCGTAGGCGAGGGCTACAAGTAAGCAGAGGCTGTAATTATCAAAGCGCACGTATGTCATACGACGTTTTATAACACATTTGCGAGGAAATAAAATAAAACTCCGACTATGGTAAACGAATAAAAACAATACAGCGTTAAGAAAAAGCGCGCGGCGCGTTTCATCATTTTTTTTAGGCAAAGGCACAAAAAACAGCCAGTATTACTAATAAAGTAAATTAATATTTTTGTGTTTTTGGTTTTTTGATTAATTGGTTGTAATTTACTGTCAAAATTGATTAAATTAAATAATTATGTACATAAAATATTTCTTTACTATATTTTATCTCCCAAAGTTAATTTTAATCATAAAATGTTGACAACTTTTTTGACATAAAAACTGTTTGCTGAGATTTTAAAAAGTACCGTTCGTTTTTAGACGGAGCATTAATATGCATTAATATGTAAAGTAAAACGCACGGTTTAGTAATCTAAACCGTGCGTTTTACTTTACACTTACCGCACTTGGGCGTAATGAGATACAATACGATATTGAAATTGGTGAAATAAGACACCTTTTACGAGCAAATGTGTTATAATAGTACATTATGATACAAGTGTGCTAATTTGACCATTATATACAAGGCGATATTGTGTGCGCACGAGCGAAAGCGATTGCGCCATAAGAAAGCCGCGTATATTATGGTCACAGGCACACGTGTTTCATACGACGTTTTTCAACACACTTGCTAAAAACGACGTTTTTCTGAGAAAAAAATTAAAAAAATATATAATTAAATTTAAATGTAATGTTTAAAACAGAAATTACAGAAAATTTTAAATGAATTCAAGTTATTTTTTAATAATAAAGCTGGATTTACCATTTACTGTTACTTTTCGCATAAATACTGTTTGTTGCTAAAATAAAAAGTTATAACCTGACCAAATTATATCGCTTCTTCTTCTTCTTACTTTCGACTTGGTACTAGGGTACAAATGTAAATTGGTCGGGTTAATAAACTAAAGGCACTCGTTCAATAATATACTGAAAAAGCACGCGTGTTTAATATCTTGGATTATGAGCCAAAAATCGGTGGAATAAAAACGTAGTTTTGAGCAAGTGTGTTGAAAAAACAAATAACTCTAAAGAGTAAAAAGCCGACTTTCACGAATAGCACTAAAAACAACATCGACGTATACAATTTTTAAGTAAGCAGACGTATAAGAGCAGTGATAGCCTTACGTTTAAAGACCCTGCTTCACATGATGATAATCAGTGAGGCTTTTGTTCGAATCCTGGCATGTACCAATGAGTTTTTCAAAACTTACGTACATATTCATCACTAGCTCGACAGTGAAGGAAAACACAGGTCCCAGAATTAATTCTGAGGCATGTGGAACAGACCCGGTCCGGCGATGGACTCACTACCTACCCATCACGTTTAGGGATCCAAAGAATATCTCCTGAAAAGTGGTTATGTCTAGAAATGGAATACCTATCCCCTCGGGGATAAAAGACGTGTTTTTTTTATACTATACATTTTTTAGACTTTTGAATTTTTAAAAACCGCTAGACCGATTTCAATAATCTTTAAATGGGA
This sequence comes from Ethmia dodecea, assembly GCA_963855545.1. Lineage (NCBI taxonomy): Eukaryota > Metazoa > Arthropoda > Insecta > Lepidoptera > Depressariidae > Ethmia > Ethmia dodecea. The sequence continues at coordinate 2,372,249 of OY979447.1, forward strand.
CCACCTCAGAAGTATGATCTACCAAACAAAAAAAAAACATCAAATCTATTCATATTTTGTTGAATGATCGCTTAACACACATGCAAAAAGAATGCATACAGTTGAATTGAGAAACTCTTCGTTTTTGAAATCGCTTGAAAAATAAGTTTCGTTTTTACTAAGCAAGGACTGTAAATTAACAGGATAATTTCAGAATAATGATGAATGTGTTTCGCAGACCTTTTGAAATTCGCCGAGAAGATGAAGATGGGCAAGCGGTTCGAGAGCATCTCGCTGGGGCAGGGCCAGGGCCCGCTGGCCGAGGCCATGATGAGAACTGGTTGCGACTTCGGCAACTGGGTCTTCTTCCAGGTCACTTGAGCTTGTCAAATAGTAGCACTTCAGCGATCATTATTGAGCAGTGATAGCCCTTACGGTTAAAGAGCCGGCCGAAAATCAGTGAGGCTCGGGTTCGAATCCTGGCATGTACCAATGAGTTTTTCAAAAACTTACGTACATATTTATCACTAGCTCGACGGTGAAGGAAAACATCGTGAGGAAACCCGCAGGTCTCAGAATTAATTCTGAGACATATGTAAACAGACCCGGTCCGGCGATGAGCTCACCACCTATCACGTTTAGGGGTCCAAAGAATATCTAAAAGTGGGCATATTCAGAAATGGAATACCTTTACCTGAGAATATTATTATAATTTTATTTTAAAACATGACCATAATACAGAACTGCCACCTGTCTCCATCCTGGATGCCGGTGCTGGAGCTGAACGTGGAGCAGATCCAGCCGGAAGTGGTCAACAAGGACTTCCGGCTGTGGCTCACCTCCATGCCCTCGCCGCACTTCCCCGTCGCGCTGCTACAGAACGGTAAGTATTCTATTCATTTAAGACAACAAACAATTGGCTATGATAAATAGATGAAGATAATAAAATGAAGATAATAAATAGATGAAGGTAAAGCAATGCTTGAATTGCATTTCGCTGAATGAGTGAGGTAACCGGAAGCCCTAACCCTCCCCCCCTCCCTCCCCCCCTCTCCCCTCCCCTTACTCCCACCTGAAAGGCCGGCAACGCAGTTGTGACTCTTGAGTTGCAGGTGTCCATGGGCGACGGATGTCACTTACCATCAGGTGAGCCGTCTGCTTGTTTGCCTCCTTTCTTTTATAAAAAAATTAAAATAATAGATTTTTATTAAGGAAGAGCCATTCAGAACACTATTTGTCTATGGTAAAATTTTCAACATGAGCTACAATTTTCCCACGGGAACGGCACTTCAAGTGCCTAATAATAGGAAAGAGGCCGAAGGATGATGATGTGAAGAAAGACGAGATGGTATTCGCAGGGTATAAGATGACAGTGGAGCCGCCGCGAGGCATCAAAGCCAACCTGCTGAAGGCGTACATAAACCAAGTACCGGATTTCCTTGACTATTTCAACTCGAGTGACAGCAAAGTGCCTAATTTCAAGGTTATTCTAAAAACTGTGGTTTAGTCATGTAGATATAGACTGTATTAGTGGTAGACTCTCTCTCTCTCTCTCACACACACACACACACACGTAACCGTAATGTAGACGTCGATACCGTGCCTCTCCGTGTTTCCAAAGGCACGCTAAACCGTGATTTTTGAATGGTATATACTTTTATATGATAGTGTTAGTTTGATTTATAATTTATCTGATAGATATTTATATCAGTAACTTTAACAAGGTTCGCTTAATATTTTCTGTGATTCATTAAGTCTAGCTGGGTAGTTTTAATTGTAATTTTACAGTAAGATGAAATATAACTTAGCCCAAGTTACATTGCATCTTAATTTGACAAAAGAAATTAGTGTCTATCTGAGTGACACGTATAGTGACAGTCTTTGTAACACGTTTAATTTGTGACACTTTCAGTAAGAGTGTTTTTAATTCGTTGTGACACATTTACTCACAGTCGGTGTCGTATGATCAGAAAGCCTGTCTGACAAATATCATTATATGAATAGTCACAGTCTTTGTGACACAAATAGTGACAGTCTTGAAGACACGTATAGTGACAGTCGTGACACAAATAGCTAATTGAACGACCCGTATAGTGACAGTCTTTGTGACACGAATAGTGACACTTTATAAGACAGGTTTAGTGACAGTTTCTCCCCCGCGCAGTGGCTGCTGTTCTCGCTGTGCCTGTTCCACGGCGTTGTGCTGGAGCGCCGAAAGTTCGGCCCTTTGGGGTTCAACATCCCGTACGAATTCACCGACGGGGACCTGCGCATTTGCATATCGCAGCTGCATATGTTCCTCAACGAGTACACCGAAGTGCCGCTAAGGGTACGGAGTCTCCTTAACCTTTCCATTTACACTAGGGGACAAAGAAAGTTAGGACATATTGCCGTTTTCATACATTCGAAGTCACTTTGGAAGAAACAAGTTGAGGAAACCCGCAGGCCCAAGAATTTATTCTGAAGCATTTGCACCCAGGTCCGGCGATGGGTTCACTATTATACTTACGTTTAGAGATCAGAAAAATATACTGGTGAAATGTGGGTATTTCCAGAAATGGTATATACTTTTATATGATATTATTATTATGCCTGCCCCCTCGGGCGTAAAATAATAATTTGACACATAATGGTGTTGCTCAATCCTAATCCGCGCTGGACTATTTGCTGTGAGGAAAGACCTTGAGCTCACCGGTGGGCTGTTACGGTTTGATGATGGTGATGTAGTGTAAGACTAGACACTCTGCGTCATAAGGTCGGTAAGTATTCCTGATTTGTAAATGTACCTATAAGTGTTTCTAATAATCATGTAGGTACCTATTATAAAATCTGATCTAGAGAAGACCGGACGTTTAATTTTGACATATACCTATACAACACTCCAATGGGCTAAACATTCCCAAGCCTATTTACAACCTCATATAAGCCGCGCTCGTAGCTTTGCGGTGCCAGTGTGTTTATAACGATCACACTGGTTAAGCAAAGGTTGAATTAAGTCAAGAATGGGTGACCGCCTAGTGGCATTTATATCACTAGCGTTTCCGTGTTTCGGAAGGCATGTTAATTTGTTGGTCCCGGTTTTCGTTGTGTTTACGCACAATGGAAGTCGTTAAGCCATGTCGGATACCCTTGGGTGGCTTGAAAAATTTTGACTGTTAAGTGGCCACTAGCTTAACACTATCTCCGAATCCGCGGTGGGCTCGCGTGGGAGATTATAGCTTATACTTCCTCATGTGTGAGGAAAGACCCTTAGCTCAGCAGTGGGCTGTTACGGGTTGATGATGATAATCATCATTACAGTGATTTATTTAACTTCATGTACCAAGAAAATGTACACATGGCGAACTTAATGCCTAAAGGCATTATCTACCAGTCAACCATCAGGCTAAGCAGAAATAATAAGTGATGATGTTGTTTCTCAGATGTTGACATACACGGCGGGGCACATAAACTACGGGGGCCGCGTAACAGACGACTGGGATCGCCGCTGCCTGCTCACGCTGCTCGGGGACTACTACTCGCTCAACGTGCTCTCCGACAGATACGCCTTCGACGAGACCGGCGCGTACAAGCAGGTAGGAAACCGTAGTATTAAACAAAAGTTCAGATTTCAGATACATTTGGAAGAATGGTCGCTTGATTGTTTGACCGAGAAGTGATAACGCTGCCTATTAGGGAGCGGAGGTGGAATGCTCCTCTATCGTGAAACGGCAACTCTTCCTTTAGGCGAGGTGATCGTGTCTGGGGACCGCGGCCCAACGGTTGATGTTGAACAGTTTTCGATAAAGTTCTATGTAGTAGGTACCTACCTAACGTTTAGGAATCCAAAAATTGTAATTGTAATGGTGAAATAATTGTAATAATTGAGTGATTTATTAGGCGCACAATGCGACATTCGCAAAATGACACATTCTCAAATTGTCACATTCTCGAAACACATTAGCAAAATGCCATTTTCGCCTAATGTCACATTCTCGAAGGGTTTTTTTTATTAGGACGTTAATTACATTTTAATATGGCACTTTGCTAGTGTGGCTTTTTGCTAATGTGACATTTTGCCAATGTGGCGTTTTGCTAGTGTGGCATTTTGGGCCAAATTGTCATTTTGCCAATGTGGCATTGTGCACCTAATCCATTTATAGACCACCAACCTAACTTTTTACGATTCTTTTGCCGCCCCCAAATGTGTCGGTTTCGATACATGCGTCGCTTCCCCCAGCAACCGTCGGCGTCTTCGGTGGACGACTACACGAAGTACATCCGCACGCTGCCTCTGAACGACGACCCTTCCCTGTTCGGGCTGCACGCCAACGCCAACATCAGCTACGCGCTCTCGGAGACCAACACCAACATCAGTCAGTCTATATACAACGCGTAACAGAAAAAGCGCAATTCCTCATACACCCCAATTAGTATATTAATTTTTAAAAAATATTATGCAATCGAACTTTAGTTGTGTCTAACCAATGTTCTTAAATATCGATTAATAATAGCACTATTTCCATAGAAAGCGCTAAATTCAGCTACGCTAATACATTTTTGGGAAAAATTTAACACATATTAAAAATAGCTGAAAACGATTAAGTAGTCGATACTGAACAAACTAATTTCAGGAATTGCGCTTATTCTGTTACATGTTGTATATTGTAGATTTTTTATTCAGAAATGTCCTTGAGTGTATTACAACAACTTACCAAAGTTACAAAACAGTTTTAATTTTTATATAGACTAGTGGCCCGGATGACGTTGTCCTGACACAGACAACAGCTCCACCTATGGGTCCAATTGTGAATATAAACCATCCCATCGGGAGAGTTTTTGACGTTCAAGTAGGAATTGGCAGAATAATTTCTTATCCGATGGATCACAAAAATACTACTGTCCATTGTACTTTAATTAATTGTTATATCCATATATGCGTTGTTGTTAGTGTACAATTATTGTATTGTATTGTACTGTAAAAATAATAACAAATACAAAATTTTCTCGTAAAGGCATTATCTACAAGTAATTTATTTATTTATTCCAAAAACAGAATACTTAATCTGTGTGCGAAAATTGTTGGACATTACAAAATTGTTAACAAAATTACAAACATAATCAAATAACGAAATAACAATAACATCAATCAAATAATACATACAAGTTCGCCATGTGTACATATTATCTTGGTAAATGAAGTTAAATAAATGAATAGAAATAATCTTGTATCGCAAAGAGATTAAAATATAATAGGGCATAGAGGGGGCATTGGGAATATTTTCATAGAAAACTTTGAAGCCTAAGCGTCATGTCCTTGTCATGTCAGTTAGTATGAACGCGAGCTGTCATTCGGTCGAAATTTTACTAGACTTATTCCACTTGAAATAACTTTTGACTTCAAATTTTCTTCGCTTTGTCCCCTCTGTGCCTTATTATATTTTAATCTGTTTGTTGTATCGTAATGGCAGGCACCCTGCGCAACCTGCAGCCGAAGGAGGAGGCGGTGGGCGGGGACCTCTCCCCCGAAGAGATGACGGAGAAGGCGGCCAGGGAGATCCTCGCCGTGCTGCCTGCCCAGCTGGACGTCAAGCACATATCCGCCACGTGAGTCCACTCCCGGATTAGAGCGTTTTCACATTATCCGATCCGATATCGAAGTCGGACGACGATAGCCGATACCTACTGTTTTACATACTTCCGACAAAATCGTTCCGATTCGGCCATTTTCTCGATACCTTTGGGGCAGGTCCATCCTGGCAGAGTATAATAGACAACATTATTTGCTGGATCTATTATATTTGAGACTCAAAAGACTATGTCGATGTCCGATCCGATAACCGATATCAGAGCGGACAATGTGAAAGGTAGGTACATATTTCATACATTTTACTTGCCCAGATATCTTATCGGCATCCGACTCCGATATTGGATCGGATAATGTGAAAACGCTCTTAGCCTATCACCTCAGATCAAATAAAAAGTAAAGATGGAGCGCTGCGAAGGATAAACTGAAGCCTGGAAAAGTACGCCAGGCTCTGTGCCTATACGCTCACAGGCACATTTCCCGATGACATAATTTAATTTCTACGCACGTATTGCTTCATTGACGAACTAGTTCTAACTGATCGGTGTGGGTTGAGTAGTTTTCTTGTAAATGTCTTGAGCCTATAACCTATTTAAGCAATGGTATTTGACTGCCTAGTCAAATGAGGTGATTTTATGATCTGTCAAAACGAAAATCTACTATAATACGTACTGAGTATTGAGCTGTGACGTCATCATTTTTAGTACTCAATTCCGACACTTTTTTGATTGTTTTATAATGTTTAAATATGCTATAGTTGTAAAATGAAAATGCATTTTTAGAAGGGTTTCAGGATAATCTTTCTAATTAGTGATTACTCGCAGTTTAATTTCGATACAGTCAAATACTGAATTAGGGCGCGTCCCGTCTAGGGGGGCCCCAAAGACGGCCGAGAAAAAAAACGAGCACACGAAAATTAAAGTGATTTCAAAATCCGGGCGTTTTAAATTGTTGTTGACATTCGGTTCAGTCGCAGTCATGACCCCCGACCCCCCTTTTTACAAATATAGCCTGTGTACTCCCAGTAAAGTAACCTTTCCATTGGTAAAAGAAAAATTAAGATTAGTCCAGTAGTTTCAGAGCCATAAACATACAATATCTTTCCTCTTTATAACATTATTATTAGTGTAGAAGTGTAGATATATAGAATATCTTTTGATTTCGTGATTGATGATGGATGAGGGCTACAACCTAGTGACAGACGGACGGACAGACAGCGGAGCTTTAGTAATCCCGTTGGCACCCTTTGGCTACGGAACCCCAAAAGAAGAAAGTGGTCAAGAGATTCGTTGTTCCCAGGTACCCGGTGTCGTATAAGGAATCACTGAACACGGTGCTGATACAGGAGGCGATACGGTACAACAAACTGATCGGTGTGATTGGCAGCTCACTCAGGTTAGTCGTCCATTGCTGGGATTAAGTAGCTTTTTTATTTAAATGTCACGCCTTATATCCCCGAGAGTTGGCAGAGGTATTCCATTTCTGGATATACCCACTTTTCACGAGATATTCTTTGGACCCCCAAACGTGATAGGTGGTGAGCCCATCGCCGGACCGGGTCTGTTTACACATGTCTTAATATTAATTCTGGGACCTGCGGGTTTCCTCACGATATTTTTCCTTCACCGTCGAGCTAGTAATAAATATGTACGTAAGTTTTTGAAAAACTCATTGGTACAGTCAACAAAGTTGTTAGGGTTACATGGCCAGAAACTAAGATTCAGTTTTCTCTTAAAGCCTTAAATGTATTTATATATTTTTTTTTGGTTAATTGTAGGGATCAAAGATACCGTTTGAAATAAACATTAATCAATAAGATTTATTTATGACGACACCAGATAAATTAGTTCTTACTTACTGGCCATGTAACCCTAGCAGCTTTGTTGACTGTAGATGTCGAACACGAGCCTCACTGATTTTCATCACGTGAAGCAGGCTCTTTAACCGTAAGGCTATCACTGCTCCTTATAGTACTTAAAGTGAGTAAAACTTTCAGGGACCTCCTGAAAGCCCTGAAGGGTCTGGTGGTGATGTCCGAAGCTCTGGAGAACATGTCCAATGGCCTGGCGAGGAACGCCGTGCCGGTCATGTGGAGCTCGAAGGCGTACCCCTCGCTGAAACCACTTGGTAAGTGCTGTCCTGGTCTATTTTTGGGGTCACAGATAATACAATGACACCCTAACTCCTACAGTAAGCTACATTAATAATAATCTCACGCTTTTTATGCCCGAGGGGGTAGGCAGCGGTATTCCATTTCTGGATATACTCACTTTCCACGAGATATTGGTGAGCCCATCGCCGGACCGGGTCTTTTATACATATCTCATAATCAATCCTGGGTCTTGCGGGTTTCCTCACGATGTTTTCCTTCACCGTCGTGCTAGTAATGAATATGTACGTAGGTAAGTTTTGAAAAACTCATTGGTACATGCCAGGATTTGAACCCGAGCCTCACTGAATATCATCATGAGAAGCGGGCTCTTTAACGGTAAGCTCTTTAACCTCTTTAACTTTCATCATCATCATCAACCCGTAACAGCCCACTGCTGAGCTAAGGGTCTTTCCTCGAACATGAGGAAGTATGGGCTTTAATCTCCCACGCGAGCCCACCGCGGATTGGGAGATGGTGTTAAGCTAGTGGCCACTTAACAGTCAGAATTTATCAAGCCACCCCCAACGGTATCTGACATGGCTTAACGACTTAAACACTACGAAAACCGGGACCAACAATTTCACGTGCCTTCCGAAACACGGAAGCGCTCGTAATATAAATGCCACTAGGCGGTCACCCATCGACTGACTGACCGCACCCAACTTTGCTTAACCAGTGTGATCGTTACAAACACACTGGCACCGCAGGGCTACGCTTCTACCTTTTTAACTGCTGTAAATAAATAAATAAATAATGGTTGTATGTCCAGCGGCGTGGGTGAAGGACATGTGCCTCCGCGTGCAGTTCATGCAGCAGTGGGTGAGCCAGGGCATCCCCAAGGTGTTCTGGATCTCGGGCTTCTACTTCCCGCAGGCGTTCCTCACCGGCGCCCTGCAGAACTACGCCAGGAAACACGTCATTGCCATCGACACCATCGGATACGCTTTTGAGGTAACCATCGTAACCATTTTTGACATGATGTATCAACAGGTGACTGTGCTGTTCCACAGGGATCAGTAATGGGTAATAATCTATTCTTGATCCTAATGAATGACGTCACTACTGCGACACAAGATGCCGACATTATAATGTTTGCTGACGACACTTGTGCAATCGTGTCAGCTACCAGCTACGAGCAACTAAAAACTAAATTAAACCATGTCATGAACCACATCGCATCTTGGTTTAAAGCTAACGGTATGGTATTAAATGTCGAAAAGACAAACATTGTCCATTTTAGCCTACGCGGGAAAAAGTATCCGGATCTCGATATCACCTGCAATCAGCTCCCTGTGCCACAGGTGAACCAAGTCAAGTATCTCGGTTTTACGATAGACTCAGGACTCACCTGGAATGCCCATATTGATGCTACCTGCAACAAGCTTGCGTCCGCGAGTTTCGCACTAAGTAGACTGCGACCCAGCCTACACCCAAATAACGTTAAAAAGGCGTACTATGGTTATTTCAATTCCATAATGGCCTACGGTGTTTACTTGTGGGGGATGGCGGCCGATCGTGACAGAGTATTCAGAGCCCAAAAACGAGCGGTGCGAATTGTTGCGAGCGTCGATTGGGACCACCCGGCGAGAGAACTGTTCAAAGAACATAAAATACTAACATTACCATGTCTGTACATATTTGAAGTCGCAAAATATGTAAGAAAAAATTTAGATCAATTCCCTACGAGGGGTGATATGCACGGCAGGAACACCCGTTACCAGCACAAGCTACTGCCTCAACCACGCCGGCTCGCACGATCTGACCGCTGCCTGCACGCTGCTGGGCCCGCCATCTACAACACGCTCCCGCAAAGCGTCACAGATGCGCCTAGCTTACACACCTTTACAGAAAGATTAAAAAACCTCCTTATGAATGCGGCCTGTTATACGGTTGGTGAATTCCTAGACAACGCTCACAACAAAAACTTTCTCGCTCACTGACTCATCCGCGTAGAAAAATAACTGGTTGTACTTATGACATATTATTATGATATGATTGACTTGTGTAAAAAACTTGACATAACTTGCAATTGTATAAATTAATTCTCATTATATACAGTCTGACATTTCCGATAGAATTATAAACATGACATGTAATTTTTATTATGAATAAATGAATTGAATATAAATCGATGAAGGCTGGCTGCACGCACAGAAAAGTGTCACGTTCCGCTCCAGCCAGTCGTGCAAGCGAGAGCGCGGAACAAGCGATAAAGAAGCACGATCGGCCTAAGCGTTCGAATTGTGACGTATCTATCTCTCTCTAGTGTGCAATTTTTCATCAATGTTTTCTTATAACGTTATCACGTAAAATTATCGTCCGTAAATCGACTTACAGTATGTTAAGCTTTATTTTTTACTATTATCGATTACTCCGCCAATTATTTATAATTTTTTGGTCATATTTCAGAGGTGGTCCCATTTAAATTTTATCGAAATCGGTCGAGCGGTTATTGAAATATCAACTAAAGTCTGAAACGTGTATACATAGTTATTAAAATTTGTAGTACTATTCTTTGAAATCGGTTTTTTTACTCTTTAGAGTTGTTTGTGCGGGAATTCCTTTCTCAATTTAAGGACGGCTCTCCTTAGAACATATAATACCTAACAATAATAAATTATCTTTATTGCCTTTGAAAAATTACAGTAAACTAGCGACCCGCCCGGCTTCGCACGGGTGCAATGATTACACTAAAACCTTCCTCTTGAATCACTCTATCTATTAAAAAACCGCATCAAAATCCGTTGCGTAGTTTTAAAGATTTAAGCATACAAAGGGACATAAGGACATAGGGATATAGGGACAGAGAAAGCGACTTTGTTTTATACTATGTAGTGAAGTAATAGGTAACAAAAAATAAAGTAAAAACATCCATATACAACGCGTAACAGAAAAAGAGAGAGAGATTCTTCGGGTGAGATGGCAGGATCGTGTGCCAAACTCGGAGGTTCTACGTCGAGCTAAGCTCGCTGGAATGGAGTGTATGCTAATGAAAGGCCCACTACGCTGGTGTGGACACCTTGTACGCATAGAGTCTTCCAGATTACCAAAAAAGATATTTTACTCTGAGCTTAGCTCAGGTAAACGAAAGCCTGGAGGACGGTTTCTGCGTTACAGGGATGTCTTAAAACGCCACTTGACTGCAATTGGCATGTCTAGTGAGTCATGGGAGGAGCTTGCAACGCAGAGGTCGGAGTGGCGAACTGCTGTCAACACGGGTATAGAAAACTGAGCGTTCCCGTCTTGAAGACCTTGACGCCAAACGCCCGATCTGAAAAACTCGACCCAAGCCCTCCTACAACTATACTCGCAATTCAAGTGGGTCTCTATACTGCGCTTCTTGCAATAGGACCTTCAAAACAAAATTTGGTTTTGCGAGTCATGCTCGCGCTCATGCAAGAGCCCAGGCGAAGACGAGCTAAGGGTGTCGCCGTCGACGGATACGTCGCATCATAAAAAAAAAATGCAATCGAACTTTAGTTGTGTCCAACCAATTTTCTTAAATATCGATCAATAACAGCACGATTTCCATACATAGCACTGATTTCAGCTATGCTAGTTCATTTTTCGGAAAAATTTAACACATATTAAAAATAGCTGTAATCGATTAAGTAGTCGATACTGAACAAACTAATTTCAGGAATAGGGTTGTGTCCTACCTAGTCAAATCAGTTACTTTTTACGATCTGTCAAAACGAAATTTTACTATGGAAAATGTACTGAAATAGCAAACCGTGACGTCATAGTTTGTAGTACTCAATTGCAGCACTTTTTTGGTTGTTTTATTATTTTTAAATTTGCTATAATTGTAAATTGAAAATCGAAATACATATTTTGAGGTGTTTTGAGATAATCTTTTTAATGTATGACTACTCGCAATTTAATTTCGATGCTGTCAACTACCCAATTGCGCTTATTCTGTTACATATTGTATGACTGCAGCCCCTGGGCGTGGCGCCGTCGAAGAAGCCCGAGGACGGGTGCTGCGTCAGGGGCCTGTACCTGGAGGGCGCTCGCTGGAACATGGGCGACATGGCGCTCGAGGAGAGCCGCGCCAAGGAGCTGCACACTGGTACTACTCACACTAAATAACTTTAATAGTTTATTTATTTATACATGGTCCTTTTAAGTCAAGTGCAAATATTTAAAGGGGAGGTACAAATGTGTAACAGAAATATAATTTATATTTTACTAGCAGTGCTTACCGTTCCCTTGGGAATACGGGTATAAAATATAGCGTATGTGTTATTCTGATGTTTAAGCTGTATAACTGTAAAGTTTCATCAAAATCCGTTCAGTTGTTTTGGCGTGAAAGAGGAACAAACATCCGCCCATACAAACTTTCGCATTTATAATATTAGTAACCAAATTTACTTAATATAAATAATAATAATATAATCTCACGCCTTTTTTATCCCCGAAGGGGTAGGCAGAGGATGCCATTACTGGATATACCCACATAAAGCAGTGATAGCCCGGACGGTTAAAGAGCCGGCCGAAAATCAGTGAGGCTCGGGTTCGAATCCTGGCATGTACCAATGAGTTTTTCAAAAACTTACGTACATATTTATCACTAGCTCGACGGTGAAGGAAAACATCGTGAGGAAACCCGCAGGTCTCAGAATTAATTCTGAGACATGTGTAAACAGACCCGGTCCGGGGATGGGCTCACCACCTATCACGTTTAGGGGTCTCATATATTTCGTGAAATGTGGGTATATCCAGTAATGGAATACCTCTGCCAATTTACTTGAGGCAGCTATATTATTTATGAATACCATCAACTGCAAATAATACTTCATTTATTTTATGTTTACCTGACTTACCCCTCGGGGATAGAAGGCGTAAGATTATTTATTTATTTATCAACAGAAATGGCGATAATCTACATGAAGCCCGAGCAGAACCACAAAGTGCCTCAAGGCTTCTACGAGTGCCCGACGTACAAGACTCTGCTCCGCGCCGGGACTTTGTCCACCACTGGGCATTCCACCAACTACGTGATGACCATCGAGCTGCCCACTCGCAAGCAGCCGCAGCACTGGATCAAGAGGGGCGTCGCGCTCTTCTGCGCTCTGGACTATTGATCCAGTCACGGGCGTAGCCGGGGGCTAGCACTATCTTCAGATTTACGATACTACTGTCGTTAAATCATTTTTATTTGATGAAATTAGTTATTTTGACACATTATTTAACATGTCAAATGTTGTTAAGCTACGTCATGATTTTTGTGATTCTAGTATATTAGTTTAGTGTTATTGTTATATTATAATAAAATTTTATTATTTACTTATTGTGTATTATTTAACCGCCTCAATTAGGCATATTAGTGTAGTGACACACCTGCGGAAAGTTCGGCGCCGAAGGTTCGGTGAACAACATACATTGACGTTTCACTTTAAAGATAAATGGATCTGCCTCCCGCGTCAACCGTAATGTATGTTGTTCACCAAAAATCCCACGCCGTAAGTTCCGCAGGTGTGTCGCGACCCTTAGGAAGTTAAACTGTTGATTCCGGTTTTCGTTAAACGCAATTTCAGGCATCCTTGTGTGGCTTTTTTTTTCCGAAAGTTATATTGCCACTTTCATCTTCTAATCCACGATGGGCTCGTGTGGGAGATGATGGTCCATACTGGCATATGGGCTGTTACCCCTTAACCGTGGTACGGTCGGTCGTGTTGTCCGGCCAGCCGGACTATGGAAAATTTACATGAATCAGTCAGTGAGGATCAGTAAAAACCATGAGGTTTAGATGGCTCCTCGACAGTTTTGTTTTTATTGCCGTATATAGAAATACGCCAGCACTTAGTGCTGATACGTGTATACTATTGCACTTGTGTTTTGCAAATGTTTATCAAGATTGGAATTTATAATTTCTATACTACTAATAAAACCAAGCCATCAGTCCGGAATCTCTATTTGGAACCAAAAAATCAAATACGAAATCCTAAAATTCAGGTACAAAAACATCGTAATCCACAATACGCTTCACTTCGCTTCTATGGGCAGACGGCAGCACTCTTCCCGTGCCTTCTCGGCGGCTTCAAGAGCGGTTTGTTCAGCGGCCGTAAGCGCCTCGCATTCATCTTGCTCTTGCTTCTGCTGCGCCGGAGTCTTCGAAGCCGCTTTCTCCGCGCCCTTCTCGTACCACCTCGAACTGAAAATAAAGTTTCAATAAGTCTTTTAAAAACCTGACTATTTACGAGTGGGAGTCGCGCACCGAGGGTTCCGTACAAACTTGTGAACTTTGCATAACCACAGTATAATAAATAGTACTAGCGTAGTATACTACTAACCAGTCAGTTTACCAATTGGGTAGTTGACAGCATCGAAATTAAATTGCGAGTAGTCGTTCATTAAAAAGATTATCCCAAAACACCTCAAAATATGTATTTCGATTTTCAATTTACAATTATAGCAAATATAAAAATAATAAAACAATCAAAAAAAGTGCTGCAATTGAGTACTAGAAACTATAGACGTATACAGAAAGAAGGCTGAAGGCTTGTCGGCGCCGATAGGCGCTTTCGGCGCTGGTCCATTCTACAGAAAGCAAGCAGATTGAAGCAGAGCGAGCAAAATGTCGTACGATGATTGGCGGGCGGCACCAGCGCTGACCGGCGCGAGTCGGCGCCGATCGGCACTTATCAGCGCTTGTTCATATAAATGCCTCCGCTGGTTACCTGCGTAGACCGGCGCCTATAAGCGCCGATAAATGCCGACAGGCGCCGGTCGGCGCTGATAAGTTTTCGGCTTTCTTTCTGTATACGGCTTATGACGCCACGGTTTGCTATTTCAGTTCATTTTCCATAGTAAAATTTTGTTTTGACAGATCGTAAAAAGTAACTGATTTGACTAGGCAGGACACAACCCTATTGCAAACGAAAATATATTTTGATTTGAATATTTTGCAGAAGTAAGTCTGTCAGTTGATAGAAATCCCAGTCCTGCAACTAAGTAACTAGCTAAAAAAAAAACACGTCGATCAGTTGCTCAGTGTTGGTAAGCTAGCACTCTGTTTTACCAATAAACAACAATAATTGCTAATACATAACTAGGTATCTTAAAGAAATCGCTTAAAGCGATAAGACCGCCCATTGTACTTCTTTGTCGTTTCAAAGCGCTCCCAGCTACACATTCCGAACTGGTTAATCAAAAATCTAAATATTGAATTTCGCTCACTTCTTGATGCAAGGCCCAGGCTCCTTGATCTCTTCTTCGGGAATGTAGACGCATTCCAGCTCAGGGAACCCAAGCAGCGTGGCCAGTAGGTTCACGTCTTCGAATGTCGGCTTGGCGCGCAAGAACTGAAACAAATACAAATGAGGGCTACCGTTGAAGTTATGAGAACTAATACATCACTACATAGTATAAGACAAAGTCGCTTTCCGCTGTCTGCCTGTCCCTATGTATGCTTAGATCTTTAAAACTACGCAACGGATTTTGATGCGGTTTTCTTAATGGATAGAGTGATTCAATAGGAAGGTTTTCGGATCAGCATTGCATCCGTGGCATCCGTGCGAAGCCGGGGTGGGTCGCTCGTAGGGTATAAAGATGGAACGGGTGTTGAGGGGAAATACCCTAAGGCAGTCTGCCACATATGCTGGAAGCGACGTCTAGCGTCTGACTGCGAACTAAAGACTAGGACGAAATTTTGTTAAGTTTGAATGAAATCTTGTACCTAATTTAAAATCTCATGGAAGTCAGCGGCATGCAACTTGACTTCTATATTTGACGTCACGTAAAATTACCTTTTTGAAAGACACTTGAAAACCCAGTGTCGCCGTCATGATAGCGTCATTCAAAGGTCAAGCGGTAACAAAGATTTTTGTAAAAATATAGACCATATTATATATTGAGCTGAAAACCTTTTTTTCTTTCGAAGCTTTGCGGTAATTATGTTACATGTTGTCTACACTTTTAATACTCAAATACACTAATCTGCACTAATATTATAAAGAGGAAGGAGGATTTGTACTTTTGTATGTTAGTAACGAATAAACTACTGGACCCATTTTAAAAATTCTTTCACTAACGGAAAGCTGTATTACCACTTAGTAACATAGGCTATATTTTATTCCGGTATTCCCACGGGAACAGGAACTACGTGGGTGAAACCGCGCAGAATAGCTGTTACTATAGAAACGTTGTACCTCAGTGACGACTTCCTTGCGGTCCTCGATGGGCGGGAAGTTCCAGAAGACCATGCCCACAATGATGTCCTCCCGCAGGTAGAACAGCATACCTCGCTTGTACCGGTTGCGGTACTCATCCGAGCTGCAGAATCAATATTACCATTACTCCTTTGCAGAGGCGGATTAAAGGCTGATTCATGTTACAACGGGACGGGCCTCGTCCGCGCCAAATGTCGAGGCGTGTTGTAGGATGGTTCGCCCCGGACGGGGCACGCCCGGGCCCGGACGGGCCCCGTCCCGTTGTAACATGAATCAGCCTTAAACGTTGAGAGCGCCCGTAGGCAAGCATCTCATCGGCGCCCCTATATTGAAACTAACGTCGTATATATATATCGTAGGTACTATAGTTTCACCGAAACCGGTGTACCGCGTCTTAGGAAAAAAGAGCATGACGAGTTTACATATGAGATCGATATTGTCGAATAGATCTTACGATTTCGGTTTACAATAAGTATTTCTAAACTTTAAGGTACGACTGGCATGTAAACCCCAAAATTATGAATTAGGGAAATTCATTTCATATATGGCCCTCAGCGCGCCCCTTTGTACCCTTGCGCCCCTAGGCACATGCCTAGTTTGCCTTAAGGGTAATCCGCCACTGCTCCTTTGATCTAATGACACTAAAATTAGAAAGGTTTGTAATGAATACGCTCCAAAACTATTGGATCGATTTTAAAAATTCACCCGGCTTTAATTTTTCCACGGGAACGATACTTACGAAGGTGTATTAAACAGTAACCAGTCACATACAAAACCTCAGTTAATAATGTATAGAGCTACATCTAACCTTCGAACCCTACTAAAACGAAAAGTAGCTCATTTCAATGGAACTATTATTATTTAAGTACTTAGGTACTCCTAATATTTATCAGTTGTCGTGTTGATAAACAAGGGTACTACACGTATTTTGTCCCATTCAATAAACTTGGTAAATGCTTCATTTTTCAAAGCAATAGAAATTGACGACTAGTGTTGAGGCAAAGTTTTGTAGAGAAAGAAACAAAATTTTGAGTCGACAATCTAATTTTGGCATTTTTATCAATTTATATACCTATATATATATATATATATATATATATCTCACGCCTTTCATCCCCGAGGGGGTAGGCAGAGGTATTCCATTACTGGATATACCCACATTTCACGAGATACATTGGACCCCTAAACGTGATAGGTGGTGAGCCTATCGCCGGACCGGGTCTATTAACACATGTCTCAGAATTAATTCTGAGACTTGCGGGTTTCCTCACGATGTTTTCCTTCACCGTCGAGCTAGTGATAAATATGTACGTAAGTTTTTGAAAAACTCATTGGTACATGCCAGGATTTGAACCCGAGCCTCACTGAGTTTCGGCCGGCTCTTTAACCGTCAGGGCTATCACTGCTCTTAATTTACCTGCTCTTAATTTATCAATTTACCTACTCTCAAATCGCGAAAACTTTCGTATTGTAGGTATATCTGGGCAGCTGCACAAATGCTTCTGAAAGAGCTCTACGAACGGGAAAAGCAAAAACAGCTGGGCAGCTTATGGTAGATATATTAGCACTGAACAACTCACTCCTTGAAGCAAGGCTTGCTGTACTCGCCGATCCGTACCTCATACCGGCGGCCTACCTCGTCGTCGTCGCACGGCTTGAAAATGCCGATAGTCGGCATGCACGCTCCCACTTCGCCTACCACCTGCCAACACCACCATAACTCTCACCTTACCAACATAACTAATTGTAAGTCTCACCAAAATAAACTGAAAGCCTCCAACATACTTGTCATTTTCATCAGCTATTGTTCCTTGCTCTCACCAACATATCATCCCTACCAACATATCTATCAGTCATATTCACCAACATAATTGTTATCCTCACAAATATATCTGTCACCATCACCAATAACTACTTAAATCTGCGCTATCCAATTTCACACCAATATTAGATTAAACATTACACTACTCTACTGTATGGTTGTATCTTACGGCTTAACTACATCCTGAACCGACCTTTACGAAATTTGGCTCGAAACCTAGCTCGCTTTCTGAGGAACCTTTTCTTCAGTAAACCAAATATAAGGCAACGATCATCTATATATACTTATCTATAAAAGAAGAAAGTGACTAGCTGGCCGACAGACTAATCGATCGATCATGGCACAGCCGAAATTTCTAGGTTTAGAAGCATGCAATTTGGTTCATTTCTGAAAATTCCTACATCATTTCAGCTATTTGCTGACCACTGCTGGACAAAAGCCTCCCTAACCAAGGAGCGCCAACCATTCCGTTTCTCCAAATTCAATTTCTAAAAATTCCTACGGGAACGGAAAAAAACCTATTTCAACCTGGGCAAAGCAGCTAATGTTATGATATTAATACGAAGTGCGACTCGAAAGTGCCACTACTCACCTCCACTTCGAGGTCTGTGCCGAGCCTCAGCCAGTAGTGTGGCTCCATGTTGCAAGGGGTCCAGTAGCCGGTCATGTTGGCGCCAGCGATGGTGCCCTGCTCCTCGGCCGGTATTAGATGGTCTATGCGAAGCCGAGAGTCTTTCCACTGCGAGTAGAAGCTAGCCGCGTCGCCTGCCTGTTTGACATTAGGGCAAAAGGACACCTTTTATCCATGAGTAAGATTGATTATTAGTAAGACATGAGATTAAAAAGAGCTGCCCTTGAGTTTCTTGCTGGCTCTTCTAAGGGTACTGCATTTGGAACCAGCAACTCGTCGGTGGAAATGGGCTGCTGTTTACATTTAGCCAATCTTCATGGACGAGTTTAGAGTGCCTTGTTGTTGTAAACTATTGACTTTTCTAAGTGTATGTTCGATACCTACTGAAAATAAATGCATTTGACTTTGATTGAAAGAGTGAAGAATAATGTGATTCGAGAGCGTTGCGGCTTGAAAGACGATATAGTGACTAGGATTGAAAGAGGAATGCTGAGGTGGTTTGGTCACATTGAGCGGATGAATGAAAGTCGTCTAACGGGACAAATATACAAGGGTATTGTAAATGGGCGAGTTGGTAGAGGACGACCTAGGCGTTCCCAGATCGACCAGATCGGCGATGTGTTGAAGACAAGCCAGATAAAGAGTACTCGAAACCGACGAGCATGCATGAGTCGTTTGATGCATGTGGATGAAGCACGAGAGATCTGAGGTTCGTAGCAAGTGGCAGTCTATTGTCTCTGCCTACCCCAATAGAAAATAGGCGTGAGATTATGTATGTATGATATAAGTACTCGATGAGTCCATCGCTGGACCGCAATGCTGCCATGCTTTGACTTACTTGACTTATGATCCTAAGTCCCCTAGATGGGGCAGAGGGCATTAACAGTGACTCGCCATCCCGTTCGGTCTTGAGCTTCGCGCTTGATTTCACTCCAAGTCTTGCCGATCTTCTTCGCTTCATCTAGCACAGTGCGCCGCCAGGTTTGTTTGGGACGGCCCCGCTTTCGCTTTCCTTGAGGGTTCCAATCCATTGCCTGTTTAGGTATATGGTTGGGATCCCTTCGGAGCGTATGGCCAATCCAGTTCCACTTGCGGCGTTTGATCTGCTGGTCGATCGGGGTTTCGTGACAGCGCTCTAGTAGGGTCACATTTGATATTTTCTCGGGCCAGTAAATACCGAGAATTTGGCGGAGAGATCGGTTTACGAAGACCTGAATCTGCTGCGAGATGTGCTTAGTGACTTTCCACGTTTCGCAGCCGTATAACAGTACAGACTTCATGTTGGAGCCAAAAATCTTAAATTTGACTCTACGGGTGAGTTTTCGTGACTGCCATACTGGCCGCAGCTGCGCGAAAGTTGCTCTGGCCTTGGCGATCCGTGAGGTGATGTCATCTTCTGTCCCTCCTGTTTCCGACAAGACGCTTCCGAGATACGTAAATTTACGAACACGTTCCACAGTATCTGTGCCAATCAGCAACGGTGTTGTGTTATTTACTCCAGATCGCATCTCTTGGGTCTTCCGGGTGTTGATTTTAAGACCTATGTTAGCCGCTTCTAATCTAAGATCTTCGAGCTTAGCTTGCATGTCGGCGTGCGTGTGACTTAGCAGGCATAGGTCATCGGCATAGTCCAAGTCTTCAAGGACATTGGAGATTCCCCACTCTATGCCGCGGCGTCGTTTTTCGTAAACGCAGCGCATTACACCATCCAAGGCAACTAAGAAGAGAAGAGGAGATAAAAGGCAGCCCTGTCGGACCCCGGCGTGCACAGCGATATCTTCAGATATAAGGCCATCATGCGTAATTTGGCAAGAGTAGTTGTTGTAAATGGCTTGGAGCAGATTTATAATTTTCGGTGGGACACCAATACTACGTAGGCGAGACCATAAGCTCGACCAGCTCAACGTATCAAAGGCTTTTTCGAAGTCAACAAAAGTGAGGTACAACTCCCTCTGCCATTCTGACGCCTGTTCGAGAATGATGCGAAGAGTGTTTATCTGGTCTGTACAAGAGCGGTTCTGACAGAAGCCCGCCTTGTCATTGCGGAGGAGGGGCTCAACGGCCTTCGACAGCCTGTCGAGGATAATCTTACAGAAAACCTTTGAAGGGGTCGACAGCAAAGTGATACCTCTCCAATTGCCGCACTGGCTAAGGTCGCCTTTTTTGGGGACAGTTATGAGGAGTCCTTTACTCCATTCTTCGGGAAGCTCTTCTGCCATCCAAACCTTTTGAATGAGTGACGTCAGTGGGTCTAAAATGGCCACTTTGAGCAATTCCTCTGAGCAATTCTCCTTTTTTGAATTCCCAGCAAATCCTAAGCAATTCCTCTTAATTTCGTAAAATGGTCCCATAATTTAGTGATTCACTGACTATTCAATTCATTAGCAGATTCGTATTTGGTGACCATTTCGAATATGAATCGAAATAGAATTCTATTATGATTCACCCGAAACGGCCTTTTTAGACCCGCAGTTTGTCTACGGCGGAGGGAAGGTCAGCTTTCAGCATTTCCGCAGATATAAGGTCGAGTCCTGGCGCCTTACCATTCTTAAGGGAGAGGATAGCTTTAGCTACGTCGTCATACTGTGGTGGTGAGGTATCGATGTCAAGCAGCCGAGGTGGAACAAATTCGTCATGCACGACCGCTGGTGCCGTTGTTGCTGAGCTACGGAAGACCTCAGCGAAGTGCTCACGCCAGCGTTGCAACTGCCCTTCCGATGTCACAATCAGGTCACCTTCCTTGGACTTAAAGAGGCTTCTTCTTAAAACTGTTGTTTCCCGCCAGTGTTTTTGTAGCTTTGTAAAGCTCTCTCAAATTACCGGTATTAGCAGCGAATTGGGCTTGATCAGCAATACCGTCCGCCCAGATTCTTCTATCTTTACGCGTGCTACGATAGATTTTCCTGCGCGTTTGACGGTACTGTTGCTTGAGATTGGCTCTGTGTGCATCATCGTGTGTTTCAAGCAGTTTTAGGTGAAGTTCTCTTCTACCTTTAATGAGGTCCCATGTTCCTTGCGATATCCAATCGTCACGTGTGCGAGATTTGTGTCCCAGGACGGTGGAGCTGGCTTCTGTGTAGGCCACTTTTATATGATTCCACTCCGCGTCTATAGTGTCAGCTGGTGATTGCAGTCCGGAAAAACGATTACGGAGCTCAAGTCTAAACTGTTCGCAGGCTACTGGATCTCGCAGCTTACAGACGTCGAAGCGTCTTCCAGTTTTGCCAGGCCCGCAGGCCGGTCGTGCTACAGCAATCTTGAGGCGCACACATGCTTTGGAATCTCATAATTTCATCACATTTAGTGAAAGAACAAGGAATAGTGCGATTAGAGCAGTGCGGCTCGAACGTGGATTCAGGATTAAGGAAGTCTTTCTTTTTTAAGCTGAGATGGTTTTATCATGGGCAGATTGATAAAAAAACTCTTTACGAAACAAATATACCTACTTACATGATTAATGAGCAAATCGATTGGGAGCAGTCCACCTACTTACTGAAAAGAGCCAGAGAGAGACAACACCAGGTACCCAAAATGTGGATGAAGCGCGAGATATTTGTCAAGGTTCTCGGATTTACGATTTTCGCAACTAATGTATATACCTACTACGGCAGTGTCACTTTTACTATTTACTCCTTTTTGAGTCCGATTGGTCCGAAATAACGGCAGAAATATCGTAAATACGAAAACGTAGTAGGATCCTAGGTTTGGAGTCAGCAGCGGACTCTCTTATCAAAGTACAACAAGAAAGCAATAAAGATTATTATTATTATTATAAAGTATTGAAAGACAATATGCGTGTATTTCCAAAGGAAAACTGTACTTACCACGTACAAATGCGTCCTGGCCATAAGTTCGGTGTTAACCAAGTACCCGCCGTTAACAGCGTCGAGCTCTAGGAAAGAGCCCTGTGCCATCTCCTCGCGCGGCTTCGAGCCTATGCAGACTATCACCTGCGACACGCGTTACTTTTACTGACTGTCTTTATAGTCGCTCAAAAGCGAGATACGGACCAGATATATAGGTAGGTATACTTTGTCGCAATGGTCATGGATACGACCGACCGAGCTCTGGTTGTGGGTGTCGTATGATACGACTATTTGAATAACCTCGGGGGGTTGGTGTTTTTAACTCTCCTCCAGCATAGCACTAACACAATTATGTAACCTAAATGTGTATTGCATTGATAGCTTAAAATAATGTACATTTTCGTAGTAGCTGCAATAATTTTCAATAAGTGGACTGGATTGTAAAATGTTGTAACGAGTAGTCGAAGATCCGAATATAAGACGACCTTCACCGAGCTGTTTATTGGATGAAAAGTATTTTATATCAAATTTAGTATGTTAAAAAAGATATCGCGAGTGGGTTGCCTGAAAAAATTCATTCCAGGATATGATTAATTTAATATTTAAAATATTTAGTGTATTTAGTGTATCGCTATCCTTTTCTATTTCACGGCAAATAGCATGCGGACTCTTTTCATTCAATGATGGTTCGCTGAGACTTTTTAGTCGTCCGTTTTAATCACTCGCAGCAATATTTTGATTTTTAACAACCGGAATTCATTAATTTCAAGACTGTTTTCATATTCTATTTATAGACTTCATACTTTCGATTTGTAAGTAATTTGTCTATTAAACAATCCAGTGCAATGTTTTTTTTTTTATACTGGACTGAATTTTTTCAGCCAACCGTCTCGCGATATCTTATTTAACATACTAAATTTGATATAAAATACTTGTCATTAAATAAACAGCTCGGTGAAGGTCGTCTTATATTGGGATCCTCTACTAAAGGCAGAAACATCATAAAAAACGAGATATACGTACGTAGTCTGTGATTAGGGACTTTCCGTTCGACAGAGTCAGCTCCAGCCGTCCGTCCTTCGACATGAAAGCATCGTACACTTGCGCTGGAAACATCGTTCAATCATTTTTTCTGATCCACATCTGATCAATTCCGGGGTGCCAATTCTACTAAATGTCAATGGTTACAGTTGGATGACAATGACATGGTCAGTCGATGGTGTTATTTGCTCTGAAAAGTGTCAAAATAACACCATTGTCTGAACATTGATATGTCAATGTCATTGTCATCCAACTATGACCGTTTTGCCGAATTGGCCCCCAGATCTTATTAGCTGACCCATCTTCAGAATTTTAGTTTTTTTCTTGTTTCGGTGATAATTTCAAATACCTTTTCAGAAACCTTCCCTTTTTGAGCGGAAGCAACAATTCACCAAGGTTAAATCGGATTAATGGTATACAATACGAACGCGTAGATGACGAACACACAAACTTTAATGTTTATATACCTAGGTACTGAAGAAAATGTAAAAAAGTACATAAATATACGATGTTGTGTGTTATGTATGTATGTGTGTGCGCAAGAGACAAAGAAGGTGTTTGTGTGTGTGTCTGTGTTTGTGAGATTGTAAGAGTAGGACGCGTGACACGAGGTTTAGATACACGTGTGTTTATTTAATTTAAATTCACTCACTCTGCGGCATCAGTGTAACGCTTTCGCACTTGAGTTTCTCGGCGGCCCACTCGGACAGGTACTCGGGGAGCACTCCCGCCATGATGCCTTTGTCCTTGAAGATGTGCACGAGTGTCGGCGGCACATACTCATCTTCGGAGGGCGGGAACCATTCTTTATCTGGTAAGTAAAAACTCTATTATATGCCAAAATCGTTATCAATAATTTAGTGTCTCATCGAGGCAACCAGGAAACAGCCGATAGTTTTTTCGTTTAAGAGAAGTAATGCTGCGAGCTGTCTTGCTTAGTATTTGTAATTTTTAGTATTGTGTTGTTCATAATCCTTCCTACTAATATTATAAACGCGAAAGTTTGTATGGATGGATGTATCTATGTATGGTTGTTTGTTCCTCTTTCACGCAAAAACTACTAAACGGATTTTGGTGAAACCTTGTAGTTATATAGCTTATACATCAGAATAACACATAGGCTATATTTTTTTCCTGTTTTCCCACGGGGTCGGGAACTACGCGGGTGAAACCGCGGGGCGCTGCTAGTATAATAATAAAAAATATGTAATTCACTAATTAAATAATGAGAACATAGTCCTTACAATAAATGTAACCTTGTCCGATATCATTGGATGGATTGAAAAATTCGGACAGTTATGTGGCAACCACGTGGCCTAGCATAGGAGTCTATGATCCTTCCAATATGCGGAAAGACAGCTTATTACAGGTTGATGATTATGAAATGTAATGATGATGATAAATGCCTGTTGGCTCAGTTGGTAGTGACCCTGCCTTCTGAGTCGGAGATCGCGGGTTCGATTCCCGCTCGGAGCCAACGTTTGTGTGCATGAACATGTCTGCCGGCTTCGTGTCTGGTCGTTTAATATTTATTTATGTATGTTTATCAGTTGTTTAGTACCCACAGTACAGGCCCTGCCTAGTTTGGGACTAAATAACCGAGTGAATTGTGTCAAAAAAAAAAAGTATCGCTGACGCATGCGTCCGATGTGCCACGACAGCTCAGTGCCGAGCGGTCCGGCGCCGATGATCGTCACGTGCTTGGCCTCCCGGACGCGCCTGTACGCCACCTCCAAGTCCCGGATGGTCCGGATCGTGGTCACCCGGTCCCGGACGGCCCTCGGCGCAGTCTTGAATATCATCATGTTCTTCGCATATGACCCTGAAAGAGAATTTTCGTAATATAAGTAGTATTAAAAATTCTATAGGTGTACAAAGATATAAGATGTACCTATGGAAATAAACCGCCAGTTCAAGGTCGCTCAGCGAGCTATGGAAAGAGCTATGCTCGGAGTTTCTCTGAAGGATAGGATTCGTAACGAATACATCCGACAGAGAACCAAAGTTATCGACATAGCTCACAGAATTAGCAAGCTGAAGTGGCAGTGGGCCGGCTATATCTCGCGAAGAACCGACAACCGTTGGGGTAAACGTGTTCTCGGCAAACGTAGTGTAGGACGCCCTCCGGCCAGATGGGGTGACGATCTGCGAAAAGCTGCAGGCAGATGCTGGATGCGTCAAGCCGAAGACAGGGCGCTATGGCGCTCATTAGGGGAGGCCTATGTCCAGCAGTGGACAAATGTATTCTGATGGAAATACACAGGTACAGCGACGACGGTTCTCCTGAAGCTAGAAAGTATATGAAAAGTAAGTGCTTTCAGAAAGGGAATACCTCTGCCTGCCTACCCTTGGTAAATCCTACTAATATTATAAACGCGAAAGTTTGTTTGGATGGATGTATGGATGTCTGGATGGATGTTTGTTCCTCTTTCACGCAAAAACTACCGAACCGATATTGATGAAACTTTACAGTTATATAGCTTAAACATCAGAATAACACAAAGGCTATATTTTACGCCCTTATTCCCACGGGAACGGGAACTACGCGGGTGAAACCGCGGGGCGGTGCTAGTATATTATATTTGTTTATCACGCTTGGCTGGCAATTCACAAAGACGTCGTTTGTTTTATCAATTTTAAACATAATCCTATAAATACTCTAGCAGCAACAAATCGATGCGATTTGACATATTATATGTGTGTACTTATTTCCAACATCCAAAATCGCTCCGAACTCTTTGGGGCATAGCGTTGTCGCACGTAAGAAAAGAGAATAAATTGATTTTCATCAAAAAATCTCCGCTAGTAAGAGCAATCAATATCAATGTCTAGTGCGGAGTGTCGTATACACGATAGGTACCAATTCGTAGGAAAAAAAAAATACACTTAGAAAAGACCTTGTTATTAGACCATTGAGGTCTAATAACAAGGCACTCCAAACTCGTCCATGAAGATTGGCTAAATGTAAACAGCAGCCCATCTCCACCGACGAGTTTCTTCCAAATGCAGTAGGTACCCCGAGAAGAACCAGCAAGAAACTCAAGGGCAGCTCTTTTTAAGGTCACAGCACACTTATAAACTCTGAAAGGGATCGTCACCGTATGGCCTCGAGCCGTTTAGTATTGTTTATATGAAACTCCCTACTGCAACGCACACTAATTGGAAACGTAACGTAATCGCCTCGCCTCGGAACAGGCTCCGAACCGCGATGCGGGGAGTGGTTAACTTACAGTTCCCGCGCTTACGGCTCGCTGTCCCCCCGCTTACGTCTCTCCGTACGCGAGCTCACGGCTCTTCGTCCACCCTTGCCCGTGTCCCCTCCCGCGACTTGCCTGCCGACCGTGCCGCCGCCCGCCATTCGCAAGGCAACTTCCTTTCGTGTTGCGCGTAAGTTTTATTGATTTTTTTATTGAACACTCAACGTTTGGATTCAAACTGATTTGGTGCCAACCCGGTCAGCCAGCGGTCGGCGAGGCGTAAGCGCGGTGACGCCTAGCCGTAGCCGAGTTGACGTGCAGGAGCCGCTGCTACGCTTTGGTTACATGCATACGTTAGGTTGACGCCTGGTTGACGGCGAGGCGAAAGGCGATACGGTGCCGATCCCTTTACGAGTTGATATGTGTGCTGTGACCCTTAATCTCAATTATCTAAATAGCCTACTCCCTCGGGGATCAAAGGCGTGAGATTAAATTTATTTAGTTTTTTTATTTTATTTATTTAAAGAGGGGGGCCTACTAACCGGGAGCCAGCAGACACCGCTCATAGTAGATAGGCACCTCGTCGGCTCCGCTCTTAACCCAGGCCACGTGGTCGTCCGCGTCCACGCGCAAAACGCACCAGCCCGTGCCAATGGACACAGCCGGGCCCTTCTTCTTGCGATAGAACTTCACCGGGTCCATGAACGAAGTGCATTTCGACAAGTACATGCTGCGACAAACATTATCCGGGTAAACAAAACAGTAGGTACAGTCAAGAGCATGTGGAGCTAGACACATTTTTTAATAAGAGAAAAGGGGGCAAACGAGCAGACGGGTCACCTGGTGGTAAGTTACTACCATCGCCCATGGACACCTGCAACTCGCAAGCATTGCTTTACGCTCTTGGACTTGGTAACGTTCTTATTACATCGCCTTAGAGGTCAGACTCGCATTACAAGAGTAAAGCTTCATGTGCTCTTGCCTTGCAGTGTTTTTCGAGTGTATGTTTCGAAGAATGAGATTTTAGATATTAGACGGTAGCAACGGTAGTCTAGATGACGCATAGTTAGATTTGTTTGTTGTGGAAGTGACATTAGGTACCTACCTAATGTCGTCATAAAAAAGGCTATGTGGCGGGACTTGTTTCTTGTGATTTGAAGGATTTTGAAGTCCTACATTTGTCTTCAAATCCTGAATGTGCCTACAGTTTTTACAACGGGAAAATTTTGACAAATCACACAAAAATTAGCCTCAATAAAGATCAATCACATTGCGGGAAAGGCGAGATACCGGTCGCAATCCAAACATACTTATTGCATACTAAGAACGAGAGAATGTAATTCTATGGACAAACTTCCACCTGTTTACTGCCAACAACGAAAATGATGTTGATGATGATGATATTTGACCTTTTTGACATTTTAGACCTTTTTGAAATTTTAGACATTTTAGACCTTTAGACAATTTTGACCTTTTTGACATTTTAGACCTTTTTGACATTTTTGACCTTTTTGACATTTTAGACCTTTTTGACCTTTATGCCATTTTTTACATTTCCTTTTGACCCACGGGTCTGAAATTCAAACTCGATCGAGGTATTGACCTAAGGTATCTACTGACCGAATTTGAAGTCAATCGGTCCAGTCTTTGAGTATTAAACCAACAGGAGACGTCACGCGCACTAGTTTATTTACAAAAAAGTCTGCCAATTTCTGCGGGGGGGACGAGGAAACAATCACAAATAATGTTAAAACAAACGCATTTTTTGACAAAACAATTAAACACTAGCTTGAACTAGGTGCACAAAAATACATTCACCAATACAAGCACTCCGTGAACTCAAACAAACTAGTTGTATTTAACCGGTATGCTCAAAGACCGAAACGTTTTTTTGGCAGAGGGGAACGCCTGTCAGTGGCGTCTCCGGTTGGTTTAATACTCAAAGGGTCCAGTAGATCCGAAGATATCCTGTCGACAGACACACACACGGACAGACATGAGACATCCTACTCAAACCATTTACTTCCTCATTTATATACTACGCAGGAGGAAGTTAATAAGTCGAACATTACAAACTGTTTCGGAACGTTGTCTGCGCGCTGGCTTAAGGCGCGATCCTTCTTTAAAATGCATCAACTCACGTCTTTCTCTTCATGTTTTCAAGGTAGCCAAGGTCCCACAAGTTGGGCGGCTCCGGGTTCCACCACATGTGTTTGGACATCGGTGGTCGCTGGTACGGCAAGATGTCCTCGTTGGTGATGAAGAATACCTTAGAACAGTTTGGATCTTTACTAGGACATGGTCTGAAATGGATATATTGAATACTTAATACCTCAACATGGGACTTGTACCTTAGAATAATAAAGCACTCTTCAACGAATTCCAACCTTTCAAATCTTGGCATGGGCCAATGAGTTTTTCAAAAACTTATGTATACATATTAATCACTAGCTCGACAGTAAAGAAAAACATCGTGAGGACATCCGCAGGTATCAGAATTATTCTGAGCCATGTGTAACAGACCCGGTCCGGCGATGGGCTCACCACCTATCACGTTTAGGGGTCGAATATTCTCCTGAAAAGTGGGTATTTCCAGAAATAGAATACTTTTGTCTACCCCCTCGGGGATAAAAGGCGTGAGTTTTTTTAAGGCTTAAGAAAAAAAGGCACTTTTCAGCTTAATACTTTGGCCTCTTTATCGTGTTCCATTATGGACTTGTAGGCCGCCCACCCCGCAGCGCCAGTGCCGACGATTAGGTACTGCACACACGGCGGTAAGTCCTCAGGATGAAATGGTCGCCTTATCACCAAACGGGGACGCCCTGCAAATAACCTACGTTACATGCAAATATATAGATATGTTACTAGAGCGCGGAAAATGAGGCCGACAAATATAGGTAATTGACCTACTTTTATTTAGTCGCAATGTTTGCATTTTTCACCTAGTCGTATTTCAAGGGCAACTCTTATTATTCGTTCCGTATCATCTTTCGCCGTCATAGTTGTATCCTATAAATACGCTAAGTATGTACATGTTGTAGCCACTCGTAGCGGATCAATTTTCAAACGCGCGCAGTATGAATATAACTCAGCTTTACTTTAATATGTTTTTGGTTCTATAATGGCCCCCTAAGCTGCCTCCAGAACAAACATATGTTCATCATCATCAACTCGTATAGTTAACTGTTGAGCTAAGAGTGATCGTGTGAGAGTCACCTCTCACACGATCACTTATGATCGTATGGGCCATCATCCGCCACGCTAGGCCACCGCAGATTGGGAGATGGTTTAGAATAGTGGCAGCATTTTTCAAGCCACCTATTGGTATCTGACAAGTGACATGGCTTAGCCACTTCCACTGTGGCACATGCACGAAACATAGCACACAAAAAAAGGTTAAAAAAGTCCAATACTTACAAACTGGCTTATCTTTTTTCGACTGTTCCTCCCAGTATAAATAATATTTGTAAAACTGAAAAAAAAATCGTATCAGCAGAGTCAAGCCACAGTAAATATATCTAGCTTAAATTTTACTGTGAGCAGAGTGAGTCAACCACTTCGGAGGGGAATTTGACGTGCCTTGGCTCAGTCGAAATGATCCCTCTTTCGAAGTCTGTCGTGGGTTCGATTTCCGGAGTCATTATTTGTCTACATTCGTCCGACATTAAATTAGGCAGATCAGGTTACCGAGATTTGAGAGGCTGTACACATATGAAAATTACAGTAAATTACGACTTCAGCAATAGTGTTGAGAGTTGACACGTATCAAAGTAATAAAGTAGCTATAACACTATAATAAGCAGTGATAGCCGTACGGTTAAAGAGCCTGCTTCTCATGATGATAATCAGTGACGCTCGGGTTCAAATCCTGGCATATGTACCAATGAGTTTTTGAAAACATACGTACATATTCATCACTAGCTCGACGGGGAAGGCAAACATCTTGAGGAAACCCGCAGGTCCCAGAATTAATTCTGAGGCACGTGTAACAGACCCGGTCCGGCGATAAGCTTACCTATCAAGTCGAATATTGTCGTGAAAAAAAAGAGGGTATTTCCAGAAATGGAATACCTCTGCCCTAGGGGATAAAAGCATGAGATTATTAATTTATTTTTACACTTTCTACCTACTTACCAGGCCGATGAACCCCATAAGGGCCCCGATGATGTAGACGATGTGCCAGGGGAAAGGCTTCTTTGGTGGTGGTAAAAGCGGCGGTGGGTCGGGCGCTGGCTTGGCCGAACATGGGCCACGAGTGCGCGCGCAGTCCAACATTGGCTGCAACAGTGGCGGATCCAGGATTTTGGTTTGGGAGCAGCTTGACACAGCTGAGGGTAGGTCTTATAAAAGCGCACAAAATTTTACTTAACGCATCTCCTCGGGTAACTTTTTGCAAATTCTTCAATGATTTTTACTCACCGCGATTTGACACTCTTTTAGAAGAAAATATTGATATTCGCGTCACCGTTTATATGCCAATAAGTGGGCCTAACCTAACCTAACGGTTAAGTTGTATTTACTAATGCAATATAAATAAACTGAATCAGAAATCTAGTAAGTAGGTAATAATTTAATTAAGCAAATTTTGTTTATTTTAACTATCTCGGTAAGATGGACTTCGTAACACGTACACAAAATGGCAACATTTAAAACAAAGAAGCACCAAAGCTACCAAACGACAGTTTATCAACGGAAGCATTCGACATTTAAAATTTCAACCAATCAGAGCCCCGTTATTTCTCGGAGTGGATTTTGGAGGGCTCCGCTGGGCCCGCTTCCGCCTCCTCCTTCTCAGCGTCCGCAAGCAGCGTGAGTCGGTCCAACGGCTTCCAAGGCTCATGGAACGCGTACATGTACTTTTGCCTTCCGTGATATCCCAACCGAGGCAACACCTCCGCCACCACGCACGGCAGCTTCGGCCTCTGCCGTTTCTCCTTCCAATAATCCGGATGTACTATCGTAGAGTTATGGAAAAGGTCGCGGATGGGGCCATCGCGCGTCCCCAAACATATTTCCGGCCCAAACAGCTGCTTGCCGTCTTCGCTTGGCACTTCCTGTCAAAAAATGTTAGTTTCACTTCGCTATTCGAGAGCGCGTGCCTACGAGTCGGTGCGTTGGACGAACATCAGTGCCCTCGAAACTAAATACGGAAATAAAACCAGGTGTGGCTGTTTGTACGGGTCTATTAAAATTTCAATCATCACTTAAATGTCACGGCTGGTCTTCTGTTGTCCTACCGGATCAGTTCTTAACCAAGTTCCACGTCAAGGCCGGGGATCCGACTATCTGGTGTTCACCGCTGGGCTTATCTTCCTGTGACTTGCCTCTGCCGAAGAGACTCTTTAGATAGCCAAGTAGTCCCTCTGATTTCTCTTCCTCGGCCGGTTTAGGGTTCCCGTACTCGTCACATTCCTGGTTTTGCGGGTGTTGTTGATAGGGGTCCTGATCACGCTCCGTTAGCAGCACCATCCACTGATGAAGAAAGCACAAGCTGGATTCATTAGATACTTTCCATGTCGCGGGGCTCTGATTTCGTCAAACGCACGTCAATCGTCTCCGTGTTGATAAAACGTCGCATGGTGGAACGTAGGACACGGCCCGATCGAAAAATATGGTTAAATGCCAAACATATTATCCTATATACACAAGTGTGATCATCTATAGGGACTAATAACTAAGTGGTTTATGGGCATTGATAAACTCTCGTGATTGAGACAAAGTAAATAACGTTCAGTGAAAAGTATGGACGTTTCCATGATTGAAGATGAAGTAGAACGGGTGGCAGAATTTGTGTGTTGAGAAGTTTATGATTGCATGCGAACACGAGAGTTGTGCTAGTTGGTAGCACGTGGCCGTCTATTGCCTCTGCCTACCCCGTCAGGAAAAGGGCCTATGTATGATTCTAACATTGATTGAGGGTATGTTTATATAAGATAGGATGTAATCGCCGAACTTACCTTCACTTTGCTGGGTGGCAGCGGCGGGACGACCACATCCGGGACTTTTATTCTGTAGGGATCATAGTTGGGCGGCTGTGGCTCTCTGGAGCACTCGCATCGCCACGGCGGTAAGGCCTGAGCGTCATGTTTGGGCCACGGTTCAACTGTCTTCCCCTCCGTCTGTGAGACATCTTTGCAGCACGCGGCGACTTTGTTGTCATCCTTTTTTGAGTAGTGCCTGTTAGGCTGCCCTGAGACGAGAAATTTTAATGAAATACTTGACTGCTTTCAAATAATGTCACAAAATAAACTCATATCACTAAGTACATAATATAAAACAAAGTCACTCTCCGTCCCTATATCCCTATGTATGCTTAAATCTTTAAAACTACGCAACGGATTTTGATGCGTTTTTTTTTATAGATAGTGTGATTCAAGAGGAAGGTTTTAGTATCAGCATTGCACCCGTGCGAAGCCGGGGCGGGTCGCTAGCTTTTTCATAAAATTCATTCATTGATAAAAATCATTGATTGAGTTGTCGGTGAGTAATATAATAGTAGTTTTCGCAATATTATAGCTTTGTCCACTTAAAATAACAATAGTTTGATCACTATAATTTTTAAGTATTTAGTATGCCGAATTAAATGTTTTTTTATTATTTTCTTTCTTTCTAAATAGGTACTTACATACTAAATTTTTAATTTAAAATTATCTATTAAAAAGATGTGGTATTGTGGGGTTTCTTGCGGTTAAGTAGCTAGAACACTTTTTGAAACGGTGTTCATAGTCTGTACCAAGAAATGGCAGGGTGGAAAGCTTGCTTCCTTCGGATTAACAAGTACCTACCTACTACTTGCACCTACGACCGACAGGCGGGCGGACATTACGAAACTAATGAGAGCAACAGAACCAGAAATAAAGCTTGTTTCGTACAAAGAAACTCACCAAGAATTGTAGTAACATCTAATTTCGCAATATTGCTATTGGGAAGAGACAAAATACAGTTCCACTGTTTCGCATATCCGCAGCAGCGGATAGAACCTAACATTTTAATCATTTATAAAACACCAAAAATTTTATTTCCACATCAAATTTTGTAATCTGTAATTTATTTGCTACATTATTTTTTTGATCAGTTTGTTTCGTTTTATTTTAGAAAAAAGAATAAATTGTTGACGGCGATTGGAATATGGAATTTGAAAGAAGAATATCTAGTGACTTGTAACGTGAAAGTAAAAAGTATGTATTAAATAAGACATACAATATACATATACCAACTCGTCGGTGAAGATGGGCTGTTGTTTACATTTAGCCTATCTTCATGGACGAGTTTAGGGTGCCTTATTATAAGACCGTTCCCTTTTCTAAGTGTTATTTTCAGTTACCTACGCAAATCTTTGAGTATTAAGCCAACCGGAGACGCCACTGACAGGCGTTCCCCTCTGCCAAAAAAAAGTGTCGGTCAACACGCATACAACTAGTTTTTTTGAGTTCACGGAGTGCTTGGATTGGTGAATGTATTTGTGGGCATCTAGTTCAAACTAGTGTTTAATTGTTTTGTCAAAAAATGCGTTAGTTTTAAGATTATTTGTGTTTGTTTCCTCGTCCCCCCCGCAAAAATTGGCAGACTTTTTTGCAAAGAAACTAGTGCGCGTGACGTCTCCTGTTGGTTTAATACTCAAAGACGCAAATAAATGCATTTTCATTTATATACTTTTTTCTCTTTAGCGGCAGGTTGTCGCAGATTTTGAAAATTCTTTTAGGTACACTTTAAATATTGCAGATGAAACCGTGATGCACAGCGAGTCTTTAACAATAAAACAAAATTTGTGAATTAACCTTGTATTTGTACAAAATACTTAACAAATTCTTTCAATCATATACACACGAAGTGGAATTACATTTTGTGATAACATTTTTAAGGCATGTCTTAAAATATCGGCTTTTTACACTTTTGCACGGGTCATCAATTTTGTATTCTACCATTTCTATTTCTACCTTAAAGATGGAACTGTACAACAAAATTAACGACTTGCAAATCATAACAATGAAACATCATTTATTGGGTTTGTGCATTTCGCAATGTGCACTTCTCAAAACTTGCAGGTACCATAAATAATCAAAGGTTAAACCAAGATAATGAAAGAATTCCTTGACGTTATATATAGTTTAGTCAAGAAGCACGCGTCTTATGTTAAAAGAAAGACTTATACTTAGTATGTACTTACGCAAAAGTAGTTTTTTTGTTTGAGTCCATTTACCATATCTTGGTAGGAGGAGGTAGGATCCTCCCTTGTTCCCTTGGTAGGATCGTCTTTCTGGAGGAGCTGGGATGGCAAAAGTAGAGCCATTCCCACCATCACGCAAAATAGGCGCATACTTGTCCTATAACGTCAAATCCGCAGAAACCACGTCGAGTTGCGGAAACAAGCCCGCGTTAACATACATACCATATCTTGGTACCCTATATGAATAAAACTACAACTGTACATTATGCTTATTTTGTGCATCTAATGAGAAATACACATTTTACCTAGTGTTAATTTTACTAAATGCTCATGCTTCGTCAAATCCAAACGTCTTATTGGTAGGTCGAAGTAGAAAAAAATGGAACAATGTCGTTAATCAATAAGGTAGCTTCTCTTGTAATCTAAATATCAAACATTAATTAAATAAACTATACAATACTATTCATAAACTGGATACTTATTTACAAGTCAATGAAAACCAAGTGTTTTCTACGAACATTAACAATCCACAACTGGGCTTAGGCCCGATTCGCATTTATGTGTTCATTGCATGGACGAGTTTTTAGACTATTGATGTTTTTAAGTGTAATTTGCGTTTACCTACAGAAATAAATAATTTTTTACTTTGACTGCTTCAATAACATTTAAAAATCAACTTTAACCTCTTAAACGTACGGTTGGAATTATCCAGGGACATACATGAAATTTCTTAACAAACTCGTAATAATACACATTTACAAACAACCACAAGATTTGTCAAACTGTTTTCATGCTAAACTGAACTTTTTCCAATTGAAATAAGAGTCAGAAGTCACAACTAATAGTTGTTACTGTAGTCACTAGTCAGGACTAAATGAAGTTCTTGTATTTATAAAATTAGGAGTAGCAAAAGGTGGCAGCACAGAAATTAATAAAACTTTTTTTTTTTTTTGTGCCCGCTTTAAATTATTCAAATCCAGCGAACGCATCCCGAGCGGTATATCTGGACAGGCGTTTGAATCCAGCACATGGCACTGGATCCAGTGAGAGCAACTGGAACGGCGTTCTAGGAAATTCCAGTCGCTGGATTTAACTTACTGGATCCAGTTACTGGTGTGATGTGAACCAGGCATAATACTATCGACACATAATAATTCGTTTCATACATAGAGTACCTGCTCCACATACATAATTAACATAAGGCAAGGTAAACAATCTTTCGCAACCACACTAAGGGAGGTATTACAGAACGATCATCAATCATGATACTGCTTAAACGCAGACAGAATGGGACAACATCGCGAGGCATCTCTTTGGATTAGGCGCAAAATGCCACATTTGCAAAATGACACATT
Organism: Ethmia dodecea; assembly: GCA_963855545.1. Classification (NCBI taxonomy): domain Eukaryota; kingdom Metazoa; phylum Arthropoda; class Insecta; order Lepidoptera; family Depressariidae; genus Ethmia; species Ethmia dodecea. The sequence continues at coordinate 2,408,139 of OY979447.1, forward strand.
CGATTTTCGCAAAATGTCACATTCTCAAAACGCCACATTCGCAAAATGCCACATTCTCAAAATGCCATTTTCGCATAATGCCACACTCTCGAACATACTGCAAGAAAGGGAGTTGAACAAGTATGGCACTTTTTTACTGTGGCATTTTGCGAATGTGGCATTTTGAGAATGTGGCATTTTGCGTCAATGTGGCATTTTGCGAATGTGGAATTTTGCGCCTAATCCATCTCTTTCTGGGTGTTACCAGACCGATCGATCGTTCGTCTATCGACGGCATTGATCGATGGTAGAATCGATTACCTAGATCGTTTGTCTATCGATGGCATCGGTCAACGTCGATCGAAGTTGATCGAAAGGTCTAGTAGCTTTCGATCGCTTGGTTAGTCGTTCGACTAACCAAGCGATCGAATGCCGGCCGATGGCATCTAGATAGGATCGATTAACACCCGCTATATTCCATAAGTTGCTTTCGAAATGTATTCACAAGAGGACGCGTTGTTGTTGGCCAGTACGATGTTTGACGTCGACTGATCGATCGATACCGTCGAACGACGTTCGATCGATTGTTTTGGTAGAAACTATCGATCGACGTCGACTAATCGATTCTACAATCGATCGACGATGGATCGATTGGTTTGGTAACACCCTCTGACATCCTTTGCTGAATTTCGTTGAGTTGACGATAGTAAATAAGCAGAAATATAAGTTCATCATCCATGATCATGATCCAGCTTTGAATATTAAACCAACCGGAGACGCCAATGACAGGCGCCCCTCTGCCAAATAAAAGTGTCGGTCAACGATCATACCTGTTATATACAACTAGGTTTTTTGAGTTCACGGAGTGCTCGGATTGTTGAATGTATTTGTGTGCATCTAGTTCAAGCTAGTGTTTAATTGTTTTGTCAAAGAATGCGTTTGTTTTAACATTATTTGTTTGTTTCCTCGTCCCCCGCGCAGAAATTGGCAGACTTTTTTGCAAAGAAAGTAGTGCGCGTGACGTCTCCTGTTGGTTTAATACTCAAAGTGATCCAGTCATTTCATTACGATTTTTTACATGCGACTCATGAAATAGCCCACCTTTATACCACAAGCATAAAACCTAAAATACTCTGAACCATACAACCACAAAATACTATACAAATACTCTACAAGACCGGCTTATATTAAGACACTTTTCACATTTGTCCTCCCCACTTGGTCCCGTCTCACTCCAGGCCGAATAGCCAGTTGATTCCCTGCGCCAGGAACAGGATGAGAGGCTGCCACGCCACCAGCCACCTGATCCAGTCCAGGAGTTGCCCGTACAGTATATGGGGCCGGTCCCAACTGATCGTACTGTTAAGGACTTTTTTAAACATCCATTTACTCACGCAGAAAAATAATCTTTTTATCTACACTAATATTACAATGAGTAAAGATTTTTTTAACCGACTTCAACAAGGAGGTTATCAATTCGTCAGTTTTTTTTTGTTTGTTACCTCAGAACTGTCGACTGGGTGAACCGATTTTGGTGATTCTTTTGTTTGTTTGAAAGCTGGTGCTTTCAGATTGGTCCCATTTTAATTTCGTCCAGTTCTGATAACGGTATCCATGAGAAAACCATATACGTTGAAGATTGAAGTCGGTTTTTTTACTCTTTAGAGTGGTTATTGTACAAGTACTTGTAACGAATAAACTCAAAAATTATTCAACCGATTTTAAAAATTCCTTCACCAATGGAAAGCTACAATATCCCTGAGTAACAGGCTATATTTTATTCCCGTATTCCCACGGGAACTACGCGGGTGAAACCGCGCGGAAACGCTACTATAATATAAAAAAAACTAGCGGTTCTGTGCGGTTCTGCGCGGTTTTACCCACGGAGTTCCATTGGGAAGAAGGCGTGAGCTGTATGTATGTATGTGATGATCCTTTTTTGTTGGAAAGGAGGTATCCCTAGGGTGGTACCATGATAAGGAAACCAGGATCTGATGATGGCATCCCAGAGAAATCGAAGGGAGCCTTCGAAAATCGTAGTTGCGACTAGAGCGTTTGTAAATTTTTTCATTAAGTATTTTAAAGCACCTTTAAAGGAGCCGAAGGACAGTCGATGGAACTCCTCATCGATTTACAGCGATTACCTGGTGTTTGGGTTCGATTGATTTGTATTTATGAGAATAAAGTTTTTACTTCATCGTGTTAAAAATTATTATTCTTTAAATATACCTACCTATTATTTTCATGAATAGTAAAACACTTTTTTACTTTTTTTAGTTTCCTGTTTGAAGTCGTTTTTTTGTTAAAAACTTACGTACATATTTATCACTAGCTCGACGGTGAAGGAAAACATCGTGAGGAAACCAGCAGGTCCCAGAATTAATTCTGAGACATGTGAAAACAGACCCGGTCCGGCGATGGGCTCACCACCTATCACGTTTAGGGGTCCAAAGAATATCTGGTGAAAAGTGGGTATATCCAGAAATGGAATACCTCTGCCTACCCCCTCGGGGAGATAAGGCGTAAGATTTTTTTTTGTTAAAAAATTTTATGGTTTGAATATATCTATTGTTCACATGAATCAGTACATAGTATAAAACAAAGTCGCTTTCTCTGTCCCTATGTCCCTATGTATGCTTAAATCTTTAAACTACGCAACGGATTTTGATGCGGTTTTTTTTAATAGATAGAATGATCTAAGAAAATCGCTAGTAGTAAATAAAATGTGGAATCAGTTAGCCAAAGGATACGGGTTGGTGAACATCCTCTTGAGGTCCACCTTCTCCTTGCAGTAGGGGCAGGTCTGCTTCTTGCCCACGATGCACCAGCCGCGGATGCAGAACTCGTGGAACACGTGACCACACGTCAACTTGTAAGTGTTTTCTGAGGAGTTAATACATCATTTTAGATTCTACTACCCACATGGCGGATGTTTCATGAAAATCTGTTCAGCCGTCTGTGTTTATATGTATTTATTGTGTCGGGGGTTTTATAAACTTACTTCCAGACAACCTTAGGAGAAGGTAAAAAATTAGTAGTTTTTCTGTAAATGTAAACAGCAGCCCATCTCCACCGACGAGTTTCTGGTTCCAAATGCAGAGAAACCAGCAAGAAACTCAACTTCAGCTCTTTTTAATCTCATGTTTTACTAGTAATTATGGTCAGAATAATAATTATGATTGACAATATAATTTAATAAATGATCCAGTACTGTCCATCTCATGTCGGTACATCGAAACCGTATTTGTAAAGGTTATGTTAGCTCACCCAGTACTCCCTCCTCGTTGACGTCAACCAGCAACTGGTTGCCGCAGACGGCGCACACATTGGTCTCCAGCTGCCTTGTGGGGATGCCCTCTTGCGTGTAGTACTATAAACAACACGGATTTGTAAAGACTTACTCTCGGTTTCCGAAGGGCAATTCAAACAAAAAAAATATAACTCTAAAGAGTATCAACCGACTTCAACGAATAATACTAAAAAAAATCAGTCGAATGTAGAACCTCTTGCTTTTTTGAAGTCGGTTAAAAAAGTCATCGAAATCGGTTGGCGTGATATTGAGTTATTCGTCCATTTGTCGTGAAAATTTAAGAATTATATGGTTTTCTCATGGATGCCATAGTCAGAACTGGGCGAAATTAAAATGGGACCACACTGGAAGCGCCAGCTTTCAAATAAAAAAAGAATCATTAAAATCGGTTCACCCAGTCGAAAGTTCATGTAGACTAGACTACATAAAATAATAAAATCAATAACGACTTACACCGATCGAGGCTGCCATCTTGTCCGTGCAGTACTCGGCAACGTCTCTGCCCAGGACCCCGAAGTAGAGACCGTAGAATAGGAACATGAGAGCCACGTCCATCCACTGCTGGGGCTTGTGCCCAAATGCTAGGTTCAGCCCGAGGAAAGTCAGCATCATAACGATGTAACCGAACACGCCCAGGAAACAGCTTAGCTTGTATATGACGTAGAACCATTTGTACACTAGTCTGTGGAGGAATTATAATAATAATAAAAAAAACTCACGCCTTTCATCCCCGAGGGGGTAGGTAGAGGTATTCCATTACTGGATATACCCTCATTTCACGAGATACATTGGACCCCTAAACGTGATAGGTGGTGAGCCCATCGCCGGACCGACTATTTACACATGTCTCAGGACCGGGTCTATTTACACATGTCTCAGAATCAATTCTGAGAGCTGTGGGTTTCCTCACGATATTTTCCTTCACCGTCGAGCTAGTGATAAATATGTACGTAAGTTTTTGAAAAACTCATTTGTACATGCCAGGATTCGAACCCTAGCTTCACTGATTTTCGGCCGGCTCTTTAACCATCCGGGCTATCACTGCTCTTGTAATTATCAGAGATCGGCATTAGGTAGTGCGATTAGATGATGAAAGAACGGCCAAGTGCGAGTCTACTCGCAGAAGATTTTAAACTTCTTTTTTTAATTGTTGTTATAGCGGCAATACACAGTTTTCGTTAGTGTTTGTGCACAAGTGAATTTGCTAGGCCATGTCAGATATTTTTAATGGCCTTTAAAAATTTTGACAGGTGGCCACCTAGCCTAACCTAACGCTATCTCCTAATCCGAGGTGTTAGAGATTATTGCCCATGTGCAATCTATATATATAAAAGGAGAAGCTAAATCTAAAAATCAAGGCCCAGCCCAAACCGCTGAACATAGAAACATGAAATTTTGTGTGTAGGTTATGTTTATAGTGTAGATGCTCGCTAAGAAAGGATTTTACGAAATTCAACCCTTAAGGGGGTGAAAGAGGGGGTTGAAGTTTGTATGGGATAGTGTGATTCCTGCGTGTATCAACTTTAAACTTGGCACAAATACTCTTCGAAACACACTATGAAATATTAGTTCTAGGATTTTTCGAAAATCATCCTCCAAGGGGGTGAAAGTAGGGGATGAAGTTTGTAAGGAAAACCTTCATTTTTGGGTGTATCAATTCGAAACTTTGTAAAAATACTCCTCAAAACAAACAACAAGACACGTATTTCCGGATTTTTCAAAAACCATCCCCTAAGGGGGTGAAACAGGGGAGTGAAGTTTGTATGGAGACGTGTTGTTTTTTACGTCTATCAACTTCAAACTTTACATAAATACTCTTAGAAATAAATTATGAGACACATATTTTTGGATTTTTCGAAAATCATCCCCTAAACGGATGAAAGTAGGGGTTGAAGTTGATACGAAGAAGTTTATTTTTTGCGTCCATCAACTTGAAACTTGGTACAAATGCTTCTGAAAACAAACTATGAGATATTAGTTCTAGGATTTTTCAAAAATCTTCCTCCAAGGGGGTGAAAGTGGGGGTTGAAGTTTGTATGGAAAACCTTCATTTTTGGGTGTATCGATTCGAAACTTTGTAAAAATACTCCTCAAAACAAATAACAAGATATGTATTTCTGGATTTTTCGAAAATCACCCCTTAAGGGGGTGAAACAGGGGGTTGGAGTTTGTATGGAGACGTGTTTGATTTTTACGTCTATCAACTTCAAACTTGGCACAAATACTCTTAAAAATAAATCATGAGACCCGTGTTTTAGGAATTTTCGAAAATCATCCCCTAAGGGGGTGAAAGTAGCGTTTGGAGTTTGTATGGAGACGTGTTGTTTTTTACGTCTTATCAACTAGAAACTGGGCACAAATACTTTTAGAAATAAATGATGAGACATGTGTTTTTGGATTTTTTGAAAATCATCTCTTAAAGGGGTGAAAGAGGGGGATAAAGTTTGAATGGGATAGTGTGATTTCTGCGTGTATCAACTTTAAACTTTTTACAAGTATTCTTGAAAATAAACTTGATATATTAGTTCTAGGATTTATCGAAAACCATCCTCCAAGGGGTTTCATCCCCTTGGGGGTTGAAGTTTGCATGAATACCTTCGTTTTTGGATGTATCAATTTCGAAATTTTGTAAAAATACTCCTCAAAACAAACAACAAGACAAGTAGGTATATCTCGATTTTTCAAAACTCACGGGTGAAACGGGGTTGGAGATTGTATGGAAACGTGTGGTTTTTTTACGTCTATCAAATTGAAACTTATCACAAATACTCTTAAAAATAAATGATGAGAAACGTATTTTTGTATTATTTTAAAATCATTCCCTAAAAGGGTGAAATTAGGGGTTGAAGTTGGTATAGAGAAGAGGGATTTTTTGCGTCTATCAACTTGAAACTTGGCACAAATATTCTTTAAAAGTCTCCATACAAAGTCTATTTTTTTTTTGATAATTTACTATGGGTTGCTAGGAGAAATTTGTTTGTGCATCCCAAAATGTTGAAAAAATAAATCTCCACCCGTGCGAAGCCGGGGCGGGCCGCTAGTAACAAAATAAATAGGTGTCCCAGAAGACAGTTTGTGTTTGGATGTTGGTTACGAATAAACTCAAACTACTGGACCGATTTAAAACATTATTTGACCAATGGAAAGCTAGAATATCCCTGAGTAACATAGCCTATATTTTATTCCCTTATTCCCGCGGGAACGGGAACTACGTGGCTGAAACCGCGCAGCACCGCTAGTTGTAAATATTGTATCTTCACCGTTTAAAATGCACCCATATAGCATTTTAAAAAAGTAGGGTTTATGGTAAATAAAATTTTCGTTACTTTTAGAGTCATGTTTCAAACAACACCTCAACTGCCACAGAACCCTCAAAATTAACAGTGGGGTTAGTAGATCTGGCAAATTATAATTTACATACTTAAAACACTTACCGCGGCGTCGTGACCGACATAGGTCGGAGTGATGATTTCCTTATAACTAGAGCGGTGAGCAGAGTGAATATCGTCCATATAGTGATGAACCGCCACCAGTGGTTCTTAGCGCTCATCAGTACTGGGATAACCCACATCGCCACCATCGTGAAGAACTATAAATTTTAAGGATACATTAAAACTAGTGTCCGACCAAAAGTTCGGTTTCGGCCGAGTTTCGGCCAAAAATCAAGTTTCGGCGGCAGTTTACGAAAGTTGTGACTAACTTCTTTTCTTTTCGCTGGCGGCCCTGTTCGAGAATTGTCGTGCGATAATATTTTTTTATATTATAGTAAATAAATTATTACAACAAAATTAATATCTGGGTTTCCATTTCATGTTCTAATTAATGCAGAATAATGGGTAAAATGCACCAAATTTCTGTATTTTAAGGAATTTTATACTTGACCACGTGAGTTTCGGTTTTAGTTTCGGCCGAAACTAAAGCCACGGCCGAACATTCGGTTTCGGTCCAGAAAAAAGAAGGACAGATATTCAGCTGTAATAGCCAAACAACTTACAGCATAAGATCTGTAATGCCTCCTCTTCCACTCCACAACGATGACTTGTGCCACGATCAGGGTGACGATGAGTATCATGACCATGGTGGTGTGCATCGACTCATGGCCGCGATGTAATTCATGCAGCTTTTGGTGGTCATACCTGGATTGTAAGGATTTTTATCATGAGTTAACTTAATGAGGAAACTTTTTACTACAAATAATTACACACAATTCACACATAGCTATTTAGTCTCAAACTAGGAAGAAACTGTAATTTGAGTACTAAAATAAAAATAATAAAATACATCTATGGTACCTGACATTTTAAGTGTTGAGAAGAAGAAATTTCTCAAAAGGAAAGAAGTGAAGGAAAGAAGAGATGAGACCAAAATGGTTTAATACTTCTAAAATGATAATTTGCTCTAGTATTTGTTGTTTGGAATGTGTGATTCATTAACTACTCTCTTCCTTAGTTAACAAGCATTATGCTTTTCATTAATTTATATTTGGGTATCTTTATATTACCGCAAAATTTTCTGCTTATAGTCTATACCAGATACAAATCGTAAAAAAAAAACTACTGAAATGAAAATCACTTTTATACAAAGGTTGGCTCCTGGCAAGAATCAAACCTGCCATATCAGACTCGGAAAGCTTCTACTGAGAATCAATAGTCATAAAAAGAATCTTTATGGATTAGTGCGTTATAATAATACCACAATGTTTTTTATAATAAACAAATTTACCTACAAAGAAACAATATATAATTTAGTACATTATTTATAATAAAATATATCTTCTAAGAAGACTGTTGAGAAGTTGTTAAAATGTTTATTATGCTGATTATAAAAAAAAAAAATGTCACGCCTTTTATCCCCGTGGGGGTAGGCAGAGGTATTCCATTACTGGATATACCCACTTGTCACGAGATATATTGGACCCCTAAACGTTACTAATTATACTGAACTTCAAATTTTAAATACCTGCACCAAAACCTTCCAAAATCTTAAAATGACAATGTTCAATACATAATATGAAACTAAACCAATAATTTAAGTACATATTATGTACTGTGATAAATTTTATTAAGCAACATTGACTCATACTAGTCATAATCAAACAATATAATCTTATTAGACAAATTCAAGAGTGTCTATGCCGTAAAAAATACTTACTAGTGATTAAATAAAAATACCTAGGTACCTAAAAAATACACGTATATAGTCGAGTTGTATAAACTTGTGAAAGGCATTTTTTAAGGTTAAAATAATTTAAAAAACAGCTATAACATACCTTAGCTTCTCTTCAGAGGTCAACTCTTCGTAAGTCTGAAACGAAAAGTTGATCAAACAGTAAGAAAATTTGAGAATTAAGGAAACCTTATCACTTTGGAACCGGAAAATCTTACCTTGTTAGGGTCTACTGCCCTGTGAAGATCCATGGTGGCGTTTAGCGAGTACCAGTAAGTAGATGGATGTTAATCGGTTCTTTATATTCTAAGTATATAACTAAATACCAGATATTTCTGTCTATAATCTCATCAGGAATCACAAAAGGTAGATGCCGCAACCGCAACCCACCCGCAGTCATTGACAAACTGTCACTGTCACCATAGCCATAGACTGTCACTACTGTCACTGCCTTTTTTTTTCTTTCGCATGCGGGGAAAATGCGCTATTTACACGAGGCCACTCCACTAAGACAATCCAATGGGCCATTTACACGAGGGCAATCCAGTAAGACTGCAGTCTTAGTGGATTGTCTTACTGGATTTCCCTCGTGTAAATGGCCCGTAATGGCTTCGTGTAAATATAGAGTCCAGTGCAATGGATTGTCCTTAAGTGTTTTTTTATAGGCCATTTACACGAGGGATGCACTATGTGAATTGTCTCAATGGTATGGCCTCGTATAAATGGCCCCTTACGCATGTCAGGCTTGCACTGCCTAAAAACCCCCCATGCTGTTCCTTTTCTCGCCCTGAGTCCCGAGTCCCGGGAAACAGTTTCTTCCTTGACTCGGCCGGGCTACTGTCACTGCCTTATTTTACTGTCACTTCTGTTACTGCCTTTTTTTCGCCCAATCTTGTGGAACATGTTCTTCACGCGGTAATCCTCACATTTGAAATCCCAATGAAAACAATTTTTAAAATGCTTAAAAAATAGTAATGAAATAGTGATACATGTAAAAAAAACATGTATTGTAGTTTCAGCGTTATAGGTTATAGAGGATTATGACTTGAACGTTAAAACCCAGAGTATAATGAGGCGTTTTTTAAAAAAGAAAAACTAGTTCCTTCACTAAAGATAGATGGCGATGTCCACACACCAATAACCTGTCATCGAATCTAGGCATCGAACGATGGCTTTTTTTTGTTCTCTCTCATGAATGCAAGGGTCATGAAAATATACAGCAATTAATGTTGAGAGACGTGTTGTTTATATGTATTAATGATATCTAATTTGTGTTGCGGTTGGTGTGTTTTATCCTGTTTTAGACTAGGTTTAGAGTGGTTCCAACAAACACCTGAATATTTACTCAGATTCCACACGACTTTGCGTTGAACATCTATACTGGTAGCTCTAATCCACTGTTCCCTTAAGGTCTCATGAGTTGGATATGTATGAACGCCTCTATTTCCACAGATAACGATGAAACATGTTCGCATGTTGAAAATAACAACATAATATAATAGCTATAGGACTCGATTCTGCCAACCAGCTAAAATTCCTAATTTTAAGTTAGCTCTATTCTTTTCCACCTCTTTGGAAAGGAAAGGAACAGAAATAAGCGTCATATTTACTTACAATGTAACAAAATGTCAAAATAACAAAATTGAACTGGTTGAAACAATTAGTTGGTTTTTACATGTTCGACATTACTGTATGATCTATGGTTTATTTCTGTCCTTTTTCTTCCGGTTTCTAATGAGAAGCATAGGCTAACTTAAAATTAGGAATTTAAGCTGGTCTGCAAAATCGAGTCTATAGATAGGATAGATTGTGTTTAACCTTTGTAGCAATAAACAACATTCTCAGTGTTCATATTTATTTACTATCAACATGTCAAAAAAACACCAGTTCATTTTTGGTTTTAACCACCACCAGGTTGGCAGCTCGTTCAGCAGGGAGGCCTCGATACGCGGTGGCTCTCTAATACTTGTACGTAACGGTCTGAAGTGTAAAGAGCGCACGGACATTGTTGGGCTCTCTATTGAGCGATCTGTGGAGATAGCCTGCACAGAGCTCGAGCGGCTTATTGTAATGAGCATGTACAGACCCCCCAGTTCTTGTTATGAACATTTTGAGAAAATCATGGATGAAGCCATATTATGTAAAATTAGCAATAAAAATAAATACATTGTTGTTTGTGGAGATTTTAACATTAACCTTTTAGATTCTTCATCCAGTATTGGTAGTAGGCTTGTATCATTTTTCAAATGTCATAAACTTGTAAATCTTTTTTCAGTGCCTACCAGAATTACTGCGACCACAGCAACATGCATCGATAATGTTTTACAAACCTCGTGCCTGATGATACAGCCGTAATTAATAAATTATCCTCAGATCATTGTGGCCTGATGGTAACTTATCAGATATGTACTGAAAAGGCACTAAAGAAGATATTAAATGCAGACCAGTAACGTGTACTCGCCTTCAGCAATTTAGAAATAACATAGAAAATAAACTTTTAGATTTTTCATACTGTGATAACCCTAATGATTTGTACAAGTCAGTATTAACACTAGCTAAGAACGAATGTAATAATGTTTTTAAAACAAAAAGTGTAAAAATCAATAACAATCTAATGTTCAGTGATTGGGCGACGGTGGGAATTCATAAAAGCAGACAAAGATTATATGAACTATACGAGGAAAGGACGTATAACACTAGTGATACCTTTTGCAATTATGTTCGTCAATATTCAAAAGTCTTTAAACGTATTTGTACCGCGGCTAAAGCTAACCATATAAGTAATAAAATCAAAAATAGCACAGACATTGTAAAAACTACATGGAAAATTATAAATAGCGAGACTGGAAAATTTAAATCTCAACATTTTGACTTTCAGTTGAAAGTTAACAATAGAATTTTAAGAAATGATAAAGATATATCTGAAGTGTTTGTAAATTTTTTCTCTGATATTCCAGTCTCGACGACCAAGTCACTAAACTCGTCACCCGCACTCGCTGAATCGCTACTACAAGAACATACCGCTGCATGTAATACACGCAATTTCGTATTCGATCATGTAAATCCTTGGGACATCCTAAAAGCATTCAAATCAATACAAATGAAAAATACTGCCGATCTCGACGGCTTATCTGTAAAAATCATATCATCCATAATAGACATAATTGCCTCACCTCTAGCTTGTTTATTTAATAAATGCGTTGATGATGGCGTGTTTCCTGATCTGATGAAACATAGTAAAATTATTCCATTATTCAAAGCCGGTAGTGGATAAGACCCTTCTAACTTCAGACCAATATCAATTCTACCGACTCTTAGTAAAATTTTTGAGAAAATTATTCTATATCAGTTGAGTGCACATTTTTCTATCAACAGTATAATGTCTGTAAAGCAATTTGGATTTACTAGGGGTCGCTCGACAACCGATGCCGGTGTTGAGCTAGTAAATCATGTTTTTGATGCCTGGGAGGAGTCGCAGGATGCTGTTGGGGTTTTCTGTGATTTATCTAAGGCATTCGATTGTGTCCATCATGAAATTCTCATCAGAAAACTACGTCATTACGGAGTACAAGGCCGCGCTCTTGATTTAATAAAGTCCTACTTGAGAAGCCGGATACAATGTGTTGATGTAAACGGTTCAAGATCGTCTGGATCGGCGGTTTGTATTGGTGTACCGCAGGGCTCCATTTTAGGCCCCTTTCTATTTCTGGTCTATATAAATGACCTACCCAACCGAGTGCAACATGATATTGTACTGTTCGCAGGTGATACATCTCTACTTTTTAAAATTAAACGACCTATTAAGTCTTATGACGAAGTGAACAGTGCAATTAATGATGTTGTCAGTTGGTTTAACGTTAATAATTTACTTCTCAATGAGAAAAAAACTAAATGTGTACATTTTTCTTTATCAAATGTTAAACGAACTTTAAACTCAGTTACAGTTAAAAACGAAAAATTAGAATGTGTAAACACTACAGTATTTCTAGGAATAACTCTAGACTCTAAGTTACAGTGGGGACCGCACATTGATACGTTGGCGAAGAGGCTCAGTTCTGCTGCATATTCCGTAAAAAAAATACGTAATATGTCAAGCGTAGAAACAGCTGGACTTGTCTATTTCAGCTACTTCCACAGCTTGATGTCATATGGCATTCTACTGTGGGGGAATGCTGCTGATGTCCAGAGAATATTTATTTGGCAGAAACGAGCCATTCGTGCAATTTATAAAATGGGGTCTAGGATGTCTCTAAAGGAAAAATTCAAGGAAATTAATATACTGACACTGGCGTCACAGTATATTTACGAAAACGTATTGTATGTTAAAAAGAATATATCACTTTACAAAAAAAATAGTGACAGACATTGTATAAACACTAGAAATAAGAATGAACTGGCTGCTTGTGTTAGTCGATTATCTAAAGTTACCAAATCCTTTAAGGGTCAATGTATACGTTTTTACAATAAGATTCCCATTGAATTACAAAATTTGCCTCTTGACAAATTTAAAAAAATAGTTATGCAAAAATTACATAAAAAAGGCTACTATAAAATTACAGACTACTTAGTAGACCAACATGCATGGGATTAACCGACTCGACGCTATGTAAGGCTATTAATTATAATTATTATTGTAAACGATATTTATTAGTAAGACATGAGATTAAAAAGAGCTGTCCTTGAGTTTCTTGCTGGCTCTTCTCGGGGTACTGCATTCGGAACCAGCAGCTCGTCGGTGGAGATGGGCTGCTGTTTGCATTTAGCCAATCTTCATGGACGAGTTTAGAGTGCCTTGTTATTATAAAATATTGACGTTTCTAAGTGTATATTTTAATACCAATAGAAAATAAACGATTTTTGAATTTTGAATTTCAACTTCTCGCTTTTTAATGTATGGCATGGCTGTTACTGTACTAGTTTATGACAGCTAATATAAAGTTCAGTTCAGCACCATCTATTGACACCTTTGAATACTCAAGTGACAGCTGTCACCGAAAACGCCGCATGGAACTGGGCATGAAACTGAAGGTAAAAGGCGGGGACCCAGCAACAGTAGATACAAAATTAAATTGTTTCAACATTTTTGGCGTCAGGTGATATCTGCACAGCCTTTATGCACTTTGCTTGCATACTCTTTAGCTAATAAAAAAAGCGTGTTTAGTTTTGTTAGTATCTCTATTATGGGCCATTTACGAGGGCAATCCAGTAAGACAATCCACTAAGACTGCATACAAAAACAACTTGAGGACAGTGGAATGGATTTTTTGTAAATGTTTTTTTTGTAAATGGCCCACTAAGTCTGTGGTTTGTTTTATGTTTTGACTTTTGTTGTTTTTGGCAAATGGCACGTTTCTTGGTACTTTCGGTCAGGCCGCTCTGTGATGTTATTTATTTTTCTCGATATTTCTTTTCTTTCCGCTGAAACAAATGTGTAGGATATGTTCTAGTATCCCTTTCTGTAATTGCAGGGTATTTTGCAGGTAGCAAATCCTACAATAGCTACCTATTCCTTTTGTTTTGGAATTCGATCAAAACGACACGATGCCAAACAAGGGTGAGTAGAACTTCGTCTAGAATTATTTTGTGTAAATCTCGTTAATCTACCCTGCCTTGAGACTCCCATAAGACCTTCATAAGCCTGCGATATACATAGTGTCCATCCAATAGATCGCACAAGCCAAAATTATGCTAGGTTTTGAAGGTCTGCCAGTTTCTAGAATGGCAGTACCAGGCGGATCCAGGATTTTGATATGGGAAGGGCTTGACCGATCTTTATCAACGTAAACACAGGAAAACACTAAACATTTTAGTGTAGCTCATTTAATGCCAACCAAGTTTCCTCAGACAACTTAATAGAAATTCTCAATTTTTTTATTAGTTGACTCAGTTGCTTTACGGGGGGACTGAGCCCTTTAGCCCCCCCTCATCTGTAACTGGCTAGTACCTAAATAAGTAGATATCTCAGTAGATCACCATTGTTTTGATTTTCAAATCATTCCTTCTTGAATTGGCAAATTTTTAACCAATTGAACCAAAAGGAGGGCAATGGTTTATAATAATCTACTATATAAAAATAAGTCGGGTTTTCCTTCCTGACGATTTAACTCCAGAACTGACGAACTGATTTCCACGGTTTTGCATTCGTTGGAAAGGTCTCGGGCTCCGCAAGGTTTATAGCAAAGAAAATTCAGCATTGCACCCGTGCGAAGCCGGGGCGGGTCGCTAGTAATTTTTATAATATATTAAATAATAAATTGTGGTATACAATTTGCACATGGTTATTCAATTCTAAATTAGGCAGAGCCTGTACCATGGGTTATAAACATATATTAAACAACCAGACACAAATTCAACAGATATTTTCATGCACACAAATGTTGGCCAGAGCGGGCATCGAACCCTTGACCTCCGACTCAGAAGGCAGGGTTACTACCAACTGAGCCAACAGGTCTGTGAAAATGTGTTTGTTATGTAGGTATGTGTCATAGATAAGAGTAAGAATATTTCTTTCCTGTAGCCTAAACCGTTTGATGGATTTTGCATTTCAACATGTCACTAGATTTGTCTACATCAGGTGTCATACACATTCTTTGTCATTCCCAACTGCACCTGAAAAAAGAGTATTATTTTCAAAATCACTTCAATTGTGGTTTTCCAACTATAAACAATTTTTATTTTCTCTATTTCCAGAAAGTAACCGAAGCCTAGGTCCAGAAGCTAAAGCTGTTGGAAGTCCAATACAGATACAACCAGTAGTGAAAACACCAGTACCTGCTAAGGTAGCTGTTGTTAAGGTGAGTAACTTTGGCACTTGTATATGAAATGAAAATAAGATTTTACTGTCAGACACTATAGTAAACATCAACAATATACAAAGATGAAATAAACCGGTTAAAGAGCCGGCTGAAAATCAGTGAGCTTCGGGTTCGAATCCTGGCATGTACCAATGAGTTTTTCAAAAACTTACGTACATAATTATCACTAGCTCGACGGTGAAGGAAAACATTGTGAGGAAACCCGCAGGTCTCAGAATTAATTCTGAGACATGTGTAAATAGAACCGGTCCAGCGTTGGGCTCACCACCTATCACGTTTAGGGGTTCAATATACTGTCGTGAAATGTGGGTATATCCAGTAATGGAATACCTCTGCCTACCCCTTAAGGGATAAAAGGCGTGAGATTATTTTTTATTTATTTTAAATAAACAATTGAGATTTTGTTAGATAAAAGCATGAGAATTTATTTTTATATGGTATTTAGGAGCCAGTCTTGGCATTAGCTAAACCAGAAGACACGATGCTGGTTTTCAGTCTAGCCCCGTTACCAGGTCAGTTACTGTTGGTGTAACAATGATTTACAGTTTACTCGAAAAGGCTGCTCTGATCCTCTGAGAGTAATGTTGTGACATATCTCAAATGGAAAGTGTTTTTTTTTCTTAGAAGTTTATAAAAGCAATGTACTCATACCACATTCTCACTGATAAATATTGAAATCTCAGAAAGTATAAATGTTACATACTTGAGATTTGGTAGATAGATTCTTCATTGGACGTAGATATCCGCTGGAATATCTCCAAATCTTTTATGTTGAGATATTCCAACGAGAAAAAATATTCACATACCTACCTTATTGAATTATAACTAGTTTTTATAAGCCATTAACGAATAAAAGTACAATATCATGGTGGACCATATTTATTATACATCATATCTATATGCCGGACTAGGGGTTTGTTCAGTAATGTGCCAACATCCTTAGCGAATGCGAAGTCTAAGTGGTTGAACTTGGGCCAATTACAGCCAGGCCTCATGTCTTCCAGCATGCCTGTGCTGTTCAGCTCCTCAGCTAGGCGCATGATTTGCTGGAGACAAAGAAAAAAAATACAAATTCTGTATAATACTCTTTTGGCAGAACCTGTACACTAACCAATTGATAAACATACTTGAATACATATAAAATCTATAACACTAGACCAACAATGATCCATCCCAAATATTATAAATGCACAGTGACTTTGTTTGTGACCACGCCTAAACCACTAAACTGATTTTATGAATTATTTTACCAATGGAAAGCTACGTCAGAGAGTAGCATAGCCTATATTTTATCCCCCTATTCCCACGGGATCGGGAACTACGCTCATAAAACCACGAGGCGTTGTTAGTATTTTATGTGTGTTAATGCAGCAACGGATTCACGTGATTTTTGCCAAAAAGAAAGTGGAGATAACATAAGTAACATAAGTTCAACTTACAGATTTCTCTGTTAACTGGTCATTCTCTCCGTACAGTATTGTGACTGGTACTTTCACGTTTGATATCTTGTATGGCTTCACTCTACCCCATAAACCGTCTTCCCAGGATGTGAAGACTCCTGAAATAATAAAATTCAAAACATGATCATAATTTATATTTTTTGGACAAAGTTATTGTATTACGTTCAAGTTCCTATCTTTTCTAGTTTAGGAGGTGGTGCTATGGCAATAGTTCACTATTATAATGGTATGGTTCCTACCATCCCTCCAGGGGTATGGCCATGGTATGGTATGGTATCGTCTGACAGTCAGGCAGTTAATACAACAGCGGTAAAAGTTTTATAGTTTCGAGGTTAGGGTAGGTTAGACCACGCAATTTATTTGGATCATAACAATTTACTGTTTTCTTTTACCTGTAAGAGAAATCTTGCCGAAATGCTCGAGCTGTCTCCAAGATGCGGGTTGGAATCTCGCTAAAATTATCGGTGACATGTCCTGGAAGAAAAACAAAATGGTTTAAATGTAGAATCTTTTGTTGGTGCAATGCTAATACTAAAACCTTCCTCTTGAATCACTCTATCTATTAAAAAAAACCGCATCAAAATCCGTTGCGTAGTTTTAAAGATTTAAGCATACATACGGATATAGGGACAGAGAAAGCGACTTTGTTTTATACTATGTAGTGATGTCAGTGGTGTTGGTTTCAGTTGATCATGTCGGCCCGCGTAGCACCCGTTATCGTGGGAGTACGGGCATAAAATATAGCCTATGTAACTCAGGGATGTTGTATCTATCAAAAATAATTTTTAAAATCGGTCCAATAGTTTTTGAGTTTATTCTTTACAAACATGCAAAAATACAAATCTTTCTTCTTTATAATATTAGTATAGATATGCAATAGTATAGGTGTTTGTGACTTACCCAGTCGTTCTGCTCGTAGTCCTCCCCGACTATGGAGTAGACGATCCTCATGCAGAGGTCGTCTCGCGGATTCTTCACGTTGCACACGCTCCCTGCCATGAAGTCTAACAGCTCTGGTCTGAAGTTCACTGAGATCATGCCTCGAGCCCGCATTACGTGCTATAAATAATTTAAGGAGCGATGTAACGATTACACGGGTTAAGCAATGTTGCATGAGGTTGCGTTGCTTAGACACAAGGTAAACTTTTCCCATAGGTTACCTTTGCTCCAAAGGTCAACTTTTCCCGAAAGGTTAACTTCTTAAGTATACTCATTGTAGCGTTGGCATTTTAACAGTGTTCAACAAGAATCTAACTAAAGGCTGTCCTTAATCCAAGTATGCGTTAGGGCAATGCAGTTAATCACTTTGTCGTTGTACGCTGGTCGCTGAGACCTGGCGGAGAAGCTCGTGTACGACCCACTTTCTCCTATAATTAGCTTTGTGAAAAGGTCGACCTCTAACAGGAGATTTTATCAAAGGTCAACTTTTCCGTAAAGGTCAACTCAACAATACTCACAGAGGCGTTGACAGTGTTCAACAAGAAGCTAACTAAAGGCCGTATATTGTCCAAGTACACGGCAGGCGCTAGGGCGACGAAGCTGATCACTTTGTCGTTGTACTCTGGCCGCTGAGACATCATGGTGAAGAAGCTAGTGGTGCCCATCGAGTAGCCCACGTACATGATCTTCGTCAGGCCTGTGATGTTCAGGACCCTGTCGATCATCGCCGGGATGTCGTACTTGCCGTGCTCGTGGAAACTGCAAAGATAATGAAGATGGGGTTAGTTCTGTAGTAGGTAAAGTAGATGCTAAAGGGATGGGTGATCTACTTTATAAAATGCTACTGCTGTTTATATGATATATACAAAAAACCTTCCTCGTATATTCTATAAAGCGGGCCGCGAGGTCTATCTTACTTTGTTAGTCAATACGTTGAAGGAAGATAATAATAATAATATAATCTCACGCCTTTTATCCCCGAGGGGGTAGGCAGAGGTATTCCATTACTGGATATACCCACATTTCACGAGATATATTGGACCCCTAAACGTGATAGGTGGTGAGCCCGTCGCCGGACCGGGTCTTTTTTTTACACATGTCTCAGAATTAATTCTGAGACCTGCGAAGGAAGATATCTGCGTTGAAGGAAGATATTAATATCCAAATTCGAAGTCTGACATCCCATTATGATTCGGTAGTCAGGCAAATGGGCAGCGGTGTAAGGACCGAGTATAACATTACCTGTATTCCCAGAACTTGGGATCATCTCTTGATAAATTCTGGTGTGTAGTGTACAGGTTGCCTCGTAAGTTGCCCAGCCACACATCGTACCCGGCGTCTGCCAGAAGATAGGCTGGAACGTAATTTCGAAATTTAATTTCTAACAAGACTTCTTTCGTGCTCTGAAATACATAGTAGCCTACATGCTTAAGGAAAGTAGACTCTACTATCCACCTCCGATTAGCGGTTGTGGCGTAATTATATCACAAATAGTGTGGCTCACTGTCATTTTGCCCTCATCTACTCTCTAGCTTGTAATGTACTTACCCCGCAGCAATTACGAACATTTTCATACGGGATACTAACAAAAAAGTATTATCTAGATTCTCCGGAACTTCTAGATTTGGTTCTCTCCTTTTCCATAGTGTAGCGAAATAAAAAGGATCCTTTCTGCCACTTGTAAAACTATTTCAACCGCGTAGTTCCAGTTCCCGTGGGAATACGGGAATAAAATACAGCCTATATTACTCAGAGATATTCTAGCTTTGCATTGGTGAAATAATTTTTAAAATCGGTCGAGTAGTTTTTGAGTTTATTCGTAACAAAGATACGAACATACAAATCTTTCAACTTTATAATATTAGTATAGATATATAGAAGTATATTTAAGATAACACTGCAATAGCTAAAGATAGTAACGGCCTATATCTCGAAATGGGAAGATCTTCGGCCAGGCGAGGTGATCGTGCCTGCGGACCGCCAGCCAAAAGCCAAAGTATTTGAATTTGATGTTGGCAAAGAGATTAAAATATAATATGGCATAGAGGAGACAAAGCGAGGAAAATTTTAAGCCAAAAGTTATTCCAAGTGGAATAAGTAGCACAATTTCGACCGAATGACAGCTCGCTTTCATACAAACTGACATGACGCTTGAGCTTCAAACATGCTTCAAAGTTTTGTATGAAAATATTCCCATTGCCCCCTTTATATATTTTAATCTCTTTGGGTGTTGGACAGTTGTATTTATAAAGGCCACTGAAAAACTTTGATAAAGTGGGTTCGAAATCTCAGCTGTATAGTAGTGATGTCACGTCCATCTATGGCAATTATTGTACTATTTAGCACGGATTAGTGACCCAGATTTTAACCCCATTTACTTACATACATAATCTCACGCCTATTTCCCATTGGGGTAAGCAGAGGCGATAGACTGCCACTTGCTACAGATCTCTCGTTCTTCATCCACATCTATCAAACGACTCATGCATGCTCGTCGGTTTAGGGTACTCTTTATCTGGCTTTTCTGTAATACATCGCAGATCTGGTCGATGTAATTATCACCCGACTCGCCCATTCACAACACCCTTGTATATTTGTCTCGTTAAGCGCCTTTCATCCATCCTCTTAACATGGCCACACCACCCCAGCATTCCTTTTTCAATCCTCGTTACTATACCGTCTTTCATTTTCTTACCAACCGGACAAAATAGACTATACTTACAAAGACTTCTCTCAGGCCCCATGATCACAAAGTCTCCGCTGCTCCCCAGCAGTCCGTGGACTATGAGCACTGCCTTCTTTCCCTTGGCACTGGGGACAGATTTTCTGGCCGTTCGTCTTCCAGCTGGTATTCTGTGCAGCTGTAGAATGTACCCGTCTGTGGTATGGGCGCGGTGGCGCTCTGACGGGTATCCAGATGCTGTGATTAATTGGGGCTGTAAATAAAGTTGTGGGTTACGTAGTGCTCAACTTTGTGAGGAGAAGAGGTGCAGTGATCCTCCGTAATGGAAAAAATGAAAATGTATTTACTTCCGTAGGTAATTCAAAATTACACTTAGAAAAGTCAATAGTCTAATAACAAGGCACTCTAACATCGTCCATGAAGATTGGCTAAATGTAAACATGCATCTCCACCGACGAGTTGCTGGTTCCAAATGCAGTACCCCGAGAAGAACCAGCAAGAAACTCAAGGGCAGCTCTTTTTAATGTCATGTCAATGGAAAGGGATCTCTTTCCATTGACATGAGATTAAAAAGATCGTTCTTGGTGATAGCGGCCAAGTGTTGAAATTGACTCTTGTAAGAAGTATGATAGCCACTTTTGTAATGCATAAATTCCTATCACTGGTTTGAAGTGGATATTCCTAGAAATGGAATACCTCTGCGTAGCCCTTCAAGAGTACTTACGTCTTGAGCACAGACCTGAATACTTTCAATATACATCTGTGTTATTTGTGTAAATATCTATTAAAAATGAAGTCTCTAAAATTGGGTTGTGTTTGTGTTATGTATGTGTGCATGGGTGGACACAAAGTAACACAATTCTTAGCTAAATATATAATCATGGGCGTACCTACCCAGCTTCTGGCCCAGGGGGGGAGGGGGCAAATCAGATTTTTTAGGTTGGATCGTCTGCGGCTGTTTAGTCATACACACTACAATTAATTATTCCTGAGACATGTGTAAACAGACCCGGTCCGGCGATGGGCTCACCACCTATCACGTTTAGGGGTCCAATATATCTCGTGAAATGTGGGTATATCCAGTAATGGAATACCTCTGCCTACCCCCTCGGGGAAAAGAAAGGCGTGAGATTATATTGTTATTATATATACTACACAAACACACCAACATGAAACATTAGGTATATGTAGTTTGTAGGGCAAGCAGCATCTTTATGCTCAGCAGAATGTATGTGCGTGTCACAATCAAAACACAATATCAATCAGAGAGATTTGTATACTTTGATATAGACACTGAATTAATATTTTTGATTTAGCTACTTCAATACAATAACATGTCAAATAAAATAAATGCTAGTCGCTCGCAACCTCAGCTCGCAACTCCCGACCGAAGATTACCGAATACAGCCAAACGTTCGAACGCTCGGCTAAATTCGGTAATCTTCGTTAGTTTTTTGGCACTTTGCCAGTGTCTACTGCGAGGTTTATTTAAAAGTTAATATATCATATACTCGTAGCATAAGGCCCCGTTTACACTTTGATTAGTAGGTAATTAGGCGAGTTCATACATTGCCTGAGAGATTTCCAGGGGGAGGGGGGGGGCAGTTGCCTGCCTCCCCCCCTCCCCCCTCGGTACGCCTATGTATATAATTAATAAATAGTTAAATAAAATAGCAAACGCTCTTGTCATTGTTATATGAAATGGCCGTGGACGTTATACAATTACATGATTACAGTAAT
This sequence comes from Ethmia dodecea, assembly GCA_963855545.1. NCBI lineage: Eukaryota > Metazoa > Arthropoda > Insecta > Lepidoptera > Depressariidae > Ethmia > Ethmia dodecea. The sequence goes on from OY979447.1 coordinate 2,430,231, forward strand.
CGAAAGTTGATAATCACTGCTAATATATAGCCTTTTGATTGCGGTGTGTGAGTAGGCATTACAGGGTTAAATGGTATCAATCAGAGTGGACTCTTTTAATTTCGTGTCATTTTCATATCATTTTTGTGGAAGTGGCAACTCTGAAATTATTTAGTTTTCATCTATTTAGAAGTAGATAGTAGGAGACCCAGTTTCTTATATATTTTTTACCTATAATGTGTTTTCACAATTATAACGCGTTTTTTGTGTAGCAATCCATTTTTAATAATCGAACGAAACAACCATAGGTGACAGCTGTTGCCACTTGAAAAAAATATTTACAAAAAAATTAAAAAGAGCGCTCTTATTGCCACCCTTTGTAAGACTTAAGAGTTTCGCATGATTGTTTTCAGAATGTTTTAACACCAATTTTAATGACGTCTTGTCAAAGTGGTGACAAATGGAAGTAAATACTACTTGTAAAGCTAAGTCAACGGCTAGTGATGTGTGACTGACCATTAACAGCACAATTTGGGTTGTGTAAGCTAACAACACTAATTTATTTGCTACTTTGTTTTAAGACCTCTTAGTTAAATAATGTTCCAGGCATAGCTTTTTAAATTTTCCATGGGTTTTGAATCTTATTTCAATTACTTAGAGTTCAATTTAATGTGGTACATATTCGTCCACTGCCTGGCTAAGGGTTAAGGCAACGGTACGCGAGGTATTCTCGTCAATGACACGATAGTATCCGAAAATGAACCTCACACCTATCCCCGAGGGGGTTGGCAGAGGTATTCTATTCCTAGATATACTCACTTAAGACGGATCTGTTGGCTCAGTTGGTAGTGACTCTGCCTTCTGAGTCGGAGGTCCCGGGTTCGATCCCCGCTCGGGGCAACATTTTTGTGCATGAACATGTCTGTTGGCTTCGTGTCTGGTCGTTTAATAATTATTTAAGTTAGTTAACCAGTTGTTTAGTACCCATAGTACAGGCCCTGCATAGTTTGGGACTAAATAACCGTGTGTGAATTGTGTCCCACAATTTATATTTATATTTCGACTAGTATTTTTCGAACCCCTAAACGTGATAGATGGTGATCTCATTGCAGGACCGTTGTGCCGAGGTATTTTCCTACACCGTTGAAAAAGTGAATAGATAATAATGTAGTTTTTATCGTCAGTTTTACAAAAACTAATTGGTACAGCCAAGAGCATGTGGAGCTTGACACATTGGACTTTGTAACGTTCTTATTACAACTGCCTTAGAGGTCAGACTCACACTACAAGTGTAATGCTTCGTATGCTCTTGTAGGAATCGAACCCGAGAGGCATACTATACTACAGTTCTTAAAGACAAAACGTTTACTAATAAAAAACTTTAATAACGCTTGATTCGTACATGCATGAATCTGACCATCTCTCACTATGCAGTCGGTAGAGGAATTCAAATTATTATTGTGGTTCTTGAAACGCTAAACTTTGATCCACATTATTTTTAAATAGCCGAGAAATTCTCAAAAGTAAACGAGTCTTAAACATCTTTAAAACATACCTAAAGCATAATAGCCGTGTTAATAGTGCCTGTTAAGGCTACAAATTCGTAAGTCAGGGTAATTTCTTAGCTACCTTGACTACTGGATTAGCTGGATATCCTTGTGAAAAGTAATTAAGAAAATTCAATCTATGTCCCATACAACGTTAAGTTAAGAATTTCATTTTTGAGGGCTAAAAATTATAGGATAGTAATCACTAGGGGAAAAAATGGCCCTTTTTAGAAAGTAGTCATTTTGGGAACTTTTCATTATGTGCCTGTGCAAAAAGGTAAAATTCCTCATCATCTACAACCCTTATGGGCCATTTACACGAGGGCAATCCACTAAGACAATCCACTAAGACTGCATACAAAAAAAACGTGAGGACAATGGAATGGATTGTCCTCACGTTTTTTTTGTATGCAGTCTTAGTGGATTGCCCTCGTGTAAATGGCTCATTAAGGTTGCAACGTTTGAATTTGATTTCCTTTAACCAAATACAAAAATGTTATTCAATCTACAACGTTTTGTGGTAAATGTAAACAGATATCTACTAGAGTATAAGTATAATTAATTGAACCCTTACCAGCTCACAGCTGAGCTGTGGGTCTTTCCTCACTTTTGAGGAAATATATGGCATAATCTCCCAGGGAGATATTTGGCTAGCAACACAGAGGGGTTTTTCAAAAAGATTTGATTTGTTTTCCTTATTTTTGAAAATAAAAGATTGTTTCTTTTTAATATAAATTCCCAAAATCAATATTCATGGTAGGTACTTTCCTTCATCCACGGCCTTTTTTATTAGCATAATTTCATATCATCTATATTTAGGTTACTTTCCTCCTAACCACGGCCTTTTTTTCACCCTGTGAGTGATCTTCGAGTCAGATTTTATACTAAAAAGGTTAAAGATCTCGGGTCTTGCTCGACCTTGTCCCGAGGCGAGGAGATACCGTGGTTACTAACGACACTACGACGCTGTCATTTTTACTATGAAACATGTCACTTTTTGACACATGTCACTTTTTTGTCATAGATTGGTCCTAAAATACCGAAGTATCGTAAATCGGACGACCGTGGTAGTCTCGCTGATATGTGGGCGTTGTATTACTTGTATTAGGGAATATTATTCAAAGTTGCGGTGGTGCAGATCTGTTTCCCACTCCCACCTCTTAAGCCAAGAAAATGAGACACAATTGATTTTTGTCGCGCATTGAAACCGCACGGTGCTTGACTAATATGTAAAACACCTTTAAGGCGCCCCCGACATGTAAAAGGACACTACCATCTCTTTATATTTAACATCATTGGACACTACTCCTATAATACTACATAAAGATCATACTTCTAAATAACTTACGACAATTATCGATAATAGTACCTACTAAATACAAGATTAGTATGCTAAATGAGATATTTAGTTCAAGTTGAACCGTCCAATTTAAGTTCAGGGATATCAACACATGCCTAACTAGGATAGACCGGTTTAGGATCTAGACCTAAATTTACGACCTGGATTGTACTCTGTCTATACTTCTATACTAATATTATAAAGAGGAAAGATTTGTATGTTTGTATCTTTGTTACGAATAAACTCAAAAGCTACAGGACCGATTTTAAAAATTCTTTCACCAATGGAAAGCTAGAATATCCCTGAGCAACATAGGATATATTTTATACCCCTATTCTCACGGGAACGGGAACTACGCGGGTGAAACTGCGCAGAACCCGAAGAGATTAAAATATAATATGGAGGGCATAGAGGGGACAAAGCGAGGAAAATTTGAAGCCAAAAGTTATTCCAAGTGGAATAAGTCTAGAATAATTTCGACCGAATGACAATTGACAGCTCGTGTTTATTGGCTGGGTGCGCGATGACAGCGCCAACTAGTGGTAAGAATTAGGGCGGACTTTGAAATGTCAAATGTCTGGCTGTCATTACGAAAAGTAAGTAAACACAAAAATAATTTCAGTGAAACAACGTTATTTACTTAGGTCCTGTTGGATATTGTAAGTCTATAGCGTCGATAATAATGTTGACCTTTTTTATTTCCCGTCAAAAATGCCACAATCAGTAAATTTCAGGCAGTATACCTACACGGACTTTCTCATGGCTTCACGGTAAATAAGTAAAGAAATAGACAAAATTTATCGACTAGAGCGTTTCATGTATCTTGTAGACCATTATTTATAGCAGTACTGTCGATAATAATGCAGACTGTTGTGTAATTTCAGTTCAACATGGCCAAATTGATTATAAAAACTGGATTCCGGACAATAACGCACAATATAGTTTTTCAGTCACAAACCACCACAAAAGGCAAACAGTTAGTTTTGGCTCAACATGTGCAAGATGTAAAAGAAATAAAATGTGAAAATCAAATGAGCCACACCATTGAAGCTAGTGTAAATAGACAAACTTCAGTGACATCAACGCCATACAAAAGATCATTGAAGTCGTTGATCTTGTTTTCAACTTGCTCTTGGAATTTTTTTGAATTTCCGATCGCTATTTTTGCCATTATTCTTGCAGTTGATTACGCAGCAGGTTTCGTTACCCATGTTCAAGTATTTATTTTCACTAAGAATGCACGAATACGCAAATTTCTCTAGTAAAAAGTGACAGTTCGTCCGACCCTAGTTCCTTTTTCAGCCACCATGGGCGCTGCGATCGATTCGTGGTTCCCCCACCACCTACTTCGCACCCAGCCAATACTAACTGACATGACGCTTGAGCTTCAACATGCTTCAAAGTTTTGTATGAAAATATTCCCAATGCCCCGTCTATGTCCTATTATATTTTAATCTCTTTGGCAGAACCGCTAGTAAGTTGCTTTTCAAAAATACTTTATCAATTAAGACAGATACTGAAACGTAGACCTTCGATGCTGGATTATAATATCTCTGCCGACTCCCTCCTAATCTACTTATACTACATACTTATCTGCATGAGAATTATAAGGAGGAATTTTTTTTTGTATATTTATTTGTCCCTCTTTCACCAATTGAAACCGTAGGTACTTCTTTGGGTTAATTTTCCCACGGGAACGGGACTTGCGTGGGTGAAGTCGCGCGGAGCAGCTAGTAAAATAAATGCGTAATTGAATTTCTAGCTGGTTCTTCTCGGGGTAGGTACTTACTGCATTTGGAACCAGCAAATCGTCGATGGAGATGGGCTGCTGTTTACATTTAGCCAATCGTCTTGGACGAGCTTAGAGTGCCTTGTTATTAGACTATTGACGTTTCTAAGTGTATTTTTTTTACCTACAGAAAATAAATGAATTTTGACTTTGCGTATGCTTCTTGCGTTGTCCTTCTTTCGAGTAGGGAACCGACGGATCGACGTATTTTTTGCATAGAGATCAGGAAGTGACAGTCTACTTTTGATTCCAGAATCCGGACGATGTCGCGGGCATAAACTAGTAAGGTCTTAATTATGACGTCTCATCATCTCATGGCCTCACTCCATGGGAATATTCATATCGCGGTGTATAAATCTTTCTCACGTTTAAAATGTTTATGTGTTTCTCTCATAAATGAGTACATACTTATAACGGTAAAAAACATATCCTTCTTGCTTAGGACGCTGACAAAGGTGAACCTAGTGCTTTTTTAAACAAAAACAAACGATTTTTTTCAAATAGTAAAAACTGACGAGTTTTGAATCGTGTCTTGAAGTATTTTTCGAATACAAAAAACACTTTGATCTTCTACCTACATAAAGTTAAAAACACGTTATTGACAATAAGCGGTCAATTAAGCAATAAAAAATATTTCTTCGTTTAATATTGTCAAAATTGTTTTATATTTTATTCTAGAAATAACAAATCAGGATTTATAGGTTTATTGTGTCGAAATTTTAATATTTAGTGTATTTATCGAAAACAAACGTATGTTAACAAAATATTAAACTGACTGAATATAAATTGCAATGGGACCAACCGAGGTATCCAATCCAATAAAAAAAGAATAATTAAAAACGGACAACTCTGTAAAAAGTTATGCGTGCTCATAAAAAAACATGCTTTTTTATGTATGGCCAGCGTCAAATAAATTAAATGAGCCAAAAAAATAAAAAAAATATGTCACGCCTTTTATCCCTGAGGTGCTCTATTACTGGATATACCCACTTTTTCACAAGATATATTGGCCCCTAAACGTGATAGGTCAAATGAGCCTATACTCGAGGGCTTTACGAGTAGCCATTGAGGAGTTGCGATATCTACCTCTTGGCTCCATCATCAGATCTGCTCGTTGATACCATAATATTGCAAATTTACCGAACTAATAATAAGTATGCCAAATTTTAGCTCAATCGGTTGAAGATATTTGCTTCAAAATTGAGTTGCAAGATTCCGCCCGACCAAATATGCATTGCCATATAATAATATGAAAGCTTGTAAAATCTACTTGAGAACATCGTCTTTTACTCTGGTCTGGTCTGGTCGGGTACTCTTTATCTGGCTTTTCTTTAAAACATCGCCGATCTGGTCGATGTAGGTACGCCTAGGTCGTTCTTTACCGACTCGCCCATTCACAACACCCTTGTATATTTGTCTCGTTAGACGACTTTCATTCATCCGCTCAATGTGACCAATATATGTATCCAACTAACACTGTATATCTACTATATAAAAAAAAGTCGGGTTTTCCTTCCTGACGCTATAACTCCAGAACGCAATAACCGATTTCCACGGTTTTGCATTCGTTGGAAAGGTCTCGGGCTCCGTGAGGTTTATAGCAAAGAAAATTCAGGAATTTTTTTTACAGAAAAGCGGGAAAATCTTATAAGCATTGCACCCGTGCGAAGCCGGGGCGGGTCGCTAGTTATGTCTATTTGTTGTACCCAATAATTCCTGTAGGAAGCATTGAACGAGCTGATACATAGTAGAAATAGTTATAAAACTTTACACATTTTTGCGCCTATTTCGTCCCATTGTGGTTACTGCAAACGTCATTCTTTTGTATGAACATTACAATTTAAATAGTCGAGTAAGTGTATTGAATGTAAAGCGGATCATAAATATTCTTTAGAGGATTTCTTGTACGCGCTTTGTGACTCAATAGTAAGGGCATAGCTGGACGGCATCGGCCTACCCGCTATGCCTTTTTAGGGTTCCGTACCTCAAAAGGAAAAAACGGAACCCTTATAGGATCACTTTGTTGTCCGTCTGTCCGTCCGTCCGTCCGTCTGTCAAGACCCTTTTTCTCAGGAACGCGTGGAGGTATGAAGCTGAAATTTATATCAATTACTCAGGTGTACTGTCCCTTGAAGCTGTGAAAAAATCAAACTTCTAAGCCAACGCAATCAAAAGATACAGCCGTTTATGCCGCAAATTTTCGACACTTGCAAGGGAATCAAAACCTACAGGGTGCTTCCCGTGAACTCAGAATCTTGAAATTTGGTACGAAGCAACGTCTTATAGCATAGATAAAGGAAAAATTACGAAAACCATAAATTTGCAAGGTTGTACGGAACCCTCGGTGCGCGAGTCCGACTCGCACTTGGCCGGTTTTTTTTTTAATTTTTGGAACGTAGTTCCTTATCGCGCGTTGCGAAAACAAATAAGACCAAAAGTTGTAACGACCGACACTTTTTGCTATAGTTGAAGCTCTATGATGATGATGATGACGACGACGACGACGACGACGACGACGATGATGATGGAACCGGGTGTCCTTTGACACGTCTCAAGTTTTTTTTAATTAATGATGGGCTTACTCTTGACCCCAGACAAGCCCAAGAGCAAAGACGCGTACGATGGGACGAGTTGCCCAGAAGATGCCTGTTCACTCGATCAATGCTTGTGGGTTATATGCAAAGAGATTAAAATATAATAGGACATAGAGGGGGCATTGGGAATATTTTCATACAAAACTGAAGCTCAAGCGTGATGCCAGTTAGTATGAACTCGAGCTGTCATTCGGTCGAAATTGTACTAGACTTATTCCACTTGTAATAACTTTTGGCATCAAAATTTCCCTCGCTTTGCCCCCTCTATGCCTTATTATATTTTAATCTCTTTGGTTATATGCCTAAACAGCTATACATAAGTTGGTGGAAAAATAGAGATAGGCTTGTCCGAGAAAATAGTCCTTTCCTACTCTCCAACAAGCACGAGCAAGCTTTCCGTTGGTAAATTTATAAAATCGGTCCAGAAATTTTAATAGCCATAGAACACACAACAAAAGAAATCATTCCTCTCCATAATATTACTGTAGATTACGGGATGCAGATCATAATTACATGATAATAATATGTGTTTTTTTTTGTCTCATAATTGATTTCGATTTGTTTGTCCATATTGCTGTTTCATTAACCTACCATGAACTAGAATTATGTACATGTTAAATGTATCATAACCTGATGCTTTAGATACAATAATTGTACCTGAATTTAATGATAATAATCCAACTGCTCATTATGGCTGTAATAGGCGGAAGTTTCTGTGGACGAGTTTAAATGTTATTCAGGATCAGATAAAGATAAAACCTATTATTTTTTAATTTATTCATACACTCTAATGACAAGATTTGCGATTGCAGTACTTTTTTACTTTAACATCATTAATCGTGAAAGGCCTTACCAAGAATGTATGTTATTCTAATGTATCAGCTATATTACCGGCTATATTACCTACTGTAAATCCGTTCTGTAGTTTTTGCGTGAAATAGTAAAAACATCCAATCCATCCTAACAAAATTTCGCGTTTCTAATGTAAGAAGGAATTCGCTTTGGTAAAATTCGCTGTAATAAATGTCGAAGTTGTGAATTACAGTCGATAAACTCCTATAGTCGATTCCACTTTATGGGTCTTAGTCTATTTATATAGTCTCTATTTGACATTTGTTACGTGGTCAGTGCTTGGTCTACTTACACTGGCGGTAATGACAGATATACGGATGAAGCAACGTACGTCAAAATGAAGATGATTGCGATATATATGCCAGCTGATTAAGAACAAACTAATGTCAGATCTTGCGTTTGTTATGTTATACCTTGAATAAGATTTCATTTAGGTTTTTCTTTTTCAAACGTGAGAGTCCCAATTCGGGTAAAACATATAACTGTTCTGTATAGCAGTCATAAATGATTGACACTTAATATTGATATATAAATACCAATGTATAATTTCCACGTTATCAAAATCATCACGTTCAAAGATCGACTGTGATCGAGGAAACGAAGAAGACAAAAGACGCGAGTATCACAGCGGCACGTGACATGACAAAAATTTGAATTCAGAATTCGCACGCCACCCCGTCGCACGCGCACTGTGACAAAATCAGGATAAAACGTGCGCTGAATGAAACAATTCTATTGTTTATGTTTATAACGCCGCATAATACGGTAATTATTGTTATAGCCATTGTGACCCTGAAGCGTCGATATGGAAAAAAATACATACACGCTTTATTCCCAAGGGGTGGCAAAGATATCATCTACACATCTGGAGGCATGATCCCCGTTTAAATTAATGATAGGTGGTAGGCAATTAATTTAATTATTTATGTAGTAAAAAACAAATACACTTTAAACGTCAATAGACAAGGCACTCTAAACTCGTCCATGGAGATTGGCTAAATGTAAACAGCAGCCTACCTCCACTGAAGAGTTGTAAATACCAAATGCAGTACCCCGCGAGCAAAAAGCTCAAGGACGGCTCTTTTTAATTTGATGTCTTACTATTTTTTTTTATGATAAAAAAGGGGGCAAACGAGCAGAGGGGTCACCTGATGGTAAGTGACGTCCGTCGCCCATGGACACCTGCAACTCAAGAGTCACAACTGCGTTGCCGAATAAACTTATGATTAATAAACTCGTAATAAACTTATGATTAATAGTTTGACAGCGTCGAGCCCACAGATCATTATCTAGCTCGAGCCAGTTAATTTCATGCATGTATTTCCCACAAAATAAAGAATACTGACGTACCATAACCAGACCGATGTGTTACACATGCCTCAGATCAAGGCTTCATGCCCAAGGAAGGGCAAAGATATTTTATTTGTGATAGAGCACCCACTTTTAAACCGACTTCAAAAGCGTATGTTTTTTTTTGTTTGTTACCTCAGAACTTTCGACTGGGTGATTATTTTTTTATTTGAAAGCTGGTGCTTCCCGTGTGGTCCCATTTTGGTCCAGTTCTGAGAATGGCATCCATGAGAAAACCATATTTGCATTAATTAAGTTGCGAGACAAATGGACGAATAACTCAATATCACGCCAAACGATTTCGATGATGATTTTTATAACAGACTTCAAAAAAGGAAGAGGTTTTCAATCTGACTGTATTTTTAGTATTATTCGTTGAAGTTGTTTTTTTTACTCTTTAGAGTTCCGTGTTATCAGCGTTGAAGTGATAGCTGATGAGCCCATCAGACCGTGTGTGTATGTGTTACAAATAAAAAAAAACTCACGCCTTTCATCCCCTAGGGGGTAGGAGAGGTATTCCATTACTGGATATACTCACATTTCACGAGATACATTGGACCCCTAACCGTGATAGGTGGTGAGCCCATCACCGGATCGGGTCTATTTACACATGCTCCAGAATTAATTCTAAGACCTGTGGGTTTCCTCACGATGTTTTCCTTCACCGTCGAGCTAGTGATAAATATGTACGTCAGTTTTTGAAAAACTCATTGGTACGTGCCAAGATTCGAACCCAAGCCTCACTGATTTTCAGCCGGCTCTTTAACCGTAAAGGCTATCACTACTCAATGTATGTGTTACAAATGCCTCGAAACCTGCGGGTTTTCCTTACTTTTGTTTTCCTTCAACGTCGACCAGTGATCAAAATGCACGTTATCATTATCAACCCGTAACAGCCCACTGCTGAGCTGTGGGTCTTTCCCCACTTATTACGATTGAGGAAGTATGCGATTTTGGGGGAGCTTGATCCTTGACCCTTTGGTTTGGTCAGGGTAGGTTTTATAAAGGAAAAAAGTAGTTTTTAACTCATAATGAGCCTCGTCGGATAACTTTTTGCGAATTCTCCATGATTTCGTTAAGTTGTAGAGTTGTCATAAGATGACTCAGATGCTAGGGCGCCACTGTGTGTACAGAAGTTAGGTAAATACGAAAAATTAATTGATCCTCCCAGAATCACTTCCGAATAGGGTTACCGCTTTGTACATGAAATGGTTTTTGTCAGCGGAAGTGACTGTTATTGTCTCATAAATGTTTATGTTTTGCAGGTGTATCTATGTTTGTAAAAAATTATATATAAGGTATTTATTTTATATATCTATGTTTGTATGTATGAATATTAAGTATGTAAACATATTTCGCTGTGATTGTGGTGACCGCCTGTAGCATTAACGGCTTGACGGATTTTTAACAACAAGGTGTCATGTTCATCAACATTTTTACTCGACTGCTCTAAAAGGCGGCTAATGCTGTAACACGCAGTCACTTTTCAACCGACTCCAAAAAGGAGTAGTTTCTCAATTCAACTGCATGTTTTTTTATGCTTGTTTTTACTCAGAACTTTTAACTGGTTAAACCAATTATGATGATTTTTTTTTATTTGAAACCTGGTGCTTCCTGTGTGGTCCCATTTTTCATTTTCTCTCTCTTCTATTTGGTCCAGTTCCGACAATAGTAGCCTTGAGAAAACTATATAAATTAATGTAGTTTTTTTACTCTTTAGAGTTTCTCTTTGTTTTAATAATTAATATTATAGTTGTCCACCATTTATTCTAGTTAATGTGACTGAAGTTTATTATAAAAGTAATTACAGTGAGTTAAGATACTCGTAAGTTTATGCAAAATATTTATAAAAACCTGTTTACTTTTAGACATTATCCGTATAAGGAAGTGGTTTGGGGGTTCATTTGTACAATTAGGGCAGTTTAACAGGCCACAGTGAACATTAAAAACTTTTAATGGGTGTTTTAAATTTAAGGTTAAAATGACACCAACTGTGCCATTAGAGTCTACTAGTCTTATAACACTAAGAACAGTATTTCCATTTGATTTAGACATGCAAAATAATTGAAATGATCATGTATTTTGATACTGAATGTGTAGGTAGGTACATCCCGCGATGTTGTACGGCGATATCAAGCTGACTTCCGTATTCATTCATAACACGCATTAAATGAAGACGAATACAATATAGCAGTCATTACAATAATCTGTCATTTATAGCAATTATCCCTAGAGATCGTGAGGTAGGGTTTTCTATGTACTGTTACGTTTTCGCTTTTACCTATATATATGGGTACATAATTTTTATTCGATTTACATCAAAGTTGCTATAACTACAACGCGTCACAGAAAAAGCGCAATTTCTCATACACCCCAATGAGTATAATTAATATAAAAAAATATGATGCACTAGTGCATACTTTAGTTTTGTCTAACCAAATTCCTTAAATAAAGAACCATTATAGTACAGCTTCCATAGGTAGCCCTAAATTCTGGTATGATAATTAATTTTTCGGAAAAAAAATACATTAAAAATAGCTGATATCGATTAACTAGTTGATACTGAAAAATCGAATTTCAGGAATTGAGTTTATTCTGTATACTCATTTTGTATACTCGTGAAAAGTGGATACTTCCAGAAATAGAATACCTACCTACCTGCCTGCCCCCTCGGGGATAAAAGGCGTGAGATTGTTTTTTGCTATATACGTAAAAGTGAGCGTAATTATAATATCCCTGAAGCTACCCCTCATATTTGTTGAAGTATGTAACGCTGGCCACTACTCTATGTTTTTATAGCTATATAAAACATAGGTTCAAAATTTAAATGAGTTGTCAAAAATGAGTGATCGTAAAAGCAAAGTTTTAATAAAAATATTTCTTAGTGGAGACATTCATTACATTGGAGGATTTGGAGGTCCTTAGCGTGCGGTATCCTAAAAAATACAGGTACCTAAAGTGTTTTTAAGCTAGTCTCAATTAATCTCAATCAAGAATTAATTCTGGGACATGTTTAAAAGAACCGGTCCGACCATGGGCTCACCACCTATTACGTTTAGGGGTCCAAACAATACCTCTGCCTACCCCCTCGGGGATAATTTTTATTAAATATATAGAGAAACTTAACCTTATTAAATTGTTCAAATGTGAACTTTATTCCTTATTAAAGCCTTATTACTCTTTTTATTTAGAAATCTAGTAGGCTACGAAATTCAGAAACCATACTTGTTTCTAAATTTAAGGTCCTAAGTGAATCCCTTCCTGAAGTCATGCAAGTGTAATAAGCCTTTTATCTCTACGATTAATTAACCCCATAGTACAATGTATAACTAACTACATATTGCGGTGAGGCCTTAGCTGAAAATACACGTGCGCCTCGACAATTATTGCTATTGTTGATGTTCCCATCGTTGATCCAGCGACAATGTTAACTCATAAGATAAATGACACGATTTAATGGGAGGAAAAGTATCGCTTTATAGTGATGGATGATCATCATCACAAAGAGATTAAAATATAATAAGGCATTAAATCTCTTTGCATCATCATCAACCCGTAACAGGCCACTGCTGCCACTGCTGAGTAGTGCTGAGCTAAGGGTCTTTCCTCACAGATGAGGAAGTATGCATAGTGATAGATGCTATCACGTTAATGGAATATAATTGCTAGCGGTTCTGCGGGGTCAGTTCTCGTTCCCGTGGGAATACGGAAATAAAATGTAGCCTATGTTAAAATAAAAATCAAATAAAAAAATCTCACGCCTTATATCCCCGAGGGGTAGGCAGAGGTATTCCATTTCTGGATATACCCACTTTTCACCAGATATTCTTTGGACCCCCAAACGCGATAGGTGGTGAGCCCATCCGGGTCTGTCAAACATGTCTCATAATTCATTCTTGGACCTGCGGGTTTTTTCACGATGTTTTGCTTCACCGTCGAGCTAGTGATAGATATGTGCGTAAGTTTTGAAAAATTCATTGGTACATGACAGGATTCGAACCCGCCCCTTACTGATTTTCATCATGTGAAGCATGAGGCCCTTTAAACGTAAGGTTATCACTACTCAGTTAGCCTATATAGCTATAGCCTAAGTTACTCGGGAATATTGTAGCTTCCCCTTGGTGAAATAATTTTTTAAACCGGGCCAGTAGTTTTTGAGTTCTTTCGTTACGAACATAAAAATTGAAGTTGTTTAAAAAAAAGTTTGATTTTATTTTCCTATCTACTGTCCAGTACATCTGGTAGTGTATTAAAACTGTTTATCGCTTATTAATATGTAACTTATTCCGTGGAACACGTGATACGTATACGCCGGGATTCAAGTTGCTTAAACAGTTAGAAATTAAATTATTCTATGATTCTCATATCTATTGATAAGTAATCAATATATTTTTATTTCTGTTAATGAGTAAACTATATTCTACGTAACAGAAAACGTACTTAGGTATCGTAATTATGATAACAAATTGTATTTTGGATTATGTACTTACCACAGTTTTGTAAGCTGCTTTTTTCAGCATCTGTGCTTCACTAACACACACAAAACTCACGCACAGAGTCAGAATTATGACAGGATTCCTTAGCCCATGCATTTTTTAAAAGTATTATTTAATTTTCTTTCCCAAAAACTTGGAACTGCGTTTGAAGTTGCAATTTTTTTTTTATTTGTAAGTACTAATATTTTTTCTCTAAAAATACCACTCGTTCCAATTTCAAACGGCTCTCGGTCGCGGGGCTGCGTTCAGAATGCTTCAATGCCAGTGTCCTGCGGGCATTTTTATTTTATCGAGTGCGTCTCATCATCACGCACGGTCTGTGACGTTCGCGTGAATATTTATTATGCATCGGTGGACGCTGTGGTACGCATCGGCTTTTGCCGCCAATAATTATTAGGTTATTTTTTGCAAATTTGAATGTGGCTTTGTCGTCTAGATGTATAATTTTATAGGGCCTGTCAATTTGTGTTTTATCTAATGGATTAGTCCATTCTCACACTTGTATTTGACGTCATTCATTCATCTTTAATGGAGTAGTACCTATTGAACACATTGTGATCGTTCGCATTTTGTTCACATACTTAGTTACTGATGTTTTTGTTTTTACTAACATACATAATCCTATTATTATTTAATTGATTATGCGTGACGATTAAAACTCGATTATTCGGTGATTAAAATATTTTTTGTGTTTGAGAATGCCGTGGAAAATTCTTTGGATTATTCCGCCTCGAGATACTTAAAATTTGCTGAGCAATTGGGTCAAATACAAAGATAAATACACTAAAGTAAATGATTTGTGGTTAGGTACTTTTTATTAAAATTACGTAGGTATGTAAGTAATTCGATTTTTTAAATGTTATCTAATGATGATATTATGATGTTAATTTTAATACTTACCTAATAAAATTGCCACGGGGAGTCATTTTTTACATCTTTTGTAATTTAGTTCGTAGTTTTAGTTTGAGTTTAAGTTTTCTTTTTTTTTTATCTTTATGTCTTTATCTTAATAAATATGATGTTAATGATGATAATTTAATAATGTTACTATTTATGGTTAAAAAACAAAGAAAGCAAAAAAAATCTTTCAAAGTCAAAGTCAAAAGTTTTTATTCAATGTAGGGACTTATAAGTCCTCTTATCGAAAGTCATTGCGACTCCACCGCTTCGGTATGTATAGTTGGGGAGAAGAAGCGGGGCAAGAAACTCCTCAACACATTATTCTTTTAAACAATCAATACAATACAAAGTACAAGTTACATGGTTTTAGTGCTTTGCTGAGCTGGAGAAAATTTACACCAAACCTTTTTTATTTTACATTTGATATTTTTCGATAAAACTCATCACTTAGCTTCCGTATCGACGACTCGATGTGACTGTATTTTGCATGTTAGTGGCGATTAGCAAAAAAAAATAATTCTTTGTTATCAAGCTATCATCATTTCATAAAATAAAATAAATAAAATGTACCTACTGCCTGGCTGAGTGGTCCCATGGTCGATGACAATATACAATTCCATTATGTCTCGAACCCATAATTTTACAGATATCCTGGGAATATTAAAAAACTTTATTTGATGCCTATATCGTATAAGGAACCTGTCAAGTTCCTATGCGATTCGAGAATAGTGAATGACTTACTGTATTGTATAGTGTATTTATTAGGTACTAGCTGTTCTGAGCGGTTTCAACCGCGTAGTTCCCGTTCCCGTGGTAATACGTTGACAAAAAAATAAAAATAAATAGTCTATGTTACTCAGAGATGTTGTAGCTTTCTATTAGTGTGAGACTTTTTAAAATCGGTGTCAATAGTTTTTGAGTTCATTCGTTACAAACATACAAATCCTTTCTCTTTCTAATTCGTGTAGATGTAGATTAAACTTTATAATATAATAAACTTTATACTCGTAATATAATAAATTCCTTCCTGTTGCTTGACGGGTAACCCATAATATCGTTTGAGGCAAATAGGGTTGTGTCCTACCTAGTCAAATCAGTTACTTTTTACGATCTGTCAAAACGAAATTTTACTATGGAAAATGTACTGAAATAGCAAACCGTGACGTCATAGTTTGTAGTACTCAATTGCAGTACTTTTTTTGATTGTTTTATGATTTTAAATTTGCTATAATTGTAAATTGAAAATCGAAATACATATTTTGAGGTGTTTTGGGATAATCTTTTTAATGTATGACTACTCGCAATTTAACTTCGATGCTGTCAACTACCCAATTGTATAAGAAATTATTGATTTGTATGGGAAACTTTGATGACCGTCTTCCTGCTTAGATTGAAACTCAATGTGGGCTGGTGAATGTGAACGCTAGTCGTATAAAGAAAAACTATAAAAACGCTTTGAAATGCCTATAATTCGTACCATAAAGTAATTAAACGAAGAGTAAAAAAATCGACTTCAACTTATATGGTTTTCTCATGGATGCCATTAGGTTCGATTCTGCATTACAGCGACTAAACTTATTTTAGTTTATTCCTGTCTTTAATATACCTCAAAAAAAAAGGGATAGAAGATAACCTACCGAATTTAGTCCTGTCAGAGGCTGTATTTTAGTCGTGACTTATTTACTTATGCACTAAACATGTTATGAAATGCCTTAGTTGACAGGACTAATTTTAATTTGACAGGACTAAATATCACTCGTCTCTTTTCTTCTCTATGAGAAAGAAAATGACAGGACTAAACTAAAATAAGTTTAGGCGCTGTAATGCAGAAATTGTCAGAACTCGACCAAATTTAATTTATTAAACAGTCGAATTGATAACCTCCTCCTATTTTGAAGTCGGTTGAACATAATTGTATGTTACCTTTGCACGGCTAATCGGGTGAATCAATCAATCAATTTGGCAGAACGACAGATTACATCTTAAGGAAGGATATAAGCTGTTTCTGATCCGGAAAAACCTGGAAAAACACATACTCGTAATTTCTAGGTGACGCGATAAGTGGATTTCTACGGGGTTTTCGTTTTGGACTTCTAATCTAGCCTTTAAGGAGCAAATGTCACTGTACTTTATCGAAAAATTTTCCACACTCGGCGTCAAAAAAATCGCACCTTTGAAAAACCACTTTTAATCCCATTTAGAATCAATGATGATGGGACTATTAGGCATCATTTTATAGGTCTAATCATCAACATTCCGCAAATCGTACTTTAGTCTTGCTAGGTCATAAAAAAAGAAGTGATTGCAAAAGAAGAAGAAAAAGTTTGTTGACAAAGAATTAAAGTAAGACAGAAAAATGCTTAAAAACTACTTAAAACCTAGTTTTACCCCCCCCCCCCTTTTATACCTCTAAAAGGTAGCGCAACTAGCGGCCCTTTTATAAAGTAATTATGCATTATTTTTGTTTAACGTCGTTATTTGGGTGAAATGTTTTTTTTAATGCCATAAATGATTGTTAATTTTAATGTGGTTAAATTAATGTTTAAAATGATACTTAATAGTCCCATCACCAAAGATTCTAAATGTGATTAAAAGTGGTTTAAAGTATAGTATAGTAAAGTAGTATGTGTAAACAGACCCGGTCCGGCGATGGGCTCACCACCTATCACGTTTAGGGGTCCAATATATCTCGTGAAATGTGGGTATATCCAGTAATGGAATACCTCTGCCTACCCCCTCGGGGATGAAAGGCGTGAGATTATGTATGTATGTATGTATGTATGTGGTTTAAAGTATTATTTTCCGAAGGTGCGATTTTTTTGACGCCGAGTGTATTTAAGTATAATTTATGTATCTAAACCAAAATAGTTTTTATTCTTTCTACATTAATATTATAAAGAGGAATGTATGTTTGTAACGAATAAACTCAAAAACTACTGGACAGATTTAAAAAATTCTTTTACTAGAGGAAAGCTACATTATCACTGACTAACATAGGCTACCCCGTATTCAGTTGGGAACGGGAACGCCGCGGGTGTAAATAAATAAAAAACTTTTTTATCTTACCTTAGTCACAGATTACTAAATAGTTGCCTTCGCCAACTTGAATATTATGCTTGTATCGTAGAGTTAATTTAAAAAAAATTGTACTACATACCATCATCAACCCTAATAACTTCTCACGCTAGGAAGAGGAATAAATAATAGTATGTATGGGACTATTGTATCGGAAGGATGTGAATTCTGCCTAAAAACCTAAAATGATGATATTGAGTCCTTTGAAATTTAATGTTAGCACAAAAAGTCTTCGCGAAAATGTGTATTATATATAAGTACCTACACATTAGGATATTATACCGTAATGGTATGTTTCATTGATTATTTTTACTATTTGCGGCCAATTCCGCCAAATTATTTCTGCTTAGCCTGATGGTTAAGTTCGCCATATGTACATTTTCTTAGTACATGAAGTTAAATAAATAAATATTTTTATGCTGACCTTAATTAAAGCGCTGAGTGTCCAAAAGTGGACTGTTTACCCATAATGCAAAGGTTTGGTCATGGAAGTAGAGAATATTGGTATTGACAGCCGAACCGAAATCATCTTTAAAATACTATCAAAAGTAGGTCGTTTCTTGTTTGCCACAAGGTTAGGTTTACTTTACCTTTGGGAAGTAAATAAATGTAATTCAAAATGCAAATTTCATTTGTGTACACGATGGAAAATAATGCTAGAGAATTCCACGCTTTACGAAGTAGTATGAAGCCTGAAATTCAGGGCCGTTTGTTTAAGTGTCATTTGGTTTATTGTTAGTTGTCATTCCGAAACCCTGTACAAATTTGTAGTTTAGGTTATATTTTTTAGTTTCATTTATATTATTTTAATCATATTTCATATTATAGTATAAAACAAAGTCGCTTTCTCTGTCCCTATATCCCTATGTCCCTAGCCGGGGCGGATCGCTAGTTACTTATATTTTATTATACATATATCGCAGCTCTTATTCAGCTCTTATTAATCCCAAATAGGCAATGCAACAGTAATTTGAATCCCTCATTATAAAAATGTTTGAGCGGAAGCTTCTTGTGGTTAATTATATTTTTTTAAATTCTAAGTCTTCTTATGACAGTAGGTATTCAAATTTAGAAGCCTTGACTTACGGCGGCAACTTGGATGCAGTTGTATTGTACGAAATCCTGCGTAATAAGTGTACCTAGTAGATCGCAGCAAATACGCGATCACAAATTATTTTATCTTAAAACAACTAGATCTAATGCTGGTGTACGAGATCCTCTGCCCAGAATAATGAAGTCTTACAATGAAAACTTACGTATATTAAATATTAATTTCCAATGTCTGATAATTAATTTAAAAAACAAAATATTCAAATCTTATAGACTCTTCTCGGCCAAACATGTTAACATAAACTTTTTTTGTTGACTTATTATAGTTTTAGTTTATACAACTTTAAGAGCACACACGTGATCGGTTTACTGTTGTACAGTACGGCCGTTTTAACTTGTCAGCTCTGAAGTAGCGCAAATGGCTGCGCAATAACATTTTTTAGCGACCATTTGGCGGTACGAGGGGGTTTGCGCAGACGAAACCTATGTTCAAAGAAGCCAAGTTAAAACGACCGTAGTGTATAATATAGCATATATATGAATAACTATGCTGATTGTACAGCCTAAACCATTGGGTTTAGAGACTTGGAATTTTGCACATAGATAGCTCATACAGTGTAGCAAAGAGATTTAAATATAATAAGGCATAGAGGGGGCATTGAGAATATTTTCATACAAAACTTTGAAGCCTAAGCGTCATGTCCTTGTCATGTCTGTTAGTATGAACGCGAGCTGTCATTCGGTCGAAATTGTACTAGACTTATTCCACTTGGAATAACTTATGACTTCAAATTTTCCTCGCTTTGTCCCCTCTATGCCCTATTATATTTTAATCTCTTTGGGTACTAAGTACATTTTTTTCATAGTAAATTTTCGTTTTGACAGCTCATGAAAAGTGACACATTTGACTTGGCAGTAATCCTATTGTTAATGGTCCCAATTTTTACCGAATTTTACATTCTCCGCACGTAGTTCTTACTTGGATATTGGCGAAAGCCACCGAAATTACCGTGAAAATCATTATCACGTAAAAGAAGAAAAAAAAAACTCACGCCTTTCATCCCCGAGGGGGTAGGCAGAGGTATTCCATTACTGGATATACCCACATTTCACGAGATACATTGGACCCCTAAACGTGATAGGTGGTGAGCCCATCGCCCACCAGACCGGGTCTATTTACACATGTCTCAGAATTAATTCTGAGACCTGCGGGTTTCCTCACGATGTTTTCCTTCACCGTCGAGCTAGTGATAAATATGTACGTAAGTTTTTGGATACTCATTGGTACATGACAGGATTCGAACCCGAGCCTCACTGATTTTCGGCCGGCTCTTTAACCGTAAAGGCTATCACTGCTTTAAGAAGAAGAAATAAATATACAAATATATTTATTTCATTATCACAGATTGCAGTGCGGGAGACAGCGATGTCGCCCACCGCCCCAGCCCCGTCGAACCCAGAGAGGACCGAGCTTCTGGGTTCCCTGACCACGCAGCAGCAGCAGCGGACCAGCGCCAGGGTGATCAAGAAGCTGCGACTGGAGCCAGTCCCGGATAAGGACAAGCGGAGCAAAAGGCCTGACGGGACCGATGGTGAGGAATGAATGCTGGCAGTGGAGCAAAGTTAAAATACCCACCACCCTAGGTGACCCGGCGGTTTAGGATGTGCGTTGATACCTCCCCAATTAGTCAGTCAGTTTATCATTTTTATAATAATAACAAATAATAACAAATAAATTGTGGAACACAATTCACACACGGCTATTTAGTCCCAAACTAGGCAGGGCCTGTACTAGGGGTGCTAAAGAACTGATAAACATACTTAAATAAATATTAAACGACCAGACACGAAGCCAACATACATGTTCATGCACACAAATGTTGGCCCCGAGCGGGGATCGAACCCACGACCTCCGACTCAGAAGGCAGCATTCCGCCCGTGAGCATAAAAATATAATTATAATGCTTTGTTTTCAGACTTACCCGACTGCGAGACGCCGAGCAAAATCGACGACAAAGACCCGTTAAAATTCCCAACAGTGAAACAGCGCATGCCCAAAGCCCTCTGGTCGACAGACGAGAAAAACCTCTTCTTCGAAGCCCTAAACGAGTACGGAAAGGACTTCGACGCCATCACCTCATACATCTGCTCCAAGATGAAGAAGAAGGGGATGACCGATGCCAACTTAAAGACGAAGACTCAAGTCAGCCATTTTTATTACAGAACCTGGCATAAGCTTTCTAAGCACGTCCATTTTGATGAAAGTAAGTATAGCAGCATTTCTAAACAAGAACAAAATTGTTCATTGTCTTGTTTTAAGCGATTTCAGAGCAGTAACAGTAACGGTCTGTTAGTGGATTAACAGCTTTGGTATCAAGATATTTTGCCGTAACATAATCCTACTCGTAATCGTATCCTACTAATATTATAAATGAAATAAAAATAACAATTTAATTTCAACACTGTACACGTTACCCATGACGAGTGATGTACACGGTGTACATATCTAAAAATGAATCAACATCTTTTTGTTTATGTTGGTTGAAATGCTTAACGATTAACTTGAAATTTTATTATGGTTTTTAGTTGTCTCACTTTGGATTTTAAGCAGAACTTATAAAAATATACTTTTCAAATAAAATAAAATGTTCAGGTACAATAAAAAAAATTTTTTTGAGCTCGCGGCCTCTTGGGCCGGGGCCCTCTTGGGTCGGGGGCCAGTGGCATTTTGCCACCCCTGCCATCCTATTGTTACGCCATTGCCAAAAATATATCTCTGCCTACTACCACAGTGATAAAAAGCGAAAGCATATTTTTATTTTTTGTTATTTTGACACTTGCATGAGTTAGGTCCATTTGCTAAATAATTAAATTAGCCCCTTTAAAAGGTTGTTGAATTTTAAATTATCATCGTAATGATGTTCTTTATTATTATTAATGATGGGCTCATTCTTGACCCCAGATTAGCTCGACTTGTTTAGTAATTAAGCTTCTCGTTAGCTTTTTATTAACTTAATGTTGACGTATAGATGTGGATCTTCAAGTTTGTTCGTATATCATAGTTTCAAATATACTGCACTCGACTGTATGTATCTAAGTATACTAATCACAACATAGTATAAAACAAAGTCGCTTTCTCTGTCCCTATATCCCTATGTCCCTATGTATGCTTAAATTTTTAAAACTACGCAACGGATTTTGATGCGGTTCTTTTAATAGATAGAGTGATTCAAGAGGAAGGTTTTAGTATTAGCATTGCACGCGTGCGAAGCCGGGGTGGGTCGCTAGTATTATTATAAAGAGGAAAGATTTGTATGTTTGAAAAATTAAAAAATATTTTATTTTCAGTTTACAAAAGGCATTTGCTACATACTAAGGCCAGGGCTGACCTTCTGACCTATTAAGTTTAAAGAAGTGTTTGTATGTTTGTTACGAATAAACTCAAAAACTACTGGACCGATTTTAAAAATTGTTTCACCAATGGAAAGCTAAAATATCCCTGAGTGACATAGACTATATTTTATCCTGTGAAACCGCGAGACGCTGCTAGTGCTACATTCATTATGGACATTATTTCATTTTTTAAATGAAAATATAATACGAAAACCATATGGTTTTTGTTGTTCCAGTTTGTCCCAGCGCAAAACATAATATCAAATTATTCTAAAAATTGTGACAAAAGCAAAGGTCATTAATCCCATAGATGATTTTGCTTTCCCAGTGTTTATTCAAATTTTTGAATACAATACACAAATACAAAAAATGTAAGAGCTATGAACGCCCTCTGAAAAAAAAACAATGCGACGCTATGCTAATTAATTCGTAAGTGTTCTTGTAAACTTTTTTTCCAACATGTTTCAACAAATTGAAAATATCATAATGAACGTGAATTAAATTAAATTCAAATCATTCATTTCTGTAGGTAACAAAAAATAAATACACTTTAAACGTCAATAGTCTCAAAATAAGGTACCTACATTCTCGTTCATGGAGATTGGCTGAATGTAAACAGCAGCCTGTCAGACGACGAGCTGCTGCAATTAATTAATAATCTCAGAATCCGATTGACGCCTGATAACTCCAATCCATTAAGACTTACTTCTATATACAATGCGTAACAGAAAAAGCGCAGTTCCTCATACACCCCAAATTAGTATATTAATATAAAAAAAATATGATGCAATCGAACTTTAGTTGTGTCTAACCAATTTTCTTAAACATCGATTAATAATAGCACGATTTCCATAGAAAGCACTAAATAAAGCTACGATAATTCATTTTTTTTTAATTTAATACATATTAAAAATAGCTGAAATCGAATAAGTAGTTGATACTGAACAAACTAATTTCAGGAATTGCGCTTATTCTGTTACATGTTGTATATAAAATGATAAACTGACTGACTGATTGGTGATGTATCAACGCGCAGCTTAAACCGCTGGGTCTAGAGACTTGATATTTTGCACATATATAGTTACATATACAGTGTAGGCATCCACTAAGAAAAGATTTTGCAAAATTGATACCCTAAGGGGATGAAATAAACGTGCGCGAGCGAAGACGCCTGTAAAAGCTAGTAAAATATAAAGGTCTCACGACTTTTTTTCCGATGGGGTAGGACGAGGTATTCCAGACTTGAAAAACCATACCATATTTTCACCTGTATTTTACTTGTCGGCCCCTCAACATAGAAGGTGCTAAACACACCGCCGTACCGTATATCGGATGTTTTAACCCAGAAAAAAAAATGTTTTTTTTTTCTTAAATATCTCAATATTTGTGGGACAATAAGGCTTGAGCACATTTATTTATTTCTTTTATTTTTGTTCGCAGATGTAAAGAAGGTAGCCCAGGAACTGTATGCGCTGATCAACTACGGAGAGCTGCGCAAGAAACTGGTGGCTGTGAGCGAAAAGACGTGCGCGAGGCTCGGCGAGATGGTCCTGGGGGGGAGCATGGTGTTGCGCGCTCGCGGCAGGAATCTGCGCGTGCGCACGCCCATGTGCCGCGCTCTGCGCAAGCTCAACCAGATCACAGGTGAAATAAATAAAACTCTAAAGAGTAAAAACATAGAACTCTAAAAAGTAAAAAACCGACTTCAACTAATAATACAAAAAAATACAGTCGAATTGAGAACCTCTTCCTTTTTTGAAGTCGGTTAAAAAAGAAACATCGAAATCGGTTGGCGTGATATTGAATTATTCTTCTATTTGTCGCGCACATACTTAATGCAAATTTAAGACTTATATGGTTCTCTCATGGGTGCCATTGTCAGAACTGGACTAAAAAAAATAACCATCAAAATCGGTTCACCCACCCTCGAAAGTTCTGAGGTAACAAAAAACATAAAAACGCAAAGGTAAATCGTGACGTAACCCTCAGGGCCCAGAACTTATTCTGATGCATGTGTAACAACCCGGTCCGGCGATGGGCTCACCACCTTTTACGTGTAGGGGTTGACGAAACACAAAAATAAACTAAAAATCACTACATAGTATAAAATAAAGTCGCTTTCTCTGTCCCTATGTCCCTTTGTATGCTTAAATCTTTAAAACTACGCAACGGATTTTGATGCGGTTTTTTTTTAATGGATAGAGTGATTCAAGAGGAAGGTTTTAATGTTAGCATTGCACCCGTGCGAAACCGGGGCGGGTCGCTAGTAAATAATAAATAAGTTTACTGCTTTTGTCCCCCGTTAGGCAGAGGTATTCCATTTTTGGAAATACCTACGTTTCACCACTATATCCTTTGGACCCCTAATCGTGATAGGTGGTGAGACCATCGCGGGTCGGGTCTTTTACACATGACTCAGAATTTATTCTGGGACCTGCAGGTTTCTTCACGATGTTTTCTTTCGTCGTCGAGCTAGTGATAAATATGCACCAGTTTTTGTAAAACTCGTTGGTACCAGCCGGGATTCGAACCCGAGCCTCAAGCATAAGAGGCGGGCTCACTAACCACGGGTCTGTAACTGATCACAGGTAATTAGGATACAATGTAGACTATGTCGTTTTGTTTAACCTGTAATTTGTACCATGACCGATGTGAACTTTATCTCATGATTGGCGAGGTGATCCAGTTTCTTATGTCGTTTTTTTTATTCCGGTTTCATATAATCTAACTAGCTACCCGCCCCGGCTTCGCACGGGTGCAATGCTAACACTAAAACCTTCCTCTTGAATAACTCTATCTATTAAAAAAACCGCATCAAAATCCGTTGCGTAGTTTTAAAGATTTAAGCATACATAGGGATATAGGGACAGAGAAAGCGACTTTGTTTTATACTATGTAGTGATGTTCACCATCATCAACCCGTAACAGCCCGCTAAGCAAAAGGGTCTTTCATCACACAACAGAAATCATGCTCTCCCACGCGTGTCTATTGAGAGATGGTGCTAAAGTCTGTTTTTTAACCGACTTCAAAAAGGAGGAGGTTATCAATTCGTCTGTATGTTTTATTTTTTACTTTTTTTTATTTTTTTGTGTTTGTTACCTCAGAACTGTTGACTGGGTGAACCGATTTGAATTATTCTTTTTTTATTTGAAAGCCGGTGCTTCAAGATTGGTCCCATTTTAATTTCGTCCAGTTGTGACAACGGCACCCATGAGAAAACCATATAAGTTGAAGATTGAAGTCGTTTTTTTACTGTTTATTTATTCCGTTGACTAAAATGACAACCTCAAATGTCAAACGTAGAAATAATGTGACCAGCTTAAAACAAACAGTGCTGATCTCTGATTTCGGTTTTTGAATAACCGATATTACATTAATTTTAGATTCAAAATTGTTATTGTCAAAATTGACTTTAGGCTAGTGGCCACCTAACTGTCAGAATTTTCAAGCCACCCAAGGGTGTCATGGTTTAGCCCATTTTCCCATTGTGCGAAAACATAACAAAAACCGGAACCAACAATTTAACGTGCCTTCTGAAACAGGGGACTAACAATACCTATCAGTATTCCGTCTAATGGGCAATTTATTCGAGGCTATTCCAGTGAGTCATTCTACTAAGCCAATCCACTAATGGCTTCGTGTAAATAGAGACAGTCCACTGCAATGGATTGTCTTCAAGTTTTTTTTGTATGCAGTTTGGTTTGTCTTAGTGGATTGTCTCAGCGGAATGGCCTCGTGTAAATGGCCCATTAGGCACGGAACTCTCGGTGTGCGGAATCGACTCACGCTTTGACAGTTTTTTATCTAGTTTTAGTTTTAAAAACGAGTTTGCTATTATACTACATTGTAAACTAAATATTGTTTGACTTCTAATTTATAAATTACGTAAGTAACGTGTACCATGAGCTTCATTGTCTCAATGAGATTGAATCTAATGACATTTAAATACAGTCTGGATTATAATTGAGTGGAATTGCGGTATCAACTAATATACATTCATTTGCAATAGATTGAGGCAAAATTTTTTTTATAACTAGTCCATATTTCCAATTATTGTCAAGTTATTTCCTCACAAATTAAAATTTTTAGAACTGGATTGGCTAAAAACTTTTTGCAACTCCCATCAGAATTCTTACACGCTCTGGAAAAATCTAGAAATACATCTGGAATCAAAATTGATTATTTTTATAACACTATTTTTGACCCTATTTATAATACATTGCGGCACAAACTTAAAGCAGCATTCTGTGTCATTAGTCGTTTAACAAGACCAGAAATTTGTGTCAAATTGGGTCCCATAAATCGTGTAGTAAGTGCAAAACCACCGGCGTCATAGTTATAGGGTCTAGCAACATGGCTTGTGCCAGCGCTAACTCCGGCGGGCGCAAGTAGCCAAAAGATTTGTACTTTCTAGAATACATATTTAGAAAATCACTTACAGAAGCTATTATTAATCTAGCAATGGTGCTGATACTGCTTTACAGCGACTAAACTTAGTTTATTTACTCCTATCATTTTTTCTCTCCTAGAAAAGACAAGAGACGAGAAATATTTAGTCCTGTCAAATAAGGCATTTGATAACGTGTTTAGTGCATAAGTAAAGAAGTCACGACTGGAATACAGCCTCTGACTGGACCAAATTCGGAAAGTTATCTTCTATCCCTTATCTGTTTTTGAGGTAAGACAAAGACAGGACTAAACTAAAATAAGTTTAGTCGGTGTAAAGAAGAATCGCCCCCATTGTACACAGTGAAAAAATAACATATATTTTATTCGTAGAGCGCGCGTGTGGCGCTCGCGTTTGCTCTCGCGCCGCGGTGTCCTTGCAGGCTCGCAGCCGAGCTGCGTGGGCGCGAGTGCAGGCGGCCGCGCACAACCCGCGCTCGAACGCCGCACTGCCCTTGCGCACGCGCCTCGCAGCTTTCATCCTCGCGCTCGAGCAGAGATGGAGCGGTGTTGTATCCTTTGGGACTTGGAGATAAATGTATAATCAAATATTTATTTATTTATCATCATATCTAAAACGTTGTCATTATAGGCAACCCAAATCATTATAAAAACATCTAAAATAAATGTCACTAAAATAAACTTTAGAAATTAGTCTAATTCAATACATACAAGTACAACATAATAATTATATATAACAATATTAATATAAATGTCACTAAAATTAATATTACGACTATGTACAAATTTATTACCACGTATTAATAATTTTATACCCATTTATCAATTTTGAATGTATAGTTCGTTGGGAACGGTTGCACTTTTAAATCTGCTTTTTTGACGTGATAACGTCTTATAAATCGATAAATCGATGAACGCCGGCTGCACGCACGAAGAAGCATGACTCATTCTCACGTTCCGCCTGAGCGTGGAAGCGATAGCCCGGAACAAGTGATAGAGAGGCACGGTCGGTCTAAGCAGCTATTTTATATGACGTTATCACGTAAAATTAATAATATAATATATAATATAATCTCACGCCTTTCATCCCCGAGGGGGTAGGCAGAGGTATTCCATTACTGGATATACTTACATTTCACGAGATACATTAGACCCCTAAACGTGATAGGTGGTGAGCCCGTCGCCCACCGGACCGGGTCTATTTACACATGTCTCAGAATTAATTCTGAGACCTGCGGGTTTCCTCACGATGTTTTCCTTCACCGTCGAGCTAGTGATAAATATGTACGTAAGTTTTGAAAAACTCATTGGTACATGCCAGGATTCGAACCCGAGCCTCACTGATTTTCGGCCGGCTCTTTAACCGTCCGGGCTATCACTACTCTCACGTAAAATTATTGTCCGTAAATTGACTTTATAGACAACAATTTTTTTTTAAATCTTCCATGTATGAATATGGTATTGAAGGAAAGATAAAATTGAAAGTGGCCCTTAAACTTGGAAAATTTGGGAAAAAACTCATTTTTTTTTCATGGAATTTGAACAGGACGTCTTTCGGTCAACTAGTATACGTGTGATTTTCCGAAAACCCCTTTCCTTCGGTTTCCGAAAGGCAAATCAAACCAATAGCTGACAGGTACACAGGTGACAGGTGACGGTAGTCACTTACCATCAGGTGACCCGTCTGCTTGTTTGCCCCCTTTTTCTTATAAAAAAAAGAAAAAAAAAAGGCTGTTAAATCTCATATTAATTGTTACGATTGGTTGATGAAAAACTTTATTATTTTATTCAACCAATCAGAACGACTAACATAAGATTTAAGTCTTTCAGCAAATTTTGGTTTGTTTTGCCTTTTGGAAACCGAGTGTTAGTGTTCTCACTAAAATATTTTTCGAACCTGTGGCGGATATCAGTCGTTGACAGTCAGAATGTGAATTCCGTATTGGTAGGAATTATATCACTATCACTACATAGTATAAAACAAAGTCGCTTTCTCTGTCCCTATATCCCTGTCCCTATGTATGCTTAAATCTTTAAAACTACGCAACGGATTTTGATACGTTTTTTTTTTATAGATAGAGTAATTCAAGAGCAAGGTGTCAGTATCAGCATTGCACCCGTGCGAAGCCGGGGCGGGTCGCTAGTTACAAATATAATTTTGTCTAAATTTTGGTTGTACCTGCCCCTGATATGTAAATCTTAACTCAACAATAGTGCACTAAAAAGCTACCGAAACCGGTAGACAGTCTCGGCGACGGCAAGATCTTAGAAGAACAGAAGGACCTAGAAGACTTTCAGGAGGTGAAGCAGGAAGAGAACGAGGAGAAGGACGCAGAAGATAACCTTTTCCTGGAGACGGACCGGGTGATTTTGCAAGGTGCGTTCAGTAAAAGTAATTTTACAAAATTCCCGTTTCAGGAATTTTTACAGCTGGGTTTGAGAAAGGGACTAAGCTAACTAGACACAAGATATAGTCATCATCATCAGCCTACATTTGTCCACTGCTGGACATAGGCCTCCCCTAATGAGCACCATAGCGCCCTGTCTTTAGCTCGGCGCATCCAGCGTCTCCCTACAGCATATAGTGTCAACAAAGGCAAAGACTAATTATGTTTCAAGTGTAAGACACAAGTTATTGGTAAAATAAAAAATAAATAAAAATAAATTATCTCACGCCTTATATCCCTGATAGGGATAGGATATAGGCATAAGCGATAAGGATATAGGCAAAGTGATTCCATTTCTAGGTATACCCACATAATCCACTTGTCACCAGATATTCTTTGGACCCCCAAACGTGATAGGTGGTGAGCCCATCGCTGAACCGGGTCTGTTACACATGTCTCAGAATTCATTCTGGGACCTGCGGGTTTCCTCACGATGTTTTCCTTCACCGTCAAGCTAGTGATAAATATTCACGTAAGTTTTGAAAAACTCATTGGTACTTGCCAGGTTTCGAACCCGAGCTTCACTGATTTTCATCATGTGTCCGTTTCCTACCCCTTCGGGGATAAATGGCGTGAGATTTGTATTTATTTTTTCGTGGTTTCCAGAAATAAAGCTCCCGAAGCGGCCGGTCTTGCACGTGGGCCCTCGAGCCCATGCTGCGGTGCATCTGCCTGCAGTGAGTCCCAGCGAGCAGCTTTCCAGCCAGAAGATCTGCTTCTCGTCTTACCTGGAGCGGATCAGCGCCCAGCGCAGAGACAAGCACGTGGCCGTGGGTGAGTCAATATCGAAATGTTTATGGTTTTTATTCAGTGTACGGTCTTATAAGTCCAGTTTTGCAAGACAAGGGGTTCGATTCTGCTTTACAGCGAATTAACTTATTTTAGTTTAGTCTTGTCATTTTCTTCCTCCTAGAAAAGAAAAAAGAAAGATTCTTGAAAAAAGGCCAGGTCAAGAGTACCCTAAACCGAAGAGCATGTATGAAAGGAATAATGAAAGTGGACGAAGCGAAAGAAGTATGTAAGGATCGTAGCAAGTGGAAAGAAGTGGTCTCTGCCTACCCCTACGGGAAAGAGGCGTGATTATATGTATGTATGTATGTAGAAAAGAAAAGAGATGTTTAGTCCTGTCAAATGAAAATTAGTCCTTTCAACTAAGGCGTGCTTAGCAATTTTAAATGTAACAAGGTCATGGATAAAAGTGACAGATAAGGACGTTCATAATGTGCAATTTTTACATGTTTGATATTAACAGTTCAATCTATGGTTTGTTTCTGTCGATTTTCTACCGTATTCTATGGAGAAGGGTAGGCTAACTTAAAATTAGGAATTTTAGCTGGTCAGCCAGAATCGAGTGCAACTCTATTGCATCGACATGTGTTATAGTTGAGGAAAAGAAGCCAGGCAATAATCAACAGATTGTTTTAAACAACCACCACATCTATACTAATATCAGAGAGTAAAGTGACAGTAGGCTTAACTAATTCTAAAAATTCACAGCTAAAATCCGTACACCGAAACGCCAGAGAAAAGACAGCACCACAGACAAAGACAAGGACTTAGACCCTAAGAAATTCAAGATGGATGAAACAGAACCCGTTAGACTCATAAACATAGACGAGACAGCCATAGACGGGATAGAACTCATGGCCAGTTACAAACATAATCAAGATGACGAGGAAAAACCGAGCACTGAAGACGAAAAGGAACTGAGGTCAGAAGAGACAGCGGAAGAGGAAGCGGAACTGCCAGAGAGAGACAAAGATATGTCGGAGAGGGAGAAAGACAGCTTCTCAGAAATGGAGGACGATGAAAAGTACAATAAGAGCGAGTCGGATAATGAGAGCGATCATGGGAAAGAGAAGAGTGCGAAAGAGAGGAAGTTTAAGAATCTTAAGGTATGTTTTTTTAACGAGGGCCACAGATGGCATGTTAAGATGTATAGCGTATAAAAGGTATAGCTGTCATTTGTGTCACATCGACATTGACATATTATGTGAATATTTTAGCAATGAGCATTTATTTATTCTCTTCAATGTAGTTAATAAGCCTGCGTGCGTGAAGGCTCGGGTTAGGCCGAGTCTTGGTGAGGTCTCTTACCAATGAGTTTTTTTATAAACTTACGTACATGTTTATCACTTGCTCGACAGTGAAAGATAACAGCGTAAGGAAACCCGCAGGTCCCAGAATTCATTCTGAGGCACCCTACTAGCACCCTAGTCCGGCGATCGGCTCAACTGTCACGTTCAGGGATTATGAAATAAGCTGGTGAAAATAGGGTATTTCCCAGAAACGGAATACCCTGCCGACCGTCTCCCGAGATAAAGCTGATTTTTGAGGCGATAACGTCTTACGTCTTATGAATTGATGAACGCCATGCACGAAAAAGCATGACTCATTCTCACGTTCCGCCTGAGCCGAGCGTGCAAGCGAGAGCGCGAATCAAGCGATAGAGAGGCACGATCGGCTTAAATCGAATGTTTTCTTATGACGTTATCAAAAATTATCGTCCGTAAACCGACTATACAAGCACCAAAAATAGATATGTTTGTATACTTTTTGTACATAAGTCATCCTATATGATATTACTAGGTACTAGTAAAACTAAGTAGTGTCACTAGTACCACTAAGTAGTGTCACTAGTACCACTAAGTAGTGTCACTAGTAATAGTACTAGCGACAAAAAACGGTGTCACTAGTACCATCAATGGTACAGTCAACAAAATTGTTAGTGTTACATGACCAGAAACTAAGATTCAGTTTTCTCTTAAAGCCTTAAATGTATTTATAGTTTTTTTTTTGTAAATTATAGGGATCAAAGATACCTTTTGAAATAAACAATAATGAATAAGATTTAGTTATGACTACCCCAGAAAAATGAGTTCTTAGTTACTGGCCATGTAACCCTAACAACTTTGTTGACTGTACTACTGACACCAGGGGCAATTTTGTTTATTTTTAGGTCAAATTCCGTATACGACCCAAAAAACGCGGTCGCAGTATGTACTCTGTGGTGCTGGACAAGGATCAAGAGGACGTGAAGGGTGAGGAGCCAAAGGAGGAGGAGCAGAAACCGGACATCGACGTAGACCTGGCCATCAGGCAGATCAGGAAGGGCTGGAGCGCGTACGATGCTGGCGATTTGACTATCGGGGACTTGTACCTTATGGTGAGTCCACAGACTAAGTAAGAGTAGGTACAGTCCTACTATTCACCTTCTTTCGGTGCGACAATGAAGAATGTTAACAAATTTTGAATATTGGCTCTCCGTATTCTCTGTCAAAAATAAAAAATACAAGTGAAAGAATTATTTCGATACGTCAATTAGTTTCCGATTTATAGAAGTAAACGTGCGACGCGGACTCGTACTCGATGCGTGTGCCGGTGTGACGTCATCTCACAACACTTATTCAGACCGCTCGCGCTCTCAGCACGGTGGCGTCTTACGTTTCATTAGAAATTATAAATACTTTCAAAAATGTCCAATCCAAATACTAGGAAATCATGTGTTGTGCCGAAATGTACGAATACAACAACCAATGCGCCTTACAAATAGTTTTTTATGGTTCCAAAAGGACTTAAAAATACGAAAGAAATAGATAAAAACTATGAAGAGGTTCGATCAATTTGGAGATAAAAGCACACTTTATTGTTGTTGCTGTCTCTTGCCGATCTGGAATAAGTTACAAATATAAAAAAATAAATAACTCACGCCTTACATCCCCGAGGGGGTAGGCAGAGGTATTCCATTTTTGGATATACCTACTCTTCACCAAATATTCTTTGTACCCCTAAACGGGATAGGTGAGCCCATTGCTGGACCGGGTCTGTTTACACATGTCTCTGAATTTATTCTGGGTCCTGCGGGTTTCCTCACGATGTTTTCCTTCACCAACGAGCTAGTGATAAATATGTACGTAAATAAAACGGCCTTACGTATTTTATCAATAAGACAAATCAAAATTAACAAAGATTTAGTACATCTGTTGAACCCACTAAATTTTGCAATAAATCAATCCCTCCGAGTAAGAAGAGGAACCTACATACACATATGTACATACGTACCTATAGATATAAAACCTTAAAATTTATTGTCTATAACGTAAAACTAAAAAGGTTTGGTACTTCTGCATATTTGAGCTACAATATGACATTAGTTGGGTATTTTGTTTTTTCTAATGAGTAAAAAACCAACTTCAACGAATAATACTAAAAAATACAGTCGAATTGAGAACCTCTTCTTTTTTTGAAGTCGGTTAAAAAAAGAATCATCTAAATCGGTTGACGTGATATTGAGTTATTCGTCCATTTGTCGCGCACATACTTAATGCAAAATGAAGACTTATGTGGTTTTATCATGGATGCCATTGTCAGAACAGGACGAAATTGAAATGGGACCAATCTGGCCACCAGGCTTTCAAATAAAAAAGAATCATTCAAATCGGTTCACCCTGTCGAATGTTCTGAGGTAACAACATAAAAAAAAAACCAAAAAAGTCGAATTGATAACCTCCTCCTTTTTGAAGTCGGTTGAAAACAATTTAGAACAAATAAGTTATTTTCTAAAGAGCAAGAAAAGTTAACTTTGCATTTTTATTCCTCGCATTTCGGCGGCAACGAAATCACTAATTTTGTTGATAAATAATGAGTAACCATTGCATCTATTTTTGGCAGATTATCCGATTGCCCTTTTTCGAATGCTTTATCCATTTCATTAATCGAATATAAACACTATTAACATTATGCGCGGATGATAACAAAACAAAATACTGCACAAGCCCCTTAGCCACTAAGCTACTGTTACCGCTAGCGACTTGCTACTACGCGGAGCGTTGTAAAATGACGTCACATGCGGTCACGTGACTGTTAGCGGGACTCGATATTTATCGTAAGTTTAAATGCCTGTAAAATCAAAACTAATGGGTATTTTTGACTACAACAAAAACTAGTGTATTTGTATACATACAAGCTTTACTGTAACCAACTTTCAACCGAATTGGCATACCTAGTAACATTCTTCATTATGGTATTTTACTGTATCAAGATTACATTGCGTTGCGAGTAATCATTAATTAAAAAGTTTATCCCAACTAAAAATGCATTTAGATTTTCATTGTACAATAATAGCATTTAATTGATTAAACAATAAAAAATGCAAATTAAGATCAGTGATAGCCCGAACGGTTAAAGAGCCAGCCGAAAATCAGTGAGGCTCGGGTTCGAATCCTGGCATGTACCAATGAGTTTTTTAAAACTTACGTACATATTTATCACTAGCTCGACGGTGAAGGAAAACATCGTGAGGAAACCCGCAGGTCTCAGATTCTGAGACATGTGTGAACAGACCCGGTCCGGCGATGGGCTCACCACCTATCACGTTTAGGGGTCCAATATATTATCTCGTGAAATGTGGGTATATCCAGTAATGGAATACCTCTGCCTACCCCCTCGGGGATAAAAGGCGAGAGATTATTATTATATATTTTTTTTTACATTAAAAAAAAGTAATGCTATTGATTACTAAAAATGATGATGTCATAAAGTGAGTACTCAGTACATTTTCCATAATAAATTTTCGTTTTGACAGCTGATAAAAAGTCACTCATTTGACTAAGCAGTAAAATACCCTATTCCATACTATAATTATTCTGCAATTTCACTCTTTCTATATTAAATCTACGAGATAGGTGTATACTCGTAGTTGGCGACTGAGATATAGCTAATCGATAAACGAGAATAGGGCTGGTCCGTTACTGAAAGTTGCAATCCTCATAGAATTAGCAGCCTCACAGATAAAAAAAAAATATTTTGAAACTTCCTTTGACATTAAAGTTAAATCTCGGGAAGAGCTAGTTAACAGTATATTGTTATTCCAGTTCGGTTCCCGCTCAAAACTCGAGCTAGACTACTGGTGGGCGGAGCCTACGCCTCCCCTCCCCGCTCCCACCCGGCCGAAGCCCGATCTCACTCCCCCGACAATAGACAAGAAAGAGAAGGCAGATAAAACGCCAGACAAAGACAACGAAGAGGCGGAGCGTGCGAGAGAGAGCGACACAGATATATTCTCGCCCAAGAACGCGTTTAGTCAGGACAGCAACGATGGGATGTCCGGAGATGAGAGGAAGAGTGAGTATTGTAAATAGTAATAAAACCGGCGAAGTGTGAGTCGGATTGCCACAAAGGTTTCCGTTTCACCGTACAATAAAAACGCGGTAAAACGCGCTTCTTGTGGGCCCCCCCTTAATTTTTAGTTTTATTTAATTTTTGTTATAGCGGCAAGAAAAATACACATTCTGTGTGAAATTTCAACTGCCTACATATTACGGTTCATGAGGTAAAAAAACGACTCAAACAAAACTCCAATTTCAAAAAAAGAGGTTCTCAATTCGACTGTATTTTTTTTAAAGTATTATTCGTTGAAGTCCGTTTTTTACTGAGTTCTGTTATTTGAAGTCGGTTGAAAACTTTGAGTATTAAACCAACAGGAGACGTCACAAGCACTAGTTTCTTTGCAAAAAAGTCGGCCAATTTCTGCGCGGGGGACGAGGAAACGCACACAAATAATGTTAACACAAACGCATTTTTTGACAAAACAATTAAACAATAGCTTGAACTAGATGCACACAAATACACACAGAAACAACCAATCCCAGCACTCCGTGAACTCAAAAAAACTAGTTGAATTTATCAGGTATGAGCGTTTACCGAACTTTTTTGACAGAGGGGAACGCCTGTCAGTGGCGTCTCCGGTTGGTTTAAAACTCAAAGGTTGAAAATAAGTTTTGAGGGGAAATGATATAAATACAGTGGTGGTCACATAATTAAAGACAAGGGAAGCATATTAAAATAACTAAGTTATTCCTCTGTATATTTTTTTTCAGACTGTCATTGTAACTGGCTACACTATTAAAAAATATTTGTGTTGTTATTGTGTAATGTTAAAACGAAACATTTACAACAAAACTTGCCTTTTATTCGGTAAAACTTAATTAAAAGCAGTGTAAATCAAATTAATTAAGATTAAATAATTAATTCCGTAGTTTAATTCTTGTAAGCAAATGGAGTGTCTTTAATTATGTGTCCACCACTGTATATAAATCTGTGCGCAGGCGAACAGCTGGCGTCCCCCGAGCACAAGTCGTCGTCTGCGGTGTGCGGGGGCAGCCTGAAGCTGGTGAGCAAGCTCGTCAACCGGCCCACGGCGCCGCCGCCACAGAACACCGGCTTCTCGCAGCTGAGCGACAGGTTAATACTAAGGGTCCAGACACACGGACCGCAATTCAACTGCAATTCGACTGCAAAACTGCAGTTTGAATGCAGTTGGCATGACTGCAAGCCAACCGCACACCAACGCGCAGTTTGATTGCATTTGGTTTGCACCGAAACTGCAGTTTTGCGGTCGAATTGCAGTTGAATTGCGGTCCTTGTGTCTAGACCCTAACAGTCAAGGCTCAAGCACGTGTACATATTTTTTTAGTGGAACACAATTCACTCACGAATAAAATACTAAGTAGTCCCAAACTAGGCAATGGCCTGTACTGTGGGTACTAAACAACTGATAAACATACTTAAATAAATATTAAGCGACCAGACACGAAGCCAACAGACACGTTACGCACACAAATGTTGGCCCCGAGCGGGGATCGAACCCGCGACTGCCGACTCAGAAGTCTGTTCGTCTGTCTGGTTGTGCACGCATCACGCAAAAACTACTGGACGGATTTTGATAAAATATGGTGTGGTGATAGCTGAGTAGCCGGGTCAACATCTATGGTTCTTTTTACCGCGGGAGAATGTCTCATTCCCACGGGAAAATATAAAAACTGGTTATAAAGAGAAACACGTCCCACTCCAAAACGATAACACCTACAAACTAGAAATATGGTATGTAAGTGTAACTTATTATTATTAGTAACTTATACATCGTAGACAACCCGCTATGAAGGGATTGTTAGAAATGGCTCTGACGCAGAACGTACACTTCGCAAAATGAGCACTCGACAAAAGGTGCATTTCGCAGTTGGTGCACTTCTTAGAAGGGGTTCTTCTCATAATGTACACTTCGCAAAATGAGCACTTCGCAAAATGTGCATTGCGCAAAATGAGCATTTCGCAAAATGTGCACTTCGCAAATTGAGCACTTCGCAAAATGTGCACTTCGCAAAATGAGCATTTCGCAAAATGTGCACTTCACAAAATGCGCACTTTTCTAGGGTATGAGCCAATGGTTAGTCCCAATATGAAAACGATATGATTTGTATTTAAAATAAAATAAACACTTCTACAAAGTAATTCCCACGGGAACGGAAATAAACTAAACTCGCGCCAACAACACCGCTGGACACTCGCTAGTCCATAATAAACTTTCGTTTTGACATATCCCTAAAACTTACTCATTTGTCTACGCAGTCTATTCTAGTTGTAAAATCTGTAATATTTTCAGGCTGAAACGGCTCCTAGCTCTAGTGGGCAATACGCATGTCAACTCGAGTGCGGCCGCGACGACCATAGCGAGGTGTAATTGTGGCCACGTGTGTCCTCAACAGAAGAGGCAAGCGCAGGTGAGATATTTTTTTTTTATGATAAAAAAGTGGGCAAACGAGCAGACGGGTCACCTGATGGTAAGTGAGATGAACAACATCTTATAATCTTTTCATAGTCAGGCGTTCTTCTGGTTTCCTATTGATGTCATCGAAGAGCCATTCCACGGAAGATACATTTCTTTAGAGATTCATTTTTATCGAAAAGTCATTTTATTAAACAATAATTTATTAAGAAAAGTAATTTCTTAGAGCCATTTTCTTTTTCATTTTATCGCAAAGCCATTTTATCGCTAAGCTATTTCACCGCAGAGCCGCTTTATCGCAGAACCATTTCATCGCAGAGCCGTTTCATCACAGGGCCATTTTATCGTAGATATATTTTATCGCAGATCCGTTCGACCATTTCATCGAAGAATCATTTCATTAGAGAGTAATGGAATAGAATAGCAATTTTATCGAAGCGCGATTTCAGAAGACTACTTAGTAAAATATCCATTACATCGAAGAATCATTTCCTTGAAAAGACATCTCCATTCCTTGAAAAGACATTCCCGATTTATACTTTTAAATCCATCACCATCGTCAACCCGTAACAGCCCACTGCTGAGCTAAGGGTCTTTCCTCACACATGAGGAAGTATGGGCTTTAATCTCCCACGCGCGGATTGGGAGATGGTGTTAAGCTAGTGGCCACTTAACAGTTAAATTTTTTCAAGCCACCCAAGGGTATCCGACATGGCTTAACGACTTCCATTGTGCGGAAACAGAACGAAAACCGGGTCCTACAATTTAAGGTGCCTTCCGAAACACGGAAGGCACGTTACGTTTCGTACCTTTAAATACTGGTCGTATATTATCATCGTTATTTTCAGAAACAAATATGCATACCGCAGCTTCAGTTGGCGGCGCCGGAGTCAGTGAAGGTGGACGACAACTCTGCCGTGTTCCGCCATCCCACGCCTATTGCACCTAAGCCTGAAAACGAGGTATTATCCCTTACTTACTTACTTACTAACTGACTCACTGACTTAATTGGTGAGCGTCAGAATGAACTGTCACTAGACGTATTTAACTTTGAAATTCTGCCCAAACATTGGACTCGATTCTGCAAACCAGCTCAAACTCCTAATTTTAAGTTAGCTCTATTCTTTTCCATCGCTCATGATAGGAAAGGGACAGAAATAAGCGCCATATTTATTTACAATGTCACAAATGTGAAAATAACAAAATTGAACCTTATGAACGCATTCACATCTTATTCAAATACACGTATTTAGCAATTTTAGCAACGATTTAAGAAGGTCATGGATAAAAGTGACAGATAAGACATCAAATTAGTTGGTTTTTACATGTTTGACATAACTCTATAATCTATGGTTTGTTTCTATCCTATCTCTTCCGTATTGTATGGAGAAGGAAAGGCTAACTTAAAATTTGGAATTTTAGCTGGTCTGCAGAATCGAGTCCATTGCTTCCCTATTTCTTCCATTTATAATATAACTAGCGACCGGCCCCGACTTTCGCACGGATGCAATGCTTATACTAAAACCTTCCTCTTGAATCACTCTGTCTATTAAAAAAAACACATCAAAATCCGTTGCGTAGTTTTAAAGATTTAAGCATACTTAGGGATATAGGGAGAGAGAAAGCGACTTTGTTTTATACTATGTAGTGATATTGTATTTACAAATAAAAGGTTCTGTCTAGTCACTAATTAGTTTTAATTTCCGCGTATTTTTTGAGAAAAGTACTATACAAACCTTAGCCACGTAAAGCATTGATAGACTTACGTATGTGTGCCTCGGCCGTTCGTCCATCAGGATTAGGCGCACAATGCCACATTCGCAAAATGCCACATGACGCAAAATGCCACATTCTCAAAATGCCACATTCGCAAAATGCCACATTCGCAAAATGCCACACAACAAAATACCACAGTAGCAAAATGCCACACTAACAAAGTGCCATACTTGTCCTACACCCTTTCTTGCAGTATGTAAAAATAAAACTAATTTAATAATTTTAGTATATATGTATTTAATCACATTATTTATTAATTTCCATTTATTTTAACACAAAATAAATTGAAAATGTTAACTGAAATTATGAATGCCGCTGAGAATATAAAAACTTAATAACAAAATATTATAACTTTTTTTCAAAAAAGCATATTTTTTTGTATTTACATCATTCAGCTGTTTTATTGTAATATGTACTTATAATAGTATTTAATAACATCACACAGATTAGTACGAGAGTGTGGCATTATGCGAAAATGGCATTTTGATAATGTGACGTTTTGATAATGTGACATTTTGCGATGTGGCGTTTTGAGAATGTGGCATTTTGAGAATGTGGCATTTTGCGAAAATCGAATGTGTCATTTTGCGAATGTGGCATTATGCGCCTAATACGTCCATCATTGCCTCTTTTGCTGGCCGCTGTAGTAATGTCCTATAATCAAAGAGATTAAAATATAATAAAGCATAGAGGGGACAAAGCGAGGAAAATTTGATGCCAAAAGTTATTACAAGTGGAATAAATCTAGTACGATTTCGACCGAATGACAGCTCTTTTATACTAACTGACGGCTAATTAGGCGCACTGATACTAATTAGGCGCAAAATGACACATTCGATTTTCGCAAAATGTCATTCTCAAAACGCCACATCGCAAAATGCCACATTTGCAAAATGCCATTTTCGCATAATGCTACACTCTCGAACATACTGCAAGAAAGGGAGTTGAACAAGTATGGCACTTTGTTATTGTGGCATTTTGTTAATGTGGCATTTTGTTAATGTGGCATTTTGCGCCTAATCCTAACTGACATGAGGCCATTATTATTTATTTATTTATTATTCCCAATGCCCCCTCTATGTCCTATTATATTTTAATCTCTGCCTATAATGTATCAGAGGCAGAAATCGATGAGCCTGGAAGGCGTGCCGCGATGGCGGCGCGGGAGGCCGCGTTTGGCCGATGGCCGCGTCGTGGTGCAACGATTGCTGCCGTTGCTGCCCAAGTTGCCGCCACCCAGTAGTAAGTCACTCTTTCTATTTAACCGACCTAAAAAAAGGAGGAGGTTCTTAATACGTCACGTTTTTTTTGTATGTTAATCCATAATTCCGTCAACTTTGAACCGATCTCAATTTTTTTTTTGTTTGAACTAGACATATTGAAACTCCGGTCATTTTGATACATAGGACCTTATGGACCTAAAGGCCTATAAGTTTTGTGAAAATCTGATGAAGAACTTCAGTTAGAGAACGGAAGTCATCAACGGACATCAGCAAATCACTCGCTATCTGCGTAATAGTTTTAGTAACAGTATGTAATGGATATTGAATTTCCAAATAATACTCTTTAAGTTCTCTATTCATTGAAGTCTGTTTGTATGATTGTTTAACATTTTGATTATAATAGACCAATTTTTGTCCCACCGCTGAGCAGACTTCTTACGTAAAAAAATCATACGCTTCATGTGGTTTTTATCTCGAAAAATCCGAATTGTTTGTTGATAGAACTTGCTTTTATAACGTGTTCACTTACAGATCTAATACCTGTGAAGATAGTACCGAACACGCCGCCACCGCCGCCGAGGATATTGCCGAAACCACCGCCCACCTCCACTTCGGAGTAAGTAAAACCGCATCTATATTACAAGTGGAAGTAGATTGGTGAGACTAAAACCCGACTACGGAAAAAAATGAAATACAAGAGTTTTTTTCCCAAAAAAAGATACAAAACTGAAGAAACATTTCTTAGTGCATGTATAAATGAGGCTCAATCGGTTCATTAGTTTCGGAGCCCATTCAATACAAACATAAAATCTGATTTGACATCTTTTTAATATTAGTATAGATATACGGGTGGATTTTTTTGTGGAAAATTTCACTTAAAATATATAATAATCGACTAGGAAGTCTCTGTCCCAGTTCTTTAAGATGTTTGTGTACTAAAAATAATCTTTTTTTTTTTTTTTTAATTATTTTTTATTGTATTTTTGCAGTCTGTCGTTCTTCTACGTGCTGAGTGAGTCAAACGGGCAGTTCTTCTTCCACGACGGAGATCGACGTATTCCTATCTCGCCGCTTGCTGCCAACGCTGCCAACAACCAACGAGGTGTGTAAAGATAAAACCGGCCAATTGCGAGTCGGACTCGCGCACGAATAGCCTAAGATCCGGCCGCAAAATTGTGTAGGGATCGAGTACACGCTACAAACCAAATTTTTACGTATATTTATGATTAAGAGAATACATATTTATCAGGGTAATAGGGTCGAAAAATGGCCGCAAGTATTAAAAAAAAATTTTTTTTACTGATTTTTGGGACGAAATTTTATTTACTTGTTTTTTTACATAAAATATCGTCCGGTGTCACTTTTTATTACTAGCTCTTCCGCGCGAATTCACCCGTGATAGGGTCCGGCTGTCAATGTTTAAAATGCAAAAATTCTATGCAGTAAATAATCAAAATCTCATAATTTGAAGTTTTAACAGATGAAGAGGAAACGAAAGACGAAGACGACGAAGTGGATGGTTCTACAGAGGTCTCCACTGAGGTGCAGCAGAAGGGAGATGGAGTTGGCAAAGAGCCTGACTCCGATGCTGCTACCGAGACTAAGAGAGAAAATCCAGATATAGCCAGTAAGTACCTATATGTAAGATCAAAGGATGAGATTAAAAAGAACTGCCCTTGAGTTTCTTGCTGGTTCTTCTCGGGGTACTGCATTTGGAACCAGCAACTCGTCGGTGGAGATGGGCTGCTGTTTGCATTTAGACAATCTTCATAGACGAGTTTAGTGTGCCTTGTTATTAGACTTGACTTTTCTAAGTGTAATTCTCAATTACCTACAGAAATAAACACATTTTCATTATGGAAGAAATGTTGGTATTTCCTGAAATGGAATACCTCTGTGTATGTCGGGGATAAAAGACGTGAGACTATTTATTTATATTTGCAAGATTTAAGGCTGATTCATGTTACAACGGGACGGGCCCCGTCCGGGCCCGGGCGTGCCCCGTCCGGGCCCCGTCCGCGCCAAATGTCGAGGCGTGTTGTTGGTTCGCCCTGGATGGGGCACGCCCGGGCCCGGACGGGGCCCGTCCCGTTGTAACATGAATCAGCCTTTAGACTCTCGTAGCCATGCGCTGATGTGATTTGTGTGATGTTCACTCTTATTCATTCAGTAATTAATTCACAATTGAAGGTCATTGACCTCGCGCAACTGATTTTGAGAGGGATTAGGCGGAAAATGCCACATTCGCAAAATGCCACATTAGCAAAATGCCACACAGCAAAATGGTCACAGTAGCAAAATGGTCACAGTAGCAAAATGCCACACTATCAAAGTGCCATACTTGTTCAACTCCCTTTCTTGCAGTATGTTCGAGAGTGTGGCATTTTAAGAATGTGGCATTTTGCGATGTGGCGTTTTGAGAATGTGACATTTTGCGAAAATCGAATGTGTCATTTTGCGAATGTGGCATTTTGCGCCTAATCCTTTGAGAGTATACGCTAAAACTGAAGAATTAAACTTTTTTATTGCGAAAATTAAGGTGGTGTCGACTTCCTTCTCCCCTTGAAGGATTCCCTCGGTTTACCAGTCACATTAAAAATAAAATAAAAGATATAAAAATCTTAAGCCTTTTATTCCCGAGGGGGTAGGCAGAGGTATTGTCACAGTATAATGTCCTATGGCATCTTGCTGTGGGGCAGAGCTGCTGATGCAGAATCTATTTTTATTTTACAAAAAAGGGCTATACGCGCCATTTACAAGTTAAAATGTCGTGATTCCCTAAGAGAACTGTTCAAAGAAATTAATATTTTAACAATGCCTTGTCAGTACATTTATGAAAACATTATGTATGTACGGAAAAACATATTACTGTATACTAAAAACTGTGACAGGCATAATTGTAATCTTAGGAATAAAAATAAACTAGAGCAACCTCAGTCACGATTAAGTAAAATTAATAATTCCTTTGTGGGGCTTTGCATACGCTTCACTATCACTACATAGTATAAAACAAAGTCGCTTTTTCTGTCCCTATATCCCTATGTCCTTATGTCCCTTTGTATGCTTAAATCTTTAAAACTACGCAACGGATTTTGATGCGGTTTTTTTTAATAGATAGAGTGATTCAAGAGGAAGGTTTTAGTATAAGCATTGTACCCGTGCGAAGCCGGGGCGGGTCGCTAGTTTATAATAAAATACCAGAAGATA
The DNA here is from genome assembly GCA_963855545.1 of Ethmia dodecea. Lineage (NCBI taxonomy): Eukaryota > Metazoa > Arthropoda > Insecta > Lepidoptera > Depressariidae > Ethmia > Ethmia dodecea. Next base: position 2,474,219 of record OY979447.1, read on the forward strand.
TTTTGAAATTGTTTATAATAAAATACCAGAAGATATTTTGAAATTGCCTGAAACTGTATTCAAAACTCATGTTAAACATGTACTTTGTAAAATGGCATATTACAAACTAGACGACTATATAAATGACAATGATGCTTGGAACAGATTTCCTCCAGTCCAGCGCAATACGATAGCGAAAAAGAAACGAAATTATGTAACCCAATTTAGTATTAAGTAACAATTGATTAAAAGAATATTGTGTTGAGGAGTTTCTTGCCCCGCTTCTTCTCCTCAACCATACATGCTGAAGCGGTGGAGTTGAAATGACGTTCAATAAGTGGACTTGTAAGTTCCTATTTTGAATAAAACATTTTGACTTTGACTTTGATTGCACTTATCACGAAAATATTCGACTCCTACACGTGATAAGTGGTCAGCCCATCGCCGGAACGAGTCTATTTACACATGTCTCAGAATTAATTCTGAGACCTGCGGCGGGTTTCCTCACGATGTTTTCCTTCACCGTCGACTTTTGACTGTTGAATTTTGACTTTGACTTAAATGTGTTAACTCGATAACCGTTGAAGTGATTGTGTGTTGAGCAGCGTTCCTGCCGTCGGAGTCGATGTCGTTGTCGCCGTCGAGGCTGTTGCGGGACTCGGACGGCTGGCTGGAGGGCGCCGTGCAGGACTTCTCGCTGTCCAGCTTCCTCGGGCACCTGGAGGGCCGACCGCACCAGGAGATGGCCGTAAGTTCTACTACTAGCGGTTTTTCGCTCGGTGGGAATACGGGAATAAAATATAGCCTATGTTACTCAGGGATATTGTAGCTTTCTGTAGGGGAAAGAATTTTTAAAATCGGTCCGGTAGGTTTTGAGTTTATTCGTAAAATACAAAAATAAATCCTCTTTATAATATTAGTATAGACAATATAGATAATGTTAGTCGGGGAAATTTTAGCTTCTCATCGGTGAAAGAATTTTGTTTTACGAATGTTTTATTACGTCACATTTTAGGGGGGGGGGGGAGGGGGGGGGGAATCTTACAAATGTGACCAGCTGTGACAAGGCGGGGGTGGGGGTGGGGGAAATCATGAAATTTGTGTTGATAATTTATGGATATCTAGCGAAAAGGGGTAATATCCAGAAATGGAATACCTCTGCCTACCCCCTCGGGGATATAAGGCGTAAGATTATTATTATTATTAATTTATTGATGGCCCTTTGGATCTTTCCTCACACATGAGATTGTATTGAAATATATTCCTTAATCATTAAAAGTGAGCCACTAATCGCGACCACAAACTGGGAGCGAGTTTTTTCATACATTAAACAACTTGACCGTTATTCGAAGCCTAATAACTTATAAGATATGCCTTCGCTTCCGTTTCCGTCCTTTGTCCTTTTCTCTCCTACTATATCCGTCTCTTTCTTTCCGTCCACCACTACTGGCAGTGTGTGCCATGTTTGGGAGCGCACAATTTTTCGTCATTGACGTCGTTGTTTCCGTTCCGTCAACACATGCACTGCCAGCAGTGCGAAAGTTCTGTCCAAGAATTTTTTATTATCTACCGTTACTTAGTCTCTTTTTGTTATATTATAATAAAATTGTGTTTTGTGATATATGGAATCAAGTATGTACAGTACAAATTTTATAACAGTTATATTTTAAATTACAAGAACATTACAACTATCTTAAAAAGTATATAATTTTTCACATGTGACTCATTCGTAACTGACTTACGACAATCGAATCTAATTTGAAGTAGGTAGATTATTATTTTAGTAACTTTTAATATTAACGGTGATACCGTTCGACTGAAATTGAATTTATTTTACATTTTTTGAGTGGTTTTAGTGATTATAGTTTAATTTTTAGTTGGAATATCTAACAATGAGTGATATTGAACAAAATAATCCCGGGCCGAGCAAGACTATTGCCCCGGAAGAAAATAGTAACAATAAGCGTAAAAGAACTCGTGAAAACAGTGTGAGCTCTGATTCTACGTCTTCAAGTTCTACTGGCTCAAGTTCTAGCAGCAGTAATTTGAGTCCACCTCGTAAACGCTACAAGCGTTCCCGGAAGTCGAAACGTACTCATCGTGGAAAAGATAAAAGATTAGACAAATTATTTTTTGAAATCACCAATATTAAATAGCAGCTTGCTGAAAATTGCGCTGGTAGTGAGACCTGTCGGCCGACCGATGAAGACGTTTGGATCGATGACAATGTGAGTCGTCAACTGTATGAAAGTGATCACGCGGAGGTGACTGAATCGGAACACCTGCGTCATATTTAGAAATTTTAAGCAACATTCAACGCTTAGGGGATCCCGATTGGCGCAATGTAAGATATTCTGCTGTACAGAAAAATTACCGTCATACCCCCGGCTTTACAGAGCTAGAGGTTAATGACGAAGTTAAGCGATTCGATGCTTCTCGAAACATCGTTAATACTGAAAAAGCGTTCGCTGCTCTGTCCTTCGCGCTAGTTAAGCAACGGGATCAACTTGAAAAAGAGATTCGGAGTTTTTTGGCGTGGGCTAAGGATACACCTACCCTCACTTTTAATGATGTAAACGCTAAGATCCAGGACATTTTTGTAACCGGGGATTTTTCCAAAATATCCAATGACGCCCTGCAATTAGTCTGCGGCCATAGGGCTGAAGTTATTCAACAGCGGCGAGAGACCGTTCTTGCATCGGTAAGAGACCCTCTGCACAAGATTATGTTGCGCAAAATACCCCCAACAAATCAGAACTTGTTTGATTCCGATAAATTTACATCCACCCTTGAAAAGGCGGGCGGCGTACGGAAGGTGTTCTGGCCTCGTGAAAAAGATCGCACACCTGGAACGCAGGCCGATCCGGGTACTTCTGCACCCACTCAACGAAATCCCATGCAGGTTTCGAAGAAGGTTAGCTACAAAGCTCAACCTTACAATTCCAAAGCTAGCGCTAATAACCCCAGATCCTTTCGGGGTAGAGGAGGTAAGCAAGCAAACAGCCGACGAGATAACGAGACCTACGGTCAAACTCGCAAACACTCTCCCTCATCCCACCGGGATAGGAGAGGCAAGGCCCGAAGGTACTGACTCACCGAGTCACTTCACAGCCGGTCAGCTGGCCTTACATTATCGGAGATGGAAAGCGCTTGGAGCTCCAGACTATATACTCAAAATTATTTCCGGATACCGTATCCCATTTTTGGAAAAGCCACCACTACACTTACCCAATTTGTACAAAAGTCGACAAACAACGTTAGTTTCAGACGAAATGACTCTGGTCATAAAGAAAATGAAATCAGAAGGCGTGCTAACAGCAGTACCTTTATCCCCGAGCTTCATCTCGACAATGTTCTTGGTACCAAAAGGAGACGGGTCAATGAGGCCAATTTTCAACCTGAAACCACTGAATTATTACGTTCACACAGCACCATTCAGACTGATAAACCATTACAAAATTCACGATTTTTTGCAACCACAGGATTTTCTGGCAAAAATAGATTTAGCTCAAGCGTACTTTCATCTCCCAATATCACGACCACACCGGCGCTTTCTACGGCTTTTCTACAAAGAAGAACTGCTTCAGATGAACTGTCTGCCTTTCGGACTGAGTTCAGCCCCCAAAATCTTTGCGTCAGTAAGCAACTGGATTGCTCAGCTACTTCGACAGCGGGGCATAAAGATCCTAGTGTATCTCGACGATTACTTACTTGCCAACCAAGATGCTTGCAAGTTGAGATACCAGGTGAACACCACATTGAAACTGTTAGAACATCTGGGCTGGAAAGTCAATTACGAGAAATCAGTATTGTCCCCATGTCGGTCAATAGAATATCTCGGAATATTATGGAATCCCTGGTCGAACCAGAAGTCGCTCCCAGAGCCGAAATGCAAGAAGTTGAGGACCATAATTACCCATCTTTTAGACAGGAGAATTGCTACCATAAAAGAGTTACAGAGCTTAATAGGCATGTTGAATTTTGCCAGCTATGCTGTCCCGCGAGGGAGACTGAATTATCGACAGCTTCAAAGGCTGTGCATAAGCAATTTGAAGCAGAAACCTCAGGACCTTCTTCTGCCCGAGTCTGTAATGGCAGAGTTGAAATGGTGGACCTTTCATCAAACAGATTCTTCTCTTATCCATGTACCTCATCCAACTCATTATGTGGTGACCGACGCTGCAGATCAAGCATGGGGCGCACGAGTTAACAATGTGCTCCTATCAGGAATGTGGTCAGACGCGGAGAGGAGGTTACACTCCAATCACAAGGAGTTGTTAGCTATACTGAGAGCCTTAGAAGAGCAAAGTCAGAGCCTACGCTGTGGATCCGTGCACTTGCAATGCGACAACAAAACGGCTGTGTCGTATTTACGGCACGAAGGTGGCACGAAGTCCCAGACTCTCCAAGACTTAACCTACAAAATCCTAGACTTAGTAGACTTGCTCCAGATCCATCTGGCCGTATATTACATTCCAGGCACTTACAATGCGGATGCAGATCGATTATCAAGGCTTCGGGTAGCTCCAGAGTGGCACCTGTTACCACAAGCCACGAGCATGATATTTGCCAAATGGGGAACTCCTGTTATCGACTTATTCGCTTCGAGAGTAACTCGCGTGGTTACCAGATATTGCACAATGGACTGCCAAGACATTCAAGCAGATTTTCACGACGCTCTGTCTCGTGTCTGGAATTATTCTCTAGCGTGGGTATTTCCTCCACCGTTCCTGATACCCAAAGTTCTGCAACACCTGAACCAATGTCGAGGAACATACCTTATTGTGGCGCCAAGGTGGGACCAAGTTTTTTGGCGACCAGACATGAAGAACAGGGCAACTGCTCCTCCCTGGACAATCAACAATCTCTCACAAGTGTTGATAGACGTATCAACTGCCCTACCACCTCAAAAAGTGTCCGAAATGACTCTCGAAGTGTGGAGATGTGGGGGTGGGATGAAAGCCTAAATAATTGGTCGGATCAACAAAAGGCCCTATTCATGACTAGTTGGCGGCCCTCCACCTTAATAGCTTATAAACCCGCTTGGAGCCGATGGATATCCTGGGCGCGTATGAATAAAATTCCTGAGTATAAACCGAGCGGCTCTGATCTAGCAAGGTTTTTAGCTGATCTACATAACCAGGAAGGATTATCTTATAGCACGATTTTGTCTTTTAAATCTGCTGTATCCACCTTGTGTAACCCTGAGGCTACTGAACCGCTTAGCAGTCATCCCCTTGTTAAAAGGATATTAAAGTCTATTGCTATAACAAAGCCTAAAATATCGAAACCGCCAGTGTGGGATGTCGATTTGGTTATTACTTATTTATCACGACTAAATCCCGACACTAATAGATTATATGAAATATCTAAGTGTACAGCATCGATCCTTTTATTGTGCTCTGGCCGACGTGTACACGATTTGACATTGTTACGAACGAATCCATCTAATTGTGTAATATCCAATGATCACATTATTTTAGTGCCAGCTTTCGGTTCAAAAACTGACTCCGCTGACTATCGTCAATCAAATTGGAAATTAAAACAAAATCCATGTAATAAAAGTCTAAGCCCAGTACATTGGATCAAACGTTTAATCGACGCTGGCCAACAAAGAAGACAAGATGCAAATTGCGATCATTTATTTGTGTCAACTTGTGGTCAAGCAAAACCTGCAACAAGATGTGTTATTGCCGGGTGGGTAAAGAATATGTTAAAAGAGTCCGGAGTTGAAGCATCGGCTGGTAGTTTCCGAGCTGCAGTTGCATCGAAAAGTTTGATTGAGAATTCCCCACTTGAAGAGATTCTTAGTAGGGGTAATTGGAGGTCAGCAAAAACATTTAAACGTTTCTATTGTCGCCAAATTTCGAGTGTGAATAATCCTAATAATATTACTCAATTATTTAGTGCAGTGGATTAGCTCTTATGATTATATTTTTAGTTGATTTGGTTCAGTCAAGAAATAATGACATTATTATTATTCATGTTTGTTAAGTACAATCATCCATTATATGGAAAACATTTTGTAAGACTCACAATTATGTTTCTACTGTCAAAACTAATAAATGTTATTTACCAACTGGAAATGTTTTATTTTATATACCTAACACTAGCAGTTCTGCGCGGTTTCACCTGCGTAGTTCCCGTTTTTGAGATTATTCGTTACTAACATACAAATCTTTCCTCGTTATAATATTAGTGAAAGTAATATTCTGTCATTGTCATAGCATAGACTCGACAGGGTGTTAATGTGTCCCTAATCAGTTCCTTAGTCACATTGACGTCGTCCACCACCACCAGGCGATAACAAACACGTCTCTCATAAGTTATTAGGCTTCGAATAACGGTCAAGTTGTTTAATGAAGACGTTTTACCTAAAAATAAAACGTGTATTAAACATACTTACCTTATTCGAAGCCTAATAAATTTAACCCTGCCTGGTGGCCAATTGACGTAATGACGAAAAATTGTGCGCTCCCAAACATGGCACACACTGCCAGTGGTGGTGGACGGAAAGAAAGAGACGGATATAGTAGGAGAGAAAAGGACAAAGGACGGAAACGGAAGCGAAGGCATATCTCATAAGTTATTAGGCTTCGAATAAGGTAAGTATGTTTAATACACGTTTTATTTTTAGGTAAAACGTCTTCATTTTGCGTTCCAGTGGCCGCGTTCGAGCCACAACCGTATGAAAAAACTCTCATCTTGTGCTCGCGTTTAACCGCCAGTGACTCAATGTGCGAAGGCTCATAGTCGTATGCCATGTGGAGCGCTCAATTTAGTTCGCAGTCCTACCGCGCTAGTTTTTATTATATTATGGAGATTATTCAATAAGGAAATGTTTTTCATATTATAATTGCCAAAAACTTTTAGACTATAATTGAATAAGAAATTCTTGTAAGAGCGGCAAGAGTATAAAAAATGTTGTCGGTTAGCCATGCAGCGCCACATAATAATAGAGCGGACGTCAGAAAAATACATATTTAAAAGAACTAAGAGTGAGACTGTGGACGAACTAGTTCGCATAGTTCACCTAAAAGAGTCTTTCGAACTAGGTCGTTCGCGAACTACTAGACTACTAAAACCCTGCCTTTGTCACCAGGTGGACTCCCACCTGCAGTCATTGCTAGCGGAATCGAGCGTGGACTACGTAGCCAAGTTCGCTGACCTCGCCGCTGAGGTCACAGGCGAGACCAGCCCACTGGCTGATGACCTTACGTGATCCAGTTGGTACGCCGGAGGCTGGACTACCTCAGACTACAAAATTATACAAGGTTTTCACAGTTGATTGGTATATATTGAGAAAAAGGACTTAGGGTGGTATTGTAGAACATCAATCAAATATTTTCTAATTTATTTATATTACGTTGAAGGGTATGGCTCTTGCCAATAGATTTAGAGTGAATGCGTCAAATATCAACAGATAGAACAAAAATATGAAATTCGGAATATCAATTAAAATTTAAGAACTAAACCACTTTATTCATATCCCTATGAGAGAGGTCTCTAAACGAGGTTGCAGTGACAACGTCGCATAGTTATGGTCATTGTGTTACTCAGGGATATTCCAGCTTTTCATTGGTGGAAGAATTTTTTAAATCGGTCCAGTAGTTTTCAGTAGTTTTTGAGTTTATTCGTAACAAAGATACAAATCTTTCCTCTTTATAATATTAGTATAGATATAGATGTGCACACACAGTCTGTCTCTTTTGCATTGGCACGACCAATATTGTTAATGTTTTACCCGAAACTTCGAAAATATAGCATTTTAAAACATACGGTATGAAAAAAATAATTGCTGTGGGTTTGCTGAGAACTTTGCTTAACCGACCAGTATGGTGTAAATGAGGAAGTCAAACTATTTTAAGAAGAGACAAAGTCCCTATAAAACTGTACAAGCAGTACAGTTTTATGAAACTATAAAAGAGAGATTCCTTTTCTCGAAATGTATTTAGAGGAGAATAAAAGTACAAAATCAAATGTTTTTTTTTTTCATACCAACTTGCGAACTGATTCTGTGAATCCGGAATCTGTATATTATCGGGTCTTTTCCAACTTTGAGTTCCTGAAATCTGCAGCTATGGAAAGGGAAAGAACGGGAGGTAAGCAGTGGAAATAAAAATCCAAATTTATTTTTCCTTTTCAATATATTCACAAGCTACCCGAACACATTTTTCGGATCTTTCAATCAACTTATGTATACCCTCAAAAAAAAAGATTTGTCTTTGTCTAAAAAATACGCCGAAACTGCTTCCTTCACTTCTTCATCACTTAAAAACTTTTTCCCACGAAGTTCTTTTTTTAAGTTTGGAAATAGATAATAATCACTGGGGGCCAGGTGAGGACTATAGGGTGGGTGTGGCAAAATTTCGAAGCCCACTTTTTGCAGGGCAGTTATCGCAATACGGCACTTGTGAACAGGCGCGTTGTCGTGCAGAAGAAGGATACCTTTGGTCAATTTTCCCCTTCTTTTCTCCTTTATGGCTCCCTTCAATTGTTCTAAGATTGAAGCGTAGTAATTTCCGGTTATGGAGACACCTTCGTCTTTATAATCAATCAATAGAATTCCTTCTGAGTCCCAAAAGACTGCGCCATGATTTTCCCAGCCGATTGTGCCACCTTAAATTTCTTGGTTGGTGGTGTGCCTTTTTTGTGCCACTGCATAGAGTCCTTTTTGGTCTCAGGTTCATAATGGTGAACCCAAGTTTCATCACCAGTAACAATTCAAGCCAACACTCCATCTTTGTCTTCCATACAGAGGTCCAATAACGCACGATAACACTCCACGCGCTGTTGCTTTTGAGGCGGCGTTAGCATTCTAGGCACCCATCTTGCGCTGACTTTAGTCATGCCAAGATGGTCGTGAAGAATTTTGAAAATGGTTTTATCTGATACTCCAATCATTTCTGCGAGCTGTTTCTTCTTTAGGCGGGCATCTTCTAATATAAAATTTTCGACTTTTTGAATAATTTCCGTAGTGGTCACCTCGATCGGCCTTACTGGCCGTGGATCGTCTTCAAGTGACTCTCTACCTTGTTTAAAAAGGGTATGCCACTTGTAAACCATAGTTTTACCTGGACAAGTCCCCGTAAACGGATGACATCTCTTCCAGTATAGTTTGAACTGATTTTCCTTGCTTGGTAAGGAACTTGATAACAAGACGGAACTCGATTTTCTCCATATTTCACAATTTCTTCCCGATTGACTTGTTTTTTTGACGATAACTCAAATACTAATGATCTAATTACAATAAAACCCGGTACTTATACTAATAATGAGTTGCTCAATTAGCACCTAATTCAGCGACATCCCCACTACATACCCATTCCGCGAACTTAAAGACGCCCCCTCGTACGTTTCTACGTCTGCGTTTTTATGTTGCTCCTTTTCCTGGCTTCATCAGGTTCAACAATTTTTACACCAGAGTCCCTTTTCACGTGATTAAACTATTTTAAATTAATTTTTATCAACGAAAACTAATAATTGCTGCCATCATGGCCAAACGAGTAATTTGATTGGTATATACGAATGTTGCATTCAGGATTATGAAAGAAAACTGAGTTTTACCTTATGTTTTCGTAGTCAATACGTTTACATATTTAAAATTGATAAATGTTTGAATGTTCCATTTTTATTTGACTTTATTTTTGCATAAAAAAGTTTGTTTTGGTCTATGGTGAACATACTGGCGTTTGATATTTACATTCTTCCTCGGTCTTTTAAGATCTCGACGATTCACATAGATCACGTTCTGCTCACGGCGTTCTCTGTGCCATCTATCTACGGCGTATGACAGCTTCTCGTCCTATTTCCTGTCATCCAGTCTATGATATCTTCTATAAAGGTAGAGAAATGCCACCAGCATTCCAATCCCCAAAGCAGCAATAATATATATATGTAAATTATTCGCATGGTTGTAGCACTTTAGCAGTGTTGGATCCTAGAGCATTCTGGGTGATGAAAACATCTTCATCCACTTTCCATTTTCACATATATATTTTTTTATAATTTTTTTGTTAGCCTCCTTCCCTCCACTTATCCCTATACTGTGCCTCCTCCGGCCATGTCATCGAGAAGGCGTCAAGTTAATTCCGCCATTTCATTCGGGGTCTGCCTCGGTGTCGACGGCCAGTCATTGGGACCCAGTTGGTGCAGATTATGCCCATCTGTCCGACTGCATACGAGTTACGACTAACGTGGCTTGCCCATTCCCACTTCAGCTTGGCAGATTTTTCGCCGACGTCAATGATTTGGGTTTTGGAGCGCAGCGTTGTGTTCCGGACTTCGTCAATCCTCAATTTAAAATATATAAACACCGAAACACGGACAGTCTTAAGATGAATCGTATGATTATGCTTCCGTAGCTATATTCCGTAGATGGAAAGTAGACAGGGCGTCGCCTCGTGCTCTTCAGGGTCGCCGTATAGTGAGGTACGTTGAAAAGAAACAACCGAATGCTTCGAAGGCTCGTACATTACTAGTCTAATTGGATATATTACATTTTGCTTATAAACTAAAACTACATATTCTATGTATCTGTTAGAGTATACACTTCAACTCAATTAACCATATTGGTTTCTAAAGAATAAAAATACAATTATGTTAATACGCAAAAGACGATTTTAAACTTATTAGTAAACGTTACGTTAAAAAATTACGTCTCTGAGTGCGGCCGTGTGGCATGTACAGACAACTCTGTGCGATAACAGCACCAGGTTGAAGTGCTGTCGTCTATACTTTGTTAAAAATAATAAAATATTTTTACCTTTGTGATTTTATATGCTTTGATGATAATAAGTATGCTTGTGAAGAACTGTGTAGGGACACACGTTTTGCTGACACGTAGTTTTAAGCAATGCGCTAGCGGACCGACCGGCGACTCGCCAGTCGTCTCGCGCCGCGCGTACCATATGTACTTATCCTAGAATTAATTGTGATTTTAATATACAATTAATCTCAGTTTTGACTTTGCATTTCCAACCCCTGTGATGAACAATATTCCTTCTATAGTGTGAACAGTATACCGTGGGTTACGATAGGAACTCTATAATATAACCCATGGTCTTACATAACTCAACGTAACTATAGAAGAACATTACAACTGTATCTTCCGTCTTTTCTTGATGTAATGTTAATGTCCTTATTACAACTTTTTCAATAGGCATAGCTTACGCCTTTACTACTATCTTGCAGCCAGCCTCAGAATGTCATTGTTTTCGATAATATTGTATATATATTTTTATTTTTGCACTCGTACTTGGTTCCTCGTCAGAAGACATTTTAACTTACTTCGTTCGCAACTTGAAACTTGAGGACCCACATTACTTTGTGACGAGTTATAGATTTTTTAAATTGGTTTAATAGAAAAATTTATATAAAACACTGTTTTGGTAAAAGGTGTGGGGCCTGGGGGCCAATTCCACTAAATGTCGACGGTTACAGTTGGATGACAATGACATGTCAATGGTCAGTCAATGGTCATCCAACTATAACCGTTGACATTTAGTGGAGTGGGGGTTGGGTTCTTGTTTACCCTTTTAGAATTTTGAGGTTGTTACTTGATGTGCGGACTGGTGATCATGATGTGGACTGGTGGAAGAGTAGAGGGTTTCACTGCTTCGCTCGGCTTTGAAGGTCTTTCGTGGGTTCGAATCACGTTGAAGGCGCTAGTGTGACGTTGCCGAGCAACGGAGGAGGGAATCAAAGGCTGGAGGTTGGGGATGTGATGATTTTAAACCCAATTGTTCCTGAACAAACTTAATAGATCTAATCTATACGAATTTTATATATAAGGCTAATAATACGATACTTGATACTGGAAAAATATATAAAAAAATCTTCTCCATTCGGAAAACTGGGAAAATTCCGTCCTTTTAAAAGGACGCTAGCATAATGTACTACTATGATGATCAAAGTAAAAAAAATAAAATGACAGGTTTCACAGTTTTATTTTGGAAAATGGAAGTTCTCGATTCAAAACTTGGGATGAAAAGTAATATTTCATTTAGTGCAGTAGAAATTGGCGTTTTTATGACATTCAGACTTGTCATAATGAACGTAAATCTATCTCCGGACATGGCGTTCGCGTTGTATACTAAAGGCATACCACAATCTGCATTGTTTTGCCAGTACATTGATCTTCTAGGTAGCACGATATACCTACCCACTGTAAAGAAGTATACCAAAAAAGCAACCAATTTAATCTGTGCTGACACTGGTGCTGTTTTCATTTTTTACGGCTGCATACAAATTTGTGTAGTTCACAAACATATTTGTGACGTCTTCACCAAACACCATTTGAAAGTATTTTAAAGGACTATTGTGTAGTATAATAATAATAATCTTTATGGCTTTCTTGTACAAAAAGTTCTTAAATAATTATGAAACAGTTTAACAAGAACCATGCAAGGGCACAACAAGAACCCTGTAACCGCAATTATAAATTTACAAAATTATATCTTAATAAAATCAATAGCATACATATTCATTCATAACAACATAATCATTCTTAATATAATAACAACAATTATTAATATTCACTATTATTAATTATAATTTATTATTACTAATGAGATCAATTAACTATATTTATTTATTTATTGATCACCAAAAAAAATCTTGCAGGGAATAGTATAGTTCATTCATATTCATATTCTTTATTCCTTGAACAGTTCATCTGTGTTGGAAATGTACAATCATAATAACATTAAATAATTCAAAAAAAAAAATTACAAGAAACAATAGATAGCAATAATAAGTAGTACAAATAATTAACAACACAACAAATATAAAGAAGTGCAATCAATAATGTCAAGATTGGTGAAACAATACAATATTTTTAAATTAGAATGTCAACATTATGAATGAGTTATAAAATAAATGTCACTAAATGTCAAAATGCGATCAATTAATTTGTCATTAAAGTCAAATTTTATGCGATACAAACTCATCAATACTATAGAAACATTTTTCCAACAGAAATTTCTTCAATGATTTCTTAAAGGGAATAGGATTGATATTGACTTAAGATTATTTGGCAGACAATTAAACATTTTAATGGCCTGGTACCGGACGCTATGACTTACAATTTTTAATTTTGGAGCTATTACATAGGTAGGTCCTTTCTACGCGTGGCTTCTCGAACTATCCTGTCTTCAGGTTGTTCAAACTTGTTCGGCCTTTTAGCAAGATCAGTTAATATTATTAGAATGTATAGACCAGGTATGGTGAGTATATTTAGTTCCCTGAAGTATTCTTTACACGACACCCATTGTGGAATTCGAACCATTGTCCTTATTGCCCTTTTTTGGATGACAAATGCCTTGTTTATATTGTAAACATAGCTATTGCCCCAGAACTTAATGCTGTAACGAAAATGTGATTCTACCAAGGCAAAATAAACTGACCTGAGCTGCGTCATGTTTAGTTCATCCCGTAGTCTTCTTAACGTATAACAGGCGGAGCTGACTCTGGCCTCTATTTTTAAAATTTCGTCTCCAGTTTAAACTAGAGTCTATGTGTATTCCCAAAATTTTTACGGTATTGACAGGTTCAATTTTTAAATTTCCCAACATAACATCTAGCACCTCATTAGTTTTTGCTGTGGATCCAAATTGCATGATTTTGGTTTTTTTCTTATTTTTTTTTTATCCTATATTTTTTTGGTGAAAAAGTACCGGTCCTAACACAGAACCCTGTGGCACTCCCCTATTAATAGTGGTCATACTGCTTTTGCACAGCTTTTCCTCTCCATCTTGCACAAATTTTAGCTCTACATATTGACGTCTATTCGTTAGGTAAGACTGAAAAAGATTTAGCGATTTTCCTCGAATACCATAATAGTCAAGTTTTCTCAGTAGGATCTTATGATCAAGCTTGTCAAAAGCAGCAGAGAGATCAAGAAATAGACCTACTACTCTCTGCTTCTTATTCAAAACTGACTATTACATCATCTATTAAGGTGTCCACAGCGTCTATAGTGCTGACGCTGTTTTTGTGTGTGTGTGCATCTTCGCGCACATGCAGTGTTCTGCATGTGCTGCAATGGCTCAAAACTAGGGCGAATGTCTCGTGTATCTCTTATTTTTCGGAACAGTTATATCAATCGTAGAACCGCTGGTTGAAGTAAACTGAGAAGCGTGATCTGAATCATCCGAAGCCACGCGTCTGCGTTTTTATAACTGTATGAATGGCACATCATCTTCGTCACTACAATCATCTGATTGAAAATAGACCTTTTTTTTTCATTGCCACGTGGGCGTCGCGAGTCGGCACTCTCCCCTTCCGCCGAGCGGCGGTACAAACTTTGTCCGTGCAGCGGTGCTTCGCCGGCTTGCCGGCCGCCGCGCACACGGGGCAGCACGGCGCGGCCCGATAGTCCCCGGCCAGGTGCCCGGCGACTCCGCAGCGGTAGCACAGGCCGCTGCGGTCGACCTCGGACGGGCACAGCGACTGCGCATGCCCGGGCTCAAGGCAGCGGAAGCAGCGGTACTGGCGCGCCTCCAGCAGTTCGACGCGCGTCATCGACCAGCCGACCTTGAGGCGACCGCCACCGATGCAGATCTTGCGCTCCGCCGCCACCAGGCAGCGCACCCACGCCGCGCTAAGGCTCGATACGCCCATCCGGACTCCGCTGCAGGAGACCGCTTGCGCCTCGCACCTGCCGGCCTTCGCCACGGCCGCGACGACCTCGCCTGCGGTAGTAGAGTCGTCGAGGCCCGAAAGCCTCAACTCGGCCGACTTGGAGGGCCGGGCGATCGTCGACGCTGCGCCCGGCACCTCCACCACCCTAGCGCCGGTGGCCGCATCCCGTATGCGGAGCCTAGGGATCTCCAGGGCCTCCAAGTCGATAGCACCTTTGGCCCTGGTGGAGCGCGGGCCGCGCTACCCCCTGTCCGCAGCGAGCGGCGGCCGCACGCGCGGCTCGGGAAGTAGCCGCGACTCCAATCCTTCCAGCCGGGCGTTAAGCATGGTCCCTATCTGGACTATGATCGCCCGGCTGAACTGCTCCATCATTGCTGAAAGCTCCGCCGGGGGGGCCGCACCAGCAGCGGCCGGAGGAGCCGCACCAGGGGTGACCGCGGGGGCCGGGGCAGCACAGGAGGCCGCGCGCAACCTCTCCAACTCTTCCCTGAGAATGAGAACATCGCGGCGCACTTCCCCAAGCTCGGCCCGCAGCCGAGCGTTATCCGCCTGGAGGCGGCGCGTCTCCTCCGACGTCGTTCGCTCCCTAGGTCTAACAGCGTCCAAAATTACGGCCGAGGCCCTAAGATCGCCGCGGAGGTCCCCCTTTATATTTTTGAATTTGCGCCCAACCTCGCCGACCAACTCCGCTGCGGACCTGGCGCGGCTCATTACGGCGTCAACACTGTTTTCCGAGTCGACGCGGGTGACCACCGACTCGGTCTTGCGGCGGTACTGGGCCGCCACAGCTCCCACCTCTAGCGAGGCGGCCTCCCGCGCGGCCTCGCGCCTCGCCTCGGCCACCTCCCGCTGCCCCTTGGCGAGCCCCACGTACTCGCCGGTCGTCGGCGGCCTCCCCCTGCCCCGCTTGGGCACCGCCCCGCCGGCGCTCACTGCTACGGCCTCCTCCACCTCGCCGTCCGAGGACGACTCAGAAAAGGTGCTGCTTAGAACCCAGCGGTGACCTAAAGAAACGCCCTGTTTCCTCCACCGAATCCACACTCACACCAGGGACGGTGCGGAAGCTGGCCCGGCTTGAGTCCGAAGACTCAGCCTCCATCCTCTGCATAATATGCAGATCAATATTACAAACACAACACAGATAACAACAAAAACCCACTTACTTACCTGGGAGAAAAATTGGAGTTTGAGGCGACGCCCCAAACCCGCCAGAAACTTCGTTTTTCAGCAGGTTTTCACCTGCAGACCAACCGTAGCCCTGAAAAGGGCTGTTTAGGACGGTTGGACCACCAAATATTCCCAAAATATAATTAAATAATTTTAATTTATTTTGACAGCTCAAAACACGTCCGTCACACGTCAGCTTTTGTCTTTTGTCGTTGTAAGTAATTTATGCATTTATAATGGAAGCAATCAAACATGAAGAACAGGAGTCTCATCCAATATTTACGGGATTTTCATTCAATTGGGTATGATGATCTAAAATGGTCAAATAAATCTACCCCACCCATACTTAGAGTATATGAAGCAATAGCTTTCGGGTACAGAGCCTCTTTTCTAGTGCCATCTTTTTGGGTTCTTTTCACGAGCATTACGTCACGGGGTTGATGTGCGGTTGAGAGCACATTTACTTCTCTAGTGTCCATCCACTTGGCGGCTGTTACGGGCTCTGATGTGAGAGCTGTGAATTGATGTTTTTCCAATTTCATTTGTTTTGGCTATCTTATTCTTCATGACATCAGGGAGATATTTCTTGTTGCTTCGATTTGTTCCTACTGCATAGGTATTTCTGTCAAAATGATCTTCCATTAGTATAACACTGGTGAAGAAATTGTCGAAAGCAACTAACGTATTTCCAGGTACATTGTAGCCTAGTCCCTTATTCTCTGTGCTATCACCTTTGCCGGTATAAATTTTAAATTGGTACAAGTACCTAACCCGTTTTGGCGTCACATGTAGCCCAAATTTTGAAGCCCCTTTTGATAGGCCTCTTTGGCATAATATATTGTTTTAATGTACTGCGACCTTTAAATTTTACCATACACTGACTGCACACTTAAATTATGTGCTTGCCTTTGATTAACCTCGTTCAGTTCTGTAATAAGAGGTGTCACTTTATATAATTTGTCGTGGTCAGGAGATCCGATGTCATAAGTTGTGAAATTGAATACTTGAAATTTTCTTTTGTAATAGAAGGTTGAAACATCGGACTGAGGAGTAGTTAAAATTTTTTGTAAGTCAAAACATGCTGTAATCAATGTTTTCTTCAATTGTTTGGCTTCAGCCTTATCGTTTTCTTTTATTTCACTTACGATAGATTTATTTGCTATATGTAATGCATAATCAATTCTTTTTCTGACTCTGAAGCTTTTTGGTGAACCTCACATTTTAAACATTGGTCTTTCTTTAGTTTGAAGAAATCTATATTAAATTCTTTATAAAATATTTGTCTGTACTGTTCTTGGGTAGCTTTAGCATCATTAGGTTTATTTTCAGTCATCCATTCGGCATAGAGAGAGTACAGTTTAGGAAAAGTAAGTGATTCTTCAAAATAAAGTTTCGATGTTCTTTGCCTTACATAATGTGACTCTTTGACTGGAATTGAATTTATGTGTTGACGAACTGAAATCTTGATATTTTCATTTATTGCATTCCCCCTATTACAATGCTTACCACGCCTGTCATTTGAAATGACTTCTTCATTACTTTCGTCCATTTTTTTTAACATCGTGGTTATCCACATGTCTGTGATACTGAATGTGTCTACTAAAATTTTTTTACATACTCTCACTTTTTCTCCCAGAGCAGGTAAGTAATACTCATAAGTATATTGGCGCCTAGAATTAATGTTATTCAGTTGTACTGTTTTTCGTTGTACTCGAGTTAAAAACCGAGATAAATACAAAACTTGTTTGTCGTGATCACCCGTTGCCCAAAATAAAGTTTGTTCGGTGATCATTTGAAATATTTGTGTGACATTTTCTTATGAAATCTTTATCAGTTTTACATCCGGGTCCCGACGCTCTCTTTTTAACTAATATTCCTTTTTTGTTAGTATATTCTAGCCGCCACCTTTCGCCCACATCGTTGAGGTCTTTATGCGGCTCAAAACAGGGCCCAGCAGCTCCATAACTGTATTCCCCAAACAATCTTATTTCCAAACCTTCTACGCGTGATCTTCTTAGATTCTCGTCGCCATTAATTGTAGAGGTTTCGAATAATAAATAACACTGGGACTTGAAGCACTCCTTTTATTATAGCCATTGGCCATAGACTGCCTTACAACATAAGCTACCAGACTATAATAATATTATAATCTAGAACCCTACAGTAGCCTTTCCGGGTTCTAAATTCCTCTCCTCTCGGGAGTCTAGCAATTCCATGTACATATATGTATTTTCACTATACGACAAGCAGATGATTTTGATACCCCAACAAAGTCAGCCACTGATAATACCATTATTCCCAGAGCATAAAATCGTAATTCCAATAGCAATTGGTGTAAATGACGTATACTCTGGGAAAAAAATAAAGGTACTTATTGTAGAGTATACAATATATCAACAGTATATATTTGTTGCGTTACTTTTTAAACGTTTTGAGGTTACAAATAATACCTGTTACATACATCGCTTCACTGTTAAATAAGGGTATATTTCAACTAGTAACCGCTAAACAGAAGGCCGAAATCTGAGTTGAAATTCGTAAAAATCCAAGGTATTGAAATGGGCAACCCTCGTTAGGTATTTTCGGCGATTAACAAGTTCTTCATCGCATTCTGAACTATCCCAGTCGGACAACATTTCTAGGTCATTATCTGAATGAGACATTTGTCTACGCTAAGTAATATAAGCGTAATGAAAAAAGCGCGCTCTACCGAGTCGCGAGCAGTGGCAGGGGCGCTCCCCGCGGATCTTGGAGTACACGCGGATGACACAGGAGAAAGGTCGTAAGTAAACGCATGTGAGTACAGTTAGGTTATCTCCGAAGGTCAATCCGAAGGCACAGAACTGAAATAAGATATCGATATGTTTAATAATAAATTTTTATTAATTACTAGCAGCGCACCGCGGTTTCACTCGCGTAGTTCCCGTTCCCGTGAGAATATCGGAATAAAAAGTATCCTATGTCCGTCTCCTGGTTCTAAGCTACCTCCCTACCAACTTTCAGCCAAATCGGTTCAGCCATTAACGCGTGATGCCGTGACCAAGGGAAAAAGGGATTCATTTTTATATATATAGATTATAATATAATATGGGTGCATAAAAATAATTGCTTAATTATAAATAAATTATAAATAAAAGATTTTTATTAATTATAATTAAAATGAAAAATTTGTGTTGTTAGAGTCTGGCTAACGAAAGCTGGCCCTAGAAATTGGCGGCAAATTTAAAAAATACATGCATGACAACACTGAAATTATACTATGAAAATTGGAATAACCTACTTTGATACTTGGTAATTGTGTTATGAATAGACAGTATAAGAACATTATATTAGGGAAATAAAGAAACAGAATTTACGTACACATGTATAATTTTTTTATATGTACCAGGGTTATAATGGGATTTTAAGGATTTATTGATCTGGTGAATAAGGGCGGAATCGAAAATAAATAGAGAAATAAAATACGATAATATTCCATACATAATAACTTGGTTTTATTCATCATAATCAAAATCAGATTCTAACACTTCAATGCCAAAAGATTCATCACTGTCACTTGTATCGCTATCTCCAACATTTATAATAAAACTTTCTAAATTTTTTTCTGTTATTTTATCACGTTCTTTATATTTATTTTCAACATTTATGACATGATCAGTCATTTTCTTCCAATCCTGTGCACTTACGTTTTCAAATGAATCTTTAATGATTTTTTCTAATGCAGCTGTAGTAACTGCAATATTTTTGCTAGCCACTTTACGTTTTGCTAAACTCCACACAAGCTCGATCGCATTTAGATCACAATGATAGGGTGGAAGTCTCAACACCTCATGACCACATTGATTTAATATTTCATCAGATTCATATATTGGATCAGGTGTATTTCGTTTTACAATACACAACAATGCTTTCGTGTGGTAGTCCTCATACGGAATTCCGTTATCACGAAGCCACTCTCTTGTATTACTTTTACGTGTTTGTGTGTTAGGAACCTTATTTATAATTACCGAATGGTAACTAGCATTATCCATTATGATTACACTTGGTTCTTCCAAATTTGGTATAAGTTTTTCTTTTAGCCATTTATTAAAATTTTTAGCATTCATGTCGTGGTGATAATCAGCATTTTTTGATTTAGTACTAAACACTAACAAAGAGTTTGGTACGGGGCCTTTCTCTGATCCAGCATGAACTATAATGTGCCTTTTCCCGGTGGAAACATTTTCAATTGCACCACTAGTTGAAGGACCTTGCCAGGACTTCTTAGGCTTGTAGTTTCTATTGACATAAGTCTCATCTAAATAAATGATTGGCTTGCCTTCTGCACGTTTCCCTGCTATAGTTCTTAAAAATCGATGTCTCCTTGCAGATATGTCATAGCGTTCTATTAATACAGAACGCTCATTTTTATTCTTTTTAAATTCATAGCCATTGGCTAATAACAAGCGGCGCAGAGTTTCTCTGCATCCGTTAAAATCAATACTTTCTTTTAACTCCACCAACAGTGTCCTCAGTGTAGGAACTTGTTTTTTAACAATATAAAATTCGTTTATCTTGTTGCGCATAGCATCTATGTCAGTTATCTAGATTAGACACAGTAGGTTTCTGTGGGCGTTTCTTCCCCGGGGTTCTCCAGACACCTTCATTTACTGCACCTTCCCTTTTAACTCTCTTTAGTGTTCTGACACTCACTTCTGCAAAGAACAAATACAAAATGTTATTAATTCTTGGTATTATTACGTAAAAATGCAAAGGATTTTTATAGCATAATTACAAAACATCAGTGCATACTAAAAACTTACCAGTCATTGAAGCTATTTCTTCTAAGTACTGATTCTGGGTTATTATCCTATCTTTCTGCTCTAATTCAGTGAGATTTTCAATAGTGCTTACTATTTTACCAACTCCTTCGACATCTTGCAGAATCTCTGTTAAAGAAAGTTAATCGTTCAAAAGTAATCAACAAAAATACAGCATAAATTAATTATGAGTATACGTAAAACATAGGTGATGTTATTAAAATGAATACGTTGACTGATGCGATGTACGAATAAATATAATTCGTTTTATTCAATACGAAGAAGCGTACATAACTTATTTTTAAGGATACGTAAATTATAAATCAAAATTTTATTATGACTGGATAGGTAGGTAGGTGTTCAAAGTATCAAAATAATATTGTCTACTAAACTATGAAATTTAAAACCACACGTAGGCAATCTTGTTTTTGTTTAAACGCGGCATCACGCTGTTGTTGTTTTTCGTTGAACTTGCCAATCATGCAAAACAACAACTTCCGTACACCACTTTTGATAGATTTGTTCATTTTAAACCGTAATTAGAATCACAATTTACACAAACGCATACAATTTGACATCAGAGATACCGAACGACAACAAATTGACATTGACGTTTATACAGAGTTGCTATATAAAAAGTTCGCAAATAATTCCAGGGCCTACTTTCGTTAGCCAGACTCTAACATTGTTCTGTGACGTTTCTTATACACGCACCATTCGTTGATGAACTATTCTTTTAGATAAAATATTTCAAAGTATTAAACAAACTTTTCTAGTTTTTTACCGTTAATATATTTACATTCGTTAGTAATGTAATAGCCCTCCAAAATCATATTATTCGATAAAAGAGGTAAACTGCAACATAAACCCACGGTGCGTCTTAATGTTTTACATTGAATGCATAGAGTTTTTGCTTTTTTCCTAAGACTATTTGTGAAATATATTGCTTTTGAAGACGCATCATACTAACGTCCAACCTTCTCGCTCTATGCGTTTGTTGAAGTATCGTACTCAGTACCTGATGATAAAAATGATGGCAGCCAACACGATCAGGATCATCATCACAATCTCTTAGAGCGTGGTGGAATACCACCACGCTCTAAGAGATTATGCTCATGAGCATCTTTCCATTGGTAGTGGTTACGTGGTTGTTATACCCGACTTGCGTCAGAATCTCATGGGGCAGGCTTTCCCGCGTTCGAGTCGACATCTTGCCAATGTAGCGAACGTTTTTCAAAAATAATAATAATACGCAAATTAACACGTGCCTCCAATCCGTTTAATACGCATCACACCGACAGTTCATTGCACTAGCCGTAACTTAATGCGTCCAGATCCAAACAACACAAGGGTTGGAATGTAAGGATTTGAGCAAAAGATACGCCGGAGTCAGAATTGATACTAATTTATTAATGAAGAAACATTGGTAAACATTGAGAGTACATATCTTTACTTACACTATGTATATCTACTATGTACCTGCACTACAGCTCAAACGTCACTTGCTAATATTGCGAGTAATATTTGTTCACTCATAAAAAACTGTGTTGAACCCTTCAACGTGTCTCTGATCCTCGTGCCTCCTCCAGTGCACTCAGTTTTTCCAGAAGTCTTATGGTAGTATCAGTTTTCTGTTTTCCTCTATATTTTTTTCTTCTCGAGTCTTCCTTTCGCGATATTTTTTTTTATCGGTAATTTATAGGCCAAATGAAGGATACTTTCAAATATCCGGATTCTTGCATGTAACACGGAAATCCCAAACTCGTACAAAAAGTTTGTTAATAGACTTAATTTTTTCTGCCCAAATCGTTGAAATCTTTTGATGTAGCACAAAATATGGAGCACTTGCTCGTTGTTGTTGTGTCAGTTGCAGCATCACAGACCTTACCGTCAACCATGGTCATTTTAAAAATGTGTTTAAAATAGAATGTTTGACCCTTTATATCCACTTCTGTAGTGGCAAGTGATGTTACACTGTCTTCAACATAATTAATTTTTTCTTTGGTGACATCCTTAGATTCTTTTACGAATCTGAATCTAATTGGGCGACAGTATCGTGGAGAAGACGGTGTTGGGTTTTGCCAGACAACTTTTTTCTTTTCTTCTCCACATACAAATATAAAATATAATTGTTTTAAGAGCACACACGAACTTATAATATATTTGCATCTGATTCCGCATCGTTGCTAAATCTCTGCTTATACTGTGCTTGTTGGGAACCGTCACAACCGATTTGCAAATTATCTGAAGAGTATTTCTTTCGGCCTCATTAAGTGTGACTAAGACTTCTTCCCGGTAAAATGATTAAGCGCCTAACAGTAAGATCAATTCGGCACTTTAAATTACTTTTAACGCAGGTAGCTTCGAAACGTCAAGGTTTATCATTACTAGCAGGGGTGTGGGCATTTTCACTTTCGGTTGCAGCGTGACGTATATGGAAGTGACGAAATAAAAAATTGTTTATTATGTCTTAAATATAGATAGTAACGTAGAAGATATATGAAGGATTCATAATATATATATATATATATATATATATATATATTATTTTAAAGTATTGAACAAAACTGTTTTTTTGTGGAAAGTATGAAACCCACTGCTCCATTACGTCACGAAATGTTTTAGGCTGTAAATTGATAAGGCGAGTTTAAAGTAGGCAAAGAATTTATTATAAAAGAATGGAAACTTAAACATTATTATAAAATAATAATCAAATGAAAGAAAACCATTTTAAGTACGAAAATATTACGTGCAATAGTTCCATAACGTCACTTTTTGGTTCAAACCACTTCTTGTTTTTCTGTACGCTATTTATACGGCAAACTTTACACAAGCAATTACAGTTTTTAAATATAAAGAATTAAAAGCAAATCCAGATAGAATAGAAACATTTAAAGTACCTGGAATATTCAAGAAATTACGTTAAATCTTCACTCCCTAAAATATTGGGACAGTGACGTTAATGGAATCTTATGTTACGTTAGTGGAAAGGTAAGGCACGTTTTACATAGTGGTCAAAATGTACAGGTATCGGAGTCTCACTAACAGTCTTAAAATATATATATATCATATTTTAAGACTGTTAGTGATATATACATCATATTTTAAAACTGTTAGTGAGACTCCGTTATTATATATAATGATAATGAGATGATGACTAACATGATAAATTATCAATAATTTAATGCTTCTTTGTGGGAAACTAATGTCGTCTGTGACGAGCTTAAACAGTCTTCTATACTAAAACAGTCTTACCTAAAATCATGTTATACATCTACACAAAGTAACAATATTAGGTTTCCTTTGGATACATCACATTATAAAAGAGATGTAAGCTACTTAGCTAATCAGTCTGAATCTTCTATCATGAGCTTAATAATAACACTTATTTCTTAAATCTAGTAAAAAAATAACAAAATGAGATTTCCATAAGGCACTTATATCACTTTATAACACCAAACAACAAAATTAGGTTTCCTTGAGCTATCTAATCAGTCTGAATCATCTCTGTGACAATATTTTTTTAAATTTATTTTTTTAATATCTAGGCAATGAGATCTTACAACATTTAAAAATAAAAAACAATAATAAATTGAGATTAACTAGCAATTGTAGATGAGAGCATTCCTTTTGTGAATTTAGAAAGCTAACATTTGTTGTGTAACAGTGGCATTCATTATTTAAGCTAAATGTTATATGATCATATATCCTTTAGTTATATATATAACATCCTTTAGGACTTTTTTTACTAAGCATCTAAACAAACAGAGCAAATGTAATCATTTGTTTCATATGACCCACTGCACACATTACACACAAAGATCTTGCAAATCATACATTTCGTTCGCGAGTATAGTGAACTGTGCATATTGCAAACATAGCACAGGAATGTGTTGGGATTGGATGATTGAGTTGAACTTTGAGTAGTAGCTGTAAGTTTTGATAAGTTCTTAACGTTCTTAATCGGTAGTGGTTTTAAGATTTTAGAAGGCGACGGTGATGCTGGTTGAAACACTTCGTCTTGTAATTTCGTATTTTGAACCGAGGTTTGAGTAAATGGGGAAGAGCTTATTGTGGAACTACTACGAATAACAACATTACTTAAGATTTTAATTGGTGGTTGTGACACAGGTTTTAGAATTTTAAACCTTTTATCAGCAGAATGTTTAACATTTTCAACTTGCACTGGTTTTAGAAATTTGACTTTTTTGGCAGGAGACGGCTTTACATTTTCCGCTTTTTTAGGATAAGGAATGTCTTTAACAACAATTTTAGACGATGGTGGTTGAAACTGTGTGATTGGTAGTAGTTGTGTCTTCTGGTCTTGAGTTTGTGGAGAGATGGCAATTGTGGCATCGTTAGGGTAAGCAAGAGCGTTTTTTAGAGGCTTTGAAGTTTCGACATTGCTGGCAAGAGATGGTTTTAAAATTTTGACTTTTTTGGCAGGAGACGGCTTTACATTTTCCGCTTTTTTAGGATAAGGAATGTCTTCAACAACAATTTTAGGCGATGGTGATTGAAACTGTGTTATTGGTAGTAGTTGTGTCTTCTGAGAGTAGTTGTGTCTTCTAGAGATGATTTTAGAATTTTAACTTTTTCAGCAGGAGATGGACTGATTTTAGATGAAGCGATAGGTGATGATGGTTTTGATTGTTTATTTGGCTGAAAGTCTGTCTTTTGTTCCGAGCCTTGAATTACTGGAGAAGAACTATTCATAGTATCTGTGTCACTAATACTAACGATTGGCGCAATAGAACAAAAAGGCGGAGCCAATTTGATTTCCATTAAATCATCAATCTCACTCGAAAGAATACAGTCATCAGAGAATAGAGGTATTGACACATCAACTTGAGACAAAACGGGATCATTTTGTGTTTCTAACTGGACGTTCGTTCGTTCGTTAGGCAAAGCAAGTTGTGATGTAAATGTGACAGTTTCTAAAGGTCTTGAATCATCATTATCACAGGTAGCGAAAGGTATTACGTGAAATTCTCTGTTTTCATCTATTTCCATGTTTGTATTTTGGGCAAAGTTGATATCAACCGGCAAATCTTGTACGTTTGGTGAAGGGTCGGGAACAAGTTTTTGTATTTTGGGATTGTAGCAGTGGCACAAGCCACGTTCTTCGCCACAAAAGCAACCAAGTTGTCGGTGCTTTATTTTGTGTGGTCCGGCAGTAATTATCTGGTGAATTTGCATGGTGCCAGGCACAGCCAGAATGTTGTTTGACAACAACGTTGCCATATTTTCGATTTCTTCATTAGTAATCAAAAAACATGCACATTTTATGCGACCTTCCAAATTTTTAAGAGCGTCGGCTGCATTGGTTATATCATTGCCATATCGGACTCTTTGGTCAAGCAATCTCTTAACTGCACCCCCAATGCCATCGGCCACACTCTTTCCATGGCCAGCTTCGGAATACGACCAAGTAGAATATGACAACTTGAGTTTCGGTGTCAACAGACTCAGTAGATAGAAATTTTTCTTCTGTCGATATTGACTGCAAGGTCCATCCGAATAAAAATGAACAACACTGACATTTGGATTCATGCGCTTCGCTAATTTTAAAACGGGAATTAGGTGCGCCCAAACCGCATGAGGTTCATGGCAATTGTTGTCAGATATTGTGACAAACGACTGGCTTTTGTCTTTGGTGTAAATAACTCCGCAGTGCAAAGTTATAGCTTGCTTTGAGGCTCCGAAGTGCATAGATTGTACTTCTTCTCCTAGCTTGCACTCAAAATTTTCAGAAAAGTCGACCAATACAAGCACTTCGTTGTCTTGTAAATTATTAACGCATAACTGATATTGCTGTTGCTGTCTTTTCCAATTGTAGTAATGAGTTTTGAATAATGGGATTTCCTTCTGAAGTTCTGAAATAAGATCGGCAACCTTACCTCGGTTTACTTGTTTTACAGTTTTTTTTGTCGTAACTTGCTTTTGGGCCCTTTCGTAAGTGTGGTCGACTCGACTCCATCTATACCACGTGATGTCGTCGTTTAATTTTTCTCTATTTACAGCTACAGCTGGTGTCCTGCATTTGTTACATTTGTTATACATGCATTCATAAGACTTGATGTCACAAGACGTCGCTATAAGCAATTCTTTGATATCTTTGAATTGTATGACCGAATAGCGTCTCAGTGCATTGAAGATGAATTCAAAATTGCTGTGTTTAATGCATAGACATGTGTTTCGCGACGCAGCTGTGGGTGAAAGGACGTAAAAAGGTTTATATTTGAAAAAAGTTGTAAAACCTTAATTTCCGCCTTGGTTTTTGTAAATCTTGTACAGGTTCTGAAGAGTATCGACCAGGTATCTTATCTGTTTCTTCTGTTTCTTCACGGTTTTACATTCTTTTTTCCCTGCGGTAATTCGACTTACATCATCTCTTAAAAAGAAATTCTCTACTTCTGACTTGGCTTTTTGGTCGCATCTCTTGCCCTTACTACTGAACCGAATGCTCGATTTCAGACCCAAAGTTTTGTGACCTGTTCCATGTTTTTTGGTGATTTCTTTAATGATGCGTTTTTCTTGTTGTGGTTTCATAGCACTATATGCATCACGTGCAGTAACTTCTAAAACTTCATTTCGAACTAGTAATTTAAGCTTCTCATCTTTGAGCAAATTAACTTCAGTTTTGTGACTATTTTTGAGTCTTTGTATTCTTTTTCGTAAAGTTTCAATAGTCTTTTCAAGGTCTTGTATTTTATGTATAGCCTTATTGTATGCCTTACAAACTCTTCTGTGTTTAATTTTTAAGCTGCGTGATTTTTTGTCTACTTTTGGTGCATCATTTGAGGTAGATGGATGAGCTAGCTGAGCATTTAACTTATTCTGTTTTTGTCTCCTTTTTTGTCGTCTCCATAGCTCTCTTGTTTTCTTTTTTTGCTCTTCAGTCATTTCTGTTATCTTTTTTGTATGTTTTTTAAGCCTTTCTAATGACTTCTTTTTCTGCGCTTCATATTTTTCCTTATTTTGTTTTACTTTTTCTCGGTATCGTTTCGCCCGTTCTGCTGGCGTGAGAGCCATAGTGTCCTAAAACAAAAATATATATTATGTATACGTAAACAAGAAAATCAAACAAGCTGAATTCATTATAAAGAAAAAACCCGACCGCTTTTTTATGTCAAAGTTGTGTTTTTTGCGTTTTTAATCCGCTATTTTGGATTTTAGAAATTTTGATATAGCCAGTGTCACTCGCGCTGCTGAGACGAATCTAGCGATACCCCACATGTTAATATCCAACAAGTCGTTTAGGCTGTATCCCGTGAAAAAGAATTTTCTAGTCCACATACATACATACATACATACATACACATAAACACATACACACACAAACACACACACAAGCACATATAAACACACACACACACACACACATGCATACATACATACATACATACATACATACACACACACACACACCCACACATACATACAATACATACTCTCGAAAAACATAACCCTCCTTCTGAGGCAGTCGGGTAATAAGACTCGATTCTAAAACAGTCTCATGTCAGCAATGTCAAAACGTAACACATTCCAGTGATATGTTTCACTATACTATTATGAAGAATAAATATATACTGTGTTTACATTGAGATCACTAAGAAATCCCTCAATATTTATGTCCCTGACCAGAACATAATTTATGTGTCATATACAGTGGTGGTCAGATAATTAGAAACACTGCCAACGGTCCTTGACATTATGTAAGATACTGCTCCGCAATCGTTTTTATTTTGAAATTAAACAATAAATAGGACAACAATATGTTCAACGATTTATCAATGATTAGAAAAACAATATTAATTTCATTACACAAGTGCAGTTTCAATATTACATTACGGACAAACATTTGAACCAGTTTTAAGGTATGAACAATAATGGTCAACTAATTAGAAACAACAGCAAAAAAGTATAAAAAATAATATTTTTTAAGTATTAGTAATTAGTAGTGTTATTTAAGAAATAGCTACTATCCCAAACCTATCAATAGTTATAATTAATATTAATTGGCGTATCGCTTATTGCCAATAACAGCACTGCAACTAGGGCTTTCGAATACCGGATTTTTTGAATACCGGTATCAATACCGGAAAGTTTTTTTTAAATACCGGGATCCCGGGATCCCGGTATTGAAATTGTGTTCAGTTTTTTTTCTTTACAAGCAGAAAATGCAAAATTTTATTAAGAAAATAACACATTAACTAACAGTTGTTTTACTGAAAAATCACCCTTTGGTCATAATATCTCTTTAAATGTAACAAAAATCAATTTCAGGATTAGTCACAACAGGAATTAATCGGTCCTTTTTATGATTAATCGTATTGTACAAAGAAAATATATAAAAATCACTTTTATTTGCATTTATGATAATTTGCTAAGTATTGTGTACAATAAAGATGCTGTTCGGTAATTGGCGATTTTGTTTAAGATTCGGTATTCGGCCGAATATCATGAACAAAGTGGCCGAATACCAAATAGAAAATTACGAAAAAAATAACTCATATTGCTAATCTTATTCTATTCTATTCATATTGCTAAAAAAACTGGTTTGAATGCCTACCATGTTTTCCTTTGGACGAACTGACGTAAAATAAAGAAATAATGCATGTCTGAGATGAGTATTTCCCAAATGAAACAAATAGACCCCTATGCACGCCCGTGTTCGTGCTACTAGCTGCATTACAATACAATGAGAATGTCATCTGCAAAATGTTTAACTACTTAATTTCCATCAAGGCCGAATATTCGGCGCTTAGGCTAAGACCGTGACAGGTTATTCAGTATTCGGCCAAATCACTATAACGTGTCATATCTTATGTACAATGTATGACATACTGAAAATGACTTAGGTATCTATTTATATTATAACTTTAAAATATCATCTTCAATATGTAAAACAAGTAGTTAAGTACCTATATCAGGTAAGTTTCATTTTCATATCCAAAATGTTGAATGAACCAAGCCTGACAAAAGCAAAGAAAATAAAACGCATTAATTGTGGATTCATTAACTTAAATTCTTTACTAAAATCTGTTCACCTGAACATTTTAAAATTTAACAAAATAGGTTATACCGTAAGAAAAAACTTTTTTTTTTTAGGAGAATAAATGTAGACTGAGTTTATGATTATGATTTAGCAACCTATGCTAGAAACAACGAGGACGGGCGTGCAGTGCGATGCTATTTGTCTTAATGCGATCGTTTCAATAGCTTGGTTTTATTTTAGCTAACTGCCATTAAACCTTCCTATGAACTGAATTACTGGTTTAAAACCTACGCTTATACAAAATAAGTACAATAAAATATGTAAACTTGTTATTAATATGCTCTTAAAAGTATAACTGTACAGTTTATACTAAAAATGAAACTAAATAACCAATACCGGGATTCCGGTATTAGACACTTCAATACCGGTATTGAAAAAAGGCGAAAAAGTCCGGGATCCCGGTATTAGCCGATACCGGGATCCCGGTATTGGAAGCCCTAACTGCAACGACGTGGCATTTTGATTCAATCAATTTCGTAAATTTTTCTAGTGGGATTTAATTCCATGCTTCAAAAAATGCTTCATTTAGTTCGTTTTGACTGGTGTTACGTTTGTTTGAGACTTTCTTTTTAACAATAAACCAGAGATTTTCTATCGGGTTTAAATCCGGACGATTTGCTGGCTAGTCTAAAATGGATATACGCTGTTTGCTAAGGAAACATTTGACGCTATTGGCCGTGTGTTTAAGGTCATTGTCATGCTGAAAGATCCAAGTCACAGGCAAATGATCGTCCGAGTAGGGAATCATTGTGTGCTCTAAGATATTTTTTATTGCCATTGATCCATTGTACCTTTAATCTTCCGAACGGGTCCAACTCCATTATCCGGAACAACACCCCCAAACTTTAATGTTACTGCCACCGTCCTTGACTATACTCCTTGTGTATTTATAATTAAAGGTACCTATTGTTTACAGGACGTCTAACATAGCGCTTTGCATCGAAATTTACCATATTTATTTTTGTTTCATCTGAAAATAACACTTTTTTCCATTCTTGTACTGTCCAATTAACATATTTTTTAGCGAATAATAATCGCTTCTCTCGGTGCTGCTTGGTAAGAAGCGGTACCTTTCAAAAGATTCTTCCAAACAATTTAGTTTCCACTAATCTTTGGCGTATCAATCTTGGGGAGATGTTTCTCGGGTCATCAGGCGAAAAAACTTCGTTTTTAATCTGGTTGGAGCCTTTAATTGAGTCTTTTTTAGAAACACGAACAACAACTTATCTTCTCTAGGAAAGGTTTTTCTTGGCCGAGCCTTTCTAAGAACATTTTCA